>JAWNKS010000020.1:0-1200000 GCA_035771495.1 Cladosporium oxysporum | reverse complement strand
AGGAAGACCTCAGCCGCGAGGCTCTCACCGTCGACCCAGCACAAAAAGCATTCAGCGGCGCACAATGGCAGGACACCCAGGCGCAGGGTTACCAACCACCGCAGAATGCCAACATGATGCCTGGCGGGACTGAGAACACTGCGGGTGGTCAGACGAAAGACATCGGCCTCGGGGATGCCATTGAGTCGATCAAGATGGAGGATTTCACAGTGATTCACAAGAAGCCTTGCGTGCGGGATGCGCTAATGGTGGGCATTGGATCTGGATTCGGAGTTGGAGGTGTAAGAGCGCTGGTTTCACATAGAGGTCCAAGTAGGTCAAGATTAAGGCAGGAGCTAGAAGAAGGAGTACTAACTTGGTTCCTCGACAGCTCGAGTCTGGAGCGCGTGCAACTGGGCCGTTGGCGCATGGGTATTTGGCTCAGTAGGCATGTACCAGTACTGCCAGTACAAACGCCAGATGGAGAAGGACGGCATGACGCGCGCTATGGAGATTCTCAGCAAGAAGGATATGGAGAAAAAGGCGCGAGAGGCCAGGCGAGAGAAGATGAGGGAGGAAAGGAGGAAGGCCAAAGATCAAGAGCAGGATGCGCAGCTTGCGGCTCTCTCAGAGGCAAAGGAGGCAAATGGAGGCAAGTCATGGTGGAAGCCGTGGTAGGCGCCTATCGACAACGATTTTACGGCTGTCGTAATACTCTGTGCCATACTGTAAGATACCTTGTATGTATTAATAGGCCAGCTAATTCCAGTCTGGTATTGACGACCACACTGCGCCCAAATCAAGGCGCTGAAGAAGGCTGTAAGAGCATCTTTCGATCCACAGAGACTTTTTTGGTTTGATCTTAATGCTAAATGACCACCTAGATACAGCCTCAATCCATGCAAACTAGATGATATCGATGCGCAAATATTGCGCTTCCGGTCATCCATTCATGTGCTTTCAAAATCATATCGCATGCTGGTTTGACAGAACGACGGCCCGCATAAGCGACATGCACCTATGCAAACCCATATCTCAGCCCTCACCAAAATCGCCATGGCCTGTTCCCCTCGCGTGTTGAACTGCCCACTGCTGACCCTTGCCGGTCTGTCCGCACTGGTTGCACTTGACAGTAAAGCCGTGCGTATCAGTGTAGTAGTGGCGACTTTGTAGGACTTTGCAAAGTTCAACAGCAGCCTCGAGAGCGCCCCCATCCATTTCCTCATCACCAGTCCGAATCACATCAAAAACCTTACGATCAAATTCGGGCTCGGCGCCTGAAAAGGGCGTTACGGCAACAACGTCGTAGTGAATACCAGAGTAGACAAGGATGCAGCGTGTCGGCTTCCCCTCATTGAAACGATCGACTCTCAGATCCTGTACGTTCACAGACGCGATCTCGATGTCAAAGTGCTGACTCAGGATACTCAGCTCGATGCCGCCACCCCAAGAGTCTTCACGAGTGATCCATTCGCAATAAGCTGTAGGTTCTTTCTCGAGCATTCCGGTTGTGTAGAGCTCTGGGTTCGCTTGAATCGTTTGTGCAACAACGCTGCGGAGCTCAGTCATGCCGTCGAGGGCGGAACCAAGGACCGCGGAAGACAAGGCACGAAACATGCAGCTGTTGTCGTCGGGCATGACACGGAGGACCAGCTGGCCGTCAAGATTGGGTACGGGAACCACTGGTGGATCAGAATCCAGGGAATCATGCTTCTTGCGGGTGAGATTGAGAGGTTGGTCCGCACCCTCGGAAGGGAAATCACCAGCTTGGTGTTTCGGCGGGCTTGTGTGCGTGCCGGGAAGAGTAGAAACGGCAGGAGGATGGTTCTCACTTGCGAGAGGATTAGATAGTGCAGCTTGCAGGTTTATGGGGACGATCGTGAGTTGTTCGCCATTCAACGGAATTTCAAGGTTGGATAATTTGGTAGCAGCATCGATGCTGGTGGTGTCGAGAGGCTTGGGTGGGTAGCCATATTTGACGTCGAACTCGGGAACGGATGTGGAAGATGAGATAGCAGTTTTTAGCTCGCCCCAGGTCGCTGTATCCTCGATGGAGACCGTTGAAACTCCTTGGGGTCCGCGAATCCGGATGCGCATTATGCGAGGTCGTCAAATGAGGTGAGTATGCAGAGGTTCCGACGAGCCTGTTCGGATGATGCCGATATGTTGTAGAGACTCTGGGCTCGGGTTTCCAGCGAGGCTTGTCGACACTCTTGAATCTAATCCTTGTGGCGTCGTCGTCGTGCGAGTACAGGTGCTTATGCCGAAGCAAAGTAATGATCCAGGTAGTGCGAGCTTCCAGTCAAGAAAGATCTGGCTTATTTACACGTGAGGCGTACAGTTTGCTTAATCAAATGTTGGTAGTGTGGATGAGCAAGCACGAGCAAGCAAGTGAGCACAGGTGGCACTCGAGATGGTCTAGTAAGTGAAGGCAGATGACCGCATCGAGCAGCGCCGATAACGATTACGGCTCCACAACTTCGGCTCGCACCTTCCTCCAGCAAGCCGCAGAGCCTCAGGCGCTTGGCAGTCGCAAGCTCTCGCGCTCATCAAGCAGCCAGCAAGGGTTCGCGCCCGGCGCGTCCAACGTTCAATCCAGCCACTGCGAGGTGTGCAGAACACATTGTCAACATTGTCGCATTGCGTGCGCGCATTGCCGCAGAGCCATACAGCCAAAATGGTCACCAAGAAGCGCGACAGGAGCCCTAGCACTACCCCCATGCCCACGACAGAAGCCGCGCAAAATGATGGCTCCCATCTGACTGCCGCGCAATGGGAGGGCATGCAGAAGGTGCTTAACCACATCTACGACTACAGGACCGAAGAGTACGTCAACATACATTCATTTGCACGCGACGGGGCGCTAACTTTCAGGCAGCGGCTTCGATCCCTCACAATTGTTTCACAAAAAGGTCAACAAGCGCGTCATTCCAGAATACTACGAGACGATCAAGGAGCCTATAGCTCTGTCCATAATCAAGCAAAAGATCAACACTCGCGCATACCAATCCATCCGTGAGTTTGTGCGCGACTTTGCGCTCATCCCTTTCAACGCCCAAGTGTTCAACCGCCCGGACAGCGGCGCATTCCAAGACGCTCTCATCATCAAAGGTGAATTGGAGAAGCAACTTCAAAAGTTGGTCGAGAGTGGTGTCATACAGAAGGAGGAGTCTATCCTGCCAGATCTTGGCGAAATTCCAACGTATGAGGAACCACCTGAGGAAGAGGGCGAGGATGCAGGAGAGGATGACGAGGAGTCGGACGAAGAGGGCGAAGAGGATGACGATGATGATGATGAAGATGGAGGAAAGAGAAAGAGAAAAGGAGCAAGAGGAAGTTCCAGCGCTGCGAAACGAGACGGACTTCTGGACGAAGACGGAAGGAAGGCACGCGGTCGACCGCCCAAGCTTTTGACTCCCATGGAAGCACGTATTCTGGCCATCCTGAAAGGCATCCGCAAGCCCAAAAACGAGAATGGTCAGCTCATCATCAGAGACTTTGACCGCCTTCCCGACAAGCTTGTCATGCCCGAGTACTATATGGAGATCAAGAACCCGATGGCATATGATCTTCTGAAGCGCAAGGTCAAGCGCAAAAAGTACAAGTCGCTCGAAGAGTTCATGGGCGACGTTAACGTCATGTTCAACAACGCCAAGGAGTACAACACAGACGACTCCGAGATTTACAAAAACGCTGTTACTCTGCAGGTCGAGGCCGGCCGCTTGTACGATATCGAGAAAGCAAAGTCTGACGCCGACTTTGCCGATGATGAGGGCAAGATCCCGATACCTGACGGTATCTTGCACAACGGCGAGCTCTACAAAGTTGGCGACTGGGTCCACATTCAGAATCCAAACGACCTCACCAAACCGATCCCAGCTCAGATCTACCGCACTTACCGCAGCCCGAACGGACAGTCGATGGTCAATGTCTGCTGGTACTACCGACCCGAGCAAACTGTACACCGATTCGACAAACATTTCCTTGCCAATGAGGTGGTCAAAACTGGGCGGTATAGGGATCACTCTATTGAAGAAGTGGAGGGAAGATGTTTCGTCATGTTCACGACACGATACTTCAAGGGACGACCACGCCGTTTGCCACCAAACATCGAAATGTATGTTTGCGAGGCTCGTTACAACGAAGAGAGGCATCAGTTCAACAAGATCAAGACTTGGGCAAGCTGTCTGCCGGATGAGGTGCGCGACCAGGATTACGAGATGGACCTGTTTGACCATCCCAAGAAGATGAAGAAGTATCCTTCTCCAATCGCCTACCTGTTGAAGGACGAGCAGACTGAGACTGATGAGCTGCCCAAACCTATGTGGGGTGCAGAAGGCGCGCCACCCAAGATTGGTGCAGTGCATAGACGACCAAGAGGAGACAAAGACTCGCCACCTCCAGAGCCAACGCCTCCTCCGCCGGCAAAGATGCCGACACCTCCACCACGACAGGTTTCGCAGCCAGCACCGGCGTATCAGCCCTCGCCAGCAGCTCAACCACAGCCTACCCCAAGGCAACCATCCACAGGTGCCAGGCCATCGTATGGCGCCTCTCATCCGCAGTCCTACACTCAACAACCATCAGCATCTCCTGCACCAGTGCGTGCTCCCAGCACTCAACCCAACTTCCCTCCATCGACACCTCAGCAGCCGCCATCGCGCCCTACCATGCAACATGCTCAATCATCGTATACCTCGCAACAATCACAGCCAACGACGACTGCACCGGCAGGCCCAGGCTATGCTCCTCGACCTCCTACCGCAACCGGCTCTTACCGGGACCCACCTGCAATTGAGACTTACGTCCTCCCTGACCAAGCCAATCTTTCCATCCCTAGTGAGATCCGCGAACGTTACCAGCGCGATGATCTAGGGCGCGTAATCTTCTTCACAGCGCCTCCCGTCATCCCAAGCGAACCGACTGGCGGTGTAAAAGCGCACAGTGTTCGCTATCTTGCCGAGAAGGCGCGCAGAGAGGCCTCCTTGTCACAGAAGCGAAACGCGAGTCATCTCGAAAAGCAAGCTGCTGAGCGCGTGGCTAAGAAGGCACGGGTACAGCAGATCGAACAGGCGAAGCGTGACTTGGAAGCTATGCAAAGGCGGGCACTAGGCGAGCTGGGAGCGCAGCTTGCGTCTTCCATTGGAAGCGACCTCGACGATGGTGACCTTGCACGTTTGGCTGCGGCTCAGAAAGCGGCTTCGAAGCAACAACGTGATACTCTGGAGCATGAGAGAGTCAGAATTGAGAACAGAAGAGTCCAGCTTGACAACAATGTTTTCGGAGATGATTGGGATGGGCGATTGGGTTGATCGGTATTAGAAACTTAACACACGACGTTTGTGAACCGACTTGTAGGCGCTTCTATGTACTTCCGTCCATTGTACTATCAACGTTGATCATATTGGTCCAACTCTCCACACTGAAGATACCCCTCCAATAAAAATCATTTCCTGCATTTCTGCTGTGGCTTGCTGCGAGCCGTGTGGTACATTCGTTGCATGACTTGACCACTCGACGAAGGTATACTATTATGTGACACTTCAACAATGAATGACGCAGTCCGGACGGTACTATACTACTGTTCAATTAGTGTCCCCAGGCCCGTATCCGATATTGAGGTACATGTAGCATGAGCCGATCCAAACAGCATGCTGGTGGTGATGTTGCACTTGCATGTAGCCAGTTTCTGGTTGTGGACGAGTGTTTTGCAACGAAAGGCTCATATGGCTTCATTCTGTGGTTAGTCTCGTGTAAAAAGCTTCTCAATAGCTTGGAAAGAGTGTATTCCTCCTCGGACCATGAAACAATCGTTTGTTTTCTATGATCATGTCGTCCAGCCTCAATTGATGCTCTTTGTAATAACCCCAAACCCTAACATGGAGCAGTTCTATCAACCCTAGCAAGCCAGGCAATGACATCGATGACCGACGTCATCGAAGATCTCGCGCGTCTCGCAAGACGCGTAGATTGATTGAATGCATACATGTAAGCCTGTGATAGAGAGGTTGCTCTCAATGGATTCAGCTTGAACACAAGAATATATCACGATGGGTACGCCATCGAAGCGTCGCAAGAAGAACGATCACCAGTCATCGAACCAGCCTGTTCGGGGCCTGGATTTCTTCTTTGGAAAACAGCAGGCGGCGCAGAAAGAGCAAGAGTCGCAAACGGACGGAGCTGGGACCTCAACGAATGATACAGCGAACGACGGAAATGCGCATGGCGTTGTGGAATCTGAGCGGCCTCTGACCGATGAGGAGTATGCGCTCAAGTTGCAAGCGGAATTCGACGAGCAGGACAGATTGCTGGCAGCGAACAATACGGAGGGCGCAAGGGATCACGATGAAGAGGAGAAGCCATCCGAGGGTGGGAATATTGGAGAGAATGGCGACAGATCGCGTGAAGTGCAGGATGGAGGAGAGAGAGAAGTCAAGGAGGAGCATCCAGCTGCTGAGGACATTAAAGCAACACCGTCAACCACACCCGCCGTCAATCCATTTGCAGCCTTCGGCAAGAAGAATACGCTATCTCTACAAACAGCTACTGCGGAAGAAGACACCATCAGTTATACTATTCCATTCGACGAATCTCCCATGACTTTCGATCCTCAAAAGTACATTCCAGATTTGCAGAAGCAATGGGCGCCAGAAGGAGGCCGAATCACATATGCCTTGCTCACTCAGGGATTCATTCTCATCAACAGTACGCAATCTCGCATCAAGATCGTAGATACATTGGTGAACTTGCTCCGCACGATCATCGAGGGCGACCCGCAATCTCTCCTACCCGCCGTCTGGCTTGCGACAAACTCAATAGCGCCGCCGTACATAGACCTGGAACTGGGACTCGGTGGCAGCGCGATCAGCAAAGCATTGAAGAAAGTCTGCGGGTTGGACAATGCGAGTTTGAAGAAGTTGTCAGACAGGCTCGGCGATGCTGGCGATGTGGCGTTTGAGGCGAAGAAGAGGCAGAGTATGACACTGCGGAAGCCGAAACCACTTACCATTCAAGGCGTGTTTGACGGCTTGGTCAAGATCGCTAACACGAAAGGCTCAGGGAGCGTAGAAAACAAACAGCGCATCGTCGACAGGCTGATCCAAGATGCGCGAGGAGCGGAGGAGAGCAGATACGTTGTACGGACGCTTGTGCAACACTTACGGATCGGCGCAGTTAAAACGACCATGCTGATCGCTCTATCACGAGCGTTTCTGATGTCTAAGCCACCCGGTGCAGATTTCATCACAAAAGGGCAATCTGATTTGGCAAAGCTGAACAAGCAGGATCTGGCAGAAGTCTACGCGCCAGCGGAAGAGCTCGTTAAAGCATGCTTCGCCAGACGGCCCAACTATGGCGATTTAGTACCTGCTCTACTTGAGATTGGCATTGACGACGAGCTTCTTCTCCGGTGTGGTCTCGCTATGCACATTCCAATGCGACCTATGCTTGGTGGTATAACGCGTGATCTTGGCGAGATGCTCACAAAATTGGAAGGGAGAGACTTCAGCTGTGAATTCAAGTACGATGGGCAGAGAGCGCAAGTTCACTGCGACGAAAACGGCAAAGTCACGATATTCAGTCGACATCTCGAGGTCATGACAGACAAGTACCCTGACCTTGTCGCTCTGATCCCAAAGATCAGGGGTGAAGGCATCAGTAGCTTCATCATGGAAGGTGAAGTAGTGGCAGTCGATCGCGAGACAGGCGATCTCAAACCCTTCCAAATCCTGGCCAACCGCGCAAGAAAAGACGTCGTCATTGCAGAAGTAAAGGTGGATGTTTGCTTATTCGCATTTGATTTGATGTACCTCAACAACGAGGAACTGATGGACAGACCATTCCGAGAGAGGAGGAACCTACTCCGCTCCTTGTTCATCGAGATCCCCAATCACTTTACCTGGGTGAAGAGCTTAGATGCTACATCGGCAGACCAAGAACAGGTCTCCGATTTCTTCAAGCAAGCAACCGACATCAAATGCGAGGGTATCATGGTCAAGGTTCTTGATAATCTTCCCAATCCAGACCTTCAGAGCGAGCTCGACGTCGATGCTACCACGGAACACCAGCCGAAGCAGCCGCCTCCCACACCCACCAAAGCCAAGAAGAAGGGCAAGAAAGTGAAGACCGGGTCAAATGACAATGACGACGCGAGTACAGAGAAGAAATCTGGCCGGCGCAAAGCACTGCTGGCCACTTACGAGCCCGACAAACGCCTCGACTCATGGCTCAAAGTCAAGAAAGACTATGCCACGCACGCCGACACCATCGACCTCATCCCAGTTGGCGGCTGGCACGGCTCAGGCCGGAAGAACGCATGGTGGTCGCCTATTCTGCTCGCCTGTCGAAACGACGAGACGGGCAGCCTTGAAGTCGTCACGAAGTGCATGAGCGGCTTCACAGACGCGTTCTACAAGGCCAATAGAGAGCGCTATGACCCCGAGGGCGACAACACCCTGGGTGGGCAGCCGAGTTACGTCGAGTATCGGGGCGGCCAGCCGGCCGTGTGGTTCGAGCCGCAGGAGGTGTGGGAGATGGCTTTTGCCGACGTGACCCTCAGCCCTACTTACACTGCGGCTATAGGCCTCGTGAGTGAAGAAAGAGGGCTGAGCTTAAGGTTCCCTAGATTTCTGCGAGTACGCGAGGATAAAAGCATGGAGGAGGCGAGCACGAGAGACTTCCTGGCCGGGTTGTGGAGGAAGCAGGAAGCGAGAGCACCGAAGGATGGCGACCGGGTGGTCGCTGTGGACGATGGGTTCGAAGAGTGAGGTGGAGGTGGCTTGTTGGTGGAGAACCTCGCTTGGAGAGCGAGTATCAACGTGGCGACCACGAGGCCATGCATTTGTCCGTGCGATAGCGACCATGTCACCACTAGTATGGAAGATCGAGCAGGATTCCTAAGCTCCATCCGCATCGCAGCTGTCAACGAGGGACGTCCGTTCGCGTTTGCAGCCTAAAGTCCCACAACCTCCAGTGAGAATCTGTTACCTCAAATGCAGGGCAGCAGATGTGCCCAAAGGATGTTGATCAGTAAAAAGGAACGTCCTCGAGGAGCAGCCAGCAAAGGGTCCAGATCCATCCACGGCAGCTCTGCCGTGTCGAACAAAAAGAACAAACACAGCGCTAGATTCAAGGCGTCCCGCAATGCAGCTTCGCGACTCCAGGCGCGACAGGGTCAGGCGAGAGATCGCGCCTTCTAATCCTATCATACCAATATGCCACCCTCCCGAGTACGAGGTACCAAGTATGGACACACAGAGAGCCGGAGTTGGCGGAGCCAAGGGGTGATCGAAAGCCCGTACGAAAGCAGAAGCTAGCCAGCGACACGACGCGACTGACTCTATCGTTCCATTCCTCATACGACGTATAAGAGATCCTGCAATATTACTTCTCCACATCAGGGGTGAAGCCCAGAAGCTGCTTTGTCAGTTCGTATCGGAGCGTGTATATCGAATAGAGTCTCGAGTCGGATGTGAACCTGGCCGAAGGATCAAGTCGATCGCGTGCTCACCGCTTATCACGAAGCTGATTGTCAGCCCACTGCCACAGAGTAGGTACCGAGACAAGCAGCAAGGATTCTCAATGTTGTCTATTCGCCACGCGAAGGCGGTTGTCGTACGACGGTAAATTAAATGCAAGGCCAGCTTAAGTTACGACAGTCGCTCTGTGTTCGTTTGCACATTGGCCGGATATGGAGTTGTGCATTGTATCATGTACGTATAGCGGTGTAGCTGAACGAGCTGCATGATAATAGCCAGTAAGCCCGCAGTGCAAAGGTCGATGTGGGTGGGCGATGCCTATTTCTCAATGGCTTCTCGACGTCAACTGAAGTGGTGTATTGTCAGAGAGCTGTTGCACATATCCGCACTACTGGGCTCTTTGCTTGCGCGTCGAGCGAGTTCTTTCGTTTCATCGATATTGTGGCTTCGGTAACATGCATTTACCGCTGTGCAGGCGGGGGATCTTCCAGTAGTGTCCTTCGCCTCATCCTCCTGGTAAGGCCATGGCTGGACTTCAAGGTTGGTAATTAAGATTGGCGGCAGAGGTAGAGTGGGCAATACGAGTGCTCTTGTTGTCTTACCTCGAAGGCGTTCTTGATAGGCGTGCGGCGAACCTAGCGTCTTCGTTAGACAATACTTTTGCACCAATGTGCTGAGGCGCAGCAATTTCGAGGATGTTTTGTCGTCGAGCACAAAGCCAACAGGTGTCGGCTTCATTTGGGAGGGCAATCATGCCATGGCTATACAATCTATTATCCTTGGAACTCTATTACGCCACGAGGTACTTGCGGAGATATAAATACCCATTAGCGAAAATCTGCGACTCTTCTTGAGGATCCAACTGATGGTATCAGCGTTGCCAGTGGGCATCGACTGGCGGATTTCTGAGAATCTGCTATGTCGTATCACTTCATTGGCGATAATTCGCTTCGTCGACTACAACTCACATCGCCTCTCCTGCCAGATGATTCGGTTCCACATGCGACACCAGGGTCATTGACGTCCATTGCTTTCCGCGGAGAAAGCATTTCCAAAAAAACCTCCTGAATGCTTTCATTCTCTCGACATAGAGCGCTTCATGACTTGTGAATTTTAGTTTGTTGTGGCTCACGAACTAGTCGAGCGCCTCATACAATCCAAGCGACGGGACAACTCTGGTATTCAGATCGAAACACGGCACAGGAAATAGAACAATGAGGAAGACGAAGCGAGCAAACCAATCACTGCGCTTCTGCGATTGTTCTTTCGAAACGTTCCAACCTTGATCCTTCATGAGTAAGTGTGAGGCTCCGCGGCAGGACCGCAGCCATCGCCAGGCGGCTTGCATCAAGTCTACCGACGAATTTGCCATCGATGTTCTACCGTGCTGGACAGTGCTTCAGGAGTGGAAGGATGATAGCTGTCAGGGCAACATCGATGGAAGTCCCGAAAGGCGACAGAAAGGGCATACAGATGAGACAATGTTCTGCACAAGTCAGATTAGGCAGGATGATCCGAGACGGCACAGCACAGGGATGCCATATGATAATTGTGTGATTGCGCGAGCCCTACTCGCGTGGCTGCCTCGAGGCTTGCGATACTGATTCAAGCAGCCGCATATTTATCGTCTATGGTTGAGCGGGTCGTAGATATCGTGGTGGATCTGTCCTGCTCAACCAGCAACTGCCGCTCTCGAATGGTGGTACGACGGCAACGTGACGAGCAATGAGGCGTGCCAGGCTCAGGCCGGGCAGTGGGCTGAGTAATCTGGGATATGACGAGCCAAGCGATTATTCACATATATCGATAGCAGAGCATACCGAAGATGGGAAGGCTTGCGACCTGTCTCATATGATGGAGATCCGCCGAAGTTGTCCACCGGAAGTCGGGTGGGTGCGCGCGAGGTTCTAGGCAAGAGTGGATACAGACAGCAAGTGGCCATTGCGGCGTTTACCGATATCATCAATCGTCGTCAGGAAAAGGCCCCGGCGACATTTGGCCGGGAGGCCAACCAACGGGGAAGCGCGGGTGGGCTAAGCCCGAAGCGTCTCGTACAGAGCAGTTTTACGCTTGTCGATCCTTCATCCCAGCTGGAGTGCAGAATTTAGAACTCCAGGCAGGCGGGGAGGCTGTCGACCTGCTAGACTGCTTCTGGAAAACGCTCAACGTCGCTGCGTCGACCAAATGGGATCTCGCCTGTAGGCTCGCTCGCCTGTGGGCCGTCCGCGCTGTCTTTCATTTGCGACTCTTCGGAGGCTACCGCCTTTGGCTTCGTCCAGCGTACGCATGGAGGCGGCGTAGATGAGCGAGGCCAGCGCTGAAACGGCCAGAGTCGCTCACATCCACAGGTACAGAGTCTGCGGCCTGGCATGGCTCGCGTGGCGGTGAAGTCGAGTCTCCACGCACGTGCAGATGCAGCAGTTGTGCAGTTATGCATGTGAGAGCCGTAGCCAATGCACGCCCATCGAGGATAATTAGCACACATTATTAGACACACCTACATACAGGACATCGTGGCAGTTCGCGCTGGTGGAGCCAGGAATCGGAGCCTGACAGGGGGTCTCCGGTGAATGGGAGCTAAAAAGGACGCCAGGGCGCAGAGGCGTGCGGCAAAGCCTGGCGGGTGGAGCCCATCGCCATCCTCCAATTGAGCCAATCGAGGCGGCAGGATGACTAACGATGCATCGAGTCAAGCGTGTCTCATCAGCCTCACGAGCCTCAAGGAATGGCGGGAGGATTCAGGGATCGCGACTGTGGGGATGATGGCGCCGCTCAGCGATCAGGATTATCATTCGCGAGACATCATCACGACAGCTCGCAAATCGGTCAGCTTGTGGTTAGAGCGCAGGCAAATGAAACGGCCTTCGCCGGGGCGAGTTATTCGACGACACTGTGCTCGCATTCGTGTCGATACTCCGCCAATCACCGTCCAATGGCCGCTGATATGTGCATGTAGCTACGCACATACGCTCGCTTCTGCACGTGGACCCCGGCCAACGATCTACGGCTACAGCAGGCAGAACGGTCGAGGGCAGGTCGCGTTCGGTTTGCAGCTGCAGGCTTTAACCATGATGGGTGACGCAGGGCTGAGGCTGAAAGTATGCTCCACGAGGCCTTGTTCGGCTGCACAATCTCTGCGGTAAGGATGCGTTGCGTTATACCGTACATCTGTACACCCGCTCCTTGACAAGGAGGCTGTCCTTCCATCGCACAGCTGCAGCCGAGAAAACCGTTATGGCGTAGCGCGGGCGTCGTCCTTGATCATCCTGCTCCCCGCCGGCCAGGCATGAGCCTCTGCTGGCGCTGAAGCAGGTGTCGTCCTCGAGGATGGAATGTGCCGGGACTAGTGCCGATTAGCCTTTACGCAAGCGATCAAAACCACGTCGTCTGTGAATCAAGTGGAGACGGCCGGTGAGCGTGGCCGCCGGCCTGCCTCTTCAAAGTGTGTACATCAGGACACGAGGGCTTGGCTGTAAGGTGGCAGCACAGGACTCGCGCAGTCACGCGGCAACTATGAATAGCCTGTCCGCGGTGAGCAGACAGACAGACGCGCGACGACGTAAATTGGTGCTGCTGTGCCGCATACTGTGGCATCACATCATGGTTGATTTTGGCACTTTGTGGTAGCATGACGTACGGCCGGAAGACGACCGATTTTGATCGTCCGGCGTTAGAAATCACTAATTACTATAGCACGCAGACTTCGAGGCAGCGGCCAGTAGTGGTGTACACCATCGCTGCGCCCGATGTCAGATTCGATCGGCCTGCTGCAACGTGACATGAGGTTAATGTATACCTCGCGCGGCGAGACACAAAGCAGGTCCGTGGATTAGGCAAGCAGTGCGTGTTGCGGCGCGCGGTTTTGCTGTCCACGGTATAGTGCTCGGATGTTGGCCGCTCGCCGGGGCTGAAGCAGCTGAGGCCTGAAGATCACCACCGCAAGGTTGACACCGCCGTGTATGTGTTCTGTGCTGTGCAGCTGCGGCGGAGACAGACATGAGACGAGATGAGCAGCGCGCCCTGTCCTGTGCTGGTACAGTATTCCTGGCCACGATGCCGTCGGCCCCGGCACGCGATCGCAGGCGACGGGGAGCGGGCGGTGGGTCGTGGCACTATCAGGCATACTGGTCATTCTATCTACGGCAGCAGCATACATCCATCCATCTATCTCCCTCAGATTAGCTAGCGGTGGTGGTGGAGGAGTCGGAGTATAGCAGCGCTCGGACGGCAGGGCAGCAGGAGAGACAAGCACGACAGGGCAACGCTAGGCGCGTGGCAGGCATGGTGGGCCGGCGGGCAACTATCCTGAGCTCGCCATCAAACGGTCGTCGTCGAACTCAAGGGTGGGCGGGCTACAGCACTCGTCCTCTGACTCTGCGCAACGCCCGAGCGCTGCTGGCTGCACAGAGGCAGGGCTAGGGTAGGCAGGGCAGAGCGCCGTCGTCTGCACGAAGCACAACCGCTTCGGCATGTTGGCCCGCACGCTGTCGAGATGAGGGCAGGGGTCTGCATCCTTCACCCTCCCCAGCGCCCAATCCGCTAGCACGCTCGCTGGTAGCATGTGTTGGTATGTGGGCGTACCTTATAACACACCCTCTGGCCCAAGGCGCAGGCTCGCTCATGCTGCTAAAAGCGATCAGAACTCTCTAACGCCGGCCCTTGCTCTCTATGCTTTGACACTACCTGCCTACCTCCGGCCCATCATCATCAACCTCTTTCGCTATATCATAGCACCGGCCCTCGTCTGTCCAGTCCCGAGTCTACCTCCGGTCTAGTCACTACTTCTTGTAAGACACCACCACCACCTCACTGTCACCTACCCCGTCGAGACCTCGCTCCATCTGCCCACTACGCCGCCTCGTTGCATGTGCCATGGACTCACCTCTCCGCCAGTCGTCGTCGCCGCCGTCTACCTACCGCTCGCGAACGGACAGCAGTCTGTCTATTCACTCCAAGTCAGTCTACGCCGGCATCCGCAAGAGGAGCTCCTCGCCGTCTCACTTCTCGGCTGCACAAGCGGAAAGGATTCAGCAAGCACTCAATCCTTACTCCACTCCGGACTTTCAGCCTAGCTCCCTCATCTCATCTGGCCTTCAGTGGGTTACTCCCCAACACTCGCCGCAACCCCATCTCTTCCCGGACCAAACCGCAACCGAATCCTTCCCTCAGTGGGCCGCCCCAACTCCTCCCAGATCAGACTCAGGAGCACCTTCTTTGTCTATCGACGCCAGCAAAGAATCCTCGACTTCTGGAACCAACTCAACGCAGTCATTCGACTTCGGCCCAACCACCTCCACCGCAGACATGAGGTAAACACCCCACGTGCAACGCTCGTGGATGTCTCAGACAGCTAACGTTCGCAGTTCACTCGGTTTCCTCCTGCCTTCGCAGTATGGCTCCAACAATCTCTACGAATCTGAGTCCAACAGTGAGCAATCTGTATCAATTCGATCAATGTAGGCATGTACTGACGACCACAGATGGTGGCATGGACAATGCATTCCCACCCATGCGATCACATGCTCCTTCAAGCGGACCTCTAGCTTTCTCACACGCAATTTCCTCGAGCCCTGCTCTCTACCAGAGCCGACCAGCAGCTCCTCCTGCGAGGCGTCTAGATGGCCCTCCAGTAAGCAGTGCCGAATCGTCGTACAGCTCAGGCTTCCCTCGCATCAGCAGCCCGTACGGTGCAGCTCCCAGCTCAGACTACTCTATGGCTTCATCACAAACGATCCCATCGATCAGCGGTTTGACACAGGGCCCGTTGTCTCCACCAATCAGCCACAACTCGTCTAGCATGATGGGACAATTCAACCAGAGCGTTCCCAGGTTTGTCGAGCAATTTCAACAGAACGGAGGACCTAAGCTAATGACATATAATAGATATGATGGCGGTATGTACAGCCAGCCTATTGGCAGCGCACCTCCTGGAAGCCAGCTTTACGCTTCAAGCCGAAGCCCGAGCTACCCTGGTCCTATGCATGGTGCACCTGCCGGCGAGATGATGCCAAAGCCTAACGGAGGCAGCGATGCTGCCATGAGAGTCCTGAACCAGCGACCCAAGCCTCAATGCTGGGAGCACGGTTGCAATGGACGCCAATTCTCGACATTCAGCAACTTATTGAGACACCAGCGCGAAAAGTCTGGAACAGCATCCAAGTCCTACTGCCCCAGATGCGGTGCGGAATTCACAAGAACTACGGCACGCAACGGCCACCTGGCACATGACAAGTGCACCAAGACCCGCCGTGACTCTGAAGAACAATAATTCTTCAAAGAGCAGGGGCTGAGGCTCAAAAATTGATGACCACGGAGATGAGTACCTGGAAGCTTTTGGCTGCCAGCAGCATCTCTGTGGACGAATTCCTGGATCTAAGAGATCTAGGAGTGTTGTCCGCAATGGGACGACTCATTGATCGTATGTGCGACCAATCGGGAACGCCGACATGTTTCGAAACTTCGCATGGCAGACCCTAACAGCGGAGAGGGTGAGACATGAGCACGTGAACTGCTGGCTCACTCGTCTGTATGAACCACTGGGTGTCTCAAAAGGACAGCATGCACGACGGAGGACAGCATTTGAAGATCCGTGCACGGCTGAAGCGCCGGTGTTGTTGCGCGGAGGAATGACACAGCACTTTTGGGTGAGAGCACGGCACTTCTCGGGGAA
Organism: Cladosporium oxysporum; assembly: GCA_035771495.1. Taxonomy (NCBI): domain Eukaryota; kingdom Fungi; phylum Ascomycota; class Dothideomycetes; order Cladosporiales; family Cladosporiaceae; genus Cladosporium; species Cladosporium oxysporum. The sequence goes on along the minus strand of JAWNKS010000020.1, from coordinate 1,183,875 downwards.
TTCTGCGACTACAATCAATAGTCACTTACTCCACGGCACAAGTTGCCCATGGGCCACTTCTGCGCACAAAGAGATGAGATCTGACGGTTTGGTGGTGCCTTTGCTTTTCTCCGTGCGACTTAGCCGGACTACGCAGAATATTGGCACAGGTGGATACAATAGCGAAACGGTCTGACGGCCAAGGAGTGCTGTCTCGGTGCTTCCGAGCCACCAAGCCCTTAGGGTCTAAACCGCTTATAGCCTCGCTTCAACCCAAATTCAATCTTCACCTTTGAGAGATAGGTCTCCCCTAAGGCAACAAGCAAGATTATGCTCAGATACTTTTTGCATTGCCGCTGTGATCCTTCTGTAACTTTCACTACTTCAAAATAGTGCTGCTGCTTTACCGCAACGGGGAACCGCTCAGCTTGATCGCCGTCCACCAACATTTTGCTCAACCATGTCATCTATCCTGCGCGCACCAACGCCGAATTTCCACGTCACGTCCGTTTCATGCAGGCCCGCGGCGTTGTCACGCCCTGCTGCAGATGGCGGAGCCAAGGCATGCAGACAGTCAGCAAGTCACTCGCTAGCTGCCCGGGAACCAGGCATCACCGTAAGACGGCTTCAAGTTGCGCCGGCCCACGAGCCCACGAGCAGCAGGGGAGGCAGACGAGCGCGCTTCGCGTCTATGGCGGCTGACAAGTGTGGATCGGCAAGGTGCTTCGCCTCAGCGGATTTCTCATTGGCCCACTCGCTTTTTTGCCCGTTGGCTAGCTAGCCCTCACTTGCCATGCCGGCGGCCGACGTTAGCGACCGCTGCCCTTTGCTCGTTTGCCTTTCTGTCCCTCTGAGCCTTTTGCTCCTGCTTCGCCGTTGGAAAACATGGAAGATGCCGTGCAGCAGAGAGTTTAAAAAAATAAGGCCAAGGATTGCGAGAGTTTGTGGGAAGATCTGCGAGCTTGCCATCATCGTCAAGCTGCGTGCCGGACATCCTTCTTGTGGCACGGAAAGTATCGTGGTGTTGCATTTCGATCTGCTTGTCTGTCAAAAGGCTAAATTTTTGCCATGCGGTCTTGCTTCCTTTCTCCACGATTGTTTTTTCCTACCCGCATGAGTCGCGTGTCAAATCTTTCTTGCGACTGCTCACCCTCTCGCCTGGCTGGCTGGTTACGCCGCACCCCTGCAGCTTCGAGCTAGGCGAGTGATCACAAGCAGTGCCGCAGTAGTTGACAGCGGGCCCGAGCGATTTCCTACAGGGACTCGATCTCACGCGATTTATTGGTTTGCCAAGTGGGGGAATTATCATTCATCTCGTCTGTTCGTCAAGATGGCGGCGAGATGCGTTGCAAAGCAGATTTGCGAGCACGCGTGCGATCGGAGTGCGTCTCCGTCCCATGCTAGGGCTCAATGACACGGCAGCGCTCGTTCTCACGATCTCCAAGGAAGAATGAAGGAGTTTCGGAAGAAAGCGGCAGGAAGTTCCCCTGTGCCTTCAGGCCTTCTTCATCCTCAGGTGCTTCCTTTGAATCCATCCGCAATCCCTCAGCTGACGCTGTGCCGGCGCTAGCGGAGTCCATTTCGTCTAAGCAAAAGTGGTACGAACCGGGCAAACTGCGTGTGCCATGCGGCGTGGCAGCGTTGTATTCGTGAAAGTTTATCTCCGGCCTGTCTCTCCCATGATGACGCTTTAACATTTATTATTACAAAAGGTAGTTCCCGACCTCGCGAGGATTACCTATTTGGTCAGGCGTTGTTTATTTCCGGGGTTGGTTCGTGAATCGTGATAGGAGGCAGGGTGTGCCGGTGGCCGTTGTGAAGATAGCGCTCTGCTCATATGGATCACACTCCTAGGCTTCTTAGCGTAGGCGTTTCTCGCTTCGTGATACTCGCTTGTGGCGTCAACGGTCGGCCGCCGTTGCTTGGTACTTTACTCCTTGAACGCGGCAGATGTCGGGACTTGTTATCCCGGCTGGAGATATTCGGAATCGGATCTAGACTGATGACCGGTCACGTGTTTTACACGTGATGTTGTCACGTGATTCATGAACGTTGACGTCGCTTGCGGTATGACACAACTTTGTCTAAGAGTCAAAGACGACGTCGAGAGATTTCCATCACAGCACGCGCAAATACCCATACTGTTGTCTTACCTTTTAAACGTCTCAACATGTCTTGCTCCGCCTGAACCCAGCAGCCTCTTGCTGTCAGAAAATAGTGCCTTGTTTTAGCATACTTACTCCAACACTTCAGCCACGATGTACCAGTCATTGACACAACGCTTTCGGACCCACCACTCCCATACCAACTCCCGGTCATTAAAAGCAATAGGAACCAAGCGGACGAAGGAAGTGTGATGAACTAAGCGCTCCCTGGCAACTGCGCAACTGTTTTAGTCAAAGAGAAAGAAACTTGCTTGCTGTGGGCATAAAGCGGACACACGTGCAACGACTTGCGTCCACAAGTGTACTATTCTGTATCAACATCCCTCCTTCAAGTGCTCGGAAAGCCATCAAAGCAACGCCCTTGGCTGAAGGACGAAATGGCCTCAATATTCACGTTCGAGCCGGACCCACCACGTGTGGCATCGCCATGGCACGATGTCGAAGTTGGGACGCCTACACCCTCTCCCCGAACACCACAGAATGGTGCGAGCAATAGGAAGTCGCGCTCTGGTACACCCGGGGATGAAGCTGTAGCTATGCGCTTGCAAGCCGAGCCGCAAGAGGGTCCTGTAGAGTACAAGTTGCATCTTCTGCTGAGGCCAAGGCGAAAGTTCAAGGCCAGTACCAGCGCGAGTATTGTCGGAGGCTCCAGACGGGCCAAACGCCCTGGTGGTGCAAGTGTACAAGCAGCGCCCGAACCCGCGACAGATCCTGCCGTCCCTGCGTCTACTTCAGCTGCATTGACAAAGCAGGCACGGCAGCTCAGATTGGAGCAACTCACAACGCAATTGCTCTGGCGTCTGCAACAGTCTTCTCCGCATCACACGTCTTCTGCTACGAATATCATTCTTCCATCCCTTCCTGAGGCTCTTCCGGAATTGCAAGCACCCCAACAGCCAGCAAAACTCTTGCATGGGTTGGAAGAGAGCCAAGGTGCTCTATATGAGATTGGTGTCTCTGACGATGGCACGCTTGTGGGATTGACGGAAGACGAGATGGAGGAGAGCTTGAATAATCTTCGTGCCATGGCCGCTTGCCTTGGCTGCAAGATGGAAGTATTGCGACGCGAGGTCGTCGGCGCATGTGAATGGGTTGAGGAGTCGGAGCATGGAACGTCACGTTCTGGCAACCTATGCGTGGCTGAAGCTTACGTGACTCCTTACCTGCCTCAAAGCACTCCGACCTTGAATGAAGATCCGTCTCAAACGGCAGATGCGCACGCAAGCACGCACGAGGAAAACGGAAATGTGTCAAGAGCCACAGAGCAGCTGCGTGTTACCATGACGGGACCAACAATGTCTGGAAAATCTACCTTGCTCGGTACCCTCACAACTTCCACTCTCGACAATGGTCGAGGAAGCAGTCGCTTGAGCATGCTCAAGCATCGGCATGAGATTACCTCAGGAATAACCAGCTCCGTCACGCAGGAGCTGCTAGGCTACCAAGACTCTGGGAACGATGTCCAAGTCGTCAACTACGCTACCGAGAATGTTGCGTCGTGGATTGATGTGCATGCTGCAGCTGATGGTGGCCGTCTAGTTTTTGTCTCTGACTCTGCAGGCCACCCTCGATACCGACGAACTACTGTTAGAGGTCTTGTCGGTTGGTCGCCCCATTGGACACTACTTTGCGTCCCAGCAGACGATGTCGAGGACAACACTGCGAAAGCCACGACTCAGCAAGCTCCCTCGGCAACCGTACCGGATCTGGATCTTTCAGGGGCTCAACTTGATTTGTGCCTGAGGCTTGGCTTACCATTGGTGGTTGTCATCACAAAGTTGGATCTAGCATCCCGTAATGGTCTCAAAGGAACTCTCAGCAGAATACTTGATACTTTGAAAGTCGCTGGCCGCAAACCTGCAATTCTACCAAGCGCTGCAGGCAATGTCTCTGAAGAAGATCTGCGAACAATTACCAACGAAACTCTTGAGAAAGCGTACAACACGGCTTTGCCACTTCTGAATGATCCTACGGCAACGGTTCCCATAGTGTTGACCAGCGCTCTGCAAGGCTCCGGTATCAGCAATCTCCATGCACTCCTGCATGAACTTCCGATCCCCAACAATTCCCAAATAAGTCACAGTTTCGCGTCAAGCATTTTCCATATCGAAGACATTTACACAAAGCCAGCCGATGTGGAAGGCGTGATCGTGTCTGGTCGATTACGATCGGGGCAAATTTCCGTTGGAGACACTGTGGTACTCGGGCCTTTCTCCACTCACGCCGACTACGAGGATTCCGAAGACTCAGACGAGCGACCGACAAGGAGGCCTTCTAATCACTTGCCATCATCGAGGTCATTCCCCGGCGCGCTACGTGACCTGCACTTGAACTCTTCTCGATTCCAATTGCCTGGCCAGGAGTGGAAGAGGGTCAAGGTCATCAGCATTCGTAATCTACGCTTGCCTGTGGCTTCCTTACAGTCTGATCAAGTGGGAACTCTTGCCGTCGTGTTTGAAGAGGACAGCATGCTAGATATGTCCGCCTCCATAGCTACAGCTTTCGCGCGCATCAGGAAAGGAATGGTTTTGGCGGCTGTTCAACCAACCTCGACGCGTTCCTTTGTAGCAGAGTTCTCGAGGGAAGACCTTACATCGCTGGCGGTTGGAAACCATGTCGTGGTTTACATCGCCAGTGTCCGTGCCTCGGCGAAAATCGTTTCCGCTCGTGTGCCTGACGGAAGAGACTCTCAAGACACAAGTCCTGATGCTACGGCGCAACACTTCGCCGAGCAACCTTTTAGTTTCGACAGTGAGAGCGATGGACTAGCTACAGGTGATGGGACAAATGAAAGGATCAGCATTGCAGGCGCGGTCACTGCTAAGAGCTTGCTTGTCACGCTACGCTTCGACTCTTCGAAGGAAATCGCACTCGTTGGCGATCGAGTTTTGATCATGCCAGGGGGTGGACCAGGACTGTTCGGTGGACAAGAGAGGGGACAAAAGGGTGTTGCTGCCTTGGATGGATTTGTTGGCAGGATTGTTGAGGTCAATGGTTGACAGCCTCGAGGCTGTTGTATACAATGCCCATGGCCACATGCACATGACGCGTCCACAGAGAGGCTTCATCCGCATGTCACCGTCATTTGTTGTCCACAACCACAATGGGTGTTCGACCTTGTTAGCTCGCTTACTCTCAACATTTCTTACTCTCAACCATATTGAATTCACCTTACCACTAGCATGAAACTGATACGAACCAGGTCCTCCGATGCTGACGACCTCGCGTGCAGTCTAATGCAGACCCATCGTATTAATGCATTTCGCCCGTCTACTCCAAGAATAAACCATAGCCGCAAGCGACATTTGACATTCAAAAGTAGGCAGCAACATTAATGAAGGTTAAGGTACACGGAACACTCCCCCGACGACGTCCTCGATCCCCACTTCCCGCCGAAACCCTGTGCATTGTTCGTTCGTTCATCCGCCTTCCGCAGCCGTTCGCTCGCTCGCCTAGTAGATTGCGACGATATGCAATCCTGGATCTACACGAAAAGCGGCGTCGTCGCTTGCGCAGGATTGGTGCGGCTGGACGCCAGGCCAGGCCTGCTTGCTTGCTTGCCGTTTCCTGGCTCGCGGCTTTGCGCACTTTCTCGCGTGCGCGAAAGTGGAGCCCACGTTGCTGTGGAGGGATGATGACTCGTGGGCGCGTGGTGCATTTGGACTCTTGTCAATTTTGTGTAACTGCTGTATGTATGTATACATGTGAACGGTACATGTTGTGCGCTTGCGCAGCCCGCGTGCGTGCATTTGTGTTGGTTTTAGGCGAGTGTGCATTTCGCTTGCTGGTCATGTGGTGTGTTGTTGATGCGGGTAAGCGAAGTGAAATCGGTGCTAGGAAATACGCTCCGTCTTCTGCGCGGTATTGTTGACGAGGTCATAATGCGGTAGTATTATTGAGTGACATTACCACAGTAGGGTCGGTGAGACTGATATTTGGAATTGTAGATTTGGAATCTCGTGCATGCTGCATTTGTGTCAGCTCTGGATCTCATCATCTGTGAGCACATACAGTCGATGTTGTCGATTGCGGTCAAGTAGTTCGTATGCCGCATTGCATGGAGGAAAAGAATCAGGAAGTGATTTGGTCACTGAGACGATAGAGTCTTGGTAAGTACTTCGCGCAAAAATTACCTCGCCCACGCTATCTATGCTCGACACTCGACACCTTGAACCAATCAGAGAAGCAAGAACAACGCCTACGGACACTCCTCCCCATCTTCATGTTCGTGGTATCGCACACATAGGCCTCTCCCAGTCCAAGGCTTGCACCCCCCGACATCCTCCCCAAGCACCACTCGATCCCCTCCACTCTTCCTCACGCACCCTCCACAAAAAGCGCGATCACAGCCCACGCACTTATCGTGGCTGATACCCGGTTTGAGCACCTCTCTACAGCCTTCGCAGCCCTTTGTAGAATTCCAACTGCTCGGTCGCCAGGCTACCAGTGAGTGTCTGCTGATGCCCTCAGCTCCTGGTCTCTTCAGCTTGACGACCAGCTCGCGCAAGAATTTAGCGTGCCACTCGTCCTTGTGCGTCTCGAGCAATTTGTCCGTCTTCTTGTATGCAAAAAGGTCGAGGATTAAAGACCTGAGAGGAGCAGAAGAGTGAATCTGCTCGTAAAGGATGCGCGTGTCGCTGGGAGTGGGAACAGAGTTCGTCGCCTCGCTAAGTCGTGCGATGCTGCTTAGGATGTGGTTGCTTAATGGTGTAGTGAGCAGCCGATCGCTGAGACCGTACAAGTCGATGAGTAAGAAGTACTTGGGACTGCCAGCGTGGTTCCTCAAGTCGCCGTCTGAGGCTGCCTCAGCTTGAACGAGCTGCGTCCAGGGCGTAGGTGCGTGGAGCATTTGGTGATGATGATGATGCGGAGGGAGATGTGGGACTTGGTATGCCGGGCCAGGAACTGTGAGCGAACCCGTGTATAGCCATTGCAAGAACCACTCGAAGATCTCTGGCTTTTCTTCCGGGAGTCGGACGGTCTGGTCGAGGCCTTCGGCGAAAGTAGAGTTGAGAGCTGCGGCGAAGAATGGGCTGGCAGATGTTAGGAGTTCTTTGTGTATGAGGTAGGTGAGAGCTGGACGAGCAGTATTCTTCTCGTCGCCAACGACCACAGTGGCCATTGCGCTGAAGGTGCGGAACGCGGTGCGAAGAGGAACTTTGGCGGGAGTGCGACCAGGCCGTGGGCGAGAAATGGGCGCTGGCGAAGGCGCACTATGGTGTGATGAGTCCGACACCGTTGACGGTGTTGGAGAAGGCTGCTCAGTGGCCGGGATGCCCTGTAAGGACATCGCCATTGCTGGTGTTACAGCAGGAGACCAGACGCCGGCGAAGGACCGTACAGGCTGGTTGCGAGGCGTGGCTGGATTAGGAGGTAAATTGCGGAACCAAACAGGCTCCTCTGGCGGATCCAGTGTGACAGATGCTAAGCTTGTCGCGGCTTGATAGTATAAGGATGCTTTGGCAGTCGAACTTCGCGGCTACTCAAGTAAAGAGGCAAGAGTATGAAACTGGCTGGTGCAACAGAGAAGATGTGACTAAAAAATTTAGCAGAGGGCGTTCGCTGGAGCAACTTACGGTAAAGGACGCAGCATCTCGTCGGCCGGTTACGGTCATGCCATGTCGTTTGCCATCTACAGCTGTAGCAGCGCGTGGACAGTATGTGTCTTTGTTGCAAGCGGCCAAACACACACAAGCAAAGCCGGAAACGGTCAACCTGCGCAAACTTCGGCAGAGTGCGGTACAACAGCACCTGTACGGACGAGGGGACCATAGCAGGCCACAAATACCGAGTATGTCCATTCTATTATTCAACTGAATCGCCAAGGTACTGATTTGTAGTTGACATAACACATCGGCTCTATATCATATGCAAGTGTTAGCATACACCATGCTCCATGAGGCTGCGGCACGTGGCGTTTGTGGAATGTACGGCGGCGCTTCGCAAAATTGCATTCCAGTACAGACAAAGGGCAACAATAGGAGCCCCGCGCTCTCGACTGTGTATGTGATAGGGCGAACACGCTTCTACATCGTAGTAGGGAGTGGTCTACGGGTTAGTTTGGTTCAAGGTACTTTGACCCAAGAAACTCGCATACGCTGACCACCTGTAAAGTAATCAAAACTGCATCGAGACTTTTCGCGGTCGGCGAGTGTTAAAGCATGTTCCTATTAGGGCGGAAAGAAAACAGTCCATCGATTGTCTGTCTTTGCTATTTCAACAGTAACTGCCAATGCCAGCAGCTTGGTATTTCAGTCCCATCAGTTGCTTGCTTCCGCTCCTTGAAGAACAATTGCCAGTCCCAGAAGCTCGGTATCCCAGTCTCATCGATTGTTTGTTTTCGCTGTTTGAAGTTCAATTTCCAGTCCCGGCAGTTCAGTTTTTCAGTTCCATCGTTTTTCTTTCCCACTGTTTGAAAAGCAATTGCCAGTCTGCCAGTCCCAGCAGCTCGGTGTTTCAGTTTCCGTAGGGACGCATGGCCAAATTTTCCGAACAACGCTGAGCCAGTTGAATATTTGTATTCCCGTTGCACTTCCACAAACGATCGCCTGGTAATCAAAGTGTCGTTTCCTCATTTGCCCAGTCGAAAAGCGCAAAGAATTCATGTTAACCTGCTCTGTGTGAAGTAAGTATGGTTTCTCAATGATTGTGTAAACGCGTTTTGGCAGTGATGGAGCATTTGGCAGTTATGGAGCGTACATTCGTTGCACTTCCGCAGATGATCATCGGGTGACCAAACGGAATTCTTGCTGACCTGTGTCAAGTAAGCTCGTATGGGCTCCCAAGAATTGTGTTCACGCGATTTGGCAGTTTGGCAGTTATGGAGGAGCAAAGCATACTCTAGTCGGTTCCGGTCGATCGATCGATCATCAGCTGGTCGAATAAGGTGTTTCTAGCTCATTTAGCCTGTGTCGAGGCTGCAACGGCTCCATTGACTACAGCGGGTGTAGCCTCATGGCTCTTATTTTTCGTCTTCACTCCTATTTAAGATAAGCTCGTATGGATTCTCGATAAATGTATTAACGCGATTTGGCAGTTATGGAAGCGTAGAGCAAAGGAAAGGAAAGGAAAGATGAAAGTCATAGCAGAGGAAGAAAACGGTCATGTGATGGAAAGAGGTATTTGGTTATCGTACAATCATCCCCTGGGCAAGATCAACGTGGCATGGCGGCGTTGGAGTTCTTGCTCGACTCACCCAATCTGGAGTACAGCATGTAGAGCGCCATCTGGTTGCACTCTTGGGTACCAGTGATAGTCACCAGACGCTCGTTGTTGTTGTCCTGCGGTTCGTTAATTTTGATGACGCTGCCACTGAGCTGGCGTATCTCATTGATCTTGGCACCACCCTTGCCGATGATGGCTCCCACCATGTCGTTGGGAATGTAGATCTGCTGGGTGATGGGCTGTCCTGGGAACGCGGCGCCTCCCTGGACCGGCTGCTGCGGCGCAGCAGGGCCGGGCTGTGTAGGACCGGCGTGACCATAGGGCTGTGGCTGTTGCGGACCGGCGCCAACGTATGGCGTACGAGGAGAGCCAGCACCGTAGCCCATCTGTCCCTGAGGGTGCTGCATCGGAGGTTGGCCCTGCTGGTAAGGCATAGCGTACTGTGGCGCAGGAGTGCGTCCGGGCTGACCTCCCTGTCTGCCGCGATACTGATCGGGGTGGCCCATCTGGCCGCCGGCATGCTGGGGAACGTAAGGGACAACTTGCATGCCACCAGGGACGACGCCCTGAGGGCCACCGTGGCGAACAGCATACGCCGAAGCAGCCGGACCGCCGAAACGCTCGGTCAACTGCTCGACCAGGGTGCTACCAACGTAGTAGGTGGCAATGTGGACAGCGTCAGCGACACCAAGAACCACGAGGGAACGCTCCGTCGAGAGAGGCAGGCAAGATTCCGAGGCGTTGAGACGTGCGCCGGAAGCTTCCTGAATCTCGCGGATCCTCACACCCTGCTTTCCGATAATGGAGCCGATCAAGATGTGGGGAATGAGCAAGCGAAGTGGATAGGTCTTGGACTGTGGCGTAGACGGCTGCTCGAGTGGCTCTTGGTTGAGTGTGCGAATGATGAGACCGAAAGCCTGGGAATAGTTAGTCAGGTGAAAGGCATGATGCGCGAATGGGTAATAAGACATACCTTGGCTACGGCGTCGACCAAACCGCTGACTGTGAGGATACGCTCGACGGCGCCTCTGGAATACTCACTGACAGTGCACTTGGCGCCAGCCATACGGCGGATCTGGCTGACGTTTTCACCACCTTTGCCAATGACAGTCGCAGCTTCGGCGCTTGAAATGATGGCGCGCACGTGGAGCCAGCCAGTCTCGTCGCGCGACTCGTGATGCGGTGGGTGTGAAGAAGCGTGGTTGTCCTCGGTAGCACTGGTGGACTGGACTGGCTTGGTTTCGAGGATCTGGTTCGTCGCAGCAGTTCCGTTGGCTGACACGGGCGCATCGGGGACGACAGTGTCGCCCTGCTTGTCAGTGTTCTCGGCGCTGGTAAGATCCGCAGTGTCCTCGGAAGACTTAGTCACTGGCTTCTCTTCCTTTGCATCTTCGTTGTTGGCCTCATCTTCAGCTTTCGCGTCCACGGGCGCGTCGACCTCTGTGACGCCTTCGTCGCGGATGACCTTGTCGAGTGCCGGGCGCTTGGCATCCGGACCATCAGTAGGGCCGGAGGGCGAAGAAGGCTCCTCGAGGGGGCGCTTCTGAGATGGGACCGAAGTCTCTTGAGGAGTCTGCGGCTCGGCCATTGCTGTAGCTGTAGCTGTCGAAGTGAAATGGGAACGTTGTGTTCTGAAAAAAAGCTGCCTCTTGCAAAGGGCTGGCTGTATTGAATGCCTATCTGTCTTGACTGGCACGTGGACAGGCGGTGATTGATTGCCAAAGAAATCGTGGTATGACGGCGGACAGGTGGGGTAGGAGGGTGTCGTGTTGGTAGGTGGTGGAGGAGGTGAGGAGGAGCAAAGCTGGAGGTGGAGGATGCTCGAGAGTGGTGGTGGTGAGGTGGTGGTGTGCGTGTGCAGTGAGCGAGCGATGGACAAGTAGGTGGGTGCGTGCTTGCGCGCGCGTGTGAGAGGTCGCGGTGTAGCGTGAAGGCAGGGTGTCGCTGAAGCAAGTAAAATCCGCGTGTCCCAGCTCTTTGCGTACTTAGCCTGCGCGTGCTCGCGACAAGTACCAGCTCCCGGGGGGATATTGCTGGATGAGCGATGGAGGTGGATTGCTCGTGGACAGAGAGGAGTTGTTGAGCGGAAGGGGTGTGTTGCTGTTGTTCGTCGTGCAAGCCAGCAGCAAGCAAGAAGCAAGGAGCTCCCCTTAGCGCTTAGCGCGCGGCAGGAACGGCCCGCAAGTCTGAAGCAGTAGTGATCAACATTGATGAAGGAGACAAGAGGTTCTTATTTTATATGTTCTTGTATCTCTGTTGACATGTAGCTCATTACCCGGCCAACTCTGGAATATTCATCTCTGAGACCAGTCATTTCCTCCCTCGAATATGTCATGGGCTAGTCTTCATGGTCTTCCGTCGTCATTACACAGCCGGATATACGATAACCTCATTTTGGACGCCTCAGTCAGATTGCCAGACAAGCTAGACAATGAGGAGTTATGTAACGTATTTGGCTATCTTTCACACTGATTGGGCTAGAAAGAAGTGGGCCTCTCACTTTGGCTATCGATGGTCTGTTGCCTGATGGTTCTGGTTGGACGGTCGATAACTCGAGGCACGAAGCTCGACAATCCAATTGTTCACCTTGTTCTTTACCTCTTTCCAAAGACCCGTCCTTTGTCCATGCATGGCTGCTCTATTGTCATGCGATGGCTCTTGAACTTCACTGCTGCAAACAAAGAATTGTTCGCGGTGTCATCCATCGTTGTTCACTATGGCGGGAATGATGACCTCGTGCTGGCGACGATGCACCGCTGTCGGTTGAGATAAGCGAGCAGGGGGAATGGTACCTTTCATTCTGCTACACATCATCCTACGAGCTCTGAACAACCTCCAGAAAGTACTAGACAAGCTAAAAGAATCTAACGCCTCGTCTAGGAGTAGCAGACAGAGTTCCGCATGCCCTCTTCTCTCGCTCTCCCTGATCATACACCGTCTCCTTCTAATGCCATTGTGCGTGAGCATAATTGCGTTGTACGCTTTCTTTCAACACCTTCGACCAGAGCCTTGAGAATTGTATATCATGGCACCCAACGATCGCCCGTCTCTGATGTCTTATTTCGATCCAACAACACCACTACACCTGCACCATCACCTCATATCTAACATCCCTCTTCGATCAAACAACGATAACCAGCCTGCAAATCCATCAACATGGCGCAAAACACCGGAACCTCCACCACCATCTTCATGGTGGACCACACCAACCCTGGGCCTCGACCCATGTCCGAGGAGTACGAGGATGACAACCAGTACCTTGTCGAGGCCATCCTCGCCAAGCGTACACGTCGTAGAGTCACGCAATATCTAGTCTCTTGGATGGGGGATTGGCCTGCGGCCGAGAAGACATCCTGGGTCGACGAGGATGACCTCAGTGATGATATCATTGATGAACTCGAGGCAAGCGGTATCGTCTTGAGTGCGACTCCGGCCTCGAAGGCTTATAGCTTGGAACCTGCGTCTCCGGTCTATGATGACGACGATAAGATAGGCGTTCCTGGCGACGAGGACTTTGGCGGCGACGACTCCGGAAGAGAGCACGATCTAGGTGAGGATGAGGACGGCAATGAGATGGACGTGGATGACAACGCTGACAAGCCGGCCAGCACGAAGCTGCCGAGTGATAGCAGTGACAAGTCCGATCGTGCGGCTTCCGAATCCAAGCAACTTGGCCTCGGCTCTAGATCTCCTGCGACAGTTGCCCAAATGCAGGCGATCAGGGAGATGCACGATCGTGCACTGACGGGTGCGGCGCTCGAGGCACAGGCCAAAGCCGACCTGCAGGCTATGGATGCCGCGTGGGAGGTTCATGGTGACACGCTCATGCTTCCCGTCGAGACCTTCAGACAAAATCCGGCCATGCTGCAGCCGGTCTTCGAGCAGCCCAGTCAGGCTCAGACGGTGAGTCAAAGTGGGTTCGTCGACTTCCTTTACGGTCCCATGGCGACCGCCGATGAGAATGCCTTCATGAATGAGATGGTCGACTTTGAGGCCGCCGCTCCTCGTGGTTTCGATTCTGAAGAGGACGCTGAGGGATCTGAGATCTCCGAGGGCGAGCAAGCTCGCTACGACGCGATGCCTTCCTACATGTAAGTGTCTTCCTTTTTGTCAATCGGAGTTAGGCGTTTGCTGAGTACTGTTTTTAGCTTACAATCTGAATTTCTGGTTTTAAATATCTACATTTTACTGAACAGTCCTTTTCCTTCTCTTTCATGTGACCCGACACCACTCTCAATCGTTATGAATTAAACAGTGTGTGATGAACGATGTAAAAGCCCATCAAACTGCTCAACGAGCCGACCAATTCTAGAGCTACTCATTGACGTGCCACTGATGAAACTGCTACAGGTACGTCCAAAGTGGCAAAATGTACAATCCATACAATGTCAATACTTATTTACGCTTGGAAAACACACGGATGATAGGTTTACAGCGATGTCTCCTGTGGTTGCAGTGCGGATTCCTGCTGACCGGCTCGCCTTTGCCGTCCTCACATCCTGAAGCTTAATGCGCTAAGCCTTGCACCTCATTGGCGAACAGACCAAAGTCAATTACAATGGAGGATAACATTGAGGACAAGAGGACAAGAGGACAGTAGCAAAACGCTGCGATACTATATGAGCATCCATTCTCATGTTCAACATGCCTCACCTCTCGGAAACCACCACGTTCTTCCTACACGTTGACAAAGAAACATTACTACAATACACCAAACCATCCATACTTACGGAACAAGGCAATCATGGAGACGGATCAGCCTCAAATTGCATTTCCGCAAGGATCTGAGGTGAACCGCAATGCTCCTAACGCGCCAATCCATCGAATTCGCAATGATCTCAAAAGGAGGCACACGGCAACTACACCCGTGAACGCTGCGATTGATAAATACAGATCCGATGACACTCATCAGCGGTGGACTGAACCTCTATTGAAGAAGAGCAAGGTCGACCGTGCAATCCAGCAAGAGTCAGAATTGGAAGAGACCAAGGAGGCACCTTTAAGTCTTCCAACCTTCTCTCTCGCACACCAGGGTCGCTTCTCGGCGCGATCAGGTATTCCATTCTGGACCGCTGAGATGGACCACGATGCGATTCTTACAGCCATCACACGAGAAGAAGCTGGGGCGTTCGTCTGTCGCATCAGCATGCATTTACAGAACACAGCCGAGGTCTGCACTGGGTTCTGCAGAATCCCGATCGCAGAGATGAACAGCGACGTGGCCGAGTACTATCGAAAGCGCCCGAAGTGGATGGAGGATGTCGGACTCGTAGAACTTTCAGGCAAGGTTCGTCTAGGTAGAGTGATGGGAGAGGATCACAGTCCAGACACATATACGTGCGAGGCGGAATTTGGCCTATTCGAAGAAGTCAATCCTTGGGAGGCAGAAGTGTACGTGCCGAAGAAGCATGTACCAGATTACAAACTCGTCGATTGGGAGGGTGAGCAGAACGCTGTCGCTTCAATCGAGACCAGTGACAAGGAGTCTGAAGTGAACCAACAAGAACCTGCACTGCGACACACTGTGGAATTCTCCCGCCACATCGAAACCCACCGGGAGCAAATGTCGGTCACATTCTGGTCAGCCGACGGCGAGTATTATCGCGTGAGACCAGAAGTGCAGATACTAGCATATGAGCATGCCGGTCCACACATCTACCTGGAGTTTCGAGCGCGGCAATACGATGCATCCTGGTGGCATTTTCACGGCCGTATGGACCGGGGACTCACACATGGTCGCTTCAACATCTCATCATCGCCAGTCCCAAATGTTGAGTCCAATGCACATTTCGCTATGGATTGAATGGATCGATCTGTTGGATCCGATCCATCACGGAACATTGAAGAGCTCCGGGAACGGATTCGAAGCAACAGACTGGGCTCAAAAGAGCAGTGTTTGAAGCAACGGAGAGCCGTGTTATCGCCACGCAGCAGCGAGGGGAGGCTCGGGGAGAAGTGTAAAGTACCACATAGGAACCTAAAACCATGTCAATGAAAGCAAAGTTCCCTGAATATTCACATCAGATATGTTCTTCGATTCATGAAGAATCTATTTTTTTTTGTTCTGCAGTCGTACCTAGCCACCTTCGAGTGACTCGCCAAAACTCGGGCGCGGTGCTAGCCTTACCCTATTGTTCAACTGCCCAAATTGTGCTGTCGCAATCGCATATACAACCACAACTATAATGAAATCATTCAATATAATATATGCTCCGCAGTAGAATATATATATTTGTTTTGCTTTCCAAAGCAACCCCTCAAGCTCCTTCCCTTGCGATGTCATCATGCATGCGGCAACAGCAATGATCGACAGTTCAGACGTACGTCCACGCGGCGTAATACTCGCCATACCGCAATGTCGATATTCCATAGTGCTATAATTACAACAGCTTGCAAAGAAAGTCTCTTGAAATCAGCAATCATGTCGAAAGGTGGTGACTCGATGGACGAACTCCGACATATCATCAAAACGTGCCCGGTTATCGATAACCACGGGCACAACCTTCTCCGACCTCATGGGCTAAGATCGAGCGACTTTCTGACAATTACATCAGAAGCTACTGGAGAAGCTCTGCGCGACACTCCAACGACGCTAGCTCACCTGCGAGCAGCGAAGCAGTTACGAAAGCTCTACGACTTGCCCGCCGAGGCAGATTGGAATGAGATCCTGGAAGCACGCAACCGTCTCTTGTATGAGCATCCAGACGACTTGACTCGGAAGTGCTTGAAAGGGACACAGACGATTCTCATCGATGACGGGCTGGGAAGTGCGGATGACTTCGAGCCCTACCAATGGCACAGTCAGTACACACTGTCTCCATGCAAGCGCATCGTGCGCATCGAAGCTGTGGCGGCATCTATTCTGGCTTCCCTACACCAACAGTGGAAATTACCAGTCGGGATCTCCATAGCCGACGAAGAGGCTTGTTCGCTTGCTTGGGTGAAGTTCATCACTGCTTTCGAGCAAGCCATTGCACAAGCCATCGACGACGATGAAGTCGTCGGCTTCAAGAGTGTGATCTGTTACCGCTCAGGGCTCAGTGTCAGGATGGGTCGTGACATCGAAGTCACCGAAGCAGGCCTGAAGAGCTTCATGGAAGAGTTCCTTCCTACTTGCGAGTCGAGATCTTTCCGTGTGGAAAGCAAAGGCATGAACGATGCACTGGTGATCAGTGCATGCAAGCTCATTGCCGCCGGATTCACTGAGAAAGGCAAAGCAAAACCATTGCAATTCCACACTGGCCTTGGAGACAACGACATATCACTTTTGGACTCGAACCCGGGCTGCTTGCAGCCACTCGTCGCAGCGTTTTCAACAGTGCCAGTCGTCTTGCTGCACTCATCTTACCCTTACACGCAGGAGGCTGGCTATCTTGCGACCGTCTACCGTAACGTATATCTGGACATTGGCGAAGTCTTCCCTATGGTGTCTCGTAGTGGCCAAGAGACAATCCTGCGTCAAGCTCTGGAGCTCACCCCAATGTCCAAGATCCTCTGGAGTACGGATGGCCACCTTCAAGCGGAAACCTATTGGCTGGCGAACGTTCAAGGCCGAGAAGTCTTGGAGAAGGTATCCACCGGAATGGTGCAAGACAAGGACTTGACAGTGAGTCAAGCTATTCGTGCGGTCGAGGACATCCTGTTCCACAACTCGAACAAGCTGTACGACCTCCGCCTACAGCCTCCACTGTACTCGCGAGAGGAATCTGGCCCTCCAATATATGTATGTAAGTCTGGCATCAAAGCCAAAGTTACTCGCAGCATATTACTGCAGTCTGTAAAAGGTGAAACTGAACTAACCACTATACATCGAGACTCTTAGGCACCAAATACACGACGCCATGGAGAAGCGCACCGCTCAAATGACCCATCACTGGATGAGTTCCAATACGTATTTGTACAATGGATCGATTGGATGGGTACCCTACGCAGCCGATGCATCCCCTCTCGTCGTATCTCCGCGGCACATGATGGGTCACACCCAGTATCAGGTCAGGAGCGCGAGCCGTCCCAGGGTGACAGTTTCCGCATCGGAATCTCTCGAGGCAATTTAGGTACATTGCAAAATGATATCTCGACTCCTGTTTGTAATCCTATCGGACAGATACACGTCAAACCAGACCTGCGCACGCTGAGGCGGATGCACCAGGGCAATCAAATGCTCCCAAGCCAAACAGGCACGCTGATGGCAAGCTTCGAGGAGGAAGATGGTACAGCGGTCAAACTCTGCCCGAGGAGTCTGCTTGCCGGAGTCGTTAGCTCTCTACAGACAGGATTCAAGTTGAACTTCCTTGTCGGCTTCGAGATCGAGATAACGTTCTGCCGGCGGTCAGTCGATAACTCTGAGAGTCCTTTCGAGCCACTTGATGACCACGCATGGAGCACATTCACCGACCGACAATACACAGACTCGTTCCCGCTCATCATGGCTATAGGTGATGCCCTAGATGACATTGGTGTTCAGATCGAACAAACACATTCGGAGGCAGGCGCCGGGCAATACGAATTCATCCTACCTCCATTGCCACCGATCGAAGCAGTGGACACACTCGTTCAAGCCAGACAATGTATCCAGCATATGGCTGCAGCGAATGGTCTGCGTGCCACCTGCCACGCCCAGCCTTTCCCAGGCCTTGGAACGGCTTGTCACGCGAATATCTCATTCCATGCGATTGATGGTAATGAGAACTTGGAAGACCAGCAGATGCACTTCATGGCTTTCATCCTTGCACACCTTCCTGGCTTATGCGCATTCACAATGCCACAAGCTGTGAGCTACGCTAGAGTCGCTGACGATAGCTGGACGTCGGGATCATGGGTTACGTGGGGGACCCAGAATCGCGAAACGCCTTTCAGGAGAACTGCAATGCCAGATGGTTTGACTGCTAGATGGGAGGTCAGATGTTTGGACGGCATGGGGAACATATACCTTGCTTTGTATGTGATTCTGCGCGCAGGCTTGCAAGGGCTCGCAGATGGGACAGAGATGGGCTTGCGCGACTGTCAAAGTAAGGACCAGCCACACCCTGATGCCGCAAGTAGACTTATGGCTAACTGTGTTATAGGCAATCCATCACGTCTCTCTGAGGCTGAGAGGTCGGACCTGGGTATCAGTCAAAGGCTACCCAGGGCGGTCGAAGAAAGTTTGGGAGATCTTGAGGGAGACAACGCATTGCGAAACGCCCTTGGTGATGAAGTTGTAAGGCACTATGTGGCCATGAAGAAAGCAGAACAGAACATGCTCAACGAGATGTCGGAGAGTAAGCGACGAGTGTGGCTCATGGAGAGGTACTGATCGCTGGTCTTTTCGCAAGGATGAGAAGTAGCATACCACACGCATGTCTGGTGATTGCTGGAGTGCCCTCAGGAATATTGAATATACCAACTCTGTCGTTTCGAGTAGTATGTGGCAATATGTCAAATATTCACACGTGGCTGTGACTTTAGTCATCATGCTAGTACGGAGTTGTCTGGGCTGGTCTCCTCTGCTGCTCTGTTGTGGAATCACATTATATATGTGTTTTCACATCTCCCAAAACATATCTGCTTTCATTCCGTGTCCAGTGGTGAAGGCTAATAAGTGCTTGTGCCGTCTGGTGCTGATCGTGATCGCTATGATGACAACATGAAGGTGAAGGTGCGGGGTCGAGGTCGAGGACGGCGCCGACCTGCGACGAAAGAGAGACATTTGCAAAGGCTGAGGAGCAGCTCTATTACCGGGACCGCATTGTATTTGTACCTTGCTTCACACCACTCCCAGGAAGTGCTCGGTTACTCGATAGAATTCTGAAGCTCCTTTCACTGATCCGCCTCGAGTCGCACAAAAGGTGATCGCAAAATCCAGACCGCGGCAAGCTTCGAGTGGAGCACAAGAGCTGCTCCCGCATTTGCAACACCCTCTATGGCGGCATCCGCAGCAACAATGGTCGAACAACATCCAGAGCAGCTTACGCCGAGCGAGGCCTTCTTCAAGCACTTCCAGCAGGAAGTTGTCGGTGAGTTCTTGAAATTCCCCACATCATGATATAGTGCTCACTGTCTCTCGTCACAGCCATACAAGATGAAATAGCAAAGATTGGAGATCTTGCCAGCTCTGGAGGAGAGCGCGCAGATGCTGTCGACCACTGCCTGGCCGGCATTGCAAGGCTGTCAAACGAAGTGAAAGACGTCTCCTCGTCCATCCCTGCCTACGATAAAAGGACATATTCGGACGCAATCAAGGGTCTGTCGACCAAATTGCAAGATGCCCGAGCCAAGGTTGCTCCCAGACAGAAATTCGCATTCAAGTCTGCATTCACGACAAAGAAGAATGAATCAGCTATCAGCTTGAACGATGCCGCAGTGCTAGCAGACCAGAAGCGTCGCGACGCCCCTGGCTACGCCTCAGATATATCTGGCGCCTCGAGCTTTGTCACAACACCATACGAGACAGAGTCTCCTGCGACAGAACAAATGACCGACAACACCACGGCTGCAGATCCACCTCGTTCTGGAGATACACAGCCCTTCTCATCCGCACAAGCCGCTCGCCTCCGTATGTCATTCTCGCAAAGCACTTCGGTGAGCATCAACAACCATGCGAACCAGCACATTATCCTCCCAGCCTCTGCTGCGCACGCTACTAGCTCTGGCACACTCTCAAACCTTCAAAGCTGTATCGTGGATATGTCCTCTCCGACCGCACTGGGCCAGCCTTTCGCCACCCTCACATTGAAGAACATTGACCGCAGCTTGATCATCTGCGGCCATGTGAGCGGCGCGGCGCACTTGACGAACATCACGAACTCGATCATAGTAGTGGCAAGCAGACAGTTCCGGATGCACGAAAGTAAAGCCTGCGATATTTACTTGCACGCGGCAGGACGACCGATCATCGAGGACTGTGGCGGCGTGCAGTTTGCACCGCTGCCTGAATCCTATCTCAAGGATGCTGATCGCAAGGTCACAAATCAGTGGAAGGAGGTAGACGATTTCAAGTGGTTGCGGGCAGAGGCGAGTCCGAATTGGACGGTATTGGATGAGTCCAAGCGTGTCTCCGAGGGTGTGTGGCGAGACGTCGTGCCTGGAGGCCCCAGTATGGGGGCTGAAGATGTATTGAGAGCAGTTGGAGTCCTGCAGTAATGTGGGCCCGGGAGTTTTCTGCATCAAGTGGTTGGCGTTTGTAGTAGGAACTCGGGCTCCATGAATCTTTCGGCTATGTTCAGTCTGCGTGTGTACTAGTCTGAAAATTGATTTCAATAAAGCATCCCGAAGCTCAGAACTCCGTGCTTTGGTATGTAAATCACGTTATCAGATAGCCGTTGTCCATCTGAAGCGCGAGCGCCTGAGTGTCAATATTTGAATGAACATTTGATACTGTCATCGGCCGGTGGTTGCCGACGTGGAATAACGCCCCCTGAACCCGCAATATTTGCAACATGACTTTCTTTCCCTTTAGCTTTGATTCTTCCTGGCTCACTCGGCCCTCGTCTACTTCGAAGTCTCGCTGGGAGTGACTGCGTATGTGGGGCGCACGAATCTGTCCTGCAATCAGTATTCCTCGCACTCATTCGATTCGGTCGGTCCGTGACGTACCTGTCGTTGTTGTAGACCTTTGTCTCCGCGCCCATCAGCTCCTTCTCGCGCGCCTGCTGGGCCCAGTGTCTGCGGACCAAATCGCGGTCCTCCTCGGCCTGGAGCACGGGAATGAGGTGGATGCGCGACCACATCTTCTCGCGCGCAAGCTCGCTGAAAGAGAAAATATCCGTCAGCATTCATGGTCCTTGTGTTCTCCCCTCGACATTCCAGCACTCCCTCCTCGGCTCCCTCTCTCTTTCTCCCTCGATGTTTCCTCTTCATGGTCCTCCAAAGCGGGTGCAATGCTCACTTTTGTTCCCTAATACCCTGTCCAACTCTGTAGAAGCCGTAGCTGCAGATGGCGCCCACTGCGACCAGATAGTAGGCAGGGCGGAAGCCGCGAATGGGCAGGTTGCGGCGGTACTGCACGGGCTCGTAGCCGCCGGTCGGCGGCATGTCTTGAGGCATATTGGCGGTATGGAGCTCGGCGGAGCACTAGTGTATGGGTTTCGAAGGGTGTGGTGCAAGTGAATGGGCGCAATGGGGCTTTGGTGCAGGTGACGCTGTTAGTGATGAGGTCGCTGGCGGGCTTCAATGGTGCTGACCACGGGCTCACGGCGGGCTCAAGCTCGGGAAAGACGCAGCTTTAAGTTTTGGCTTGGCGGCTCGAGGGAGAAGAACATTGAAGCCCAGGAACAAATATTGTCGCGAGTCGCATTCTTAGATTACGTTTCCCTGCAAAAGAAGAAAAAACTCACCAAGTGCATAATCGTTCAAAATGGAAGGCGACGAACGACCTCAGAAGATGCGCAAGTTAAGTCGCGACCACGAGGAGTCACAGGCTGAGGTCGAGACCGCGAAAAACGTTCCAGATGCTACAAATGGCAACGGCGAAGTGCAACAGTCTGCTGGCGATGCAAATGTCACTCAAGAAGATGCCTCCTCAGCGCCTGCCGCCCTGCCAACAGACGCCGTGCGCGGCGATGGCACTCTGGCCACTAATGCTCAAGATGCTCCTCCCATGTCAAAGAACCAGCTGAAGAAACTCCGCAAAAAGCAGGAGTGGGAAGCAGGTCGCGAGGAGCGCAAGGTCATCCGCAAAGAAAAGGTCGTCGCTAAACGTGAGCGCAAGCGCGCTGCCAAAGACCAAGCCGAGGCGGAGGGTGGCGAGAAGCCACTCACAGGCGCAGAGAAGAGGATGCGCCATATCCAGCGCCCTGTACAGCTTAACGTGACTATCATTCTGGACTGCGATTTCGACAATTTGATGCGCGACAATGAGCGCGTCTCCCTTGGATCTCAAATCACTCGATGTTACTCAGACAACAAGAACAGCAAATTCCGTGCACACTTGACTGTTTCGTCTTTCGGTGGTCACCTTCGGGAACGCTTCGATGGTCTCTTGAACGGCGTCTACAAGCAATGGAAAGGCATGCGCTTCATGGACGAGGATTTCGTGGAAACATCAGTCAAGGCCAAAGAATGGATGGACGACACGCGAGGCAAGCCTTTCAAGGGTGCCTTCGCCAAATATGCCGACTTGGAGCCCGCACAGATCGAGGAACTGAAGCAACAAGGAGAGGTTGTCTACCTTTCCTCTGAAGCCGACGACACTTTGGAAGAACTCAAGCCTTTTAGCACATACATCATTGGTGGCTTGGTTGACAAGAACCGTGAGAAGGGAATCTGTCATAAGCGCGCTACGGAACGTGGCGTTCGCACTGCCAAGCTGCCCATTGGCAAGTATCTGGACATGGCGAGTCGCAAAGTGCTTGCCACAAACCACGTCAACGAGATCATGGTCCACTGGCTAGAATGTGGCGACTGGGGTGAAGCGTTCATGAAGGTTATGCCCAAGCGAAAGGGTGGCAAGCTGAGGGAAGAAGGCGAAAAGAATGAAGCTGGCGAGGACCCTGCGGATGCGGAGGAGGACGTTGAAGAAGCTGGCGCAGATGGGGAGCAGGAGCTGCAAGAACAAGCCAACAAGGCTGCAGAAGTTGAGGGCAAGGAAGAGACGCCCGATGTCACAATGACTGCTGCTTCGTGACCACAAGATCGCTTTGCAAGATTGGACAATTCTATGCGTCTGGGCTCACCGACGAGGAAGTTACTCGAGTTCCAGACTGCAGCTAGAGAAGCGCGACCGGGGGAAATGCGTGTGTTGGATCAAAATGCTACAGCTCACCGTCGCGCCGTAATAGGTGTCGATAATGGCATCATTGCTCAGCTGTTTTCGACCAAGCGATCACCAGTTCGGTTCATGGGCATGCTGTACTCGTGCATCGTTGGTGGGCGACGATCTATCACAGCGTGGCGAAACATCGTGGCTGCATGAGCACCTCCTTAGATATTAGTGGAAATTGTTGAAGACCAGGCTCTGATGCCAGTTGCAGCTCTCGAATGTATAACCCAGTAATCCGTTGCATATTCGGTGACATGCCCCGTTCCCCGACTTCTCACTGCTCCTTCAAGAGGCGGTCTACGATGCTCAATCACAGTGATTGCATGGTTATGATGCAAGGGCCTGGCAACAAGCAGGTTTCAACTCATCCAAGCGATAAATAAACGTCGTTCACTGGCCAAAACTCACGGCGTCTGCATGTTGCCAAGCTGTAGGCGCTCAGCTGCCTGAAATTCGACTTAATGTAGTTAGCGATCGGCGCTATCGTTGCTCGCTTAGTCCCATTTAGATGAATATCTTGGGATGTGATTTGGAGCTCGGACCACCATTGTGTCCGAGGGGCCTATAAAAGCAGCTCTGATAGGCTCTCACTTTGCTTTCTCACACTCCACTCTATCTATTTACTATTATTATTAATAATTACTCTGTCGGCTACAATTATACTTTAAGTACGTATTGCTTTTTTACTTTTTTTACTTTTTTATTATTATTACTTTTTATAATTTTATAATAACGACTATTCCTCTTATCATCTATACCCATTGCTATTTATAGAACAAAATTACTTCACTGCAATCGATCTATACTTCAAATATAATGGCAGCTGACAGCTAACATATCTGTCTACCAGCCTTCAAGATATCCTCGAGACAGCGTCAAACTCTGGTCACAGGTGTCTAGCACGCATCAACTCTTGGTCGATCGATTACTGGCCAGCGAACCACTCCATCATGGCTCGGGTTCGGCCAGAGGTTGATCTTGGTCGAAGCATCTTAACACCTCAACCTTCACGGCAGAGGTTCACGGCCAAACGTACCGGCAACTTATTACCGAAAGGACATAGTCTGTCGAACAACACGGCCGCGACCTCTACCAGTACGCGACAACACGTCGAATCGACTGCAACGCGTTTTGGCAATCATTGGGCGGCCAACGTTGGTGAAACCACGACCACGTCTTCAACAAGCAACGACCAACCACGGTACGTAGCTCCGACGGCGGAGATGGAATCTTCACAAGCACGACAAGACCGTGAGGCGAGACTTGCATATGCTGGAAAGGGCAAAGGGCGAGCTACGTCGCCTGTATCGAAGGAAGCACCATCGCCAGTTGTTGGCAACGACGATACTGCTGAGCCTCTGCTAACCAGCGACGTTCTGATTGATTCGCAACAAAAGGCATTGGAAGATGCTAAACGCTATCAGGAACAAGTAGACCGCTATGAAAGTCGTCGCGATCGCGAAGACACAGACTTCTTGGACCCGGGGACTCAAGAAGATGATTCTCAGACACAGGAAGATATTTTTGAGAGCCCAAGAAGAAGATCAAGGAGAACTGCGAGTGACAGTGTCATGTCATTGCTACAAGACTCAGCGCCACAGCATCCTGCCCAAGCTGCCCAACCAAATGCGTCCAAGAAGACACCAGCCAAGCAGAAACAGCTGCCGATACAGCAGAAGCCAGTTGAGCAGACATCAGCCCAGCGAACGCCTGTCCAGGCTGTCCAGCAAATGCCAGTCCAGAAGACATTAGCCCAGCAGATGCAACCAGCTCGAGAGCAGCAGCAGCCGGAATCTCGGAAACGCAAAGCTGACGACGATATCGCATCAGAGCAGCCACGACTGTCTCCGATCGCGAGGGCTGCCACTTTACCAAACTCACCCACTTTACCGACCAAAGACTCGCGACCTGAGCAGAAGCCACGCATCTCTCACAACAACAGGCGCTACGAACTTTGCAAGAGCGAATCACAAATGAGGCGCAAAGATGCTGTCAGGGCTATCAAGAAGCTGTGGGGCATCACTGAAGACCAGCTCATGAGCCTTCCACACGCGCCTCGCATCGTGTCTAAACAAGAAGAGCGGGTCATGAAACCTTTGAACTGGAATACCAAATTGCTAGAAGCTGTGGCTCATTTGGCGAATGTCACTAAACGCGATTTCTCCAAAGCATGTATTATTGCAGATGAGGCTTTCGAGAAGGTCGGGCGGCCAGGTGGCGCGAAGCAACTGACCGACGAAATTCTGTCGAGTGCGCTCGTTCCGCAGCAGTCAGGGAGCGGCGATGCTAAAGTATCTACGGGCATCACTTCGGTCCGTCAGCCTGCTAGTGGCCGCCGTCAGAGTGCACCCAGTGCTTCCAACGTGCCCAACGGTGTTCCGACTGAGACACCAGCGATCGAAGGACGTCAAAGTCTTGACAATATCGTGGTCTCTGGGCACAACCCTAGCCGACCATCTCTGATTGTGAAGTTACCTGTGAACGCGCCAAGCCCGCCACTACCAGCCACTTCCCCTGTAGCTGCCTCCTCATCGCCAGCAGCTGCGCCCATCAAAAGCGAGCAAGTGGTGCCTATCATGCTGCAGGAAGGTTTTGGCGACGATGATGATGAATCATTGGGAAGTGAAGAACGTCTGAACTTGGAGTCAAGGAGAAAGATTTTGAAGCATGAACTCGCCATTGTGCAGTTGAAATTGGAAATTGATGATCGAAGAAGGAAGAGGGAGAGGGAGGAAAAAGCCGCGAGAGCAAGGCAGCCTGGGTCATCCTTTAATAAACCACTGCTTGTGTGAAGGACAGCTGAACCGCTACTGCGCGTGTTTGATGGCGGTTTAGCTGCAGATTACAATTAGGAAAAGACTGTTGACAATATTTCCTTACGGATTTCGCGGCGCTGGGCTACCTTGGTGGAGGCTTTCTCCAATTATAATGTCTTTCGGTTGTTACACAGGAATATGAAAGCTTCCCAAAGTTGTGTTTTGTCTGTTCCATAAGTCATGCAACGCGCATTGAAGATAAGATATAGCGACGCGTAAACCAAATAACTCAAGCTTTCGTATTGTTCGTGCGTTCCCGGAAACTTTGGATCTTTTAGAAGGGTTTCAATAATACAGCAATGTTGAGTAAATGACAGTGGAGATGGGTAGAGTTTTCCACATTTTTGCTGCATGAAGTTGTAAATTCTCATAATGCTCTCTATACGAAGGAGCTTAGGCTCACGCCAAGCGTGGGTGCCATTGTACCGTGATGGTCATCAACTTCACATCTTAGCCTTGATCTCCTCAAGCAACGCCTGCAACTTGTCTTTGCTTGCTTCCTGCATGGGCCACTGGATGCCGAGACCCTCCTTCTCGTTGGGCTTAGGAATCATGTGGACTCGAGAAAGGTCAGCTGGAGATGCTAATCGAGGACAGTAAGACATACAGTGAACGTGATCAACCTGCTGGTGGGCAATTCTGCCATTGTTCTGCAGGATGTTGAAATCTTTCGCTCCAACGGCGGCAGCAATCTTCTTCGCAACGGGAAGGAGCTCTGTGAGATCGTCGTCGGGGATGTCTGTGAGCTTCTCGCCATGGAACTTGGGAATGACAAGCTAATGGAACAAGCCGGTCAGTACGGCTGCTGTCCTGCATGGAGCGGTTCGGGTTTGTACTGACAGCATGGCCCTTGCTCAAGGGACTGATGTCCAGGAAGGCGAATGTCTTTTCGCTCTCAAAGAGCTTCATGGAGGGGATCTCGCCTGTGGTCTGGTCAGAGTCACGGTTACATCAGCGGCTTGCACCCTCCACGTACCCTTGATGATCTTGCAGAAGATGCACGAGGCTGCCATGTTGGTTGGTGGTATGATGTGCTGTTTACAATGATGCCTTGCTTCCACCTGTTCGGAGGCTTCAATGCGTGCTGCAATGCCCGTCGGCGTTGCCCGATCTTTGGACCCCGCGCTTGCGCCGGCTCACAGCTCGGGCTCGATGATGATGAAGGCTGGCTCGCCTGAGCTCGCTTGCCTCCTCGCTTCCTAAACATCGACTTTTGGGGTGCGTTGAATGCAGCCTCACACGCGTGTCTTCATCGCCCCATACCGATACGCGCCATCCTGCCGCCGGGGGGTCCAACTCGATCTCTTGCTCCACTCTGCCTGCTTTGCTCGATGGCCGGGCTCCACCACTTGTTCCACAACATTGAACGCTTCGAACTCTAGCACCTTCAGAGCCACACCACCACCCACACCAACGCCAGTCATCCGCATGTAGCGGCCAGGCCCGGTGGGCTGTGATGGCACACCTTTTCTTATTCACGTGGCGGGTGACAGTGTGACTCGCTTAACCGGGTACGCATAGCCAATGCCTTTACTGACTCCAGCGCCATGGCTCGACAATGACCGGGAAGATCCCACCGCCGGACTCAGTCAATAGACCGAAGTCCCCATGAAGGTACGTGGGTACCTGGTAAAAAGTGATAGATATCTTCACGCCTGCCGCTCGCTTCGACAGAACAGTCGATTTCCCCATGTGCCGCAGTCGATTTGCATGTTCAACGTGGTCTCGGCTGCAAGGCCAGACTGAGCTGCAGAGTGTGGTACCGGTTACTCGGACACCGGTGAGCTACCTCACGGACATTCGTGCACCCTTTTGGTCAGAGTGCTGTCGCTTCACAGTGCATGCTCCATTGAATCTGCAACCGTGCCGCACCAATACCATACTGTGCCAACAGGCCACAATTCAGGAGCGGCAGACGGGCAGTAAAGCCGTATCGTCCACTCTTCCTCAACAACGAGGGCTCTACGTCGTCTTGGGTACTTATAGGAGGTAGTAGCCCAGTGCAACCTTTCTTCGGTGCCTCTTCCGAACCTCACGTCTATTTACAGAGGTAACTCTGTCTCAAGTTTACGTTTGCATGGTCTAGCAAAATCAACATATTGGGCCTGGCCGTACTGCTGTTTCATCGTTTTTAGCGCTTGGAGGTTTTATCCTTGACAATGTCTACCACCGCCTCACAAAGTCCGATACAATATCGGGGAACCTCAACCAATGGATCTTACTATTTCTGCATTGAAGGCGTATGTGATAGTGACTGCTGAAATCATGAAGTCACACTGACGTCCTGAATGCAAGTTGCCGAAACGTTACACATGGCAGGATTTGAAAGATCTGGTGCGTAAAGAGGCGGCACATGGTATTTGGACTGAAATGGCATTCTTCTCGAATGGTCAGACCGGCGAAACTGGATGGGCGAGGGTACAGCGTCAGGACGAAGCCGGAAAATTGTACAGTAAGTCGGGCGACTGCAGCGGCGGGCTTGAACACACATGCTGTGATACTAAGATCTCCTACAGAATTCCTCGCGAACAGTCCTGTGCAAGGCCGAACACTGCGGATACATCTATTCGATACCAGTGCATCACCTCCTCGACTCATAGCACATACTTGTGGTGCGGCACCATGTATTGTCAACGCCAGATCTTTCGAGGCTCGGGCTCGTACAACTCCTATCCCAGCAGCAACGCAACCGGCGACGTCTGCACCGATGTACATGCAACAGCCTACAGCGTATGCGGTACAGCCACCATCTCCTTATTACTATGCGCCTGTTCCCACAATGCCAGTTCCGCCGCCGCCTCAACCAGCATCAGTGTACTCAATGCAAGCATTGCAGACCGGCATGGCTGGTATGAGGATGGACCCTGTCGACCCTGCCGCTGTGGCAGCAGCGACTCGAGCTCGAATGGTTCAGGCATATGCTCAGCAGATCGCTGCTCAGCAGGCTCCTGCGCAAACCCGGGTGCAAAGCCAGGCCCAAGGGCCCGTCTATGTCTCATCGCCTACTGGAACCCATGTCAATGTTGGCCAGGGTGTCGTCAAGACCGAAGTTCGCGGAGTCTTCGTCAGCAATATCGACTACAAAGCAGGTACAAGGGATCTCCAAAGGTTCTTCAGCAGAGCCGGCGAGATTGTCAGTTGTCAATTGCAGAAGGATCCGGCCACCGGCAAATCGAAGGGCAATGCTACTGTGCAGTATGCTGCTGCCAACGATGCTAAGAATGCGGTCAGGTTGTTCCACAACGAGAAATACATGGGCATGCGTCTCAAAGTCCGTTTGGACAAGGAACCGGTTGCCGTTGGCATGCCTGCTGCCAGTTCTTCCAGATCTACAGGCACCACCAACACGAACCGAACTACCCAGCAGAGTCGTAACAGCACTGAACCGATCATTGCTAATGGCAGCAGCTGTTAAGTTAGCCTTTATGGGCAGCAGTCCACGTTCTTCGGGTCGTTTTCCACTGCCTTTGTCGTATCGCAAAATCACAAACAACATGTTGGCACCCTTCTGGTGCAATTGTTCCAGTCTCAACCCGCTTCTCATTGGCTGATGAAACCATGTTTGACTGGTCTGATTTCTTCATCGACCAATGAGAAGCGAGTCTCTCCACCTGCAAGCCATCTCATCGACCCTGCATGGTGCTACTGTTGGTGGTTTCCCTCGCGGCTTACCCGCCATGCGCATGCATGTCTGTAGTGCGGTAGCACAGCAGATATTGTCACGGGTCGGGGAAGCGGTTATGAACGCCTGTCTGCGGCGCGGCTACGGTCGAAGTCATGAAATGTCCATCTCAAACATTGCTGGTAATCTGGAAAACCTGTCACCACTAGCTTGCAGCCGTTCCGCGATCTCGCCTATGTTTGCTCAATATACTACAGACATTAGCCTGGACACGTCTGACGTACTGAATTACTTTGGCGACAATTGTTGATTCTTCACTGACGTTGCATGCCAGGCACGCATGCATCGCGCCAGACGCCACCATTGGTCTAGCGGAGACGCAATGCGCTGCACTCATCCGTTGTCCCTCAGACTTGCATCAGGCACATCCCTTTGGTTGTGTCCCCAGTCGCTGGTGAGGGCTGGGGTACATACCGGCTGATGGCGCCATCGACAGTCGTCTCGTGTAAGACAACGCTCTGAAAGGCCTACCTCTGAATTGTACCGCGAGGCTGTCAACATGATCGTCGGAAGATGCTCCGCTCCTGATTGATGTTGAAAGTGCATACGTATAGCTGCTTCCTGCTGCGGCCGCGAATGATCTTGCTTACTTCAACCTTAACGAAATCAACAGTTTGCGATCAGGTGTCGAGCCTGGCACTGTGGCGCTATACCTCCGCCGAGGCGGGGCAGATATCACGTTCCGCCCATGCAAATTCTGGCTGCTTCCCAGCTCCTTGGGCTGCCTTCCCGATCAGTCCTGTGGATCCAACAGCCACAATGATTCGCCAGCACCACACTGACGGTTCCCTGTCGCTGCGATATCCCAACCGGCCTAGATGTTCGACTTTGATGACTAAGTATCCAAATTGGGCTAATGGTATCCTGGCTTCCTTGTTTTCTATTCCTACTTCACTGATCGAATTCCAGACTGTCCCGCGAGCCAGGTACGCATTGAGCTCATGTGTGCTTATTGGGCGCCGCTTACAGCGCAGCTTCGCATACATTTTGGTGCACACTCGGTCTACAAACTGCTCGCAACATGGACCTCACATACAAGTCACTCAGTCTTTCAACCCTACTCGCCGCCTCGTTGGTTGTGCCTCATCGCTTGATGTAAGCCGGCCGGAGCCGTGTCCGGCGAAAGTGAGGATTGCACTACATGAACGGCGCTGATTGACCATTAACAAGCAGCGACTCCGCTCCTTCGTCGATCGTCGCAGAAATAGCTTGTGTCTGCGTCGATCTGACCTCCTCTCCAGTGCGCGCACGGTCCTCTCACCACTTCGACCACACCTTGAAACACTCGCCCGCTCTACGCATGCACTCACTCCTACCTCAAGTGCATGCGCGAATATCAAGCCCTGTTCCCCGCGACAGCGCCTTCGACAGGGAACACCAAGTCCCGGAGCCGCTGCTCGACGATTCAATGTAACGATTCTGGATTCCAGCCCCACCCGGCTCTTCTACCGAAGTCCGCCATGCCGTCTTGCATCCTTCCTTCAGACGTGCATACACACGCCTGTCCGCAGCTCACAGAGCTCCGCCGGATGGATGAGCCACGTAGCTGCGGCTCCAGCCGACGCGTGCCTGCACTAGTTCTTCCATCCAGTCGTACATCGTAGACGTGGGCGTGAAGTCCTTGGCTTACTCTGGTCTGGGTCTTTCCAAGCAGCAAAGGATCAAATGAGGGCTTACGCACTCCCATCGCGCCGCCTTCTTGCCTCGACCAGCTAGTCAAGTGCGCAGGCCGCTTTCTCTTCACTCTTCAGCTTGATAAGCCGTGTGGCCAATACGCACGTGAAAGTGACGCTGAGAAATGTGACGAGACGTGATAGTGGAGGCTCAGACCCTTGAGCTTCACGGGTGTGGCTTCCTGCTGTCTGATCTGCAAAGCGCTCCTGGCAATACATGTGCGCTCAAGATCAGGTTTGTCTTGAAGCAGGAGAGGGTGTGCCTGAATGTTCGTTGTCATTGTTTGCTTGTCTTCTCGCGTGGCCTTGTGTCTTTGCTTAGACTTTTGGCACGGGCCTTGGATATTCGCTTTCCAGAGCCTGCGGCTGTACAGTCAGGCAGTCAGTCGTGTATCCGGGAAGGTCTTTTACAGCTATGAATGTGGGGTTGGTTTCCGGGGGACAGTCCGAAATCACTTACGTTGCTCCAATGCTAAAGACAATGAGCTTTTTTTTGATACGTGCGCCCAAGCGTTTGGTGCATGCATTACTAGACACTAAATACCTAACGAAGGAGTCTTTCACGGTCACTTGGTGTCCATGTCAAATGTGGCTAGACTGATGGCACGTGAACTGCTTTTTGTTTTTGGGCGGACAAATTACCTTCTGATGAACTTTCTACACGACTTATCTCCCATGTAGGAGTACTCGACTTGTACGATGCGGAAAGACAGCCGCTGCTTATTCACGTGTCCCTGTTTCCCCACTTTGACACGGTCAAATATGCGATATAAAGTAAGTAGCAAGTCACCATAGAATGGGCGAAATCGCACAGGTAGACAAAGAACGTACGAGTTTCCTGTCCGATCGTGCATGCAATTTGACAAAAGACAAAGGACAGCAAAGTGTATGTGGACTTTCCCATCGCTCTTCAAAACGAGGAAACAGAAGAAATAAACAAGTCCGATTCAGAAGAAACAAGCGTGGTGACTATCTAAACGCTGCGCTCAGGGCTTTCGCCCTCGGCCACAACAGCCGTACCCAGCCCTCTGTCTGGAGAGCTGCGCACAAGCGCTTCTTGCCGCCTTGCGCGCATAAAGTCCGAAACGGCGCGGATGAGGATGAACCAGCCGACAATCATGAGAACATAGGAAAGCCAGTCGGCGGTTGTGATGGCGGTCTTGCCGTTGTCGTTTCCGCCTACGTTGTTCGGGTCGAAATCGTGGGAGTTTGGGTGATCGGGGACGCCGTCTGTGGGAACATTGGGAGGGCCAGGCTCAGAGACGCCACCAGAAGCTGCATAACGCATTTGGAAGCCGTACTGCACGAGTGTGATTCCGAGGCCGGCGCGGGAGCCGTGCTTTGCTGCGTGGCTGGTGTGGAGGAGGTAGGTGAGGAGGAAACCGATGAGTTGGAAGGACATGGAAATGAGAGCGTTCCAGATGAAGGAGAAGAAGGATCCCACTAGTAGGCCGTCGACGAAGACGTCGTTGGGGTCGCCGGTGTGAGAGAAGGGGGAGAGGACGGTGGTTTCCCAGTATGGTGGCGTAGCGTCGGCTGCGGCTTGTTCGTAGGTTGGTGGTTTCTCTTCGACATCTTCGCCAGCACGCGGTTTGGCATTGATGTTCGCCCAGACACCATCGCTACCACTTCCGCCTCCATACACACGGCCGCTCGTTGCCGCAGTAGCAGGTGTGGGCACATATACAGGTATCTGAGTGACTGTGCGCTGTGGATCGGCCGGCCGTTGAGGTGGTTGCTGTGAAGTGGATGCTGCGCTGCTGCCGGACGATGAGCGTGAAGGTGTGCGCTGTATTAATCTCCTCTGGTCTGCGGTGTTCTCGTCGTCGCTGTCGTCATCGGAAGGCGCATCGAAGGCATCGTGAAGATTTCGCTCCTCTTCACTCCGGTTGTGGTTGTCAGATTGCGAAGGACGGCGGGAACTGGCGCGGGAGCGGAAAGAGGGGGGTGGCGAATTGGGGACAGGTATGGGAGATTGTCCTATGGCATCGTTGTGGTCGTCGTCGGCGTCTTGTGCTGAGATCTGCATGAAGGCGGTATTAGTGGTCTGTTGGGCGGTGGAGGGTGGCGTGGTTTGCAGCAGGCGGCGACTTACGCGCTCGTAACGCTGGGAGCTCATGGCTCGGATGCGCGGGTGTGGTGTGTGGAGTGGCAGGAGGGATGAGAGTGTCGGAGGTGGCGATATTGGTATGGGCGGTTGTGGTGTGGTGTATGTAGTTGTATGTTGTATGTGCTGCGTGACCTCAGGAGCGGTGATGATGGTGATCACTTGGGTGGTGCAGGCAATCAAGACACGGCGGTGGCTCAGGCGCTGCTGGCTCGACCGACGTCTCGGCAACTCAAATCAGGCCAGCCCGTGCGCCGCCTCTGACCATCTTTGACGCCTGCGCCACACTCTCTCGCCTCGCATCGCATCGCGACCCTTGTTCACTAACCCAACTCAATCTGCACTCTAACACATCCTTCACTTCTACTGCGAGGCTAAAGCACTGTCTCACTGACCATACTTTCTCGCTTAATTGTGTAGCAGATCACACTAGCATATCCATGCCCTACTTTTGACTTACAATGCTACGTCGCCACCTCACCCCAAAAGTTACAGCAACGGAGACATGGAGCATTGACTTGGAAATCCTAAATTCATATCGATAACCAGCAGCTCAGGCAGATCATCACAGCAGATATATTATGCTACAGCTATGACTTCACAGGCGCACCAATGTCCGCCCTTCCGAATCTGACACTAAGCTTTCCCTCCTTCTCCATCTGCTTCTTGCGTTGCGCCGCCGAAATGCCTGCGCGATCTGTGATCGGCGCAGCGTTCATGATGTTGTCGAACTCGTCGTCCTCCGCATCGCCGACGTCTGAGCCAGACTCTGCGTCCGAATCGGCGGGCAGACCTGCGGGTCCAGCGCGCTGAATACGTTCCGGGGCTTTGGGATCCACATCGTCGTTGTTGTTCTCGGGCTTTGAAGGGTTGGTGAAAGGTTTTGACGCGAGGACGCGGCGGCGGAGTTCAGCCATCTCTTCTTCGTCGTCTGACGGTGGGAGACCGAATGGGTCGCGTTCTTCCTCCTCCTCGTCATCTGCCGGGGGCAGCTCGCCTGGCTTAGGTCCACCGAGTTGGATGCCGCCTAGGCTGCTTGTGTCACTTTTGCCGTCCTCGTCGTCGCTGCCTTCTTCGTCTTCACTGTCACTAGCAGCGTTCAAATTCCTGTGGTTCATGTTTCCGCCAGCCCACATGTCGTCCTTCATCTCGACACGCTTGGCGCGATCGTCGTTGTACTCATTCTCGATCTTTTCTAACCATGCTTTCTCGGCGGCTTTGACCTCCTCTTCATCCTTGCATGCTGCGTAACGCTTGAGTGGCGCATCGTTGATCTCAAGGAACGAGGAGCCGTAAGAAAAGGGCGCAAGAATGCCTTCAGCCCACTCCGGGTGTCCACAGATGTAGAAGCAAGCAGCAAGCGCTTCGACGCAGTTGAGCCGCCAGGGTTTGCCGTAGTTGGTCGGGTTCGCGGCGATAAGATAGGGCAGTAGACGCGAATGAGGACCACCAATCTTGCCAAAGGGTACTTCGTCAATGCGATTCCAGCTGGCCTCGACGACGGAAGCACCGTACATTTCGCAAATCTCGCGGTCGGCAGGGCTGATGATGGATTTGGCTTTGGGCGAGACGACGACACCCTGGTGCTTCTGGCCGACGTGCAGCTCGCGCATCAGACCCAGACGAATAAGCTTCTTGCCGGAGCAGCGCTTTGCGTCGCAGTGGTTGAGATCCCAGGCGGCTGCTTTGAAGGCTGGGCGCTTGCCGCCTCCGAGGCCATCTTCACGTTCGGGGTGGGTGTGTTGGGCGAAGGTTTGCTTGGTGCCATTTGCGCCTTTGCGGCCCTTGTTGCCCATGTCCTTCTTGTGGCGAACCATGGTTGGTGAGTTGAGCGGGTGGTGTTGTGTGGCGATATGAGTTGTATGGAAATTTGTGGTTGATCAGAAAGAACCTAAGTGGCGGGGTACTGCGAGGGGTCGTTATTGATTGCAGAGACAAATTTGGTGGAAGGTCCTGGTCAGTCGAGTCGTGCTCCAGTGGCAGAAGGCAATAAAATGCGGTTGTATGGTATAGTTATAGTGGAATAGTGACGAGCAGATGTAACTAGTTCGGATGACTAGACGGGCGCAGAGCGAATTGAGTGCTAATTTTCTACGTCATTTGGGCGATCGGGGTCTGGTGTTTTAGTGCTGGTGTTAGTGGGATGGCATGGGTGGGACCAGGCACGCCGAGCAGACCGGCGACCAACATCCGATGAGATATACCAGCGCCCAGCGGAGACAAGCTGGCCAGTATAAACAATCCTCCAGCAAACGCCCAATCAATATCTCAATCAATTCCCGCCAAATTGATGAGTCGACCCTCACTGCCTTGACACAGCAACACCGTCATCTGCTTCCTCTTGCGACGTCGCTCACTCCCACCCAGCAATAATCATCATGGAAGCGGCCTCAGCTCGCTATGCGGCGAGAGACCGCTTCGCATTCCCCAACGAGCCCGCCGCCACGCCTCTGCAGCGATACATCCAGAATGCCTGCTCGCCCGAGAACTACGAGCCCAACCTGGCGCTGTGTCTCGAGATTGCCGACCTGATCAATGCGAAGAAGGGCAGCGCCCCGCGCGAAGCCGCCGTCTCAATCGTTGCCTACATCAACCACCGCAATCCCAACGTCAGCCTACTCGCCCTCTCGCTGCTCGACATCTGTGTCAAGAACTGCGGCTATCCTTTCCACCTGCAGATCTCCACCAAGGACTTTTTGAACGAGCTCGTGCGACGCTTCCCCGAGCGACCGCCCATTCGCAACACCCGCGTGCAGAACAAGATCCTCGAGCTGATTGAAGAATGGCGACGCACCATCTGCGAGACGAGCAAGTACCGCGAAGACCTGGGCTTCATCCGCGACATGCACCGTCTGCTGCACCTCAAGGGCTACCAGTTCCCGGCTGTGCGGCGCGAAGATGCTGCCGTGCTCAACCCTTCCGACAACCTGAAATCTGCCGAGGAGATGGAGTCGGAGGAGCGCGAGGCACAGAGCGCAAAGCTGCAAGAGCTGATCAGGCGAGGAACACCTCACGATTTGCAAGAAGCAAACAAGCTCATGAAGGTCATGGCTGGCTACGACACACGCAAGAAGACAGACTACCGGGCTAAGGCTGCCGAGGAGGTGGGCAAAATCCAGCAAAAGGCGAGACTGCTGGAAGAAATGCTGCAGGGCTACAAGGCTGGAGACGAGATCAAAGAGGGAGACGTTTTCGAGGAACTGGCAAATGCGCTTGCGAGCGCCCACCCCAAGATTCAGAAGATGTGCGAGGAGGAGAGCGATGATACAGAGGCTGTTGCGAAACTGTTTGAGATCAACGACAGCATACACCGCACAATCGAACGCTACAAGCTGATCAAGAAGGGAGATGTCGAAGCAGCGAATGCCATTCCCAAAGGAACTTTGGGCACAAGTGGCGCAGGCGTCAGGAAAGGACCTGACAACGAGCTATCACTTATTGACTTCGACGGCCCTGAGCAGTCGACTTCTCAACAACAGCAGGAACCAGCGGCGCCCGCGCCTCCACCTAAAGCGGGCAATGCCCTTGAAGACGATCTTCTTGGGTTGAACATGGGTGATGGCAACTTTGGCGAAGGTGGTGGAATCTCGCTTGGCTCATCATCGAATGGTACCTCCAAGGCCCCTTCAATGGGCAACGCAGACATCATGGCCCAGTTCTCTCAACCTCAAAGATCAACACCGCAACCTTCCATGCCGGCCATGTTCTCCCAGCCAGCACACTCACAGTCCGCAAGCACCGATTTATTCGGCTCCCTCTCCGGACCTAGCTCCCAATCAGTCACACCCTCACCTCAACAGCAGCAACAACCAGTACAGAAGAAAGCCGACCCTTTCGCAGCCCTGTCCAACTCAAACTCCCGCTCTGGCAGCCCATTCCAGTTCCAGTCCCGCGCACCCGCCCCAGCAGCAGCGCCAGCATCATCAAGTTTCGACCTCCTCGGCGGCGGAGCTCCCACAGCTTCCGCTCCGGTGCCAGTCGCCGACGACGACGAGTGGGCTTTCAGCTCCGCTCTGCCCGAACAACCCCAGGACCTCGTAATCACCAACAGCGCAATCAAGACCGTCTTCGCCGTCACCAGACCCAACAACACAGAACTGGTCATCTCCTCGCGCATCTCAAACACCACTTCTCAGCCAATCGGAGACCTGACTTTCCAGCTCGCCGTCACAAAAGTAAGTTGATTTATTGTTCTTTAAGAAATCATAACTGACGACAGTCCCAACAGGGCTACACCCTCAAACTCGAGCCCCAATCCGGCCGCAGCCTTTCCCCGCAGCAGCAAAACGGCATCACACAGACCATCCGCGTACAAGGCGTCGAGCAAGGCAAAGGCACCGTCGTGAAGATGCGCTGGCGCGCGTCGTACTCGCTCGGAGGACAAGTTGTTAATGAGCAAGGAGCGATTGAAGGGTTGGGAATGGCGTAGTCGGGAAGAAGAAAAAGGTAACATGGTGGTATTGAGGCAGAGATGGCTGGGTGGGTTAGAATCTAGGCTTTGCCTTACCTAAGCTGAGTAGTGTGAATAGGAAGATGGAGGTTTTATGAACACGTCATCACGGTGAAGGAGGTGCAGTGCGTCTCCTTGCTTGTTTGCCTTCTCTTTCTCTCCATCTGTATGCGACACCAGTGGTCCAATGACCGGTCTTCAAAACGTAAAATGAGAAAAGGAAGGGAAGAACTATTGGTGGCAAGATCATGTTATTACAAAGCTAATTTTCCTCTTGTTGTTTCCAGCTTCGTTGACTAAGACTTCAGCAGAAGCTTTTGCAAAACTCCTTTATTGCGTACGAAGCTATCCTTTGCTTCGCTGTGTTGCTTTGATTCCATGGTAAATAAGGCGCTGACAGTGCATCTCGCGCTTCAAGATACAACGCGGCTAGCCCATCGTGGCACTATTTCCTGATGCCACTCGGAGGCTTGACAAGTATCCTCGGCGCGGCTTGTTCGAATTCGAGATCGGCGATATCGAGCGCAGCCCGTTCTGCCAAGGGGCACCTCTCTTTCCACGCACGGAGAGCCGAATATGTCCTTTCCCCGTCCGCCCTACGGCCTTACAAAGCCGTTCCAATTGTCGATTAAGTATTACCCAGATGTATCCTCTCGAGAGCCCTCTCTTTGTTCTGATCGATCGGGCGTGAGCAGCCGTGAATATATATGTATGTGTTGCAAGTTTCCCCCCGGGAACGGAGTGAAAGGAGACTACGCCCTTGGAGTAATGGATCATTCGTAGTCGGGAGTGATGGGCGAAAGTAACGGAAAGCTGAAGAAGGATTGTGCGTTCAGCGTGTGATGATGAGGCCGAGTCCGTCGATCCATGGCCCACAGCTGCCGTAGATGCCTGCAATGCTGTAGCCGCGGGGTGGGATGAGCGTGTGCCTATGATTGAACATGTTAGTGAACAGCGTTTGATGGATCAGCAGAATTGCTGCAGGAACTTACCCAGATCCTCCAGTGGCATTTCCATATATCTCGCTCTTGCGGCCCGCGCTAGTCAAGATTTGGATGCCGTCTATCCACGCGCCTGCTCGCAGATAGAAGCCAAGAATCGTTTCGCCCATGCGTGTGTCGAGAGCGAACACGCTGCCGCCTTCCTTGCCGCCACGCTTACCGAAAAGCTCAGTGCGGCCGTCTTCGTAGCAGAACTCGATTCCATCGAGGCTGGCGCCATGATAGATTTTGATACGCAGCATTTGCTCCTTACTCTTCCATGCTATAGCAAAGATGGATTCTTGTGGCTGCGACCCTTGCATCTGGGAGAGACCGAGTTTGCCAGACTTGAAGCCAGGGCGGCCGTCAGGAAGCTTGACGCGTGACTCTTTGGATCCGATCTGGCTGAAGTCTTCAATGGTGTGTTTGGTGCCGGAACAAGAGAAGAGATCGATCTTGAGCTTGCGCTTCTTCTTGTCATCGGGTAACCTCTCGCGAATGGACTGTTCTGTGAGAGAGATCTGCCTTGGTCCATTGCCGTCGCGGTCTGCATATTCAATCCAATGGTGGCAAACGTCGTCGCCTTCGGGGAATATTTCAATCCATGCGACGCCAGTGGCAGCAGTGGCGAGAACTGCGCCGTCAACGGTCCACACTTGGATGTTAGGATCAAGGTGTGGCGATACGACATCGCCAGGGAGCCTGAAGCAGGTGTGGTAGCGGAAGCGGAGTGCGTCGAGGCGATGCCAGGCGCACTCATCTTTGGGCAGACACAGACGTTGCCCGGCTTGCTTAGTGCGTGTCGAATAAGGTTCACGGGTTGTGAACGTGCGGTTTAAACGAACGTAGTCTCTGAGCATGACACCCGATTCTTGATGGGGACATCCAAGTAGATGTCCCGTCTCGTGGAGATGGGCACCAATTCCGATGTTCACGGCTTCCCAGTTGCTGCCACTTTCGTTGCAATCGTTTGCTACGAAATTCGTGTCTGTCCGGGTGCAGTCGGTGAATGCAGGAACCACTTCTTCCAGGTGAGCCGGGTAAGATTGCAAGCAATGCGAGCCGAAAATGGCAAGCTTGACAGTGTCGTCGCCACCACCTAGCGCGGCATGTCCTCTGACTGTGCCGGCTTGCTTATCCCAGTGTGCATCCAAGAACATGCAAGACACATATTGCGTTTGGCCAGCCCTCGGCTGGAAGTATTTTTTCACCTCATCCATTGCGATGGCAAAAAGGTCGCCCTTTCTCTTCGCAGGACCATGCTGTTGCGCGATGTCCAAGTCTTGGATCTCTTTGACCGTCTTATCCATTCGGATAATGTGAATCTTCGCCTCGTTCCGCATCTGGCCGGTCTCCATGTCTTTCCAAGTAAGGCTACCGGGTTGCCACTCCTCTTCATATCTATAACATCTTCTGCCAAACATATTGCGGTTCATCTGCTCTGCTGTAAATGCTTGCCACAGATATGCGGCCATGCGGAACTTGCGCACTGCGGTAGCCAAGTTGTTGCCCTCTTTCTGTGCTCGTTCTGGGACGGCATCGTATGTCTCTGGAGAGTCTTTTGCGACAAGTATGCATAACTGTAGAGGAGGTGAAGAGATGAGTGGTAGGAAGTTGATGTTGATCCAAGAGGTGTGCGATGGGCCGCCATTTTGTGGAAGTTTGGGTGAAGTGAAATCCAATCTGAGTCTGTTGGGTCCAGGTTGGAGGTAAACAAGAGCTTTGAAGTGGCAATCGCTGACTGGCCATTGCTGTGGAGGGAAGCTATCTTGGTGGTGGTAAATTGTAAGTTGTCCATCAAGTGGTTGTGTGATGTCGGCGCACTGGCCAGAGATTAGGAGGATCTTTTGGTGAACCTGGACGATGGTCAGTATGTGTTGTAAAGGTAGGAGTCGACAACCTGTACCCAAGACCCGTCTGATACGGAGAGAACGCGAGGCGCAAGCGGTGATGTAGCTGGTGACACTCGTGGAATACTCTCGCCGCTAGTTGATCCCTGCAAAGTACCATGTCAATTCATGCCTCTCTTTCTCTTGATCAAGTCTCGCATTCACTCACGACAAGACTGTATCTGTTGTTCTGGCCTGGCAAACTAGGCCTGTGACCTGCGAGCGGCGGTGTTTTCGATCCGTTGCCATTCATGGATGGCAAGTGGCTACTTGAGAGCGACTTGCCCGATGAGCCAAGGGTTGTGGGTGGGGACGACTTGTCGAACCACGAGCTTAGTGTGGACGAGCTCTTGTTCCCGTTGGTGGTATGCTGCGAACGCTGCTCATCGTTGCCGTCGTTGCTTGAGGAAGAGTTGTGGTCGGAGGAGGGATTGTTCGCGGAGCTGGTGGTGTTGAAGGAAGCCTTTGATCGCCGGCGGAGGCTGAGGTCTTTGAGAAAGGAGGGCATTGCGAGAGACTGTGTTTGAAGAGTGCCTCACTCCTCGCGGAGGTTCGTGTGATAGTCGGCGGAAGAGGAGTAGACGCAAGACGCGATTGTCGCAGAAGAGCGACTGTAGCAAGCGTGAAAGACGGAAGCCGCGGTCGGCGGGCAGGCGCGAGTTGAGGTGAGAATTATCCAAAAGGCGGACGGTGGAGCGAGGGGCACAAGGGTCGGGCGACGGAGCACATGTGATTGCGTCGGTGCAAACGGATGTGCGTTGGACAGAGAGGGCAGTGCTCGCGGTAGTCGTGTGCCAGTGCCGTGGGAAGGTGCTGGCGTGAGGTCGCAGATCTATCTACGACGCTTCTCACTATCGATAGATGGATGGGCAATAGCACGTAGCAGCCGTCGGTGCGTGTGCAGCTGTCAGGCGATGGTCAGCACTCCCCCAATTGATTGCGCGGCGAGATCGGCGAGGGCAGACAGGGCAGGCAGGCAAGGCAAGCAAGGTAAAGCAGGACAGGGCAGCAGGAGTGTTGAGGGAAGATTGTATGTACGAAGGTATCTGGTAGCTAGCGCTCCAGCCAGCCGTGCCAACTCCTCCACTTCCACAACCAACTAACATCAACTACTCCAGCATCTTTGACCGCTAGCATGGTGGGACCTGCCACTAGACCACCCATCGCCGCGGCCTCTGCCACCAGATGCACAACTGCCTACTGCTATCCGCCCGCATAATGCACGCTCAACGCAGCCATCGGAAACCTGCATACTTTCGTGGCGTGCGGCCTGCACATCTCACATACGCCATCGACCGGGAGCTGCCACCGCGGCGAATCCATCGCCGCCCGTGCTGCCTTCTTACCTTTGCGCCGTTTTGATCTTGCATCACACTCTCCCAAGCGTCGGCAATTGACGCGTTGCCCGCGACCTGCCGTCATATCTTGCCTGCCTCAACCAACCCCACGTCCAACCAACGAAGAAGCACTGGCAGCGTTTGCGCTCGGATGATGGTGATGTAATCCTCGTGTATGCACAAGCTAGGTTTCCCATGCTTGACGATCGTCAGTGTTAGCATGCCGCATTATTGCAGCAGCCAGCAGTAAGACCGTTGTTGCTTGAGAGCCGCTCCCACGCCTTACAAGCATTCAACGTTCGAGCGCAACGAAGCCAAGCCACGCGAAAGTGCTCTAATGCTCAACCTTACGCGGCGGCGTCTATTCGTGAGGGCCGTGCCGGCCGAAGAAATCCTGCTCATCTCGCATCTGACCGCGTGGTTGGATACTTGGAAGTGCTTGAGGAGGCTGTCCGCGCTGTTCTCCAAGCCGGTGAAGCCGACTTCAGGCAGGCCGGGAGCCCAGCTTGCGATCTAGGTTCAAGTGTCGTACAGACCTGTCAGTGGCAGGGTGTGCAGTACAGACTTTGAAGCCAGACCGCGACCCCGTAGCCGCACGCGGGAGTTATTTGCATCTGGTCACGTTATAGAACGTCTGCGTTATGCTTTTCCTATCTATGCTCCACAGGTTCATGTAGATGTAGCTTATCGCGAGCTGTCTCAAGACACTTGTGGGTTCAGGAGTCGAGTGAATATGCAAATAGATCGTTGTGATGCATTCATTGCATACAGATGTTCGCAGTCCCGCAGTGCCGGGTACTTCCACTTGTGTATTCAACCAAGCTCGGTGCGAGACCGCCGTTTGAGATGGGAACATTGGCAGCAGGCATATAGATAATACAGACAAATACAAGTGAGAGCTTGATAGCAATAGTAGTGCAGCCAAACATGCTCTGTCAGCTCTTGTCAACCACTACCATCCCAACTACGGAGGTACAGGGGGTGCTCTCGATTGCAAGAGACTGAGACGCTGTTTCAGGTCCCTGGACAACGTGATGTGAGAGAGATGTCCAACCCTCCGAAGCCGTTGTTGCTATGCTGTCCCGTTCGGAACCCACGCAGGCACACTCTCCGCATGCGAACGGCCTTGCAAGTAGATTACAACGGCGAAATTCGATTCGCTGTGAAAGCAAAGTGTCGCTTTTTAGGCAAGTAGCAGCGGGTCGGCGATGATTGGCGAGAGGGAGATCTGTGCGGTATAGTGTGGCTTGAAAACGACGCAAGGCAGCTTAGGGCATGCGAGCTCGCAGGACGGAA
Organism: Cladosporium oxysporum; assembly: GCA_035771495.1. Taxonomy (NCBI): domain Eukaryota; kingdom Fungi; phylum Ascomycota; class Dothideomycetes; order Cladosporiales; family Cladosporiaceae; genus Cladosporium; species Cladosporium oxysporum. The sequence goes on along the minus strand of JAWNKS010000020.1, from coordinate 1,140,599 downwards.
CACACCATTCTTGCGTGTGTAACGCAGCGTCCAGACCACCACAGCAACAACGAAACATCAGTTAGTTAATTCAGTTCCGTACCTAGTGAGAGTGTCGTTGCCTCCCACGCAAAAGTCAGAGTGAAACAACCAGCTCAAAGTACTACTACCAAGCCACCAGCTGCTCCAACCGCTGTGAGACAAGATCATCGTCGATCTCCGCTTCTCTCTCCCCTGTTCCCGTCAACGACAGATCATCGAGCCGAAAGCACACCAACGCTAAAGTGCTTGCAGCCGACGACTCTGTACCCGCGACTTCATCACCGCAGCCGACAGGACTCCACTACCACTGCACTGCTCTGCATCAACACACATACCACCACACCCCACTACGCTGCGCCCTCGACCAAGCTGTTGTAGCCATGGCGGCTACATTCCAGCCCACCCGGCCTGAGGATGTCGCCAACAAGGTATTGCGCAGAGCGCAGGTCTCCAAGGTGTGTACCCCGTGTTGCGATAATTGTCCTGCGCCTGCAAAGCGCTGCATCTGTATGACATTGCTGACACTGTTTGACCAGATGACTCGAGCCTTACAAGACCGCCTGGCGCTTGCCAATGTAAAGAGACAGAACGGCTGGGAGAACTTGAGCCTGGACGCCATCGAACCCCATGTCGAAGAGCGCATGAAGAAGAAGAGGACTGCCAGCAGTGTCGACACAATCTCGGATACTGCATCCACCACATCGAGCCGCTTGCACTCGAGCAACGGCTTCAACTCCTCTCCACTCACAGGCCCGATGTTTTCGGACGAGCTGCGCTCTGGTGGCAGCGTCAAGCGCCTGCGGTCGATGAACATGAACACATACGCCTCATCTGGTGCTGCGACTGGTCGTAGGAACCGATTCTCTGCACGCAACCAGCAAACCTGGAAGAGAAACCATGACTTGCCCGAGTCGTCACCTATCAAGCGCACCAGGCATGCACAATTCCCTTCCAACAACACACAGAGCCTCTCGTTCGTTTCTGAGGCCAGCACCGTCCCCGACGAGCCACCGTCTCCCGAGTTCAGCGAAGACGATGATGCCGATTTGCCAGTACACAGCTTCCGTCTCAATTCGAGCTCTCGAATCACATCGTCACCGCCCCGCACACCCCCACCAGAGCGCCAGTTCACAAAGCAAAACATCTCTTGGTCACGTACACCGAAGAACAGTGACGAAGGAGCGGACCTTCTTGTTTACCTGGCCAACTCGCCTTCGGTTGGCAACCCCAGAACTATCAGACCTGCTCAAGCTCAGGCGCCATCGACGCCACCCTGCAAATCCACGCCTCTGCCCTCGTCACATATGACACCAGGCACCAGCGGCAGTGCCTTTGGCATCTTTGGGCCTCAGACTCCGAGCACCAACTTCAAGTTCGAAGACTTTGTCAATGTCACTCCCAGTCCCGCACAAGCGCAATGGACACGCACGCCCGGAGGCAGGACTCCAGGTACAGCGACGAGACGCAGACTGAACTTTGATACACTTATGCCACCCACCTCAAGCCCAATGATGTCTCGCCAGCACAAGAGTGATGGACTAGGCATGCAGCTTGGTGGGGAGCTGAGATGATACACGCCACTACGGCGTCACTACTTGTGGTGCCTCGCACAGAGTGCTATCAAATGCTTACACGCAGTAAGTGAGCAGTCCAGACGCTTACTCTACACGTGGAAAAGCGAGCAGCTTCTAGAGCTACAAACATGACGACATGATGACCGCTGTGAACACCAACGATTCACCACATCAGCTGCTGAAGACGCAGCTTTGGATACCCCGACTGTCATTATCAGAAACCCGGACACTTCTGAACGACTGCCTGTTTTTTCTGCTAACAATTTTTCTTTCGCAATGGTTTTCAATTTTTATTTTTTTTTCTGCGCATGGCTATGGCTTCTCCGTGCGCGTCTCCAAGCAACGGTTGCTCCGAAGATGGCCAGAGGCTGGGATGGGGGAGGATCAAAAACGGCTTTCCAAAAAGCCCGGCCGGGGGTTTTGGTTTTTGCAAACGCACGCGTTCTCGGCGTTTCTGGGACGGAGGAAGGATGGGAACAACGCGGTATCGGTTCGTCTTTTTACTTATTCTATTTCTGTTCACAGTACAGCACATGGAAAGCCCTTAGTGGTAGATAGCTCGTCTTATGTTTAATGCCTTTACTCGGTGTGCTGGTGCCGTTGTTGCTGTTTCGTTGCCGCCGAGATGGACGCGTCGCGCGCGTCTTGTGGAAACGCGCTAGGGGAAGTTAGAGGTTAGAGCTTCTTTTAGATTGTGCTAGGTTCCGGGTTGCAACGGAGGCAGGCGGCTCGGAGGTACGATCGAGAGGTACTTGGTACATACTTCCTCCTTGTTGGTGTAGGGAGAGGAGAATTGGTAGTAGTGGGGTTATTTTGTAGTAGGTAGGCATGAGAGTAGGTATTGTGATGACTGTCAGGTTTGTATGTTGAGTGATATGTCGGGTTCATGGTAGAAGAGTTGCTATGGAAAGTGTTGGTTTCTCTTGTTCGATCGTAGCTGATCGGATTGGATTACGCGGGCGGGTATCACCGACTTCTACTAAATGTATGGTTTGAACAGGACTACGATCAGTCCCCAGAGTCGTGTGTACGTATCAGAGCATAACGGCATAGGAAAATCATGTTCGTAGTCGTGGAATCGAAGAGGAGTTGTTGTCTCGATCTCACTCGATCCAAGTGGAGTGCCATCATTTCGTTCCTCCGCGTTTCAGGGTTTCGAAACAGAGGCAGCCTGTAGATTTGGCGAGCATAGGGGCGCATGCAACACTAATCACACATTCACGACCATTGGGGCTGCTCTCACCAAGGACTGTCAACCAGAGAATGCGCAAACGATAGCCGATAATTCACACACATCTCTTCCAGCACAACCCGTCATTCGCGCCCTCGCGCGCCTGTCGCAGCAATCATGAACTCCTCCTACCTCCAAGGCACCGAACTTCCCACAAAGTACATCACCTTCATCGACAATGCCGCCGCTGCCTTCCAGCGCATCCCAGGCTCTTCCATCTTCATCCGCTACATCCAGTCATCTTACCAAGACGATCCCGTCCGTTCCGCCGTCGAGCTCTTCCTCTTCATCTTCGCCGTCCGCTACCTTCTCGCGCCTTCATACAGCACCAACCGAGCCAAACACGTTCCTTTGACCGAAGATGAGATCGACGACCTTGTCGAAGACTGGACTCCCGAACCCCTCGCCAACGAAGAGACAGAACTAGAGAAACTCGACAACGAGCGCAGAGCCGTCATTGCTGGCCCGGCCGGGCCCAAGACGAAACTGCAAAACGGCAAGAACGTCACCAACCTCGCCAGCTACAACCACTACAACTTCTCCACCAACCCGGAACTCGTCAACAAGGCCGTCAGCACCATCCGTACCTACGGTGTCGGCCCTTGCTCGCCGCCGGGCTTCTACGGCACGCAGGATGTCCACATGAAGAGCGAAGCGGACATCGCCGCGCACTTGGGCGTGCCGGCTTGCATCATCTACGCGCAGAGTTTCAGCACGATCAGCTCGGTGATTCCGGCTTTCAGCAAGAGAGGAGATATCATTGTTGCGGACAAGGCGATCAACTACCCCATACGCAAGGGCTTGCAGATTAGCAGATCGCAGGTGAGGTGGTTTGAGCACAACGACATGGCTGATTTGGAGCGCGTGCTGCAGCGTGTGGTTAAGGAGGGCCAGGGCAAGCCGTTGACCAGACGCTTCATCGTTACCGAGGGCTTGTTTGAGAATGTGGGCGATGTCGTGGACCTGCCGAAGCTCATTGAGCTGAAGCTGAAATACAAGTTCAGAGTCATCCTCGACGAAACGTGGAGCTATGGTATCCTGGGCAGGACCGGCCGTGGTGTGACTGAGCAGCAGAACGTGGATCCCGAGAACGTGGACTTGCTTGTTGGTGGTCTTGCTGGCGCTCTCGCTTCCGGTGGTGGCTTTTGTGCCGGCAGCGTGGAAGTTGTCGAGCACCAGCGTCTTTCGGCCGCGTCGTATACCTTCTCTGCTGCTCTTCCTGCTCTGCTTGCGACTACGGCCTCTGAGACTGTCACACTGCTGCAAGAACAGCCAGAAATTATTCAAGGACTGAGAGAGAACATTCGCACAATGCGCACACAGCTTGATCCTCGCAGCGACTGGGTACGCTGCACGAGCGCAGCCGAAGCACCCGTCATGCTCTTGGTTCTCAAGGATGAACATGTGCAAAGTCGCAATCTCAGCGTGTTGGACCAGGAAATGCTGCTGCAAGACTGCGTTGACGAGGTGAGTTCGGATATTATTTTCCACTTTAATCGTAATAACCACTAACACTTCTTTGACAGGCTCTTGCGAACGGCGTCCTCATCACCCGTCTCAAAGCCATGCCTCTCGCGATCGGTGCAACCCCTAAAGACCTCATGAAGGAGTGGCGACCACAGCCAGCTCTGAAGGTGTGTGTGACCAGTGGACTTTCGAAGAGGGACATCGAAAGGGCAGGTGTAGTTGTCAGGCATGCCATCACCACTGTCATGAAGAGCAAAAAGTGGCAGCGATGAGCAATTGCGTGATGATTTGTGAGGTATAGGAATCATCGATGACTCTTTTCAACGCACATTCGTGTATATTTATTGCCATGAAGGTTGGCGGGTGTATAGTAAATCTACGTTGATTAATGATAATGCTGTTACTCGATGTCGTTTACATTCGTATGTTGAAAGTACTAGACGATGTACATCCAGTCAGTTCACAAACATGCGCGGGGGCATACAGTGTGGACATCATCGGCTGTAAGCAACATGAATGTCGACTATCCGAGATATACAACACTCCATGTTCACCGACTACACACTATGACGATTTAATTATAAAGCTTGCGACGATTCTGTCCATTGTCCGCGAAATGCCGCGACAGAGCGGCTCACGAACAGGTCTCCAGCCACCTCTCCCACTAGCCAGCCTCCTCCACGACGTAAGCTTGCGCACTCGAGCACAGAGTTGGCACTTGCGCCTTGTCCCATCGAGACACTTCCCTCTTGCATTCTCTCTCTACCAAAATTATTTCCTCGCTGCTGTACTAGCACTGTGTCTCTCGCCCGGCCTCTTACTCACTCGCCATACCATCATCTGGATCACTACTTTGTGTGCTCACAAACACTGCTGTCCGTCTGAAGACCCGCCGCGCGCCACGATCCCACAGTGGGAACTTTGCCCCGCGATCTTCGTCAGGTCGACCCGCTCATCTTTGGGCTGCTATTGCTACTGCTGCGTGGACCCATTCTGTTCGCTGGCTATTTGACGCGACTGCTAGGAGAGGCAAAGACTCGGAAGGGTTCATTTGCTGCGCTGGCGGAAGAAGAGAGCCAGGCGGAACTACCACTATAAGAATCGAACCGCCACTTCACTGCGAAGAGATTCCGGCGCATCCATACTGTACCCACCTGCGCTGGCCGTGCTTCACCGACGATTACATTGATTGCGCTCTTAGCACTGGAAGGCAATCTGATCACTGCGGCTGCCCGAGTGTTACACGACATCCATCGCATCGCCTGAGGCGAACTACGTTATCCGCTTTTATCTTCGCGAGACCGCATCTTCGATCCTCAAGTCGTTCTTCCTCTGGGCTTATTTCGCCTTTGTAGCACCGTTGACCTCGCCGGTCTAGCAAACCCCATCAAATATCCAAACTGGCTCCCTCATACGCCTCCAGCATGGGGCGCAGCGTATCTCGCCAGCGCGTCATCGTACGCCAAAGTTATTACTGGCCCGACCAACAGCTTAACTTCTGGATAATCATCATGCTTGCCACTGGTGGCGTGTTGATCGGTGTTTTCGCAACTTTCATCACGATACAGCAGACCCTCGGTGGCCTTGGGATACCTTGGTAAGCCTCCAACCGTCAAAATTACCATATCGCGTTATTGCTAACATGATTTTTTCCCAGGATAATGCCCTTCGGTATCTCTGTCGGCGTCCTCACCGTCCTCTTCGTCTGGCTCATGCTCGTGCTAATATGGCAGCGCCGACTACTCCCGGGTGTCGTAATGCTTGGGTCCTTCATCCTGCTCGTACTCTACATCACAGGTGTCATCGCAACGGCAATTCAGCTCTTTGGACCCGAAGGCAATATCAACGGCAATTGCCAAACCTACGTCTTCAACAACCCGCAGAATCGCCTAGATCTCAACACGCTCGCGTGGCTGCAGCAGCGCAGCATCTGCCAGCAGTGGCAAGCGGCTTTCGCCTTCTGGATCATTGGTGCGGTGTTCTTGGTGTGGATGCTGGTGCTTGGTGGTATGGTTGCGCGTGGCGGTAATGGCAACTGATGAGCCCTTGATGGGTGTGCAGGGGAACCGTTTCTTTTCTTTTTTCCGAGGTACGAAGACATGTGCATGATAAACGGAGGGGTTTTGGGAGAAAAGGTTCGGGAGGGAGAACAGAAACAGGCTCTCTTTCTCCTTGGCGTTTTATCTTTTCCTTTCCTTTCTTTCTCCTCTAGGACTCTGGGGACTGCGACGATACCGCTGTCTTATGTACACACGTTTTTTATACGTTCTCGCTTAAGCGGGCTCTTTTTTTCGTAATGACTTATTGTCCAAGATCTCATTCACTGGAAAGGATTGCTAGCTGTAAGAGCAGCTAATCTGGTGTATGCTCGAAGGCGGCGGAGATGCTCACACACTTGCTTGAGGGTATCTCTCGCTTGCAAAGGTGCTCGATTGTAAGGCCAGCATTCGATGATACATGCATTAGCTATCTACGCACCACCAGCCACCTCTTGCAGTACATCTTTGATTACAGCAAGGTCTCTCTCGACGTCGACTTGCCAGTTGGCTACAGCGAAGCGAGCAGCTGCTTTGCCTTCCCACTGCGTTCCGCTCACGTACAGTTTGCGCAGGCCGTTGATGCGCTTCACCAGCTCGCTGTTTAGCTCTGCATTTTTCGCACGGAAGATGACGATCACGTAGATCCTCGAGAGTCTCTCTTCGAGAGATGTAGATGCGGATGCTAATGGCAACAGCTCATATGCCGGGTGCGAATCGATGTGCGCTGCTATCGCGCGTGACAGCTTGATCTGCCTCGTGAGGATGTCTAGATATCCGGCTTTGCCGTGAGCGATCAGAGAGGCATACACTGGCAGAGCGCGGAAGCGGCGCGAGTTCTCGAGGCCGATGTTCAAAGGTGATGGGATCGGATCGTCGTTGCTGCTACTGAGATAGGCGGCGTTGGGGTTCTGGAACACTTGCTGCGCTGTGGAGAGGCTTTTCGACAGAATGAAGCCGCAGTCGTAGGGTACGTTGAGCAGCTTGTGAGCGTCACCGGTGATGCTGTCGGCGAGCTCGAGGCCAGCAACACCCTCAAGAAGCGTGCTGTAGCTGGAGTCTGAGGATGGGAGGAGGCGAGCTTGCAGACCGAAAGCGGCGTCTACGTGGATCCAGGAGCCATATTTGTCCGCGAGAGAACGAATAGCTGTGAGCTCAGAGGCCCCGGTGGTAGCGAAGAATCCAGTGTTGACTTCTGCAGCAGAGATGGAAATGATTGAAGCTGTGTTGGGCAGTGCCAGAGCTTTCTCGAGAGCCTCGTGAGAGAACCGATGGGGCATGGAAGGATCCGAGACGTCGACTACTGCCGTGTGGCCGAGACCGAGGATGGAAGCTGTTTTGCGGATGGAGGAGTGAGGCACAGTGGTCAGAATTTGGATTTGATGGACTTGTGCTTTTTGCGCTGCTGCGAGCAAGCCTTCACGAGCAATACTGGCTTCTTTCCCGTTTCTTCTTGCTGCCTCGGTGATGACATATTCTCGTCCGCATGCCAGGCCGACAACATTGCTTGCTGTAGCACCAGTGGTAAATGTTCTGTGCGGCCAATCAGATGGGTTGAAATTGAGCAGGTCACATAGGAGTCTTAGAGCAGCGTCTTCGACGTTTGTTGCCACTGTCTCGTTGGGCAGATGGACTTGAACGTTCTGGTCTTCTTCGACGGCGAGTTTGTCGGCGAAAGTGGCGATGGGAGTAGAGCCACCAGTGACAAAGCCGTAGTAGCGTGGCGACTTCGAGTTTCCATTGAGAGCAGGGACTATATCGCTCTCCAGGTGTTTCTGCGCTTGCTCGTGGCCAATGCCTTCGGAGGGAAGTGAAGTTAAGAGAGTGGATCTGGCACGTTCGAGAACGTCCTGGCTTGGGAGCACGAGATCTTGCTGAACCGACATCGCTGCGCCAACGGTATGATACTTTTTTGATTTCACAGAAGGGGAAGTCTCGGTATAAGAGTTATTCTCGGTATGTTGTTGCCTAATCGTCTTTTTGAATCACCTCGCTTAGCACATTGGAAGGGAGATTGCCGTGCCCCATTCTGTGTTACGTGCTTGGGCTTTAACTAAATCGGATGACCACAGGGCGCGAAGGATTATATGGCAACCACCTGCCAGAATGAGCATACTTGATGGGTCAAGTTTTCAGTGTCAAGCGTAAGCTACATGTTGAAATGATTGATTAGTGGCTCGAGGGATGAAAACAGGTAATTCATGTGGGTTCATGGAAAACGACTCTCCTCAATGAGTGTTAATAGGGTTAGTGTCTCAGTCATCAATTGGACCCCTTTCAATCACTCTGTCACGTGCTTTCGTGGTTTCGCGCCCCGCTGCCTAACGCGCTGTAAATCGTGCATGTCGACATTCATCTCATCTTTCGAACTACCGTCACAACCACTCGCAGGGCTCGCGCATTGTTTCTGTGATGTGTACACGATACAGCCATGTATACCGCAAATGACGCGACACAATCTGGACTCACACCTGCGCTGGCTAATCTCGACGAAGGCTTCGTTGCCGCCAGACGTGTCGCTGCCACCTGCGACAGTCTCATTCGGCCCAATTAGCGCAACTCCTTTGGAGGATATCGAGGATATTCCCGACGGAGCTTTCGACGACGATCTAAGCGAGGCGACGACTGAGGCTCCCGAAGTACCAGAAGTGGAGGCACGACCTACTACAGAGAGCCACACTGAAATGGCAAGACTGAGGGCCGCACCCGGTTCTGCTGCTAAGCCACGACTCCTCTCTGTCGGCGCTGGCTCCCAGATTGAAGGCAGCTCGACGAATTCGACCAGACCAATTAGTAAATGGAAGCAGACGGTACAGTCGGCATTGAAGGCGGAGTCTGTACCGCAGACGCCCACTAAGGATGAGTGGGAGATGCCAGATTCAGGCTCAGATGTGGAAATCATGGATCTGACTGAGGGCATAAGTCGGCTCAAAAGTCCTTCAGTTGATCGGGTTGCGAAGATGGGCACTTCGCGCAAAAGAAAGAGCGAGGAATATAGGGCGGACTTGGATGATTGCCCCCGACATGGGTCGCCCGTGTCAGCCAAGGTACAACGCACAATCAAAGAGCCGGCATCATCTGCGCTGCGGCCAAAAGTCCAACCGCCAACATCCTCCGAGTATTCCACGATTGACGAAGTTCTGGACGAAGCACCTACCGAGCCTCCACCGCCGTATTCAACTGTGGCTCCGCAACCACCGTCGGCAAATCCTAGCACCTCGTTGCACAAATCGCATGCCCTTCAAAATCGAGATGGCTCTACCTCGCGACAACGAACCGTCATGCCGGACTCTGAAGACGAGAATGAGGAAGACGACAGCATCATATTCCTTACCGGACCGCCCAAACGAGTATCTCCAAGACCGACGACCATAAAAGAATCGCCTGTATCCAAAAGTGCAACCCGTGCTTTGCCGCAGCGGTCATCTCGAACCGCTTCACCGACCAAACCCCCATCGTCCTCAGATATTGCGAAACCGCCCGGATCGATCAGCACACAAAGTGAGCCGAAGTCAGCACTCGAACTGGAAGACCGCAATCGGCTGGATAGTTTCTTCAATCTTTCTGCGGACGCCATCAACCGTGTTCTTACGGAACTCAGAACCCGAGACGACCAGCTTGCGGAAGAGATTGCATATTGCTTTGATGATGGTGATGAAGCTGGAGCTGAACGCAAGCAGGATGAGTTGAATCAAGTGGAGAGTCGTCAACATGCACTTGAGGAGCTTCAGCGGATGCCACAGGCACGAAAAAATCTGCTGAATGAAAAACAGGCCGCTTTTGACAACATGCGAAAGTCTGTCAAAACCAGGATTGGACTGACAGAGGCCAGAGCTGTCAACGATCAATGCAAGCTAAAATTGAATGATTTCGAGAGCAACTGTCTACGCCTCCTCAACATATGTGAAGAAGACATTGACAAATGCCTCAGGCGAGCAAGTGCCAGCAGACCTGCAGACGCGAAAGCAGTGGCAGTCAAGGCAACGCAGGCGATGCCCAATATGACAAGACCAGCCGACACGAATATATCCAGCTCGGCTCGCATTGCGCAAACGCAAGCGCCAACTAACGTGTTCGAATACATGCAAGAGAAGAGCCTTCAAGCGCAAGCTAGACAATTACCTATGGCTCCACCTCCTCGACCAGAACGGTCTCCGTCGCCGCGAAAAGAGAAATCACGCGCTCATTTCGCCCCTACAACCGAGGTGCACATGATAGACGATTTACCGGAGCACGAGGAGCAGCTATTCAGTAACAATATGGGCACGCCACCCGCGCCTTTCTCCGACCACAATGAGGACTTCGGAGGTGATGACGATGATGACATGCTCCAATTCGCCGACGACATCGAAAACCAGGGGTTGCCTAAGAAGCCAATCCGTCAAGCAGCTGAACGTCAGGTCTTCAGAGAAACTTCAGCCAACAGCCACTCTGCGATAGCTCCACCAAGCGCAAAGAAACAGAAGAAGTCCCAAATGGTACAGGCGGATGCCGATATCGAGGCACAATTCCAATTTCCCTGGTCTGATGATGTGGCGAAGGCTCTCAAGCATCGCTTCAAACTACGCGGCTTTAGACAAGGACAAATCGGAGCAATCAATGCGACACTCCAGGGCAAAGACGTTTTCGTTTTGATGCCAACAGGAGGCGGCAAATCCCTGTGCTACCAATTGCCGTCTTTAATCACGTCTGGTACCACTCGGGGCGTGACCGTTGTAATATCGCCGTTACTCAGCTTGATGCAAGACCAGGTCCAACACCTCAGGGATCTGAACATTCAGGCATACTTGATCAATAGCGAGACCCACCAGGACGAGCGCCGTGCCATCTTCGACGCATTTCAGGAATCAAATGTTCAAGACTTCGTCCAGTTACTCTACGTCACTCCGGAGATGTTGAGTAAGAGCCAAGCAATCGTCAACGCCTTCAGCAGACTCTACAATCGAGGCCAGCTGGCAAGGCTCGTGGTCGATGAAGCCCACTGCGTCAGTCAGTGGGGCCATGATTTCCGTCCCGATTACAAAGCGATTGGCGATGTGAGGAGACAATTCCCGCGGCTGCCAGTCATCGCACTCACTGCTACTGCTACGGAGAATGTGAAAGTGGATGTCATGCACAATCTCGGTATTGATGGGTGCGAGGTCTTCGCGAGAAGTTTCAATCGTCCAAATCTCTACTACGAAGTCCGTCAGAAAGGCAAAGGGAAGGAGGACCTGGAAGCTATAGCACAGCTCATCCAGAACAACCATCGCGGCCAAACGGGCATCATCTATTGCTTGTCACGCAAGAACTGCGAGGATGTGGCTAAACAACTGTCCAAAGAGTACAAGATCCGTGCTCATCATTTCCATGCTGGTTTAGAGTCAGCAGAGAAGGCTACCATACAAAAGAAATGGCAAGCAGGACAGTATCATGTCATTGTTGCCACCATTGCCTTCGGTATGGGTATCGACAAAGCGAACGTACGATATGTGATTCACCACAGTATGCCCAAAAGCTTGGAGGGCTACTACCAAGAGACTGGGCGCGCTGGAAGAGACGGCATGAATTCTAGCTGTTATTTGTTCTACGGCTATCAGGATGCCGGCAAGCTACGACGCATGATCGACGATGGCGATGGAAGCAGGGAGCAAAAGGATCGTCAGCACCAGATGCTACGGAAGATGGTGTCCTACTGCGACAACAAAGCTGTCTGTCGACGCGTGCAAGTACTGAATTACTTCAACGAAAAGTTCAACCCTGACGACTGCAATGGCCAGTGCGACAACTGCAATTCGACCTCATCGTTCGAGGAGAGAGATATGACAGATTACGCAATCAGTGCCATCAATCTCTTGCAGGAATTGCAAGGCAATAAGGTGACAATGATCTATTGCATGGACATCTTCAGAGGCTCGAAGATCAAGAAAATTGTCGACAGCGGCCATGATACGCTAGAGAACCATGGCAAAGGCAAGAGACTCGATCGTTCAGATGTCGAGCGCCTTTTTGTTGAGCTTCTCAGCGAAGGTGGCTTAAAGGAATACAACGAGATGAACCGAAGTGGCTTCGCAAGTCAGTACATGGAGCTTGGCCCCAGAGCCAATGACTTCAGGCGTGGCAAGAAGCAGCTTAAGATTGTGTTCTGCACCTCACCTAATGGTAAGGCGAAAGCCTCGACCAGGGCCGGAGCAACCAAAGACATGGGCACGAAGAATGCTAGAAAGCAAACCAAACCCCGAGCCGAACTTCCACAATCCACGTACATTTCGTCGCCGATTCAACAGGCTATGACCAACCGCAAACAGAGTCGTGGTGTGTTCGAGAAGTATGCGCACGATGGAGGCTTCGTGGTCGATGATGAGGATGATGAAGATTACATGGACGATGACGACGAAGACGATGGGTTCGAGCCAATCCGGGAAGGTGGACGAGCGCTGCGTACACAACCACCACCTCCACCAAAGCGTGTCGGCCAGCGAATCACGTCAGACCATACGATGGAAGCCCTAAACGAGATGCATCGATTCGTTGTCGAAGACTTTGTTCTGAAGGCCAAAGCAATTGCAGAAAAGATCCAGAACGACAAATTTATGCACACTGTGCCGTTCTCCGACACGGTCTTGCGACAGATGGCCATCCGTTTCACGGAGACGGAGGAACAGATGCTCCAGATTCCAGGTGCAGATCCTGAAAGGGTGCGTCTGTATGGAAAGCGCTTCACGAAGCTGGTCAAAGATTGCCGCCGTCAGTACAACGAGATGTCCGGAGATAACGATGATCCTCGTATCCTCGACCCGAATTTGCAAAACGTCATCGACCTTGTCAGCGACGATGATGACGAGAACGAGGACTATGGCCCCGAATTTAGCGGTTCTGACATGGAAGAGGATGAGGGCGAGGAAAGCAACTACTTCCGCCCCGACCCTCGTGTCCAAGCGTTTAATCAGAAGTTTGCCAACTCGCAACTTGCGGCCGCCAACTCGTACGCCGCATCGTCCCAGACTGCAACTGGCAGGAAGACGGCTGCGAAGCCCAGGAAACAGAAGTGGAGGGCTAGAGGTAGCACTTCTAGGCGGACAACCTCGGATGGGGGTTCAAGAGCATCAGGTAGGGGTGGTGCCTCGTCTAGCAAAAGAGCACCGAAGAGATCGGCTGGAGGTGGCGCTGCATCGAAACGCAGTGGTGGGAATGCTGGGGGAGGTTTCTCGATGATGCCGACATAATACGCTTTTGCGAGGACTGGTGGAACAGCTGAGCGGTTCGCTTGTGATTCAGCGCTACATTAGGTTCAGATGAGTGGCTTGTAGCTGAAGTGGTTTTCAGGTGGTCGTGGCTTGCGTGCTGCCGAGGGGACAGCATGTCATGAGGCTGCTTAAGATACCCTTTTCGCAATTTTGAAATGAAATGACTTGATGACTACACACCTGTAACCTTTTTGATATCTTGTTGAATTAAACCTATAAGAGAACTAAATATGGTTTCCATTCACTTTATCAGATGGGGCCTTCGGATCATGTTTCTACTTTGGAACAGGTTTCCGCAACTTTGCACGTAACAACCATGCCCACATCACAAACACTATTTATAGGCAGATCATGACCTGCAACGTTGCTTAGAATATATCGTATTTCAATCGCTCTTCATCATAATCATATACTTATCTTACTGAACAAGTAGTTGCTCCATGTGCATCATTGATAGTCTTCCTGGTTTCCTCTAATCCGTCTTTGCCCACACGCTCGCGACCTGGTGTCGGCTTCTGGTTGATGAGGTTCCTGGCTCCGTTGGCATTCGCGCAAAGAACATCAGTGGAAACATTCTCGGTAATGCCGCCTTTAATTAAATGTACTGGTCGACATACCGAAAAAAGTAACGCTCAACTTCCCAACACTCTATGCTTCATCCCATCACAGCACCGTACGAATTTCAAGGGCCTGCGAACAACCACGATGGCTTACACGCAAGATGCACATCTCGATCTCAACGACAAAAGGATCGCTCGTCCGAAGGCGAAGAACGATAGAGAAACTGCCGGTTTAGACCTGGTGAACTCTTCACGACGGCCTGGCACCTGGAGCGGTGACACTGCACTCGCCAGCCCAGGTACCAGTGTCTAGGACTAAAAAGCAAAAGATGAACTCATCTAAATGATAAGAATCATGGAGAAACTGGGAATCGAACCCAGAACCTTCTCCACTTAACAAGGGGAATGAACCTCAATGCTAAGAAGATGTCATACCACTAGACCATATCCCCGTTGATCCATTGCTGGATCGATGGATATCTCGACCGCATCTCACATTATGATTGCAGATTCATTTTGCTAGTGTCTAAGATGTCCATGATCATTTGCATATATCGATCATGAGAGTATCCATTGGCGCATATATGAATTGTAGGTCACAACTTGCGAAAGGGCCTGGTGGCCGCTGAACTTGTATCGCGGGAGGAAGAGGCACGCTTCGTTTAACAGGCGAATACGCATGTTGAGTATGTCGACGAGCTTATTTCGATCCCTTGATCACTGAATGGTGTATGCTCCATTTCTGACGCGAGACGCAAGTCTCGATATTTGGGAGAAGCAATAAGCATGATTGAACAGAAAAAAACTTGGTACGCTCAAGATATTTAAAGGCGTCCTACTAATCTCAAGGATCAAAATCGTCATCTCTGACACGCATTGGCAGCGCAGCACAGAGATGGATGGAGGTTTCAGCATAGCGCTATTGAACTCCGCATGGTTGTACCGATTTGCGAATTGTTCGTGCTCCTGGTTTCATCGCGGTCTGCTCTTTGGTGATATCTTTGCAGCCACGTTTGCTGCCTCCAAGCGCCGCCCTCAATCTTCGAGCTCATAAATTTGAGACTTCTTCGCACAGGATGTCATTCGTGCACTTAGAAGCCCCTGCCACGACCGCGACCACCGCGGGGACCACCACGGCCTCTGGGACCGCCTCTTCCACCACCCCTAGGTCCTCCACGTCCTCCAGACTTTTCTGCGACCTCCTTGCGAGGCTTGTTCTTGGGTTTGGGAGCATCGTCCACGAGCAGGTTGTCCAATGGTAGCGAATCGGGAAGAATGATGTGTCGGATCTCGCTACCGCGGATGGAGATGTGGTCGAGACTGACGGGTGAGCCGCCCTTGACGGTCATTTTCGCTGTACGGAGGTTGGTGTTCATTTGAGGCGAGACTGAAGCGATCGAGCCGTTGATGATGGTGCCTGCGCATGCTTGTCAGTAAGTTGTCGCAAAACTCGCTTGACATTTGTGGCCTGCTTACCGGTCTTGAGCTCCACTGTGACGGTCTCGTTGGTGCATTTCATGAGGAATCTGCATCATTCAGTCAGTCAGGTCGTTGTGCGCGCCGCCTTCAAGCAATCTTTCAGCATGTAGTTTGCGCGCGTGGGATTTCTGGTAGTTACGTACCTGACGAGCTTCATGGTTGCGGATGTGCCGTTGGTGGAATGAGTCGGATCGAATATAGCAGTGCCGCAGCAGTAAGAGGTGGTAGTAAAGCAGTAGAATGCGTGTGGGTATCTGAATGGTACCTTAGTTGACCGACTCGGCTTTGACGTCGCTGGTGGTGGTGTCTCTGCGCGTTTGCCAGAAGTTAAAGTTTGTGGCCTCAGGCCGCGAGCGTCGAAAGGTCTAAATGCGCGCGCGCTTCTTTGCTGCAGCTGCTCTTCAATCCTGGACCAATCGCCGCTTCGACAAACATATAAATTGCTGCAGATAGCCGTTCGGCATAACACTTCAGGAGCTGCCACAATTCATCTGCGCGCACATTGTCCCATCTCTATAGATCATCGCCGATGCGTGAAGACTCTGCTTGAGTCGTGATCTGCCGGGTCTATGAACCGTCGCCGCCTGCAACCAAAAGTGGACCGACACATATTCGAGCACGGCTGGCAACCACGAGATCATGGATGATCATATGGGCGAAAATGACCCGAACGATTACCCGGAGCCAGGCGCATCGTCGCTTAATCCATATCCAGCAATTGACCGTCCAGCTTGGGGACCTTACGGCTCTCCTCCAGGAGCTAATGGCGGTATCAACGTGGCGACTCAAGATTTGAACGGGTCACAGGTGTACCCAGACCTCGACGAGGATGCAAGCATCGGCCCTTACGGAGCGAGCAACGAATACAGCCAGCTTGCCGAGGATTTCCACATGCGATATGGCACCCCGAAAAAGCGACAAGATTATCACTTTCCAGGCGCTACAGCCGAATATGAGAGCGACATCGAAGCTGAGCCGGACGAGAGACCGATGGCGAATCCCTACTACGACACAGAACTCATCCGTCGTGCAGAAGCACTGGACGGTGGCGATTATGTTCCGACGGAAGACGATGCCAGCGACGACGAGGATGCAGAGTTCGAAGCCAGCTTCGCTGATGCGCTCAATGCGATCTCGGAAGACGAAAGGGATCTTGCTGCCGCGACAAAACCTGGCCGTGGGCGACCTCGTGGGAGAGGACGAGGTACTGGCCGGGCTCGAGGGAAAGGGCGTGGATGGAAGTGGGCGTTGAAAGGCACAGAGCATGACCCCAAACTGCAGAGGGATGAAGAGAAACGTCGAGGTCGACCTAGTGGACCGAGAACCGGCCCTTTGGCGAAAAAGTCCAAGCGACGACAACGTGCCGAAGACCCTGGACCAGAGTTCAAGAAGCTTCAAGAACAGGCAACTGGAGCTTTCCTCAGCGGTCAACTTGACACAGCGATGGACCTCGCGCGTCAAGCTGTTATGACGAACCCGGAGATCTACGTTGCTCATTCGCTGCTCTCCGATATTCTCATCGCAAAAGGCAACCAGAAGGATGCTTTGGGTGCCTTGATGACTGGCGCCAACATCAAGAAAGACCCTGATCTGTGGCTTTTGGTGGCGAACAAGACTCTTGAAATGGCCGGTCCCCTCAGAACTCGAGCAGAGTACGATCAAGCAGTTTTCTGTCTTTCGAAAGCTATCCACTACAGCCATGGCGAGGACAACTATGAATTGCGGACACGAAGGCGAGATCTTCACCTAGACGCTGGTCATGATGTCAAAGCCCGTATAGATACGAAGCTTCTGCTGCGTGCCAGGCCTGACGATCTGGACAATCTAAAGCTGTATGCTGAGCTGTGTTTGGAGTCCAAGGATCGACTCGAGATAACCGCAGGTCGCGAAGCCTATGAGGAAACTTTTAAACTGTTCGACGACAGTGACACTTTTGGTGATGCCGATACACAATGGGCTCATCTCAACATGTATCTTGACCTCGTCGATCGGACCAAAGAGCCAGCTTACGCAGTCTCAGAGCTCAAACGCGTTGCAAGATGGTTCTTGGGTCGCAGAGAGGAGGAATACTGGGACAACGTGACGGACGATGATCGCGAGTATGACATTGACCATGCACGGCGACTCGAGATCGCAGAATTCCGCGAGGACTCCAATCGAAATTCGGAGCTTTATGGTGACGGTCTGCCACTGGACTTGAGGGTGAAGTTAGGCATATTCCGTCTGAAACTGGGAGACCAGCACGAAGGCATGAAGCACTTCGATCTCATCTATGAGCTCAGAGATGATATCACCAACGTGTACGACCTGTTCTACACAGTCGGAGACGCACTGCGAACTCAAGAAATGCACCAGCATGCGATACAATTCTATAAGCCGATCGAAGTATTGGAAGATGAGCTTACGGATCAGTATTGGATAAGCATGGCAGCATGCTATCGCGGCATGAAAGAATTTGCTGAAGCCGAAAAGTGCTACCGAGCTGTCGTGGAGTTGGACCCGAACCATGCGGCAGCCAGAGCAGAGTTGGCCAAGATGCTCGCAGATGACATGAACGAAAAGGATAAAGCAATGGTCATCATCCGCGATCTGATCGCCATGGGCCGCAAAGATATCATCAGAAAGGAAAGACTCGAAATGCCACCTGTCAATCCACGAGAGTCAGCAAGGAAGGAGAAGGTGCTTGAGAACAAGAGGAAGCGCGCGCAACCCGATCTGGTGGATGTGCCTGAGATCGATGACGCACTGGCGAGAAAGCGTCTGAAGCAGCGTCAAAATGCAAGACAGCGCCAGATGAAGAAGAGAGTCGCTCAGATGGTGCAGAATGGTGATGCCGATTCGGGCAGTGACGATGAGGGCAACGAGTCCTCTGTTCCAGCAGAGAACACCTTGACTCACTACAAGAAGAGAGCCTTTGCCGAGATCCTCAAGAAGGAAGACGACCGTGATCGCTTCTTTGAGGAGCAAGCGGAGCGTATCCTGTCATGCTTTGCCAAGGTGAAAGAGCTTTGGCATGTCTTGGACGATGACAATGCAGATGAAGAACAAGTGTTCGACTGGATGGACAATGCGAGGGTCATGTATCGAGAATTTCGAACTATGAGAGTGTTCTATCCTTCTAGGGACAGATACAAGCCCTTCAAAGGCTTTGAACCTACTCGCATTCGAAATCGAAACAGCAAATTCATCCGCGAGCTAGAGGCTCTTAAGAAGAGGCTTGAAGCAAATGGAGCGACTGCAGCGCAAGAAGAAGCACCGGACAGCGAATCCGACCATGGAGGCGACAACTCCAAGAAGAACGCGCCGCCTCCTATGGACGTTTCAACTCCTACAGACTTCCACGGCATTACATTTCCAACCTGGCATCACATATTTGTCGATCTTGCGCTCGCTGATGCCAAACAGAGCGACCAAGAGTCTTGCTACGAGATCATCGAAAACGGTCTCTTCAATGCAAACGTGTTCTACCATAACGAAGAGCTTCTCAATACATCGCAGGCTACCTCCATCTGTTGCGCGCTCATGTTCAACGACACTGAGCGCCTGATCAAAACAGCGCGTTGGTTCGCAATGCGTGGCGATCTCCGCTCAGGATCGTCGTATCAACTCATCACAGCTGTCTCTCGTCTTGCCTATGGAGATAATACTTGGTTCACGGCCGGTCCAACTCAGAAATTCATGCTCCGCAGCGTCAAGACTCTCGATTACCAAGCTCTGTCTCCCGCCATGAGACGGAAATTCGACTTCGGCATGCCTCCCAGTACTTTACGACGCCGCAACAAGCCCGAGTTCGCCGCTGATGGCCTCGACGCCGGAGCTCTGATGAACTATGGTCACATGGTCTCTGTGGCGAACCATTCCTCTTCTGCTCTGCCGTACTTCTTCCGCGCTTTTGCGCTCAGGCCAGAAGATCCTGGTATCAACCTTTCCATCGCGTCGCAGTACGTGTCCGGCGCCATGAAGCGCCAGACCAACAACCGCCACCACGAGATGCATCAAGGTCTGAGCTTCTTGTACCGATACTACGACCTACGCACTCGCGACGGCGTGCCAGCGCAGGACCAAGAAGCAGAGTACAACGTCGGGCGCATGTGGCACGTGCTGGGGCTCACCTACCTAGCCATTCCCGCATACGAAAAGGTTTTAGAGTTGAGCGCGCAAGTGCAGAGCGACATCAACTTGAAGTCTGATCAGCGCAAGGCGCGTCTCCGAGAACTCGAAGCTGCTAAATTGGTCTACGAAGAAGCTGGTACCGCTCGCCCGAAGGGTGACGAACAGGAAGCTGCAAGGCTCGAGAACGAGGAAATTCATGGTCTGGGTTTGGAGGATTATGCGACTGAGGCGGCGTACGCTTTGCAGGCTATCTATGTTGCCGTGGGCAATCAGCGTGCGGCGAAGGAGATTGGTGAGAAATGGCTTGTTCTCTGATCGGATTGTATTGTATTGTTAGATGAAAGCTGTGTTGATATTGTGATACCCCGAAAGTACAAGTTCTTGTTCAAGCCTTTACTCGTCAATTGACATCTGTTATACAAGTTTCGTATTTGTGACAATCTCTACTTAACCCAAACCCTTAAAGCATTCGCTAAAACGCAGCAACATATAGAGCAACGAAGACACGGACCCTCTCCCCCTACTTGGTCATCTTGACCTCTCTGACACCTCTGCGCTCAATGATGTCCTTGAGACCAGTCAACACCTTCTTCCTGGACTTCTCCTTGCCCAACCAGCCCTCGGCTTCCTCGACGGAAACGTCAGCCATTTTCTTCCTGGTGCTAGCACCGAAACTGGCCGTGCTCCTGCCCAAGGCACTGGCGCCCAGGTCTGCGACGGATTGCCTGCCAGACATTGGCGGGGTGCGAGCGTAGCGTGAGCCGAACATGCCGCTCATACCAAGAGGGTCGCCACGCGCGGTCATCCTGCTCCTGGCACCGGCTCGTGGGGTGCTCATTGGAGAGCCCGAGCTTGCGGTCAGAAGCTTCGAGCCGCGCATGGCACCGATGAGGTCGTCTTCGTAATCATCCTGCAGTCTCAGGCTGGCGAGACCCTTGGGCAAGCGGCGGATCTGAGACTCGAGCACGTCCACATCACCACTGCGCTGCTCGACCATGGCAGTCATCTTGAGGATTGTGTTGGTTACGGCTTCGACGGTGGGGACGTTGGACGCGCCCTTGGATTGTCCATCAGCCGGGACGGAGGCCAGGTCTGCGCGTAGGATGCTCATTGCCTCTTCGGCTTCGGCAAGCTGCTTCTGCATTCTCTGCACACCTTGCCTCAGCTCGGTCTGTTGAGCAGCGCTCTCGCTTGGCAGAGGAGCGTTGTACTGCTCTGCTTGCTGCCTAGGGTCCGTCCTTGTAGCAATCTGCTTCCTGAGATCAGCTGCCCTGGACTTGAGCTTCTGCAGCTCCTTCTCCTCGTCCAAGCAGTCCGCGATCTTGCCCGAAGGGTCGTCGAGTCGACCATTCTCAAGATCTCGACCAACACCGTCGATGATAGTTCGGAGGTCATCGAGCTCAGCAAAAACCCAACCCTCTTCGTCTTCGAGGTCTCTCCTGGTCATTGGGCTGTTGTTATCGCGAGCATGACTGTGTGCATCAACGAATGCCTGCAACGATCTGGCGTTGAGACCAAGAGTGTCAATCATGCTGTTCACATCACGGAAGACCTTCTCGACAGATCCGGCAACGCCAGGCTTGTCCGAAACACCAGCATAGTTGTGATGAGCGACGAACTCTGGCAGCTCCGTTGAAGGCTCAATGGGCGCATCGAGGATAGATTTGATACGTGCGTCTTCTTCGTCTTCTAGTTCAGCTTGAGTTGGTGGCTGTGGCGTAGGTGCCTGTTGCCTCGAAATAGGGCGCTCGACTGGCTTCGCCGGAGGAACAGAGATTCTGCCGAACGAAGGACGCTGGGCCACGGCAGGCCTACTGGAGCCGCGCACTGGGCTCGGCGAGCGAGGACTCTGTTGAGGTTTGGCAACTGGCGGCGCGAAGGAGGTGAGAGGCTTGGGGAAGCCTGCGGGAGTGTATGAGGCCTTCTTCATCTCCGTTTCAGGCGTAGTGGACTGCTGCTCCTCCTGGGCAGTCCTCTTCGGACTTGCAGGTGACATTCTTGCCTCGAAAGCAGACAGTTGCTCAGGGTTTTCGATAGTGCGGTCGTCTTCATCCTCGTCTTCGTCCTCTTCCTCATCATCTTCATCGTCATCGTCATCCTCTTCGTCTTCCTCATCATCTTCTTCCTGGTCCTCTTCATCGCTCCAATTCGGCTCCTCGTCGTCTTCAGGTGGACCGTCTTCCTCTCCATCCTCACTAGCAGGCTCAGAGAATCTCTCATCACCCACATCAAGTGGTGGACTGCCTGCTATGGGGACATCCGCACCTTCGTCTGCCGCCTTTGGCTTAGAGGTCAAGAAATCAGGAGGCAAGGGCGCATCGTCGGTAGCAGGCGGTGATTCCACCTTCTTTGGTTTGCTGGTGATGAAGTCTGGTGGAAGGGGTGCGTCATCCTGGGCAGGTGTCTCTTTTTGGGCCGGCTTAGGAGGGCTGGCAGGCGTGGCTGTCGCATCGGGAATGTCGTTGAGCTTGAGCGATTGCTCGGTATCTGGCTCTTGCTTGATCGGTGTAGTAGGTTCCGGGTTCTTTCCAAGCGTGTTCAAAGAGTTGGCAAAACCGCTGCCGAACAGGCTCGTACCTGTGTCCTTGGGCTTAGGCAGATCATCCTTCGCAGTTCCATCAGGCTTGAAAGTCGAGCCAAGCTTGAATCCGCTGAAGCTTCCAAGACCCGGTGACTGATCGCTCGATTTGGGAGCATCTTGTGCTTTTGGTGGTTGCCCGAAGGACGTTTTGCCAAACGATGAGCCTTGGCCAAAAGCGCCACCGGATGAGAAACTTCCTGTAGTCGAATTTAGCGTCACAGTGGACCCAAAGGAAGTATTGGCAGACATACCAGGTTTCTGCTGTCCTGTCGAGGCAAATGGCGAGGCCTGCGCATTAGCTTTGTTTCCGAACGATGAGAATGGCGATGCTGCAGATCCAGCCGCCGAAAACGGAGAGGCGCTCGTGTTCTTGTCCTCATTTTGTGGCTTGCCTGTGAAGCTGGAGAAGGGAGAACCCAAAGGCTTACTGTCGTTGCTGCCGAATGCTGAGGGCTGTTTCATTCCCTGGCCAGCACCGAGCTTACCAACACTGCCGAACGCTGGGGTAGCAGACTTGTTTGCGTCAGCGCTAGGTTGCCCGAAGGAGCCAAGAGCCTGTGCAGCAGGCTTGCTTTGCTCATTGCTCGGCTTCCCGAAAGTGCCAAATGGCGAAGAAGCAGGTGACTTGTCATCACTACCCGCCTTGGCGAAAGGGCCGAATGGCGAGGAAGCAGAGGCCTTATCGGCACCACCTGGCTTTGCGAAACCACCGAACGGAGACGGCGCAGGTGCCTTTGCGTCGTCACCTGACTTGGAGAAGCCAGCAAAGGGCGATGAGGCGGATGTCTTGCCGTCACCGCTGGGCTTCGCAAAAGAAGCAAAAGGCGACTGCCCACTCGTGTTTCCTCCAAATGCAGTGGTTGGCTGTGAAGGTTGTGGGATTTTACTCGGCGTAGACGAGCCCCAAGGCGAAGCTTTCTGAGCACCCATCCCTCCAGTCTGCCCAAAAGCGGCCGGAGCGCCAAATTGCGCACCACCCGCGGGCTTCGCAGATTCAGATGCCTTGGGTGTTGCAGCAGGCGGCGCGGCCCATGGTGAGGCTGATTTGCCAAAGGCAGATGTGCTGCCGAAGGCGGGCGTGGTGCTTTGTCCGAAGGCAGGCTTTGCGGGCGTTTGGGCAGGTGCAGGAACAGACGCGCCAAAGGCATTGGTAGTCGTACTCGCAGGGGCAGGAGTCTGCTGTTGTGCGGTCTGGTTGATCAATCCAGGGTATGCTTTCTTTTGGCGAATAGACTCGTTGTACACGAAGTGCCAGGCACTCAGAACACCCTCGTGATTGAGCACAAGCAATGCAGGTAGAGGTGTGGCCGATTCGTCGATCTCTTCATCGGTAGGAATTGGCTTCTGTACCTTAGTTCTTGAACTGAGGTCGAGTGCCATGCCAACAACTGATGTGTCGCTCATACCGTCCTCCAAGCTTACGGGCAGCGCCGCCCGTCGCGTATCTTCCAGTGGTGTAGTGGTGGTGTAAATGTGCGTGATCTGATCGGCCGCAACATCCTGTGACAATGGTGTGCTTGACCGAGTAATCATGCCGATATCGGTCGATATAGTCGAGCTCAGTATCAAGGTGTCGTCAAGATTGGGAGGGTATTCGCGCAGACGCTGAATAAAGTGATGAGTCGGCACGCGTTGATCCAGGAAGCCAGGGCAAGGATCCATGAATTGGTGGTAGCTACAGTTGCCTGTAGCCTTGTCGCGATGGACAAGATGGTACTCGGCGTCATTGCGAGGTCCCATACCATCGCCGTCAGCTGGCGGGTTGATAGGTGAATGAATCATGAGGAAGTCCAGAGTTTCAAGCCAGTAGATCGCGGTGACTGGTAGACCTTGTTCCTGCGGGTCGCGGTTCACCAACACTTGTGGCGGCTTGGGAATCACAGCCTTCGTGTTTCCCTGAAGGTCCACTTGGGCGGCAGTGCCATCTGCTAGGCCAGCGACAATCTGCTTTCCCAATCTTGACCAGCACGCGCAGCTTACGTTCTCTTTGAACACGGGACTCCCACTTGCACCGTTCATAAGTTGACGCTGCTTGAGATCCGCAAGAAGCAGTTGACCATTGCTCAACACCAATCCGAACAGGTGCGAGTTGTCCTTAGAAGGGTTTGCCAGTATCTGTCGAACAGCCACACCATTTGTTGGGACCTGGAATGCAGACTCGCTCTTTCCACTCAGCAGTGCATCCGTATCATATACTGCAAGTCCGCCGCCCTCCTCCGCCGAGATCACAAGGCAGCTCTCGTCGCTCGAGAAGACGACCTGTGATAGTCTCGGTACTTGGATTGTCGCCCGAGGTGTGAAGTCCTCCTTCTTCTTCTTTTGCTCCTCAGATTTGGTGGACGTCTTGTCTTTTGATTCGCTGGAGATGGCTTCTCTCACGCTCTCTGTTGTCCAAATCACCAAGGCATCTGGTCCAGCTGCGGCAATCAATCCTCGACCAGAAGCAACGGACAGTAGCGAAGCAGTCGTTAAAGGAAATTTCTCGGGCGACCAAGGTGTAGGGAAGAGCCGTAACTTGTTGTCGGAAGCAAAAGCTTGGAAGCCAACATGCTCTGTCTCGATGGGTTCCAGGTCGCTTGCCGCATTGGCTTGCACAGAACTTCCCATGCCAGCCATGATTGTGTATCACGATTTCCCTCGTAATTTTGCGTGGTGATTCGTTCGGTCCAGAGCTCTGGTGCGTCTACTTTGGCGCTGTAGGCGCTCGAGCGCGGTTTTCCAGCTCGAACTCCCTGGTAAAGCGTTGTGGCCTGTTAAATAGAATGATGGTTTTCGTAATGATTAACTTGTCCGCCGAGATTGTTCGTAAAGTTGTGGCGAAGTTTGTGTGGTGTTGCGACAAGTTGGTAAACACGATTGATGTTTCTTTAACTCTCCTCCGCCGCGCTCTGCACCGCGTTGCTTGCTTGCCTGGCGTCTGCCGTGGTTTCGCCGAGAGCTTCACCTGAGCTTCGTCACTGTAGTCGCCTGCTGCTGCTGGCTGGAAGGTACCATCAATCAACCCTCCAAACACTACCACTTCACATTGACGAACACGCCATTTACATACACACTTCCTGCTGTCGCGACTAACAAAGAAGTAATACTCATCGAGACACCAACATTACCACATCACACACGCCAGCAAGATGCCGGGCTTCGACTTCTCAAACCACAACCGCAACCTTGCCCTCCACGCCCGAGGCGTTCCTCTCCCTAAGGCCACATCCACTGGTACCACCATCGTCGGCGCTCTCTACGATGGCGGTGTTGTCATTGCCGCCGATACTCGTGCTACCAGCGGCCCCATAGTCGCAGACAAGGTACGAAGGCTGGCTCAAGCGTTAGCGAGAGCATTCACTAACATCATGTCCAGAACTGCGAGAAGCTCCACTACATCGCGCCTCAGATCTGGTGTGCCGGTGCCGGTACTGCAGCAGACACTGAGTTTACCACTGCCCTCATGGCCTCGAACCTCGAACTCCACTCCCTCTCCACCGGCCGCAAGCCACGCGTTGTCACCGTCATGACCATGCTCAAACAACACCTCTTCCGCTACCAGGGTCACATCGGCGCATACCTCGTGGTGGCGGGCTGCGATCCCACTGGTGCACACCTGTTCACAGTTCACGCACACGGTTCGACAGACAAGCTCCCTTACGTGACAATGGGATCAGGTAGTTTGGCGGCCATGAGCGTGTTCGAGACTCAGTGGAAGGCCAACATGACCCGAGAGGAAGCCGTCAGCCTCTGTGCCAACGCAATCGAGGCTGGTATTTGGAACGATCTGGGCTCTGGTTCGAACGTCGATGTTTGCGTGATCACCAAGGAGAAGACCGAGCTGATGAGGAACTACATCACACCCAACACAAGAGAACCCAAGAAGCGCAACTACAAGTTCCAGAGGGGCACCACTGCGGTGCTGAACGAGAAGATCATCACAAAGGAGGACATCAGCAAGTACGTGACGGTACAGGATATTGGCGACGGCGAGCCTGGCGTTGGCGAGAAGATGGAGGTGGACGCATAGTAAGGCTTAGGCTTATGCGCAGAGTGCAAGATTTGCAACGGATGCTCTTTTGATGGCAGCATGGAGCCGGCGGCGTGACCGGTATGCGGGATTGAAGAGCTTTATGTATCATAGGCAGCATGAGGAATGTTGCTCATACTGGCAATGCCACGAAACTGCGAATACAGAACACGATACGACTTACCACGAGCGGGCATGTATTGCTGCCGGTCAACCAAGCAAACGTTTCAGTGGCAATGGTGGGCATTCAATGAGTATGATTGATGACACGAGCGCATCGGCGAACAAAGCCAATGTAGGCTCCAGTTTCAGTATAACAGCTATCGGACTCGCAATTTGGCACATGCCGAATAACGTAACATCTGTGACATGTGTAGCAGGATTGCCGTCTCTTACGAGTTGGCGTACTTCGTCGCGTCTGACAGAGGGGTCTCTTGGCACCATCTTGGAAGACGCAACTTCACCTATCGTCATCATAAGAATGTTCACGCAGGGTTGTCACCTCCTGCGTTCACATCTACCTGCTCATGTACGGCTGCAATGTCACGCATTGCGATCCGTTGCGGACTCCACGAAACGCTATCTTGCCATATCCGGCTAACGATCTAGCGCCATGCTCGTGCGCTGTAATGCGCCCTGCATGCACAGCCATGAGGCGTTGACACGGCTGAAGCCCTCCTGGCGGCTCCCTAGACTACCTCTTGTTTTGTTCTTGATAGACCTGTATCTTTCCGTCGCAAAATCTGGTATCACATATTGACTTGGCCGCGTCATGAACGTGATGCCAACTCCTACCGAACGCGTCTGAGCAGATGTCAGGCATAGGAGAGGCTAGCGCTGTCATAGGCGTGGTACAAGTGGGCTTCAGCCTTGCTCGGACTCTAAACTCTTACATTGGCGACTACAGAGACTCTCGAGACAGTATCGTTAGCCTTGCCTCGGAGCTTGATGCGACTATTATTCAAGTGAAGGAGTTGAACTCTCTCGTCCGGAACAGCAAAACAGCCAGTGAAGGAAGCAAGAAGCTGGCAGAGAAGTGCATCAAAGACTCCGACAGACTGGTAAAGAGGCTAGTTGAGCTCCTCACCAAGGCGCGTCTGCCTGAAGACCCAGAAAAAATCATCAGCATCAGCCCGGGAGATATCATTCCTAGTCGACTCACCAAAGCCTACTGGCCATTTATCAAGCCGCAGGTAGACGTCGTGAAGTCGGAACTGCAGGTGATGAAAACGGACATTCTGATCGCCAGATCCTGCATCCAATCTCAGTCAGGCACTACAGCAGCAGATAGAACTGCCGGAGAAGAGAGTATCGTAGCTCTTGCGAGGAGCCGGGTGATCGCTCGGAAACTACTCCGTGAGGCAATGGCCGAGGAGAAACGATCGCTCGCAGCAATGCAGGACTCAGCGTCTGGGCCCAACACGGCTTTTTTCCAGATTCCAGCGCCACATGGTATAGACGATGCGCAAGGTGGCAGTACGGTGAATCCGCCTCCTTCCAAGCCGCCTGCTGTGAGCACCACAGAGCCAAACACGGATGATCCATCAATGAATGTCACAGATGACGCCAGAATCACCAAGCTAGCACAAGACATTCAAGCATCTGTTCAAGCAGAGCTCACACGCAAAGACGAAGAGCGTAAAGCGAACGAGACCGCCGAAGAAGCAGTCAAGAAGTCAGCGGTTGAAGCGTACCAAAAGTCCGTTGGGGATCGACTTGAGCGGGTGCTGAATAATACGGAGACTACGCAGAGACTGCTAAAGGAAGTGTTCGGAGCTGATCTTGACCAGGAAAAGGTCAAGAAGTTCTTGGTCGAGCAGCAGTCGCAGCAGCTGAAGGAAGAATTTGGTGACATGCTGTCGCAATTTGGTGTAAAGCCGCCGGTATTGCATGGGAGCATGGCTGTCGATCCCCAGACAGATTCAACGAGACCTGTCGTACCGCTGTCTCGACGAAGGTATCTTGGTTTAAATGTTCGGATGTAGCTGTTGACTAGCTGACGATTGTAAAGATGGTTCTTCAAAAGACAATTCCCGCGCGTCTTTTATGGCTCTGACATCGACTTAAGTCGTGCTTCAAGCACCATCAGCAGGTATCGCGCTGGTTCAAGCGTATCCAACGATCCAGAGGACTTCCTACACATCGCTATATCTTACAATCTGGGGGAAGGCAAGCACAGCTTCGAATCCTTCGACCATACTACGCTAAAGCACAATCCATGTGGTCCGGCCTGTGACCTGCAAACTACGCTGCGATTATGGCAAGCTCTTCCAGATCTGGTCAAGCAGTCGGTCTCCACGTGGGTAGAAGAGACGTATAGTGTCAAAAAGTCTGAATGGAACTTGCACTCGGCCATACCTGTGGCCAATGACACTCCGAGAACACGCAAACTTCTCCAAAGACTTGTTCTCGGCAGGACTGCACGCGAAACCGCCGGTAGTATCCTGCTTATTCTGGGGCCTAGCGAAAGCCCTCGGAGGTTGGGGTCATCGACAGACTCTGTGCGCACAGCATCATCATTGGCCAGCAACTTGGCCAAACCAGCAAGCAAAGACGACGTGAAAAGACTACAGGCAGAAGTGACAGCAATGGCCGCGGAGCTTAAATCATTAGGCGGCGCCCACAAAGATCGTGTTGTCGCAACTGACGCAGTAATGGCTCCAGTCAAGTTCAAGGATGCCGTAGGGAGGAAGTTCCACTTCCCATGGCATCTTTGCAAGACATGGAAAGGAATGGAGAATCTGATCAAACAGTGCTTTCTGCACGTTGATGTGATCGGTCAGCACGTACAGGAGGGCCAATACGATCTGATGGGCCCCGGAGGCGTGATCATTCTTCCGCAGCTCTGGGAAACCATGGTCAAACCAGACTGGGAAATCACCATGTCCATGTGGCCAATTCCAGAGCCTCCAAAGAAAGACAAAAAGAAGAAGAAGGCAGAATCCAACCTTGAGCCGCCAAACATCTTCGACCCATTCAGCGAGCCGGTCACCGACACGCCCTTCAATATCATAGACACTGATAATATGTTCGACAAGAGTGGTGCAGTGCCAGCGAAGAAGAAAGGCAAAGAGAAATACAAACCCAAAGCCCCCAACCCCTTCTTCGATCCTTTTCTAGAAGCCTACCCGCAAAGCCAACCCATGGCCTGCGAACCACCCCAGGCCGTGCCAATTGTCGCCGAAATGCCACCTGTGGCTAACAGCCAGCCCAAGCCTGCGCCAGTCACTATCGAAATGCCGGCTGAATTGCGACATGCTGCTCTTGAAGAGCGTATCAAAGAAATCGATCGTGAGGTCTTTCCAAAGAGGCACAGCACTCGCTCCGCGAAGGACATCATTCCCGCCAGCATGACTACGCCGATGGTATATTCGGGCACCGATGATGGTAGGGCCGCAACGAAGCGACAGGACAATGAGCACACGACAGAATACGTAATTCATGAAGGGACTGCATTCCCAGAAGACTCGGACGCGGAGGACGCTCTGCTAGACGACGAAGCGCTCAAGAACAAGATGCTGAGGAAATATGCTGGTGGCGTTGAGGCTGTGGATGAACCAGAGCTTGCGGTATGTCGCAGTCTCTACGTTCCCTACGCCTGATGGGCGAGTTGACTGACACTGCTAGCAGACCAGCAGACCCAGTGAAGATCGTCAACCCGAGACACTCAACCACGAACGGCGCGAACGAGCCTACAGGTCCGGATCCATAAGCCCAGTGTCAAGGAGATCAGTAAGTCACATCATTGTTCTGTTGACAGCATCGTGCTAACATTAATGTCCAGCGAGAGAATGTTGATTCTGTCGGAGACGGTCGTACTAACGATGGAAATAATGATAATGTTGAGTGGTGATCTAGCTACGGATGAGCCTTCGCTGGTCATCACACTCACAAGAACACGAATTTTACCCTCTCAGCGAAATATAATATCCAAATTCAAGAATGCGTGACTGCCACCTGCATACCACTGTCGGAAATTTTGTCCAATACTCTGCTCCCAGCAAGAAGCAGAGCGACAGTATGCTCCCAAGACCGGTATAGGAAGAAATATGCCTCTCCTTCGCGTTACAGGCGAATCAGGCAACTACACTACAACCGCGCTTTTGGGCTCAATCCAAGTGAGATAAAAGCAGATCGAGGAGCTGCGGCCACAAGCCATAATTCTGAGCATCGAATATTCGCAACTAGGTCCTTTCGCCATCGATATGATATCCTCAGCCCAAACCTCCTTCACACGCCTGCTCAAACTTGACCCGCGTCAATACTACGTGTCACATCTGTCTCTACCCGGACGATGCTCGAAAAAATCAGGAAGGTGACATTCCGGATACCAGAACCACCCTCTTATATGGCTTCGCAGTCCTTCGTCGGTGGGATGTCCCGATGTGAGCGGACCCGGACCATTCCAGGTGGCCCGACGGTCGTGAGCCCTCTTTCCTTCTGGGAATATACCGCGGCGCTGATTCAGATCCTGGACGCAAGACCGGAGGATTTCGCAGCAGCCGCGCGCGTAGTCGCATACGGCCGCTCCTATTGAGCTGCTTTGCGCAAGGCCGTAGTACAGGCCTCGTGCGGTCAGACTATACGAGACCTTTGAATCTTGGTCCCACTCGCCTGCTCTGTCTGCGGAGATGCTGCTATCCACGCCATCGATGGTGACGAAGTACTGTCGCGCGAACGTCGTCAAAGCCGCAGTGAGACCTTGCCGTTCCAGTTCAGAGCCTGCAGATCGAGGTATGACAATATTCCTGTCCTGCCAGAGCTTGCTCGCCAGTCTCTCAGGCCCGGCATTGTGCAGCACGCCATGAAGACATCCCTTGTACCGATTCATGCCGTCCGAATACTTGACAAGCCGCGCCATGGCCCTGACTGCGCATTCGACCGGGATCGAGAGGCGCTTGCATGGCTTGTGTAGGTACTTCCAGAGATACGGGCCCAGGACGCATCGCTCGTACTCGGTGATATCGGTCCTGTCGTGCGAATCTCGAATTTTGGCCATGGTGTCCCATAGCTCGACGTACTTCTCACGCTCGGAAGTCGGGAGCTCGTAATTCCTCACAAAGCGGTAGTCGACTGATAGACAATAAAGCAGGAATTTGCGCATGTTTCCGGTCTCCACGTGGTCGTCGTCTTCGCCTCGCTCGGAGTTAAGAACAGTTTGTATCGTGCCAAACAGGCGATAAGAAGCTTCTACATCGTCGTACGGCGGAGGATCGTGGATCGGCATTTGGTCTTCGTTGTTGTCGTCGGATGGTGATGTAGATCGGTCGGTGTCGTCAAGAGCTGCCGACATCTTGGAAGCTGCAATTATGGTGCTCGGATAATTCTTGCGTGTCGTTTCGTGCTGTCAAACTGGTGATACTAAACAATCAGTTGTGGACGAGGTAGCGAATGTGAAGCAAGAGGTTGAGCGCTATCCATCTCTCATCTCACACCAGGGTGCATGCAAAAATAAATAGCTTTTACAACTTTAATATCTGGGGACTTTGAGGTCAATGTACTGATTTGGAGCATATTTGACTCGTACACCCAATTGAATCGTTCGTACTTTCATGTTCTTGAGGTCATGTGGCGCGTGACATAGAAGTGCTGACCGACGCTGACCATTGCGCAATGCTCAAATCGAGCGACTTCGCTGTAAGCAGCCGTGCGTGAATGCTCCACAGGTATGTGATTGTGAGAAGGACTCGGCATTGCAGAGAGCCTACAAACTATTGGCTCTGGTTGTACCTTTCAATGAATACCTGGCTGACAAGAGTAAGCGGTTTGGCGGTCCATCTGGGTGTAATGCGTGTCACTACAAGCCGTGCCAGCGAGGCAATGAAAGTCACCGGGCTGATCGAAAGCCACGTTAGCTATCCTTGCTGTGCTGTAAGCAATGGATTGCGTGCAAAACAAGTAATCGTTGTAATTTTTCTCATGTGTACTAGTGTGCTAGCATCGCAGGCTCTAGACCGTGAATAAGCAAGCCGACCTTTGAGATATTGTTCACGGTGCCTGCTGATCTCAGAAGTAGTATATTGTCTCCAATATACGCTGAATGACTTTTCTTGCCGTTGAGCTTGCATACACCTACTCGGGAGCAACAAATGCAATTGTGTCCTAGAAGTAAATGATGCTTGGTTAATCCTCGGCGTGCATGTGGTCGATATGCAAGCGAGGTGGGACAAGAAACGTCTGGCGCGTCATCCAAAGTGCTTCCCCAGCACAGCCCACACAAAGGCCGAGGCCGGGCAACACCACCAGCTGCTGGAGATGAAGTCAAAACACCTTTATACTTCTGACTATTTATGCCCATCCCGCCTTTCACGTGCTTCGAACCGTTTGCAAGGTCCACGACTACGGGTCTTCCGGTCTGTTTCCTTGCCATGAGCCTGCGCACAACCGACCCTACATTGGCCTAGAACACCCACTGCGGCCACGCACGCACACGAGCAGCAGCTGGACTGGACTGTTGAGTGGGTAGCACCGCGAGCGTTACAGGAGAATGAGCACAGAAGCCGAGGAGGCTTCGAAAGTGCTGGCAACCGAGCAAGAGTTCTGGAACGGTAGGTCTTCCTACCAAGAGGAGACGCATGAGGATACCAGGACATTTGGCGCTGTGGCTGTCTTAGATTGAGCTCACGGACGGTATTCGCGAGCACGTGGCTGACCGAAACGGCTCAATAGAACTCGACAACATTGTCACGCCAGAGCACACCACATACGAAGATATCGACGACGTATTACGGTCTTTCATCGATCTCGCTGCGCAACACAAACGTACGTCGCCCTTCACGGCATGGCATTGTTGCTACATAGTGTCTCAACGCAAGCAAGAGCGGCATTGCATAGGGATTAGGTGGCTGACAGCATTGGACTCAAGAGGAATACCTGCTTTCTGAATACGATTTTGCGCAGTATGTGTACAAGCTGTTGGACTGCAAGCTGTTCGCAGCCAATAAAGAGTATATCCGCCGGCAGATATTATATTGCCTGTTGCAGGTAAGAGTGGAATATATCCAAGCAAAGTCGACGACGGGCTGCGCTGATTGTGCAATTAGGACGATGATGTAGACACTCTGCATCTCGCAGCTGCTATCTTTCTGTTCGATGGGCGAGGCGATGAGGCCGCCTTTGAGATGATGCAAGATGAGGGTGCTTTTGCAAGACTCGTGAGTCTCATCAGTGACCGCAGGGACGACGCAATCGGCCTATACCGTATGCTACTGGAATTATTGTTCGAGATGGCACGGATACAAAAATTGACGAGAGACGACATGGTCGTGATCGACGACAATTTTATCCTGCTACTTTTCCAGCTGATTGAGCAGCTGTCGGACGACGCCGAAGACCCATACCACTACCCTATCATCAGGGTGCTGCTCGTCCTAAACGAACAATATATGTGCCTGGCGAACGCTCCACCGACCGCAGACTCAGATGGCCAACTCACCAACCGCATTCTGAAGATCCTGTCCATACATGGACCTTCTTATCGAACATTTGGCGAGAACCTTATTCTGCTACTCAACCGGGAATCTTCGCTCGGACCTCAATTACTCATCCTTAAGCTGCTTTATCTGCTTTTCACCACGCCTGCGACCTACGAGTACTTCTACACTAATGACCTACACGTCTTAGTTGACGTAATAATTCGTAATCTCCTGGATTTGGACATGGGCAATGGCGACCATGAAATTGTCGACGGCACAGAACGAGACGGCCAGAGAGCATTGAGACATACGTATCTGAGGGTCCTGTGCCCGCTGCTGAAGAACACACAACTTAGTCGAGAGGGCAACAACTATAAGCGGAACGAAGTGCGAAGGCTCTGCTACATCCTTGTCAACAGATCAGGAGCACACTTCGCACCCGTGGACGAAACGGTGATCAGACTAGTCATACGCTGCAAGCAAGTTGAGTGGCTGCGAGAAGAGGGCGACGAGCAAGACCAGGAAATCGAGCAAAAGCTGAAGGAGGTGGCGCCCAACGACAAAGACGTGGCAAAGAAAATCCTTGGAATGTCGATCGATGATGGGCGCGAGAGCAGCTTGAGCGTGAACGAAGTCTCGGCTAAGGTCACGAAAGAGAAGCCCATGGTTCCAGCCCCACGGCGGAGAAAGAACAGAGTGGCTTCCAGCAAGGAGATTCCCAACACGAACGGCGCGCATGGCAGTAATGAGTTGAAGGTGCCGCCGGCGCATGTGCATGAGACGGGCAGTGCAG
Source organism: Cladosporium oxysporum (assembly GCA_035771495.1). Lineage (NCBI taxonomy): Eukaryota > Fungi > Ascomycota > Dothideomycetes > Cladosporiales > Cladosporiaceae > Cladosporium > Cladosporium oxysporum. The sequence continues at coordinate 1,106,094 of JAWNKS010000020.1, read as the reverse complement.
ATGAGGGTGGGAAAAGTCCATTTGCGGACGACATGGCTGAAGACGATTGAAGCGAGGGTGGTCTCGCTATCGGATAAGGGATCTTCCTGACACCTGTCGCGATAAGACATAACAATGTCGCAAGGACGTGATAGATCACACCAAGACGCCACATGTCGTTCAGAACTCGTCAGCCCTTGCAGATGTCGCACTCTCACTGTCAGACAGAGTGTGACTAACGACTCGAAGGTCTCCTTGCTTTGACCTCAATCTTCGATCAGTGCAACTTTCGCTGACCTTGCTCTCTTGTCCGCCTGCTGTCCCATTGCCGTACTACAAACAAAGTATACCTGCAGGGCCACCGGGCAGCTGCGTTGCTTTACTTGACCGAGCCCGGACCTGCTTCGACCGCAGGAAGTTCCAGATCGCATATGCACAAACTGTGCAGCCGAAGCTCTTGGTGACACAGTACCTGCAGCCGGATCTGCGTTCGAACCTGGCGCAACCCTGACCTTGCATCATCTTCCTCGACGACCCTTCACGACCAGTACGCCACTTACATCCAAGACATGTTTTTCTCATTGTTTTGGGACTTATGTGACAGCCCTCATCGTATGGACGCCACGCGTCGGGTGCGATGGAATGAATGGCCGCCATGAAACCAGCTGCACCCGCTATTGAAATGCGCTCAGCACTGCTATGTAACTCTGACCGACTCAAATTCGGAGCTTCCGATCGGTGTGTATCGTTTGCTCTGTGTTTGTTTACGCGGTCCCGTCGGCAACATGCTGTGCAGGAAGTGTCCCGAACGGCTTAGACGGTAGGCAACAGAGCCGCAAGGCGGTGGGTAACACAGCGCCGGATGACAAGCACGCTTATCCTTGCTTGTGCAACAATGCTGATATTGCCCTCCACAGTTGCCAAGCTGCGAAACATATACTCAAAGAACAAAGCATAATGTTGGCTAGACCGAACCTTCACAGTATCGCAATGTCTCCCAGTAATCGCACCAAGTGATTTGATTACCACCAATATTTTCCCTGGCATCACAGCACTCGAACGGGTAGTAGCTTTTTATGTGTCAGCTTCGACCAAGCATGTCACGCCCGCACCCGTCTTTCATTGTTTCAGTACATACTCTGGGTAAGTCTACGGATGATTCACAATACCCAACAGAGGCCGACCCGGCCGCCGACCGCTGTACGACCGTCCCGCCAGAAACCGACGTGCATGTGCAAGGCTTATCCCATAGACGTCTATCCGGTAGGGACACAGCGCCGCGGCGTACAGTGCCCTCACCTCAACTCCCGCTCCATCCCTTGTGGAAGCCTCGATACGTCAGTGTCCTTTCGACACCTCCTGTTTCTAGACTTTGCCTTCGTGGACGATACGAGGGGAACGCCGAAGGATTACACAGTCTGTGGAGATTGCAGGTTGCGGCATTATGCAAGCTGCCAGGTACTGCGTCCATCGACTGCGACCGGAAGCGTCCTGCAGGTACAGAGGTGGGTGCTTACTTGTGATGCTGCAAGGCGAGCTAGTTGTTGAGGATGGTGAGAGTGTGTTTGTATATGTGTGTGGGTGGACAAGTGGATCACTCGGACGGGACGCGTGAGTATATGAGACTGATTGATCGACTGTTTGCTCTCGATTCTACCCTCAAGCTCCTCATTCGTTTTCAGAGCACTCCTCTCGTTTCTCGCAAGATCCTGACTTGCTTGTTCTTCCGTCTGCTTTTGCATCAGTCAATCGTTACTGCTTGAGTCGACAAGATGAAGTTGACTTGTCTTTTGTCCGTTGCGGCCCTGTTCACTGTCGTTGCAGGCGAACCCATCCCTGGTATGTCGATGTGATCTAGCGTCAGCTTGTCTTGTGCTAACTTCCTGATAGCCCGTGGAGCTCTAATCAAGAAGGACGAAGACTGCGAGTCCAACGCCACCACGAGCTCATTCGAAGTGGACCCGACCAGCTCTAGCCGGCCAACTCGAGGCTATGGTGGGTTCAGGCCGCCCTACGGACATGGAGGCTATGCTACTGGTAGCTGGGGCGTGCCTAGCCCTTCTGGCTCCGTAACATCTGGATCTCCTATCGGACCATCGAACTCTACTTCATCTTCTTCCGCATCGTTCGGTACGGGCACCGTTACTACAGTCACCACTACTAGCATCAGCGTGAGCTTCACCAGTGGTCCCAGGAGCGGCACTGACTCGACTTCCTCGACCGAAGGCTCCCCTGTGAGCCCTTCGAACTCGACCAGCACCACAGTCGTCACCCAGACCATTACTCAGAGCACAACAAGCTCTGCCTCTGGCTCAATTGTACCCGTCACCAATGCTACTTCTCCCTCTGGAAGACCTACTGGATACCTGCCTCCACCTTACGGGTACTTCCCAGTCCCGTCTGGTGTCGATTCCTCCACAGAAGGAAGCCCAGCTACTGGTTCAAGCTCATCGTCCCCTGCTTTCCCGACTCCATGCAACGAGACGGCACCTCCCAACACCGCGCCTACTGCGCCTACGACTACGGGAGCTACGACCATTACATTGCCGCTGACTCTGACCACAACATTGACGAACTCGCGAATCACAGTTGTCACCGTGTCCAACTCGACTTCAGCCAGTGGCACCTCGCCGCCCTTCTCCATCCCCAGCGCGCCGCGTGGTGGCAACGACACATCGTCCGCTCCCGGCACTGGCACTTCGGCATCGCCTGTCTCTCCTATCACAGCAACCGGTGTTTCGTCGAGTGTTTCTGGTTGGACAGGAGTTCCTACCGGTTACCGTCCAGTGCCTTACCCATACGGGCCCTTCCCACCATTCCCAGTCTCTAGCCGTCCTCGCACAGGTACTGAGAGCCTGCCAGCATACGGTACCGGCTCTAGCTTCCCTATTGGGCCTACTGGCGCTTCGAGCAGCGCTCCAGTAACCCGCAATGTCACCATCTCAATCGGCACGACGTACACGGTCACTCTTCCGGTGCCCACGGGTGGTAGCTCATCTTCGACAGAGGGCTCGCCGGCCACTCCATCTTCTTTCTCCAACTTCACCTCGCCTGTCGGCCCCACTGGAACGATCACATCGCAGACGACTAGCACTGGTACTTTGACTTTGACGATTCCAGGTCTCACGACCCTCACTGGCACTGAGACTTACACTTTGAACACCACCATCACGATCTCCGGTACCGGCAGCTCTTCTTCCTCGACTGAAGTCGGCCCTGCTACACCATCCATCCCGCTTTCGACCGGCGGCACAACATCCTCCCGCCCAGGCCCGGCTCCATACCCGTACCTACCATGGACCCCGAGTGTGCCAGCCAGCAGCAGCACTGTAGTAGGCCCAGCCACGGGAAGCTCGACCAGCTCTGTCTCCCTCAGCACTGGCGTGAGCTCCAGCAGCACAGAGGGCAGCCCCATCGGCCCTTCAAACTCCACCTCCTCCATCCTAGGCACTGGCACCGCGACCACACCTTACCTACCTTTCACACCAAGCGGCATTATCAGCAGCAGCACCGAGGGCGACGCTGCTACGCCTTCAGTGTCCTTCTCCACTTCCGCCTTCACCACCATCACGATCACTCCCCGCACAACTTTCACGTCTGCTACCGCGACCAACACGCCATACCTCCCGTCTTCTGCTGCCAGATTCCCGGGAGGCTACGGTGGACCACCACCTGGCTATGGTGAGGGCTACAGGCCTGAGGAGCGCCATGGTTGGTTCGGAGGTTGGGGCAGAGTGGTTGGCAACTGGTGAATATGATGAGGAGATCGCGGTGAGCTGTCCAGATGGATGTGGTCGGGCTCCTTTTCGTAACGTCTTTTCTTCTTCCTCTCTTTCTATTCTAGGAATTTTGTGACGATTTCTCTACATTTTGGAATGCGGATATGGTGCGGTATAATACATTTGTAGAAGAGCAATATTAAGATGATGCCCTGACCAGTCGCTTCGAGTCCCTTCCTGCGGTTCAGTGTTCATTATCCAAAAGTCAACGTCGATATCATATGGGCATTGAACACGATGTATGATTGTTTCATAAAGGCATTTCATTTAGGACGTAATATTAATATTTGAGTCTGGTGCATCAAAACATTGCTTCATTTCATCGTTGGTATCCTCATCAGAACCCACCTATGGCGCCACCAAGCATCATGCCACCCAACAAACCACCGCCCAAGGCCAACGGCATGCCATAACCACCACCGTATCCCCTGCCATAGGGTCGACCATATGCCATTCCTGGCCTGCGGTACATGCCCGGCGGCGCAAATCCACCACCGTACATTCCTCCGCCCATTGGGCCACCCATCATTCCACCTCTATACGGGTTGTAGCCGTATCCTCCAGGGTATCTGGACGAACCATTATATTGCGGCGGCTCGAGCCAGACGTCTTGGCCGTCCTTGTCGCGGCCGATGAGCTGGGGCTTGCCGGTTCGCAGAGCCGTGTCCATGGCTTGTCTGATGGCGAGGTGGCGCTGGTAGAGCTCGCGCTCTCTCTGTTCCCTACGCGCGCGCTCTTGCTGGCGCTCTTCGTGCGTGCTGCCCGTGATCTTGTCCTTCATTTTGCGGCCGAAGGATTTCTTCTGCGGCGCTTTGTCGCGTGGAGGAAGATTTTGGGGGATGCTTTCGTCTTCTGAGATGTCGGTGTGGTCGTGCATGATGTCTGCTTTGCTCGGCTGGGCGTTGTCGGGGCGGCGCATGCTCTCGTGTTCAATGCGCTCTCGTTCTTCGCTGGAAAGGGTGTTTAGGTACTCTTCGTCGTCGTATGGGTGTGTCCAGATGCTACGGGGAGGTTCTGCAGTGGTATCGACGAAGAACTGGTGGCTTGTTTCTGGGTCGTAGGAACGAACCCAGCCTTTCGGAAGGGCGCGGGCTTCGTCCTCCATGGAACGACGAATGGCGGCTGGAATGGCATCGTTGTCGCCTTGACCAGGTACTTGAAGGTGGCCAGACTCGCCGTGGGGTCTCGAGGAGCTGCTGGCCTGATTGCTACCGCCGCCGCTGTTGTGGTTGATGGCTGCCTCATATGAGGGTGGCGGTTCAGAGGGAGTCGTCATGTTGTTCGTCGTGATATTGTGTTTGAGTGAAATCGAGTGGAAGGTTTTCCTAGGATTATATGCGTGTTGCAGCAAACGTGAGTGGCAATAGAGGCAGTGCTTTGTAGTATCACATGTGTAGGACGGAATGCCTTGTTGCCGTCTTTCAACCTGCTTGCGCCACACAAGTGTCGGTAAATGTGTCGTCATTACATCTGGAGTAGCTTCCAAATATCTGTGCATAAGGCATAGCACAGCCACACTTTCATGCCTCCCATGATCGGATCAAATGCCGACGAGACTCTAGATTGGCGAGCGCTCACGCATCTCCGCCGCGCCACCCAGGATGGTCGTGTTTTGAAGTAAGATCCCAACGAGATTGAACGCCCTGTCCTATAGCGGATTTCCAAGTCTATCAGATTCTATACCATTTCGTGAGCGCATAGACTTGGAAGACTCGCTGTAGCTTAAAACACATCATTCATCAACACCAAGGGACGCACCACGAACTCACTCATGAACAGGCCATGTCAGGACATCATCGTACGTTGATCCCACCATTACACTGGGTGAACGCGTGATAGCGAAGGATTGAAAGATCGCTCTGCCAACATCTCGCTGCACGTATCACATCAAATGAACGACAGGAATGAGACCATCGAATGAACATAAACACATTTCTTGCCGTGCACACTATGTATGTACGGCCTAAGTAACACGTTGCCGTGAGCATCGTCTGCTCCTGTAATCGCAATCCCGCTGCCACATGATCGAAAGGGACTAACGCCGTAGAAGACCCAGAAGTATAAATCAACAAAAGAAACCCGTGTGTCGCAACATGGACAGCGCGATTCAGAAAAGCAAGCCGGACCCATCATCATGTGCTTGCCTGAGAGCACCCAGCTCTTAGGGGTATCACGTCCACCGGTTGACGCCGTAATGCGCCTGAAGTCATGCCATCTAAGTCAGGAGTCCGATCCGGACTGCGGCTACGATGATGGCAGAGGATTAGAGAAAAGGGAAGTTGCACGTTCGCGGAAGCAGGCGTGTTTACTTCTTCGCCGCAGCCTTCTTGGGGGCAGCCTTCTTTGTGGTGGTGGCGGCCTTCTTAGCCTTGACGGTCTTCGCGACCTTCTGGGGGGCCGCTGACTTGACGACACGGCCAGTCTTGGTCTTTGTGATCTCAACGGGTGCCTTCTCTTCGACGGCGGGTGCCTGAGACGGGTCAGTCAGGGACAATAACGGCGAGCGACGAATTCAACATACCTTCTTGGGAACTGCCTTCTTGCTGGTGTTGGCCTTTGCAGCAGGTGTCTTCTTGGTCGTAGCAGCCTTGGTGGTCTTCGTTGCCTTGGTAGCCTTGGCCGCTTTGGGTGCAGCGGGTGCCTTCTTGGTGGTGGCCTTAGTGGCGGTCTTGGTGGCAGTCTTCTTTGCGGCAGGTGCCTTCTTTGTGGTAGCCTTGGTGGTCTTTGTGGTCTTCTTGGCCTCCGCAGGAGAGCCCTCCTTCTTAGTAGTCTTCTTAGCAGGAGCAGCTGGCTTAGCGGTAGCCTTCGCGAGCTTCACCGGGCCAGATGGACCTATGCATCGCAGTGTTAGCGGCGAGAAGCAAGGTGAATGGGTGCTTGACACAGCGACATGATGGAACGTAGGCAGCAAGGCGCAGCAGCGGGAAACGACGGCGCCATGATGTGCAGACCACCACGTGTTGCATCGAACGATTGGGAAACATACCCTTGGGGCGGTCGAAGGTGCCGTTCTCAGAGCCCTTGGCGAGGGCACGGTTGAAGAGAGAGGTGAAAGTGGCCTCCTTCGTGTCACCGAGAGCATTGTTCATCCAGACAAACTTCTTGAGGCTCTGACGACTGTCAATAGTATCAGTCAGCAAGCATGTTCGAAGTGAGTAGCTATGCTTGGCGCTCCAGTTCGGGGGTGCGTCGACGACGAGGTATGTGAATTACTTACGTGCTACCGTTACGGTTCTTGAGCTGTCGGTGACAAGATACGTTAGCATGGATTACATGGTCATTGAGGTTTTGGTTGCAATGCGCCGTGGTCTGGCGCAACGCCGGTCGCACGCGTCGAAACGCGCGACGGTCGGCGTCGCAGACTCGGTGATGGTGACGGCAAGGTGCTGTTACGTACCATCATAACGGCCTCCTTGATCATCTCTGTGACGCATTAGCTGTCTGCTATACTATGGAGTATATGCTTATAAGCAACATCGCAAGAGAGCAACGCGCAAAAGACATACCAAGGTAGCTGGCATGCTTGTTTTCGTTCGAGATGGGCGGGCCGAGAGAGGTGGACTTCTTGGGAGGCATTTTGGCTGATTGTGTGAGGTGATAGAGCAGAAGCTGGCGACTGGAGCGATATGTTTCGGGTAACGATAAACAGTGGTGGTGGTTGTGGTGGAAGCTGGGACGTGAGGAGATGCTGGTTTCGAGGGCGGGCGCGCGGCGGGGCTTCCCTGATCTTATATTCGGAGGCAGCTTGCACAATCACACGCGCTGGACGGCAAGCGCTAAGCCTGTTTCGATGGGAAGGCACAACACAAACTCCACTCTGCACTCGCCCAGACATTGTTTTTTCTGCTTGGTGCGATAGTGAGCTGGCTGTGTCGCTTCTTTCATTGTGAATTGATTGTTTCCCATGTATGCACTGTGTGAAGGTTGTCTCATTTGCGCGTTTCTGCTGCCGCATCGCGGACTCAGATTGAGCCCGGCGCGCTCTGCTTCATTTGAACTACTCGTTATGCTTCATCTGCGTTTCGCCTGCGCGAATACACAGTATACTATCTCATCCGATGTTCGCATCCATTCATTAGTCGCGTTGCAGCTGTTATCGCGACCGCCACAATGGTTGGCACAACGGAAAGCGGGGGCTTTTTCCGGCGGTCAGCTGCTCCTCGCGTCTTGATCACGCGGCCATCTCCATCACTCCAACGGTTCCATTCGTGTCCAATTGGTCTCGTGACTTGTGCAGTGTGGGCGAAATACTCGCAGTAATGTTCAGCAGGCTCATCCAGGCACCCTGCGCCTTCGCCAGCAGCCAAAGCCCAAATCCCGCACATGGTCGCAATATCGCGCACGCGACGCTCGGATGATGATTAATTTCCAGGAAGTCGACCCACATTCGCGTACTCATTCCATCGCGAATTCACCATAGAAGACGCAAAGCGCTTTGCTAGCACCATACATGCAGTAGTGCATGACGCGAAGCTTCTTCGTCTGGTCTCCGTACTTTGCGATCTGCTTGAGATCTGATGTACGCGGAAGGAACAGCACGACGTGAGTGGCAATGGCAGAGAAAGGTTCATACAGCGCCTTCAAAGAGTAGGGCTGCATCAGATCCAGATCGAATACCTCGTAGTCGGTGTAGGTGGGCCCTGGTGATTGTCAGCAAAATTGTCTCTTCGTAGTCTTATGCTTTGTACGTTACGATGTGACGAACCTCCCCACGGCGGGCTGCCGAAGACGACAGCTTTCTTTTGCGCAGCTCTGAGCCTCTTGTCGAGCATCTCAAAGATGTCACCGTGAATCCAGAAGATCTTCTTTGCGACACCGTACACCTCTGCGTTGTGCTTGGCGCAAGCCAGGGTTTTCTCGTCCTTCTCCACGGCGAAGATTTGGTTCCATCGTCCAGATAGCGCAAAAGCAATAGCGTTGCCACCAGCTCCAGCAAAGCAGTCGATGATCACAGTCTTCTCTTTGGGTGCGGTAGCAAGTTCCTCGGCAATTTTCCTGGTGTTGTGTTAGCCGATCGTTGATGGCTAAGTTGTCAGAAGCTCAGAACTTCAAAGCGTAAAGCGGACTTACTTCGCCACGGGCTCGGGGGTCACGCCAAACCACGCATCGTCGGTCATCCAAATACCTTCATCGTATTTTGAGAAGATGTCGTATCTCTGATGCCAGTATTTTGAGATTTCGAAAGGGACTTGGTCTGCGTCGTCGTAGTGGTGAACACCGTCGGGCAAAGCCTGCTCGGCGACCGCCTCCGAAGCCATGATTGTCGCGGATTGATGGTGATTGCGCAAAGGTTCAATTTCGACCGGGAGCTTTTCCCAAACAATTTGTGAGTTGGTATGAAGATATGCAATATCGACTCGGGTGTTCAAAGTGTCGCAATGCGTCAGAAGGTCGATGTGAAATGGTCAAACAGTTCTTGAAAGTAACCTGAACCAATGAAGGAGTGACGTCCAGCAAAGCCACTAGGCCGGATTGGTATAGCTTTTTGGCCTCAGGTTTCCAGTCCTGGTTTAGCTGTGCTGCTATGTATACCATTGTGCATTTGCTTCTATCAACTGATTAACATAACATTCGCCCTACTTCGCGTTCTCGTTCGGAAACCCTATTAAACAGCTGCGATTGGCGTTTTCCCGAACTAAGTTCGACACACCATTCGCATACGACACTAAACTCAGCAACGATGGCCAACATGTTCGGCGCCCTGAATCGCTTCATATCACGTCTCGACGCGAACGATAGCCAAGGAGCCCAAAAGCCTTCCTCCGCCGGCGCATTCGGCTTCCAGGTCCTGCGCAACACCAATACTGAAATCTCCTTGGAGCCCTGGTTCGACTTCATCATCGGCATCAACGGCCGCACCATCGACAACGCCGACCCTACCCTCTTCAGCACCGAGATCAGGAATTGTGCCGGCGCAACAATCAGCCTGGGGGTATACAGCGCGAAGGGCCAGGTCATTCGCGAGATTTACGCGGGTGTGCCGCACGATGCGGGATTGGGATTGCAGTTGCAGTGGAGCCCGCTGAGCTTGGGAGAGGATGTCTGGCATATTCTGGACGTGATGCCGAACTCACCAGCGGACGTCGCTGGACTTCTGCCGTACAGCGACTATGTTATCGGGTCACCCGAGGGAGTTCTACGCGGAGACGGCGGCCTGGGCGAGCTGGTGGAGGAGTTCATGAACCGCCCGCTCAGGCTATACGTGTACAACAACGAGTACGATGTCACGCGAATGATCACGATCACACCGGCGAAGAACTGGGGCGGCGAGGGCGCTCTAGGCTGTGTTCTCGGGTACGGCGCACTGCATCGCATCCCAGCCGCGTTGACAGAGCCTCCGCAAGCGCCTGGCGAGACGCTTTTCGAGTCCGGCCAACCAGCTGCTTTCAACGAGAAATCGACTTTCGATGCTAACGCGCCTGACGGTGCTTCACCGGGAGCGCCGGCCGAGTTCCTCGTGCCAGCCAATATGCCTCTCAGCAACCCAACACCGCCTCCACCTGCATCGGGAGGACCGCCTCCGGGTGGCAGAGCTAAGAAAACCAGAGCATATGCGCCTGCGGCGGGTCTGGATGATTACTTTGCCGAAGGTGAGCAGAAGAGTAAAGAGCTGGAATCGACATCATCAACGCCTAAGCCGAGCGCTGGACTGCCTCCGCCACCAAAGGGACCCCCGAAGGCTGCGGACGCGGAGTAGGTAGATAATGTGTAGAGCGAGTATGTATGATACCCAATGTCTCGTATATCGGTCTGTGCTGCTTCCTGTGTACGTGTACCTCCTGGGCTTCGTCGTTGCACACGTGAGCATGGATACAGCATTGCCTGTTTCCAGGTATGTTATGCTGTTTCTCATCACCCGAATATCTTTTGATGGAGCCATGGACGAATTATATCAGACCAGCGCGCCAGAACTAGCAACTACAACCAATAATTACATGTACGCGGTCCTACACCACTTTTCCTCGGGATTTTGGTTTTAGGGTTAGCGTTGGGGTGCTCTGTCTAGACCGACGACCATACTCAGTAACGCTACATTGATCTGATCGACTCTCGAATGCACCAGTGCATACGGCTAGTCTTTTTTTACGCTTTGATTGCTTGGCGTGTCTGTGTGATCGTTGTATCGTCGTCGGTACTGCTAAATGTTATTTCAGTCGCTTTGGGTTGAAAGCCAGCGTGAACTTGCTCAAGGTGCCAACCACTTTTTTGGAGAAGATTCTTGATTCCTACACGTACGTTATTTTCGCTAGCAATCTTTATACTCTCAAGCCCGGAGAACCAGTATAGAAATATGGTCGACTTCGGATAGGGCATTGCTTCCGAACGAGCAGTACATGAGATGTCTCGTTCGAACGCGAACAGTACTACAGGGCACGGGCCATGTACCGACAAGAGAGAGGGAGAATGTGTCTGGACATGGTCCGAGCTCAGGAATTTGGCGTGAAGCCCAGAAGACGACAAATGGGAGCAGGAATAGTGGATGGAAGGTAAAGACAGGTAATGGTTTGGAGCTAGACTGGATCTTAAGGGGTATCTCTGACAACACCTTGACCAAGTAACAGGTAGCAGCATCAGCGACGACGCAGTGCACAGCAGAAGCGCTGTCGCAGTCATCCACACTCAATATCCCTCGCCCAGAAGTCATACTCCCTCGCCGCCTGCTCCATTTCCCTTTCGACCCCATCGAGATCCTCCAATCTACGCATCACAGCTTGCAGAAACGTCTCCTCCAGTTCTCCCACCCCAGCCTCCTCAGCCTCCATGACCTCGTCTCGCCACTTGCGAATGATCTGCACGAGACACTTCGAGACCCGCATCGCGGAGTTCTGTCTGGTGATGTCGGCGCCTTTGTTCTCACACCAGGCCTGGTAGCCAGTGAGAGTGTCGGCAGTCTCGCAGGTGGCGAAGCGCTGGCGGTCCAGCTCTGTTTCGTCTAGGCACTCGATTGCGGGCTCGAATCTGCTCGCCAGGCTCGCGAGGGTGGGTGGGTAGCGAGGGTATTTTTCAAATTCGTGGCGCAGTCGGGAGAGGGTGGTTTTCATGCGGACCGAGAGAAGAGGTGTGGTAGGCGCGCGGGTTGGTGGTGTTGTGCTTGGGATCCGCATACTGGCCAGGTCGACCTTTAGGACGACCACAAGGCTCGGGCGTCTCAGTGGCGCAGAGATGTTTGGATAGACCTGCTGCCCTGGTAGCAGCAGAGGAGCTGGTTGGTATGTCTGCGGAATAGATCCAACACTGCTCTCGACCTGTTCGATTTCTTCCAGGCGTGCAATGATGCGCCTAGCGCGACTGATCTCTTGTCGGACTGTGGTATCGGCCATGCAGTAGACGGCTCGGATTCCGTCTTCAGTGTGTCTCTCCGTAGCAGCGAGAAATTTATACCAGTAATCGCGCGTCTCGCGACCTTTTGGCAGCTTTCTTCTGCTGTAAGAACGAGCCGCTTCGAGCTCCTGCAGTGAAGGACAAGCACCTAGCGCCGAACCTGGCAGAACTAGTAGGTGAACGGTCACCGAGAGCAACGCTTTCACTGCAAGAAGGTGTTGTGTTGGTGCTGGCGGGTAGAAGCACGGTCGGGTGCCTTGACGGGATGTTTCGCCTTTCACTGTCATCGAGCAGGTTGGGACGGGGGTTGTACTGGCCACACCTGCATTCTCCCTCAAGGACAATAACGACAAATGAAACTTTCATCCGTTCTAGATCATACCACAGCGGTCTCACGCCTCAAATTTGAGTCGCTGGCTAATGGTAGCAGCTCAGATGTCGTGGAGATACAGATCTACAATGAAGTCCTTACATGCATGTGTGGGAGGTATCTCAATGGCGTGAGTGCCATTTCAGTGTTGCCGTCTGGTAGTAGAGCACAACCATAGCAGTCGACTCCCTGGCCAAGTGAGCGAAACAAACAAGAAGCATTAAAGGCTTCTCTCTTACGGGAATATTGCCAACGAGCAAACGAGCGAACAAGCGAACGATAGGTTTTTGCTCGCCCCGCACGAGCGCATAGCAAACAATATTGTAGGATAGTGTCATGGGGTTTTCCCCCTGTCCTCTGGAACGTGACCTGAACTATCAAGTCTGCCATAGCAATCCTTGGGACAAACAAACTCGCATGACAAAAAAGATGTCGACAACAGCACGTGCCAAAACGTTCAGAGATAGTGAATGCGAATGAAACGATTGCTTACATGTAGTGACCATAAATGAGTCCTTCTTGACATAGTGAAGCATACGTGCAAGATCTCTTCTCCTCCCAGGCAAGGGACACCACAACAAGAAAGGAGTATCTAAAGTGGTGAAGTCTAGACCCTGCTACCCATGTCGGCTATCGCTCCGACGGCTCGGGTGCGATGTGTGGCGCTGGTCCAGTGGATCACCGTGTGGCGGTGCTACCTCCCACAGCGGGCACTGGGGGATGCGGACGTCGGATCCGATGCATGTAGAATCGAGATGTATCTTTATAACTTTGTATATCTGGTTATGATATGTGAAGGAATGGTGTGGGTAGCGGTTGTTGGCGTGGGGGTTAGACATGCGACGGCGCATGAATGCAACTGTAGTGCCAACACTCTCTTCCATACTTCCATAGCCAGCCGAGCTTGGGTCAGCGGCTCGAGAGGCCCATGGCAGCGGTTACGGTGACGCTGGTCCAGACATCAGAACAGAGTTTCAAAGCACGCCTGTCTGTAACCGCACAGAAACAAGAAGAAGAGCTTCCCAAAAACTCAACAGCAAACGTCGCCGCGTCAAGGCTGCATGATGGGCGCCATGCGAAACGAAACAATCTCCCCGTGGCCGTGGCGCTGACATGCTCAAGTTTGAAACAAGACGACGTTGGAAGCTACCTGCTCACCGTATAAAACCTTGATGATGACGATGCGCTGTTGTTTGTCCGCATCGAAGACGCTTGGTGCAGTGCGATGTGCTTTCATCAGGCGGAAATGCATATACTACTAAATGATAGACAGCGCATGCCCTTGCAAGCTTCATGCGTGTCATGGCGATGGTGATGAGCAACTCGGCCGCTGCAGGACCGGGCGCTTGACCGCTTATCACCGACACGTGGCTGATGCTCAGCGGTTCCCATGGGTTGTATACGATAGCGGAGCTGCACGATGGAAGAAACGGCACATGTTACTGTGGTGGTGGTGTGTTGGATGCTCTGATACAACGCTCGTATTTTCTCCCCTCCAGGAGATGATGAAGGGTGAAAGTGTAGAGTCAAGGGCAAAGCTGGGGCGATCTCAGCGATGCGGAACAAGGAGAGAGGCGATCGGCTAACTACTTTGTCTGGGGTTTACCATGTCTCGGGCGGTTATCGGGCCTTGCAGAGGGCGACGTAGTAGATTGGCGCTGCGCTGGCTGGATGATGAGGAGAACATCAGGCACAAGGCACGCGCGGGCGGTAACAAATCAGAGGAGAGTGCCGTGGCGGGTATCGAATCAGATGCCGCTATGACTTTGATTCCCTGCAGCGGAATTGCTCGCATATGCACTTACTCTACTGATGGACTGCAGTGGCGGTGCTGCAGCGGGCGGGCAGGCAGATCGGCTTCGGCGTCGGCGCGGAAGGTGATAGAAGAGACGACGCATTGATGCTGATGCTGATGCTGATGATGCGCTCTGCCTCTGCCCTGATGGCCCTGTGGCCCTGTGGCCCTGCCTCGACTGGCGCTGATGACGGGCGATGGCGCTGCCTGCTGGCGTGTGCATGTGTCATTCGCAAGTGAGAGTACTTGCACCAGCGCCCTCCCCTTCCCTTCCCTTCCCTTCACCATCCGACCGACACCGACCCTTATTATTACTCAGCTACCCTTCTCTCCTCGCCAGTACAAAACGCCACTCTTCCTCGCAGGCCAACTCTGCCTCTTCCTCATCACCACCTCCTACACTCAATTGCTGCCACTCTGCAATAGCCTCGCCAGTCTTGTCCACCGCTCGCCCACTGCTTCCGGTCCTGTCTTATCTGTCGCCGACAACCTCTCTTCATTGATCACACCAGATCACAACACATAACCTCAACAACTTCCACATCACCGCGACCACTACCGACACTCCCACTCAGACCGCCGTCATGCGTTCCAACAGCATCTCCAGCGTCTCCTCCACCTCTTCCCGCGCTCCTTCTGCCGAGCCTGAGGAGACCATGCAGATCTTCGTCAAGAACCTCTCTGGCGACAGTAAGTCACTTTGCACCCAGATCAATCCGTTGATTCACTAACAACCCTCCCAGCCTTCCCCATCTCCATCCCCAAATCCACCACAGTCGCCACTCTCCACTCCCTCCTCGCCCTGCGAACCAACCTACCAGCCTCCTCTCTGCGCCTCGTCCACGCCGGCAAGCACCTGACCGAGCCTTCATCGTCTCTCACATCGCACGCCATCACCCGCGAGTCCACAATCCACCTCGCGCTTCCAATCCGTGGCGGTGCACCAAAAAAGATCCGCTGCGGCTTCAAGGACTGCCGCGATGCCGCGCAACGTATCGTCGGCGACTGCGGCTTCTGCTCTGGCCACTTCTGTGGGAAGCACCGCATGCTGGAATCGCATAACTGCACAGGCCTTGAGGACTGCAAGCAGCAAGATAAGGAGCGCAACAGGGAGAAGCTCGAGAGCGAGAGGACGGTCGCAATCAAGGGCATCTGAGCGACGGAACATTCAAGTCCCTGTTTCAGCGGACTCGGCGTTTGATGATGACGAGATGAGCGCGCTGCTTTTTCCTGCTGTGTTTAATTTGCGAAGGTGCCCTGGGCTACGGCTGGGTTTCTATGTTTTTCCTTTTTGGTTCTACTTGTTTCTTCTTTCTGCCCGCCAACGACCTTTCATCCAGCGAAGGCGTTGAACCGTTGTGGCTACTGAATACTGGTAGACGTTATTCTCGCTACCTAATACAAATACGATTCTCCTGCGGATAGCACGCAGAGACACCCTGTTCATGAATATCATCAATTCACACTGTGCTAGCCATTCTCGTATCACACCATCAGTCAAACTGTCAAAATGGCGTCAGCAGGGCTCCGACCGACGTAAGCTGTGAGCCGATCATCAAATACCGATGCGTATGAGTCTACGTACAGCGATCGCCTTAGCTACCAAAGCACTACCTGCAGGCACAGTGTAATATTCGACCAACCTGCCACTTGAATATAACCTATTGATATAGGCGGTTCATGTTGTACCCTTGATTTCATCTCCGTGACATTTGAGCTACTATCGTCGCGTATCGACGTTGAAATGGCATTGGTTCCGCTGAGATACTACCTTCCTCTTGCTTACCTTATTGATCCAAAGCGCTCTTATCTTGAGATAAAACTTCAAAAAGCACCCGCACTTGCCTCTGAGATACGTCTAATCTTGGGAGAGCGTCTGTGCTTGTACGCAAAACTCATGCGCAAGAACCTTTACCACACCATCACGATGAAAGTATCAGCACACTATGCCATCAGAAGTCCCGCGTGCGAGCCATTATACCTTAATTTATCGCAGCGGCTTGCCTTCCTTGCTCTTTTGGGATGAGGTCGCCATGGGTCGGGTCTGTAAAGTCGCGCACCTACTCAAGAGCTATGAGTCGTGTTGGCGAGACCGCTCAAAGTTGGGTGTCGTGTTTGTAAAGTCGCTTAGAGCTGCGAGTCGTGTTTGTGAGCCTGTGAGATCGCTCAAAGCTGGGAGTCATGTTGGTAAGATTGCTCAAAGTTGAAAGTCGTGTTGGTAAGGTCGCTCAAAGCCGCAAGTCGTGTTTGCAGAGTCGAAAGATAAAGCAGCAGCGGTTCGCTTACTAGGAGTCGTCTTCTGATATCGCTCGCTCACTTGGATATATGTTTGTGAAGTCTGATAGCAGAAAGACATGAAAGAGTCAAATGTGGTAGACGCAGCTAAAATTAACTACGTAGCATTCAACCTGTCCCGAAGCTCTCTTAGACTACTTTCTCTCAACCTCGAGTAAACGCCAGTAGCAAAATTATTAGTCGGTGCAGCTAATTTACCACGTTGGTTAACCACCGGCTATCGGGGAGAAGATGCCTAGTCATCCTTGATTTTCTGCTTCCAATTAAACCAAGTAAATAGATGCAATAGCACCTAGTCTACTCCACGACCACCATCTTTATGATACCGAACAAAGGCTTTATAGATCAAACTGCTATCGACCCGGAGCCAGTAATAACCGCCTAGGCAGTAGCACTAAATGCTATTAGCAGCAGTAGTAGATAGTGGCATAGCGAGCTGGAGGCTTCGAAATTCGGCGTAGTCAACGAGCAAGGTCAACTCAGATGTTAGTATCTTGATATCGAAGTCGAACGGCTTTGCATAAGCACAAAACTCGGCGAAGTAGACGAGATCGCAAGTGAAGCCATCCTGCATAGCAACAATATTGCCCCTCCGACCAGTAGATGCTACAACTTCCATCATATTAAGAAGGAAAGCCGAGATAGTCATCGATGTACGAAAGTGGTCGATTGAAACTTGGTGTCCAGGAATTTCCTTACGTGGTTGGTAGGCGTCATACCACTCTCGCGCAGTATAGCAGGCGAGGGAATAATTCCGTATTAAAATGGATGCATACCACTATACCACCATAGGGTGTTGACTTACCCGCGCGAGGGACAGGCGCAAGGCAAGCAAGTGGCTGACTCTCCAGCCCGGATGATCGAAGTGTGTGTTGCGTAGTCTTGAATGTCCCTCATCGACAATGCCCAAACCGCAGCCTGAGAGCTGCTACACAACCCGGTCTTCCTTCATCTATTGGTGGCACCCGCTCCTACCTCAGAACAAGCCACTAGAGGTATACAATTATCCCCAGATCATGACACATGTTTAAAATCCCCGGCTCCACAATGGAACTCCTCCGTATTCCTTATTAAAATGGATGCATACCACTATACCAATATAGAGGATTGACTTACCCGCGCAACTAATTAAAAAGCCAAAACAATACTTCCATCAATCAACCCCGCCTTCTAACACATATAGCGCGCAAATGCACATGGTCACACTGCAGAAACGCCAAGTCCGGGTAAATACCAAAAACACATCAAACTGAAACGTGCCAATCGTTTCGAGGCTGTTAGCGATGGAGAAGAAATCATGATTCAAAAAGGTACGCTTCGTCCATGAATTGTTTGGGCTTTCCTCTATTCGACGACTGATCTATCACTCCCGTCATATCATACTAGTACAGCGCAGATTACACCAATACTCTCGCAAACATGCGTGTCATCCAGAACCTCCTCGCCCTCTGCTCAGCGGCCTCGGTCTTCGCTGCACCAACGACAACGTTGGAAACTCGCCAGACGTCCTTCCAAGGGAAGAACCTTCGCGTTTTACCTCTGGGCGATAGCATCACCGTAAGTACAACAATAGAAATCCAACGAAGCCAACCCATCCAAGGACCAGCACAACTCTAACTCTCTCAAATAAAAGTATGGCATTGGCAGCTCCTCCAGCAACAGCTACCGCCAATTCCTTCTCACCTCCTTGACCTCCGCCGGCGCCAAAGTCGACTACGTCGGCACCGTGAAGAGCGGCACCATGTCCGACAAGGACAACGAGGGCCACCCGGGCTGGCTTATCGACCAGATCTCCGGCGCAGCCAACAGCGTCGCCAACGCCGGCATCCAGCCCAACGTCGTCCTGCTGCACGCCGGCACCAACGACTGCAACACTTACGGCTGGGAGGACGCGCACAACCGCCTCGGCAAGCTGATCGACAACGTCGTGGCCAAGTGGCCGCAGGCGACCGTCGTCGTGGCCAAGATCATCCCGGCCACGAGCGCGAACACGAACTCGAACATCAAGTCTTTCAACTCGAAGGTGCAGGGTGTCGTTGACACGCGTGCCAAAGCTGGCAAGAAGGTCAGCGTGGTGGACATGTTCTCTGCTCTCAGCACGGCGACGGATCTCAGCGATTCGCTGCACCCGAATGACTCGGGCTTCAAGAAGATGGCTGCTGTTTGGTTCAATGGGTTGAGCGCTGCGAATGGAAAGGGATGGCTTTGAGTGATCTGATGGGAATCAATGCGAATGTTGTTTGTAGTTTTTGCGCCAAATTTTGACATGCTGTTCCGGTCTGCATCTTGTTGATGCACCAGCCGTGACTAAGCGGTTTCTCACACCCATTCTTTGTCGATGCCCCGATGATATGCTACCGCTGCAAGTACTTGAGATTGAGAGGTCCGCGAGGGCGTCTGGACTTTAGCATTAGCTAAGCCAGAGAACGGATCTGACGTACCCTAGTAGCTGTTGCAGTTATGGTACGTCGACTCAATGCGCAGAAATTCTAGGGATATCAGTGGGTCATGTACATAGCGTTACATGAGTACACAGGTCTCGGGATATTTTCGTTGTTTGCTCTTGCAACCAGTTCTGTGCTTGCGTTGATCAACAATGGAGCTTCCGACAGATTCTTCCCTCAGCATTTCACCTGCCCAGAGCGTCGAACCAGCAGTATCGACAGGCACACAGCACCGATCAGGAAGAACGCCAGATTCAGCGCAATGCTGACCACAGGCGACGTAGCCGACGAATTTACGCCGTACGCAACACACTGGCCCAAAGATTCAACACCCCTGACCAGCCCAGCAAGATGGAAAGCGTCGCCAACTGTGTCCGTGAGGAAGGACGCCGTCCAGTACAGATACGTCTGCGCAGCCTGCATGGCGACAAACAGCAGCACAACGCTCATCGCACGGCGTGCGAAACCGTCGTCGCTCCAGTCAAGTCTCGGGCCGGTGTAGTCGAGGACCGTCACGGCGAAATAGATCCAGGTTGCGATGCAAAGCCCAAACACTGTCATCGTCAACAGCATCAAACGTGATGTGCTTCGCGATCTTTTGCGGTCTGCGAGAACGGCGATGACCGAAGAGCCGATGACGGAGGCGATGGCTGTCAGGAGAGACGTGAGGGCTCGGCCGCGCACGGAGAAGCTTTTGTTGACGAACGTGTGGGCGAAGCTGTAGTAGAAGTACGCGAACCAGGCGAATGGGATGATCAGCAGAACGTCCGGCTGACAGATCAGCTTTCCCAGGCGGCGGTACTCGAGGCGATACGTTCCAGAATGCTCCAGATGGACGTGGTCGCCGTTCGAATGGAAAACTCTGTTTGTTGGCGATAGGAGCAGGGCGATTGGAAGAGCGAGGCACATGATCGCCAACGTGACGTAGTACACCTCGAACCCAACACTCCCAGCCTTATTATCGTGTGCACTGAGCCCCAGATTTATCGAAGAGGAGACGATGCTGCCCATCTCCTTGAAAGCAACCCAGCAAGTGATGCTCCGCCCACGCCACTCGTCGCGAGGATATCCAATGATGATGGCACCCTCAGTGGCCCAGAACAGTCCGCTGAACAGTCCGCGGAAAACCGCAGCGAAGATCAAGAACCACTGGATGCCATACTTCGTGTTGCAGTACACCGCCGCGCCGAAAAGAGGATCGCCGCAGGTTCCGAGTGCAAGTGTCCACTTGACGCCCAGAAGGGTTACGATAGGACCGCCGAACATACAGACGATGCCCATGAGCCCGAAGTTGATTGCCGTAGCAGCATTGGCAACGTATGGCTTCTCCTGGCCCGCACCGCCGAGTCCTTGGAGGGCATTGAAGCTCCCGATGGTGCAAAATGCTGTGCAAGAGACGAGCAGGACTTGTGTTGAGACCGAGCGGAAGCCGAAAGGAGACGAGTGTCTCGCTTTCCTGGACTCATTTGAGAGCTCGTCGTCGGTAAGCATCACGGGTCTGTCGGACTGTAGGGGAGGTGTTGTTATCTGATGGTCGAGGATATCAGATCATTAGGGAAAAGGAAGATTTCCCAGCGTACTTGACCTCTTCCCGGCATAGCCGACGTATACGTTCGTGAATTGCACGCTTGCTCCACCTCGCCAAATCAGTAGACGAGGAATATTCGTGAGCAGGTACGGCCCGATGGGTCCATACCACATAGTTGGTTGTTCAGATGCACAGACTAATGGAAGTACATTCCGCATGTGCCGCTGGGACCGTTGTAGCCGCTCGCATAAAATAACGAATGACTATGAGAGTGTCTGCGAAGGGTTGTCAGTGAATATGGTGTCCAGTGGTCTGTCTGAAAGCCCTATCGATTAAACACGAATGTGGATTCCTGGGTATTGTTCATCATGCTCAAATCGCATATCTGGGCAGGGCCATGTCTGCTGCCAGCGAGCACCATCGCTCCCGCCTTTGGATTTATTTCTTCGCAGGCGCCGAGTCCAAGGAAAATCCTTGTGAGTTTAGACAGTACCATATCCCCTGCATCGTCAGCAGAAAAATGGACGACATCGTAGCTGGTGTGGTTGGACAAAAGGACGTTGCGAATTCAGGTAGAAAGTTTGTCGACGCGCTTTCTGGAAGGCCGTTTGAAGTCTGTTCCGCGTGCGTGCTAGGATGTATGTAGCAGAAAGCATTTTCGCATGACTCCCCGGCCACATATCTCTGAACAACACTCTCAGGCGTCTGACTTCGGCGCGCCGAATTGTAAAGTTCTTGACGTTGATTACGTTGATTAGTGCTTTTTTCGCTTCCCTCGTTGTGGAACCAACGCCGGCGGTATTCAGAGATCTGGCATCGTCGGGCTTTGTCGGCTTGCTCAACGAGCATCGCATTCCGAAAAGAGGTACTCGTGAGAAGATACAGTACCGAACCAGGAAACACGCCCTCATCAATTTTAGCAGAGTAACGATTTGTACCAAGAACCGTTCCTTCATTATCAGATGTTGCGGTCTTCGCGAAAGTGCGCGCCCTCGCTTCGTTTCGCTTCACGGTCTGGCACACGCAGAGAAGGAAGGGATCGGGTGGAAGGATTCAAGCTTGCAGGAAATGAGGGGGAGTTTTGGGGGAGAGCAAGGAACGTGCATTGGTAGTGTGGTATTTTTGGTCACTTACTGTTTCGACGTCACTTCTATGTCTGTCAAGTAACTGTCAAGTAACCCGTGAAGGTATTCAACATTGATTTCACATCGTACTGCGTGCGTGGTTTGCGATCCGACGCGTAATGCACAACGACTCCGGAGTGAAGCAAATGTGCCCAACAGAGCATAACACATATCAAAATGTTACTACTATCACAGACCACAACATCATCAAGAGCCATAGAAACGGGATCTGGGAAATTCAGAGAAGGGAGAACATCGTCTAGAAAAACACCTTTCATCTTCATTCCGGAGAAGCCACCTGACCAGCCATCTCCGGGATCTCTTTCACGCCTTGCCTCCATGTTGAAAGCAAGCGTGCCTGGGATATCTCTCTAGCTAAAATGCAAAAGTCGTAGCCTCGCGCCGGAGGACTTCCTCCAAGAATGATGCCCCTCTCTTGCTGCAGTAGCAGGCCGTGCAAAAGAAAGCAAGGAAGCAAAAAAGCAAAAGCTGACAAAACGACGAAAATGCCAACAAGCGGCAGCCAAAAGGCAACGCCTTTTCAAAACAATGAAGCGCCGGCGTGTAGCCTTGCGCATGAGACCTGAACGCCTTTGCTGATGAACTCCCAAAAGAAAAAGGAAAAAAAAAGGTGGAACTGATTGAGCAATAGGAACGTGGCGAGCAAGAGCAATGCTCAAGGCTTAGACCTCTTCCCTCTGACTAACACCGCCACGACTGCGGCTCTTGCTGAGCGTTCCGCTGGTGACGGAGCTTAGGCGGCGACGCTTTTCGGAGAACCACTCGTGGGTCATCTGCCTGTGCTTGCTGTAGATGGACATGCCCATGCAGCAGGCGCTGATGAACATGCAAGCGCCACTCCACAGCTGCACCGTGCGAAAGTCGTTGGCGAACTCGGTGATCAGGTGGCCTGCGATGACGGGACCTGTGAGAGCGAACACCGCAGCACACGAGTACATCATGCCAGTCCACTGGCCAAGTTTTGCTTGCGCGGCGGGGTCAGGTCCGAGGATGTGTGCGACTGAGGCAGGAGGCAGGCCGATGACGGCGCCGGAGAAGACACCAAAGACAATGACGAAACCGAGGGCGGCCTTGACGGTGTCGGCAAGAGTCCAGAGGATCAGTACGAGGAGCGATGCAACTGTTGTGACGAAGCAGTGCACGTTCATGGCACCGAAGTGGTCACAAAGGTAGGCAGATGAGAGACGACCGAGGGTGGAGGTGGCGTTCATGATACTCAGCAGCCAGAAAGCTCGCATGGCGTCAGGGTGTGTGTCTGCATCCACAAGAGGTCCACCACCGCGAGCATCATCTTTGTAACCAATGCCAGTCTCGGCTGCCCACTCCTCGAGGTTGAAGAAGACAGCGTAGAAGCCGAAGAACAGGAAAGCGATGGCGGCACAAAGCCAGGCGAAGGAGTGGTTGCGGAAAGCTTGGGTGTCGACCCAGACGCTGACTCTTTTCCAGGTCTCTGGCTTGCGGAACAGATGTGCTGGGTTGGGTCGTGCGACGAAGATTGCAAGCAAGCAGGTGGCAGCAGTGAGAGCGGCGGTGTATCGCTGGGCGTTGTTGAAACCGACTTCTTGGATGAGAGTCTTGATCATCAATGGGTAGATCAGACCTGCGATGCTGGCACCTGAAGCGACCATACCGATGGCGAAGCCCTTCTTTTTCCGGAACCAGGTAGCAACGACTGGATGTTGTTAGTGAGCTGTTATTTGCAGCGTCAAGGCCTTTAACACATACCTTGCGAGCTGGTGACGAAGAAGCATGCCATGCCGAGGCCGGTGATCAGTCCCTGGGTCAACCATATCAGGCCATAGTTGCCTTGACCATAGCCACCATCGCCGACGGAGACACTGAGCAGGAACTGTCCGAGGATTACGAGCACGGAACCGGTGACAATGAGTGTCCTGTGGTATCCGGCATCGAGGAAGCGGCCAACGGGCGCTGACAAGAGCAGAACGATGAAGGACTGCGTTGAGCCGATCAGGTTGAAAAGAAGGATGTCTTGACCTGGTAGAAGGTGCTGCATGTAGTAGGAGGCATATGTGCCGTAAGCGTTGACAATACCCCAGCTGTTGAACATGCTATGATGGAAAAGTCAGCTAATCTGCATTGCAGAAGGATGTGCAGCTCTATCGGTATAGCAGCAGATCGGTGAGCACTTACAGCAGAAAGCCACCAAGCAAGCAGGCATACGCTCTCCACTCAGTCGGCCAATTAGGCTCAGCTGCAGGATACAAGTTGCTCTCGGAAGCCACGGACAGTGAGCGCATGGCCTCGAGAGGCGGCCGTTCGGGCCCGTCATCAGGAGCGACCTTCTCATCTTCACGTTTGAGATTGTCCTTACTAGGGACACGAGAGAGGTCTAACGATGTCTTTCCAGATGTGAAGCGAGACTCATCGCCGAAGGCCAACTTAGGCTCGACGGGTTCTTGTTGCGGTGCCATGGCGGCGGTAGGAGGTGGCGGAAGGCGGACCGCGGGTCGAGGTCAATGGGTAGGCAGCAGGTCTGAGCGAGGGAAGGGTGGCGGTGATGTGACCAGAGGACGATACGACACGAGTGTGGCGTTCGCAACGGGAGTGCAGAGGTGAAGAGAGAGGGAGAGAGGGTACCGGAGAACGAGTCGAACGTCTGGACCGTGGGAGTAGGTAATAATGGGGGATGATGTGACGGGAGTGCGAATGAGAGGGCGAGGTGAGACTATATCTATGCTTTTGGCTCGCGGGCATATATACATACATATAATGGCCATCCATCCACAAGCAACGCGATCCCAAGGTGTCCCCCCGCGATGAGCCGCGCACCCCATCTGTGCTTGTCCATCATGGGCTCCGACAAGGAGGTCGCACCTTCCTTCCGCCGCCGCCTCTCATGGCATACCGGTGCGTGCACGCAGAGAGTCGCGGGCCAAGCGTTCAACATGCATCGCTGCGCCGTCACGAGTCATCGCCGCCGCGTGCTGGGAGTCCGACCGCTCACCGGCCACGGACGGGCACGACGACTAGGCTGCGACGACAAGAGCAACGGCAACGGCGTCGCACACCCCAAAAGTCAGTTCGTAGCAGTAGCATGTGTGCCCGGTTTCACATTGGCTTGGGTGGTGATGAGATGCACGCGCGCCCCCGTGCGCAGCGGTGGGTCGCCGAGCACAAGTGATGTGCACGCAGTGGATAAAGAAAGACGCAAAAGCATCACCACTCGAGCCACTCCTCGAGCTAGAAACACGCAGGCACGCTGAAGGTAGGCAGATAGACGTTTGGGCAAGCACGGAAGCGACCCACGGGTGAGGTTGACGGTGGAGCCTTGCTGGCGCCGCCAAGACCACCTGCAACAGCCCTTGCCCTGCTTTTCCCTTATCTCTACCGCATGTATGTAAGCACACGCTCTCTGGCAAGACAGCGTCTCGTCGCCCGTGACTCAGCCAAGGGGCCGTGTGTGCAACGCATGGTTGTCGCGGGTGGCCGGCGCGGCACGCCGCTGTGCTGCCACGACTACAAGTGGACTACAAGTGGACGACCTAGGCGTTGCTGTTTACTGGGCGCTGGGCACATATCAGGGCGGTGGCGTGCTTGGGAGTGCTGTGTGGGAGGAAGAGGAGCGCAAAGGGAGTGAAGGATGATTATGCTTACAGCGGGTGGCTGCGGCCAGGGAGGGTTGAGGAGGGTAGCAGGGCAGTGCAAAATGGTGCAACATGACGCCAAGACGAGACGAAAGGGGACTGACTGGATTGCAATGATAATCCGAGTATTTGGCATTGGATTTATCCACCACGCCGGATTGCATCTAGCTGCCTGCCTGCGAGCACCCCTCGCTCCGTCCAAAGCATCATCAGCACCCAAGACATGCACAAGCACAAGCAGTTTCTGACACTGACCGGGTATGCTCATGTCCGACCCGGCGGCATTTGACCGATGAGCGCATGGGTGAGACGAGAGATCAAAGAAAAAGGTCTTGGTATGGCTTGCCAAGGGCGCACGCCAACACGGAAGATCTGCGCTTGACTTCGGCGCCGGAGTGCTTGTGGGAGGACAGCAGCAGAGCAAACGGAAGCAAGATAACGGCAAGCTTCCAATCCTTGCGCAGCTTGCACGCCGTACCCAAGGGTCAAGGGTGTGTATAGATTGGTCTGGAGGCGTGTGGGATGATGGCATCCTTGCAAGTAGTGGATGCATCTACATCATCATCGTCTCAGTCCACGACGACGACGATAACAATGAGGACCAGATCAGACGTTTGTTGAGGCGTGCTGCCGCTGCTGCGCCTCATGCTGGTGACACGTTCTGCTCAGCTAGCTGTTAGGCTATGATGGCACAGATGGGTGTTAGGGGTGAAGATCTCCCTTCGAAAGACCCTCCCCCACGCTATTTGCCTATCTCATTCATCTCATCAGATCAAATCTGCGCAGAACAACTGCCAGCTCCAGAGTGTCGGGCAGATACGCACTGACGCTGTCACCACCGTGCCACACTGCCATTCGACGCTTACACCACACTACCGTCACTACCCCAAACGGCCCCAGACAAATGATCCCGGAGATGATCAAAGCGTTTGCGTCCATGTGCGTCGGCATTTGACCGATTTTGCCAGGCCTACTAGTGTATCATGTATGTTCTCGTCTCGAGCCACCACCACCTTGATATTCAGCTTGAAATCTCTCCCTCTCAACTCCGGAACCTAATCCAGAAACACCCTAAGTGATGCTACTGTACCTTCACGGACGCAAGATCTCCCCGCCTGCGCCCGCATGCCTTGGCGATATCAGCCCGGGTGCGCAGAAATCACTTAATGCAGTGATCGACAGCCAACGACGATTCATGGCATGGCCGCCCTGGGAATTTATCGGGGCTGGCGGAGATGGCGCCTAGAAACTGACGCCTCGACTCGACTGATCTCGCAGTCTAGATTCAAACTTCATCCTGGCCTCTCAGGGGCAAGTCAAGCAGTACGGACTTTGAAGCTAGACCGCGAGCTGATGTACGGTCTGGAGTCCTTCTCCACACTCAAGACGTCGGGGTGATCCACTTACAACCAAACATGTACGCGGCCAATGGCTCGGCAAAGTGGTTCTTGATCAGTGAAGGTGCATTTTGATAGGGTCTCACGCTTGACTCACGGTGGTAGGAGGAGGATGCGGATACGCGTTGCCGTGGCTGTCACGTAGCGGAGACAAGAGCTGCTTGCTTGTCGACATCAACGTAGGTGGTGAGTACTAATCTTGTTGCCTGTAACATCAGATTTTCTCGGCAGGCTGGGCTGTGTTCAGAAATGCCAACACTCAACAAATGGTGTATCTCACTGGCAAACCTGGTTACATCACCCACCAATGCAGCGGATACCAGCAGACAGGCTTCCGGAGAGCAGGCAAACCCTGAGGAAATCGAAGTTTCCTGGCTATCGACAGATCTGTGGAGGCACCCAAGCATTCAGCCTCGCCGTGTCCAAGCAAATGCTGAGCATTCCAGCGCCCTTTTCACTTTGCGCCAACCGGCGCCTTGCTCCCGATGCATTCCCTGGCCTACCAACCATCTCACCCGACATCATGATTATCGACCGCCTAGAATTTCATCTTGCGTCTCCTGAGGCACCACAGGCGGAGGCACAATGCCAACTTGTTGCAACTCTCCGACAAAGTCCCTGAGCTCCTTGGCCTTGCCGTCGTCGAATTTGCGTAGGTTGATATTAACCTCTCCTAGCAGATACGCCATCTAAGCGCCGTTGTCGTTCTCATCTCTGGGTGTGGTGGTATAGGTCTCAACCGTTCTATACCAATGGCGCCTGCCAACGAGATTGATGCTCCACTGACCCAGCACTTGCGCCGCCTCTTCCAGCCCGTCTCGCAGAAGTATCACACATGTCGCAGCCAATCGCGAAGCAAAGTACAGATCTTCTGCTTGCGGCTGTCGTTCCGCCTCATCTAATACTCGGAGTGACGTGAGTATGTTCCACGGCGATGGATATTCCCCTCCTTCGTCGTCCGTTGTAAACGCCTCATCCTCCAGCGGAGCTCTGGTCGATGTCGCGCGCTGCTCGATTCGTGCCACCTCCTCCTCATCAGTAGCTGCATCTGCATCCTGCATCGAAGAAGTCGTCGACTCCATGTACCGCTTAGAAGCGGCTCCAGCGTTTCTGTCCTCCACCGAAGACTTCGTCACTCCAATATCACACCGCGCAGCAAAGTCTCGACTCGATATCCCTGCGTCCTTCAGAGCAGAGATATTCGACCAAGCAGCGTCAGGCCCACAATGGTACACCACAACCCTCGCTTTCGTCCTGGGTCTCGGCGTATACTCGATATCCAACCGGTCAAAGTGCCCAAAGCAAGATGTCGGCATCTCAACCGCGGCTGTTTTGGCTGGTGATTGAGGAGCAGGGGGAGATTTCCATTGCGAATCACGGCGGACGTCGGTGCCATCTTCGCTGCTGCTCGAGTCGCTTCGGTCGCTGTAATCGAAGGTAATTGGCTTTGGAGAGGTCGTGGTCAGTTGCGGTCCGCATCAGAATGGAAGATGGCAAGGGATACGTACTGCGACCGCAGCATACCCAGCTGGTCTCTTGCGCACTGTTGGCTGTGCCATGCCCTGCTGCCTCCCCTATTTATTCTCGTGCGGTGATGATGCCCTCTAGTGATAGTCGCTGCCGCTAAGAAGCTTTCACATCGTTGGGTCACTGCTGCACAGATGAAGTACGCTGTATAACATCAGCACTGATGTTGACAGTATTGCATATTTTCGCAATAGTGTAGATGGCCCAACGTTACGTGGACCACTCTTGCCGTCGTGTAAGCCTCGTATCTTTTGAGAGGTAAGTCCACCTGAGATCACCAGGTGGTGGGTAGGCGCTGCTGGAAAGAGTGAGCGACGAATTCCTTCGCGCGGCTTGTTTCTGGAGCCCAGCGAATACACGTTCACACCTCATCAAGGGCAACTCCCTCTAAACGTCATGAATGAGAATCCATATATGTACTGTTCACACACACGGGCATCCGACCATCCATCACATAGCGTTCCGGCGAACTGCCAGTCCGTCTTGCCCAAACAAAGTCATCGCCCAGGGCCCGGAGGGAGTGAGCGCAGCTGACAAAGCAAAGCAAGCTACTCAATGTGTATTGCGCTTCCCATATCATCAACAACTAAAAGCGATTGCTCTAGCCTAGCGGTTAACGCGCCACTTTGTCAAAGTTGTTCGACCAACCTCACGGGTTTTAGTCCCACCAAGCTGTAGTATTCAATCCTGCACGTATCTTGTGGATGTCATGTCTCTCCTTAGCGGGGAACACTCACAGTTACTCAGTTGTAATTGGACACTATCAACACTATCGAGGAACCTTTTTTTTTGCTTAAGCCTTTCATCAAGGGCAAATGAGCTGGCGAGCTGCTGCATAGCGGGTAGTACATTTCTTCAATGGCAGGATAGTCAGACATTACTGGTAGTTTGATCAATGCGCAAGCAGCGTAGTACGACATCTGACTACATCCTCGTTTACTTGCATCGCTTTTCCACGATCTGCGCGCCGTGCTCCGCATACTCCTCCTTGCTCACCCACATCTGGTGGAAGCTGCCTAGACTGCCGAGAACACTGCCACCAACAAAAGCGCCATACTTGCGTTCCACGCTGTTTGCGTTGGCCAGAACACGCACCCTAGGGTTGGGGTACATGGCCTGAATGTCGGCTTGCAGACGCTCAGGAAGCTTATCAATGAGCGAGCCCGCGCCTGTGAGGATAATGTTGTTGAGCAGGACCGGTCTGGCATCGACGTCGACGGCCTGGAGAGCCTTGTTGACGACGGAGATGATGGTCTGCTCGCCGGTAGGCTTTTTGGTCTTGTCGTCGGAGTATGCGGCGTTGTGGTCAAACAGGCCTTCGGCGACCTTGAAGCGTTCGAGGCCAAACACTGTGTTCCAGCCGTCGGGCATTTCGAAGGGTTTGGGAGGCATGTTTTTGACGTAATCGCTGTTGGCCACGCCGCCTTGGCTGGCGGGTGACTCGAGACGTCCGGGGCCTTGCCACACTTGGACGACGCTTTCTTTGAAGGATGTGAGCACACGCTCTTCCTCGAGCTTACGGAACGAGTCGGTAGGAGGTTTGTCGAATGTCACGTAGGTCGCGGAGCTGGGTGCGTTGGCATCGACTGGGGTCTTTGACTTGACCATGTAGTGTGGTACGAGAGGTACGGTCGGCTGGTTGTTGGCAAACATGATACGGATCTGTTCGTTTAACCAGTTGCCGGCGAGAGGTGTGTGTTGCAAGCCTTGAGATTGGTCAGCATGGTGTGATAATCACTAAAGAACATGGAGCTAAAATGCATGCGCAACTTACTCTTTTGCAGCACCATGCCATCCCAAAGTGCGGTGACTGATGTGTTCAGAGCTCCAATGTCAACCACAAGTGCCGTGGCCTTGCTTTGTGAGTATCTGCAAGTCGTTAGCACGTAATGTCACCAATCAATACACATCCACGTACGCTGCTAATTGACCGTTCTTAGCCAAGAAGAAGGCAGGTACACCCCAATCTTCCATTGCAATTTCAATGGTCTTCTGTCGCTCCTTTGCGGGATTCCATGCTGGCTCACTCATGAGCAGTGGGAACTCCTGCAATGGCTTCTCCTGCTCTTCCAGCTGCTCCATTCCCTCATCCATGTTCGTATCGCCATTCTCGTCTTTCGCGTCATTCAATCCGTTCTTGCTAGGTGGAGTCTGTCGTGCGCCCGTAAGTCGTGATGTGATCGTGTACTCCCATAGCTTCGTCGCCGTCTCCCAGTCCTCCACGATTCCGTCCGAGTTGTAAGGGTTCTTGATCTCGAGGTCCGCTCTGGGCAGGTGAATTGCATTTTCGCCAAAGAGGCGCTCGCCGGTGGGCAGCACGCCGTAGCTGGTTGGGACTACAGACTTTGGCGTGTCTTCTCCAGCGAAGCCAGCGCGTGTGGAATGACTGCCAGGGTCGAGGATGAGGGCACCAATTTCATCTAAGAGCAAGAGTCAGACACATGTGTGCATGGGCAATCGAGCAGTTTACTAGAAGCATACCTCCGGCATATTCAGCGGTGCCAGGTGCCTGAGTGGGAGGGATGGTTGCCATGTCGGCGTCACGTGGCGATTGCGATGTGTGGTATAATCAGAAACTCCGGACTCCAGTGCCTTGGTTGAGGTGGTCGGTGGTCACGTGCAATGGTGATGGTGGGTATGGCAGAGCGCGGCGCAAAGATGTTGGTGGTGGAATAAGGCGCGTTTCGCAGAGGGCCCAGTCGCGAAAGCGCAGCATTGCAGCACCAGCGGGCGCTAGCTAGCAACTCTATTTGGGGCCCATCCCAGGCCTGTCTCCACGAGCGAGACCACGTCGACGTCAACTTCGACAACCCCAAAACTCTCGACAATTCGTGCAAGATGGGCTTCCTCGGCCGCCTCTACAAGGCCGAGACGCTGGACACTAGATTCGCTTCCAAGACCGGCCAACGACTGCCAGATGCTAAGCCGTCGAATTGGAACACTCCAGAGTATTACTTCTATTATCTGTGCTTCCTGATCATCCCCTTTTTCATGGTGAAATCGGTGTATGATGTTTCTGGACCATGGCACTCGAGCTACAAACACTACGAGGGCCTGCTGGAGCCTGGCTGGATACCCGGTCGTAAAGTCGACAATTCAGATGCCCAATACCGGGGTTTCCGTGACAACATACCGTATATGGCATTGGTTCTTGTACTGCATCCACTGTTGAGGAAATCATATGAACGACTCACAGTAAGTATTGCATGCTATAATAGCGGTAAACGGATTCTGACCATTGAGTATAGAACACATCATCGGTCCAGTCCGGCTCCGCCACGAAACTAGATGGATCAGCTGCTGTAGAAGCACGCAAGGAGTCTCGCATCCGATTCGACGTTGGCTTTGCTGTGATATTCATCCTGGCACTACATGGAGTCTCTGCTGCAAAGGTTTTCGCCATCCTGTACGTCAACTATCAGGTCGCCACAGCACTCCCCCGTCAATACGTCCCTGCTGCTACTTGGATCTTTAATATCTCGATTCTGTTTGCCAACGAGCTGTGCAATGGTTATAAGTTCTCCGATGCCGTCTCTCTACTCCTGCCCCCTCAGACGTCGAAAGCTGGCGATGCACCGACAGGAAACTGGGGTGAATGGGTCGATAGCTACGGCGGTCTGATACCCCGATGGGAAATTCTCTTCAACATCTGCGTATTGCGACTTATCAGCTTCAACTTCGACTACTATTGGAGTTTCGATCGAAGAGCTGTGAGCCCCGTGGAAGTAAGACAACAACCATCGCTGCAATGCGAAACGAAGCTAACGCACTTCAGAAGAAGAACATTGATCCCGCCAACTACTCAGAGCGCGAGAGGATCGACACCCCTCCCAGTCCACAAGACTTCAGCTTCCGCAACTACATCGCATACGTCCTCTACTCACCGCTCTACCTAGCCGGCCCAATCCTCACCTTCAACGACTACATCTCCCAACAACGCTACCAGCTCCCCTCCATCAACCGCGAGCGCACCGCCCTCTACGCCCTGCGCTTTCTCATCTGCCTCCTCACCATGGAGCTAGTCCTGCACTACCTCTACGCCGTCGCCATCAGCAAATCCAACCCCACCTGGAGCGCCTACACGCCCTTCCAGCTCAGCATGCTGGGCTACTTCAACCTGCACGTCATATGGCTCAAACTCCTCCTCCCCTGGCGCTTCTTCCGCCTCTGGTCCCTCCTCGACGGCATCGACCCGCCGGAGAACATGGTGCGCTGCGTCAGCGACAACTACTCCGCGCTGGCCTTCTGGCGCGGCTGGCACCGCAGCTTCAACCGCTGGGTGACGCGCTACGTCTACATCCCGCTCGGCGGCAGCCGCGGCAGCAAAGTCCGCGCCGTGGCGAACTTCACCGCCGTCTTCACTTTCGTTGCGCTGTGGCACGACATCAACCTGCGTCTGCTAGTCTGGGGCTGGCTGATCGTGCTGTTCGTGCTGCCGGAGGTCCTCGCGACGCTCGCCTTCCCGGCGAAGAAGTGGCAGGACAGGCCCGAGCTGCACCGCGTGCTGTGCGGGCTGGGCGCCGTGGGCAACATCCTGATGATGATGGCGGCGAACCTGGTGGGCTTCGCGGTCGGCGTCGACGGGCTGAAGGGGTTGGTGGAGGGGATCGTGGACTCCTGGGGCGGCAGGGTGTTTTTGCTCGGGGCGTGCGCGACGTTGTTTGTGGGCGCGCAGGTGATGTTTGAGTGGCGGGAGGGGGAGAAGAGGAGAGGGGTGAATTTGAAGTGTTAAGGTTGGGATTGGGATGTTGGCTGGTGGTGGCGATTGCTGTTATTGTTGTGTAGGATATGCGGCACGGCAGATTGCATGTGTCGTGAAAATGGAAATAGAAATCTGTCTTATTCGCTACATATGGGTATGGCTGTGAGAACCGTCTCGCTCACTATCACAACCTTTCCACATTCTGTCAGATAGATCATTTGGCCGATTATTAAAGCCAAGCCCGGAAAGAATGAGTTGTCAAAGCTTGAGTTTCAATTATATGGTTACAAGCGTCTTCCTATCTTCTCACTTGCTCTATGCCTGCGGCAGCTTCAACGCCATACTAGGCGTGCCTGAGTAGTGATTCTCTTTCCGTCCTTGTACAGCCGCCCTTTGCTCCTTTGCTCAAATCAACTCCAAGTCAAGTCTCCAACTTTCCACCACAGAGACAAAAAAAGAAAAGATTGCAAGCCGCCTCCCCGAACGCCAGCGCTTGTGATGTAACAAAATGCAGAAAATGCGAGTGTGATGCGTTGCGTGCCTAAACAAGGTCTCCGCTGTGGCCAATCGGCCAGTATCATGTGAGGTGTAAAAACGCCGGTCGGATGCAGTGGTGCTGTGCAGTTCTTTCGCCACTCTTGATGAAGAGCGTACGAAGGGTGGCACCGTATATCGTTGGATGTAAACATGCTCAGTCCTCTCGCTTCTCGTTGACGGTGCCAGCCAGCTTCTTGCCGACCTCGTAGCTGCTGATCATGATCGCACAAGCCGGTGCGACTTTCAGGCACCTAGCTGCCCAGCCGCGGAAAAGACCGGACATGCCCTCCTTGCGGTAGATGTGCCACAGGAAACGGGGCATAGTGCGGTTTTCAGGCAGATCCTTGGCTCGTGCAGCGCCATCCTGCAGCACGGTCTGCTGACGTGTTTTACCGACGTCGAAGGGAGTAGTGAAGAAGGCGGCAATACCACCAGATGCGGCACCGGCGATGAACGAGTCTGCCAGGACTGTAGTATGAGACAGCTCACTACGGCTGCGTGCCCGACCTAGCACTGAGTGCGGCTCAGATGCTTCGCGCGCTTGATGCAGGCGCTCGCGGCCATATTCGTAGCCCCACCAGTAAAAGGCTGAGAAGGGAACATCACGCCAGAGAGTAAGGGTCAGACCTCGCCAAAGTGAGGAGTATCCATCTGCAGCGACAACGTCACGCATACCGATCAGTGTTGAACGCATGACACCCTTCTCTTGCGATTGAGTAGCCTGCATGCGAGTGCGGAGCATCTCAATGGGGCTGACAACAATGGCAGCTGCGACGCGTGCAACAGATCCTGCAGCGAGTGGAGCATAGTTGTCTGATATCCTGCCGGCCATAGGGCTGTTGGGGCTTCCTCGTAGCCAGTCGTAGCCAGCAAAGTAGATAACGTTCGCAGGCACGGCCATCATGAGTGTCGGGGTGAGGCCTCTCCATAGGGTCAAGATGCCCTCGTTACGGGTGATCTTACGCAGGCCGTCAATGGTGGAGTTTATGGTGCGACGCTGGGTCTCTTCTGCCGCACAGTCAGAGGCTGCGGCGGACATTGCCGGGCTTAAGGCGGCGGCGGAGGGTGAAGGCGCAGCAACGCAGAATTGGGACTGGTTTTGCACCCAGAAGACATCGCGGCAGCAGGCACTCACGCCGAGGTCGGGAGGGAGCTGAACGAAAGAGGGCAGACGGATGGAGGGAGACGGACTTGGTTGGGCTTGCAGGCGCACGCGGACAACGTCAAGAGGTGTTACTGAGGCGATGTGTTAGTGGTTGTTGAGGCATGTGGAATGACCAGGAGCACGATGGGATGTGTATCCGCTCGCCAGGGAGACATTCTACATACCCAATAATGAGGTCAGAAGAGAGCCTGTGGTCGCCGATAGCATCTTCTGTGTAACGGAAGTTGTCACTTCGACGGGCTTGCCGATCAGGTTGGGTTCGGCAGGCATGTCGAGGGCGCCATTGCCGGACGGCGAGAGTATTCTATCGTGCGGTTGTCCCTGTGTGTGTAGCGAGGCCATAGCGTGCCTATCAATCTTGATCTCGTCCTCCTTTTGCTGTTCCGCTCCAGGCAAAGCGGGGAGCTATTGTCTCCGGGTCCAGGTGGCGGAAGTGGATGCAGTCGGATGTGTAGTGTTGCAGATGTAGGTATTGTCGGCGTGAAGGTCGAGCGATTGGGTATGCGATGGAAATGAGGTTGGTGGTCGTAGGAGTGAGTGAGTGTGTAGGGCGCAAAGGCAAAGGGCTCTGCGCAACAAAAGCCATGCCTGCGGCCAAACGCGGGCCAAAACTCATGAGCGTCACCCCAAAATCATAGCTAGCGCATCGCAGTAGCGCATCTCTCTCCGCAATCGGAAGATGGTGAGAGATAAGGGCTGCACGCAAAAGAAGCATACATCGCCACTGCCACTGCCGGCCACATTTCTCAGCACTGTCGATCTTGTGTGAGATGTAATCGGCACAGCTCATGCGTCTGGAAAGGCTGCTCTTACATATACGAGATCATTCAACAAACAGGACAAGCATTTGTAAGAAGTATATGTCTTGTGTGAGAGCGGGTATATCCTCCTGTCGAGACCGAAACTGGATCGCCGTGTCTTTCTAATTACCTTCCATGCATGGGGCGAGACTCGGCTATTCCCTTTATCTGATCCGGACCACGTTCTTGCGGTGTCGTCACCGAGAGACCGTAGGAGCGACCGCATGAGCCTCGCCCGACGACAGTCTTTGTTAAATTGACGCATAATAGCCTGCTGCACGCGGTAGCCACGCTCACACCCTGCATACAAGACAAACATGAGCTTCACGTGACCCCTACGGATATTCGCATACCTGAACACAGTTGGCCAGCTCAAACGATGAACAACGAGCCTGTCCCCGAAAACGCGGCTGAACTTGAGGCCTTTCGGCGCAGATGGCGGGAGGAAGTGCAGTCGCGTAATAGAGAGCCTCAAGCTCCTCAAGCTCCTCAAGAATCATCATCGCCCGAGCGACTGAGGCCACAACAAAGAAGGAAGAGCACCGTACAAGCCCGACCAAGTGCATCTGGCTCAGCGCCCGCCAAGAAAATAGACGAGTTCGAGAGTGAGGAACTGGCCCCAAAGCCATACCATGACCTACCAGACAAAGAAGAGGCACTCAAGCTAGGCGCTGAAGGTCAGGAACATGAGAGAGCAAAGCTTTTTCAAGAGCCCAGCTCGGCCTTGGAACATTATGAGAAGGCCGTCGAGAAGGAAACTCACGGTCAGCTTGGAGACAGTCTAAAGCACTATCGAAAAGCTTTCAAAGTTGGTCCCACTCTCCTCTCATCCATCCTCCTACTGTAGACATCATGCTGAGGTAAGTCGCAGCTCGACGATAATGTGCACGAGCACTATAAGAAGAAGCATTTCCCTGCGTCCATGTTCACAAAGCCCAAACCTGCTCCCACAGCATCATCATCCACTTCTGTAGATCAGACAAAAACATCAGCCCCACAGGAGCCAGCTCCTCCCGCCATACCAGCGACCCTCAAACAACTCGTTGACGATTTCTCACAACTCCGAATCGAGCCTGAGCCGCCAGAGACAGACTTCTCACCACAGAAGCCATGTCCACTAGCTGAGATCCCAGAAGAAATCCTCTCTCACATCCTCCTCGAGCTGGCCGTTGCAGATGTCGCCTCCTTCGCTCGTATGGCCCAAGTCTGCAAACGCATGGCCTACCTCGTCCTTACCGAAGAAAGCATATGGAAGCGCGTAACCCTCGGAAACGAATGCGGCTTCGCAGCAATGCGCTACGACTACGCCACCACCATCGAAGGACAGCCTTTGGAAGACGGCGACGATACAGCTCCTCGCTATCTAGGCTCCTACTCAGACGACGAAGTTGAAGACCTCGACAAAAACCCCATCGACCCAGTCACGCGGTTCCTAACCCACACCCTCTCCCTCATCCCCAAACCCTACCCCTCCTGGCGCCAAATGTTCCGCTCGCGCCCGCGCCTGCGC
This sequence comes from Cladosporium oxysporum, assembly GCA_035771495.1. Lineage (NCBI taxonomy): Eukaryota > Fungi > Ascomycota > Dothideomycetes > Cladosporiales > Cladosporiaceae > Cladosporium > Cladosporium oxysporum. The sequence continues at coordinate 1,069,194 of JAWNKS010000020.1, read as the reverse complement.
TTCAACGGCTGCTACATCAGCACCGTGAACTACAACCGGCCCGGTGCGCACTCCAGCAACAGTCTCGCCTGGGGCGCGCCGATTCTGGTAGTCACCTACTTCCGCTACCTGCGCTTCTTCCGCGACGGCACCGCCATCTCGCTGCTCACCACGGCCGAGCCCGTCGACGTCGTCCACCACCTGACGAAAGAGAATCTCGACCCCAAGACCAGGCCGACGGGCCTCCTCCCGGGCGCAGTAATGAAAGACGCGCTCAAAGGCCGGTGGCGCTTGTCTGGCCCCGCAGCGCTCCGGACTGCCAACGATAGCGACAACGCCACTGGAGAAGACGTCGAAGCTGAGGGAACTGTGCACATCGACACGCAAGGCGTCGTGCCGCGCTACACGTACCGTTTGGAGCTGGGACTAAGCCACGCGGGCAAGAGCGCACGCAACAACAAGTTGAGCTGGAAAGGCTTCTGGAGCTACAACCGACTGAGTGACGATTGGGGCGAGTTTGCGCTGCGGAACGACAAGCCTTTTTACTGGAGTCGGGTGAGGAGCTATGGGGAGGGGTGGGATTGATGGAGAGGTATGGGGTGATTTGGAGGTGGTGGGTCGATCAGCACATGTAACCTTTCAAGTACGATACTGATAGGGAGTTCATGGAAGCTGTCTATCTGCTAATGAGGCCATAGTCTAGACAGTGATTGAGGCATACAGGTCTTTGAGCATCAGGGTGGCCAACAACCAAACGAGATTGCCAAGGTTTGTTTGGCTTGTTTGCCAAGCTCCAATCCAAACCAGACCTTTATGACTAAGCAAACAATCCAATCTTTAGCTGCTGATTGGTTGGGATTGATTGTAATGACTGTGAGACTCTGATGTAAGTGAAATATTGGATTCATCTGGTATTTTAGATGACCCCAACCCTGACCCTAGATCTACGGGAGGTCCCGCCAGCCAATCAGAATGCCCCTTGGCCGTAACCGAGACCTCCGAGACCTCCGCACGTAGGTGCAGTTTGAGCTACCTGAGCAACGCGTCCTCAATACACTAACAGCCCTACTACTTCGCATTTTTATTCACTACTACTAGGTCTTGGCAATCGGTTCAACCAATCCAAACAATCCGCGTACTTCACTTCAATCAATCCAATCTAGCGCTCTGATTAGCCCAAACAAGCCAATCCAAGCCGTAGGTTTGGATTGGCTTGGTTGTTGGCCACCCTGTTGAGCATTTAATCTACATACGGCGAGAGCGTCACGAATATAGCATCCGAAATCAACGTCCGAATCCTGGTAGCAGTCCCTTGGATTCCGATCGAAAACACGAGGTCGAGAACTCTTATTACCAAAATCGTTTAAGGGGAGACAAAGAAGACACCTTGCACCATCGTAAGTTGGATTTATGATATACCTGCCAGTTGAGGAAAAAATTGCAAAAGCACGGCAACACAACTGAAATCGAATGTGGCAAAGTGAAAAATCAGATGTCTATGAGAATCCCCTAACGTCTTCTGGCAAAGGCACTGCTGCCCACCCATTCTTCCATGCCCATGACAGCAGGATGGAACTTCTTCACTTCTGACATATTGGCTTTGTAGCCCTCCTGCTTGAACCATTCAACCATAACACCCAACTCTGTGACTCCATGCTTCAATGCCTTGCCAAACAGCCCAAAGGTTGTACCGACCGGCGCACCAGTCGTCTTTTCAAACTTTCGGCTCAATTGCGAGAAAGTGAGTTCGTCACCAGCCAGACCGAAGGCCTTCTTGTTCCAAACATCGGGTCTGTAGAACGCTTCGGCTGCGAAAAAGCCAATATCCTTGGTTGCAATCCATTGCAGTGGCTTTTCTCCCATGATGTCGCGAATCATCGTCAGGAAGACTTTGCCGAAAAACCCGGGCGCCATGTTGTCCATGAAAATGACATTATGTGTGTTAGGGTTTATTTCGTGGGATACCTGGATCACGCTGGCTAACAAGGTCAATTATTTTCACCACAGTCAAGTATAATTGCTGTCATCCGACCCTCGAAGAAGCACTCCCAACATCATCAATTCATCGACTCTTTCTATTCACTCCCTAACACTACTTCACATTCTTTCACCTTGCAATTTTCTTTCTTCCAACAGCAAAGCAGAGCTTTTTTCGTGACACTCATTCAAGATCCATCAATCCTGCGCCACGCATCAACACCAGCTTCAAAATGCACTTCAAGCCCACCATCTGCTTTGCAGGTGCATTCGTCACACTGGTCGCCGCTCACGGTATCGTTACCGAGTTCACCACTGACGGAACAACGCACCCTGGTTTCCCGACGGATTACATTTATCGCATCCAGAATGGTAACCCTGTTCCCGACCTCGCCGCTTGGTCCACCTCCAGCGTTGACCGCGGATACATCGAACCGAACAACATGAAATCGTTGGACATCAACTGTCATGTCGACGCAGAGCCTGGCGCTCTGACAGCCTCAGTAGCTGCAGGCGGCGAAGTTGGTTTCTTCTGGGCCGATTGGCCTCACAATGTTGGTCCGGTGCTTACCTACATTGCTGCGTGCAACGGTGACTGCGCTTCTGCAGATAAGTCTGCTCTGAAATGGGTCAAAATCGACGAGGCTGGTTTCGATGGCGAATGGGCGGGCCAGAAACTTATGGACAACAACTTTACCTGGACCACCGTCGTCCCCAGCACTATCGCAGCCGGCAACTACGTTTTTCGCAATGAAATCATCAACCTGCATAGTGGCGCTGAAGCCAACGGTGCGCAACTCTACCCTCAATGTGTTAACATCGAGATTACCGGCGCCGGTACAGACAACCCTGAAGGTGTTCTTGGGGTGGATCTTTACAACACCGACGATGCTGGTATTCTTTTCGACCCTTATGACGAGCCGGCCAACTATGTTATTCCAGGCCCTGATCTCTACACTGCTGGTACTTTGCCTGTCATTGGAAACACCACTGCCGAACTTCCCTCTTCTAGCAACGCGATCACCCCAACCGTGGCAACTACCTCCAACACTGTGAAGGTCACTTCCGAAATTGCTGCTGTCATCAGCACTAGTGCAGCCGTTGTGTCTACTGCAGCCTCTACAGGATTCAGTACCTCGACCCGAAGCGCGCCAGGATCCCGTACTCGCACCCTAGGTAGCCGCACCCGTACCTTGGGCGCGCGTCCCACGTCAGGAACCAATTAGTAAGTTTCTCGGTCTTTATGCTCAGTCTGCACACTATCCGGTCGATAAACCTCTATGTAGCATACGTTGCAAGAGGGAGCACTAATTATCGATCTAGATTTGGGCAGTCATGATAGGCGATGCGCAGCAGTATCGTCTAGGATCTGAGACATAGACTACAAACATCGTGCCAATCGTAGCCGTTGTCTATCTTGGGACATGAAGGCAAGAGTAGGAGAAGCAAGGAGAAAGGCAAGACGGTGACAGGAGTGATAAAGGAGACAGGATACAATGCGCTGTTTGTGAAAGCATTTAGGTAGTTGAGCTATATAGCAACATTAGCATCTCAAATATCAGCTTGAGGCAGAGTATTCATTGAACGAGTACAAATGTGTAGTTTGTCTCATAGGTTATAGACCCATCCAAACAAAGACCTCAACTGTTGCGGTGCCTATTTGTAGTCGTCAGACCATCAGGGTACACAAAAAAGCCCGAATTGTCTTTTCACCTTTGAAATCCTCTAATTCACTAAAGGTACCACAGGGCACACACTAATTCAGCCGGTTGACTGCTAAGTTCGGATGCACCCACAAGATACTCCCGGACTGTTTCATGGATGAACTGGACTCTGCGAACAAACTTAGGTATTACTCGAGAACGACTGAAGATCAAAGGAGGCCCTTCGTAGCCTATCTCAAGAAGACCTTTCGAGCTTGATAGTATGAAATCATCAACCATTTCAACATTGATGGTCTGCCAAATCCAGGATAACTTCTCGGGAGTCAGCTCACCTACGCTGGTCAGGATTGCGATGTACAACTCTTCAGGCTTGAGTGGCCGTATAGCGTACAGAACCCATTGTATAGCAGGAAAAAACCGTTTGTCAGACGGGTTTCTGCTACGCAAATCTTCAAAGAGGCGCAGCAAGTCGTCTGGAATATCTTGAAGTCGTACCAGCAGGAGGTGTTGATTCCCGTAGTCGCCCTCCTTGTTCAGAATCACGACGACGAGCACGACCCAGAGAAATACGCCGCGCGACCTGCGATTGATCTCAGAAGCCAGTTGCTGTTTGAGAGGTCGACTCGCAAGTCTTAACTTGTCGTGCACATAGTGCGAGATACCAGCAGCATGGCCCTCATGGTCTTCGAGGCGAAGCTCCTCCAAATGGCTCACCGAAATTTTTGGATAGTACCGGCTTGCCAGACATACGTAGAAGTGCAACCCATCTGAGACAGCTCGCTCGGCCAAACCATAGAAAAACTCAACCATTCCACGTACTTGATCTTCGTTCTCCCCCTCGTCGAGCGCGTCAATATAACAGTTGAAGCTGGTGCTTCGACAAAGATGGAAGACAGCCTGGCGGAAGAGGTATTGGAACAACGCAATGGGCCAGCCCTCGGAGCGATATACGGGTCGATCCACAACGGCGACTTCGCTCGAGAGATGAGGTATTTGGCTAACCATCTGATGCAGAAGACAGCTATACATCCCTTCAACGGACTTCCCCAGCACTGTGCCTCTGGCGTTGAAGAAGAAAGGAACAGTCTTCTCGTGTCCATATACGAGTCTCGAATGCTCGCATGCGTTCTTCATCAACGTCGATTTGCCGGCACCGGGCTTACCCTTGATCCACAGGAAGCCATTATGCTCCGATGCAAGATTTCGATCGCGCCATCTCTTGTATGGCGAAGCGTTGAACAGCCAGTCGCAGGTTTTGGCATGTGCCGGTTCAATGGTCGCAGAGCGGAAGTCCATTTGCGCATAAGCTAGGGCTTCCAGCAAGCTCATTTCCTTTGTGTCCAGTTGCGAGTGCGGCACTCCGTAGTAATGATAATGGTGCTGCCCTCCGTGCACATCGCCCATGTATACCCGGGCGCCATCGTGCGTGGTGACGGTCTGGTACATATGCCCTCTGGTATCGTGGCTATTGGTTTGATTTATCCCAGGCAGAATGCGCACATCGACGATCGGGCCATCCTTGGAGAATTCGTGCCCATGCAGAGTTCTGTCTTGCGGTTGCGTTAACCCATGGCGCGTGCATCTTGTATTTTGCTACCATTCCGTCGAAGAGGCATGAGCCAGCTTGCCCATCGTGACCAGGCTGATGTATGTGCCGCCTAACGCAAGCGTCGTTCTAAATTTGTTTGCATGCATGGCGCCATTCCCGGTTGGGTAGGTGTTGACATGGCAATCGTCTTGATTTGTATCTCGCTGCTTCGGGTGAGAGTATGATGAGAATTTTTATAAGACATCGTTGGCTGTACACACTGCTCTGAGTTTGCTCGTGAACGACTTTGCGTCGCTTGAGTCCTTTCAATTGTGGACTTCGGAACAGCGTGGAACGGGCGTCAGCGTAAGCGGAACGGACGTAGATGGATGGATGGATGGATGGAGTGGCCAAATGTTGCAGCATGCTGGAAACGTTATACGATAGTCGTTTGGAATCTGTGCGCTGCATGTAGTACTTACAAACGTGCGCATCGAAGGTGAGAGCCGCCGGAACGTGTGAGGATAATGCAGTACTGATAAGTACAATTTGAATAAATTAAGAAACTTTCATGTGGTATCACTGCCATGCTATGCGACTTTCTCGCTAAGCTCACTCGTTCTCATCATCATCCAAACCCAAACATCCATAACCTAGTCTCCCAACCATATGCCGCAGAACAATGAGCAAAGAGACGAACCCAAAACGAAATCCAGGCCAGGGTTAGGAGTGTGAACTCACTAATCCGCCAACCTGACTGACCTATTGGTCAGGTCACCTAGTGGACCATGACGTCCGCCTGGTGAGGCTGTTGTGCGGGTGCCTCCTTCGAAGCCTGCTCGGTGCTACCGTTGGTAGGCTCGGCACCATCGTCCATCTCGACATCCTCACCCTCAACTTCCTCCTCACCTTCCTCGTCCTCGAGGTCCTCTTCCTCGTCATCCTCGCTCTCCGCCTCGAGGTCCTCAGAGCCGGCGTTGCTCTCCTCGTCATCGTCCTTGCCGTTGGTGTCAGCGCCCTCCATGTCGTGATCATCACCAGGGACCTTGGGAGCGACGACGGAAGCACCGAGAGCAGCGGCCTCGCCACCCTCAGGGAAGCCTTCCTCCTCTTCGCCCTCAAGCTCCTCCTCTTCAGCACCGTATGTCGCGCTGTCGTCCTCAGCAGCATCGACGTCGGGCTGCTCAGGCGGGTACTCGGCAGGGGCGCTCTCGTCGCTGTCCCACTTGATGGCGAAGCGAGTCACACGCGGCTTCTCAGCCAAGATGTTGCGGCGGACCTTCTCGACGATGGGCTTGGCGGGTGGTTCGTTGATGAGAGCCTCGTCTGTGTACTCATTGTTGACGTAGTATCCGACACGCACGAACTCGCGGCCGTCGTACGAGCAGGTAAGCAGGATGACGGTCACGCCGAGGATTTCGGTGGCGGGGATGTTGGCGGTGTTGGGAGGATCGGCCTCGAAGATGAATTTGTTCACACCGACGGGGATGGGGCCGACGAGGAGGGAGTCGAGTTCTTGGTCGTGCTCAGATCTGAGGATGGTGTGTCAGAATCAATTGGTCTGTGTCGTGACTGCAAGGCTGAGAAAGGAGGAGACAGGGGTCAACTCACGATGTGGCAGAGCCGACGTAGGTGAGCTTCCATTCGAGATCCTTCTGCAGAGGCTCAAGGCACTCGAAGGTGATCTCGAACTCATAGGGCGCGTTGAAAGGAGCAGGGTTGTTCCTGACGGAGACGTTGAGCAAGCTCACTGGTATTGGAGTTCAGCATAGTTCATGAAGAGGTTATCGCAAACGAGAGCAGGAGGGGATGCATACCGGTAGCCATGGTGTGTGATGTGCTGGTTGTGTAGTTTGATGAGGGATGTGGTGTTGCTGTGTTACTTTGGATGCTTTGTCTGATGGCAAGACGAGTGTGATTGTAGTAGTTGTGAGTGGCGAGGAGTGTTGTGTAGAGAGAGGAAGACGGTCAAAAGCAAGGCGGTGGGGTTGCGGTTGCTATGTTTTGAGAAAGTGGCAGTAGCGAGCGGTCAACGCGCGCGCTGCAAGCGCGACCCGCGTAAAGTACATTGGTACTTGCACGTGCTCTGTGAACACCTGAGGCATACCAGGCAGAAACCAACGACGAAACCCGCCAAGTAACGAGCTGCGCTGGCATGTCTTGACAATAATATTAACAGAGCTCGGATTCCTCATCTTAAAACAGCTGGCCAGTGCCTTGATACAGCAATCTCAAACCCCCTTTTGAGGCCTTATCGGAATCTATTAAGCCCGTGGCCCTCAATACCACCCTGATCTCTAATACAGGCAGTCCGTAGGGCTGACGGCCCGTATACCAGCTCAATATGGCCAGTCTACTCCGAGGCAAACAGGCTGGCATCGGCAACGATCTGTCCGCAGGTCTTACTCCCGAGGCATTCATGCTTGATGATCTCTTCCGATATGGTGTAAATTCACAAGTCTCTGCTCTGGCCTACGATCCGGTCCAGTCATTGCTTGCCGTAGGCACCCGCAACAGCCAATATGGACCCGGCCAAATTTACATCTTTGGTCGGAGTCGAATCCAGGTCATCTTGTCGTTGCCTGCTCGCGGTACAGCAGTGAAAATACTGCAGTTCTGTGCTGACAAGCTAGTCTGTCTGGACAGCAAGCATGAACTCTCCCTCTACTCCATGGTGAGCCAAGAACTGCTCGTCCACCATACGATTTACGGCACAGTCACTGCCCTAGCCACTGATCCTGCACTTGACTATGCCTTCATTGGCATCCAAACTGGTGATGTGCTGGCATATGATTTGGATCGAGAGAATCTCGCTCCTTTCAAGATCACCAACCAATGGACTCAGATGGACCCACGGGCGAAAGCGACTCCAGTGGTGAGCCTACAGCTACATCCGCGTGATGTTGGTACGCTCTTGATCGGCTACGCGCATGGTGCTGCTATCTACAGCTTCAAGCTGGCCAAAGCCCTCAAATTTTATTTCTACGAAATTCCGCCAAATGCCCCGGGTGGCGATGGAAATATGAACAAGAGCAACATGGTTCGCAGACCGAGACTCACGCAAGCCACTTGGCACCCTACTGGTACATTTGTAATGACTGGATATGAAGACTCCTCGATCGTATTCTGGGATGTCAACAAAGATGGTCGCATGCTCCAAGCCAGAACAAGGACTGACACCGACATCACGGCGCCTGGACCTGCAGCAACTTTCGAGTCGACGTTGATGGGCACAACATCAGTCAAAGAACCTCTCTTCAAAGTCGCTTGGTGCGCCAGTGGTCAAGACCCTGACGACACTGGCCTTCTGATTGCCGGTGGAGCATCGACGCAGGCGCCGGCCAAGGGCCTCTGCTTCCTCGAGTTCGGACGAACTCCAGTGTATAACACCAGCTCATGGGATGCTCTTGCTGGTCACCTGAGAGACCCTAAGCGTTCACGCATTCTGCCCACGCCACCTGGAGCCGAAGTCATCGATTTCTGTCTGATACCCCGTTCATCGCCACACTTTGCCAACGCACATGACCCTATCGCCATCATAGCACTGCTTGCTTCGGGAGAACTGCTGACTCTAAGTTTCCCCTCGGGAATGTTCATCAGTCCTACCAATCAGCTGCATCCATCTCTGACTTTCGTCCACCCTTACATCAAGAAAGTGGGAGTGGCCAGTATGGAAAGGACGCGTTGGCTTGGCATGACTGAGACCAGACAACAAGGACCGCCCATTCTCAGAGGTGGTGTGGAGGGTAATGCAAACATCAAGCGCCTCGAGATGCGCAACATAATACACACTGCGCATGCCGATGGAGCTGTGAGACTGTGGGACATCGGCAACGGCGACGAGATCGAGAACGAGAAAGTCTTGCAGGTTGACGTGGCTCGCGCAGTCGGCCGCTTTGACAACATTGACATCACCCAGACATCTCTCGCTGGCGCTAGCGGTGAGCTGGCGGTTGGCCTGCGAAGCGGCGAGCTGGTCGTATTCCGCTGGGCACGCAACAAGAACGCAGGGCGTGATCTACCAATGCACGCCAGGAACGCACCTCGCTCGTTGACTAATGTGACCGAAAGGGTGGAGTCTGCCCTGACCGAAGGACTTTTGCCTTTCACATTGCTGGACCAACAAGCAGGTGCAGTCACAGTAATCAAGATGAGCGAAGTCGGATTCGTAGCTGCAGGGTTCGAGGATGGAACAGTGGCTGTGATCGATCTTCGTGGTCCTGCCGTGATTCACGTCTCCTCTGTTATGGAATTCCAGCGTGGCGAGAAACGAGGTACTTTCCGGAAAGGATCCAGCGCTGAGACACCTCGGGCAGACATGGCCACGTGCATGGAGTTCAGCGTTATGACACTAGAGAATGAGGAATGGAGCAGCATTCTCTTACATGTTGGTACACATCACGGTCACGTGGGAACCTTCAAGATTATTCCCGACGCAAGTGGTCGATACGCAGTACAATTCGCAGGCTCCGTTGCTTTGGATTCCAGGATCAACCACATCTTCCCCATCAACGCCGATACGGGAAGTTCGGCCGTTGCAACACAAACTGGCCTCGCCAGTCTCCGCTCTGGTACTCGTACGAATGGCGCAATCGTCGTCGTCTCCCCCACGTCAGTTCACATTGCTCGTCCAGCCACCTCCAAGGGCGCTCACAAGTCATTTGATGCCTTCTTCTGCGATGCGGCTGGACTGGTCCGATACCTCGACAGAGGCCAAGCCCTCATTGCGCTCACAGGTGATGGCCATGCACGTGCCTACTCAATACCCGCACTCAAGGAACTTGCTCCTCCGATCCCTCTCGCCGCAACGCTTGACGTCCGTCGCTTCCCTGAGGCTCGCATCACGCCCACTGGCCACATCATAGCTTTCACCGGCCCTTCTGAGATTGCAGTACTGTCAGTATTCGGAACTGGCCAGCCTCTATCTAACCAACCAGGCTTGCGTCTCTTCAATCCCGAAGCTCTCATTCCGCCTCGTCCTACGATTTCAAACATGCAGTGGGTGACAGGAACCCAATACATCACCCCATCAGACCTCGACCTCCTCATCGGTGGCCCAAATCGCCCACCAAGCAAGCGTATGGTCGCACAGGCTCGTGCCGATCAGATGCAGGCGCGCTCTGCAGCTGCTGCCGCCAAGCCGGGGTCTTCGAGTGCTGCTGCCAGCGGTCAGGATGAGGGCTATTGGAACTATGTGCAGAAGCAAGTCGCAGAGCGCACACAAAAGCTGGGCAGCGTAAATGATGGCATTGATAGTTTGGAACAGACGACGAGCAATTGGCTGGGTGACGTGAACAAGTTTGTCAATCAGCAGAAGAGGAATGCTGTTACTGGTGGTAAGGATTTTCCCCCATGGACTCATGTTATGAACTTATTGCTGACTATGCGGGTGTCTACTAGTGATCAAGTCCAAGTTCGGATTCTAAGGCCCCGAAGATACTTAAGCCGTATATGGTGATGGAGATACCGGAGGATTTACATTGCCGAAATGATGTTTGCTGCATTAAAGACTGATGTCACATGAAAATGTGTTCACGGCCATCGATTCGGATCAATCTAATTCAACGGCCTGCAGTATCTGAACTCTGCAGCTTGCTACCACTATACTGGGATTTCTGTGTGTGGTAAGTTATGTGGCTTGGAATCTGGAAGATTTTTGGTCTGAGCCTGGGTCAGTTTTAGATCTTCTGGTTTTCATGATTTCCTTTGCCCATATCGCTATCCACTACTTCAACCCGTGATCTGTGCAATGAACAAAGCCGAGCCGAAAGTGGCAAATGCTTAGTAGGCCTTGGGAGGCCCGCTACCGTAGTACTGTAAACTCACTAACCCGACGAAGTTAAAGTTGCAAGCCACCCGCTTCCTCTTGATCCTCCAAATCCTGCTCTCTTGTTCCCTGAAGAGCGAGCGCTAAAGCGCTCAGGTCAACCATAACTCAGCGTCGGCACCCTGCATATGCTCACCGGTCATCCATCGGCGGAAGACCAGGTCAGAGCGTTCTTATTTCACCGTCTTTTGCATGTTGTCAATAGGCTGACTGGATGCTGGAAGCGACACTGGAGGCAAGAGCGTTGCTTTGTTTGAAAAGAGAATACTCTGCGCCTTGCTGCGTGCCATTACTTGAGATGAAATCGAACTCTAGATTCCGGGATCTCTTCAATTCTACCACGGATGTCGTTACCTCCAATCACGCCTTCGTACAACAAAGTATTCGTGAAACTATAAAACATCTTTTGCATCCCGTCATGCATCCTTGTGTGGATGGTCGCGACGGATAGTATATGATATCGTCTTCGTAATCGGACCGTGATGTTGACCGCCGTATTCGCCTTTATCCTCACTGTCAGTCTTCCTATGCTGATCTTCTAAGCCCAAGCTCCCGCCATCAATGCTCTCGCGGCTTGAATGGGGGTGCAGCTGGAATTCGTTGCCGCTGTGCAGATACGCCGCGTGACTGCGCATTGCGATTTCGTCATCTTCCAGATCGCGAGCGCACGAGCGGCGGGTGTTGCCCGTCCTCGGGGTGGGATAGCCGTTGGTGTGGGTGCGCAGTTGGGATCGGACGCCGAAGACGTTGCGGAGGATATTCTCGAAGAGGGATTTGAGGGGTGGGATTGCGGCTGCGACGAGGCCTGCGTTGAGCTCGGCGCGGACCCAGATGGTTATTCCTGCTCCATCATCTGTGCGTTTGATGAGTACTTGTAAATGGCGCCGGTAGGCAGAAGGGTGTACTTACATGTCGGGTTGGTGGTCGTCCCTAACCTGGGCAGCTCTGTGCATTTTGCGATGGCGCAGACCGTGGCGGATAAACCGATCATGAACACGCCCCGGAGGGCCCATTTGTTGTAGACTGAGACTTTGACGTTTGAGAGATAGTATAGCGGGCTGAGACTGTAGAACAAGTCCGTGATTATATTGCCCACTGCAAGGAAGTCAGCCACAGTACCGACGAGTCGGTAAAATCTCAACAAACCTGTCTGAGTATACGAATGCGCCACAGTGACAGTCCGAGGCAAGCATGTGGCCACAGACATCAGACTCCTATCCCATGCTGCTGCCAATGGCCGGCATCCGAACAAAGTGGTGACTACCACGAGCCCATTGACCACAACAGACAGAAAAATGGAGCCCCAAACTATCCAAACCATACCCTTTCCCAGTTGCAATCGGAGAAGCGACAGTCCGATACTGATCTTCAAGAACGCCATTGCGAAGCCGTTGACCAGTACAGCGAAATTGGAGTATTTGAGGGCCTGCGTCATCTGATGAGGCTGCAGTAGAGCCCTCGTCTTGCCGTAGCCATAGTCTACCATGACAATGGTCAAGGCCATTGAAGCAAAGCTAGCAGCCTGTGAAGATTAGTTGGGTCTTGATACACCACATAGGTACTTGAGCAACCTACCAGTGATCCCGCAATGAAGTAGTCATCCCAGCTGTGTGCTTTCGTGGAAAAGAACCGGACCCACATCCGTGCTAAGACGAACACAGCTCCTATGGTAGTAAGGATGACAGTGGCATTCAAGAGGGTGGAGCTGAGATCACGCGTGTCAACAGACAGAGACGCCATAACGGTGCGCAGAAATCGGTCGGCTCAGAGGATCTGAGGCGCGCACCCGTAGGGGCGCAGTTGCTAGATGTAAGAATGGATTCTGAGCAGAACATCCATGTCCGGAGGGGCCTCCAAAAGCGATGCGCCGGGAATATCCGTGCGAAACAAACTGCATGTACGATCGAGCATCTTGCCCTTTGCGCTCGTCTATTCTTTTACGGGCAAATACGTCTGCTTGCAAGACACAGAGTGCAGACGACAAGGAGCAAATTATTAGGAGCCCAATCCACGTAACATCCCAGCGGCAGAGAGCCAATGAAGATCTCAGTGAACTGTTGGTGCTGCTATAACGCGACACTCCTCCCTGTCAAACTAGTCATTGACAAGTATGAGAGTTTGCATCTAGCATTGTCAAGCGAGAACTCTTCCACTTGAAGCATGTCGACCGATAGAGACAGCGTCAAATCAGCGCCGTCGCCGACTGTGTGCTCGTGTGAAGTCCGTAATTTAATTGCGAGGGCATTGAGAGATACCGATGGCAGAATCCACTTCAATATAAACCGGCTTTCGATCCGGCTACAAGGCACCCCTTTGAGCGGCCTCGTCTTCTTGCAACGCAGAAAATGTAGATGGCCAGGGGGGAGGTGCATGACCGTCGCATGTCCACAACCTAGGGGGAGCTGAAGCCAATGGAGTATTCGATGTGTGGTTCGTGCTTTCGGGGTTCGAGATCGATCCCTGTCCGGCAGCGAGGGTAAAATCTTGTCGAATGTCGGCGGTCGCATCGAGTGTAGGCGGGTGTGGGTCTCTGTCGTTTGTGTTATCTCGACCCACAGAGGCCGTGCCACGCCCAGCCGCTTCCCCATTCGTGCGACGACGGGGTTGAGCGTGTCTCCTGGGCTTTATAAGATTGTACACCTGCTGTGGTGCAAGCGGTCGAATATCCGGATCGATGCCACCGGATTCTTGTACCTCTACAAGGTATTGGTTCACAGCGCGATCGATCGGAAGATTGGGATATATTTCAACCGCTTCCTTAGCGAGTAGTGCCAGGTCAGATCCAGGAGGAGCTCTCTGCGGCCTTCCTGGACGCTCTTTGACTTTCAATGCTTCCATGAGCGTGGGTAGATCCTCACTGTTGTTACAGGATTCTTTGGCTCGGCGGAGCATATTGCCAGCTGCCTGTCTGCTGACGTCCATCTTTTTGGCAACTTCGTTGAGTGGCATTTTCAACTGCCAGACATAAGCACCAATGACATGGCGCTTCCAAAGAGGTATCTCCGGTCCCCGAGCCATTTGAAAGTGGAGTGGTTTTGATGTTTGGGTGGTAAGTGGTACGTAAGTAGGTTGATGAGAGGGCCTTGGTCGCCACAGACCTTCGGAGAGTCGAGAAAGCGTCTAGGCCAACGCTCCGACTTCAGCAAGGTTGACGGCTTGGCGGGCCGCTACCGACGCAGGAGAGCGGAGACTTGTCTTCTCTAGCGCGGCTCGGTCGTCTCTTCCTTGCTAAACTCGACTCGAGACTTCGTCTACTGTATCTGCCGAAAGGCCATCTCAAATCTATTGCGCGCCGGCACTCCGTCAATCTAATTATTTTTCCTTCGCGAGGGCTTCCGGTGAAGCCTTGACAGTTCCTTCGGCGTATACGCCCGTTACACTCAAGTTTCTGTATAGTGTATCAGTGGCAAGTACTGGAAGGTCACTACAGAGACAAAGTCTCCCATGTCCAGGGCGCTAGCATACAACATGTATTTCTGAGATTGATAGGTGCCACGCGAATCGTCTCATCGGCGGCCATTCTCTTCAAAGGGCCTACAGCTTTTCTGTGTGGTACCGTCATGAGAATAGCAGTAAAGCTATTTGGTGCCTAGATTGTACTAAAGTTTGTGTGCACGTACTCCATCTATATTGGCTTCAGCAAAGGTGAGACGAAAAGTGGCGACAGCAAGATAGCGACATCGACTAGCAAGCTTAGCGGAGCAGATACCGGCCAGGGTACCGCAAAAGAAGATTGCAGGGCATGCACGCGGTGAGCGAACTGCCGGTCTGTAACCCATGCTTCGGATGTCTGATCCTCTATTATGCTCTCTATGGTCTGCTAAAAATCTTGTGGAAGGTATTGTTCGTAACATACAGTCAGACTTCCAACTCGCATCTCCAAGATGAGGGCCGCTACAACGCTTGGTGCGCTAGTAACCTTTACAGCAGCAGGTCTTGCATCTGGGCAAAACTCGTCTACGGAGTATGACTACGTGGTTGTTGGTGGTGGTCTTACTGGCCTCGTCGCTGCAGCACGTCTTACCGAAGATCCAGACGTCTCGGTCCTGGTCCTCGAGTATGGCACAATCGATCGAAGCAATGTCACCCAGATCCCCTACTATGGAACCGTCCTGAACACGGCAGGCCTACGGAACATCACCTCGGCACCCGAACCCCATCTCAACAACAAATCGTTTGCAGTTCGCGCTTCTCAGCTCGCTGGAGGTGGTTCGCAGGTGAACGGAATGCAATGGGATCTTCCTTCTGGTGCAGACTTTGATGCTTGTGAGTTTGACCATCCATCCGTTACAATAGATCCGTACTGACTTGGTCGTAGTTGCGGAACTGGGTAACCCGGGCTGGGACTGGAACGGCCTGCGCCCATACTATAAAAAGGTATGGGTTTGATAGCTGTAAGATTTTACCTTGAGCTTACAAGACTCCAGGCTACCCAATTGACCCCGCCAGATGCTGAAATCGAGGCGTTGTACAACTACTCATACAATGTTTCTGCACATGGTGATTCAGAGAGTCCGGCAAAGATCAGCTTCCCGGAGTTCCAGTACCCCGATATGTGTAAGTGGCCTCGACTGCATGTATGAACAACAGCTGACAAAATGCAGTCTCTTTCAAAGATGCATTTGCCGAACTGGACATGCCATTTGTCGAAGAACCTGCTGCTGGAAATGCCGTGGGCCACTTCTGGTCGCCATCGTCCATCAACGGCAAGACTTCAACCAGAACAAGCTCGCTATACGCTTATTACGACCAAGTGTCAAACCGCAAGAATCTCAGGTTGCTCGCCAAGCACCAAGTGACTGAAGTTACCTTCGACGAGAACCTTGCAGCCACGGGCGTCAAGGCGCTCAACAGAGATGATGAGCAGTATGTCACTTTCGGCGCGAAGAGAGAGGTCGTTCTCGCTGCTGGCGCAATTTTCACCCCTCAGATCTTGCAACTCAGCGGCATTGGACCTAAGAGCGTTCTCGCTGCTGCTGGTGTGGAGGTACGTAAACAAAGGATATCACCCAGTCTCTCAGCGGTCTAGGCTCAGACTCCGTACTAGTCTCTCAGCGGCAAGACGAGCAGTGCGGATCTTGAAGCCAGACTACGAGCCCATATTATGTCTGAGACACCATGCTGACTTAGACCCTTCTCTCTAAGACCAAACTCGATTTTGCTGCAGTTGGGAGCAATTTCCAGGACCACCCGGCAAACTATCTTTCTTGGAACGTCACCAATCAGTTCCCAAACCCCAGCTCGCTTTTGTCAAATGCCACGTTCTTCGAAGAAGCTCGTAAGCTCTACGCCGACCAGCTCACAGGACCCCTTACGAAAGCACAGGCCAGCTACGTCGGTTTCTTGTCCCTGCCATCCATCACCAACAACTCCGAAGCCCTTCTCGCCGCTGCAGAAGCTACTTCAGCCGGTGACTTCCTGCCAGAGATTTACTCCGAAGATGAGCGTTTGGTTGCCGGCTTCAAGGCTCAGCGCGATGTGCTCGTCAAATCCATTCGTGCTGGTGACGTTGCCATTTTGGAGCTCCCCGTCTCCGGTGGCGGCCTGATTCCAAACGCTTTGCAAAAGCCCTTCTCTCGTGGCACAGTGCATCTCAACGCCGACGACCCTACCGGTGTCCCAGTTGTTCTGCACAACACAATCGCGCACCCCTTCGACCGCGCCGCAATCTTCGAATCACTGCTGTTCACCCGTCGTCTGGTCAACAGCAAGTCCGTTGCGTCTCTCAAGCCTGTCGAAGTCAAGCCCGGCGCCCAGTACACTGAATTGGACGAGACGATCGAGCAACTGATCACCAGCGGTGCGCTATCGCCTACTTTCAGTCACCCGAGCTGCAGCTGCCCCATGATGCCGCAGGAACTTGGCGGTGTGGTGGACTCTGAGCTTCTGGTTTATGGAACGAAGAAGCTGAGTATCATCGATGCTAGCATTCTGCCTGTCATTCCGGCCGCGCATCTGCAGGCGACGATGTACTCTGTTGCGGAGAAGGCTGCCGATATCATCAAGGCAAGAGGATGAAGGCAGGCAGTCTAGACATGTTTGTACAATACTGTGTCGTCGTTATTTGGAAGATCTGTTCTGAACACTTAAGCTTACGTATATCGTGATCCAAAACCGTTTGGTCTTGATTGACCACTCATCAGCCGTATATGCGTCACACTGCTCTATCCTCGACCTGATCAACCTCGACAACACCCTTCTCCGAGATGTTCACAGCTTCGGCGACTCCTATTGGCATGTTCTTGGCCACCCGTGGTGGCTGCAAAGCATTGTGCGAAGCCAAGAAGACGGCGTCGATGTCCTCCAGTGTCCTGCCTTTCGTTTCCGGGGCAAAGAGATAGAAGACGACAACCGACAACGAGTTGGTGCAAACGTAAACCTGCGTCGGAAGTCAGCTCTGAGAGTCTCGTCATTCTCAGCATGATGTTAACGACGTACCAAATAGTACTTCCATCCGATTGAGTCAAAGGCGACAGGGGTCACTTCGGCAACGAGGAAGTTGAACAACCAGTTAAGGCCACTCGACATCGCTGTGGTCTGAGCCCTCACCCTCAGCGGCGCAATCTCAGCGGAGTACATGAAAGGGATCAGAAACAAGCCGATCGGGAACGCCGCAAGCGCGAGGAAGTAGAAGATCAGCGAGCATCCTGCGGCAGTCGTATTATCCTTGTGAGATTGCAGGCCGGCCAGGCCAGCATTTGCTATTGCCATCAATGCTGCGCCGCCAATGAGCAGACGTCGGCGTCCGATGCGGTCGATGAGGAAGATGGCGCTGGTAGCAGCGAAGAACTGCCAGGTTTGGAGACAGCTGCTGATGACGCGGGACAGAATGGGTGAATAGCCTAGATCTTGCTGCAGGATGGTATTACTGTAGAATGTAATCACGTTGACTCCAGACATCTGTGCCAATGTCTAATATACAGTTAGCTCGCTCTGATTGGTAGAGTGCTCTGATACTCACGTTGACTCCGAGTGCCAGCAGAGTTCTGTTGAGGTATCGATTGGGCGTCTTCGCGAATGGGTTGCGCGTGTGTCCTTGTCTCTCAACGTATATGGAGTTCATGATAGCTTGCATGCGCGTGTTGACCAGCTCAGAATCTTCTGCCTGGTTCTCCAATCTTGCCAGCACCTTTCGACCTTCGGCCAGTCTGTCTTTGGCGAGCAGCCACCGTGGAGATTCGACAAGAAACGGCATCATGCAAAGCACCGCGATCGGAAATATTGCTTGTAAAGCAATAGGGAAGCGCCAGCTGACTTCGTTGTTTCCAGGAACGAAGTAAAATCCGAACTCTAGCCAGCCCACGAACCTGTTGCTGTCAGCCCAAAAGTCCTGTCTCACCGGAAGGAAAGGTACTCATGTACATGACACCAAAGATAGCACCAGAACCTTCCAGCATGATGAGCCATCCACGATGATCGGCTTCGGCGCTCTCACCGACCCATGTCGGCAGAGTCGCCGTGAAGGCTCCGACGCCTAGGCCAGTCACGATGCGAGCGACGATGAGCTGTGCTAGCTGGAAACTTGTTGCTTGTAGCACTACTCCGACCAATACAACAATCGCCGCACCGATTGTAGGGCGCTTTCGTCCAAAGTAGTCGCCCAAGAAGAAGCATGACAGAGCGCCAAATGCTGCGCCGACTTCATAGAGTGCCACGGCAGTGCCTGGGTGGGTGTAAGCAGATATCAGGGGATCGGGGTGTTTGCTGCTGACCTTCCAGTGTCGAGTGCTTCGCCTTCAGCGCTGCAGTAGATGTGTCGATTGAGGGGAATGTTTTGTTGAAAGAAGGCAAGGTGAGCAGACCGTTCATTAACGCCTGGTCGTAACCTTGGAGAATCCATGCCACAGCTCCAGTAATGGCAAGCGCAAGTTGTAGGCGTTTGCCAGAGATGGCCATGGTGTGGAGAACAGATGTAGTCCGACTGGCGAGAGAACGGGGCAAAGTCGAAGAGTTCAGGTCAAGAGGCTGAACAGCAGAAGCCCTGATAGCACCACGTAGACATCGGGGACATGTGCTGCCTTATTAGTAAAATGGAATCGGTCATCTTCCGAGCCAAAAGACGGTGCGTCGTTGTCATACGGGGCAAAGCGTAGGTCTGTGGAGTCCAGTCCCCACGTGCAATACGGTTGGTATCCGCATTATCGTGCCCGAGGAATTTCTTACTTAGGAGGTCTCGAATGGCTGACCAAGGTCCCAGGTAGAACAAGAGTATTCCAACGGCGGACACGTCATCCATAAGCGCCTCAGCACAAGCGTTCGGTGGATCACGGACGCGGTGTTGAGAAGTACGAGGGCAGATCGCCGAAGCGCTAAAGGCTTAGCATAGCTTGTGCATGCTTAAGGGTGATAGTCGGGGTATAGAGCGTGGAGGAGTGGACACGCGGTAAGGTTCTGAGAGGCTGGGGCCCCGTCAGCGTGGGGATCGTCAGTGGAGGCGCCCGGCGGAGATGCTGTGAGAGGATGCCGTGACATCCGGTCGTAGCCGATAAGGGCATCTTGGAACGCGTATGTTGGCATACCTACAAAAGACCACGGCAGAGACGTGACCCCGTATTTCTCGACTGTATTGTCGCTGTGCGAATGAATATTGCAGCGTGCACATAGCCAACCATTACAGCAAGAATAAAAAGCTAAGTTTACATGTCTGATCCATTTTCTGCTTCTGTTTACCTGTTGTTGCGATCTAGCTAAATGCGTGAAGGGAGCAACCGGGAGGACTCAATAGATTGTCTTACACCAGTCTTCAAGCCATCAAATTCACCCGAGAGGACCCTCGTGCTCGCTGATGCCCAGAGAAGACGATCTTGCTGACACCCACATTCGGAAGAATTCCATCGGCCCGATGCAAGAACATCCAAGCTGTCAACAAACCCTTCAAAAGAAACCGAACGCTCGCTGGTGCTCAGTGAGAACCGTCTGCACCCTATCTCTCATCGCCAAGCTGCGTTCAGTCCAAGCATTTTCCTCCCTCAACGCTTCCAACTCTGCTTCACACTTCGACAACGCCTCGGCTGTGTGCTTCAGCTGGTCTTTCAAATTAACATTGTCGCGTTCGGCAGTCGACTTTTGCTCGGCCATGTTGGCTATCTCATCTCTCAGCGCTCGGACCCCATCTAAAGTTTCCACTTTCTCTAATCGGAGGTCAGAGGGTTCTTCATTCTTGTCGCTGGCCTCAGAAACCTTGTCTGGTTGGCACGTGTTGGCAGAGTCGGCGGTGCTGTCAGGTCTAGATGAGTTGGCTGTTTCGGTGAGCATGATTCGATGAGCTAACCCAATTCTCTGATCGATCGCAGTGTTGCGTAGGTCGAGTGGCAGAGACTCTGCGAATGTACACAATTGCTGGAGTAAGGTCGTGCTCCAGTCCAACGGATGTGTGGGTAGATTGATAGGCCTCAACGAAGATGCGAACCAGTAGCGTGAGTCGTTACCCAAGATGGCAACGATGTTGACCACCAGCTCTCGGCGTCTTTCCTTGATCTGCAAGCTGACTGTGTAGTAACTGGCGTTGACATTGTATCGCTTCTTGAAGTCATAGGATCGGACGTAAGAGCGGGCAGGGTTAAGAAGAGTCGTGTCAAGCAGATTTATTGGGCCTTGAGATCGCAGCTGCATTTGTCGCGAGACGGAGAGCATGGTAGCTTCGTTTGCATCCATTGTGTGAAGATGCTGAGGCTGATGTGTTTAGAAAGCTATCATTGATTCAATGCGATAACTTCTTCTTATACAGAGGATCGCCAGATAAAACTCAAGGGGAAGCTGTTTGCTTATGTCTTGCAGTTATGCATGTTCTCTAGTGGAAAAGGTTTGTCCACCCAAGTCATAATCATCTCTGTCTCATTCCATCCTTTGATGGGCGTATGTATCTGCGACTACCAATGTGGGACACATGGACTTCCTTGAGAGACTGGGAAACATAATCATTTTCGCTGCTGGGGGTGAGTGTGTGATCTTCTGACGTTGATGCGTCTTGTCCTCAGAAACCCACATATAGCAGCATCTGAGTAGTACACTTGAAATAAGACCTCCACCGTTGAACTATAGCCCTTTTGTGAATGCCGTGTAATGAAAACGCGAGGTGAATCGCTTTCACGAGTGTTCAGATCTCAAACCAGGTTGTCGTGATAGGAGCGCCCATATTTGACAGTGTGACGCTAGTCTCAATACAATAAAGCCGTGAGAACAGATGCTGATCTGTTCTTGAGACATGCTTGATGAAAACAGTCTCTTGGTCTGATGGAAAGAAGAACATTTGAAGCCAACTGGGCAAGATCCTGGCTCGGCAACCCCTTGATGAAGGATGATCGGCGATTGAAGCGGAAGACGGGCCGCATTCCGTTTCTCATATGCCGATGGGGTGGGTCTCTCGCAGATCAGACGACATTTCCAAAATGCCCGCGGTATCGATGCAGCTTCCGCGCAATCTCTATACTGTCTCTCTTGGTTGAATTCTACCAACAGTTCGACTGTGAACAACTTGGACGGGTAAAAGCATGATGCTACGATGAGCAATACGGATCGTGTTGGTGGACTTGAGCAGGTCCAGGCTGGGCCTCCTGCGGTCTTTCGTCGTCATGACATCACTTACTGCCAATTGTGCGAGTATGATGAGGACATGAGCGCGCGTTAATGCGTCCAGTGTAAACAAGTGCAAGACTGAGTATATTCATCAGAATTTTGCTTCCTTCCCTCTGACTTCCTGACTACCACTTACACCACACCCAACAAATCATCTCAGACCTCAACCACTCCGCAAACATGCCTGAGAACAGAAACAACCAAGAAGGCGTTACCACGGCCTATCCTTCATGGATTCCCGCACAGGATCAGACCGGTACTACTGGTCTTGATAACAGAATGGATCCACCTGCCTGCTGGACTCAAATCGAGCATTGGGACAATGAAGGAAATCCTTCTCTGAAGGAGTACGAAGGCCGCGGTCTGCTCGAGGGCAAGGCCGCCTTGATCACGGGTGGCGACAGTGGTATTGGTCGTTCTACTGCTATTCTCATGGCCCGTGAAGGTGCAGACATCACAATCTGCTACCTACCATTCGAGAAGGAGGATGCCGAGTGGACGATCAAGTACATCGAGAAAGCTGGTCGCAAAGCACATGGCTTCGCTGCCGATTTGAGAGAGCTCGACAATACTAAGAAGGCCGTTGATGAGCACATGCGCGTGCACGGCAGACTGAACATCCTTGTTCCTAATGGTACGTTATAGTGATCTTTATCTACCCTTGGTGGGACAAAAGCTAACGCACAACTCTAGCCGCTCAACAAGAAGTCTGCATGGACCACAAGGATATCGATCTGGAAGTTGTCCAACAGACATTCAAGCTCAACATCATTTCCATGATGGCTATCTGCAAATACGCCCTCCCGCACATGCCTCGCGGTTCTGTCATCATCAACTGCGGTTCCGTCGCAGGCTACGCTGGCAACCCGACGATGGTTGACTACAGCGCAACCAAAGGCGCCATCTCCAGCTTCACTCGAACGCTGGCGCAGCAGCAAGCACCCAAGGGTATTCGCGTGAACTCCGTCGCCCCTGGCATCATCTGGACTCCTCTGCAGCCCGCCACCAAGGGCAATGATGCCAAGACTTTGGAGGGTCTAGGATCGACCACCAGCCCGCCTCCTCTTGGAAGACCCGGTATGCCTGTCGAAGTCGCCGTGGCATTCATTTTCCTTGCGACGTCCACGTACACCACCGGCGAGACTGTTCATGTCACTGGTGCAATGGAGAACCAGGGCTAAATTCCTTCGCTCGGACTTGATGTCAATTCCAGACCATGATCATGGAGAAGATGTAATCTTATGAGACTCAGGCCCTACATCTTGGTATATGTTTATTTGATGACAGTTTAGGTTCTCTTCAGATGACCGAAGATGACCGAAGATGACACGAACGACAGGCGATTGTGCAACGCTTGTATACGCTCTAATGTCCTCGATATCTATGGTATGATGGTTCAAACACAGTCTATATGCGCCTGCACCAACGTTCGTGTGTCAACTGAATAATGTTGTACATTAAAATACTATAATCTGTATCTATGGTTGCTCATCACCTTTGGTATGTGCTGAGCGGACAATTCAGCAATCATATATTGTGCCGCGCAGGCAGTTGTTAATAAGATATGTCATGGCACCTCTACAAGACATATCAACCGATGCACAGCTCAATTCGTCGAACCAACAATGACAACTGCGCGAAGGATGAAGGGTTGTTGCCTTGGCCGACCCCGAACAGCGTCCGCCAATGAAAGACAAGGAAATAGCTTCAAGCTTGGAACCGATCACCACCCTACATGCTTTAGAGCAACCTGGTCCAACGTGCGCTCATAAACACCTATATCATGCACATCTTGGGGCCTACAAGATTCGTCAATGCATACCTCAGACGTTCGCCCCATATCCGGAGCTTCGCGGCGTGCTCCCGCCAGAACCGCTTTGCCCCATGTACGTTTCACGCTTCGGCGCTTCTGAGGAGACTCCTGCTTACCGTATGCATAGCATTTGATCCTTATTCCTACACGCGAGGACACTGGCTAGATCGGGATGAGCAACGACGAAAAGCCGGAAGACTTGAGTTCGATCTCGACGCTTTGCTCGATGTCGCAGTAAATCATAGTGAAGGTGCTCGCGAGGTCGTGGCTTGTGAGAAGCGAGAAGGCGGTTTCAACCGCGTTTTCATCATCAAATTCGATAATGGCACAAAAGTGGTCGCAAAAGTGCCAATGCAGTATGCCGGCCCTGCTTCTTGGACTACAATGTCGGAAGTGGCGACAATGAAATATGGTATCTGAAGTCCCCCACGCTTTGCGAATCGGAACAGAGGCTGACATGTTGCGCGGCCAAGTAAAAAGTAAGACTGGTGTTCCTGTCCCTAAGGTTCTCGCATGGAGTTCAAAACCCGACAGCGACTCAGTTGAAACCGAATACATCATCATGGAACATATTCATGGCGTCGCCCTGAACGAAGTCTGGAGTAAGATGACCAAAGTCCAGAAGATTGACTTCATCGAACAGCTGGGGTCGTTTGCAAAAGAGCTCTGTGCTCTCGATTTCGGCGCACTTGGCTCTCTCTACCTCAACACAGCAGATAAACCTCCAAGAACGCACTACATCGACGAACAGTATTGCCTTGGTCCACACTGTGGCCGACAATTTTGGGGTTACAACGACGATCAGACAATCCAAGCCGCGGTTCCACTGGGATTGCAGGGTCCATGTAAGCGTCCCAGGTGAAATGCCGCTTTATGTGCGTATTGACTGATTTTCTACAGGGCAAGGCTTGGCCTCCTTCTTCGCAGACCTCACGCATATTAGCGAAGAGACCGTGAAACAACGAAACTCCGCCCAGGACGTTGCCCGTGACCATTTCCAGCTTTTGGAGATGAGCATGAAGACTTTGAACATCATTGGGGAAACCGCAGCCTTCCAGGATTCCTTCGGTCCTTTGTTATTTCACCCAGATCTGGATGCACGCAACATCTTCGTCGATCCTGATGACCCGACACAGATTCTGGGAATAATAGACTGGCAGTCCGCTGCAGTCCAGCCTGCTTTTGTTCATGCTCTGGAAACGCCGGACTTCGCGGAAGAACTATCGCTGGATAGAATACTGGACGCAGACGTTCCGTCTGATGTACGTGAAGCACAGAACCATGCTCAAAGATGCGGGCAAACATGGGCAATTATGCTATTCTTTTGTCCGAAGCTAGGAAAAGCTACGACCCTGAATCCTGCTCTATGCCGCTACCTGGCTGGCGTCAGTTCAGGGCACTCTGACGATGCGATCGCCATTCGTTCACTGCTCACGAATACAAGCAGTGAATGGAAAAGCCTTGACTTACCTGGCGATTGTCCTTACCAGCCGAGTCAAGCAGATGCAGAGTCGCTGAGCGGGCAACTGGACGAGTTAGAGTCCACAGAGAGGCTGAGGGCATATCTTTCGCGACTGCTACGCTGCGAACCGAATGGTTGGGTGGAGGAAGGAAGGTGGGATGAAGTCCTCCCAGTCTATCGAGAGCAGTATGCTGAATTTGTGAGTGCTTGTGTCGCAAGTTGGGAGGAGATGGAGACGGAGGAAGATGCGGTGAAAAAGGCGGATAGGCTGTGGCCGTTCGACTTGAGATGAACAAATTGAGTTACCGGCTTCTCTCACTATTCTTATACTCGCCTTGATGATCAGCGGGCTGGAGAATACAGATCACGGTAATTGCATAAATTCTGAATGCGAAAATGAAATACAGGTACTATCCAAACTGGACCCTCCTTGCGCAAAACAACCAAGAACGCCCCAATGATGTACAGACAGCCTCATCCCAAGCAGCTGATGTGTCTCTATGCAAGAATTCCATTGTCATTGTCGAATGCCATATCATCAAAAGAACCTCCAAAGTCGGACTCTGTCGTAGCCGGCGGCACCCAGCCGATCGTCAAGCTCTCCTTCTCCTTGTCGCTCAAGTATGGAGCATAAGCGTTGATGAACTCGCGGCTAAATTGCCCGTAACCGCCCTCTTTGAATTTTTTCTCGATGACGCTCGCGACGTTGTCGGGATCGTGATCCGCAGCGCGTTCGTTGATGAGTTCCAAAGAAATTGCGCGGAAGGGGTCGTCAGAGTCAAGAGCCTCTGCTTCCGCCCGCGCGAGGTCAAATGTAGCTTGGACTGACTCTCTGGAGCGAGTCAAGTAGAATTTCTGTGTCTGTTCGTTGACTTCCAGAAGTTTGAACAGATCTGCAAGAACGAAGTGTGGGTCTGAAGCCACGTTCTCGCAGACCGACCGGATGCTCTCAGCACTTTGGCTATGAGCGTACTTGACCAGAGTCTGTAGGAAGTCGACCCAGGCGACAGCTTCCCTGGGATCGGTGACCGCGGCGTGTTGGCGGAACTCGATCGTATTGAGTTTTCGGTAACTCCTTTCTTCGTTGACGTTCTCTCCTTCGTTGACGACGAGATGGAGGATGTTCACGGTGGTCTCGCAGCAGAGCGACAGGAGATTCTGGAGAGATTCGATGTCCGGGGCTTGTTGAATGACTTCGACGAAAGCCATGGTGTGATAACCGGAAGCGGCTTCCTGGAAAGTGGCATTATCCCTGCGAATAACGTAGGCGTTGCTAAGCATGCGTTCGGTCAAAGACCTGTTGAAGGTGTCGCGAAAAAGCTTGCCCTCCTTAGCTACTTCCATGGTACTTCCCTCCAGCCCATAGTCGCCGTCGAGAGGGAGCAAAGTAAGGGCCGAACATCCAATTCTTGAAGCGGCATGCATACTGTCTATGACACGCTCGAAAGCGGTGCAGATGCTCAATAGATTCTTCACAGTCTGCAGCTCGAAGCCCGCGGTACCGTTGCCAATGTGAACGTGCAAGGAGCAGGTGTTGTTAACAACTACCCGACGTTCCTGGCGGTGACCTGTTGCGGTGGTCTGAGGAGGGAACAATTCGTTCACGGTAACGACGAAACCCGAGATCTCTTCCTGGTATGTAGCAGTGTGGGTGTGTTTTGCCTGCGCCATAGGCCTTGTAGTCGACTTTCCCTCTTTAGCGGATAGAACCCTTGAGGTTAGCTCCACTCCGTATGCTTCACGTCCGTTCTCACGAAGAATGGCATCCTGACGTGGTTTCAGCTTCATGGAGAGATCGGCGACCAAGTTCCAGCATCCGTGGTCGGAGTTGTCGTTAACTTTATTCTGAACGCGTATCGGCTGCTCGTAATCATGAATCTGGCCGCAAGCCATACATGTGATCTGCATTGGCTTTTGGAGAGCTTGAGAAACCAGGGACAGGCCGTGGTACGCTTTTTGTTGGTTCTGATAGTCCAGTCTTTGTGTATCCAAAACCATGAATTCGTGTTCAATGCCGAGTGTGATATTGAGCCCGTTGCTTGTTGAAGGGACGTCCGCTGCAGTTGCAGTAGATCTTCTCTGGGGTACAAGAGCCATCTTCGTAGAGGGCTTGAGCCGGATTTAAGAATGCTGGGTGATAATGTATGATAGAAATAGAGCTTGTTGGATATTGATAGATTCGAGAATCTTACAACTCCGTTGACTCTTGGTAGTACGGTATCGAAGCAAACAAGCTAGCCCGAAAGTCGTGACTTGGGCGTGCAGTGAGATTGACTGGAATCCTATTGAAAGCGCAAGTCACAATGGCGTGGTTGTTCCAATTAAGTGTTGGAGACCGGAACAAAGACTTGTATCGAACCTCCGGGGACGCGGTGTATCTGGTAGAACAAAGAATCGTAATCCAATGCACTTCCAGTAGATGTACCTGGCTGGTAGACCAAAGCTGGTTGATCCGCAGTGTACCAGATTGGTATATCGTGGATAAAAATGCGAGGTGAATTGTTTCTTGTTGAATTATTGATGTTGTAGCGCACGGATGCTGCTAGAACGATTGGAATCGTGGTGTGATCAAGAGGGGGCGTGAGAAAGTACTCCAGCTTGAATGTATGTAGTGTTGAGAGAAAAAGAAGAAACAGACAGTGATGGGGAGGTCTATACTTATATTATCCAGTGTAGCAATGAGGACGGAGAGGACGGAGAGGACAGAGAGGACACTGAGGACAGCCACGTGTTGTAGTCCTCCTTTCTGCGCCCACATCCTCTTCTCTGCTTGGAATGGTCATCGAGATGACCCAAATATAATCCATTGTGACGTGCAGACAGTCTGTAGTTTTTGATTGAGGTCAATGCATGTGTGTTGCACAAGGGGGGCTATTGTCAGGTAACGGCTTTGGTGTACTCGATCCAGGAAGGCGAGCCACGAAAACCGCGGATTTCGAATATAATAGAATGAATGGCGATATCATCATATCGATGCGAAATATTGATGATGTTGGATATCAAGATTATGCATTCGTGTGTGTATATGCAGAGATGGGATGATCGGCTTCTGGGTGGGCAGCGCCGCAGCGACGCCGATGCCGATCGACAGGGCAGAGCGACATCATCCTGATCACGCTGCATCTGCTCCTCTCAGCTGCTGTCCACGCCGCCAGCGTCATCATCCTGTGCAGTTGTGTCAGGCACATAGCGTGCTCACTCTCCTTCAAACACCTAAGTATCTCACCACTTTCGTTCCAACCTGCCAGCCTCCTCGAAGCCTATCGCTGCGCCTTCTATCCCCCGCTCTACCTTCGCTCCCACTCGAGCACCGTCCTATACTACTGACCACCACCTTCGAGTCCCTGCACCCTGAATACCCCACTTGGGGTTCAGAGTACTGAGTGTTGCGCTCAATACATTCATCATGGCCACACCAGCGCACTGCGCCTTCTGCTTCGAGACCTTGAGTGCGCAGTTCGACAAGAGACAGCCCTTGAGCCTGGCGCAAGTCGAGGATCTGTGGGAGCGCTATCAACAAGGCAGCGACAAAAACGAGGCTTCCGCACAAGCTGGTGCGTTGCAAGACGAGGAGTCGATAACCGATGTGGACACCGAATCGGAAGACCCGGCGCGGCCAGCAGCCATCTCTAGGCTGCTGAACAGGAACACAGGCTCAGCAGGGAGCAGTAACAGCTCGCTGCCATCCACATCAGGCTCCGGCTCGAGCTCGAGCTCAAAGGGAGGTGCTACGCCGGCTTCGTCGATAACATCGCTCAGCTCTACGGAGAAGACACGAGCGCGCGAAGAGTATCCACTGTTCGTCACATGGAACCAGCACTCACCTCGCAGTGGGCAGAAAAGCCTGCGCGGCTGTATCGGAACATTTGCAGCGCAGGAGCTAGAGAGTGGGCTGAAGAGCTATGCCCTCACCAGGTAAGAAGCCATGGACTCGATCTCGGAAGCAATCGTGCAGCTAACACACCAACAGCGCCTTCGAAGACACTCGCTTCTCGCCCATACCGGCTTCGCTCCTGCCACAGCTCTCTGTCCATGTGACGCTGCTCACAAACTTCTCCTCTCCCACCCGTGATCCCTACGACTGGACCATCGGTACCCACGGCATTCGCATCTCCTTCACATCGCAGTCCCGCCGCTACGGCGCAACATACCTTCCCAGCGTCGCCGAAGAGCAGGAGTGGACAAAGGACGAGACGCTTATCAGCTTGATGCGTAAAGCAGGCTGGAACGGAAGCAGCAGCGGTTGGTTGAAGGCATGGAAGGATGGTAAGGGAGAGTTGGTGAGATACGAGGGCAAAGCTGTGGGTTTGGAGTACAAGGAGTGGAAGGAATGGGATGACTGGGTGGGCAAAAAGACGGCTTTGTGAGGGCCCGAATTGCGTTTCGAGCGCGGCGTGAGGTGTCGCTGGTACTCGTGTCGGAACTGCTGACATGAATGAGATAGATGAATTACGACTTTTGACTTCTTTGTGCTTGACTTGCTATGACCGTTTGTCTCGCTCTGATCGCGATTTTCTCACCGGACTTGAGGTCCACATCAATGCTGTACAATTTGATCTCACAGTTTTGTTTTTCTGCACACTCGTGGTGAGAAGTTGCTTGAAGGACGAACGAGCCCATTTATCAAAACTGTCGAGCAGTCCCTGCACCATCACTATGTGTAAGTATGAGTACAGTGATGCCTTACCTAACTGACCACATTTTCTCCTGAAAAGAAAGCACCACAAGATCAGATCTTCCTTATGCTCGATCTCCTGATGCTGTACTATATTTAGGCCCGTGTAACTGTGTAACAGCTTGGCGGAAGTCTCTCCACCACAAGCCTCACGCAACGCCAACTGCAACACGCCACAACGACACTGCCGTACCTGGCACGAGACTCTTTAACGTCGTGTTCGCGTGTCTACATGTGCACACGCGGTATGGCTTCGGCGTTGGCGATACGGTGATGGTAGCATTGCAGCTGTCGACTGATCATGCTGTCGGAAGGTAGGAATTGCTATTGCTGGATACGAATGATCATGGGCTCGTGGCATTCACGCGCAATGCACATGGCATGTGAGGTATAAAGAGCAAGTTGGCTTTGGAAGCAAGAATCCTTGACTCACCATCTAAACGCATTAACGTTCATCATCACCCACATCGACAGCAACAACAATCAACAGCAAGAAATTACAGAACTCTGACACACCCTTCACCATACAAATAAGCCTAAATCTTACAGCACTAAACATCAACCCGCCAACATGCAACTCACCAACCTCGCCACCCTCCTCGCCCTCACCACCACAACCCTCGCCACCCCCGTCCCAGCGAACGGTGTCAACGACTCCCTGCAGAAACAAATCCAAGCAATGGAGATAACCATAATCAACATAACCAACTCCATCGTCCAATCCAACCCGTCCCTCAAGGCCGACTACAACGCCGGCATCAAGCAATTCATTCCTTTGATCAGCGGCCTGGAGGGCCCGCAGCCGTGCTCGATCTTCACGCCCGGGCGTCCGGATACTAAGGACGCGGCAGCGGCGAGCCTGCAGAAGAGTAATGCGGCGCTGATGATGTTGAGCTTGGAGCTGTTGGATCCGAGCAATAAGGTTGGGGAGGGCGACTTTCACGCGAGTGTTTGTCAGGCTTGGGCTTATTATAATGCTGTTGGGGCGTTTGTAGGTGCTTGATGAAGGATTGTGGGAGTTTCGCGGTTCTCGGGGAGTGTTATTGGGACTATCGTGGTGGATGTGGTTTTGTGTATGCAATTGTTTATATTTGGGAGCCGGAGATGGGTTGGACTTTGTCGTCAATGATTATTATTGCATTCAGTGTATTTGATATGCAGCTGCGAGCTAAAACGCTGTACTTTTGTCCGTAGTGAGTGAGGACACCGCTGGACTTTTTTGGTTTACCTCAATGCTAAACGGTATGTGCACGTCCTTCAAACACCTTGATGAATTCCAAGAACGTATCACGGAGCCGGGCTTTTGTCCCCGTGCTGACTAGTCAACGGAGCGATTTTCAACAGTCGGTCTGTGGCAAGATGATCTGGAAAGCCAGTAAAGAATTCGTCCATCTATGAGGAATCCGGGCAAGCCTGGACATATCACTCCTGAAGCACAAACCAACACTGTCTGCATCTGCCAGAGTGGGACCGGGGCCTAATGGTTGGGGACTTGGGGTTGAAGTCCGGTTCCACATCATCTCCGTTATCGCGTGGGATAGCAGGGATTGCCATTGTTGTTCACAAGCTAGGGGATTGCTGAAGGCCGAATATGTATCTAGAAGCCATTTTCTTTTCCAGAGCTCTCGCTCTCGTCCCGTGTTTTCTCAGAGTTGGCTAGCGTCCAGAGTGTCTTTCACATCGTTGCGAGTAATGGTCACAAGCTCGCCACTCTGGAACACTTTCGGTCTAGGCAAATGCTCGGCCAAATCGAATTCTTGATCGAGCACATGTCTCGTAGCATTATTGTCGTGGCATGTTCTTCATTGCTGCAGCCGTTCTCCGACTTGTTAACCGAAAAATAAGGTTTGCAGAAGCAACGACAAGATGCAGGATGACGCTTTGGCCAAGAGGCCTTGGAAGCAAAGATCGAACGTTCCACTGAGGAATCAGACCCTGGTCCCTCCGGCGCCTCCGACCATTCTGCCAATAGCACAGGCTTGCGCCTCGGAAGGATGGCAGAAACGCTGTTTTGATCCGTTTTAATCTTAGGGCACGAAAACGCTTCGTTCGGCAGGCGCGATGCGCGCCTGGCGGAAAGGACAAAAGCCCGCTCGCACCACCCTCCCTGCGCTTTTATCTTTTCCTCATCTAATCTGATCGCCTGCTTTATTCGTCTCACCCATCACTTCACTTCCCTGTCGCCTCAGTATGGGTTTCTTCGGCCAGGAGAAGCGTCCTGCCGACGCTCCTGCACAAGGCGTTGTGGATGCCGAGAAGGGCCACCAGGATGCCAATATCGCCACCGACAAGTACGACTCGGACAGCACCGACACCAACAGTCTCGAGGCTCGCAATGAGCGAGAGGTCCAGCAGCACCCCGACCAGATCACTGCCGATGCCCACATCGGTGTGCAGAAGGCAGAGGCTGCCACCCTGGTCTGGGGCAAGCCCGCTCTCCTTTTCCTTTACGCATGGTGAGTCGAGCTGCATGACCATCTCAACAACCGTCATGCTCATCAACAAACAGGGTCTGGCTCGTGGTCTTCATGATTGCGCTCGCCAGCTCAATCCACCTGCAAGCGACCCAGCGCGGACTGGGAGATCAGGCTACTCTGCCGGCAATCGGCACTGCCAGCATCCTTGGTGCAATCATCGGTGGTGTGCTCAAGCTACCCATTGCAAAGACGCTTAATCTTTGGGGACGCGCAGAGTCCTGGTTCCTTTTCCTTGGTGTCTACATCCTTGGCATCATTTTGATGGCAACCTTCGATGGCACTGCAGGATACTCGGCTGGCTACACCCTCTACTGGATCGGCTACGATGCCATCTACTTGATCTGTGACATCTTCATCGCGGACACATCTGGACTGCGCAATCGTGCTTTCGGCTTCGCCTTCATCAACACACCCTTCGTGAGTACAGAATAGGTCTGCTATTGAAAGCATACTGACCTTCTTCAGATCATAACTGCGTTCGTTGGTCCGTATGCTGCGGAGTCTTTCATCAACAACGCGGGATGGCGATGGGCTGTCGGTGCATTTGCGATCATCCAGGTGGTCGTGATTGCTCCTCTTGGAATCCTCTTCAAGTTCTACGAGAAGAAGGCGAAGAAGATGGGTCTGTTCGAAAGTCGATCCAGTGGACGCTCTACGCTGCAGTCCATCGCGCACTACTTCCACGAATTCGACGTGGTCGGCGCTATCCTTCTCATGGCAGCGTTCGTGCTCTTCCTTCTGCCCTTCAGCCTGCAGACTTCAGCTCGCATCACCTACGGCAGCGGCGCTTTCATCGCCATGATTGTGGTCGGGCTGCTCCTTTTCCCCATTTTCGCCATTTGGGAGAAATTCTTTGCTCGCACTCACTTCATCCGCTGGGAGCTGTTCAGACAACGCACCATTGTTGGAGCTGTCATGGTCGCCATCGCCATCCAGTTTAGCTTCTACTGCTGGGAGCTTTATTTCAACCAGTTCCTCCAGGTTGTCTACGGCCTCTCAATTGCGGATGCAGGCTACATGCTGCAGATTTACAACGTTGGCTCTTGCTTCTGGGGCGTGGTCTTCGGCTTGTGGGTTCGCTATTCCCGCCACGTGAAATACGAGAGTCTCTGCTTCGGCCTGCCACTCGCATTCCTTGGCGCTGGTCTGACAATCTATTTCCGTGGTCAAAATGGAGGGAACGACGTCGGTTACCTCGTGATGACGCAGATATTCATCGCTTTTGGTGGCGGCACTCTTGTCATCGCCCACCAAATCGCTGCCATGGCAGCTTGCGATCGTGAGGGTGTTCCCATGGCTCTTGCACTTCTCGGAATGTTCTCTAGCGTCGGCCAGGCAATTGGCGCGGCTGTCATCGCCGCCATTTACGCCAAAGTCTACCCCGAGGCCGCCGCATCGAAACTGCCTGCGGGCAGCGAGGCCGTTGTGAACAGTCTCTATCTCGGTGGAGCTTCGAAATCTCTCACTTTTGCCGTCGGCACGCCAGAGCGCACCGCAGCCGACTATGCCATGCAGCAGGTGCAGAGGTGGGGTGGTGTGGCAGCGACATGTGTCTTGATCATGGCCATTCCCGGTATCGCATTGTGGAAGAACTACAAGCTGGACAAGAAGCAGAACAAGGGCACAGTGTTCTAAGTGCACAGCTTCAGCGGACGAGCCAGAGGAAGTAATGTGGGTGGGTCGGGTCAATCGCTGAGGGCTTCGCTCTCGGCTCTTCAAGAGGTGTAGCGACAGAATGCTTTCAACGCAGTAGTAGTTTAGACGTTTTAATGATCATGACGCTTTTTAATTCCAGACATCTGGTGACTGGTCCTGCTCATACAGTGTTGTCACAAAGAGATGTAGTACTTATGCTCAAGGGTGTACGACACGAGCATCAGCTACGTGTTCACCTTTGCTATTACATGTGTTCTTTTGTGCAAGCAGACTAGAGCATAGTCAGAGTTATGAACAACGAACTGCTGAAACGCTGTTCACAGCTCGCATTCATCTTGGTATTCAGTACGCCGGTATATTTCATCATAGAGATTTGGACGCCTTCCATGCCACTGAGAGTACGTACACAAACTTAGGCGCAAGAAATGTAGCATGTCCGACTTGTTTGCTATATGTCAGTCTTCTCAGGGAAAGCACATGATCGCATTGATTACAATTTGTGCAAGCGCAATCCAGCCAAAAATATCTCATCTTCAACACCGTTCTTCACTTGCACAGCGCCGTTGATCTCGAATCGTGTTGATGCATCAACTACTGCATGTCTCGGGCGTGTGCACAGACAGCATCGAGACCAAGGAGACGCGCGCGGACGCGATCTCTTGACCCTGCCGAAAGCTTCCCCAGCCCATTGTCTCACAACAACACAGTCAAGGGAATCGCTTCCTGCCATTCCATTATTCACACTGCTAGGGGTCTTGCGCCCAATTCACTGCACTCGTCACGAAAGCGAGCGGCCATATCAATACCAGAACGTATTCCCACAGACAACGCCCACAAAGTAACCACGAATAATGCCACCTGCGCCGGCCGTTTAGCACCAGACGATGATCCAGGACGAACCCGAAACCTTGAGCAGTCCGGCGCGGCGCAAGCCTAGGAAGCTGCAGGTGCGCAGCAATCGAACAAGTGTCGACGAAAGTGCCATGGATATGTCTAGTCTGCACCGCAGTCGCAGTCGCAGCGACAATGAGGCCCTCGAGTCTTTCAACCAACCCGACCACCAATTGCCCGCCCTGCCGATCGACGACGACAGCTACTTCCATGAGGAGACGCCGAGCGCGATGCGCCGGTCGGACGAGCCCAGCGAGCTTTCACTGCAGAGCGAGGATGACGGACACGATTTGGACGAGAAGGAGATGCGAAGGCACTTGATGGACGTCGAGTCGAGTTTCATGCCGGAGAGCGCGCCTGCGCAGACGAATGAGCAGAATCTGGGCCTGGACGACACTTACACTGAGTTGGCGAAGCCGGGTGGGAAGACGCCGCCGTCGGACTCCATGCAGGCCAGCTTGATGAGCCCGGAATCGCTGCCCGAGCGTGAGCATGCGGCTTCTGAGCAGAATGGGGAGCAAGAGTCAGAAACACCGGAATCGCAACACCTGCAAGAGAGCTTTGATAGCAATGATACGGAGGAAGAAAGTGGTGACAGTTTCATGTCGCCTGCTGCGGCGGCTTCACAAAGGTCTGACACGCGGCAGGCATCGGCTCAGGGCAAGGTGACTCCTCCACCAGCACGAGCGAACCAGGCTTTTGCTCAATCTGTGTCGGACATGTCTTCCAGCTATTTATCGGGATCATCTCTCAGGGATCGACCAGGCTCGAAGGCTTCCAACAGCCAAGCTCAAGACGTGCCACTGCCTTCGTCCCGCGCGGCGTCTTCACTTGGTAGCTCGCAAGTGGTTTCACCGCGCCGACTTCGACCCGCGTTTCTTAGCAGCAGACAAATGAGCAGTCAGAGGTCTTCCCGATCTACTAACACAATTACATCAGAATTCTCTGGCAGCGACACGACTGTTGGCGCTGATTACGCTCTGCAAACTGGCGGCGCGAGGCCGTCGAGTGGTTCTGTATCTGGGAATAATATTCGCACATCAGACTTCTTGAACCGTCTGCCAAGTATGGGGAGTGATGCCTCATATATGAGCCGGGACGCCGACACGTTCCCTACGATCGCTAGGCTGTCGGCCAACACGAACCAACAACGACTTTCTACACGATTTGAAGAGGACGAGGAGCCTCGAACACCGCGCCCATCAACAGCTCGTAATGATGCGCCAACCGATACTGTTCTAGCACAGCGAATTGAAAATATTCGAGTCCCCGAAACGGTGGCACGAGATTTCCGCGCGCGAAATCCTACTTTGACGGACAGGCGACCTGCTTCATCGGACGGTCCGGCACCATCGGCCTCACTTGCCGGAGATCGACCGCGCAGGACGTTGACTCTGAAGGAACAGAACGGCAAGATCGACAAGCTTACCAAAGAGAATTTCGATCTTAAGCTCAAGATTCACTTCCTTGATCAAGCTCTGCGAAGTCACTCTGATGAAGGTGTACAGGAACTCATCGACAAGAACGTTCAACTCCAGACCGACCTTGCCAACGAACGGAGGGAAACACAGTCTATGCGTCGTAAGATGAGAGAGATGGAGCGGAAAACAAAAGAGCTCGAGCAAGGGCTTGAGGAGGCACAAAATGCTAGAAACTCTGCCAGAGACAACGAGCTTGATGAGGACGATCCAATACTACAGGCCGAAATGCACGAAGAGATTCTGTACCTGCGTCAGCAGCTGGACTACTCAGAGAACCAGGTCACCACGATGCGCGAGGAAATCATGACTGAGAAGCTGGAAAAGCGCAAGATGGCAGAACACATGCGTAGTATGGCTGGCCATCGCGCTGAAGACAACTCTGGAGTGCGTGAGACGATGGAGATGTGGCAGGATCTGCTTAATGCCGAGACTGGTCGCCGCGAGCAGTCAGAGGAAGATGCTCGCAAACTAAGAGAGGAGCTTGCCGCTCTGCGAATTGACCATGCCTCACCTGCACATCGTCTGGAGAAGCGACCTAGTCGTAACAGCAGATTGGGTGTACCGCAGGGTACCGACGGAGTGTCTGATTATTCTAATGGCGCTGGTGAAACCGAATCAAGTCATACTCTTGTTGAAAACCTGAGGCATGAGAACGCGGAGCTCCGCCGCGATCTCGGTGCACAAACAAGTATGCTCACATCACGCAATCGTGAGCGTGAGCGACTGCAGCAAGAAATCGAGGACCTCAAGCTTTTGCAACGTAAGAGTGATGGCACACGTTCGATGGCCGGCGACAGCATCTTCGAGCGATCCATCTCACGGGCGCACCAACGCGCACCCTCGCTCGTGAGTGATCCTAACGGGGTTACTGATACCGAGCGAGACGAGTGGGACAGGAAAGAAGGCCAACTACGAGATCAAAACGCGGAACTTCGCCTCAAATACCAGGAGCTCGAACGAACGCACAACACACACCTGCAGTATGTCTCAGCTTTGGAAGGAGACTTCCAAGAGATGGAGAACGATCTCAACGACGCCACGGAAGACCTCAAGGCCCTGGTTACAGAGCGTGACGACGCTTTGCAGTCCTCGGAAGAGTTACAGAACGAGTATCAACGACTTGAGCTAGAGGCTGTTGCTGAGATCGAGAAGCTTGAGAAAGAGATCGAGAGCATCCACTCACAACTGCAGGGTGCTCTTAAGAGAGCTCAAAAGACACAGACTAAGCTCGATCACACCACGGATGGCTACAAGGGTTTGCAAGGGGAACTCCGAGAGATTACGCAAAGCGTTATGAACCTCGAAGATGAGAAGCTGGCCAATGTGCGCACAATCGAGTCACTTGAGCAGCAACTTGCCGAGACGGAGGACGAGCTGCAGAAGTGGGAGGAGAAGTGTAAGGAACTCGATCAGAAGAACAGGAAACTTGAAATCACACAAGAAAGTCTCCACTCTGAGATCACCTTCTTGCGCGAGGAGCAAGAAGGCGACAAGATCAAAATCGGCGAGCTCGAGGATGCTCTCAATGCTGCTCAACAGAACATCCAAGACGAACAGGAGAAGCTTCGTGAGATGGAAGATGAGATTGTTCAAGAGCGCGAGCAGCGTGATGTCTTGGAGAATCAGTCCAAGGAGGAGGTCCAGAAGGTGCTTGATGGCTTAAATATTGAAGGTGCCAAGACCAAAGACGAAGTCAGGAAACTCAGACGTGCACTGTCGGCCAAGGAGGTAGAGGCAAGCTCCTGGAAACAGCGTCTCGAGGAGCTTGAGGACAACCTCCGACACGTCCTGGGTGACGCGAATGGCACCAGACAGAGCATGTTGGCCGAGATCGAAAAGCTACAACGCGACCTTGAGCAGACCATTAACCATCTTGATCGCACGAAGATGGACATCGCTGACAAGGACCGTCTGCTCAGGCACCGTGATGGCCTCCTGGAAAGCACAAGCTTGGAAAGCAGACGCTTGTCTGATCTTCTCGACAAGGAACGCGCAGCCCGAAAGCACGATCTCGACATCTTCGAGAAAGAATCTCGCGGGAAGGCGACGACTATGCGTACAATTGCACAGCACGAGTCGCGTGTGCTGGAGCTCGAGACGGCTTACAGCCAAGACAAGCGCAAGATGTCTGCTTTGGAGCAGCAATATCGCGACCAGCTCTCTGATCGCAATGCCATACTTCTAGCTCTTTGGAACCGTCTGTCGACACTTTGTGGTGCTCAGTGGGCTCATGACAACAGCCTTGTCAACGGTGAAGTTCCTTCGATCGAGGTCATCGGCCGCGGTTTGCCAAGTTTCAACAAAAACATCCTCGGAGCTGTTAAGAGAGTTGAGGGTTTGATGGGAGACTTCAAACAACGCATCAAGTCCGTTGAAAGGGATTTAAACAAGGACTATCAGACCTTGGAGCATAATCTCGACCTTCGTGTCCGACGTTTAGACCAACTGGAACGCGCCATCAAAGACACCCAAGCCCGTATGGCCGAAGAAGC
Source organism: Cladosporium oxysporum (assembly GCA_035771495.1). NCBI lineage: Eukaryota > Fungi > Ascomycota > Dothideomycetes > Cladosporiales > Cladosporiaceae > Cladosporium > Cladosporium oxysporum. The sequence continues at coordinate 1,030,697 of JAWNKS010000020.1, read as the reverse complement.
CGCAGCTGCTGCTCAAAGACCCCAGACCAACCGCTCCGTAAGCTCGCGGAGCATGAAAGGCTCCGAAGAAATCGCAAAGCTCAAGTCCGAGGCCAAAATTCTCAAAGCAGAACTCCAATTCCATCGCCAGCACCCCAGCGCCATGGCCCAGCAGCTCCTGCACCAGCAATCCCAGCAGGGCAACCACGTCCGCACATTCTCGAGCGGCAGCGGCAGTGGCACCAAACCCCCCAGCCCTGCCCGCACGATCATGAGCACCCTGCTCCGCCACCACAGCACGTCCGCCATCGACCAGCAATCACAATCCCAACTCGCGCAAGCAGCACAAGCTGCTTCTGCCGCTACCGGCCTGCAGGGCCAGAGCACATCCATCGCGCTTGACCAGACGCCCCTCCAGCGCGTGGAGACCGGCGCTAGTGAGCAGCGCTGGATCCACCGTCTTAAGGAGATGGAGCGGCGGTTGAAGGCCGAGCGCGAAGCGAGACTGCTGGATCGTAGGGGCGCCAGACAGAGGCTCGAGGAGCGCAGCGCGGAGAACGAGGAGTTGAGGATGATGCTGGAGAAGGAGAAGCGGAGGGAGAGTGTTGTTGAGAGCGTCAGCGGGGCGGAAGACGAGTACTTCGATCGTAGGGGAGAGAAGATGTGATCTGTAAGTTTACGGGGCTGATGTTCCGATTTTTGACTTTCGATTTCGAGTCGTTCCTTTGCTCTTTATTTTATGTTCCTTGGAGTGGATTTGTCTTTTCCTTTTCCTTTTGCTGTTTCTCATGTATTGCTAGCTCGGGAGCGGCACGGACACTGAAGCTTGATGACTGTCTACGGAGGCTTCGACTCTCTTATGTTAGATTCTGTAGTTCTGTAGAAGGCTGTGATTGGGGACCTCGTTTGTACAACATGTTGAGCATGAATGCCACTTCTAAACTCTTCGAAACCAGCTCTGCAGCCGTCTCAACCAGTCGAACACATCTATACACATACTAGGCTCGTACTGTTGCAGGTGGCATTTTCCCCATATCCGACAAAGTAGTAGAGAATTACAAAAGTAGTCTTTAGAGGTCTGTTCAATAGGCGACAAACGACCCATGACTCCCAACTTTGTACTTCAAGCATCTCCCGCAACCTTGAATCCACTGCTTGGATACTGTACAATTTCCCTCTTCGCAGTGTGTTTGGCCTGTCCCATCGTTACTGTGAACGCTTCTTGATCGAAGATGAAATATCCACTCCGCAAGAATGGGTCACCAAGATTGTCACTTGCATCACTACTGCCGATGGGAGCATTGCATGAACCGTTACCGAAGCTTGTGACAAGCTCGTGCAAAGGCACTTCAATATTGCCCGCATTGCCGAAGTTAACAGTGAGATGTCCTGGGGCGTTCTTGGGGTCTTTGTACTTGCAGTCCACCGGAAAGACAAAGTTGACCCTCTCTGTCGTGTTCGTGATGCCTAGGGCAGGCGCAACGAGATTGTAGATACTGGGCGGCATGTACCACTGTGAATTGCCAGTGTCAAGGAGGTAAGGTTGTCCTTCGTTGATAGGCCCAGATCCGTAGGTCTGTTCGGCGTGCTTTCCAGCGATGTCAGCCTCGATAGATGTGACATTGACGTAGTTGGTGCTGTCTTCCGTGAGACTGGAGCTGAAGGGGTCGACCATCTGCACTGTGAAGAGCGCGCCTTTGATCTTAGCTTTGTCGTACGCAGCACCAAGTATCAGTTCGGAATTGGTCTCGTTAGGTTGATCGGACCCGAGGTAGACGCTCAAGGCCACCCTATTGATTGTAGAAGCGTTCTTCAGCTGGGGAAGCAAGTACGGCCCAGCACCCTCGTGGCAGCGAGGTCCGTTCCCTTGGCAGGTCAAGCCAAAGCCTAAAAGATCTCAGTCTGTGATCGCAGCCTCTTAGAGGTGTAGACTTACCAGCAATAGATGATGCTGGATACGGGATCTGTTCGGGAAAGCCGATATTCTCGAGATAACCGAAGAAAATGTGTGGTGTGGTAACACCGCCAATGCCTACAGTATCGTTCAGGTAGTCACCGGATCCGAAGGAAATCAGCTCATTGGTGAAACCCGAGCCTTCGTAAATGGATGACCTGGTAATTAATGAAGTCAGCATATCGCCCTCACTACGAACAAGCTACCCAGTGTTAGGGAGTATATATTATCTCTACGAGCCATGTCGAACGAAGGGACAGCGACACTAGAGCCGTTGGCCATCAATTTGCAATCACTTACGAGGATGTCAAATTGTTGAAAGCACCGTAATAGGCGCAAGGCTTGTTGTCGTCATCGCAGAACGAGCCCCGTGAGTCGAAAAACGAGATTGTGGGACTGCCTGTGTCTATCAAGAGCCATTCTTTCTGTGCCGGTGTGCCAACGGAGAACTGGGCGAGATAGGAAGTGAGGTCCGCAGCACGTGATAAAGGGGCGGCTATGGTACCCGCGGGCGCATTGTAGCTAGGGGCCATAGACGAAGGAAAAGAAGACGGAGCCATGATGGTTGATGATGGAAGAGATCCATGGTATGGAGTGCAGAGTACTGGCTATGTATTGCGCTCTGTAGGCATATACGAAGCTGACGTCAAGACGGTTCAAAGCCGGTAGAAGGCACTTTGACCATTATCGCTGAATATAGCATGGCATCTAGTAGAAATTGCGATGCAGCTACATCTGCTTCGTACCATGGTGCATCTACCTACCATGAATCCCTTGAGCTCTTGGATAGGCGAAGCTTTTGCCCGGGCCCGTGCCACTGAGCTTGTTTATCTTTGCCGCGCGTTATTTGCGTCACAGGACCTTTTATCTCTTAATTAATTTGTCAATTTGGTACAATAATGCTCCTCGTGCTGAAACATACCTTGTGCGCGATATTAGCTTCGGCCATGTACACGGGGTCAATTGGATACGAACTTCAAGGTTCAAGTTGGGTAGGTGCACTCACCTCCTAGTGCTGCAAGCTCACCTCACGAGCGGGTAAGCACGACGTTCTGCGACTGATATCATGCGTGCAATCTCCCAGAATACATTCAGGAAGCGTGTTAGTCCAAACCCCGGGCCGGATACTCTCGAAAATCAAGCATTGCTGTGGACTTAGCGCAGAGCCAAACCAGGACAAGCTCTCGTACTGTGAACTCTGTGAACTGGAATCAATTTCTAGAGGTTCCGGGTCGATAAACATTTAGCCGCAAATCCGGTAGAATCCAGTAATTGTTCACACCGCGTGGTTCCGACAGTGCTATGAATAAATTTGGGTTACAATCACGACAGTGTCCAAGTGAAGTCAAAGGTCACGGTGACGATACAGTTCACAGCTGGTCATCGTAAAACCATCATACACAGCCGTCCAGAACTAGTGCAGCACCATAGATAAATCAGCAGTATTGCTCAAGTCAGCTCATCTTCCTCCAAAGCAGCTTCTCCATCGACACCATCCAAGATCTCTCCCCCGTTCGTACAATGTATCTCTCTCTAATCATCCCTGGAGCACTGTTGGTAGCTACTGCCAGCAGTGCTCCGTCTAGCAATGCTGGCAAGACCAAAACGTCCAGTAACTATGCTGTGAGTCACACGAAGATAGTCAAAGAATAAGATGTTGACGATGCTGACGATCTTTCCGCACCAAGGGCGCAGTACATTACGGCCATGACATAGTTGAGGTCAGCGCCGATATCATCATCCCAAACTGCACCGTAGGACTTCCGAAGAACTCGTACAGCGACTACACATCTGATGGCTGGGTCGGCCTGAGCGCTTACAATGGAGTACAAGGCGGTCTGATACAGACCGGTAAGTTCAGCCTCAGTCCAGAAGCTGCACTACATGAGACTAATATGTGTAGGTGTCACGTGTGCTGCCTCCGCTAATAGTCCCACCAAATACTCGGTCTGGACGGAGTGGGCCCCAGACCCGCCGGTCTTCTACAACAGCACGAACTTCCACACTGGAGATGTCGTGCGCGCTCGCGTAGTGGCGCATTCGGAGAATTCTGGAACTACATATCTCGAAAACCTGTCGACCGGCGAGAAGTTGAGACTTCGTACTCCAACCAGAGCTATGCCTTGAAGTTGACAGACGTCGAATGGGTTGTTGAGTCTCAGCTGGAATTCACAGAGCTGGGCCCTGAGGGCCTGTTGGGCGCAAGTTATACGCCGTGGATATTTGAGAATGCCGAGTACCTCACCAAGGGTAAGCATGGGACACTGTATCATGGAAGCATCACATAACTGAATCTTTGTGTGAACAGACGGCAATAATCAGATACGTCACAAGTTCAATTTAAACACTCCCGATGACCATCTGATCGATACGGTCCTTGAAGGCGTCAAGATTGCTGAAGCGATCTTTGACGAGCCCGGCAAACTGCAAGTGAACTTTACAACACCGGCCAACTACACCGTCCCAGGACTGGATTGAGCAGCCATGAACATCCCTTGAGTCTCCTCCATGGCAAGCATGTCTTACATGAATTTCCTGGAAGACCCGGAGAGTCCATTTAGCAGCACTGACCCGCAACTTCGAAGCTAGATGTGTCCCTGAAATGGGGTACCATTAGTCCAATAAGTTGGTAATGGATTTGAGTGAAGGGCCTCATCAGCAAAGACGTTAAGTAGCTGTTCTATTGGCCTTAGGAGAGCAAAGTAGAGCGAATCTAAATGCAAATCCAAGTTAGCTATCTGCTTTCTGAACAGCCAATCTGTGAGAGAGCTTACGTTACGGAGGAAAACTCCCTGGACTACCGCATCTTCATCGAGACCGGTTCCGCTTTGATACCAGGGACCGCAAGCTTCTATTGTGCCCTCAACATTTGCGCAATCGCTTGCAGTCGCATTGACGCAGTACTAGCATCAGAAGACGTCAGCAATTCTAGCAATGCTCGAATTGACAACTCATGAAAAAGTATTGTCGCTGACTCACCATAAAAGGCGCCCAGAAGGAATAGTTGACTAGATTGTCGTCGGCGACCCCAACGGTCCACTGGTGTATCTCCATCGTGCTGCTAGCCGCAAAGAGTCGTGGTGGATCGGTTGAATCGCCCAGAGCCTCAAAGAACTCGTCATATTGCCTGTTGGACGCATCGCCGCCAACAATTGTGCGATTGGCTGCGATGAATGAATTTGTGCCGGTTTGGTCAATAATGCAGTAAGGGGAGCCAGTGCTGCACCTTGTGCCTGCGCCGATGCCACGAGCTTCGCCCTGGCGCACCAAACCAGAGCCTTCTTCGATCGTGACGGTGCACTCTGCTACGACGGTCTGACAGAAAAGTAACGCTACCATCATGATGCAAACGAAGAATCCTGTTGCCTTCGAGCCACTGCGTTTTGAGGCGCTGCTTGACTGTGCATCGATGGTGCTGTTGAGTTGCCCTTGACAGAACACATTCGTGTCAACGGCATCGGCGTCGACTTGAGATGTTGTGTTGTCTCCGTTGGAAAGACAAGCCACAAAAGCCCGCATGTCGCTTGGGTTGAAGTTCTCCATCTCGCAGTGTTGGAAACATCCAAGAGACTCGATCACTTCGGCGCCGTTGCAACATATCTGCATGCGAGTGTTGTTATTGGTCTTGGTTCCGCAGACGAATCTTTTGGAGGACGGGAGTAGAGGCACTCCGACAAAGCTGTCGCAATCAAGGGTGAATGTAGGCGATGGCCCTGGAACAAATATTCTGATGTTAGTTGGCTGGTTGAAAGCGGGACTGTTTCGTTGTGACGGTGTCGACGACGCCATTGTTGCAGGTTTCACGGACGAAAAGAGTGCAAGAATTGCTTCAATGTATGGCATACAGTATAAGTCTACAGTAATCATGCACAAGGCCTGACATTAAGGTAGCCCGGTATCGACGATCAAATATGCGAATCAGTGCCTGTATTGGCCATGGTATGTGACGACCAAGACGATGAGGAGAAGACCAAGACGGGGGATAGAACAGCAAGAGACTAGAGCACTATGTCGTGTCAAAGTATCTTTTAGAACGTGGATTCATTCACTTGACGCAGAGATGTGCTCGGACAGGCCATGATCGACCGAAAAGCAAGCGTGCTACCAATATGTGTCCATCGCATCATCTGAAGACCAACCTCCGATTGAGATGGATTGGACGGAACAGCATGAGCCGTGGTTGTATGTTGACTTCTTAAGTCGCCATCGAGGGCTATAGGAAAATTTACCCTCATAAAACCGGAGGAGAGCTGAGCCAGGAAAGATGGCAAGGGCAGTCGAAGGTCACAACAAGAAAGTTTCGTCTGCATCCGTTCCTTCTCCGTTCCGCGGCCTTGGCGATGCAGCCTGATCACTGTTGACCATCAAGGTACATTTTATGACATCGCCAACTCCACTTCGAAAGAAAGAGGGCAACAACATAGCCTCTTGGAGCCATCATTTACTACTGTCACTCCACAAATCTCCAAGGCCACGGAAGACTAGCCATGAAGAAGGAAGCTCGGCACCAACTAGTTCCGCGGCCGAAGAGCATGCCTTCTGTGCCTGCTCGTCTATCATATTCGTTGGTGCACGTAAGTGTGCATGCTGGGACCAATTGAGTCGACAAAAGTCGGCCGACGATCCGACAAGCTCTGCAGATAGCATGATTCTTCTTCTCCAGAGGGGGCTGCATATCCCTGTGACTCCCAGATCTTGCGGAACAACGAGTGACCAGTCACCGTTTTCTATCCCAGCAGGCCGATCGACTTCAACGCACCAGCTGCAGCTACGAAAAGGGTACTTGGCGCACGAAACCGCATGAGCACCATTGCGAAATCCGGATTGCGTCCAACAATGTTGCTGCAGAATACATGTTCCTGCGTACGCAAGCCAGAGATTTGAAGGGTGGGTTCACTCTATGTTCGTGGACCACCACACCAGATGTATGAGCTCGGAAGTCAATATCCATTGAGTGAATGCCGAGAGAGAATTACATCCCTTGCTTCGAGGTCTACAACAAACTCAAGTCCTGAATTGCAACGAGATGGGGAGCGACGCCTCGTCTGAGAATTAACTCGGCAGCTTCCTTATGTGACTCTACCATAGCACCCGAGGACTACGGAATATGTGTGCTTCCACACTACCGACTGACCGGAGCACGGGAGTTGTTCATACTGACTACTCATCCTAACAGGCAGGACTTTGATCGACCGAACGTACCAGAGATCTGGTAACATATGTGCTGGCGGCAGCCAGTGCCGAGTCTAGACTGATACTGATGGAGGCTGCCGTCAAGGATTGTGCAACTCCTAGAGCTACCAGGTCTGCTATCCTGCAGATCAGATTGCTTCGTGGACCGAGCAGGGCGCGGACGATTACGAGCCTTCTGGCTTCTCGCTAAAGTCGAACGTTTCTCCCTTTGTGAAGATATACTTGACTTCGCCTTTGCTGCAGCAACAGCCTGATAACAGGATCTCGTCTTTCGGTGGCAACGCTGGCACCATAGAGACCACAATGGCCATTGAAGACTTCAAAGCCGAGAACAAGAGGATCGCAAGCCACCATAGTGTTACTGAGAAAAGCCAGCAGCCAGATTTAAGTCGTGCAAGCCGCGCGTTGGAGAGCTCTGTGCATGAAAATGTCGATTAATGGACGTTGCCGCTGCGGAGGACAACGACTTCATCGTAGCTGTATTTCGATGGCGAATTGGAGGGAGGTAGATCCCGAAAGAAGATTCTGTTCGAGACAGAGTTGGTGGTAGAGAGGTTTTAGTAGCAGTCCAGCAGAAATTCGTCACGCTACAATGTCCCATCGTGTTGCTACTTCTTCTCCGGCAGTGGATTTTGGCAATGTGAAGCTGAATGCGGCAGGTGCATGCGAGCATGCGACTTGTGACTTGCGCAAAGCCCAGAATATGTGGTTTCTTGGGAGCCAGACGCTCGAGACGTGGAGAGTCGTGCCGCGAAATGACTCGTGGTCCCTCTTGGAAACACAGGATTTCTTCACACCGCCGAAAGACGCACAATTGTGGTTCCAGTTCGCATGTACATGCAATTTTTATCCATCGCTTCGGCTATCTGAATCTGATACGCGACTGGGGTAATCGTTTTGGGAAAGTCCTTGCGGCAACGTGTGGGGAAGAAAGGGACTTTTAGTCGAGACTAAGGTCATGGGAGCATCCGGGCCAACCAGCAGCGCCGTAATGACCGAGACAGATACGCCGTTTGTCATGACTTCATGGGCAAAAGCGTACAAGTACTCTCCAATGCCCCTGGAAATTTTCTCGCATCGCCTCTCAGCTGTTGTCCTCCTCGTGTCACCTCTCTGCTCATCCCAATCGTCGACCGAGACTTCAACATGAGCGCCACCGCCCAGAAACTCGTCCAGTTCGGCACCAAGCATGTCGCCAAAGGCATCGGTCGCCTCACGCCTGAGGTTATCGAGAGCGGAAGTGGCAGCTATGTGAGCATGGTGGGCGGCCGCAAGTACCTCGACTTCACCACTGGCATTGGTGTCACCAACCTGGGCCATTGCCACCCGGCCGTCACCAAGGCCGCACAGGACCAAGTGGGCAAGCTCGTCCACGGCCAGGTCAACATTGCTTTCCAGAAGCCGTACCTCGAGCTCGTGGAGAAGCTGATTCCTGTTATGCCGCACAAAAGCCTGGACACCTTCTTCTTCTGGAACTCCGGCTCTGAAGCTGTCGAGGCTGCCGTGAAGCTCGCTCGTCACGCCACCAAGAAGCAGAACATCATTGTCATGCAAGGCTCGTACCACGGACGAACGTTCGGCACCATGGCCATGACCCGGTCAAAGACCATCTACGGCGAGAACTACGCTCCTCTGATGCCGGGTGTCTTCTCCGCTCCATTCCCGTACTGCTCCCAGTGCTCCATCGCCAAACACTCCAAGGGTGAATTTGACTCTTCCAACTGCTGCATGGATCCCGTCACCCAGCTCGAGCTACTACTCAAGCGCGAGACCGCACCTTCAGATACCGCTGCCATCATCATCGAGCCCGTTCTCGGAGAAGGCGGCTACGTTCCCCCTCCACCGGGCTACTTCGAGGCCGTCCGTAAGATCTGCGACAAGAACGGTATCCTCCTCATCTTCGACGAAGTGCAATCTGGCTTCGGACGTACCGGCAAGATGTTCGCTTGCGAGCACTGGGGCGTGCGCCCTGACATCCTCGTCATGGCCAAGGGTATCGCTAACGGTTTCCCACTCTCCGGCATCGCCTCGCGCAAAGAACTCATGGACATGCAAAAGCCCGGCTCCATGGGCGGAACCTACGGTGGAAATGCCGTTGCGTGCGCCGCAGGTGCTGCCGTGCTTGACACTTTCAAGAAAGAATCTATCCTTGACAACGTGAACGCCCGTGGCGCCGAGCTACGAAAGACACTCACAGATGCGCAAGCCGATGCGAAGACTTCAAAGATCGTTTACGACATCCGTGGCCTCGGCCTGATGCTTGCGCTCGAGTGCCAGCCCGGTCACAACTACGCGTCAAGGATTCAGAGCAAGTGCATGGAGAAGGGCCTTCTTGTTCTGACTACGAGCATTTACGACACACTGCGATTCATTCCTCCGCTCAACATCTCCCAGGAGGAGATGGCAGAGGGCTGCCGGATAGTGAAGGAGTCCATCGACGAGGTGGCTCTGGAGGGATGATTTTGATTATGATACCTGAGGAATTATTGCATCTCATTTCTGTATTTTAATGCAAAAGACACGGTTCACGAATACCCAACCATTTCTACAGCTTCGCCTGTCCCTTCTCCGGTGGCAAGACCCGAACGCCCTCATATGGCACACCCAAATGCCAGAAAACCTGGTCCCATCGATCGTTTCCAAACCAACTTCTCTTCTCCCCACTTCCGTTGACACCCACTATCCACGGGGCGCCAAACGCACCTGACCCTTTCGTGACATCGATAACGCGCTTCTTATTCTCAGGCGTAAGGGCTTTCTTCATAATCTCATCAACTTCCTGGGCCGAGAACACGCCATCGAGGGCCTTGTGGATCCCTTCTGGAGTCGAAACATTGATTCCCTTGCTCCAGTATCCTGAGGCCAAAGCTTCGAAAGTTGCCTCGAACTTCTCTGCCGGGTGGTTGAATTTGATGAATGTCGCGACGCGGACTGGCTGTTCACCCGCCATCAGTCCTGCGAGACAACAAGTTTTCTGGACAGGTGAGACTTACAAACAGAGACGAGATCGGAAACACTTCAGGCGGCACGACTTTCAGGCCCAGCAGTCTCCCCGTCAAATCACTGTCTTGGGCCGAGAATGCTTGCTTCCAGTGTGGGGTCGGTGCGAAAGGATTGCCTGCAGCATCGCGCGCACCCCCGAGGAAGAAGGGCAGGATGTCGACTTCTACGCCGTGTGCATTGAGGAGCGGGCGGAAATTCTTGACGTTTGTGAAGCCGAACCAGGAGTAGGGTGATACTTTGGGGGTGTCAGTTTACTCTGATAAGGGTATGAGACGGACGGTACGGCTTACCGCAGTCGACGTAGATGGTGAGTTTACCACCTTTGGTAATGCTCATGATGACGGCCAATTGCGGAGATATATCAGACACGAAAATTGAGGTGTTGTTTGAATGTCTGAAGCGTGAGAACATTGATATCGAATACTTGAATACTTGATTGCGGTGGGGATAATTGTGGGGTGCATTAGCGTGGTTTCCTTACACCGAGCCGCGGCTTGCGATCCCAATGCCATTCCCAGTTGCGATGAAGAGTAATCATTCTGGATCACTCATCCATCTCCAACTTCATCAACATCCAAGCTCCATCACGCCGAGATCAACAAAACGGCTGGAAATATCACGTGAACATCTCACCTCGGCCGTAACGTGTCAACGATGGATCTCACGTATATCATGAGTCGAGCGCTGCGGCGTTCCTGCTGCTCCAAACGTAGCAGCCACAATGCCTATTGAATCTCCTTACCTGCCCATCACGGTTCCCGAAGTCGACGTATGGACTTACTATCTCGAGCGCCCTGATCGCGAGTACCCAGACGACCATGGTCAGTGCCTACATACACCTTTCTGGAAGGCTCGAAAGCCCTAACATCACCATAGTACTATTTGTAGACGTCGCGATTGGCAAGAAACTCACATTCAACCAAATCCGAGCTAGCGGTGAGCAATTTGGCAAAGGACTCCAGGAGCAATGGCGATGGTGCAAGGGAGATGTGCTGGCTACGGTGTCGCCCAACACCATTGACCTCGTGCCTGCAACCTTCGGAGCCCTCCGTGTTGGTGGCGTGATCTGCCCTCTGAACTTCCTGTATACCGTGGACGAGCTGGTGTCCCAACTTACATCTTCGAAAGCCAAGGGACTGATCACAAGCTCAGCATGTCTGGAAGTTGTTCGTGAAGCAGCATCGAAGATTGGCCTGCCTTTGGATCGAATCCTACTGGTTGGAGATGTGGACCCGGAGAATAACGTTCCACACTTCTCCAGCCTTCGCGGCTCTCCGGAGGCCACTGAAAGAGTTTCAATCAATCCGAAAGAAGATCTGGCATATCTGGTGTACTCATCCGGAACCACAGGCCTGCCGAAGGGCGTCATGTTGACACATAGCAACATCGTGGCCAATTCCATTCAGATTGCAGCGGCAGAAGGCCCGGATATTACGCATTGGAGGAAAGACAGGAGCCTTGGATTCTTGCCCATGTATCACATATATGGTACGAGCGGCTACATTGTTTCCAAACTCACCGCTAACTCAACTAGGCGTCGCCGTCCTGATGCTGTCGCCACTCCACCGCGGCGTCACCACGTACATCATGCGCGCCTTCAACCTCCCGGAATTCTGCAAAGTCATAGAGCAGGAGGCCATTACAGTCGCATACATTGTCCCGCCCGTCGCACTCGCTTTGGCCAAAGCTCCCGTCGTCTCCAATTTCAATTTATCCTCGCTCCGCTTTATGCACTCTTCTGCCGCCCCAACCTCGAAGGAAATCATCGTCGCCGTGAACGACAGGCTCGGCGTCCCAATACGCCAAGGCTACGGTCTCTCTGAAGCGGCGCCGGGCGTATGTTCACAGCGCTCAGCAGCGTGGGACGCACCGATCGGCACCAGCGGGCGCTTAGTGCCCAGAATGTCAGCCAAGTTCGCTCTCGAAGACGGCAGAGAAGCGAGGCCAGGATGCGAAGGCGAGATATGTCTCAAAGGTCCCAATATCTTCAAGGGGTACTACAACAACCCGGGTGCGACAGCGGGCTCATTCGACTCTGAAGGCTGGTACCACACTGGCGATGTCGGCCGGGCGGATGAGCAGGGTAACATTTATATCACTGACCGCCTGAAGGATCTTATCAAGTATAACGGCTTCCAGGTTGCTCCCGCGCAGCTGGAGGATCTGTTACTCGCACATGCTGCTGTCGCCGATGTAGCTGTCATTGGCGTCTACAGCGGGGAGCGTGCGACGGAGCTTCCCAGGGCGTATGTGGTTGTAGCTAACGGTCGCAAGGGCGACAAGAAACTCGGAGAAACCTTGCAGGAGTGGCTGAACGAGCGAGTCTCGCCGCACAAGAAGCTCAGAGGAGGAGTGAGATTTGTGGAGGCAATACCGAAGAGCAACGCCGGGAAGATACTCAGGCGAGTACTCGTGGAGAAGGCAAGGCGGGAGGAAGAGCGAGAGAAGCAGGAGAGTCCTGTCAAAGCTCGGTTGTAGGCAGTGTCAGAGGCATTCTTTGATCCCATCATCGTTGATTCCTCTATAACCATGCACCGTAGCCATCTAGAGCCTCGCCTTCTCCTCTCCCGCATTCCGCATTCGCTGCTTTTGCCACTCCTCAGCCCACATCCCCACAACGTCCACCAGCCCATCGATTTCCTCCGCCGTGTTGCCGGCGTGTAAGCAGATCCGAACTCTCTCCGCCCCCTCCGGCACAGTGGGCGGCACGATTCCTCGCACAACGAAGCCGTGCTGCTGGCAGTATGCGGCGAGGTGCTTCGGGTAGGGAGTAAGTAGGGAGAATATGGGAGATTGTGGGGGCGATGAAGGGATTGAGAGCAGGGGAGTGTCACTTGTGTTGGGCATGTTGTTGAGGAGAAATTGGAGTCGGCTGTGAAGCCGGATTGTCAGGGTGTTAAGGGCGTGGGACAGCTGTAGGGTTGGATGTCAGTTGATTGATGGTGTCTGGGAAAGATGGATGCGCGCTCACGGCTTGAGTTTTGTCGTTCTGGAGGTATGTGTATGAGGCTCTGATGGCGGCGAGAGCGGGGTAGGACATGAATGTCGTGTAGATCAGTGGACGAGCGTAGTTGATGAGGTATTGTCGTATCAGCGGAGAGCATAATAGAATGGCTAGGGATACGCTCGTCAGTCCGCGAAAGTTCTTGCTTCACCCTCGAAGAATTGATGGATTGACACACCTCCATTACAAGCCAGAGCTTTGCCAAAAGTGTGCAATCGCACGGAGACCTCCTCCTCCAGGCCGAGCTCGCATACAAGTCCACGGCCTTGAGGACCAAGTACACCGTTGGAGTGCGCCTCGTCGACAATGAGATGACCATTGCCTAGTGGGAGCATCTTGTGCATGACACGCACTATCTCCTTGAGTGGCGCAACATCGCCATCCATACTATAGACCGCTTCCACGGCGATGAAGACATTGCGACGGCCAGCTTTGATCTCTCTATCGCTGCAGAGCAATTGTTCCAGAGTGGCGTTCAACGCAGCAGCAGAGTTGTGAGCGAAAGCGAGCTTCTGGCCCGCCCGGGAAAGGCGCATGCCATCGTGTACAGAGGCGTGGATGAATTCATCGTACAATATTGCGTCGCCTGGTTGCGGCAGACATGAGAAGAGGCCGGCATTGGCGTCGAAACCAGAATTACATAGCAGGCCTTTTTCGGCGCGATGGAAGGTGGCGATGTCGTTTTCTAATTGTTCGGCATAGGTCGAGTTGCCATCGAGGAGTCGTGAACCCCCACTCCCGAGGTGTACAGTTGATGGGCCGGTACGCAGTTCTTCCAGATAAATATCTCTCAGTTCTTGTGAGGTTGCCAGGGAGAGGAAGTCATTGCTGCTAAAATCCACGGAACCGGGTGGCTGGATGGTCAGATTCCGAATTGTGCCTTGAGCTTTCCGCTTGTCGAGGGCGTTTATCAGAGCGTCTTCCAAACGCTGCCCTTTTCTCGCGCCAGTCATTGCATTTGAGCCCAAGTATGATGTACATTATTGCCGTCACCACAAGATGGATGAGTGATTATTGTTTCGGAGTGGGTCGTGCTTGGTTCGGCATTGGCTTTGCCCTGCATCGCCCCAGAATTGTGGTGGAGATCTGGAGAGGCTCAACACGGCTCAGGGCGCATCCTGTTGAGTGCGCCGAAAGCATAAAAATGACTGATTGTCAGGGCAGTGAAGTCTTTTGTTTACATCGGAGATCGTGGATGATTTGGGAATGATGGTGTACTTCCAGGGGCGATCTGCTGTTGTTCAGCAACAATCACGTATCGATGATAGCACAGCAGCGATCGACAATGGCACATCCGTGTGCGTGTTGTGACCTCGGCATTACTATTACTGGGCTCCACCCCGATGCCACTAGATCGCTTGCGTTGGTGTATGTGCAGCCTTGCCCAGAGTAAGCACAGAAGCACAGGCAACTTCCGCATTCGAGGAAAGCAATCGTATCACACCGAGTACTTGCTTTGTCTCCATCGTCTTTCTCATGTGCACGCCATCTTCACGATCATGAAACGAGTGGCGAGCGCGGCCTTGTGGCCTCGATTGAGGACGCTGCAGATTTACGGCGCCAATACAGGTGTCGGCAAGACCATCTTCTCCACTGTGCTGTGTCGAGCTTTCCAGAGGAAGCTGCAGCGGGTGCAGTATGTGAAGCCGGTATCCACTGGGCCTTTAGACGATGCGGATGATAGGTATGCTTTTCTTGTTTACCTCTAGGGAGAATAAAGGATGAGGATCCCGAAAGTCAAACCCATCTGGATAGGACGACCTAACTAATTTTGTTCACCATGTAGTCACATCTCCAAGTTCGCCCAAGGCATATCGTCCAAAACCCTCTATCAATTCAACGACCCTGTCAGTCCACACATTGCTGCTCGTGGATCATCGGTAAGTTGCGCAAATACATCTATCCTAGCCAGATGCTCATCTCATGCTCTCTCCAGCAAGCCGTCTCAGACAACGACATCAGCCTAGCTCTCTACGACGAACTGCATCGGCACGCAACAGGTGCCGACGGCATCGCCATTGTCGAAACTGCAGGCGGTGTCCTCTCCCCGGCCCCCTCCGGAAGCACACAAGCAGATGTCTACAGGCCTCTGCGACTACCGACCTTCTTGGTCGGCGATCATCGTCTAGGCGGCATCGGCTCTACGATCTCTGCCTGGGAGTCTCTGCACATTAGAGGCTATAATGTGCAGTCTGTGGGCTTGTTCGCCGAGGACAGATATGAGAATGCTGCTTACTTGAAAGACTACTTTGCCGAACGAGACGTCTCGTCTTTCTCCATTCCACCGCCACCGGATGCTTTAGCAGACGCTGGAGAGGACCAAAGGGCTATGCTGGCGTACTACGAGAATTCGAGCATCAATGATGAGATTGACGCTTTCATCGAAGCTTTCTTGCTGGCACACGACAAACGCATTGAAGACCTGCGCAACATGCCCCAGCAGGCTACCGAAGCTATCTGGCACCCTTTCATGCAGCACAGCGAGCGGAATGAGGACAACGTCGTTGCTATGGAGTCTGCGTACGGTGATTACTTCCAGACATACACCAAGCAGAAGGATGTGCCTGCATCTCCTGAAGACCACTCAACCGACAAGCCAGAAACAGCTCTCTTGCAACCTGCCTTCGACGCCTCAGCTTCCTGGTGGACCCAAGGTCTTGGACACGGCAACCCTCACCTCGCCCTCACAGCCGCCCACGCAGCAGGTAGATACGGACATGTCATGTTTGCCGGCGCCGTCCACGAGCCCGCTCTCAAACTCGCACAGACACTGATTCAAGACATGGGCAACCCGCGTCTGAGCAAAGTCTTCTACACCGACAACGGCAGCACCGGCATGGAAGTCGCCGTAAAGATGGCTCTGCGCGCTGCCTCCAAACGCAATGGCTGGGCGCCTGAAGACAACGTCGAGATCTTGGGTCTCATTGGCAGCTACCACGGCGACACGATTGGTACGATGGACTGCAGCGAGCCGAGCATCTTCAACAAGAAAGTTGAGTGGTACCGCGGCCGCGGGCACTGGCTTGATTTCCCACAAGTGCGTCTCCGTG
This sequence comes from Cladosporium oxysporum, assembly GCA_035771495.1. Taxonomy (NCBI): domain Eukaryota; kingdom Fungi; phylum Ascomycota; class Dothideomycetes; order Cladosporiales; family Cladosporiaceae; genus Cladosporium; species Cladosporium oxysporum. Next base: position 1,014,514 of record JAWNKS010000020.1, on the reverse strand, counting down.
ACGGCCAGTGGATCGTCGAACCTCCCAAATCCATGCGCAAGGCTGTGGGCAAGACTCGCACTTTCAACTCCTTGGAAGAAGTCTTTGATCTTGAAGCCCGTCGCGCGGATTGGGGACGCTACCGATCGTACCTTGATGCTGAGCTGTGGCATCTGCGCCAGCAGGGGCATAAGTTCGGCGCACTGGTCATGGAGCCGGTGATCCTGGGCGCGGGAGGCATGTTATTCGCCGATCCGCTGTTCCAGCGCTGTCTTGTCGATGCTGTGCGTGGTATCGATCCGAATGCGGACAATGCGAGGGCCATGGCTGCCCAGGGCAAGGACAAGGACTGGCAGGGTATGCCTGTGATTTTCGATGAAGTCTTCACCGGGCTTTACCGCCTAGGACGGTTCGACGCCGCGGGCTTCCTTGGGACGGACCCGGATATCGTCGTCAACGCGAAGCTGCTCACTGGTGGTCTGCTTCCGCTCTGCACGACGACCGCGAGCGAAGCCATCTTCGAAGCTTTCTTGAGCGCAGACAAAAGTGATGCACTCTTGCACGGCCACAGCTACACCGCGCACGCAATCGGATGTTCGGTCGCGAACGAGAGTCTCAGCACGATGGCCAGCATTAGCCAGGGCGAAGACTGGGCAGGGTTCAGGAAAGACTGGCAGGCGAACACCCCCTCGGACACTGCTGACACGCCAGTGCCTTGGAGCATGTGGTCGAAGTCTTTCGTCGAGACTGTCTCGCGGAAGTCCAACGTCGACTATGTGTTTGCTATCGGCTCGGTGTTTGCCATGTCGCTGAAGGACCCTGCTGGCTCTGGCTATGCTTCTACGGCTGCTACTGGGCTGCGCGATCGCATGTTTGCTGGCGTTGGTGGAAAGTCCGGTGAGCCGGTGGTTCATTCGCGGGTTCTAGGCAATGTGTTGTATCTCATGGGTGCGATGACTAGTACCCCGGAGACGCTCAGGGGTGTGGAAGAGACTGTCCTGCAGGCTCTGGAAAAGTAGTGGAATGCTTGTAAGGGAATCGTGATTCGTGTCTATCCTTGTGTGCCGGTGCCTGTTGCTGTAACCTGCCTTAGTTCTGGGAGCTTACCTATGTTCTTCCTCTATTATTTCCTTCCTCTGGGGTATCATCACAAGATCCAATCCGTCCGAATGCGCAAGCCAAACAAATGCAGTTCGTTCCCTTTTCATCCTCTCACTCTCCCGGCAACTGCACCCCCTGCTCCCTCGCAATGCGATAAATCTCCTCCGTGATCCTCTCCACATCCGTCTTTTTAATTGGCACCCTATGCGCCCCGTCCCACTCAATCACCGTCGCGCTCTTCTCATCATGGTACTGCCTCAGCATCTTCCTGTGCAAATGCAACCCCGCGTCCGCAAGCCCATGTACATGGATCGTGGGCAGCCGCAGCACATGCGGTGAAGGATGCGGGTAATCAAACCCTTCGCTAACAGCTCCAGCATTCACCAGCGCCGGATGCCTCGAAAGTTCGCTGAAAGACACGAGCGGACTGCGCCCGGCAAGCAGCACAGCGAACTTGTAATCCGTGTCCGCCTTCCCTTCCTTCTCCAAGTGTATCTGCTGATCGTACAACAAACTCGCACTCAGCTTCGCGCCCTGCGAGAACCCCATCAGTCCCACCCACGGCCCGTCGCCCTCATCCTCCCTCTTGCACGTCTCGATATTGTAGAACACCTCTTCCGTCGCGCTCTCGTCGTCGATGTCCGCGTGCTCTGGGAGCCAGCGCAGCCAGCGGCGGAACGGACCCCAGTCTTCGTAGACGGGGACGATGCCAGGGCCGGGTGCGCAGTAGAAGGGCCCGTCGGCGAAGACGAGGCGGAAGGAGGGAAGCGCTTTGATGAGCGAGCGGGCTTGGGCGCGGAAGACGTCGCGGTTGACGCCGCCGCCGTGGAGGCAGAGGATGCGGGGGTGGTGGAGGGTTGGGTCTGGGGGTGTTGTTGATGTTGTTGTCATGGTTTAGTAGTGGGATCTGGTGATTGCTGGTGGTGGGGTCCAAAGGCGGTGGGGATGGTCGGAGTGTTGTGGATAGCGCGTGTCTTGGAAGCAGAGAAGAAGCTGGTTGATCGATTAAAGCTATACTGCAAGATATGCTAAGTGGGTATGAAAATAGGAAGACTGTTCTATCAAGAGAATGTGTATTATTTGCTTAGCTGAATGAGGCTGAGATGATGGGCTGCCGATGCTACTGTACGTCGGAGTCCGGTCGATGTGGAGCGCCGGCAAGAGACAAGCATGCAAGGCATGGTCATCAATTCTCTCAACGCTTATGGTAAGCGCATGCGGAAGAGTTAATTTACAGTCGTGTACTTAGTTGAGTCTGCTGTGCAACGGCCTCGCCGTGTATGGGATGGTGTCTGGTTGTGTTGGCTTCCACTAAGAGAGCATGAACATGAAGGACGGAAAGTAACATCCGTATTCGGAGAATCAAGCTCCGACAACGCACGTGACATTTCTCCCTCCTTGTCCTCCCATCTCTCCATGGAAGTGGAACAAACTTGTAATTAACGACAGTTTGACGGGAATTCGGGCTCCCTTCGTCATAGAAATTGAAGGATATACAACATACAACGACTCTATCGCGAACGACAACGCTACACCCAATCCAACCCATGCACTAATGCCAAACCTCATCGCTTCGCCTTTACAAACAACAGCAGGAAAACACATCGCAAAAAAACATGATAAAAAGATCTGCCCAGCCGAGTAACAGTGAGTCTACATCCAGGAGTCAAATTCACGACTCTAGCAATAGCGAACGAGCCGATGTTTGTCCAAAATAACCACGCGATCACTATCGTAACCTTGGAAACATTCATCGGAACGGGCAGACCGATAGAAATGCCGACAATCCCACTGAGAACGACTGGTCAAGCCCACAGGAGCACAAGTGGGCAGTAGAAGAGGCTTTGCGAGGTCGCTTCTACTGTACCTATGACTTGCAGCTTGCGGGTCGGCTTGAACGTCACAAAATCTCATGGCACATCTCAGTGTTGTACAAACCTCGATGACAGACGATCGCTTACAGTGTTCTGTATGGGGTTACATTCTAAGCTAGGTTTGACGAAAAAAGTCTATATCTTAAATTCGCACTACTATATCAGCCCAAAGCTTCCACGGGTCCCAACAAGCTAGTTCTCGTCGCCCTCGTGGAACAGATCAAATGCCTTGCTAATGTCAAAGTCCCACTGCTCGATGTGGCACTGATCCTTGATCAAGTTCGTCCACCAGTCCTTGCCGCCCAGCTTATCAGCCCTCTTCGCAGTCTTGACAATCGTCTTCGCAGCCTTCGCAGCAGGCCCGGCACCAGGAATAAACCATGTGCCAATCTCAACGCTCTGCTTCAGCGCCTCCAGCCACACCGCACAAGTAATACCGGGCAAGCCCTGCAAGCCCTCGGCCGTGAAATCCACGATGGTCTCGAGGATGGGGTTCGAGCAAGAGCACTTGCCGTAGTTGTAGCGCTCGCCGTTGGGGTTGGTGGCGGTGACTGCGTTGTCGCCGGTGCAGGTCACGGAGTCGGATTTGCAGAATTGGCGGCAGGGCCACAGGCCGTCGCGGTCGGTGGCGTCGATGTAGTAGCGGCAGAGGCCCTGCTCGGCGAAGATGGCGTTGGTTTGGTGGTAGGCTTCCCAGGTTGTCTCGCGGCGGGTGATGGTTGAGGGAGCGTCTTGGGCTTGGGGAAGGAGAGCGCCGGCGAAGACTAGAGGAAGGGTGGCGGCGAGAGCGAGGGTGGAGGCAAGCATGTTGGTGGAGAACATTTTGATGATGATATAGATGGTTTTTCCTGTTGGGATGGGATGGTGTTGATTCTGGACTGATTGTTGGAGAGATGGGATGCAATGGCTTGATGCTTGAAGATGTCGATGCTGGTGAGTGATGATATTTCTCTACAATGATCAGTGAGGAGACGACCACTTTATACTCAAACCTCGACATGTCCGTTCGCTGACATGTCGCTCGCTTGCATCCCATGTTCATTGCTATGATCGTGTTCATGCGTCCTGCTCCAGCCCAAGACCATAGCAGATCCTTCTGTGGGCCTGATACAACGCCGAACATGATTCAATGCAAGGCTGTACAGCCATCGCTACCACTGCACTATAGCATTAGGGCTCAGCGCCAGCCAAATTGGATATGCAAAATGTCGTCTATACTCACAACGGAATCAGAATAGCAAAGCCTGGGAAGGCTGAGTCGACTAGCGGGCTCGGTAGGGCTGGCTCTGCGGCTTCACGGTCCACTTGGCGCTCTTGCGGCGTCTAATTTTGGGCTGTCCAAATACGCGAACTTGTTCCTTCGCGTCTACTACCAACACAACGCATTAAATTACCAACACAGCATTTTGAATCCATGCTTCTTTGCACTGCTTCCAAGACGGATAGGACGGCCCTGTGGCAGATATCTTTTCCAAGGGCGAGCCATATCATGAAGACTTCGAAGGGTACTTTTGGTCGCCTGCCCGCAAACTGGCGGATCTATGATTTGCCATGGGAAGAACTTCTTCACTGGGATGATTCCTGGGATGCAAAGCCGCGGTTTGCACCGTCAAAAGCTGCGTTAGCTTACCTACTGATGATGAAATGATGGCTGTTGTGGGCCTTGGACTGGCTTCGACAACAAGCTATAGGTCAGTCGGTACGGATAGCTGTTGCTCAGAAAACATCTGTTCTAGCGGCTGAGATGGCGCATGAGGGCTTTGCGCTGCATGCGGAGCTCATAGCATTTACTACTCTTCTCTCTTGACTACAGGTCGCTGGATCTTTTACTGTGGGCCTCTACCCAAACAAAGTCTTTTGCCCCCCGCTGCTCACTGAAGCTTAGATCCAGTCTCGCACCGGGTATGTGTGGGAGAACGGCCTCCGTGCCTGCCTGTGTGCATGCCAGGTCATGAATACTGCCAACTCACCTGATCAATGAGACGGTGTCAGTCTGCCTGCATTTCCTCATCCCTACTTCCAAACCAGTGATTGCTGGCAATCCGGATCTTCAAGGCGAGAGCCGTGCCGCAACAAATCGTGATCGAAGCCCGAGCACGTCATACGAATTGAATCGTTACAAGCTCGCAAGCGCTTCCTCTCAAATTGCTGAACTCCTCCATTGCTACATAATGGCCCCAGACAGGGCAATATTGGGACCAACTCACGGTTCCACGATCAGGTAGGCCAGATAAACGTCGTTCTTCTGCAGCTGCAGAGATCTGTGTGCTTCAACAGGGTCGTGGAGATCGAAGGATAGACCCTCGCTGCCGCTTCTGGCAACTGACAGCGCTAGAACCCAGAGATCACCGTGCATCTCTCTGAACGTATGCTCATCAATCTTTTTGGTCCGAGTTACGATGAAGCCTGACCGCCATCCGAATGTCTTCATCGGGTGACGACGATCGAAGAGCTACTGGTGATGAGTAATCTGCCATGTGTGTAGGAAGGATAGAGTTGATCATGTACCTCTTCTTCGAAACATCGCTTCACTTCCTGCAAGATGTCTCTGTAGTCCTCCTTGTACGGGTTGAAGATCTCGAACCACGTATTCCTGGGCTCAAAAATGGTCGCGCGCTGCAACAACTTCAGTCTCATGCGATCGCCTGCGATCCTGGCGATCTTGGCAAAGGCTTCGTTGGTTGTTTCGATCGCGCTTGGAGATATCTCCATCATTGACAAGGTTTTTGCGAATCCAAGACTCGCACAAATAAAAGACGACAATGTAGATAGGAGCTTTGCATACTCGCAGGGGGCAATGCCTAGTGCAATCTGAGTGAGTCCGGGACTTCGGAGGTCGTGGTCTCGGGCAGTTTCGCTGCATTGGATCTAGACATGCTCACGTTCGCCCCGCAATCAAGCTTCCACCACGCTTTCCTCCCGACAACCCCTTTGCTTCCTTCCTCTCAACTACCTTCCGATGCCATGCTCATCAACCAGTTCCGAAGGATTTCATTCCTCATCATGTCCCGATTGCTGCAATAAGCGGTCCACTTATCCACAGCATGTGGCTTCGCCAAGAGGGCTTCTTGTCTCGCCAAGAGGCCGACTGCGTGTGCCTGGCATGAGGGCAGAGGATCTCAGCGGGTTGTTTGGTGATAGCAGCCGGCGAGGCTGAGCGTCTGAAGATGTCAATTATACTCATAAAAGAGCAACATGTCCTGGCGACTTTGGCGTAGTATACTTCTCATCCTCATTACTGTTCTCTAGCCATCTCAACCACGAATCAGACTCAACCGAATTATCCGTATATCAGCAATCATGTTGCCAGGTATTTTACTCGATGTATCCGGAGATGATGGCTGCTCTTGGAGAGAACAGCAGCCAACGGCCTTCGTCTCCGCTGCAAATCATGAGGCAATCTCAGAAGATAGCACAGCTGCACACCAACCTGTAACTCCGGCAAACAACGACTCTAATTCTACAACCAGCTCACCTGTAGCCATCTGCTCAATGGCTGTTCGCCTACCTGGAGGCGTCAACTCGCCTTCTGAGTTTTGGCGTTTTCTTGTCGACAAGGGAGACGGTGCGTGCAAAGTGCCTGCGGACAGATACAACATCGACGCATACTCAAGCAGGGTACACAAGAGCGGCACCATCCAAACTGAACGAGGCTACTACCTAAACCATCTGGACCTTGCCCATTTCGATGCTTCCATGTTCTCCCTCACCAAGAGTGAAGTTGAGAAATTGGATCCACAGCACCGGCTTCTATTGGAGTTGACACGGGAATGTCTTGAGGGTGCTGGCGAAATCAATTGGCGAGGAAGCTCAACTGGTTGCTACATTGGCACTTTCGGTGAAGACTGGCTACAGATCCAGAGCAGAGACACCTTGGAGTCGACTAGGAACAGAGTCACTGGCTGGGGAGATTACCTGTTGTCCAACCGCATCTCATACGAATACGACTTCAGGGGACCAAGGTGTGTCCGGAAATACAGTGTTATAATATACAGTGGCTGACTCAAAGACCAGTCTTACCCTCAAGACCGCGTGTTCCTCATCTTTGACGGGATTGGACTTGGCATGCAAGGCTTTGCAAGCTGGTGAGATCTCGGCAGCGGTTGTCGGCGGCGCAAACCTGATCATGAGCCCTTCACGTAAGCCGATGCACGAGGAATGTGAACTCGAGGTCATCTTATGCTGACAGTAATGCTTCTACTAGTATCACAAGCACTAACGGAGCAAGGCGTACTCAGCCCAAGCGGCACATGTCGATCATTTGATGCCGACGCCGACGGCTATGTCCGCGCAGAAGCAGTCAACATGGTGTATCTCAAGCGATTAGACGATGCCCTGCGAGATGGGAACCCTATTCGTGCAGTCATTCGGGCGACTGCAAGCAACTTTGACGGCAGGACTCCAGGAATCGCGCAACCCAGTTCAACCAGCCAAGAGGCTCTCATTCGCGCTTGTTATCGATCAGCACAGATCACTGATTTTGGAGATACAACGTTTGTTGAATGCCACGGTACAGGCACCGCCACCGGTGATCCCATCGAGGCCTCAGCTGTGGCCAATGTTTTCGGTGAGAAGGGCGTATACATCGGCTCTGTCAAGGTAGGTGGCTGCCATCTCCGAGCGGCACGATCTTCGCAGGTCGTAGCGCCATCCTCTTGGGTCCTGATCACTGACGCGTTGAGTTCCAATAGTCCAATATTGGCCACTCAGAAGGCGCTGCTGGTCTTAGTGCGCTGATAAAAGCGACTCTGGCTCTGGAGAACAGCATCATTCCACCAAATATCAATTTCAACCGGCCAAACCCAAACAGTATGCTATATTTACTCTCTTGCTTCTCGGAGCTATGATGAGCTGATTCTGCATGTGACAGTTCCGTGGAAGAGAGGTCAGCTCGTTGTGCCTACTGAGCCTACACCGTGGCCACGATCTCGCCATCAACGAGCTAGCGTCAATAGTTTTGGCATTGGTGGCTCTAACTGCCGTAAGTCCTGCAAACCCGAAACAATGAGAACACATTTCAGATCGCTGAATCACTTTCAGACGTCATTCTAGATTCTGCTGCCTCGCTCGGCATTGGTGAGAAGATCGATGTAACTCCAGACGGTGTACCGAGACTCGTGGTCTCTTCATCTAACGATAGCAACTGTTCAAAATCAGGTCTCGAGGCCCTGCAGCAGTATCTTGAGACGCAGCCTGTGGAGGTCGCCGACTTGGCATACACTCTTGGGACACGTCGTGAACACCACGCTCATCGATCGTTCGCCGTGACCGATGGACTCACGCAGCCTGTCTTCTCAGCACCGAGCAAGGTCCCGAAAGTTTCGCCGGAAACGACATTCGTTTTTACCGGACAAGGCGCCCAGTGGGCCACGATGGGTGCTTCATTGATTGCTGACTATCCAAGCGTTGCTATAGACATGGACTCAATGGACCTGGCTCTATCTAGGCTTCCAGAACCACCGACCTGGACCATTCAATGTAAGTGATTGTGCCGGTGTCTTTAGAACCTGATAAATACTGACTATGCATACCAGGGGAGCTTCAGAAACCGAAGGACGAAAGTCGTGTCGATAAAGCGGAATACTCGCAGCCACTGTGCACTGCAGTGCAAATTGCTGTTGTCAATCTCTTGCGCCGGTGGAACATCAACCCTGTCTCTGTCATTGGACATTCCAGTGGTGAGATTGCTGCAGCATACGCCTGTGGTGCACTCACAATGGACGAAGCCATCGTCGTCGCTTACCTCAGAGGTCTGGCGTTCACCAAGCAACCTATCCGCCCTGGCGGTATGGCTGCCATTGGACTGGGCCGTGAAGCGGTGGCTCCATACCTGTGCGGCGATGCGGTTATCGCCTGCGAGAACAGCCCCCAGAGTGTGACTTTGGCCGGAGATGTTGAGGGCATCAACAAAGTTATGGCTCGTGTCAAGGAGGACTCGCCAGATGTCTTTGCAAGGCGCCTCAAGGTTGAGATGGCGTTCCACTCGCGTGAGTAACTACCATGGCGAGTCCGAAAGTGAATGCATACTGATGACTGTTCAAGCGCATATGAAAGAAGCTGGACAGACCTTCGCACGCATGCTGGGCTCGAAAGTGAACAGCCGCGCACCTGCGATCCCAATGTTCTCCAGCCAAACGAACAATGTTATCCAAAACAAACATGCCGTGGATGGGCCCTATTGGCAATCCAGCTACGACAATCCTGTTCTCTTCAACACGGTGATGCAGAAGTTGATATTGTCTCGCTCGATCAACGCGGCACCCTTGGTGCTGGTTGAGATCGGTCCACATTCGGCTTTGGCAGGACCAATCCGCCAGATCGTCAAGGAGTGCCAGAGAGACGTATCTTATATCCCAACTTTGGTACGTGGCGAGGATTCAACGCACAATCTACTTACTGCAGCGGGCAAGCTGTTCCTGAAGGGTATCAAGCTTGACTTCCGAGCTTTGAACCATGGCGGAAGAGTGCTTGCGGACCTGCCTGGCTATTCCTGGAATCACACAACTCGCTACTGGGACGAGAGTCGCCTCTCACAACACTGGAGGCTCCGAGAATTTGCGCATCATGACCTGTTGGGCTCACGGGTTGCAGACTCTGGCGACTTGCAGCCAACTTGGCGAAATCTGCTGCGACTTGTTGATATTCCATGGTGTCGCGACCATGTGATCGCTGGGGACATCGTTTTTCCAGGAGCTGGCTATGTTTCCATGGCCGTCGAGGCTATGCGACAAATTGACGGTGGGGCTCATGATGAGGGTTTCACCCTGAGATGTGTTTCGCTTCTCGCCGCCTTGACGATGAACGAGACCACCGCCACCGAGACTGTCCTCACCATGCGCCCTCTTCGCTTGACAGACAGCCTCGATGACTCTTCGTGGTACGAATTCAGCATCATGTCATACAACACGAGCGCCGGAAGCTGGACGAAACACTGTGCCGGCCAGGCGCGTCGGGGCAGAGACCATGCGGTGGAACACATGCATATCGCAGACCTTCCCAGAAAAGTGCACAGTTCTTCCTGGTACAGAGTGCTGAAGAAAGCCGGCATGAGCTACGGGCCAGCTTTTCAAGGGCTGGAGCAGTTGTCAGCTCACCCCGTCACCAACTCTGCAGTTGCTCATGTCTCCAATACCTCTGGAGCCGCCGATTCAGCTTATCAGCTACATCCATCCACGCTTGATGCTTGCATTCAGCTCTTCACGACTGCAGCTTGTAGAGGCCAAGCACGATCCTTCTCCACAGTACCGTTTGTGCCGACTTGGATTGGCGAGGTATATTTGAAACGCCCACAGAATGAGATCATGGTGCGAGCCGATGCGCACTTTGGACAAAAGGGCGCTATTGACGGTACATGTTTCGGATTGGCTGGCAATGATCCCGCCGTGATTCTCAAGGACGTCAAAATGTCACCGCTGGGAGACGCAGGCTCTTCTCGGGGTGATGATCCTCATGCGGGTGTTGCACTCTCTTGGATGCCGGATTTGTCACTCTCCACGATCGACCGTCTTGAAAACTTCAGAATCTCTCAAGACTACCAACAGTGGTTGCGATTGCTCGCCCACAAGAAGCCGGACATGAACATTTTGTCGTTGGGCTCACTTGCTGAAGAGGCAACCCCGGCGTATCTAAGCGCGCTCACCTCGAGACTTGGAGAAAGAATGTTCTCTTCCCTGAACATCATCGAGGATCTTCGGGGAGGAAACAGCGCCGTGGCATCAGGCAGCTATAGTGATCTGCCGGGAGTGACTGTGAGGACTATAGACACTGACCGTGAGGTCACTGAATGGCAGGTGGAGCACGCCTCTGCTGACCTCATATTACTCTCTGAAGTGAGTCGCCCACGCCATCTTTGTTTGTCTTTTGCTAATACATGTGGATTTCAGGACTTTGATACTTCTGAAGATCGTATCAAGATGCTCTCCAAACTTCAGACCCTACTGAAACCAGATGGCAGACTTATCATACGGACTTTCGGTTTGCCAATGAACACTGATAGCTGGAACTCGGAACTGCACGAGACTGGATTTGATCCGGCTGAGGCTTGCGTACGGGAAACGGTGTCTACGTGCCGCCAAATTGTCACTATCATGACCTCTCCCGCAAGAGACTCGGAGGACCACAAATTATCCGGCTCGGTGTCTCTGCTTTCGGAGTTCCCTCAAGGCAAGATCGCAACTCTTGTTCGCACGGCACTGGAGCGTGCAGGGCTCATTGTTGAGCTTGTCACTCTGAGTGACGTACCCCAACACGATGTGCTCTCCATCTTGGATCTGGATCAGGATCGATCCTTCGTCGGCGAACTTCGACCAGAACAGTTCGCGCAATTCCAAGCTTTCGTGGACACCCTTTCTGGGAGAGGGCTCTTATGGTTGACCAAGTCCTGTCAAATGACGTGTCGTGATCCACAGTACGCTCAGATAATCGGACTGGCTCGAACGCTCCGTAACGAACAAGCTATCGACTTCGCAACGCTCGAGCTCGATGAGGTGTACTCTGAAAGCACTATGGACGCTATCTGCAACGTGTTTGGCGCTTTCCGGCATCGTGGTCACGATTCAAAGAGAAACTTCGACTTTGAACATGCAATTTCGGGCGGCATAGTGTACGTCCCGCGCTTCCATTGGATGCATGTCGGCAGATCACTTACAGTTGAGCCCGCGAGCGAGGTATCCTCAAAGCGCCTGGAAATGGAGAAGCAAGGTTCTCTCAAGAGTCTTCGCTGGGTGGAACAGCCTACTGCCGCACCGCTCACTGGGAACGAGGTGCTGGTGCAAGTGCGGGCGGTTGGAATTAATTTCAAGGTAAGCAACATCACAGCCATCGTGCGCTGAGTCATGGTCCACTAACATATCGTCAGGACGTCCTGGTTTCCATGGGAATCGTGGAAGGTGACACGATCGATGGGAAGGGCCTGGGATGCGAATGTTCTGGCCTGATTCAGGCGATCGGTCCAGACGTGCAAGATCTCCAGGTCGGCGATCGTGTCTTCATGGCTGGATCAAACACATATTCGACATTGCTTCGTACCACGACTAATCACTGTGCTAAGATTCCTGACAGCTTGCCATTCTCGGATGCAGCTACCATGCCCTGTGTCTACGGGACCGTCGTGCACGGCTTGCTCGAGCTTGCCCAACTCGAAGCCGGGCAGGTAAGTTCAATAAGAATTCTAATGGATCCATCGATGACCCTAACAATTTTTGTAGAGTGTCTTGATTCATTCTGCATGTGGAGGGGTTGGCACAGCAGCCATCAACATCTGCCGCATGATCGGCGCGAAGATCTACGCAACGGTAGGCAACCAGGAGAAGATTGAACATCTAGTGAATAACTTCGGCATTTCCCGAGAGAACATCTATAGCTCCAGGAACGTCGACTTCCTCCACCAGATCAAGCGCGCCACGAATGGACGAGGTGTAGATGTCGCGTTGAACTCGCTCTCCGGAGATCTACTGCATGCAACGGTAATTGTCAGTCCCCTTTCTGAGCTAAAACCCCCTACTGACTTCTTCCATCAGTGGGACTGTGTAGCAGAGTTTGGCAGCATGGTCGAGATTGGGAAACGCGATTTCATCGGCAATGGCCGGCTTGCTATGGCCTCTTTTGCGGCAAACCGCTCCTTCTTCGGCGTTGATTTGGCTCATATGTGTGCTCACCGACCTCGGAAGATCAAGAGGTAAGTCCAAATGTCGCATCATCAAGGGAGAATTGTCGTCACTAACATGCATTCAAAGCCTGCTGAACAAGATTGTCAGCTATTATAATGAGGGTGCCATCCAGCCAATCCGGCCCACTACGTGCTACGAAGCTTCTCAATGTGAAGAAGCGTTCCGCTCGATGCAGAAAGGACAAAACTTCGGCAAACTTGTTTTGCAGATACCCGAAGATCCAGCTCTTCCAGCAGCAGTTCCTGCTCGCCTCCGCACAACCTTCAGACCTGACGCCACTTATCTGCTGGTCGGTGGTCTTGGGGGTCTTGGCCGTTCGGTCGCAACCTGGATGGCAGAGCATGGTGCGAGGAACCTCGTCTTCCTTTCCCGCAGCGCAAGTAGCACTTGCAGTGACACCCCAGCTTTCATCGACGAACTTTCAGCATTGGGCTGCCACACACAAGTCATGGCTGGTGATGTCACCAGACTGGATGACATCTACCGTGTCAAGAGGGAAGCATTACTTCCTGTTGCTGGCGTCATCCAAATGTCTATGGTCCTGCGAGATGGTCTATTCGCACAGTCTACTCATGAAGACTGGGAAGCCGTTGCAGCGCCGAAGGTTGAGGGAACCTGGAATTTGCACAAGGTATTCGCAAGGGACGATCTTGACTTTTTCATCATGTTCAGCTCCATCTCGGGAATCGTCGGCAACCCTGGACAAGCCAGCTATGCGTCTGCAAACACCTTCTTGGACGCTTTCGTGCACTTCCGCCACGGTGAAGGAATGCCTGCATCAGTTTTGGACATTGGTGCAATGGGCGACGTCGGCTTCGTCAGTCAGAACCAGGGCGTCATGGACCATTTGACTGCCAAGTTCGGCTACATTCTCCAGGAACAAGACCTACTCGATGGTCTTGAGCTTGCAATCAAGCACTCTCGGCCTTCGCCGCAGACCCAGCCTTCGACTTGGAAGGGCTCCGTCAATCCAAGCCAAATCGGACTCGGGTTCAGAATGTCTCTACCGAGCACAGCTCCGGAGAACAAGGCTGTCTGGAGGAACGATAGACGTATGAGCATCTATCGCAACAAGGATGCGACTGCAAGTGGTGGTATTGATGACCAGGCAAGCAGACGGACAGGTGGCGACGATCCGTTGAAGGTACTTCTGGCAACAGCTTCCAATGATCCGGCATTCTTTACCGCCCAGAGCTCTATCGATGTCATGGCCACGTACATCGGCGCTACTCTCTTCGACTTCATGATGCGGCCTCTGGAGGATTTGGACGTCAAGATGAGTCCAAAGTCGCTCGGTATGGACTCACTGGTTGCTATCGAGCTCAAGAACTGGTTCAAACAAAGGGTGGGAGTGGACGTTGGCGTCTTAGAAATCATGGGTGCGGGTTCTATGGAACAGTTGGGCGCTGGGGTGTTGGAAAAGATTGCTATCAGGCTGGCTGGTAAGGGCGATAATTAGACATAATGAGAATGATGATTTATGCAATTCATGAATTGATACGTTGCTCTCGCTCCAAATGATCACATAGGTGCTGATCGGCGTATTTGCATCATCAGTCCGATCTTGGGACGCATGACAATCGTGACCCTAGGCATTGTGCCATTTGTATTTATTGCGAGTAAAAAACAGGTCGTCCATTGATCTGCGTTTGTCCATGGTCGCGAATATGATCGCCTTAGAGTGGAAGTCGTCCGCTGTAACCTTTTTCGAAGTGACTTATACGGGCTACCCGGCCGTGTGGCCCTCCAACTTTCGATGAAACTGTTGAGGAAAACCTTCACGTGCAGTTATATCCTAATTATCGGCGTTGGACGACCAGCGAGTATCGATCGACGGGTCAGCCAGTCAAAAGTAAACAGATCTGTGCATTAACGGTTCAAAGTTACACTGTACAAAATTCGAACCTCGCATCTACTGCTTCATCACAGGAATCCCCGGTCCCGTATATCTAACAGCACTAAAAGAAGAGGACAAATCCATAGTGATCTTCAATTCACTTACAGACTTGTTGGGAGTAAGATCGAGGCAGCAGGATGCTTGTACGGGATGTAAGTAGGGGTCGGCAGGGTTAGGGTATGTCTGCATTTTGTTCAAAAAACATCAGTGATGGCGCAATCATCGAGAATTTTTGATGCATGCAACGCTCTAGCGCTTATATGTGTCCAATTACTGATTAAACTATGCACTGGGAGTCTTCAATCGATCGTTGTTGAAGTATATGACTACCGTGACTCATGCGGGCTTGTTGCTGGGTTCATGTGCTACGTTGTTTCCGTAATGTCTCCATAACTTCTTGTCATCATCTGTACCAACCACTGCTGATGCGATTTAGTCGAAGGAAACTGCCATGTGCGACCTGTCATGTGCTTCTCCCTTGTACGAGAAGTTCAGGAATCATAGCAACTGTTTGCTAAAGCCTGTGTCATTCTTCATGTCACTGGTAAGGATTCCATCGAATAGCGATGGACAGACGCAAAAGATCACGAGATTGGTTTGTGTGTTCAACACCTCTAGCCATTTGCTATCCAGGCGTTATCAAGACTAAAGGCTCAGCCAGGCTGAGTGGATAGTAAGGCGTTTACTTCGATACCAGAAGTGGGGGAAAAGTCACTGTCATTCATATCTACGATCATCTTGGCAAGATGTTATTCGCTCTACGTCGTGTCTGCCAACCCTCAAATACTCTTCACGAAATACTGAGAAATTCATGATCTACTCATCATCATACCTTGAAATCAAACCCTCTAAACTCGAACCACTTCTGCACGTCTTCATCCTGAAGCATCTCCTCCAGCACTGTCGTCTCGACGGGCACAGCAAATTCCATCACCTCTTCCTGGTCCGCCCTCGCCTGGCGGTAAGGGTAGATAGTCACAGACGGCGCCACGCCCAGCAGGTGTCTCAGCGCCGTGGGCTTCGCGAAGCCAAAATTGGCTTGGTAGACATTCGGGCCACGCCAGTCGGTCGTCTTGAGCGGCGGGATGGCACCAATCTTCCGCTTTGGCGCTGCACCGCTCTGCTGGGACTGCTTGATCGCATCGAGTGTTTTCCAGATGTATGCTGAGTCGACACTGTTGGTCAAGCGGCGGATGTAAGCTGCTATGGTGGCGAGTGAGGCGGTATGGGCGACTTCTTTGATTGTGAGCTGTACGAACTGCGAGTCTGAACCGACGGGAACGATGGCATTGCCGAAGTACAACGAAGGCAAAGGGGGAGAGAGTTTCGAGCGGATGTTGACAAGCTGGGAGAAGGGAGCGGGTGCGCACTCGTCCGGGTTGTATGCTTGAGCACGGTAGCGGGTAAGGATGCGGAACCAGAGTGCGGCACAGGCATCATAGCTAGAGATCCACGGTCCGGACTCTGAGGTGGCGAGATCTTTGAGTGCTGCTGCTTTGCTCTTGGGTAGGTGGAACAGGCAGATGCAGACAGGAAGGAACTTTGGTAGGCCTGCGGGTGCGGATGGTTTAGCTTGGCCATTTCCGTTGAGCTCCTTGTCTTTACTCGATGGGCCTTCAGTGGCAGTATCTTCAGTCGAAGTTGTGAGCGTGCTGTCAAGTCGAGCACGATACAGGCACATGGGATCGAGACTGGGTAGTGGCGTTCCCTCCGCCAAAGCACGCGTAGTGTCCGCCCACAAGTAAATGAAGCCAGCCAGGCCAGCAAAGTCCATAACCCAGTGGTGCGCGTGGATTGCCATCGCGATGCCTCCAGGAATGAAGTTTGCCTGGACACCGAGCACTGCTGGGCTCCTGTCTGTTGCAGCGGCAGAGTCAACAGGATTGAACTCCATGCCTTCCAAGCTCCATCGCTTGAGATTACCGAGCTTGCTAGTAGCGAAGTCGCTGGCCGCTAGTTCCTCGTACGAAGGGACTTCGCTGGAGTCGCACCAATGCTCAACGAATTGTACAGCACTCTCTTTGCGAGAGAGAATGCCGTGATCGCCGTTCTCGGCAATCTCAATCGTGCCGGTCAGGTGGCGACATTGGGGTAGAGTTGCGGCCAGGCCGGCTCGGAGCTTCTCAGCGACAGCCTTTTGCTCGCCATCAGGAACGGCGAAGTGCAGGAGGACTGGCACCCAGATGGCTGGCTGCGGGAGGTAGTCATTCGTAGAGAATTTGAAGAACTCGTCCTGGAATGCCTCGTTATCATTCGGAAGGACATTGTGGACGATCTTGACGTCTGTGCTGGCAGTCGGGTGAGGCATTGCACGAGTTGGCTCTCGGTTCGTCAGCGAAGTTGCGGTTAGGTCAAAGTTGTCCTTGAGATGTGATGAATGATATGGGCAAGATCTCGCGGTGCTCGTGTGTATTTGTAGACAAAAGGTGGTCATCTCGGCTCGAAACATGCTTACCAGGAGAGGCCAAAAGCTCCAAGTTCGGGTTGTTTCTCTTCAAAGCGCGCAGGATATCGGTACGTTGAAGTGCTATAAACCAGCGCATAATCCCTGCGTCGGGGTCAAGGGTGATGTTTCAAGCATTACTCAAGGTGTTGGAAGAGTGATATTACCAGCCGATGTCTTTGGTCATATGTGGCTTCTCGACCAAACACGCCTTATACTCTCTGAGGATAGGGATACCAGGCCACGCGAGCCAGCGGGAGATTTTGCGCCGCGTCTGATTGCCAAGTATACGACCGTTGCTGAGCGTAACAGTATTTCCGAAGCTTGTGATTGCGGTATATTCCTACTTACGAAGAGGTTGCCTCGACCTCCGACGCGTGGCGAGATGTACTATGCACCATATCAACCACCGCCATCGGTGCTCTCCCAAGTCGCCGAGTCTCGTGCATCGTCGTCCGCCGTGCTCTTTCTCCGTCCTATGCCTTCTTATCCACGAAGAGTATGGCGCAACCTGATGTTATCGGCATGCTGGCGTGGACACAGTGCTCCGACAAGATGATTTGTTGTGCCGAGTCGTTATTGGAGATGTTGTTGTCATCAACGAACAACAAACCCGCCCGAATTCGAAGTCGCAACAATGCTGCTATGACGTCTGGAACAGCTCTCGAAACGCACGCACGTGCAATCAGCCCCAACAACCCCCAAAGCCCTCCATAACCTTCCATTTCTTCATCCTGCCACCGACACCGTCTCCTCCTCCATGTCCCTACGCCCGCTTATTGCCTCAAGTGCCCATCTAGATCCTGCAATCTGTTTACCTGTCGTGCCCCACAAGCTCACTCTCTGTTATCGCCGCCCTTGACCGCACCAACAGTAGACCCGGCGTGTCCACTAACACTTTCGGCACCCTCACTCTGCGCTTCTTTCTCACCAGCGTCGGCCGCGGCGTCGTCGCCCTTCTTCTGCTTTGGCGGGAACTTCGGCTTCGCCTTCCGCCACTCCATCGTCGCAGCACCAAGAATCTCGATGCAGGCCAAGATCAGACCGACCTGGAAGACGGTACGCAGCGAAGCGTTGTAGGCCTTAAGAGCAGAATCGTGGGAGGCCTTGGGGACATACTTGAGGATTTCAGTCGCACCGCTGGACTGGATCAGCTGCGCGGTGATCCCTGGCACGCTGCCGAGACGCTTCAACAGCTCTTTGCTAAGCACCTGCTGGCCTACGGAGGTGAAGATGGCGGCGAAGAGCGTTTGCGAGAAGAACATCAGCGATGCGCCGATCGCAACGTCGTCCTTGGGCAAGATTGTCTGCGCGGCCATGTTGGGCACCTGGCCAGCCAGGCCGACGCCGAAACCGTACAGGATCTGGTAGCCAACCCACATGCCTTTCCCAGTGTTAACATTGAAGGTCGTCATAAGCCCGGCGCCCAGTGCTGTAAGAGAGGCGCCGACAATGAGAGACGGCGTGTAGTAGCCCGTGCGTGTAGTAAGTTCGCCGTTTGCAATGAAGCCAATGACGATGAGAAGTACCATCGGTAGGATATAAGTACCGCTAGCCACTGCGCTGCTCCCCTTGATGGCCTGGAACCAGAGAGGGAGATAGTACACTGTCGTGCATGATTAGCGTCAAGACTGCAATGTCAAGGCCGAGCTTGAACTTACGATAAACTGTCTGATGCGAGCCGATGCACAAGCTGACCCATACGCCAGAAGCAATACTGCGCTGCATAAAGATCTTAGGTGGAACCGTCGCTTGGTCTGGCTTCCAGATCTGAATCAGGACAAAGGCAACCATGAGCACAGCGGCGAGCACAAGACAGAGAATCACACGCCATTCGCTCCACTGGAAGCTGTCAGTTTGATGATGCCTGACAAGTTAGACGAACAGGACCAGAACAACTCACTTGATACTTAGATCCACCCCATTGCAGCGCCAAACACAAACATACGACTCCGGGCAGAAGTGCGGCAAAACCCAAGAGATTGAGCTGTCGGATCTTCTCCTTTACGGGAACCTTGGTGGTGGGGCGATCAGGTATCTTCAGTAAAAAGGTGACGACCGCCATGGTCACTGCTCCCATAGGCACTATTGCCGGCATTTGTCAGTCTTCCAAAATGCGACGACACTGCTCGCTTTCCCGAATCTACTCACGATTGATCCAGAAACACCATCTCCAAGTGGCATGTGTGGTGAAGGCACCACTGAGAGTCGGACCGAGCACTGAGGATACGCCGAAGATGGCACCAGCCATGCCTTGCATCCTGGGACGCTGCTCGAGCGGCACGCAGAACACCAAGACAACCATCTGGAGCAGAAGGATGTCAGCATTGAACGGAGAGCACCATTTTCGAATGTCGGACTCACAACGCCGGAAAGAACGCCTCCAGCTCCTACGCCCGCAATCGCTCTGCCGATGATGAACGCGATCGAGTTTGGAGCCGCAGCGCAGACAGTTGAGCCGACCACGAATACCAGGATGGAACCCAGAAAAGTAGCCTTGATGGGAACGAACTTGTACAGCTTTCCGAAAAGCAGCTGGAACGCCGCGTTGGTGAGCAAGTAAGCCGTGCCATACCAGCCGATGTCGTCTGGCGACTTGAAGTCGTTTGTGATTTGAGGGATAGCGGTCGAGACGATGAGTTTGTCCTTGTGAGCATGTTAGGACGTTGTTCCTTCTAAACAGATTACACAATCGGTCGAGCGATGGAGGTGACGTACCAAAGACACCATGAACACGCCAAGGTAGAAGGATGCCATGAGCATGACAAATTGGATACCTTTAGGGTACACTGTAGTGTCCTCTTCCTCCTCGACCTTCGCTGGATCGTCCCCAGTCGTCGCTGAGACAACCTCCTGTTCCTTCGACGCAGACATTTTGTACAATATCGAGGTCGACGAAAAGTGAATGCAATAATCGTGGTTTGTGTAGTTTTCTCGTGCAATTCGTCCGTAGTGACACAAGCTTGATTGAAGTGCGTCGCAATGTTGTAATGAAAGAGAATGAACACCGCGAAGTACACGGAAAGCAATCACGAAACATAAAAGGTCATTTGGGCCCAGGCGCTCCTGCTCGGGTCGCGCTGAACTGTTTGGACCGGCGTCGGGTCGAATCTGATTGGCCAGCGCGACGGATCGGTGGCATTCACGCTCGGCCGCAGGAGCACGCAGCACATTCATTGCGGCACAGCAAGCAAGGAGGCCAGCTAAGCCTTTTGATTGCCGCTATAATTGAGCTTGTCTTCCTGTGAGGAGCCCTTGTGGTCTTCCGGGGGGAAAGCCTTCTTTGCTGCCGAAGGGAACAGAACATGTCGTCTGTATGGTTCGGGCTGTGTTTGACTGTCTCGTTGCTCCGAAGGCTATCTATACAATAGAACGCAGACTGCTAGTTGATGCTATGTCGTCTTTCTAACACAAGATCTAATTCGCCATGGACACTCACGCGGTAGCTTCAAGGAAGGCCAAGTACCTATGTCTCACGATCTGCGGCTATCGAAAGCCAGGCATGAGCGAGGAGGCCTATCGCAACCACATGGTCAACGTCTCAGCACCGATGACCAAAGACCTGATGGTCAAACACGGCATCAAACGCTGGACGCAGGTACACAGATCTCAAAAGTCATCACAAGAAGGTCCGCCGCAACCGCTGACGACAAGTCGCACCAGATCCACAACCAAGAAGCCACGCGAGCACTGATGAGCCAGCTCTTCGACTCGCAGATGTGTAATGTCGCGGACTTCGATTGCTTCAGCCAGGTTGTGTTCGAAAGCCTCGAGGATTACAAGCGCATCAAGCAGGATCCGTTCTACAAGGAACACCTCGTGGGCGACCATGAGAACTTCGCGGACACGAAAAGGAGCATGTGAGATTATAGCTACCCTGGGCTGATGATTGTATGTAATGCTGACCTTTAAATTTGCAGGATGACTATCGGCTGGATCGAAGAGTTTGTACGTGATGGGAAGGCCGTCGATGGCTTCGAGGTGCGCGATGATGAGAAGCGCGACGCATGGGCGGGTCATGAGTTCGATGGCACGCTCTCGGCACTCGCGTTGTGTGGACTGACCCTTTCGATTACCGGTCTCTTTTGGCTGCGGAGGTATTATAGATCTTGAGACTTGGTTGTTGGATGGTCTACGTCATAGGAAGTAAAGTCATGAATACATGAAACGACTCGCATGATATTTCCCACTCGCCGTTGGAGAGTAAGAACTACCTGCTTTAGTCGCTCGCAAAGATTGCTCTGAAACAGATACTGCAAGACTGCCCTTTGCCCTGCATGCACGTTTGTCTGAGCGACTACAGCTCCTCCGTCGGGCCTAGGCGTATTGACTGAGAAGCTTTCGGGATGTTTCATCGAGCTTCGTGATGTTGGGTAGGGTATCTGCCCGATGCGTCACTCGGAACGTTGATAAGAACAAGAACATACGACGCTGGAAGACAGCGGCAACAATGATTGATGACAGGCTGGTGGTCGATCATTGATCGAAAGCCTATCGTTGGCGTCACTCAAGCCGAGCCATTTATTGATGACTGTAACTTACTCGCCGGCCACTATGAAGTCGAGTGACCATGTGGCGAGGGAGGTGAATAGTGTCAGCTCAGTAAGTAATATGTGACAGATGGATAAGATGGATTAGATGCGATATCTCCATCGCACGAAGCGGTTCCCTTGCTATGAACAGACTACTCAATCTTTACACCATGATGCCAGCGTCTTCCCATCCCAGTATGTCTCCATCTCAATGCCATATAACAGCGGAGTTTACATCTCTCTTGGTTCAAACTTGCAGTGAGTGCCTTGTGGGAGCTTCGGCGCAAGGTGATCCAGCGCGTGGGTAGGTTGCTTGAAGTCAGGCGTCGGCTCGCCGTTCTCATCACATCCGGTCCACTTGTAAAGCGCAAGGGCGTAAGCCAGGAGCATATTCTGCTGGATCTTCGCCCAGCGCATACCAATGCAAGGGTGACGGCCTGCGCCCCAGCCCATGACTGTGAAGAATTAACGTTAGCTGCTATCTCTTGTCGAGAAGGTCTTGAAGTCTACTCACAGCCGTAAGCTTCCTGCTTGAACTCTTCGCGACCCTCCAGCCAGCGCTCAGGCTCCCACTTCATGGGGTTAGGGTACAACTTCTCGCTGTAGTGGACGTCTCCAGTGTTGTAGCAGGCGAAGCTGCCGGGCGGAATCACCTCATTGGTACCCGGGATGGGAATCGCGTTGGAAGTGTCGTTGAAACGACCCATGGGGAATGCAACCCACATGCGGATCGCCTCGGTGTAGCAAAGATCGATGGAGGCAGACATCTTCTCCCATCCTTCAAGTGGCAGGGAGTCAAGCTGGTCGACGAGGGATGCATTCTGGTTCTTGGCGTACTTCGAGGCACTGGCTTTGATTTCCTGGTAGATCTTCTCTTGCCAGTCGGGGTGGTGAGCGACGATGTTGAGCATGGAGCCAGAGATGACGCCCGAGTTGGCGCCGGCGATGAAGAGCATGCTGATCATGAAGTTGGTGATGTAGTCTTTGCTGTCGCCAGCGTTGATCAAGGTTTGCAACGCGTCGTCTACGGGAGCTGCGCCAGGTGCCATGCGCTTGTCGACAATCGGCTTCACGATGTTGGTGACACCCCATCGTCCGTACTTGCGCTTCCAGTAAGATGGACTGAAGTATGACAACCAGGGGAAAGCGAGCAAGTGAAGGCTGCTCGTAAACTGCAAGATGGGCATGTACTTGAGAAGAGGTTCCATGAGACTTGGGTCATCCGCGATAGTGTCAGAGCCAACGATCCGGGCGCCTTGTTGCACGACAACACGGTAACAAATCTTAGACGGATTGATCACGTTGCTTGGCGCATCTGACAGGGCCTGGAAAGCCTTGCGAGCGTCTCCAGTCACGCGTGGGAGGCGTTTGGTGAGCTGATCATTCCGCTGCAAGTCAAGCAGGCGGCGTTGAGCGTAAGTGCGACCGCTGGAGCCGGTGCTCTTCCAGATATCGTGGATGACTGTCGAGCGGCCATCGATGAAATCAGGGCCGTGTCCAATGAGAGTGATGCCTTTGATCAGATGAAGGCTACGATCGTCCAGATACATCTTACGGGCAGCCTCGCCGGACACTCCGACGACATGGTTCTTGCCCAGCCAAAAGCTGAAGTTGCCCGCTTTGGACTCGGCCATGGCAGCTCTCCAGAAGCCCCTGCATGCAACTGTCAGCAGAAGTCCTACTAAGCCTCATGTCAGGAAAGCTGCGGAGTACATTTTCTGGGTGAAAAATCTCCAAGAGCCGATGAACGGGACAGTGTCTTTGGTGAATGCAGGCGCCCTAGGGTCGACCTTGGGGGCGTAGGACAGATAGGCCAGCAAGCCCAGGCACACAGTGATCAGACCGCTTAGACCGAAGGTTGACGAGGCTGCAAAGGCCTGCGAGCCTGCTGTCACCCATATCGCAACATGTGGCGAGGTAAGGTTGGTACCACAGTCCAACAAAGACGTGTTAGAGATGATATCCATTTTGGGCGGCGTGGATGACAAGACTTAGAAGGATGAAAAGACGTGATGAATTGCAAGAGACACAAGCTGTGGCCGAATGCCTACCTATATACATGCTGGCTGAGGAAGCAGGCGTTGCATCGGGGCGTTGCGAATGTCAGGCCAGCGTGCCTACGCGTAGTGTTGAAGGTAGCATAGAGCATTGAGCGAGGCTCGGCGTTCACAGTGAGCGAAAGCAAAGGGATGGTGCATAGTGCCGCACCCGAATGCACCGAAGGGCGGAATGTTGGAGTGGTGGGAACGTTGCGATGTTATCAGTCGCAGCCGAAGGATCGATTGCTCCCGATCGCCTGCTCGGGGAACTACAGCCGTATGGCGTATATGCACATATGCACCGCCCTCTGAACCACACACGTGATGTCGGCTTGAACATTGCACTGCGGCAGGAAACCTCACCTCTCCCTTCTCCTCACTCCTCGACTACCACAACTCACTGCACTCCTCAACCCTGGTCAACTATCCCTTGCCCACCTGGAAGATATCTTACCTGCTGTCGTCCATGCGAGATCATGCCGATGCCTCGGCTGAAAACTGGAAACGCTCGCCACCGGCCACGGCTTGGATCACTCGATTCAATTTCATCTTCATGGTTGAAATAACCCGAACCTCCCTATGATACCCTAACTCCTTACAGATCAGTCATAACAGTATATCTGCCGCCCTGACGCCTACACATGCGCGAAACAAATTCACCTCCTTTGCACCTCCCTTGGACCTCCGTTCCTCACACCCGAATCTCTTGCACCATTACCGAAACCCTTGAGGGGCCTTTCTTGTCAATAATCCCTGCCATCGCGCTCCGCTTCACATTATCCAGAGCATACCATTGCTTCTTGCCACCTCTCATCTGGAATGCCACCTTTCCGTCACCTGCCAGCTTTCGCAGGACCTCGGCAGTGAAGGGCTCAAGCGCAAGAGTGCGTGTCTCTTCGTCCAAGGTCTTTCCGTACATCTCCATCACGAGCTTTTGAACGGTGGCAGATTTCTCGCCCCTGCTGGAGATTTGAGACAGAGTTTGCAAGATCTGCCTCTCACGACGCAACTTCTGGTTCAATTCTCCGGCAAGCTTCGCCGGCAAGTCGGTGATCGTGGCGCCGTGCGCGGAGTACCCAGTCGCGCACTTTTGGTTCTTCATCTTCTCCAAGCTGGCCATGAATACGCCCAAATCTTCGACAGCACTTGTTCCATGGCCAAGAATGTTGTCACCAGTGAACATGGCCTGCTCTTCCTCGAGAACAAAGCACATGTGATCATCCGAATGGCCTGGCGTGTGAACAGCACGCACAGTCGCACCTTCGACACGGAATACTTGTGAGTCGGCAATGTTCCGTTGGTCTCTGTCTGGGTCGTTCTTGTAAATGGAACCTTGCAGATGCGGGTACAATGCGAGAAGATCGGGAACGCCACCAGTGTGATCTCCATGCCAGTGCGTAAGCAGAACATGGGAAAGACTTATGTCCATCGCTTCAAGTGTGGATGCAATCATCGCTGCCCATTCTGGTTCTCCTCCGGAAGTATCAATGATCAGGCGTTGGCGGCCGCTTCCAACGATGTATGTGTTGGTGCCTTGGAACGTGAACTACATCGACCAGTCAGATCCCGAACTCGAAGACTGCCCACGTTGTCACAAGAGCCACTTACCTTGCCCGGGTTCTGTCCCAATACACGCAGAACTCTCGGCGTGAGTTGTTCGACATGTGCCAGCTTCGGCAAGCGAGCAGTTTGACCTTTGAGGTAATCATCGAATGCGCAGATGTTCAAACTTTTGTTGATCTGGCGGTATCCGCCCTTGTCACTGTCCATTTTGAAACGCTTTTGTCTGCTAACAAAGATACAAGGCAGTAAACTCGGTTCGACTGTAAAAGGGACTGTTTTGAAGATTGTTGGTGGAGGCTGTGGATGAGGAAGACTGTTGATGGTATTGACAATACTCGAGAAACAGCAGAACAGACGGTCCCTTTTATAGAGGACCTGGCATTCACTCGTTCGGGGTGATTTTCTACGATAGGTATCGACTACACTCAGCCCTCCCTTTGAACAGCAATCACAATGCACCGAAGCGTCAAGATTCGTCAAGATTCTTCCCGACGGCTGACATGTACCCTCCAAAGCTTGTCCTCATTGAGCGCTGGGAGCGAGAGATTGGGTCGTGTTGAGGCCATCGCGCATGGTGAGCCCTCTAGCCAGGAACGCTAATGTTCTCAGCTGAAAATTAGATTCTTTGCCATGAGTCTGGTGGTGTAGGACGCGATCTGGGAGCCTTGAGATGTGATGAACGCTCAAGATGCGATAAATGCAAAGACGAGTGAAGCGAAAGATCAGAAGTACGTGGTTCTCTGAACGATTGATATATGCCCTCAACTTCAAGCACATCGGATTGTCGGGTGTCAAGCAATTTGCCGACTATCCAAGTCATGGTTGTAGAGCTCGGTACGATGTTTCTGTCAAAGCGTCCGTGTGTGATCGGAAGAACGACCACCGGTGAGATGGGTCCAAGTTACCATTCCTCAGCTTTTAACAGCCCGACATGGCTGGAACGGGCAGTCCGTGGACACGTTGCTCGCAACGTGGCAGGGTCCAGACGATAAGATCCGAGTCCGTCGGTGTTCATGAGTGATGGCCGGTCGATTGTTTGCATCTCACGCAGCGTTGCGGGCTTCGGGATCAGGCTAGCAAGCACGCCGGATGATCGGAGCACGGTCTGTGATTTTCCAGGACAGATCCAACAGACAGCTAGGATGGCAGCACGGTATGATTTTGGCTCCACGGTCCTCGCAATCGACACGATCTCTGCCTTGAGGCTTCAATGTGCCGTCTCGGACAGAAGCCAATCGTGAAGCTTTGACTGCTCATCCATCGACTATTCTGCCGAACTTGACCACTATACCGCGAACACAGCCAAACATCCTGGACTCAAATACCTTGCTTTACGCTGTACTTCGCTACACAGCCTAAGACATCATAGCACAGCAGCGATCATCTCACACAACCGCATATCATTCTCGACCATCGCCAACCAAGCCAAGTTCAACAGCTTCTGTTGTGCCTCCATATTGTACAGCTTTAATGCCCATCTATACTCCTTCTACTACGTCCGAATCTGAGTCTCTCACGAGCACGATGGACATTATCTACTTCAACAACGAGTTCCCGCGTGAGGACCTGCAAAGCCTCTTTCGACGCTTGCACAATCTCAGCAAGGCCAGGCAGCACCCGATCTTGGCCCAGTTCATCAATGAAGCCACATGGGCCATCAAGAATGAGATTCAGTCTCTCCCATCTGAGCTGAAGCAGCTCATTCCTCCTTTCACCACCATCCTGAGCTGGGCAGAGGCCACAGAGCTCAGAGAAGGTCTCATTTGCGGCGCCGTCGACGGTGTGTTGCTTATTGTTGCCCAGTTGGCGACATACATTGGGTAGGTGGATGCTTCTACGATTCTGATCCGACTGTTCACTAATCGCGGGTGATAGTTATGCCGAGGACCACCCAGATGAACTCATCGATTTCGAGAACACTTGCATTTCCGGCCTTGGAATTGGCCTCTTGGCCTCGACTGCCGTATCACTGTCTGCGACCAGAAGCGAGTTGCCTCTCGCTGGTGCTGACGCTGTAAGGCTCGCATTCCGACTCGGCATCCACGTGCAAGGTGTTTCAGGGAACCTTGAAGTCCGCGACCTCTCCGAGACTCCAGACACATGGGCATACGTTGTCCATGATGTGGACCCGTCCGCTGCGCAGAAGGCGCTAGATGGCCTTCAAATCAAGGAGCAGGTGCCCGACACTGGAAAGGTCTTTGTCAGTGCGATCAGTCGCAACTGTGTCACTGTGAGCGGACCGCCTGCCAGGCTGAAGGCACTCTTCACCAAGTCGGAGTTCTTCAGGGTCTCTAAATCCATTCCGCTACCAGTGTATGGCGGCCTTTGCCACGCGCCGCACGTCTATGGCGAGCAGGATACTCAGAAGATTGTCGACAGCAGTGTACTGCTCATGCCCAGCACCAAAGCTTGGCCAGTGGTCCCAATCTACTCCACCAGCACTGGTCTGCCCTATCCAGCAAAGAACGCTCTCAGTCTGTACTCATCCGTGGTTTCGGAGCTCCTGACACAGGCGATCTGCTGGGATCCAGTGATGCGCGGCATCGTCGACAACGTCAAGATGAACTGCGCTTCTGCTGCAACATTGTACTGCTTTGGTAACTGCATTCCTTTCTACGACTTGACCAACGCACTCAAGGCCAGCATGCCGACTCTGAAGACCTCGGTCAAGAACTTCATCCCGTGGGCTTTCCAGGTTGAGCCGATGGACAGCGCACCCCGCGGCACCGCGCAATCCAAACTTGCTATCGTGGGCATGTCTTGCAGACTTCCAGGCGGTGCAACAAACACCGAAAAGTTCTGGGAGGTCTTGAAGAATGGTCTGGACGTCTCGCAACGCATTCCTGCCGATAGATTCGACATTGACACACATTTCGACCCCACCGGAAAGGATCTCAACAAGAGCATGACCGAGTATGGCTGCTTCATTGACGAGCCCGGCCTCTTCGACGCCCCGTTCTTTAACATGTCCCCACGCGAAGCTCAGGTCGTTGACCCGCAGATGCGTCTGGCGCTCGTTACAGCTTACGAAGCTCTTGAGCGTGCGGGCTATGTCGGCAACAGGACAGATAGGACACGACTGGAGCGCATAGGCACCTGGTACGGCCAGGCTGCCGATGACTACCGTGAAGTCAACCAGGGACAGGAGGTCAGCACATATTACATCCCAGGTGGATGCCGCGCGTTCGGACCTGGCCGCATCAACTATTTCTTCAAATTTGCGGGACCGAGTTACAGCGTTGACACTGCTTGCTCTTCTGGTCTTGCAGCGATCGAGGTCGCTTGTCAAGCACTTTGGAATGGGGAAGTCGATATGGCGGTCGCTGGTGGTCTCAACGTTTTGACCAACCCGGACGGTTTTGCCGGACTCTGCAACGGCCACTTCCTCACCAAGGGCCACAACGCTTGCAAGACCTGGGACGCTTCCGCCGATGGATATTGCCGTGCTGATGGTATTGGCTCTGTAGTCATAAAGAGACTCGAAGATGCCGAAGCCGACAACGACAACATCCTTGGTGTGATCCTCGGAACCGGCACTAATCACTCCGCTGACGCGGTCTCTATAACCCATCCCCACGCGGGCCACCAGGCTTATCTTGCCCGCCAGGTGCTGCGACAGGCTGGAGTCGACCCGCTCGACGTCTCATACGTTGAACTGCATGGCACCGGCACCCAAGCCGGTGACTATGAGGAAATGTCGGGCATCATGGATGTCTATGCTCCGAGCACGAAGGGCCGTCGCAGCAAGGATCAGCGCTTGCACATTGGCGCTGTGAAATCTAATGTCGGCCACAGTGAGTCTGCAGCCGGCACGACCGCCCTTATTAAGGTCCTCCTCATGCTCCAGAAGAATGCCATCCCGCCACACATCGGCATCAAGACTGAGATGAACCCGCGGTTCCCAGACTTGGAGAAACGTAACCTCCACATTGCTTTCGAAGAGAAGGAGTGGTCTCGCGGCTCCCAGGGAAAGAAGAGGATTGCCGCCATCAACAACTTTGGTGCTGCTGGCGGCAATACCACGATGTTGATTGAAGAGGCACCTGATCGTATCATCGCCGAGAGTGATCCCCGCCAGACTCACATCATTACCCTTTCCGCGAAAACCAAGACCTCCTTGACTGGCAACATTGAGCGCATGATCGCATACTTGGACGCCAACGACGGCACGAACCTCGCTGATTTGTCGTACACGACCACTGCACGCCGTTACCACCACTGTTTCCGCATCGCCATTGCGGCGTCCGACGTAGCCCAGCTGAAGAAGCAGCTTCAGGCCCGCCTTGAAAAAGTCGACTCGCTGAAGTCAGTCGGAAAGACTGGGTGTTCGCCGCCGATTGCCTTTACCTTTACTGGGCAAGGTGCTTCCTACAAGTCGATGAATCTGGAGCTGTACCGCGACTCGCCTGTGTTCCGCGAGCACATTGTGCACTTGGACTCCCTCGCGCGTGGTCAAGGCTTCCCATCCTTCATTGCCGCCCTCGATGGCTCACACGACAAGGACTACGCGCACTCACCTGTAGTCACTCAGCTTGCTCTCGTCTGTACAGAGATTGCGCTGGCTAAGTACTGGGCATCTCTTGGTGTAAAGCCAGATATCGTCATGGGCCACAGTCTCGGCGAGTACGCTGCAATGCATGTCGCGGGCGTCATCACCGCCAACGAAGCGATTTTCATGGTAGGAAGGCGCGCGCAAATGCTGCAGGAAAAGTGCAAGATCGGAAGCCATACCATGATGGCTGTCCGTGGCTCTCTTTCCCAGATTGCTGAGAACTCCGCCGGCAAGCCGTACACCATCGCTTGTGTTAACGGTCCCGTCG
The DNA here is from genome assembly GCA_035771495.1 of Cladosporium oxysporum. NCBI lineage: Eukaryota > Fungi > Ascomycota > Dothideomycetes > Cladosporiales > Cladosporiaceae > Cladosporium > Cladosporium oxysporum. The sequence goes on along the minus strand of JAWNKS010000020.1, from coordinate 984,598 downwards.
ACACTGTTCTTAGCGGAACCCAAGCCGAAATGGATGAAGTTGCTGTACCTCTCCAGGCGGCTGGACTGCGCTGCATCAAGCTGGACGTGGCCTTTGCTTTCCACTCGGAGCAGACCGATCCCATCCTTGATGACTTCGAGATTGTGGCGAAGAGCGGCGTCCTTTTCCAGGAGCCTAAATTGCCGGTCATCTCGCCGCTGCTTGGTAAGGTCATCTTCGATGGCAAGACTCTCAGCGCTAACTATGTGCGACGATCTACGAGGGAAGCGGTCGATTTCCTATCTGCTCTGGAAAGTGCCCAGCAGATCGGTGCGATCAACGAAGAGACTGTTTGGGTCGAGATCGGGCCACACCCTGTCTGCACAGGCTTTGTCAAGTCCACGATCGAAAACTTCGCTCTCGCTGTCCCATCGCTTCGTCGCGGCGAAGACAGCTGGAAGACGATGGCGGAGAGCATGGCGGCTCTCCACCTGACGGGTCTTCCTGTTGATTGGAATGAGTTCCACCGGGCTTTCGAGAGCCGGCTCCGCCTGCTCGACTTGCCGACCTATGCCTTCAATGAGAAGAACCACTGGCTTCCTTACAAGGGCACCTGGTGCTTGACCAAGGGTAATGAGTTCTATGGCTCTCAAATTGAGGTTGGATCAGCTGTAGTGGCGGCACCGGCAGCACCCAGAAGCGAAATTTCAACGTCGACCGTGCAACAGATCGTTGAGCAGACGTTTGACGGCGCAGCAGGCTCGGTCACGATGCAATCGGATCTCATGCAGCCTGATCTCTTTGCTGCCGCCAATGGCCATCGCATGAACGACTGTGGCGTTGTTACATCTGTAAGTACATCTTTGCTGTTTCCTCTGACTATCTATCGCCGTCCTGACTGACTTGCTTCGCAGTCCATCCACGCCGACATCGCTTACACTCTCGGCGAACACCTGCACCGCAAGCTGTCGCCCAAGGGTAAGAAGCCTTCAATCAATGTAGCGAATCTGGAAGTCACGAAGGGTCTTGTTGCCCAGAGCCACAGCAAGACACCGCAACTGATGCGGGTGACAATTGCTACCGGTGACATCGCTTCTGGTGTTGCCAATCTCACTTGGCAGAACGTTGACAATGACGGCAACGTTCGCGATACTTTCGCCACTGCCACTGTCTTCTATGGCGACGCCACCGAGTGGATGTCCTCCTGGAGTCCTATCGGACACCTCGTCCAGGGCCGCATCGAAGCCCTCGAACGCATGGCCGTCGAAGGCGTCGCAAGCCGCTTCACCCGCAAAATGGCCTACACGCTGTTCGCCAGCAACCTGGTCGACTACGCGGAGAAGTACCGCGGCATGAAGACCGTTGTGGTGCACGAGCTGGAAGCTTTCGCAGACGTCGAACTGAGTCTCAAGGAAAGCGGCGTCTGGACCGTGGCGCCATACTTCATCGACAGCGTGGCTCACCTCGCGGGCTTCGTGATGAACTGCTCCGACGCTATCGACACTCAGAAGGACTACTGCGTTACTCCCGGCTGGGCTTCGATGCGTTTCGCTAAGCCGCTCGTGGCCGGGCAGAAGTACAGGTCGTACGTGAAGATGATCCCGACGAAAGAGGATGCCAGCGTGTACGTGGGAGACGTCTACATCATGCAGGACGACGAGATCGTCGGCATGGTTGGTGGGATTCAGTTCCGCCGCTTCCCACGCATCTTGCTCAGCCGTTTCTTCTCACCGCCGGACAAGCAGGCTGCGTCTGAGGCAGCGCCCAAGACCATCGCAACTTCGACCACAGCGGCGGCTCCGAGAGCAGTGGTCAGACAGCAGCCTGCACCTGTCCTACCTGTCAACATGCCAGCTGCCACGCCCGCTCCAACCGTCAAAGCGGTGGAGGAGAAAAAGGCTGCTGCGCCTGTGCAAGAAGCTTCCCCAGCCGCGGCTGCCGACAGTGTCACCACACGAGCGCTGGCGCTGATCGCCAAAGAAGCTGCTCTCGAGCTGTCCGACTTGGAGGACGAGGCGGAGTTTGCTAACCTGGGCATCGACAGCCTGATGTCGTTGGTCATCTCCGAGAAGCTGAAGAGCGAGCTTGACGTTAAAGTCGGTGGCAGCTTGTTCTTGGATTACCCGACGATTGGCGATCTGCGGGTGTGGCTGGATGAGTGTTACAGTTGACGGGCGGTGGTGGCGTCGGTGCTTGCTGAGGCGGTGGAGGAGAGAATGTGGATGTGGAGGAGGATTTCCTTTTGGAGCTGGGTTGTGCGCTTGGATTGGTGTGTAATGTCTCTTACTTTTGTGCTTGGGTTTATTATAGATAGGCATTGCGTATTACATTACCACTGACAAGAACACCTTCCCATGTTGATAGTACCGGTGGTCTGAGGCTGTGAGGAGTGGGATTGTAGGAAGATCATCGTCATTGTGATCAGGCATCTCTGACATGATCGTAGTGTCTATTTCAGATCTCCTGTCCCTGCTCAAATTACTTGTGCAAGACGCTGTCCGTTTGTGACCTTGGATCTGAGGGGAAGACGTGGACACACAGCAGATGTTTCTGTCTCCCCACGTGACCGTTGCGATTGCCTCGATGAGGCTTGGCAACTCCTTATCTTATCGTACAGCTTTAGCGAGCTCGCAGACACACCCTGGTACATGCACCTTAGCCAACACGTTACGCTTCCTACTGTGCTAAACCAGACACACATCTCGCTCTCCCCTAAAGGCGGAACACATCTCAACTCTGCTTTGCAGGTGTTACAGGAGCATTACAGCTGTCACACAAACACACACGCTTGTCACTCACACCACGTTCAACGTTCAACAGCGCTGCACCGCCTGTCTCCAGCAGCCCAGCACACCGGGAGGATGCAAACAGTCGGGCCATTTACGTGCGACCGCTGCAAGGCTCCACTCCCGTCGGCGCGTAGCAAGTGATGAGGCAGAGCATGGCATGAGGCATCGGGGCGTCGGGATCCTTCGAGGCACGTGAAGCGGCGGCGGGAGGTTGCCAAGGGGCGTTTCAACGTTTGGCAGAGGCTTAGCCAGCTCAAGCCCTCTGACATGAAGGCGCCGAGCTAAGACAAGCACAGCAAGCAAGACGCTCAGGCGCGGCGCGAATGCTTGCGTAGTGCTAGCCGATACCACCAAGGCCCTTGCGCGCATCCATCGCGCGGCTGACTGCTGTACGCCTGCTAGCGCACGCCTTCTCCCCGACGCTCCAGCTGCGTTGGTTGAGCGAGATTATTATTATCGTTATGCCGCTGGTAGTTATGGCCTGCCTCTGCACGCTCCAGACCCTGCGATCTACATCTCGATCTTCATCCTCGTCTCCATCGTCGCTACTGATCGGCGTCGCCAACATCATCCATCGTCATGTCTTCGACCACGCGTAGATCGCCTCCTACGCCCGCCCTCTCCAGTCGCGCTGGCACGCCCGCGCCCGTCACAGAGCATGTCAAGATGCGTACAAGCTGTCATTCCTGTGCCTTCTCAAAGTTGAAGTGTTCGGGAGACAAGCCAATTTGTGCTCGCTGCGCCAAACGTGGCCTGCCTTGCGAGTATGTGGCAGCAAAGCGAGGTGGGCGAAAGCCAAACCAACGCCCATCCGCTGCAGACCAACACGTCTTCGAGGTGGCCAACGTTGCCAACCAGACGCCAGACGCTCCAAGGGTGCCACCGCAGGCCGTCATGTATACCACGACGCCCTCGCAACAGCCCAGTGGCAACAATGCACCACTGTCTCCAGCACCTACTGCCGCCAGGCTTGACGGTTCCCTTTCGCCTGCCGTATTTCAGAACATGTCCTCAGGACTGTCAGCCTGCTTTGACCCGGGCTTTTCATCCTCTTCTACTCTCACAGATTCTGATCTCAGCGACTATTTCCCCTTCCCAGAGGACCTGGATATGCTCGCTGCAGATTTGCTGCCGACCGACTTTGACACAAATACCTGCAGCTACGATTTTGATGCCCTCATGAACCCGATCTACCCAATCGAAGAAACCAGTTGTGACCTGTTTGCCGATTTTGTCCAGGCCTCTGGGCAGGAAATGCAGCACGCTCCGAGTAACGACTTCCGAAGCCAACAATCAGCACGACCACACAAGCCTCAACACTCGTGCTTGCTCCGTGCCCTCGAGCTCCTCAAACAACACTCTCCAGCTTCCTGCCAGGACACGAGCGCTAAAACGCCCTCATTGACGGCCGTCATCGCGCAAAACGGCGCCACAATCGAAGCTGTGGGCGCAATGCTCGAGTGCTCTTGTTCAAAAGACGGATATCAGCTAGTGGTGATGTCGCTCATCGTGTTCAAAGTACTGGCGTGGTATGCGGCAGCAGCACGGAAAGAAGGAAACAATCACACTCCACGGCAATCGACACCACTGGATAAAGCCGGCGACGAAGATGCGACGCGAACGGCGGCACAGTTGGTATTGATCGAGTCGCATCGCGTGCGACGATTGATCGAACAAGCCTCGACAAAGTTAAAAGCAAAGGCGGAAGTCGACGAGCAGGACAACGAGGATGCATTGCCGTTCTCGTCAGCCATGTACAGCCAGCTCGACTCGGCGCTCATGACCCAGCTGCGGAGCCTGTCACTAGACATGATAGACCGATTGAAGAGCTATTGAACAGTACATTGCAGGCGTTTGGTGCATTGGCAGATCTTGGGGAACAATTGCTTCTGCCTTTCTTTCCTTCTTCCTTTTTTTGGCGTTGATCTACACAGGTGTAGGAACACGACGCTACACGATGAATCATGGATATATGCAGGTTATCTCGAACCTCGACAGGCCTATCAACACTGCCTCTATCATTCTACTACGACTGTCCACAGACTTCTCTCCATCAAAGCATAGCATTTCCAGGCAACGCGAAGACGTTCACTGCCACAGAACCACCTTCGCTATATTGGCATCTCCCTACCCTCAATGCATTGCACTGCCAACGATCCCCCATCAGGCACGTGTCAATGTCCGTTCCACTTTCTTTTCTGCCCTGAGTGCTGCCCCTCACTCATTCACCGTCAGGGTCTAAATGCGTGCTTTAGATTAAGAGCTAAACCCTGCGTCTGCACGACCCTGGTCGTGTTTGTTTACCCGGAGTCCGTGCGCTACTGCATGCACATACCCTTGACTCACCCCACGAACAGGTACCCGCTCCTTTGCAGATTGCGTGCAGGCGGCGGATATGTGCATCTCCGCGCGCTGCTTTTTGGAGTGAGATTCAGCGACACTATTGAAACTGTAGAGCATACCTGTATAGTTCTGAGGTTCTATACTACCTGGACTCGTAGCCTTCGAAGGTTGATAGAACTCATCAGCGTGATTAGTCCACGCGAATGCTCTCCTTCGCAAAGCTTGCATCTCGGGCACAGGAAACCCCCAGGGATTCAGGATTGCGGCTGCCCAAATCCACCATGCCTTCGCGTGAGGCTGACGAAAGGCTGGAAAAAGCGTAACGTTCTAGACTAAAGGTGACGAGTCCGCCCGACGGATGGCGGCCCATTCGTCCCGCCGAACAAGGGCGGGCCGCGAGGATGCAGTTACAGGAAATCAACAATCTTCCGTCTCAGGCGAACGTACATAAATTTAGCGAGGAGGATCGGCGCTAGGCTGGGATTGGGAAGCTTTAGGTGCGTGCAGAGTGGTGCCATGCAGATTACAGTACTCGAATTGTAGGGTTTCGAGACTAATGGAGTGGATGTGATAATCACCCCGATGGACGATAGCTGTACAGTAGCTGCATGTGCGATGCGTGCGCTGCGCTTATACAACAATGGCCCGACGACGCGCTGGCTGACGGTGCTTTTGGTCCAGTGTCTAGTGGTCTAATCAAGAACCAGGGACTTTGTAGCCGAGCGGACGGGTTTAAATTATGACCCGGCTTGTATTCTTGGGTTATTTTGGGAGATGGTGCTCTTCGGGGTGTTTCTGGCTGTCGCTGTGTTTCTCTTGTTTGAGAATTGAAGTCGGATCACTGGAGTAATGACCTGGGGAGAACATGCCGTGGCAGGTCGTCTCTGCGGAGGGTTATAGGATGGTGACTGAGATGCCGTCGAACGACTACCTACGTGCTGTAGAGAGATCCCTCCAATTCATTCTTCCGCTCTGAACCTCTATCCATCCCCTACCAACAGCCAAGCAAGACCAAGCACGACCAAGCACAACCCGCTACCAGACACATCGAATCCAACGCTTCGACATGTTCCCCCTCGGCGTGCAGATCACAGGAATCCTGTCTGGCGCGTTCTTGACCGGTTAGTAGTAGTCAGCAAATGAACGGTCCACCCCACCAGAAGCAACGATGATAGCCGTGAACCAAGTTTCAGACCAAACAGAGTCAAAGTCGCGTCTAACAGTATCTAACCCATCGCAGGCGCCATGACATCCCTCTCCATCGTCGCCGTGCCCGTCCTGCTCGACACAGCCACCGACTCACCCCAGCTGCTCCGCCAGTGGTCGCGCATGTACCACTACGGGCACCTCATCATGCCCAGCATGGCGGTCGGCACGCTGCTTTTGCACGCCTGCTCGGCGCTGCAGCTGCGCGCCATGGGCAAACCTTGGGTGATATTCGCTTGCGCGGGTGCGGTGACGATCGCGATTGCGCCCTTCACTTGGATAGTCATGGAGGCTACGAATGGGGCGTTGTTCTCCCTGTTGAAGAGTGTTGAGTCTTCTAAAGAGCATGCTGCTTCTGATCTCCCGGAGACCAAAGATCTGGTGAAGCATTGGAGCTGCTTGCATCTGATGCGCTCGATGCTGCCGCTCGCAGGGACTGCGCTGGCAGTAGTGGGGACTTTCGGGGGCATGTAAAGGGAAGGAGAAGGAGGAGGCAAAGGAGGAATTAGGGTGATGAGAGATACGAGGCGACGAAAGGTTCCGCAAGAAGGCTCGTGCTGGGGTGCCGGTGTTGGTTGGCAAATGCTTTTTGTTGCGTTGCAATGCGCGATGGATCGCTAGCGTTCGCTGCCCTCGTCTGGTGGCGGCTCTGGCTTTCCAAAGCTGAAGATGGGGCGGCAGTTAGCTGCGAGGCTGATCCCGCCTGAACACGATGGTCGCATTGGTTCGTTCGCCAATGAGCGACCAGCATGCATGTCATGGTACATGTAAACTCGACCAGATAATTGTCTCGAGCCCGTCCCAGTCAGTGGAAGACATCTTGACTATGTCATCAATCAGTCAGGACCTTTACTCCTTCTCGTGCTCCTCATCTCATTGCATGTGACTTTCTGCGCTGGCATTACTGTGTTACACTGGCTTGCCTGCCGTGCAGCAGGATATATGGACATGGACATGGACACCAGGTTCAACGCTGGCCCAGTCCAAACCACCAGCGGTCGTCCAGAAGAGGTCCGTGCCAGTGATCCGGCAGCCTTCATACAGGATCTCGCGAACAAGGTGTGTGTCGGTCTGTCGTCTAGAGATGCATCTTTGTCGTAGCTGACTGTACATCTACGCGAAGACACAGCTCCTCGCCTGTCTTAAATGGCTGGGCGAGTTCCAAGTCCTGGCCTGCATCCCACTGCACGGCAAGATTCCAGCGCATGAGCTGGCCGATCTGGTCGGCGTGCCAGAACGACAGCTGTGTCGAGTCGTTCGCATGACGGTAACAGCTGGCTTCCTGTGCGAGCCTCAGCCAGGTCATATTTCCCATTCGCCATTGTCAGCACCCTTCATCACAGATCTCTCGTACTTGGACGCTACGTTGTTCCTCGCGGGCACGGTAGCCCCGGCAGCATTGCAGATGACGCACGCCACGCAACAACGTCGTGGCCGAGCCGATTCCAAGAGTAGCAGCGCTTTTTGCGTGGCGTTCGAGCACGCAACGCCGTTCCAGGCGGCTTGTGTTGAGCAGCCTCGACTACAAAGGACGTGGAATGCGTTTCGGAGATTGACTGGAGATACGAGCGATGCTATGGTGGAGTTACTCGGACGACTGAATTGGAGCTGTCTGGGCAGTGCACGCATTGTCGATGTGAGTCGCATTCGGTCTCCGCGAAAAGCATAGGTTCACCTGAAGTAGAGACCTGAGAGCTGACGGGCACATAGGTCGGTGCCGATTCGACTAGCACTGCCATCGCCCTCGCAGAGATGTATCCTCTTCTGCACTTCACCGTCCAGATGAATGTGCCAGCTCAGGACAGCACCAGCAGCACCGGCACCACCCCAGACAGCAGCGCAAGCGGAAGGATCGTGGTGCAAGAACGACCGCCCGCTTCAACGCAACCGATCAAGGACGCCGCGGTCTACATCCTCCGTCTGAGCACGCCGCCAGTCTCCCACAAAGCGGAAGACACACTCGCAAATACCCTCCTCGCCGAGCTCCACGCGCACCTGGGCGTCCTACGCGCCAACAAGAACGCAACCCTCATCCTGGCACCGCCTCTGCTCCCTGACCCTGGCCCCAACGCAACGCGTGCGGAGAGCATGGCGCGCGTGCGAGACTTGTGTCGATTGCAGCTGCTCGACTGGTATGATCTCGAGGCTGGTGAGTTGGTGCAGCTGCTTGATGGCGTGCGCGATGAGAGCGGGAGGTTGGAAGTGGTGAGTACACTGCAGAGCCCGCATTGCGCTTCCGTGGCGCTGGCGGTCAAGTATCAGGCTTATACTAATGGCCCGCGGCTGGTTGGTTGAGGCCTCATCTCGTTGATACCGTGTATTCGGTGACGTCTGCTGTGAAGTCGTCTGCTGCTCAGGTAGTCGTCGTTACAACAACGATGACCAGGACTAATGCTTGTCAGCATGTGAAGATCATTGCTTTGTGGAGTCCAGGGATTATTTGAGGAGCCACGGCGTTTTCGAGCGCTTCAAGAGTTGTGTTGCAGCATGGAAAGGAACCGCGGACGCTCACGTTTTTGTTTTCAAGGGTGTCAGATGTCTTGTGGCTTGGTCTTGATTATATACATACAACAGGAATTGACATACAGCATTGCTACCACTTCGTCCTGCATAAAGTGTAATCTGATGTATCGTGTTTGGCCGCTGTGCGAATGAAAATCACGGGGAGACCCGTCGCCGGGTGAGTTCAAGAAGAACGAGGAAATTGCCAGCTGGTGCCTCCCGACTATCGCTTCTCCGATGGCGATTCCAAAGCAGGTGCCGCAGTCACTTTGTCCTTGACTGCGTGTTCTTCCGCTTTTACCTCTCCCGTCAACATCGCCTCGACTTGATCAACGGCTCGAGAAATTTCAATTTCCAGTTCAGGAAGCTTGAAGGTCTCGGCGATCAATTTGCCGTTCCATCGCTTGAGGAGCATGGTTTCGCCGTTCTCGCTCTGGCCAGATGGTTGGTTGTTGGAGGCGGGCTGCGTTGCATCTGCAGGAAGCCCTGCTGCGTACATTTCGTCCATTTCCTTGCTGGGTGTTGGAGCGACCAGGTTGCGTGACAGTAGCGCTTCGAGGTATTTGCCACCTTTGAGAGCGCGGTAATGTGACCAGGTGCGGAAGAGCATATATCCTAATGGGAGATTGGGCACCCTATGGAGCGAGTCAGTACAGAGTGTCAACAGTAAGAATTTCATGGTGGGCAAGCACTTACATGGGAATGAGTGCGAAAGGCAACATGAGTGGCGCGATGACCGCGCTTTGCCACATCCGCCTACGGTGGAAAGACTGCCTCTCGACGGCCAGCTGCTTCAGCACCGTGGGCACTTTGTCCGAGTCCAGAAATCGCGCTGGGTACAAACACTCGAGCTTCGGCTCGCTGCCGAGAGCGCGTAGACGTTTTGAGTTGGCGGGCGGGATGCTCTTCAGGCCCCATTCCTGGTAGGGGATTCGTTGCAGGAGTTGGCGGCCGTAGACGGTAACTTGCTTCTGCCAGCCGCTAGGCTTGTTCTCCCAGGTCGCCCATTGTGTTGCTGCGGTTGCGAGGACGCGGTCTGTGAACTTGGGCTTGGCGCCGGCAGGGAGGTGTTCGACCATGCGTTCGCAGTAGATGAGCGATTGGCGCGTGGAGACGGGCAGTAGGAAGAGACGCATGTTGCCTGGAGTGACAGAATAGAGACTGGGTGTCGGCTTGGGCGGAGATCTGGCGGGTGCTGTTGTTGATGGAGGCTGGTATACTTGTCGGGAAGTACTCTCGTGGTTTGTCGTCAAATGTGAAGAGGAGATGTTCGCTGGATATTGTGAGGCTATCGAAGGAAGGAGAGAAGGGCGAAGACAGGGTTTTATTGGCAGGGGAAAGGGTAGAAGGGAAAGCGTAATGAAATATCTTACTCGTCCTGCTATTGGATCACTACAAGTGTTTCATCACATCCATGCGCACGCAAGCAGGCACCGCGCAAGACGCATCGCAACATTCGGGTCGTTTTCCAAACAATATCGGGGCGTTTTGGCCAATAGGAAGCGCCGCTTGCTCGGCCGAGCACCCGTGGGCGGCCGACGAGCACAACGCCGCAACTGCCATCCTTCCTCTTTCTTCACACCCGCGGCCGAGCGCTCTTACCACTCGAACACGTGATTGGCATCGCGATGATTCTTTGAAACAAACACTTGCCGGCACTGACGCTGTGCTGTTGATGCTGTCTCAACATGCCGCAGATGCCTTCGTCGCATCCTTCTGCATCTCGGGACAATACGCCCAGCAGCGAGAGTAGTATATCATGAGCACTCTCGATCGTCGTAATCCAGGTGTAAAATCAACCTCATTCACATCTCCAGATCTTATCCTTGCATTCTGTCTTTCACAAAAAGAAATAAACCTTCGAGACATCTAGCTTACAGCACATTCAAGATGGCCAGCACGCAGACCGAGACCATCACTCAACCCCTCATCCCCATCGCCGTGAGCGATGACTCCCAACCATCACAAGCAAAGACCAACCTCACAGTCGTCTTCGGTGCCATGACTCTGGGTAAAGAAGGTACTAGCCTCTCGACTTGGTTTATACCACGGATCAACACACTAAACCAAAGCCAGGTGCCGAAGGAGCTCGCATCCATACTGTTGAAGACGTTGCGTCCGTCATCGATGTTCTCCAACAGCACGGTCACAATGAGATCGACACTGCACGTGTTTACGGAACGTCCGAAGCTTTGCTCGGACAGCTCAATTGGCAAGCACGTGGCCTCGTCGTGGACACCAAGCTCAATCCTCGCCGCATGGGCCCTTATCAGTACTCACACAAGAAGGAAGACCTCAAGCGTGGCTTGCTGGACAGTCTCCAGGCTTTGAACACCGATAAAGTGGATCTGTTCTATCTCCATGCACCCGATGTAAGCAACGCCGTTCTTTCTAGCACAGCTTCATACATGGACTAATGTCGTATCAGCACAACACACCCTACGCGGAGACTCTTGAAGCTGTCAACGAACTCTACCGTGCCGGCCACTTCTCGCGCTTCGGTCTGAGTAACTACAGCGCCTGGGAAGTCGCACAGATCTGCGAGCTCTGCGATCGCCACGGCTGGAAGAAGCCCGACGTCTACCAGGGCAGCTACAACGCTTTGCAGCGTAGCGTCGAGCCAGAGCTCTTCCCTTGCCTGCGCGCTTACGGCATCGCCTTTTACTCTTTCAGCCCACTGGCCGGCGGCTTGCTTACGGGCAAGTACGACCGTGACACCGTTTCCCACGAAGCCGGTAGTCGATACGATCCTGCTCGCTTCCAGGGCAAGAATTTCCGCGGTCGCTACTGGAACGACGCTTACTTTGCTGCCCTCGATGTGCTCCGTAAAGCGACCGATGCCCACGGCATTCCGCTCGGGGAGGCGGCATTGAGATGGTCCAGCCACCACAGCGCAATGAAGAGGGAGTTTGGTGACGCTGTTGTTATTGGCGCCAGCAGCGCGACGCAGCTTGAGCAGAACTTGAAGTTCCTAGAAGGTGGACCTTTGCCGGAAGACGTGGTTGAGGCTTTCCAGAAGGCGTGGACCATAGTGAAGGGTATATGCGTGTCTTACTGCTGATTATCGCGTATGTGTGACGATCAGCCGCATACAGATATCGTTTGGATCACGCCGTCGGATGGGCTCATTGGGCCTTATTGAATGGTAACGGCCCATCTTCTATGTTAGATCATGTATTGAAGTACGTGCTTCGATTTTACATTAGTCGCCGCGTCATGTCTCAACGAAAGCAAGCAGCTTGGCGACATCCGCAGCATAATACCTCGCATCGCCCCACGGACCGAGCGATCGGAGCGTCGAAGAGATCATATGGGCAGATGCTTTGCACTTGCTCGCCGTCAAACTCCGGCTTACTGTCACCCATTCACTCTCCTCGAGCACGTTCAGCTTTTTGACTGCGTCCAGCTCCGGGTATGATGAGATGTCGAAGTCCTTGTCCGCCGGGGATTGGTGCTCTAGCGCATAGTATGCATACGCTGACAGAATGAGTCCGGCGTGCCAGGAGGCTCTGGCGATGTGTATACCAGGTACGTCGCTAATGCGCAAGCATTTAAGCAGCTGTAAGATGATCAGAGCGTGTGTCGTGCATCGTCTAGCAGTCTCGGGATCTTTCCAGCGCGTGAGTATATCGATTGTCGTGCGCGAGTTGTCGTTTTTGTTGTCGAAATTGGGCAGCCTCTCGACGGCATCTACGTCTGACAGGAGCAGGAGGAAACAAGCATGCCAGAGCATCAGTACCATGGCACGAGTAGACGATTCCATAGGACCGGAGTGCAGCAGTCTTTCGATCCACTCAATAAGCGAAGCGCTTACTTTACGGATTAGATCGTCGTCTCCACTGCGCACAAAAGGGCCAATCTTGCAGTGCGTGATCTCAGATGACAGCCCTGCGAGAATTGCGCAAGTAGACAAAATCGAGTGGGACTCAATTTGCGCGCGAGGATCAGCGCTACGCATGATTTTCCAATGATCAATGTCTTTTGCAAGGAAGATCGGGTCTGGTGCTGCGGTAGGGAGACACCATGGCTCTGCACGCATGGATGCAGATCGTCTTGTGGTAGCGGCGATTTCGGCGTTGTGAATATGGCCAGCATTGAGCAGACGGATGAGAGACTCATCCTTGATCCACTGCTGCCATGATAGCTCGTCTGATTGATGTTGAGGGTCTCTCGATTTCGAGTGAAGATGTCGCTGGTGCAAAGCTTGCACAGCTACGCAAAGTGAGCTGTGGAAAGCCCTTGCCGTCATCAGGTGCAGGGGATTGCCTGATAAGAAGGCGTAGGTCTGGCCGATGGTCACCGCCTGCAGCATTTCGAGAGAGTCATTGCCGCCGACGGTAGAGGTGAGAGAGGAAACCATGATCGCTTTGCGTACACCTTCAAAGAGCCTCTGGGAGTAGCGGATGGCGTTATCCGACCCATCAGCCAGCGCACCTAGAGAGCAAATGGATAGCAACAGCAGTGGGTGTGTTCGGGATGGATCAAATGTGGGCAGATGAATGATTGGGACAAGAGGCCAGAGCCTTGTGGTGAAGGTGTGTATGCAACGATTGAGGAAGGAAGTGGGCGGCAACGACACATTCGGAGTACGCCGGCGGAGGCTGTTGGCAAGGCTGTCTCGAAAATCGTCGTTCTCGGCTTGTTATATGAGCATTCTATATCTCCTTTGGTTTGTAAGAGAGCTGGGGGATTCACTTACGGCCAGAGAGAGGCATGGGGGACTCTGATTGCCTCTCGACGGTGTGCGTTGAGGTGGTTGCGGCGGCTGGGGGCTGATTTTCGCTACTAATGACTTGCGGAAGGCCACTTAGAGTCAAGCTGTCGACATACATGGCATTGGTATCGGTCAGATAGAAAGAAGGATCCAGGTTCAGTGATTCATTCCAATCCCATTCGAATGTCGTAGGGAAGTCATCCAGTATCGCAGACGCAATGTCAATGTCGACGCCGCCAGTGCCCAAATCGACGTTGCTGGTGTCGCCTGCGACAGGGTCTTGAACAGTAGCGAAGGCCGCAAATGACCGGTCCGAAGCTGCGCTTGGCAGAGAGGCCGAGACCGCCTCGATAGCATCTGTCTCGGGTCGTGGCCCATCTGTTATGTCTTTTGAGCCAGGCTGGCAAGATTGGACATGCCGACGCAGAGTGTCACTTTCGATGTTTCAGCATGAATCGCTGGTGTGACAAGAGTACTGGACGCAATGGCAAGACATCGCGTATGGACAACTGACCGACGAGCGAAGCGGGACGAGCAGAGCGAGCAAGAGAATGGACGCTCGCGTGTGTGGGTGCGAACATGTCTCTCGTAATGCTCTTTGCGGTAGAACTCTCCACCGCAGAACTCACAGACCCGTGATGCGGTGCGGCCCCGAGTGCGTACGCTCATGGTAAATGGTGAGGCCGCGTGCTTGTGAATTGATCCAGTGTAGGGGGCGTGAGGATGGAGAAGACGATGTGAGGGGCACGGTGGAGGTGGGACGGGGTCGCGCTTGCGACGTTGAAGTTGGTCTTGTGCACGTGACGTTACGAGATTTGTGGGGCAGCTCGAAGATCGCAATGTGGGACGGACGCTTCACGCTGCCCCATCGAGACTATCAATAATACAAGGATGGAAAGGATGGGAGGGTTAGAGCGAAAGCATTGTGTTCACGCCAAATTGAATCTGATTCCAAATCGTCTATCATCTTCACTCATCATCGAACCCTTCAACATTGTCATATCTCACTATGTCATCTAACCATGGGTACAAGACAGTGCTCATTACGGGATGCAGCAGTGGGATCGGTGCTGCTCTCGCTTTCGAATTTGCTCGTCGAGGTCTCAAAGTCATCGCTACTGCGCGCATCGAAGTCGACCTGCAAAAACTTCGCGATTCGCATAGAAATATCACGGCTCTTCGACTGGACCTTCACGAAGAGAATGCCATTCCGGCTCTGAAGAAACAAGTTGAGCAGATCACCGGTGGCGGGCTCGACTACCTTATCAACAACGCCGGTGCCCACTATGCTTCGCCAGCTATGGATATCGACATCAGCAAAGTCAGGCAGATCTTCGAAGTCAACGTGTTTGCCGTGATGCAAATGTGCGAGGCGTTTTCCAGGCTTCTTATCGCCCGTAAAGGCGTCATTCTCCAAATTGGAAGCGTTACTCGAGATGTTCCCATGATATGTCAAAGTCCTTACAATGCCACCAAAGCAGCATTGAGTCAGTACACCAGAACACTGAGACTGGTGAGCTCCCATCGTCGCTGGAACGATCCGATCAATGCTGACCTGACCAGGAACTCGCACCGTTCGGTGTTCAAGTGGTTGAGGTGATCACCGGATATGTTCAGAGCAACATCTTGCGCTCTGGACTGCAAGTCTCACCAGGTTCTCTGTACACCACGATCAAATATCACATTGAAAATCTAAAGATACAAGGTAACCAAAGAGGTATGCCGGCTTCAGAATATGCATGGAGAGTTGCGGAACAGATCACGCAGGAACGTCCCCCAATCGAGTTCTGGGAAGGGGCTGGAGCGCGATCTATCCGGATCATAACCTCGTGGTTGCCATTGTGGCTATCGGTAAGTATATCACCACTCTTTTGAGTTTCACCACGGTCCGGTGTTGACAAATATTAGGACAAAATATGGTACCGCAAGTTCGAGCTCAGGAAACTCGAAGTTTAGCTGATGGGTCCGGTGCAAGATGAATCTGTTTCCTTTGTCTGTATCTGATGGTTCAGCTTTAATGGCATCATTTTGAAGCGTTGAAGTACTATGTAGGAATATTTGGTGGAGAAAATAATGACGGGTCTTGCTAGACACTCTGTATTGCAATTACTTCTACCCTTTGACCGTCAAAATCCTGACACACATGACTGCGATAAACCTTGTTTGATTCAGTGGCAGGCGCATTTACTTTAATCCAACAGCGACTTCAGTCCGAGAAGGCATTGTCTGAGCTCTGCATCATCTTTTGCAGCAGCAAACGCGAAGAAGTCAGGCCGGACAATAATGTACTTCACATCATCTCCGAAACGAGACCTGATAGCTGAAGGATCATATCCTCTGCGGGCCTCTTTGTGGCTCATTCTCCGCATAGGGGTCGGCGCAAACTTCCGAGTAAACTTTCCGGAAGAAGGTCCAATACTCGCAGGAGCAGCAGGGACTTTGCTCAGGAGAGCTATCGACACAGGAGACAGAACATCCTTCGGGATGGCAAGGTCCCCGAGTAATGTCTCGTATTGCGATTGCTTCCAGCACATCTGGGCTTGCCCGTTCACCAGCACCAGGACACGTAGAATCGAGTCGGATCTGTTGAAGACGCTGTCTGACAGCAGTTTAGATTCCCGCAGAGATTCGAGATATACTTGGGGTAGCTTGATGCCGCCTTTGTATTGAGGAAGGTAGAACCCTCCGGCAACTTTGCTAAAACCTGTCTGCTCGATGGAAGTTTGTGGGTCCCATCGCTCGGTATAGCCAAGAATGTATCGCCGGACCCATTCGAAAATCTTCATCGGGTCGAAGTACCGAGGGATTCCCTTGTTACACAGATATGCATTGATGCTAGTGAAGAATGCAGCATCTTTGATGCTTTGAGTCCGTTCTGCGGCCCAGGCGTCCAACACTCGATCTGCCTGCATATCAGACATCTGAGGACTCGATTCCAGAAGTGCAATCCTCCAGGCCAGTTGGTGAGCGTCTCGAATACCACTTGCGATGCCCTGGCCCCCAAAAGGTGGGAAAACGTGGGCAGCATCTCCGATCAGCACCGTTTTCTTGTGGAACCAGTGATTGACGACTTTGTGTGTGAATGTGAATGGCCTACAACGCAGGATCGTGATTGTGTTTCTTTGCCATGTCGCTGGCGTACAAAATTTGTTGCCCTTAGAATTGGCACTTCGTGTGATCATGGGAGTTATGTGCTCCCAGAAAAGATCTTCCGCGTCCAGCGAGTCTTCGCCAATGTTCTCTTGAGCAAATTCATGACGCCAAAGCCGCTGATCATGAGGACCGAATCGACCGGAAGCTGTAGGTTTTCCGGGCGGTGAACAGAAATGCCAGCCCTTGGGCCAAAACAGATCATACGCCTCTTGCGGAGTAAGACCTGCAGCAAATGGAGGAAAGTCCGGATGGGTTTTTGGGGTTGGGAGATCGATGTGAATGTTTGCGGCGACCCACGTGCCTGTGTAACGATAGTCGGAGTCCACTTGACGGATGTCCGCAACTGGTTCGAGGAATGTTTTGCGGACAATGCCTCGCTTACCATCCGCTCCGACCAGCCATGTCGTCTGGAGTTCTCGCATCGTACCATCTGCTGACTTGTAGTGGACTTCGACTCCCGCATCGTTCTCAATCAAACTATGAACTTCACAGCCTCTGCGCACTTCACAGAGCTTGCTGGCAGCGATTGCGTTACACATAGACTTCTCTATGCGCGAGTCATTAGGATGAAGCACATAGTGAGCGGCTTTGATACATACCAAGAGCTGGCTGCATCTGTAACACTCCTGTTGATACGCTTTGTTGCATAGTATCTTGGTCCAGACTCATGATTTGGACAGGCGTGTTCGCGAAGCTTGAGCGATGGAACTGTACATCGGTAACTTCTGAGATGGAGGTGAGTGATGAGTTCCAAATTTTCCACATCGTTCAATGTGGACTGACCGTGGCCGATAACATGCATCTCGCTGCCCAAACCAAGGTCATACAAAATGCGAATCGCGTCGGCGGCAAGGTACACGCCCCTAGGATCATCCGTGATGTCGGGCTCTTTTTCGAGTATGATGCTCTGCATTAATATTGTCAACACGCATGTTACAAGATGATGTTAGATCCCGAAAGTAGCACCTTTACATTGAGGCGACTCAATGCCAAAGCCAAGGTCAGTCCTGCCGGTCCTGCACCGATAATCGTCACTCGCGTTTGTTCCATTACTCAGCATTCCAAGTATAATGTCTGAACAATCTGTAGCGTCCTTTGTACATGAGCGATGACTATGTAGTACCTGCTCATTGACTCAACTTCTAAATAGCGTTCCCTTGCCAATCGCAACCGGATGTACCACAGTGTCGGTCGCCCCACGATCTCGACGACGATCGATTCGGCCACCCGCTTAAGTGCACCGCAATCAAGTACCGCAGCCCAGGGCCCACACACTGTCAAAGCATGTATTTCCGTACGACGCCACGGCGAGCATGTACCACAATCAGCATGTGATGATCCCGCACAGCCGAGACCGTTTCTTATCTTCATCAAAAGCGTCATCTTCACACGTGTATGCTGGACGAAGCATGGTGGGCAACAGCCAATGCACGCTTAGCCGATTTATCGTGCGGCCGACATAGACTCATGTACTGCAGTTCCGATGAAGCGAAAGACATTCATCGATGCTGTAGTTACGAGTTCGGTTCCGAAGTGTTATTCTCTGCGGCAAGACATACAAGCAAGGCAGCATAAGTGCACTGGTCGTGGAGACTGCGGCCCCAACCTTGTTCAAGAGGCTTTTAGAAGAATCCGTAGCCTATCATTCAACTCCTAGTCCAATTTGTGGCATGTCGAGTTGTGTGAAGCAATATAAAACACTAAGGAATTCTAAACCAACAAAAGAGTCGAATCCTCGCCAAAATCCTTGGGGAGCTCAGGGCCCCAGACCGACAGAGGGCCAACCACATCACGCTTCGTAGGCGTGTGTCTGTTGACAAGGTCGCCATCGGCGTAATGCTCGATTTTGAAGCCGCTGTTGTCTTGCCAGTAGTCAAAAATCTGACTACCCAGAACATGCCTTCCAACGCCCCAGACACTTTTCCAACCTTGTTTGGCAAGCCATTGATGACCAATCAACTGTGTGTCGAAGTCTTCAACCTCATAAGAGGAGTGATGCAGGTATGTCTTCTTCACCTCGGGCGGCGCACGCTGCATGAAAAAGATGTGGTGATCTGTGTACTCGTCGCCGCAGTCCAAATGCATGAACGTCATGACGTCGATGTTTGAGAAATCCCAATGGTAGAGAATATCGGATGGCACAAAATTGAAGTTATCCGTGTACCACTTGAGCTCCGCATCGAAGTCGCGGTGGACATAACCAAAGTGGCCCAGCTTGTGTACCAAAGCTGGACCATCATTGAACCTCTGGAACCTGCCTGTGTCGGGGAGTGGTCAATAAACGACAATTGAGTCAGGAAGCTAAAAGTGCTACTTACCTTTTCTAGGCTTTTCGAAGGGCGTATTAAAGGGGCCCAATTCCTGATGGGTGGCAGTTGGGACGACCTTAGCATCGATTTGTCGTTCTTCTTGGCCAAACACGATGTGAAATCGGGTTTCGTCTGCGCGGTCGAAGCTGATGATCTCACCTCCGCCTGGCGCATCAGTGAGCTTGCTGAGCTTGCCTCCTGGGAGGGCTTTTGCTTTCTCGAACTCCTCCTGGGACGCAGCTACAAAAGCTGGGCCTCTGAAATGAGGCTGGCCATCGGTAGATGGAGATGCGACGTAGACGTACGGGTCCTTTCCATATCCGCGGAAGTACCAGTCGTCGCCTATCTTAGAAACGAAAACAAAACCGAAGTCTTTAGCGAACTTGCTGAACTCCTCAAGGTCGGGGTGTTCGAAGTACACATGACTTAGGCGAGTGAGTTGTACTTTGTCGGGACTATTGCTGATCTCCGGGATTCGCATGTCGGGCACGATCCCCTCGCGAATGCTGCGAGGAAGTTTGCTGAGAACGTTGAGTGCGAACGACAAAGCAAGCTCTTGAACTACCATTTCTTGATGGAGAGAGAGCAAACAATGATACTGCGATATCAGAATATTAACAGACGACAATTCTATAAACACGAACTACATAAGCCCTTGAGATACAAATACATGTTAGTGCGTGGGAAAGATTGCACCTCGGTCATTGAACATGCTGTGGGGCAACATCAGTAGCGGCCACAGTGGGACAATTATGCCCGACGGTTGCGCGGATTTGACAAGCTGTTCATTATTCCAATGATCGTCCTATCTGCTGCCTAATGGATGTCGGATCAGAATGCGTGCATATGTGCCACCAGTAAATGCCGGGACCAGTCGGAGATGTTGCACTCGTCCCACGTTTGTCGTCCCGCAACGGAATAACACACAGCTGCGGGGCAGCCCAGCGAGAAGATCGACGAATCTTTTGTCTTCTCTCGCATCGGAGGAGTGGAGAACGATCGATACATACTTGTCTATATACTTATCACCTGTCAGGGCTCGTGGTAGACATCTCCACTAGTACATCCCAATCTACAACAATGTCTTTAGAAGGAGCCCTTGTCAAATTTGTTGCGAAGGAAGATCAAAAGATCTACTTCGCCAGCTTTGAGCTATACTCCGCCAATCTGTTGCCAGAGAAGAACTTGGCGCCAAAGCCACCAGTCGAAGGTACCGTTTTGCAAGGCTATAACTCTTTGGAAGATCTCCTCGCAAAAGGGTCTTCCAAACCTGTGACAGTACAAAGAGTTCGTATGATCTGTCTTTCAAGATATGCCATAGCTGACACATCATAATAGTTGCTTGCTCCACTACCTCATACCAATGTCCCAATCTATTGTGTTGGTCTAAATTACAAATCGCATGCAGAAGAAGCAAAGGTAAGGAAGACGGAACGCTATCAACAGTCGGACATATACCACCTTAATACTGACTACTTTCACCTAGCTTGGAATCCCGAAGTATGCACCGCTTTGGACAAAACCCGCTGCTTCACTCGCCGATCCTGACGAAATCATTCCGGTGAACAAGTTTTGTGCAACCAGTTTGCTAGACTTCGAGGTAGGTGTTTCGTGGAATATTGTATCGCATTGAGACGTGACCTGATGTCCCGTCTAGGGAGAACTTGTATTCGTCACATCCAAGGCCGCGAAAGACATTACTCCTAAGGAAGCTGAATCGCACATTCTGGGCTACACCATTGGCAATGACCTTTCGTGCCGTTTCTTCCAATTACCGAACAACTCCGGAGGACAGTTTTATTTCGCCAAAGCTTTCGACAAGTTCGCCCCTATCGGACCAGTACTTGTCAGCCCCAAGCATTTTGATGCTGCCGCTTCTAATAGGAGGCTTGTTACGAAAGTGAACGGGAAGATCGTACAAGACACTGTAATCGCCGATGACATGATCTTCAATCCGGCTCAAATATTAAGCCAGATGAGTCAAGGTTTGTGACGACCTCCGGCCAGATCACAATGGGCTAGAGCACTGACTTTTATTACGACAGGAACCACCATTCCGGCAGGGACTGCAATCATGACAGGCACACCCGCTGGCGTAGGCGCTTTTCAAAGCCCAAAGTCATTCTTGGGAGATGGTGACGAGATCGAGGTAGAGCTCAGTGGAGTTGGCACTTTGCGCAACAAGATTCGTTTCGAGGAGTAAGTCGCACCACGAGACTGCTTTTGGTAGAGTGCGTTCCAGAGGACGATCCTGTAGTCACGATGAGACGCTGATCGATGACTACAGGCTCGGCTGGATGCGTTTCGTTGGCCTCAAGATCTTCGACATTGTTTTGCGCATTTTCACATGAGTGCTAATCATGGGTCATGTAGGCTTGATTCTCATTTGTAGCGTTTTCGAGATATGATCGCATAATGCAGGCACGCAAGCAAGTCTTTTCAGATGGGACATACAATGCTAACAGAGCTCGCATCGGCCATCACGACTGTTCTTCTTTGCCTGAAAATCCTAGAATCGTTCCCATGCAGCCCATGCACCTTTACGTAACCGATGGTTCTGCGCCTTCAGCGGATTGCCGAAGCTTTCGCGCCGGGTATGCACAGTAATCGCGGGACACCGATATGACAACAGACATGCATGCCGGATCCGGCACGTATAGCCTATTCACATGCACGGCATGACATTGTTAGTCGACCTGCGTGTACCGTACCATAAAAGAAGCGTTCGCTGATGCTTTTCACGAACGTCGCCAACCATCATCTTTAGCCTTCTCTCCGCATCCGGCACTCTCTCTATTGCTCCTTATATCAAGCCAAACGCGCAAGTTATTCATCCAAAGCATTGATATTCACAATGGTCTATTCCGAAGTCGCCCAAATGAAAGAGCCAGTCTATGACATCAAGTAAACTGCTTCTACCACTCAAACATCCCCATCCAGACGCTAACACTCTTTCGCAAGCTCCCCATTCCCGGCACTCGAGCTGGTCTACCAACACAAGCTCCCCAATACTTCCGACAAAAGCATCATCGGTCTCAAAGTCACCTTCTCTCCTGGAGCCTGCACGCCGCCACACACCCACCACGGCGCTGCCGTAGCGGTGCACGTGCTAACCGGCACAGTCCTCAACAAGATGAACGACGAGCCTATGGCTGTTCTCAAAGCCGGAGACAGTTTCTTCGAAGCCCCTGGGTGTAGACATAGGATCAGCGACAATGCTTCAAAGACAGAGGAGGCGAGTCTGCTTGCTACGCTCGTGATGGAAACAGCGAAGGCGGAGGCGCTTATTAAGGCGCAGGGCGCTTTTGGGCTTACGTTGATCGACGAAGAATACGCACAGGCTGTTATGGAGAGGGCGGCGGCGGCGGCTCGAAGGTGAGAGAGCATTGCAGTCGTTGTTCATGGGATGTCGGGTATGTATCCAACACCAATCTTTAGAAAGTCGGTGCGCAAATGGAAATCGTTTTAATTTTCGTGTGCAAATGATGGAAATAATGTTGTCTTGATGAAGTTGAACAATAAACGAACAGACTCGGTCAAGTCAAGCCCGTCGAGCAATTGCAGTGTACAGCTCTCTCATTGAACCAAGCTGTGATATAGATCCAGGTTGTCGGAAATTTTCTAGAGGCAAGAGCCTGAGGTTGCTTGAGAATTGTATCTGTTGTCAGTATCCATCTATCTACAAGTTATGAATCGAGAACAAAATAAGTCCACGCTCGAGGTAATTGCTGCTGCTGAGCGTGGAGTGAAGCAAGTTGCCAGTTTCATCTGTCACATTCTGAGTGGAGATAAGAGAACTCCTACATATAACCATAATACCCGCCTAGTGACCCAACAGATCCAGAACGATCTTGCCCTTTGTATTGCCGCTGGCAAGCTTATCGAAAGCGCGCTGATAGTGATCGAACGGTACCACGCTGTCCAGCGCTGGTCTCATCCCCTCATCAACCAGAGGAGAAATCTTCCGCAACTGTTCTCCGCTGGTTGTCATGATAAAGAAGAAGTTTCGAACGTTTACAGGTGCTCCCATGGGCCTCTTCTCCTCCGGTGGTTGAAAGATGCTCAGCAGTGTCCCTCCTTCTTTGACGACCCACCATGCATCTTCTAGCGACCTGCCACCGATGCAGTCGATGACCAGATCGCATTGGTTGCTTTTGTCTGCAGCCCATTGCTTGATGTCGGTTTTGGTGTAGTCGAGCACGACATCCGCTCCTCGCGACTTGACCAATTCCACATTAGCCGCACTGCATGTCCCAATAACTTCCGCGCCCGCCCACTTAGCAAGCTGTACCATCCAAACCCCGGCGCCACCCGAAGCAGCAGTAACGAAGACTCTCTTCCCCTCCGCACTGCTCTTCCTGGCCTCAAGACCAGCCTGGACGAAAAGAGCCTGCCACGCAGTCTCCGCCGACATTGGAACCACAGCGCTTTCCGCCCATGACAAGCATTGAGGTCGCTTGGCCATTTCCTCACCGAGGAGGATAGTATACTCCCGCGCACAGCCAGTACGAGCGTAGCTAGAGCGAGCATATACTTCTGTGCCGGCTCGGAAAGGGGAAGATGGAGGGGCTGTGATTACGGTGCCGGCGACGTCGTTGCATGGAACAAGCACTTTTGTGCTGCCCATTGGTAACGGGAAATATCTGGACCAGAGTAACTCGCCGTTCGTGATGGCTGTAGTGTGCACTCGGATGAGGTGCTCGTCGGCGGCAAAGTCGGGAATTGGTGTCGGATGGTCGGTGATCATGGTTACGCTTGTGCTCATCTCGTCTGGCTGCAAGACGGCTTTTTGCGTGCTTGGGATGACCATTGTTGGAGATGGGGGTGAGATGTGCTTGTGTGAAGTGAAGAAGGTCCGGTTGCTCGTGTTGACAGATTAACCAATTGTCGTCGATGTAATTTCTGGCTCATTAGCGATTGCAGGTGGAGGCCGGCTTTATGAAGACGACGACTGTTAACAAGATTCTTCATGCGCACTCACTCACGCGAATAGCCTATGCGCTTCCCGTGGAGAACCTGCAAAACAAGATTGGTAATGAGACTCGGCCGCCCACTTCCGGCTGACTGTGACATCTACGCGCGGTAGCTGTAGGGTTTCATGGGGTGCTATCATGTGCATGATGCTCAATGATGTTCCACATGCGTACTGCCTAGTCATGCTTTCCGGGTTTGTTGCAAGGTGGCTCGGAGCGTGTCAGAGGTCGACGAGGCCTCTTCCGAAGCACCGCAATTTCGGTCAGCTGACGCCTGTGCATGGAGCCGACCTGCATAGCCAATGTGCTTGCCCATCGCTACGTAACTTTTACTACGACCACTTTGTTAGGAGATAGTGTATCTGCAGATCTAGATCGAAAGTCACATCCAGATAGCAAGTCCGCAGGACTGCTCTGATATGCAGCAGACAGATACTTAATGGCCGAAAGAAAGACCTGCTGCCGTAATCTCGGGTTGCCCATCATACATGGTCACCGGCCGCAGCCCACAGTTCTGCATATGAATAATCGCTACCTACGTAGCAGATCCGCTTCGAAAAACTATACAGCTTCAAGCAACATCTCCCTTGCGATCGCCTGTACTTCCCTCAATATGCGCTCTGCTCTCGGCCACACCGTAGCAAAGGACTTCAAGCAGCCAATGCCCAGTCGAATCTCGTCCCTCGTCACCCTCGTGCTGGTGGTAGCTAATTCATACTTGCAAGCTGCAATCAATGAGATGACAGTATTAACAAGCATACACACAACAAAAGGTGTGTGCATATTGGGTGCGATCGGCTGAGCAAGCATGCGGATCTGCGCAGATGCCGCTCTAGTGCACCACAGAGTGTGTAAAGTCCCCGGGGCGCAAGATGCACGGAATTTGTCGCTGTAGGAGGTTGTGGGACAGCTGGAGAAAGTCTCGGCTGGGTCGAAAAGAAGGCCGGAGAAACGTCTATGCATGGCGACTGTCACTCTGAAGGAAGAAGATTTAGTCAAGTGCTCTTCGCCTTAGCCATGCTCAGCCATCCAGCAGACTTACGCAAAGACATTCATATGTGCTTGGAACATGAGCTCATCCGCTGCGCCTTCTTTCAGGTGGGCAGCTTTTTTGGGCTCCGGAAGCAGTAGCGACCAGCCTTCTATTGCGACAGCAAGCGATTCGTATGGGTGCACATGAGAGCTGCCCGGTGACTGTTCTGACCCATCATCCAGCGCACGGGTGATAGCTAGGAATACTCCAACAAGCTGGGCGAATGATGAAAATTCTTCCGGATCGGCGCTGAACTCGCGAGTGTCGAATTCGTGAAGTGTTCTTGGGCCAGGGATAATCTATAAAAATTGAATTGGTCAGAACCCGTGGTAGCGTTCACAAATGGGATCTGATATGGCTCCGAACATACACCTGCCTCGTACTCACTCTCCTCGCACGGGAGTGCGGTCGTGATGTCCAGCCTGCGCATCAAAGGCGATGTTTGATGCAACATGGCAGCATAGTAAGCGTCGACAATGCAAAGTTGCCACCATGTCCTCCTCCAGCTCTCTCCTAAAACTGGATTCTCTAGACCGTGGGCAGTAGCGAAGCTACAGCTATGCATAGATATGGAAAGCGCAATACGAATTGCGTGATCCATTTCCTCACGAGAGCTTTCTTCTTGGCCGCACCAGTAGAGAGCGATAGAGTTCAACAACAGGCATTGTACCGAGAACGCATCTTGCACTGTGTCAATCCCTGTTGATATACGGTTTGCGATCTTCTCCTGGTGGCGTGGGCTGAAGGAACCATACAGAGATCCAATTGAGTATATTACTGATAGAAGCAGCTTAAGACGCGGATGGTTCAAAGGTGTTTCGAGCATCTTGTCCAGATGTCTGCGAGGCAAGACACATGGGTGCAAGTGATGGAAATGTTTGTAATAAAGGCCGATGTGATGATCATCCGAAGCGTTCCAGTCTTGGTCCAACAAGCCCTGGATGCTGGTAGACCCAGGGTCAATTGATGTTGACGAAGATAGGGCGGCAGACCGTGAGGCGTATCCTTCGTCAGCAGTCGGCTGAATGCTGGGCACTTCTTGCTGAGGACCACTGTCAAACTCAGGTGGCACGTACAGAGCATTTACTCCAGCCGGGGAGCTTTGACGTTGATCTTGCAGGGTACGTCGACGTTCAGCGAGTGCACTTCGAGTAAGACCACCCCTCCGGGAACTGAGGAAGTGGCAAGTCTTGTCCTCCGCAGCGCAACGATCACACACTGGCCGTTTAGCATCACACTTTACATGCTTCTGGCGGCATGGTACGCATGCGAGTGACGCACGACTGGCGGCTGCGGAGGAATATGGAGTTCTCCTAGTTGCAGACGCCATGAAGACGGAATGTTCATTGGAAAGATGATGCACTTGCGAAGATGACGGACATGGGCCAGAGGCTGACGTTCCGCGACCCGGGTATCCGGGAATCCCGACGGCGTGGCAAGCCAAGGTATTTTGGTACCCGGCATCGTATCATCAATACACGAGCGCATGTCTGCCCTGCGGCCCAGCTCGACGAGATCGAAGAGGGACTAGAAAGGACATCTGATCCAGGTTGGTCCAGAGCGAGCCGTATATGGGTGTAGAAAGTCCAAAATTTCGGTTAGCCGATTTTACCCACAGGCGTCTGAGGTAGGAGATCCGGACATTGACAAAGCCATGTGAACGAGGAGCATTATGATTGCTGCATGTCGAATGAGACGTCGATAATCTAACAGCAAGACAGGTAGAGTTCATGCTTTGGTTGTTTCGATGGCCGACGAGATTAGTGAACGCTCCTAAGAGGAAACGAGAACACCCTCGTCCCCCGCATTCGGTCGTTGGCCAACTGATGACTGATCACCAATACACAATGGCAAGAGCACGGCGGTCAATCACTGCCTGTACCTAGGCAACTTCACATGCCGTCGCATCAGCTTTCTAGCCGAGACTACGGCCGACAACCATATTTTGTTTTGTTCAATGAATGCGAAGACGTAATTGCATTTTGAGATCTGACTTGTATTCCCTTCGGACTACCCAGTACCACAAATCCATCTCTACTATCAGGACGGTCCATCACCAGTACAATGTCCAACAACACCGCCAAAAAATCCGTCATCGCCGTCGTAGGCGCAGGCCCAGGCATCGGCGAAGCGGTAGCCCACCGCTTCGCCACTGAAGGCTTCGTCGTTGCCCTCCTGGCCCGCACCGAAGACAAGCTGCAAACCATGGCACAGACCATCAACAGCGACGTCGGACAAGGCACAGCGCACTACTACATCACCGACCTGCGCATCGAAGACTCGGTTATCTCAGCTTTCAAGCGTATTCGCGCAGAGCTTGGCCCCGTCAACGTCCTCGTGTACAATGCCGGTGCACGCCGCGTGAATGGGAGGAGCCTCGTCGACACCACGACGGAAGAATTCGAGAACTTCACAAAGATCAATCTGTTCGGCGCCTTCTGGTCTAGCAAGCTTGTTTTGCCTGACATGCTGGCCGCAGGCAAAGGTACTATCCTCTTTACCAGCGCGACTGGTGCTCTGCGCGGCATGCCTGGCCTTGCATCTTTCTCGCCGGGCAAGTTCGGGCTACGTTCACTGTGCCAGATCATCACGCGTGAGTACCAGAGCAAGGGCATTCATGCTGTCAATATCATTGTCGATGGACCCGTTGATGGAAAGCTCATTGGTGGCGTAGTCAAGCGGCAGTGGGAAAGGGCTGGGGAAAAGGAGAAGGCGGCTGATTTCGAGAGTTATCTTGTTCAGCCTAGGGATCTGGCACATACGTACTGGTTCTTGCATACTCAGCCAAGGAGTACGTGGACGCAGGAATTGGATGTGAGGGCGATGAAGGAAACTCTGTTCACGAAGTTGTAGTAACAATAATCTTAACTTGCCGTATGGACATATTCGATCTGCAGTGGCTCAGCGATTCTATCCATACGTAGACATCTGTGCGACCTCGCTTGAGTCTTTTGTTCCCTCCATCACATGATACACCTATGCCGATGCCATCTCTTGGACGTAATTTTTTGCTCTATTTATCTACGCATTATTTGCTTATCAATGAGGAAAATTGTTGACAAACACATGAGCTAAATCGATGCTGTATCTATATTGACGATCACGCCTCGCTCATGCAGGGCTATCTCCTGACTGACAGGTTCTGCATCCATCAGTCTGATCAGCTGATCGGGCTGCGCTGTCGACGTGCATGCATGGTGGTGGCGCAGACTCTGGCCTGGTTTTCTCCCCGGGCGCAGTCTGATTCCTTGCCATGATCCCATCGACGACTTATAGTTGAACGCTCAAACAGCCTTGTTATCCGTCATCTGGAGATCTAATTTGTGTCCAAACCATCTCACGGCACTATCGCAACACAAACCTCCAGACCTTTCTCCAGGATGCCGTCGGTGGGCCACAAGTCGCACAAATGACTAAAGCGACAGCATCGATAGCGACACTATAGAGCGACATGGCTGCCAATGTGGTCCGCTCGGACGACTTCTCATGGAAAGAAATTCATGCCACCGGAAACGCTCAACAATATATCGGACATGCATATAATAACACCACGCACAACTATGCTGGTCCGGCACCTCCTATCAGCGTAGCAGTGAAACCTCCAGAGGATCCTATTCATGGGGATTTCGCGCGAGCCTGCGGCCAAGGTCAAGGCCCACAAAGGCTCAACTTCCTACTTGCAAGAGGTGCTGATATTGAGTACCGAGATGAGCAACAGAGGACTCCACTACATCACGCAGCATCAAGTGGATCCCTCCCCACGCTGAGTTATCTCGTTGGCACTGGAGCGGATATATACGCTGGTGCGCCACGGGTTGGCACACCCTTGCACTCCGCTGCATTAAGTGGGTCAGCAGGAGCTGTGAAATACTTGATGGATGCAGGCGCAGATGTGAATGCGCACGATGAAATCATTGGAACACCCTTGCATTGTGCCGCCTTCGGCGGCTCGGCAGACACCGTTCGGTGTTTACTCGACAGCGGCGCCCAAAAGGATACGTTCAATAGATGGGTTGGGACGCCACTCAGCCTTGCAGCTACGAAAGCTCACACGAGCGTTGTCGAAGTACTACTGCATCACGGGGTCGATGTAAACGAACCTTGCGGATACTTCGGTTCAGCCGCGCACATGGCCTGCGCAGTGGGTAAAATACAGCTGCTGCAGATATTGCGAAGGGCTGGGGCTTGCTTCGACCGGACAAAAAAAACATGCCGCACTGTCTACAAGGACATACTAGGGTCAGTGGGACCGTCATTTCCTGACTCGCTCGCGTCTCACGTCCTAAACGCAAAGAAAGTCGTCTCGGGCTACCCAGTAATCATGGCAATCACTCATGGAAATCTGGAAGCGGCTAAATTCTGCATGGACGTAGAGCCCATGAAAGACACATATAGCTCGTATGCGCAAACTTGGCACACCGACGAGCCGTGGAGGAGGCCATCCTCGCGCCATTGTTACTCGATCGATCTGGTAGTTGCTGCTCTTGATCTCGATATGTTGCAATTGCTCTTAGACAGAGGTATCGTGCCAGACTGAGGGACGATGAGGAATAAAATTCATCGTCTGGGCATCGGCACTCATGCCTCCGCCTCACGTGGGAAAAATGCATGGGCCTGCATATCACTCCTGGTCCGCCACGGCCTCCAGACTAATTCGCTAGACACTGGAGGGGAATTTGGAGGCGACACGCTTTTGATGGTGGTTATGCGTCGTGTTGACGATGAGGCGAGTTATGAAATCTCGAAGGCCGTGCTCCAGCACGGTGTGCAGGTGAACGCCGTGAACCACAAAGGTCAAACGGCTCTCATGATCGCCGCCGGGACCAAAAACAAATCACGAGTGCAATGCATACAACTGCTTTGCGAATATGGTGCGACAGTTGATCTCGAGGATGAAGACGGGCGGAATGCGCTCAGATATGCAGAGAAGTGGGGTGGTTCCGAGGGGTATCAGGACGTCAGACGGATATTGCAAGCGTTCAGTCAGAATGACTCTCAACCATGCCTTCTTTCCTCGACATAGTGATCACATGTATCGAATCATCTGTCACTACATGACTGCGCCTCAACCCATGTAGCACACGCGGTGACATAACACTATGGAGGGAAGGTCCAACCAAAATGCACACCGCCTATGGATAGCTCTTTGGTGACATCGCAGGGCAGCCATCAAGTGGGCTGAGGCGCACAGTCAGGAATCCATGTCGTCGACTGAAAGTCAGAAGAACAAATATGGTGGTCAATATCGAGGCTGTGGACCACGACTAAATACTCGGGAAGCTGAGGATGTTTGTCAGCACGCTTGTCAGCTTAACTGAGAGTGATTACAAATGCAGCTCCATGGGGCTGAGTACAAATGCCACCTAGAACTGAACTTACTTGTTCTCTGATTCAGAAACACTGTAAAGAGCATGATCCTAATCTCAACATGAACAAACTCGACTCGGCAGCATGGAAAGTACAGACCCAGACGGGTACCAATGGTCTAGTATTTGAGGAAGATATTCCAAGCTCCAACCAGATCGGTGATCATGACTGTCTGATCGCCATTGAAGCATCGTCGCTCAATTATCGCGATATCATGATATCAAATGTAGGGTTTTCAGAATACCCCATACACAATCAAGCTCCCCTCAAGCTTCTAACCCATCTCGGCAGGGCACATACCCTTTCCCATTGTCTCTCCCAATCATCCCAGGCTCGGACGCTTCCGGTACAGTTCTCGCCATCGGGCCTAGAGTCACACGCTTCCGTATCGGCGATAAGGTCTGCACACACATCTTGCCGACTCATCTGGAAGGGGCGTTCACTCCGCAGAGACTCCAGATCGGCCTCGGGGGTAGTATGGATGGCACCCTTCGCTCGAGAGGCGTCTTTCCCGAATCGGCACTCGTGCGCATGCCTACAACGCTGACTTTCCACGAAGCGAGCACGCTACCGTGTGCGGCGTTAACGGCGTGGAACGCTCTGATAGGTCTGCCGGGTCGACCGCTGAAGAGAGGAGATTATGTGCTCACGCTCGGAAGCGGCGGCGTGTCGCTGTTTGCATTGCAGATCGCTGTTGCTGCAGGAGCTACGGTCGTCAGTACTACGTCGAGCAGGGCAAAAGCCGATCGCCTGAAAGCTTTGGGAGCGCACCATGTCATTAATTATCGAGACGATCCGAAATGGGGCGACACGGCTCGTCAATTGACTCCGGAAGGTGCGGGCTTCGATTTTGTTATTGAGGTCGGAGGTGCCAATACTCTCAAGCAATCTGTCGCAGCGACAAAAATGGAAGGCATCTTGGCTATTGTTGGAATCGTTGGTGGCGTTCAGACTGAAGGAGATGCTCGAGAGGTGCCCTCTCTACTGCAGGCTTGGCTTTCGTGCATCACTGTTCGAGGCATAGCGGTTGGGTCGAGAGCGCAGCTTGAAGACTTGATCGATTTCGTGGAATCATCTGGGTTGAAACCCGTGGTTGAAGACCGCGTGTTTGGACTGAGTGAGGTCAAAGAGGCGTACGAGTTCTTGTCTGAACAAAGGAACTTCGGCAAAGTCGTCGTTGATTGTCAGAAGATGTGATCGACCGCGTGTTATTTAGTGGCTCGCTGCTCCCGTCAACAGGCTACCGGCTCACTTGCCAGGGGCTGTCTCGATGTCTTTTTCCGGCGATCTTCTCGATAATACTAGCATTTCGCACCAGTTGAAGCTTCCACTTGCTCTCGTTGCCTTTTCCACAAGGTTGTGGTCGAGCTAAACGGTCGATTCGAACATCAACCAAAAAGTACGAATGAACCATAGCGCAGTCCTTGCGGGCTAAGTTCTTAGTTCATTGGGTTAGTAAAGGTTTCGAACCGGCTCAAGGTCCAACAAGTGGCGTGAGCGTCTACATACAGACGGCTCTGATGAAAATGTGGACATCAGAAGGTGCATCAATCGCAATTGTCTACGCAGCAACCAATGGAGTGTCTATGGCTCGCCTTGGCCACGTGAGCGCTTCTTCCCACTCGCCTCCAACAAGATGCTCTTCGACCTTCTCAAGAAGCAGTCTTGGCCAATGCTGGAACCACCACAACTTGGGCCTCATGCTCATCAGAGCGGCAAAGTAGGCCAACACCAGCAGCGCGATTGGCGATTTAGCTTCGAGCAACCGCCAGAATTCAGGCTTGAGGACAGATGGCCACGCATTGATCAAATGCAAGGTGAAGTGATCTTCTTGCCGCCACATGAGGATTTGCAGTGTTTGTAACAAGACACTGAGAGCATTGTGACAAGCACTATTGTAGGACTCTCGTGGCTCGTGCTTGTCAATGAGAGAGTGCAACAGGTCAGCCTGCGCAAATACGAGTCCGGACGAGGAGATGCGGGCAAAATCCTCCTTGCTGTTGATATTGATGAGTTCACTCGCCCAAGATTTCTGGATGTCTGCTCTGTACGTGTTCACCACCGTGTTGATGCCAAAGTTTTGCTGTAGGCATATGGTGATGTGGCGGATTGGGTCATAGCTCGACCCTTCGCTGTCGCGCAATATGACCAGCTCCGCAAAAGCGTATACCATCGAGAGTCCTGCGAACGCGAAGACAGGAATGCAGAGGTCCGCTGTCATGCCGTTAAGCGCAGGATTGATCTTTTGCAACGCCTGACCTCGGTACCTGACGGCTTTGGCTGACAAGTCATCTCTCGAGGGATTCTGATGGAAACAATGTAGTGCGCTGACAGCCAGAATTTGATACAAGAGATAGTCATGCGAGAAGGCGATGTTCACGATTTGGCGCGTCCATAGCTGCTGGCGGTGCTCACCGGGCACGTATATGCAGCAGCATGTCGTGTAATGGTGGAGGAGTTCCAAATCTCCAGTTTCCCAAGATGGGTCCTGCGTCTGAGAGCGTATGGCGAGGTCCGGTGGCGCAGGGGTAGTCAATATATTGGATGGTTGGGCCGGCGACTTGTGTGGGTAATCGCAGATCAGCTCTAAGCGAGAACATGCCGAACACGAAGGACTCTTCTCGTCGCACTACAGTGAACGTCAGCCATACGACTTCTCACGTCAGTTAAAATATATTTGACGCTGCGCTCACCTTGACGCGTCTTCTTTTACACTCGCGACAGCCTTTCCTCGACTTCCTATGGCTTCTTCTTGCACCGGAGTCTCCCATACTTGTCACTGAAGATCTAATGGGAGATCAGGCATGACTGCGTGTGTATGTATAACATAAGTCTATACTGATGCCTACAGTTGAGGCTGAGCAGTGAGCATGTCAGAGTTTGATGTCTCGCAAGCAGCCCCGAAGTGGTTGTTGCGCAGCCAGCCCTGGGCCGCCGTCGTCATCGTCTCGCGAACGTGAAGTCTGTGCGAAACATTGGCTTTTCGGAAGGAGAAAACAAGTCATGGATTTCTTCTCGCGACAATTGGAACACGAGATGACTTTATTTGAACTACCTCCTATCGCATGGACCGGTCACAGAGTTCGACGCGTTTCGCCAGCGTCACGATGCACAATTCTCCCTTTCCGAGCCACGACGGCAATGCAAACAGGACCATACCAACAACATGGAATATTCTACATTTAGAGATCTATATGGCTTTTCTGTGTCAAGCTATGCATGTGCGACTTTCCAGCCGCCTGGCATCAGGTCTGTGAATACTTTGTCAGGATCGTACTTGGTCCGGATCTTTTGCAAGGCCCGCACATTCTCAGCCGGGTATCCACCGAACACATCCTGGCCTTTGTCCGCATCATTGAGATATATCCAGGGTGAGATCATATGCTCAAGACCGTTCTTGCAGAGGGCTGCTTGGATCTCCTGACCTATCCCGCTGAGAAAGTCGGTGACAATCGGCTCGTAAGTCACGTTGTTGGAGTAGCTCAGCGAGAGCTCAACCACGATGAGATTCTCCGGTTTGATGCCCATGGGATCACCTTTTGGAATATGAAGACCTTTAATGGAATTCTTCTTGCCAGCAGATGCAGCCAAGAAGCGCTTGGATACAGGGAAAGGCGACATGCCCGTGAACCACATATCGAGGTCGGACAAGGCTGAGAAGACCGCGCCAAAGTATGTCTTGTGAAGGATCTCGAGAGCAGCGACGGTGTCTGCCTTGTCTGCCGCCCGCAAAGTCACGGGCGTGTAAAAGCGCTGTCTCAAGCCCTTGGTTCTGGAAAATGACGGCGCAGTCTCTTCGGACCAGCCGTGCATCGTCTTTGGTGCAAAGGTGTCTGAGGCTGATCCCAGCGCTGGCTCTTCGAAGTACGAGAGCGAAGGCGGCGATGCATTGTCAAAGACATTGGACGCATTGCCTCCCCAGAATCGGTAGGTTGTGTACGAAACTGCGCCATCATTCTGAGCTGTGTTGCCTGAATTGATGATTGGGATCACAGATGCCTTCTCGTCTGCACTCTGGCCGTGCAGAATGAAGTCAGCGAGCGTGTCGTAGTACCTTGAAGATGTTGTGGAGTTGTCATGTGCTGTGATGCCCACAGTAACAACCTGAACATCGTACGCCTTTAGTTCAAGGTCGGTGACCAGCGCGAAAGAATTGCCCCCTCCCCGAAGCGCCCAGAAGAGATCAGCGAAGGACTTTGATGGAGTAATCTTCTCAACTGAGCCATCGGCTAGCACTACCTGTAGAGTTCTATCAGCACTGTTCTCATTCGACGTTCGACCGCGGGAAACTTACAGTGTAGCTCTTCAAATTATTACTTGCCCAACCGTGCTCAGCAGAGAAGAAACTCGCACCACCACCAGTGACAAAGCCAGGTATGCCGACAACACCAAGCCTGCCTCCAACGACCACTTTGCCGTGCGGTTCGAGAAACTGGTACACATCAGCCCAATGATTGCTTGGACCGACGTGTACGGACTCGCCGTCCGCTGCCATCTCCAACCGCTTGAACCCACTTGAAGACAACAAAACTCCGCCAGAATCGATGTTGTTGAAGTCGCCGATGGGCATGTGCCCGCCTCCTCTCATCGCAAATGGCGAGCGTAACGCTTTCAGTATCGTGACGGCTTCTCCGAGCTCTTCCGCGAGAGAGGGCGCGAAGATGCATGCTGGTCCGAGAGCAGAGGCTTGAGACCAGAAGTCGGTATTGTCTTGTGTGTAAAAAGAAGTATTGGAGAAGTGCGTCGCTGCTGGATAGCGAGTTTGCAACTCTAGACAGGCTGCTTGCGCTGGAGGTACACCGAGTCCATCATTAGAAACCTGGGCGTGTGTTAAGCAACAAATTCCAAGTAGAGAAATAAGATGAGCTTTGAACATGATAATTTATCGGGGCGTTCGCGTATTAGGGCGAGTAAAGTGCCGTGATCAAAACATCATATATATGTAGATACAGATACGAAAGGCAACGCCTTTGCTTCTTTTGCCAACCATAGGGCTCGCCATCATCTTCAATTGAAACGCGATCGTCGTTCTTAAGGCTTGGTATACGACCGGAACGATAGCGAACGCATGTTAAACTTCGGACCATAGGGCTGTCTGGTTTGTGGATACGACGAAACCGACGAACACGAGCAATACGAGCGAAGCCGGAACGTTTTAAACACTCCAAAACACCGCCCACCAAGTGCCGGGCATCTATTCATAATTCAAACTCTTCTTTATCGCACTGGTGATTGACTCAAGGAATGTTCCGTCCGTCTAAGAACTGTATCATAGACGTGATGCCAAGTCCACCTTTTGCGTAGGCGTGCAAGGCTGAGCACTTCCGCACCGTCTGTGTGCAACCCTGGTCCATCACTCAACCGCGAGCACCGTTGATGTGCTTTGAAATGCATATCGCTGCTCGCATTTATCGTATGGCGGAGTCCTCAAGGTGTGGAACTCTGTTTGACTGACGTTCAGCTGGCTGTCCGGCAATCATGATATAAGAGCGGCGGCGTCCACAGTCAAAGAGGATGATGTCCCATCCAGGAACAGCATCTCCGATTAGCATTGAGTCCACTTTCCCAGCTACAGAAGCTCCAAACCACCTATTGCCAGTGTCTCTATCTTGCAAGTCTCGAAATCGCATCACTATCCAACAATGGGTCTCTTCAATCCTCGCGTCAAGACGCCGCTCCACGTCGTCTACATCATCCTTGTTGTCGCAGCAATGGGTCTCTCCGTCCCGCGCCTCTTCATGAAAGGCCAACAGAGAACCAGAGCAAACACCATTGCACTAGGCATGGTATGTCTCTCAATGTTATAGACTACATCTACTGCACTGCAGAACTGACACAGACATAGGGCGCCAAATCCCTTATATTTATCGCATACCAGATCTCCACCGAGCATGTTCAAGCTCTTCGTCGCTGGCAAAGCTACAAAGCCTACTGGATTCTGAACGCTCTCGAGACAGTTTTCTGGGGGGCGGTGGTCTTCCTTGTCATGCAAGCCAACCTTGCTCGGTGCGTCGGAGTTGGTTGCAAGCTGAGCTGGGCGGTGATGGCTTTGGGGATTGTGCTCAAGTATGTCTTCACCTCAAGTCTCGGTGTACCGGGTGCTTTGTACCGTGTATTATCTACTGACATTATGATAGCATGTTGGCGTCTTACCTTGCGGTCGTTTGTTTCCTGGACTACCGCAGGAGACGCAACACCACTTACGGTATAGGCTCTGATGCTTCTGACAGTAACGTTGTTGAATCAGAGTCTAACTTTTGCATGGACGGAGATGCAACGCGCAAGGCCTAGACGTTGAGAAGATAGGACCATCGGAGCCAGAGACAAAGTTCGCATTCTCGATAAGTTGGTAGGAGTCTATACCGCGGATGCCAGGTGAAAGAGGGCTTGATACAGGATGGTGGTCAAAACGATACAGACTGGGATTAGATATGTATACAAATTTGGATAGCCGCTACACTGTGCGAATGCGCAATGTTGCGGCCGCCAGCTCTCCGCATCAATGGCGTGTAGCTCCTTGCGTGTTCTCCACTCGTGCGTCTGGATAGTCTTGAGTGGTATGGTCGATGCTGGAGACTATGGTGCGAGTTTCCAACTCTGTCTGTGACCTTTCCCCAGTTGAAAGGCTTCCGGAACGAGGGTCTAGTAGGCCTGAGGGATCATGAGTGCCGCTGAGACGATCCCAGCTCAGCTCAAGAGATGGGTTTATCTCGGCGACGTTCAGTCTCCGAAGCTCGACATCTTGATGCTCGTTGCGCTCGATGTGCACGTCGCTATTCTGTTGGTGCCCGCCAAACAAGACGTAAGATTTGGCTAGAGATTTAGGCAGCGGGTCTGCTCCATCATCACCAGGTTGTGTTTGCAAGCGAATGGCTGAATCGACAGTGGCCCTGATGTACGTGGAGAACAGATTCTGATAGCTGGCTTTATTGATGTAGAATGCGTAGAGTCCGATGGCGGAACAGCTCAGAGCGCACAAGAATGCCACTCCGTAGGCTAGAATCAGACCTGATGCTGTGTAAACGTAGGTGACTGGCCAGGTGTTGACGATGACAGGCACGAGCTCCGCCAAAGTTCCATTCTTACTTGAGGACGTCAGTGAGGGTCACGAACGGGAATGTACAGAACTTACATCAAAGCATCATCGCTGAGCAAACCCAGGGTGATGTTCTGAAACAGCTCTTCAAGCCCGTGGACAACGGCCGCTCCGTCTTTCCAGCCGATAGGAGACAGTTTCCAGATGGTGCTAGTGACTTTCTCAACGCGATATTTGTCCTTCCTTGCTTCCCCTACTAGCATCTGGGTAAAAGCATCCATAACAGCTGCGTAGGACAACGTCTCCTGGACTGTCAGGTTGTCGCCTCTTTGCTCCCGATTAGACAACGATACAACAGGATTCAGCCAGTCCGACACCGAAGCATTCCGTGTTTGAGAGGGGTATTCGAAGCGGAAGTCAACACTGTAAGATGCGTTGTACAACAAGCATTCCGTGACATTGACTTGTCTGTAACGCAGAGATTCCGTGCCATTGTATGTGCGAGTAACGTTCCAGGAACCTTCGTTAGTCATGACGTACACACGCGAATAAAGTCTTGCATCCTCTGGCCTTGTACCTGGGAACCTGATGACTTCATCCTCTGGCGGGGTCTCGAGGAGGGTATCGGTCCAGGAAAGAAATCGGTACTTTATCATGGTGTCGGCTTTCACACCATATTGATAAGTGAGATTATACAGGAATTCTTCACTGGCCGATGCACACTTCACAGCGGGACCCCTGAAGTCCAGATGGTAGCTGATATTCTGATAGTGTCCGGGGGAATCTAGCTCGATCGTCTCTCCGGTTGAGGCAGTGCGGAATGCCAGATTGTATATCCTGGGATCCCCCAATAATTCAGTGCTCCCACCGCCGACGAACGTTCCAAAATTGGAATAATTGAAGTCGAGTTGACGGACTGGCAGACTGATTGTTTCATTGGTGCTTTGGGGAAACACAGTGAGAGAACCTGGGGCGACGATGGCTGCGATCGGTATACTCCTGGAACTTATCAGCGGAGTGCATTCAATCAATATCTCAGTGCGGCGTACCATGAGACCAACGCCATGAGCGCAAGCACAGGGTGCTTGAACCACACTGTACTGCTCAAAAAGCTGAATGCATTGGCAAGTACACTTGTCAAGGCATCGATCTCACTTGTCCTAAGATCCTGCTGGCGAAGTCTTTGCCATTGATGCTGTGTATAAGCCGCTCCAACAGAGGTCGCCAGAGCCAATTTGACCAGGAAAGCTAACGCGGTGCTGAACCGAGAGACCCATGCTTGCGAGATTTCGACTTGTTCTACAGGTTTGTTGTTGAGCGACAAGCCCATAAAGTGGTGGGCAAGTGCAAAGCCCAACCCCACGAATAGGGCGAGCAGGATGGTCGTTGGAGCCCTCCAGCTGACCTCATTTGATGGGCCTGGTTTGGGTGCTTCACATGTTTCAGTCGCAGGTGGAGGTTTCGAAGCAGGCTGAACCCTGTGGTAGGCTGCGCTGTTCGAACCGGAACTTGTCATTGTTGACAGAAGAGACCAGTGCGCCCACAGATGTAGGTGTTGCACTTGCAACAAGAACTTTAAGCACACATTTTTCGCATGATTGGGCAGTCGACGCAGACTACTTGAACGCACCGGTGAATAACAGCGCATACATGCATGCGCAAAGACTAGCCTGGTGTCTTTCGCGAAGGTCACATGGCCATTCATCCCTGTAGCCGACGCCTTTGCGCGGTCCAATCAGTACCAGGCCAAGTTGTGCGGCTGAACTTCAGTCAACATATTCGCTTGGTTAAAATCGATAACACAAGGACTAGTATATTGCGGCACTGCGGACTTGCGCCCAGCATAGCCATTAGCCACCGTTTTGTTCAGCGCCCTTGGCACGAATCCTCGATTGCGCCTTGCTGCAGATCACATCGTTTACTGCACTTTGAGAATGTCCAGTTGCAGATGTGTATGAGCATCTTGTCAAGCAATGTCAGATTTGATGCACAACAATTTGGGAAGACTGAATGAGTCGTGTGTCAAGAATCCCGAGTCTCAATGTTCAAGAATCATTATTACGCGTCTATGTACTAAACGCTATCTAGAAACCCCCTTGATCTCTAAAAGCGCGACAGCCCCTATTCAAGCCATAGAGTGATCAAGCCCGAAGACTGACAGCTCTCGGCAAGTTCAGCCTGACAGGCGATCCAGAGAGCGTCACCCACATGATCAGAGGCTCCGATCCAACCTTGTCAGCAGTAGCCTTGCCGCTGGTAGTCGGAGCACTACCGGGCAGAGTGACAGGGATAGTAGTGCCACACTTGCTGCCGCCGCTTGAAGTGACAGTCACAGCGACAATGCTCTTGCCGTCGGAAGAGAGAGTGTATGAGAGCTGAGGCTGGCACTGGTCTCTCGCCATACGATCGAGGAATTTCTGAGCAAGATCATCCTGCTTCTGTGCGAGAATCGGCCAGTTGGTGAGGCGGGTCATTTCCTGGACGATAGTCTCGGTCCATGCTTGGAGAAGTGATAGCTTCCCTGTTTGAGAGCCGACAGTCATAGGCTCTACATCTGTTTGCCTCAAGTTCGCTTGGTGGAACATGAAACCGTCTTTGCGCAAGCCGAGCAGGTAGCGAGATGCAGTGTTACGTTCGAATGTAAGGAGATCCTGGAATGTGCCCTTTCCGGAAGCAGTATCCTTCCATTCTTGCAGAGTGCAGTCTGGCAGGTCGCAGTTCCAGTAGATCGTAGTTGGCCATCGGGGCACAATGGTCAAGCCGGCGTATCCATTGCCCTCGGTCGTGGAGATTAGCGGCCAGTGTACATTCTTGTTGTTGAGAACAGGTCGAGAATTATCACCGACTGAGTTAGTGAGGCCGTTCGTGACCCAAGCCCGGATCGCGTCACCGTTGTGAAGGCCAGTGATTGCGGGTGGGATTAGGCCCTTCGAGGAGAACTTGTTACCCTTGTCGATTCCAATCTGCTTCATCCATGCCTGGTTGAAGACGATCTCCTTCTCCGCATCGCTGTAGGTGATATTGTTCTGCGGTAGGTGGGTGAAAGTATGCGACACGTGTGCATATGCATCACGGTTCTCCGGAACTGTGAACCAGTCTGCAAGGCGATCGTACTTGGCACATGCTAAGCTCCAGGAGTAGGATGCTGGCGAAGCGGGCCATAGATCAACGCCGGTACCAAGCGGCTTCTGGTACTCCAGAGGGGTGGAGTCTGGGTAATCGTAGTAGATGGCATTTTCCGGGTCGCAACCTGTGTCGCCAGTGACTGCTTGAATAATGTCACCGTTGCCATTGTGTCCGAGCTCGATGAAGTAATCGGATCCAGCAGGCATACGGCTGTTGATGTCCTTGGTCCAGGCAGCATGGTTGACCAGATCCTCAGGCGTCAAGCGGAACCTCTTGTCGGCAGGCTTGTACATGGCAGTAGTGAGGTGAACATCGTCAATCTGGGTGCTTAGGTACGTCTTGCGAGCTCCGAGGAACAGACCTCTTGTCATCCAGTGGATATAAGCATGCTGTAGGAAGTTTGAGGTAGCTGACCATTCAGTCGCCCAGCTGCCGAACCAGACCATCTGCTGACGGCCTGCAAAGTCGTTGATGACAGCCGCAGTAGTATCTTCCGGGAAGGAGCCATCAGCGGAGGCGGAGTACTTAGCGACTTCC
Source organism: Cladosporium oxysporum (assembly GCA_035771495.1). NCBI lineage: Eukaryota > Fungi > Ascomycota > Dothideomycetes > Cladosporiales > Cladosporiaceae > Cladosporium > Cladosporium oxysporum. The sequence continues at coordinate 943,531 of JAWNKS010000020.1, read as the reverse complement.
CAAGTCGTAGCACTGTCGGTAATAGCGGCTGGGTAGTGGTACATATTGCGGGTGCTCATTGTTGCATCTGTCTTGATGTTCGCTGTGGCAAAACCGGTGTTGTTCGTAAGACTGATTAGTTGTTCGACGTCTGTCGAGCAACAGCCGACTCCTGCCGGAGCGGTGGTCGTACCAAACGCTGGTTGCGGGTAAGCATCAATTCGGACAAAGCGGACGCCAAATGCCACTTGGTAGGCGTAGATGGAGTTGTATTGGTCCGCGCTGATACCGCTGTGCCAGTTGCCATCGTAGTCGTATGCGAGCTCACTGAGGGAGATGATGCCTCCATAGTTTCCATTGGAGGAACTGTTCAAGGCAGGAAGTTGGAAGCCAGTCTTAGGAACGCGAACAACCTCGTACGGGATACCATAACCATCCAAGCCGGAAGTAACACTGTAGGCATTGTCATCCTGTCTGATTAGAATGAGGATTGTCGATCCGACGGTAGCACCTGAGGCTGGCGCAGTGTTGTTCAAGACTGGGAAAGGCGTATCAGAAGGGTCGGCACCATCGCTCGTGACAGTTGCAGGTGGCGGCACGGCCGAGGCTGAACCGGTGGCAGTGCTGACGGCTGGAGCAGTCTCGGTGACTATGATTGTGGAATTATCTGCGCCAGAGTCGGTCGTCGGTAGTGCTGTTGAAGAGCTGTTCGTAGTCGCAGCGATTGTGCTAGTGAGCGAGGAAGAGCTTCCGGAGCTGTTGGTGCGGATGTGTCCATCTTCGCAAACGGACAACTCGGTGCCCCAAGAGTTGGCAAGCGTACAGAGGTTGTCAGGATTAGTCTCCGGAGCATTGGATCCGCATTGTGAGAGAGTGATGTTCCAGGCACCGCCGAGCGTGCAGAGGGCATCGAGCTGCCACGAGGCCAGAGACATGATAGGCAAAGTGTGGACCCGAACGGAGAGAGGTCAGGCCACAGGGGCTGTATAAGAGAGTCCTGGAGGATGGAGAAGCCTCCTCAAGACGTGAGACAGGAACACAAGTATTTAGACCAAAGCGAATGCCCAGAGAGATCTTTGCTTGCCCATGATGAGGCAGTCCCAAGCCCCAACAACCCGGTCATGCCCAGCCTCGTATAGCGCCCTTTTGGCCCAGCAGGGAAAGGTCTGGCAGAGCCGCATGGTTGTTTGCATGAGGGTAACGCAGTCTGGGCCAGTGATCGCCATGTGCATGGCTGAGCATGGCAAATCCGCCTCCTAGCTCCTGTGGCGTGCGTGGTAGTGAAGCAAGTAAATGGATCCCACGCTCGGCGGCCCCCGTACACTAAAGGGTCTCGGTTCCGGGGAAATGGCGTGTTTCGAGCCGTGCTCGCCGGGGAACCAATGGGACCCTCGCGTGGCTTTCTGGGTCGTTGGGGCGAGCCCTTCTTTTCCAGCACCTGGAACTCAGATCGACTTCTTTAGAGAAATATTCAAATACTCGTACCATGGGAGAGCCTCTCGATCAGCCAGCATTTCTGCAGACAATGACCGATCGCCAAGTCTTCAGCTCGTGGCGAGTCTGCAATATACAAGCTCGGGCGGCATGCCATGAATAGTGACGAAGTATTTCCCGCGAAAATGTCTTCTTGTTTCACATCCGGACTGGGCATCAAAAATAGCCGAAGCCAATTATGGTGGTCCTGCTAAAGCAAGCCACATGGCGTTTTAGGCGAGATCTATTTGAGTGTTCTCGTTATATGTGGTGCACGATTCGTCCTCATCTCGAATCCCTTGTTTTCGTCTGGAGAATACGTGCTTCAAAACCAGCATTACTGGACGTCATGGAAGGTCCGGAAATAGATGCCATGTAAGGTGATGATGATGTGCAGGACGGTGCAACCTTTGCGGGACGGGTGCAGATCAGGCACTCAGGGCTAGAACAAGAAATGGCTTGCAGCATCGGCCGCGGCTTTCCAGGCTGTAGAATAGATGCCGTGCTCGAGGAGACGTGGAAAGCTGCAATGTAGATCTAACTAACATTGGCCGCCGGCGCACCGCCGGTAAGCCTCTATCTTGCACATGGAGAATTGACGTACCCTCCATGCCGCCATTGTTACACTGTTCGAACGTTGAATGGTATGATTCTATCGCAAATCTCAAATTGTCGTTGGAACCTCTTCCATAAATGCTACCGGCTTCTGTATGTACTCGCGGACTGCGGCTGCAAGAAACAATGGTTTGACAGCAAGGACGGCAAGTGCAAGATCAAGGACGCTCGGTACCATTCCGCTGGATCTAAAGATGACCAAGTCAGATTTCGTGGTACATATTATGTCGAGAGTTTTCCTAATCGTCCCGATCATACAACTCACGATTTCCGCTTGGTACAGGAGATAGCCCGCATGCAAGTCTAATTTGGTAATTCTAAACACGCGAAGACATGTACTCCAAGCTCGCCTGTGCAGCTGCTTTCACCTCGTCATCGCCATTACCTTGAGACAACTCCTTTAGGCGTGTCCTCCAAAATGACCATCGCTCAGCTCCATTCCGGAATTCCCTGGCTTCCTCGGGCAATTGACGCTTTGTCCAATCTCCCAATCCTTTCGTCACAACTTGGTCGTAGACTTCGCGCTCATTGTACTTGAGCATGAACGAGATGGCCGGGATATGAAAGTCAAGTTTGACTTGACTGTAACCAGTAGCTTCATCTGGAGCAATTTGCTCATCGCTTTGGTCGACTTCTTTCTCGAGCACGCGAACTATGAGTTGAATCGTCTTGGTCATTGGTAGAATGTGCTTCGCAACCAACTGAGCTTCGATGTCTTTCATCCTCAAATAGAGTGTTCGTGCTTGTGATGCGCCGGAGCTTGAGTCGGAATACTGTCGGCAAACTTGACCTGGTTGGATGTCTGCGCCAGTACTCTCGTGCCAGATCATGCCGAAGTACGGAAATTGCGCCCATGTGAGCTTTTCCCCCTCACCAACAGCTTCGCCTCTGTGGATGTTGCCCGGCGCCTTCGCGATCGCATCCAGTAGGATAAATATCTTTGGCGTAAGTGTGGATGGCCATTCTATGAGAGCTACTATAATGAGTCGCCATAAGTTGCTAAGAGCCAGGGTATCATCAGAATAGCCTCCCAGTGCTGGCACGGGCGAGACGGACACTGGGTGTGTCATGGAGAATGCCGCCTCATCTGCATTGATGCGGACATCGTAAAATGCTTTCAATGCGTCGACCTGCGTAGCAAGCCAGTCGCGAAGGCTCTGGTCATGGTTCGGGACTGGCCGCTGCTTCTGTCGCTCAAACCATGCAGGGTCGACATCGTTCTGGTCTTCTCTAGGTAGATCGAAGCGGTCATGGAATGGCATGGCGGCGTCCGGTTACAATTAAGATGACTCCGCGCGAGAGTGCTGATTGAAGGTACGAATACTGAACGGTAGGGTTGGTGGAGGGCACATTGGGTTTTAGAGGGGGTACGCGGTCGTATGTAGCCGATGAGGAGGCTCGCCCTACCAGGTGATGTGCTATTAGTCTTGTGCTTCCTGACAGTGTGAAAAGAAAACAAAGCAGGTGGACTTAGAACGTCTCCGAATGATGGCAACACGAAGTCAACCACCATCAGCTGTGGGTCTGCTAGGCCGGAGAAAATATCAAAAAGGTTATTATGACCAACAATCACAGGCAGGTACATACGACCATAGGTCAGTGAAAACTGGGCATCCCGTCCGCTCTGCCATACATAAGCACTGAACCGGGCGACTAGTACTAGAGTGGGTGACCATCTGGGAATCCCGCCTGTTGTATGTTTTGCAATTTTTTTTTGACCACAGTCCTATGAACACACTTGCTTTGTCATGGGAAAGTATAGTGGAAAGAGAACTAGTATGGTCAGTTGAGGTGACGATATCACTAGTGCAAATCCATGTATCCATTTATTGGTGTACGTTTTGCGTGCACGAAACAAACAGGAACGATGTCCCAGCAAAGCTAGCCGATGGTATGACACATTGGACCGTCGAGGTGGACAGCGTGATGCTGTCAAAAAAAAAATCCACCATCAGCATATCGCAAGCTGCTCAAAAGAGTCAGATCTCCGAATAAGCTCGCGGCTGATTCGTAGCTCAAGCGACATGACTTAAGCGAGACTTCACGTGCATGAAATGCGCATCACCCAGATCGGGCGACTCCCTCAGCTGGCTTCCCGACTTTCCGCCATGCCGACGACACGATTCTGACCTCGAATATGTACATGTACCCTTGTCGTCGCCGCGGCATGCTCCTAATCCAACGGAAGGACCGCCATCCTGCCAGGAAACAACACATTGCCGCCTAACCGCTCACGCGCTGATCTCAGATCGCTGAGACGCGAGCACAATATACCACTCACTCACCATTTGGCGCATACACTCTGCTACGCATCGACCAGTGCTGGCTGGCTTTGTAATACACCGCTTTGAAATTTCCGGGTGCTCCGTCTGGTCAAAAGATCTACCACCTGTTCGCAAGCGCGAGGTATCTTGAGCTCATCTTGGACCAATGCTACCTGGCACTGCCTAAACACTAGCAAATAGACAGCTATGGCGACAACGCAAATCGAGTTCATCAGCGTGAACCCTGGCAGCCTCTTGAGTGTTCATGATGAAAACAGAAAGAAAGTTCGAATCCAGGTTATGAAAGATTTCAGACGCAAGGAAAGAGAGCGTCAAGGTGAGATGACAATCTTCTGTGCGCTCACCACACAAGTAAGGCATTTAATTGATGGGTGCGCATAGCAGCGGCTCAGCGCCATTCAACATCACCAGTACCGGAGCCCACGAGATCTGTCACCCAAATTCCGCGCCAAATACGCAGTCCACAACTTAACCAGACTGCCTTGACGCAGAAGCTACGAGATGGCTGGTATCCAGTGGGTTTCGGCTTCTCGACCCTAGTGCCTCCAGATGTGAGAAGTTGGGCTCCTGTACTCGCTATTCTTGATTCCATGAAGCTTGTGCACCTCGGATCTTGTGTGCAGGATGAGCAACTCCTGTTGGAAGGGCGAAAAAGATTTTTAATCGCCATGAACTGCTTGCGGAGCAATTTGGGCCACGAGCCTAGCCTGGCGCTGCCTGGACTGATGCTAGTCTCAGTTGGGATTTCTATGACCGAGGTAACTTCCATTTCATCCATGATGTCGAGAGCAGGTTGCGAAGCAATGGCCTCATATCGGTGCAGCTCCGACATCAGCATCTCACGGGAATGTGAACAGACTGACTGATGAACAGATCTACAATGCAATATCAGATGCAGCGATTCCCACATCCTGGCACAAGCACGTTGTTGGAATGTCGGCTCTCCTGTTGAAGCAGAGACCCATTGATCTTTCTTCTCCGCTCGAGGTCTTCATGATCGCACGACTACGCGGTGCTCAGGTGAGTCATCATCGCGAAGCACGTGCTATCAACTTCACTGACCGCGGACGGAAGCTCTTACAATCATTGTGCAACCGCCAGCCATTTCCTACCGAATACGCAGCTCCGCCTCTGTGCTCACAGTCACCATCTATCGACTTTGTGCTAGACTTGGCTTTTAGGCTACCTCCTTTGCTTTCCTCTGCAGATGCAGTGACAACGCGGGCGGTAAATGAGACCTCACGTTACGAAAATGCCATTCACGACCTTGCTAGAGTCGTGAGGGATCTCTTGGCTCTGAGAAGGATGCTTGACAGCTGGCTCAAGACTTTCCGCGAACCTAACGTGAGGGCAAACCCCTCGTCCTCGCAGCGAAGAGAGACCAAACGCGCCCTACCGGATGTGACCGCCGAGTCGCTTTGCCGAATATGTCTCCTACTTATCCACCAAGCCCTCAGTGACCTTCACAACGCACACAACTCCGATGTCTGCTCACGAATTCATGCCCATCAGGAAGCAGAAGCTTGCGCCGAAGACCTGTACCAAACTACGATGCTGCTCTCAGAGATCGCAGAGAGGCCGGTGAGCAAAGCCATCGCCACTTGCGGCCCTCTCCACTTCCTTTGTCGCTACTACCGATCGGCCGGCGACAATCCAAGACTGGAGCGTTGCTGCGAGGCGATCGAAAGCATTTGCGCGGAGGCGCCGTATCTGAACTGGGAAATGCTTCTGCCTTGGAGCCTGCTGCCATTGACTAGCGTAAGGGGGGCAGGCGGACCTCTTACTGCTCATCTGCCGATTTCGTCGCCTGGTGAAACTGTAGTTGACATTGCACAACGACCTTGAAGACCGACTATTGTACACAAGCAGACATTTCGAAGATGGGATTCTTATTGTTGCAGGCAGCATGAGGAATGCACAAGAACCAGAAACTCACTAGCTTCGAGCACCGCTGAAGGTCGTCTGTCCTTCGAGTGCATTTCCACTTCTCGCTGGGTCGCATTGATCGGTTGAAGAAACAGTGCATTGCAAACGCGAAATGCTACGCTTCTGATGGTCAGCTCATGCCCAGCAGAGAGCTGCCGACTGGCAACATTGATGAAATTAACATGCAGCACATCGCCAGCATCGTCAAACGCCACCCTCGCCACTACCTGGCCAGACGAGACATCTATAACAGCGTCGAGCGATTCACATCCAGGGGGATCGCGCTTCACGACCCCAGTTACGACAGCCTAATGGCCCAGTGCAATTGTCTCATGCCCACAAGCCGTCGAAAACCCATCCTTATGCCAGAATAGCACGCCAAAGTGCGCGCCTGGGTCGTCCGGCGGCGTGATGAAGGCCCCATACATGTCGGCGTGCCCGCGCGGTTCATGGCATAGTGTTTTCCGGAGGAGATTTAGGGGATGTGCGGGAGTTTCTACGATTGCGAGGCGTTGTTGTGAGACTGTGAGGTCTTTGGTCAGATGGCCGGAGGGGAGATTCTTGACGATGCGGAAGGGCTCGCCGGCTGTGTTCCAGTCTTCGGTGGCGAGCCAGTATGGCGGAGGTGCCATTTGAAGGTCTTAAGAGAAGATGATGGGCAAGCGAGGTGGTTTAAAGGTTGGACCGATTTGATGAGAGGTTGCTGCGCGCCTTCTTCAGTGCTGGGACCGAATTATGTTCTGTGTCATCTCATCACCGGGACAAGGCTTCTAAAGGAATCTGATTTCAAGGGATCTCAATGTCACACCGAATAGGGCAGCATGCTATGCAGAAGGGGTGGCAACGTATGCCAATTTCGATGCGTCCATACAATGATAGAGCATAGTCTCCCCGGCATCGAGTTGTGAGGTCGCGGTTGCGAGGCTGGAGCCGATGAACCGAACAATTCGTTTTAAAACTATCTGTCCGGTTCAGTGATTAGAACAAACCACTCGTTCATGGATAAATCAGACACATCAAAGGTCAGAATAATCGGAGAGGAGAAGCAAAACGTCTAGACTGTCAAGAAAAGCATGCAATCGCCTACAGCCAACATCCTTAACGCCTACCGAAACGAGCAATAATCTAAGCGAGGCGAGCGAGGCACGCAATCGTTGAGAACATGTGAACCGCTGCGCGGAACGAGAAAAGAACTTCTCATATGATCTATGAAAATTAACCAAAAAGATGCAAAACCAAGAAATTATATCGTGGCGGTATGAAAATGCGTAATCGTGAAGCCCTCCAGCTCAAGCCCATAACCTATCCGCACCATGTCCTTGACTGCAATAGCGAGGGCCCTTCGTCCGTGCACGCTTTTTGACTTTAGTTCTGGTTGCCCGGCGGCTGAGGCTTGCTCATGTTCTTCGCCCTCAGGAACTCTTCGACTTTCCTCTCATCCATGCTGTCCACAGCCGGGTCCTCCTTCTTGGTCTCGCCCTCCTGCGTCTGTTGTTGCTCTCCACCTAGGCCTACAGCCGACAGAACAGACTGCGGCACGGGCAGATAGCTTGCGGCGGTTCCGGCGACGCTCTTTGCTTGCTCGATGACAGTCGGCTGGTGTTCTTCTGTCGCGGCATTCGGCACAGGGTGCTCTTTCGGTGCCTGGCCGACGGTGCCGGGCTCCATTACTTGCACTTTATCGCCGTGGCCCATGTGGCGGGTCTCGGGGGTGCCGTCGGCAAGCTGGTCGGCGGCGTGGGTGTGACCTTGCTGCTCGAAGCGGGTGGAGGATGTGCCTTGGCGAACTTCGGGAGACTGCGTGCGCTCACCGTGGGCGTCTTTGAATTCGGGATTGTGGACGTCGGATGTGCTTTGCTCGTTGGTTTGCTCCCTGATGGGGAGGGTAGAGGTGGCTGCGGTGTCAGTTGGGGGGGTGTCGGTTGTGACCAGGTTGCTGTAGTTGAGGTAGGTGTTGCCTTCGCCTTTGTTTACGGGAAGGGCGCCTTCTTCCGTCTTTTCGTCTTCCAGGAAGGGGTTCACTTCCTCACTCTGCCTAGCTTCACTGCTTCCTTCTGGCGGCGAGGGAGGGTGAGTCGCTTCACCAGTCGTGGTGCGAATGAGGGCATCTCTCGGCGGTGCCAAAGATGATTGAGTAGGAGCAGCAGTTGCAGGGCGTGTGGTAGCGATTGGAAGGTTACGCTTGGTACCATTCTTTGAGCCGACAGCAACGGCTTGCATCTTGCCATCCTCACCCTTCTGCCACTTGATAGGTCCAATGGGGAAAGAGCGGAAGCCACCCTGGCGGGTATCGTCTGACCAGTCCAAGGAGTCTGCGATGGCGGGCTCGAGCATGGGCATGTCGCCGAAGTTGAAATCAAGCTTTCCTCCGTACTTCTTGGGAATATTTTCTTCGTCCATGTACTGCAAGAGTGTAGGCTTCACCTCGCTGGCTGAGAGGATGAAGATCTTGGAGACGGTGATTGGGTCGAACCAGCGCTTGACCCAGCCCCAGACGGTGGGAAAGAACGAGGGTGCACCGATCAGGAAGATCCTGTCGAGTGTTTCAGGGTAGTGTGCGGTGGCTAGGAGTGAAGCGTCCTGCATGTGTGCTTTGAGGTTCCCTGAGATGATGTTAGCGGCGGACTAGAGGGGTCGGAACAACGTATGGCACTCACAAAATTGTCTGAGACCAACGTTAGAAATATCGACAATATTGTTACTCTGGCTGACGGGTGTCTCTGGGTATGCGCGGTCTTGTATGTTGGAGCACAGCGGCAAGATGAAACGGCACATGTTCTCGTACAAGGCGAACAGGCGCATCATCTTCGGAGGCTCCTTTGTGGCAGGCATAGAGGACTGGCCCTTCTTGGTAGCAGCGTTCGCGGTGACAGCTTTCATGTCAATCTGCGCAACCTCGAACAAGTAGACTGGGATGCCGCGCTTGTCCCGACGACCAAGCCATTGTGGGTAGAGTCTCCTGGTAGCTTCATACTCTTCCACGTCAATGGTGTCATAGAGTGTGTCCAGCTGGTTCTCCTTGCGCCAGTCCTCGGTGTCTTTAAATTGGTTGTAAGCTTCCTGGGGCAGAAACTTGCGAGCTCTCAGGTAGCGGAGGAGGGTTTCGTCGTCATGGCTGGCGGGTGTTGAGGCTGATGCCGGGGTGTAGTAGTTCTTGGACTGACAGAGGTCCTTGAACTTTTGGAGAGTGTCAAGGTGGTTCTGAGTGAGGTGTCCGACGTGACCGGACGGGTACTGGTAGATGGGTGTTAGAGTTGAGACGCCTAATCGGTATGCTTTTCCAAGTTGCTTTTTGCTTTGGAGAGGTGAGATCGATGACGTACTTGGTATGATTCGACTCTCTCGAGCTTCGCGCCGTCTGCAGCGGCGGGCATGTTTTGGTATGGCGGTAGCGGTGGTGTTGGTTGTGAGAAAAGGTAGCCGAGGCGTGTTTGTTATACGGCAGAGATGATGTAAGACGGAGCTTTAGGAGATTTGGTAGGAATATAGGGCTGCAGTTAGGCTTTCTGATATGACAGCGAGAGGCCGTAGCTTGTGCACAGCTCCGCTTGCTCCGGTCCTCTAGCGGAGGCTTTGGTGATCCGAGATGCCGAATTGGCTGACGTAGCGAAGGGATTAATTAATGGATATCTCGTATCCATACTTCTGTGCAATCGCAGGCATATCGCGATATGCTGTGTCTGGAAAATAACACTCGCTCCTCTAAGCCCATACGGCTCCGCAACCATCTCTCGCGAACTCATAGAAACATCATGCCGACGAGACGCATACTTCGCTGCGAGAAAAAAGTCGCTGAAAAAGAGGCGCTCAGCGGAGCTCTTGTGCTGCCATCGAATACTCTAGCTCTGCTATCCGGCTACTTCGCCAGTGAGATGAGCTGTTATTATCTGGAATACCGATATAACTGGCTCAAGTCTTCGTGACCCTGTCAGGCAAGCTTTGGCGGATGTTAACTGGATATGGGTGAGCGATATGCACACTTCATGTGCAACAGGAAAATCCGCCATGGCTCGTTCTCCGAAACACATGTGCTGCTGTCAAACACTCTAGCTAATTATTCGGCTACTGTTCCAGTGAGATGGGCTGTTGCTACTAATGCCATAAGACGCGAGGTAATGCTGCTTATTAGTACCTTCGAAATGCTTCAAGGCAATCTTTGCTACATTTTGGCTGGATTGATTTACGCACTCCGTCAACAAAGCCGAAAATGTACAATGGCTTGCCCTCCAAATCAGATGTATTGCTATCAGACTTTTCGGATATTGAACTTGGCACTTGTTGGAAGCATTTTGATGGGGCACAGCTCGGTTAAATTTTTTTGGTGCCCTTGCGGGTCTGTGTCATTTTCTGGGTATCGCAATTATCTATGTACGCGGTAAAGCATGTAAAGAAAGCAATCAAGAAAGCAGGCAAACAACGAAAGTCAAGTCCATCAGCCTCTCCATCCGTTCACCGTCCTGTAAACACACAAAAGAAAGAGCCACATCGCTGCCATGGTCTCAAGGACTCGCTTGTGGTCGTCGCGTGTTGCTCAGATGTACCACATCGAGGTGCAGATGCCGCCCTGGTTTGGCATAGGCATCAGCTTCTCGACGTCGACAGGCTGAGAAGAGCCAGGCCCAGAGGAGCCACCGCCTTGAGTTCCCTTCCCATCGGTAGAACCAGCCCAGTTTGGCGCGTGCGGGCCTGCCCTTCCAGATGCAATATGAGCATAGTAGATGGCGGGGTGCATCGAGACCGGAGTTGTCGCACGGGCGTACTGATAAACTTGCTCGTAGAGGATCGTCTGGAGCTCCTCACTGCTCATGCCGACTTCGTTCAGGATGACCTGGTAGTGCATCGGACGAGCAGTGCCCTTGATGGCAGCGTGGGAGCAGAGGTAGAAGTCATGCTCATGAGGATGTGTGGCTCCAGATTCGACGAGCGTGCCGGGCAAGGCGTTGCCGTTGCGATCGCCCTTCTCGGGGAAGAAGCGAACGTGATGACGCTTGCCTCCGATGACGACCACGAAGGGGATATTCAAGTTGGGGTTAGCTGTCCTTAAAAGAGCCTTCATGTCCGCCACCTCTTGCTGCAGAACGTGAGTGTACTGCTGCTCGGAGACGCCATCGCGGAAGTAGAGAATGCGTGAGGGGAAGCGGCCATTGCCGACAGATTGAACCCAGTGCTGAATGAGCGGCTTCAACATGCTATTGATGTTCTCCGTCTCAATCATCTCGACGCGGTAGCCATTGCTCTCGCAGACAGCGGCGTAGCGAGCGCCGAGAGCATCCATTGAAGCGGTCATTGCAGCCATCGAGGCTTGTTGCTGGCCGGGGGCGGCGTGTGAAACATCGGCTCCGATAACGAGCGTCGGCTGGGTGAAGAGACCAGTTGGGCCTCCAGACTTAGTTCCAATAGCGCGGCAAGTAGTGCCTCCGAGCTTTGAGTTGAACTTCATCAGTACATTGGAGATGTACTGCGCCTGGCACTTCTGCACGTGGGAGTACTGCATGCACTGGGAGACCTGTGAAAAGTTAGCTTGGTGTTAAAATCAGCGCGAATCGTGTGCTCCGGCCACTTACAACGCCATATCTGCACTCAGCGGAACGCTTGATGCGACCGTAAATGGTGGAGTCCTTGTCAGGTAGAATGAACACCAAGATCTGGGGACGTGAGTTGGACTGGTTCCCCGCCATGTTCCAGGCGTCGGTGACAATCCTGCCCGTGTCGTCACCTTGGCCAAGGTTGAGGGCCGGGCTCGCATTGTCGACACGGCCTCCATGGCTCTTGTAAATCTTCACAAACTCCTTGATGAAGTTCTCGATGGTGGACTTATCGGGCTTCCCGCCACGCTTGCCGCTCATCACAGTCACGGACCAGCTCTTCAGAGGCGCACTGTTTGGAAGGAGGAACTTCTTGCCCTTGAGATCCCAACGGCCTGATGTCCCAGGATTCGCGACACCTGTGCCGTACTGAACCTTTGGTGGGACGAGAAGGCGGCCTTGAACGACGGTCCTAGCCTTGCTGACCTGGAGTCCATATTTCTGGAGGGTCTTGTCGGTGTCCCAGGACAGCATGCGGAGGCCATGCTCGATTGCCTGCCATCTCTCGTTGGGCGGAGTCACGGCGAATTTGATCCTGGAACAGAGTTAGTGAGAGCTAAATGAAAACCAAAGTTGGTGTCAAATACATTTGACTTGTCTGGCGTTCGTCACATTTGTACGGATAGCGCTGGTTCTCCTTCACCATCAAGACCTCCATTGGCAGAACAGTGTTCTTGCCCTTGGTCATCTTGACAAGTGGAAGGTCGGGGAATTGCAGACGAGTGTTGTACTTCCTCAGGAAGTAGTCGTAAACATTCGTGGTGTATTCGTTGTTGTTGTTATCGAGCGCCTTGAACTTGTGGTCTCTCGCAGAGACGTGGAGGATCTTCTCGATGCAGTAGGCATCCTCATTGCCACCGCGGTGGCGAGCAATGACGTGAATCTTCCTCAATCTCTTGAGACCGCGACCAGCCCTGCTGTTCTCGCCCTGACGACATGCCTGGATAAGATCATTCGGTGAGCGGCAGCCAGTGAGCTTGGCGGCAAGAAGATGAAGAGGGCCGGACTGGAAGAAAGTTCCGTTGGCAACATCGACATTGATAGAAAGACCGGGACCGTTAGGGCCATTGACCATGCGCAGAGACTGGTAGGCGCCTTTGAAGGCCTCCACGCCATCTCCAAGTTCAAATCGCTTCTCGCCCTTTTGGAAAAGGTTCCTCTTGATAGCGGTAAGACGCTTGGAAGGCCCATCGCGGAGAAGGTGGTCCAGGAAGTTGATGGAGGCGAGCACATCGTTGTCGAAATCGCATTTGCGGTCGAGGTAGGCACGAAGAACGTCGAACTTCACGGTGCCTGCAGCACGCATAGCGAAGCGGTGAACATTAGACCTACCAGGCCTGGTGGTCTGTCCCTTCTCCCTGTCGAGATCAACTTGGATGCGAACCTCGCGGTCGAAGTTCTTCAGGCCCCAGGCCATCCTGTCGCCATCAAAGATGATGTCGTCGCCGAGAGCCTGCTTTACAGCTTGGGACTCCCAAACGGCCTTGATCAAGCCGCGCTTCTCGTCACCTTTACCGACCATGACCTCGAATTGGTAGACTGGCTTGTTCGGGAAGGTGATGACAGGGAAGGTGTTGAGAGCGACCTTGATAGGCTGACCAAGAGTGCTCGGAGCTGGACGCAGAGGCATGCCCCTGACCTTGTCGTAACCGCGCGCGGCGTTCCAACCCATCATGCCCAAGTCGATGTTCTTGTTTATAGCACCCATCGGCCTAGGGGCCTGAGAGCTGCCAGCAGCAGTTGACGGGGCCGGGGAGGACGAACGAGGGGAAGCAGCAGCCAGACGTGGAGACGCAGGCTGGGCGGAAGACAGACGGGGAGAAGATGGGGCGGAGCCGTGGCGTGAAGAAGGGGACTGCTCGCGAGAACCACGGTCGTGAGAGCCATCAAAGCCCTCCTGATGTAGGACCCGATTGATGGACTTATTGGTGGGCGGAGCCGAGGAGCGAGGCTTGCTAGAAGCAGAGGTGTCGCCAGACGAAGAGCCCTTGTGGGACTCACGCTGCTTTTGCTGCTCGTCAGCGACGCGCTGCTTGGGCGGCCCAGCCATGGTGAAGAGGATGGATGGTTTCTGATAGGGTGAGAGTAAGTGGTCGAGCTTATGCTAGAAGTCGGTCAGTCAGATACTCTTGCAAGTGGTCACAGCCGTTCATGGAGCGTACTGCTCTTGTCGGGTCGTCGCACGGTGGGATGCCGTGAGGCAATGGTGGTGGTGGTGGTGGTGGTTGGTGAGAGGGATAGTGGTGTTGCTAAGCAAGGTTGGATGTGTGTTGGATGGTATGGTAGAGGTAGGTGGAGGTAGTGGAAGGAAGAAGGAAAGGTTGTGGATGGAAGGGAAGGAGGCTTATGTAGACGACATCGCGGCAGGCACGAGGCTCGCCAGTACGCAGCAACAAGCTTGTGATAGTGCAAGTGATGGTGTACTCAGTGCAGTGAGGGATCGGAAGTGATGATGTCGTGCTTCAATGTGATGTGCGCGCCCAACTGAAGATGTCGGCTGCTACAGCCTCGACAACGTACCTTGCAAGCAAGCGCCGGCTCGGCGGCAAGTGAGGGCGGTGAGGAGCTTGTTCTGTACCGCGTCAGCGAGCTCAACGATCTGATGATGTCGATCGCGGTATTTGGTGCTCATGCGGAAGGAGTGAGGGAGAGCGTGAGAGCGGTGTTTGGGTGCGCGGACTCGACCGTAAGCAACTCGTAGGGATCTCGCTCGCTCGCTTGCATATGATATCGAGGAGGGTGAGATGGTTCTTACCTTGCTTTGGAAGGGTGATTTGATGATGTTGCGGGTGTTGGTGGTTGTGTTGTTGGTTGGCGAGGGAAAAAAGCTGAGCTTCAGAGGGCCGCCAAAACAAGACCCAGTGGCCTTGGCGAAGTTGGCGTTTGACGAGGAAGGTACGACCCAGTCCGTGAGCCGTGAGCGGAGGGTTGCTATCGGGTGCGTTGTAGCACAGGGCGACCTTGTGTATCTGCAGCTATGTCGCTTCCCCTATGTAGTACGAAGTCCCAGGCGAGAGACCATAGGCACATAGACAACAGCAGACTGCCTCACGACTTACTCCTATATGCTCCTCCAATTTTAGAAGTACGTTCCGTCGGCACAGCGATCTCTTCCTACGAGACTTTGCTTTGCCTTACAGCAAACTTAGATCCAGCTTGAATCCTTTAGCCGCTCACACAAAGACCTACCTCTAGTCCTACCATTAGAGCTTGCCCAACGACCTGCCATCTTCTATGTTCAATGACTGCTGCTGAGATGTAACCAACGGCTCCGACAGCGGCACTCAAGACCTCGAAGGCAGCAACGGTCCACACGCCATGACTTCGGGGCACAATTGCCTCCGCCCACACGTGTGATGGGATCGCGCGCCAACACCCGATCTGCGCCCTCCCAGGCGAGTACAGTTGCAAACGACAACGAACCCGGCGGCAGCAGACATGCTCTGAAGACCAGGGTTGACATGAGCATCTCGCTCCACCTGAAAGCTGCTGTGCGACAGATAGAAGTGGAGGGCGTGGCTTGCACGTATGGCATACAACCCCAGCCTGCTATGAGCATGGAGACGAGACCGATAGCCGCAAGCCTCCACGAGCAAAGCTACCATGAAGCTACATCACTTGGTCTCTTCAATGCGAAGGTCTTTGCCACCAGTCCAACAAGCGAGAACATAAATATCTGTGAATATACGGGATAGCGCAACCCATGTACATCTGGAGCAGCACACAGCAGCGAGGAAGAAGTGGTCGTCAGTCGCCAGCTTGGTAGCCAAGAGCAAGACAGTTGAAAGAGTTTGAGGTCCGAATAGCCAATCCAAGGCTGCGTATAGTCCAGATCCAGGTCCGGTGCCATGGCCTTCGTATCACAAAGGTGACAGAAGTGGTTTTCTGAGGTCGAGACAGCTCGGCAGTGTTTGTGCGCCAGTCAGTGCATCCTACGGATCGATCTGAGTCTGGCTGTATATATACTCCGGCAGGCAAAATAGATTGCAAGCAGTGAGTCCAGAATAGCCATATCTGAGGTACAGGTAGCCTTCCAGGACACGGAGCGCTGTTAAATCTCTGATGTTTGCGCTTAGTCTGGCCAGGATGGCTGTGCTCAGTCCGTCGAACATACCTGTGCGATGACCAATGTGCACCGCAGCGTTGTGATCCTGACGATGCCAGAATAAAGGGATTCGAGGATTTGGCAGCAGCATGTACGTCCGGGTTCTGGTCAAGCATGTGTATCGATCCAAGCTATGATGGATTCGGATCGTCGATGTCCTATGGCGATGTCAACAAGACACCCTCCAAAGCTGTTAATCCACTTTGTCTATCGAGCTCGACAAGAGTATATGGGAGTTAGGCCAGGCTAACGCACTTCCTGTAACATAAGGACGTGCTTTTTCAGAAGCATGTCGTCCATGCCAGCTGAAGCCAACTGGTCTCCCAAGCTCGCTATGTATTCGCTGGGGCGAGCACAAGTCACGGCGCTGGAGAACTTCGTTGAGATCGCATCGGACACAGGCCAGAAGAAGGCAAGGTGACAATGATTGTCGAGTCCTGTATGTCTGCGGCCGGTGTGCCTTCGTTCTGGCATTACCTGCTGCATATCAGCAAGCTGTTTGAGTCGAAGCAAGACTGCTCGATGAATTTTCGCGCGTCCTCGAGATGGGACTTGACATTTCAGTCCTTGTGTCTTCTTCGTCATATCATGGCACTTGCTAAAGCCACGCATTCGCGCATGGTGTCGAGAGTGCGATGCGCTGTCAACGTGAGCAAAGCAGCGCATGTGGTCTCGCCTTCAAGGGTCAGTATGAGCTAGAGCACGGGGCATACACGAAGGGAGCCGACTGTCTTCAGCTCCTGTACTGGAGATTTTCGAGGACGTCCGGGCTTGGAAGGGCTTGGAATGCGCTGGGCGTTGTGCTCCGTATTGTGCTGCAAGTGCATAGCGACGGCGCTTCCTTCGCACCCTCAGCCAAAGACTTGGGCGCAGACACTTTCATCGTGCAGCTCTGGAGCTTCGGTATCGCGAGCACTATCTGATGGTTT
The DNA here is from genome assembly GCA_035771495.1 of Cladosporium oxysporum. Taxonomy (NCBI): domain Eukaryota; kingdom Fungi; phylum Ascomycota; class Dothideomycetes; order Cladosporiales; family Cladosporiaceae; genus Cladosporium; species Cladosporium oxysporum. Next base: position 926,634 of record JAWNKS010000020.1, on the reverse strand, counting down.
TGAAGGACCCAGCATCTTGTCGACGCGTCGGTTGATGCAAATGGTGAAGTCTTGATGTGGGCGTGGGACAGAGGAAATGTCAAGTTCTCGGCGACTCGGGCCCGACTCTCCGGGCTTGGAAGACCAAGGGGACGGCACAAGGGGCAGGACCAAAGAATTACTATGGCGTTCACGATAACTATCATACTTTCTTGAATTGTCGGCCTACCAGTGAGAGGAGCTTAAAACCCAATGAGAGATTTGCCATGGTGGAACGAATGGGACAAGGGTTCGCCGGCAGGAGAGGCAGCGTGGCTTCTCTGGACATCTCAATAACAGCACACGCTGTCATATAATTCAAGTGCAACTTGATAAGTCTCGAATCGTGAGATGGGACCACAAGCCATGTGCCACCTGCTGGCATTGCATGACCGATGAGACGCAACAACCGCAGACCGCACCAGGCATGTGCACAGCGTGACCCAGCTTCACAAAACGGCTTCCGAATCTCAATATATTGATGGCAACATGGAGGACAATGTCACAATGACTGGCTGGTTCAATTGATTTATAGCTATTTGAGTTGATACGCTCCCTCAGAAATAGATCCAGCCCACAAGTTTTTTATCACGTGCACGTACTCTGACCGACCCCAATCGACGGAAGCAAGGATTAAGCGTGTGCATGGTGTTGGCATACAGGGTTTGATATTTACCCACCAACTTGTCTTTCCTCGCGGCGCAGTGTGGGTTCCAAAGTCACCGGCGTCATATTCATGAGGAAGCGCACATAGACTTGCAGGCCTCAATCCCTTCGCCGTCCCTTATTCCCATACGCGCGCAGCTCTTCAAACAAGTTTTCTGCGTAATAGTTACTCCATTTCGGGTTAACAAGCACCTCGAGCGTTGAAGTGTGCTAGAGGTACTGTTCAAGCTCTCTGTTCCTATTTGTTACGGCAGACGGAATGTGTACAACAACACCTTGCGGGTATACTCACGTACGACTCCACGCCGTGTCTCAGCGGTAGCATAGGTAACAGCTTTCTGAACTTCACAATTTTTTCGATCGTTACTGTACTGAGCTACTTCCGAAATCTCATACATCAGCGAAATCAGACTAACACCATCGTTGACCTGGGTATCTTCCCCGAACTCCCAAAACGCTGTCGCAAAAGAACATACCGTACCACGCGCTCCTTTGACATTCTGTCGATAATTCCCACTCACGCTGACACAGCAAGTCATTCGCTGTAGCTGTGATTCGTATGCCCCTGACGTGCTTCCTCAACAAGTGACATCACAGCTCTTATCCGCCCGCTATGCTTTGCAACACCATTGAAATCCAAACGTTGGGTCAGCAACTCAGTAAGGCTGTTCAATCACATCAGTCGCCTTGAAGTGAACAGCATCATGCTTGCCAAGATGCCAGCTCGCCTTGTCCTCATAATCGTTAACAATCTCCCAGCTGTATTCGATGCCTTGAGCGCCGGCACGAGGAGCCATGTCGTCCCAATCATGCTGCTCGAAGCAGACACCTTCCCAGCAGATGAGGCGGCGGTATTTGAAGCCCTGGTCGATGAGACGCTGCGGCAATGTCATCAAGGGTTCCCGCTGAATGGTCGGTGCACCGTGTTGTTCGCACACAGTGTAGATGTAATGCGATGATGGCTTTGGGGAAAGGAACATGCGGCGACAAGCGAATGGCAGTGCCAGATCGAGATGTTGGATGCTCTGGCCGTGGACGCGCACAAAGTCGCAGAAGTGCGGTGGCGGAGGATCTTGCAAAGACGGGTAGGCAGGGCTGGCTTTCTCATATTGGTCTTCCATGATGTGTAATTTTAGCTTCCGTAACGCCGGCAACGTCGTCAGTGAGCGCTTGAGCAATGTGCTCCAGGTAGTCTCATTTTTTCCAAAGAGCAAGTTTGGGCAGTAGACGATCTCCAGCGTTGTCAAACGTGTTGGAGCATCGCCTGATCCGAGCAGGGATAGTAACAGACGTCGGTTAAGCGCGGCATCTCCCTCGACCTTGAGCGTATGCAGACGCTTCAAACCTTCGATGCTGACGTCAATTTGGCTGTTTGGTCGGTCGTGGAACTTTTGGACAGCATTTTGCGCGCCCACTAGTTGTTCTTGCATCGTGAGTGGTAGCGCTCTAAGGCCTCCCGACTCTCTCGGAAGGCCGTTGGTTTCAAGTTGACGAAGGTCTGGGAAAATGCGGCCTTCAAGAAAGAGAGACCAAGGATCACTTCGGTAGGATGCAAGACCCTCATCACAGTTTGAAACGATTGTTCTGCAGACTCTTGGGAACAAGATGCCTGTCAATGCCAGGGTAGATTTGAGCTCACTACGTGGTAGTCGTAACGTAGTTTCAACTCGAGGGCTCTTGTGCGCTATTGCTGTAAGAAGTTGAGCAACATGGTAGAGGTTGCGGGGTTCCTGGTGTTCAAGGGTCTGCGGAGTGATGTTAACATCGAGGTATGCGATTACCCGCTCGCAAAAGGCAGAGTCAGGAAGCAATTGCCAACGCTCAAGCTGCCTGGGAGTTTGCATTAGCCGCGCTCCTGCCCTTACAAACTGCAGGCTGCGTTATCCGCTCCAGAAAGAGCTTTACCTCTGAGTGAGACGAGAGGCGACGGGAGCTCGCATCAACGTCCTGGTGAGTTTGATGAGAGCTTTGTATGTCGGAAGCTCGACGGTCCTGTAAAGCACAGGCTGAGTAGCAACGTACGTGTTGCGTGAGACTAGAGTCAGCTTGGCCAAGTCTTGTGGACTCAGATATGTGCAGATGATGAGGAACAGCTCTCGCGGGATGTCGAACAGGGAAACCATGATGAATGTCGACGCTGGGGGGTTGGCAGTTGGCAGATGGAAGAGGAACGAAATGGCAGTAGAAACGCGGGAGAGTACTTGAGTACTTGGGTGGGCAGAGGAGGTTTGGTCAAGTCACTGCGCGAGTAGCTCACAAGTGTGGGGCTTGGTGGGAGGACGAGCAAACGAGTGCAGGTGCAGGTCGGGATCACCGTTTGTCAAGAGCGCCGTGTTACAGGCAGCGGATGTCAGTACGACATTCTTATCTTAGTATCAGCCTTTGACAATTCCATGCCTCTTCCACTTCTCGCTGCGGGTAGGAAGCTGGCGTAGCTTAGCATTGTGTCTGAAGTGAAGTGAAGAGAGGACGTTTTAAAGTTCATCTGGCAGTCGCTCTTGCCCTTAACCAATGACGTCTTCCCAAACTTGACCAAATCGCGTCTGCAATCTTCCTTTCCAGTAACCTCAGCACGCATTCACACCAACAAATGACATGCCCTAGCAGTGGATGGACGACAGAGATAACGATGGGCTGAAAACACCCGCCTCAGGACCGCCAGACGATTTCAGCATCAAAGGCGCCGCCAGCAAGCGCAAACACAAACGCAAACGCAGCCATGTCGAGCCCGAAGCCTGCGCCATCTGTTTGGAAGCGGTTAAGGAACGCGCCGTTGCAACACCCTGCAACCACCTGAGCTTCGACTTCATCTGCCTCGTGCAGTGGCTTCAAGAACATGCGACGTGTCCGCTCTGCAAAGCGGAGGTGAAAGAGGTGCAATACGATTGGAGATCATCACGGGACTTCAAGACCTATACTGTTGAGAAACACCACACGGCAAAGGCTCCCGCTAGTCATACCAGACAGCGCGGGTCTGCAGTAAGACGCAGGAGACGCGATATACCATGGGGACCTCAGGTCGCATCCTCAAGCAGCAGCGTGAGCGCTGAAGACCCTTCCCTTACGCGCCGGCGCCAGGTCTACGTCGACCATACACCATCCCTCCACGTCGGCGCCAACCGCATATCGCAATATCAGACCTTCACGCCAGCGAGCTTCGCCGCTTCTCCAGCACTACAGACTCGTGCTCGCATATTCTTGCGCCGCGAATTACGTGTCTTTGCGTTCCTCGATCGCCGGCCCGCAGGTGCGAACCGCGAGTTCCTCATCGAATACATTGTCGCAGTCTTGAAGTCGAACGACCTCAAGGGCGCGGATGGCCGTGCGGAGGAGCTGGTGAAAGACTTCCTAGGGAGAGAGGATGCGAGGCTCCTCCTGCACGAATTGGATGCGTGGCTGAGGAGCCCATACGAGAGACTAGAAGCCTGGGACTCGCATGTTCAATATGGCACTGCTCGTGAGCGAGCCGATAGAGGTGACAAGCGTGAGCAGCGATGATGGCGAGGGCTAGTCGTGGAATTGGAAACGAAAAGCGATCATCCTATATGGATAAATGGACGAGTATCTAACGTTTAGTCTGACCAAGCTTTATCAAAACCACTAACTACATCTTTCATGCATCTCTATATGTACTTCTCAAGGTATCCGCTCTACTTGCAAGACATTCCTACGAGATAAGGCTTACAACCAATTATCGTCGCAAAAACAAAAATCATATGTGCTTTAGGCTCACTTCTGGAGTCTCGAGCTATCTGTGCGTGCTTGGTATGCGATGCAGGTCAACAGAGATTCACACCTCACCTTTACATCCACCTAACTTACGACCTAAACGATACCTGCGGTACATAAGTTACAGAGGTAGCACCTGACTCTCATCATCTTGCCCAAGCCATCCCATCATCCGCCCGTTCCGTGATCTCGACCTGATGCAAATCCACGTCAAAAGGTCGATCTATACGGAATGCGAGCAGCGCGCGACGCACTCGTACCACCAGACCAGAACCGCTCAGGTTCCGGACGCAGCCCCTACGCGGCCACACGGCTATGCACCTGGCAGATGTAAAACCCCACTCCAGCTCCGTGCCGTGTCATCTCATCTCATCTGGCCTCCTGCCATCACAAAGCTCCGCATGCAGGGTGGGCGACCCAAATGGCCTTCTGGGGAGCAGGAAGGCGGAAATCCGGAGTGTCACTCCGGGCACATGGTGTTTGTGTACGCGGTCGGGGAGAACGTTGAGGATGGCGTTTCGCCAATGCACGATGAGGTCGATGCGATGGACGGGCGACGGTTTTTAGCAGTTAGGTGCTGTAAACCTGTGGGGAAACAGAAGTTTAGGCGTTAGCAGTTATTATTGCCTAGTGTTGTTCGCCAATGTGCCACAGTCGGTTGCGAAGATTGGTTGGCGAGGTTGGTAGGCTCGCTTGCAAGGAGACCGTGAATTCCAACCCACGCTGTTATCGGTGGCACCGCATTGGACGCTCCAATCTTGAGAAAAGGTTTCGTGTTGCACATGTCGCTCGTCAGAAGGAGGGTCTGCTTCATCCTCTCGCCCTCGTCCGCCTATCTGGCGCTACTCCACAGCGAGATCTAAAGGTGAACGCACCCTGGGTGGCAAACTGGAACTGGCTCCGATCCGCAGGCATGACGAAGCGGAGAGTTTATTTCTTTCTTGCAAAGGCAGCGGACAAATGCGGCAGGGTAGGAAAATTGCGATTGGAGATCTCTCCGTCGCGATGGGAGAGAGTCCGATGCCTGTCCAGTTGTTTCTGTAGGCTCTCGAGGCTGTGCAGGGGAGGGTGCGGGTGGTGAAGATAGTTATTCTCCGTAGAGGTCTGGCTGCATACTGTACATCCTTCCTGCAGCTCTGCCAGCCGTCAGTCCCCGGCTTGGTGAGATCTGAGGGACGAGGAAGAGGTGAAGATCGGCAGGATGGCGGCTCGCACAGTTATGCGAGAGATGAGAAGGGTCCTCAGAGGTCGAGGGCAGCAGGAGGTAGCGGGCTGTACAACTATGCGGCTACGCGTCTTGGTAGGTGGTGGCAGACACTGCAGATTAGCAATGTATGTTCTGTCTTCGTGTCAGACGTTTGGCCAGCATTTGACGGAGACGTGAAGTCGACGGTTGTTCTCTCTCTCGGCGCGTGCTTCCACAACCAATATCAGCATCACAACACGGGGCAAGACCATTAATGTCTGCAGGCGTGCATCTTCACGAGCCATTGAGTGGCAGGACATGGTCTGACGGCCGCGCATGCACCAGCAGGGTCTCTCGCGTTGCTTGTGCTTCCCTGGATCTATCTCTTACGAGGTACAGTACCTCAAACGTGGCGGCTCGATAGCACGGCAGCCGTGGAGCCGGAAGCTTGCATCGTGCGTGTGTGCACACCCACACCCTCACGAAACTCCTGGTGCTGTACCGCCATGACGGATATGCCTCCTTGGAGCACGGCACGGCAGTGGCAGACTGATTGAAATCCTCCTACGGCAACGTTGGCGCAGGTGTAACGGACGCTTGCTCGGCTGCTGCTGGCGAAGGCTTACGCCAGGCGTAAGGATGACCGCATAGTCTCGCGGGTTGTGCAGCGAAACAACGTACGAGCCGCACCGCGATCAAAGGCTCGACGATCTACTCCAACCTCAGCGTAGCACCACTGCGGCTGCACTTGTCTCCGACTCTTCAGGAGGGCAGCGAGAGGCCGACACTCGATCTTGCCTGCCGTACCCCGTTCCTCCCCAATCTCGTGCTACCTCGATCCGGGCTAGTCTCAGATACGCGAGAAAGGCTATCTCCAGAGGCACGTCCCCTTGTGATGCACGATATGATGCACGATGCTCGCGATCTGTCTGGAAGCTCACGGGCCACGATAGAGCTCCGCTGTGATCCGCTCCTGAGGATTTCTCTGCAAGCCCTGCCCACAAATCCAAATGTGCATCCACTTTGGATCTCGTTCACCCGAACAGCAGATTTGCTGTGGCCCAGTCAAACGGCAGATTCATGCATGCTCAACGGCAAGAGTTTCCCATAATTTAGAAACCTCCGAGACAGACTGCATGGGATGGCTCTGCATAGGGCAAAAAACCCCGGTAGTATTGTACGGACCTTATTCGTGAGTCTTTGCAGCTGCACGTCCACGTCTGCTACTCTGGAGCCCAGCACCACAGCGGTGTGGCAGCTAAACCTCGCCTGGCGAGCTGTGCGATGCGCGCAGGCTGCAGGAAGGCACGTGGCAAGCAGGCGCTCAAATACTGGAGCTGCAACTGGAATCACGGATTTAAAACCGCAGGAAAGCCGTCCGGCGACGAATGGCCGTGTCCTGGAGCTGCTCACACAGCGATACGAACGACGCAGCCGAGGCAGCTTATTGAAGGCTAACACCAAATTCGACCAAACCTCGACATCACTGTCAATGCTAGCGACGTTTTATTTCTATAGACAAAGATTACGCCGAAACGTTCGCTCGCTTGCAGCGCCCAAAGATATCGATCTCTGTCGCTGAGATCGTGGCAGAAGCAGCAAAGTGACACAGATCTCGATCGCGGGCATTTAAACAGGCCGCCTAGTCTGTGATAGGCAGGAGATGAGATCGCAGCGGACGATCTGGGCCTTGCGATGAAAGTATGGGCCACGGCGGGGTTTCTCTCCGATCTGAGCATGGCCAGTGGTTCGCTCGCTCGCGCGGCTGTGGGCTCCGGCGATCGCTGTGTGGGTGCGGCAGGTTTCCCAGCGCACGCAGCATCAACGGCCAGCACGCTGTGTACCTTGCGCAGAGCTGTGATCGGGTAAAGCCAGAAAGGCGGGCCAAATCGAGCGCCATCAGAACGCAAGCGTGGCCTGCTCGCTGCTGATGGCATGGAATCGTGTGCCCTGTGCAAATCCCCTCTCCTCGCGGTCGGAGAAACGCGCAGCCGCTGCGGTGCTCGCTTGCCAGCCTACCTTTATCACTGGCCCTTCCCGTGTTCCATTCCTCTTCCTCTTCTTCCGTTGCGCCCTCAATCTCAATCAAACCAGCCCCTCTAGTACGTTTGTTATTAGACATCCCAGAGGTTAAACATCTTCAACCAAGAGTTACCTCCACAACAACAACAACGCTCCTGTATCCACCGCTCTTACCATTCGCCACTTTACCTTACTATCACCGCCCATCCAACCACAGCTTCCCCGCCTGGCTTGCAGCTGAGCTGGACTGTATCCGTATCTTGCCGCCTCTCGCACCTGTCTCTTTCCAGACTCGTACGACTATTCGTACACCCCACGCCAGAAGCCATTTACCGGATAGCCATTATCGAGTAACGTTGGAAACTTCGTTCTCGTAACTGCAACCAATCACTCTACCACCCCTATCTAAACCACCATGCCTGCTATCAGAAGCGTCCCAGCGGCTAAGCCGGTCAAGACCGAGCGATCTCACGAAGAGAACCAGGAGAGGTACGTACATGCGATGAGTATCCATGATCAGGGTCGATACTGACATGTTACAGAGCTTACATCGCAGCGTCTCGCCGCAGTGACCGCAGTCTTGAAGCCCGTATCGAGTCAGCACGTCGCGCATCAGAGATCCACAAGCGTCGCACTGGTCGTTCCCTCCGTGTCACTGAGCAGGATGTTATCAACGAAGAGATGTACGAGGAAGAAGACGACGATCTACCCATGCAGTACCGCCGCTTGACTGCACACTTGCAGACGCAGAACGCCGACTTCGATCGCCGTCTAGCTGCATATCTCACCAACCACGTCGCTATGCGCAGCGCACTCGGCCAAGCAGTCTCGGACGCATGGCAAAACAACCAATTTAACAACATCGGCCAGTTCATGAACCCTGGCATGATGCAACAGCCACTGCAACAGCAGCCGCAGCAACCCGGCATGTCCAACTCTATGCTTCCGCCGCAGATGCCCAACAGATCTCCCACAAGCTACAGACAGAACCCCTACCCTGTGCCCAATGCTCAGGGTATGCGTCCCGCGCACGGTCGGTCCGTATCAATCGCTACACCTAACGATTTCGCCTTCCAACATCAACACAACGCCTCAGCTCACGACAGCCCCGTAGAGAATATCAAGCAGGAAGACAGACGCATGTCCATGCCTGTCAGTGGTACACCTCAGACGCCACTGACCACTAGTGCGGCACCCAACAGCACTCACAGCTCTCCAGCACGCGCATCGTCCCGCAACAGCTCTTCCACAAGTTTCGCAAAGCAGCAACAATTCGCACAGCAGCAGCCAACTCCCCCTACACAGGCTGATTTTGGTCTCACGCCACCCGGCTTCCAATTGAGACTTCCTACCAACAACAGAAACCTCGATCCTCTCACCACAACTCTTCCAATGGAAAGCCAGCAACTACTTGCAGCCAACCCGTACGAGTTCACATTCAACAACGATAACTCAACTCACATGGCACAAAACGCCCCCAAGCAAACATATTCGTACAACCCCAATGGGCGACCCAAGAGCAAGTCCAACTCGCCAACTGAATACCCAGCAATGCCCCAGATGAACATGGGCGGTATGGGTAGCATGAACGGCATGGGTGGTATGAACGCCACATTGGCACCTTCTGCTTTCGATATGACCGCCAACTACGGAACTCCTTCAGAGAACGCCTTTTCGCCAGCAGGCTATGGTTTTGGCGGCATGGGCCTCAACAACGACATGTTCTCTAACGATCTTCTCAAGGAGCCCCTGGGCGGCGAGAGTGGCACTGTCACTCCTGGCGAGGGCGACTGGGCTGGCTTCTTGACCAACGATGCTTGGGAAGAACAGCCAGTTGCTTAGTGTGTTTCCCTCGCTCAGCCTGATACCCACGTGTGTGATTGATACGATCGCACCCTTGTACAATATACGCCACCTCATGTCGGCCACGATATTCACCATCTGGATCATGACACAACACGCATACATCATGAGGTTCAAGGCCATTCTCCTTCTTCCATTGTTCGCATGACATCCTACTCAAACGATGTCACTCATCTCTTTTAACTGGCGTTTTCGACCGGCGCAGGCTTAACTCTCACGCTTTTGCAGTATACCCCGTTTCTCTGGAAAAATAACATGGACACACGGATTGTTGTATCTGGCATGATGGTTTTTTACTTCTCTCGTTATTTTCATCTTGGGCAGTTCTAGCAGAGCGACGGCGCTCTGGGGAGTTAACGATGTTTGTTTTTTTTTTTGTCCGCATCTCCTACATCGTCAGCGCGATTAGTAGCTGGACGCAATTTGGTTCAAAAGGACGCCAGTCGTCGCCGAAGTTACCTTGTATGTAATTCAACAGATGTATTGGTTATGATCTGTTTACTTTCCGTTCCTGAAAATGAAAAAGGATCACTGGCACAGGGCATATTCTCCATCAGCAATCGTGCCTCACGTTTCCGACCACCATTGCCGTTACCAGCGAACGTCCCTCCGCTCTCCCGTTGCCTTTTAACCAGAAGGGTTTAACTTGACTTGACTTTCGACTCCGCACAGCAGAATCTCCAACAATCTCCAACCTGGGTAGGTTGGAGAGTCAGTTATTAACAATATTGGAGCTACCACACTTACATGCTCCGGGGGACTTCGTGTCCGAAGACCGACTGTCCTCTGCCGTCTGGTAGCCTCACTCCGCCTGAACCCCCGTCCAGTGTATCATAGGAGGAAATGCAAGCTATACTCTGATGCAAAGCTTTCCAGACCCTTCAAAAGTGTTTCGCATACCATGGCGTTTGCTCACGGTCGGTGGCTCACCGAAAAGAGGCTGGTGCAGTATTGATGATTGATAGGGTTAGTGTTGGGGCACAGCATGTTCTCCCATATCACGTCAATGTTGCTGAAATGGTCGATCTTTTGTCATTAGAAGATGTAGACAGTGTGCCAGAGCCCGAAGCAATCTTCTGTGTGACTATCTGTTGTTTAAATGCCACGGTTGTGCGAAAAATCAATAATTTGGCATTTGTGCCGTCTCCCCAAGAAACTTCGCAAGCAAGTCAACACATGGAGGGACATCATTGAACGAACATGTTTCTGCTTCAAAAAAAAAAAAAAAAAAACAGGCCAATCCGTTGCCCATGTCCGCCGCACCAAGACGACGAGTTCACTGTTCGGAATCATCGCAAATGACCACGTGTGATTTGAAGTTCGTATCGACATATTCATTGTGATAATATACTCTGATGGCAAAGAGGAACGCTCAAGTAAATCAAGATCACGACAAAACCCACAGGAGTCCCTTCTATACGACAGTACGTATCTTGCAATGCGGTTTCCCGCCATCTCCCATGACTTATATGCAAATTGCGGTGATCAGAAACGAGACACACCAAACTCGGCAGCACATGCACCTTCAGCCTCTCGCCCACAGCTACTGGAGTCGCTCATCTGGAACGCTGTCCGCATACTTAAACTCCATCGCTCCGCCCGCCTGGTCCATCATTTGTGCTTCTAGCTCCTCCCTCAATCGATGACTTACATCGTTGTCATGCTCTGCATCGCCGTGACCATCGAGATGCATAGCTTCACCGCCGCTCTGCGCTTGCGCTTGTAGCTGGTGAGCAAGAGAGTCAGGGTGTGGTTGTATGTGCTGTGGTGTTTCCCAGTGGTGAATGCCGACCATTAGTTGAGGGTCAACGGGCATGTCAGGATAGTGGTTGTACTGTTGCATGTTTGCCATTGGAGCGTGCGAATGCATATGCGAGTCTTGCTGCTGAGGTGGTGAAGGCGCGCTGAGATTGATATTGCTGGTCGGCTCGGGCGAAGATCCGGCCGCTACAACGCGGCGAGTTGAGCTGGCGTTGCTGTTACTGTTGCCATTGGCCTCGTCTGAATCACGCGGTGCCGAACGGCGAGAGTTGGTGGATGTAGTCGGAGGCTTGGGTGCATTGGTATCTTTGCACTCGGGGCAGTTACGGATGGCAGCAGAGACAGTCTCTTTGATGCGTACCCAGTGGTATTTCTCGGCGATGGATGCAGTAGTCTTGTTGATGCCGCCGTGACCTACACTGTGGACGGCACGGGCAATGTCGTACTGCTTGTGGGGATCGGAGACGACTTCTTTGCCTTTGAGCATGAGCTTGTCCTCCTCGCCCTCTTCCAGCGTGGGAATGAGGCGGTAGTGTGTTGCAGCAGAGCGAAGACGAGACTTTTCCGCACGATCGGACCCGTTGGGGTAGGTACCAGTCTTGAGGTAGTAGCGAATCTTATCAAATCGTTCTTCGCTGACCATCTCATCACCTTCACCACCGAGCTCACGCCCGAAAATGATGGCATCAATCAGCTGATCTGGGTACGACTTGAGATTACCGCAGCCCTTCACTCGACCAATTCGCTTGAAGCCAAGGGCGTCCCAGATTCTCAGACTTGCCACGTTCGTTTCGTAGACCAAGTTGAAGACCGAGTAAGAGTATCCGAGCTTGGGCGCCCATTCGAGGTAAATTTCACCCATCAGTCGTCCAACACCACGACCTCTTGCAGCATTTGTGACAAGGAATCCACCGTTGCACACGTGACTGCTCCGGCCAGGGTAGTTTGGCTTGACATAGAAACTGCCGAGACACTCTTTGCTCCAGTCCACGCCGCGAGCCTCCATCTCAGTGACTTCTTCTGGAGATTGGACATCGCCCACCACCATGATAGCACCAAAGTTGGCAAACCAGTATGGACCGAAGTTCGCGAGTGGCATCGGTTCCATCATGGGGTAAGTGTCGCCTTTCTCGATCTCACGACCGAGGAGCTCGCACAGATACGCGCAAAGCTTCGGCGGTACTTGCGATGGACCGCTAAACGGAACGAGAGTAGCTGTGGTGATTCTGTCACGTAGAGTGACCTGTTTTGGCGCAATATCAGGTGGCAGTGGACCATGAGGCACGGGGAATGGAGCCTCGCCAGAAACGCGGTAAATGGCTGGCGCCGTAGGGTCATCTAACATGGCAGGCATCTTGTCGGTGGTGATATGGCACTACAGGCCTTGCCGGACAGGCTACACATGACATGGTCAGTGGGCTTTCCTTGCGACCAACGTGTGTGCGCATGGCGAGCAGAGAGAAAGCTGGTCCCACGGCCAGCTCCCTCAGGGTAACAACACCGACGGCGTGTGCAGTACAGGACGGTTGCACTAGCGCGATATGGCGCAGTTGCGAATGAAGTCGATGGTGGATACTCACATGACTTGATGTGCCTTGGGCGTGCAGCGATGTTGCGAAATATACTCGCCGGTCTGTGATGTACTGAGCAATCGCCCTGCACGGAGGTTGTGTGATGGCGGTTGCACTGCGGCAGCTAAGCCCAGACGGGCAAGAGCGATGACGTGTGTCTACAGCCCGGTTTCCAATATATGCACAGCCTGACAGCCAACTTCTGAACACGCGCCATTGGCATTCCACCTAGTCGCCAATATGTCCTTCAGCACGCCGTGGTTCAACCAGCAAGACCCCTCGTTCTTCAACGCCCTCAACAAATCCAAAATCGTCCATATAATCCTATGTGCAGATTCGGAGGACTTTGCCGAAGAGGTCATCCAACAATGGCTGGCTGAAGGCTTCAATGTTATCTACGTGCCATTTGGCAAGGGCGGAAAAGACTTTGTTGAACGGGTGAAACGAACTGGCGAGAATGTAGGCGTGGGCGAGCAATATGCAGTAGTAGGTAAATCTCACCGGCTACCACGATCTTGACGACCAGACTCTGATAGCTTCCAGCTTTCGATGAAGCCGCTTCCCTCATGTTGGAAGTGCATGTCAAACCAAGCACACCACGTTGTTGCGCCGTGATAGCCTACTATCCGACTGCTATTCCACCAGTCACAACTAAGTTCCCGCCATCCGTCCGCGTACTTGTTCACTTGGCAGGCTCCGAGGTTGGCATCCGTCGGCGCCCTGAGGTCCTCGGCATCCAGTCAACTAAGTTCAAAACAATTCGCAAACGTGTTGATCCAGGTGTCGGCTATGGCGGCTGCATCAAGATTGGCTTCAAGACTTACTCCTACCCAACCTGCGCGCCCGGATTCGCAGAGCACGACGTAAACGAATACGACGCTGTTAACGAGCGCTTGGCTTTCTCGCGCAGTCTGGCGGTCGTCAAACGAGCATTCCGAATTGAAGAGGATCTGGGTACTGTGAGAGATGAGCTGGTCGACTTGATAGACGACGTGGAGACCGAAAAGGTTCTGAAACGAACGATGCCTTACGGGCATGTGATCAACGCACCTACTCTGGTGGGAGGAGTGGGCACCAAGGCGCTGCGCTACTTTTACGACGATCTGTTCGAGCCGCTCCCGGAAGGTGGCAAGACAACCCTAATATCCCGCACGGTCTCCGCCGATCGTGTGGTGGACGAGCTATACATGAACTTCACACATTCGGTCGAGATGCCCTGGATACTACCATCGATTCCGCCTACCAATCGGAAAGTCGAGATCGTGGTCATCTCGATCGTGTGCTTGAGGGGCGGGAGTTTGGAAAGTGAGCATTTATACTGGGATCAGGCAAGTGTGCTCTTCCAAGTCGGCTTGCTGAACCCCAAATTGGCCGTACCGGAGGCTATGAAGAAAAAGGGCGTGAAGAAGCTACCCATTGTCGGAGCAGAATCAGCTAGAGCAGTCAAGAGAGGGAGCTCGCAGCAGATGAACCTTTTCATCAAAGGAGGTGATGGGGATGCAAAATAAGACACTTGATCCTGTCAATCTGCAGTGTGATTACATGTATGTTTTTGGCATGCTCGAAATGAAGCGATTGCGTTATGGCGTATCGAGGGACTTCTGGAATTTTCGCCACCTTTACTGGGACCTTCTCGGTTTGGAAACTAAATGTATATGTAGCTAATAAGACAGGGAGTACGTAGAGCAATGTTCAACAGAAGCAATTCCTCTCACGAAGTGTTTCACACAGAAGGCATGGTCTGAATCAATGAATACAGGCACGCCTCATTCCAGCGGGGAGTTCCAGCCGGGAGTAGTTTCACTTCAAAAAGAATGTTCTCATTTCACTCGAGGCCTCGCGCCAGCCACACTGTGTGTTCACCAGTCAGCAGGGTCTTTTCACATGCTCATCATACGGGGACGCTCGCACATACATCCGCTCGCTCCCTGGGCCTATCCAACCTCCCACTTCCTCTTCCCAAACTGATCGCAACATCCAAAATCTCGATCTCAAGCCAATCCTCATACAACCTACAACCACCCGCACTACCCACACCCAATAACAACAATCCAACCCAAGGCATACTCAAACCCAATCACTAAACCATGGCCTCCAACACTCTCACCGACAATGACCGCAAGGTCCTCGCCGCCGCCTGGCACTGCTTCGAAACCCAACCCAAGGCAAGTAAAACCATTTCCCACGAGCAAACCCTAAAAAATCCCCCAAACCGAACCGGGAACCAACCCAGCTCTGACACCCACCTCCCAGGTCAACTACGCCAAACTCGCCGAAATGATGGGCTACAAGACCGCCGCTTCCGCCTCGGCCTGCTTCAACTCCATCAAGAAGAAGCTGCTCTCCTCGGCCGGTGCTGACGGCGATGGTACGCCGGCTCCTGCGTCCGCGACGCCGAAGAAGGGCGGCAAAGGCAATGCGAAGAGCAAGAACAAGCGTGCTGCTGCTGCTACTGACGGGGACGATGACGAGGAGGTCCCGCAGACCAAGGCGAAGAAGGCTAAGAAGGCGGAGACTTCTGAGGATGGAGAGGCGGAGGCTTCTGAGGAGGTCGAGGTCGGAGTGAAGAGCGAGGCTAGCGATGTGTAGTGAAAGGCTGGAGAGTTCCGAGTCCTGCTTCGTGGGCTTGAGTGGGAGGAGTTGACTTTGATTACTCTGAGGGATTGGTTCTTGTTTGCTGCGTTTGGGAGGAGAACGTGTGATGTAGCGTGCTTCTGCTTGAGCAGTTTCCCTGACTTGCTCTGGGATGTAAATGATAACCACCTTCACCCCGACTGCAATTGGAAGCTCAGGATATTTACGGCGTCCCATGGACATCCGCAGTGACTGCTCAATCAACATATTGGAGGGAAAGGTGGCTTGGGCGTTTCCTTCTTATTTTGATGCAGCTCTCATGAATCCAGCTTGGTGGACTACCTTATGCACAGCACGATGCTCTGGGCCCCATCCGGTTGAGCACAGTGTGCCTATCATTGATGTGTCTATGTGTCAGCATTAGATGCCCAAAGCACAGTTGCACTGTCTGATGGCAATTGTGCACTCCGATTGCTCAACTTGGCAAGGTCGCATTGCCACCTGCAAGCTCCGTTCCAGTCGTAGATGGCGCATACAATTCGGCTGAGAGTCAAAACATTCGAGAGTCCGCAAGATGAAGATCAGATGTTTCCGTGACAGTTAACATTTCAAGGGGCTTTCCCTCATATCTTTCGCTCCACCTCCTCCTACTCTTCTATCTCTAGTGCTTCGTCGACTCGTCCCATTCCTTCTTTAATAGTGGACATTCCGACGAGCGAATACAAAGTCCGTCCGCCTCGCTCGCTCATTCCCTCGAAGCTTTTTTGATATGTTCCTCCTTAATCAAGAAAGCGCCGCAAACGCCTATGCTATGCTTTGACCCTTCGCCCAAGTCCATCATCCCGACCCGGGCCCCTGTCCGGAGAAAAAAGCGTTAAATCAGTCAAAGTCCCCTTCTTTTTCGGCCAGAGTTGCTTTTTTGCGTGTCTGCCGAGTACTCGTCTTCGCGTGCTGCGACCGTAGCTTGTCGTTTCATTTCGTGTTCGCTTTACTTGGCCACAGCGGCGCTGAGGACCTGTGTGCGGAAGAAGCCGCCCTTGGTGCGCTCGATAACTTGCTGGTAGACGCTCATGGGAGGGTGGTTCATGATGACGGTGCCGGCCTTGTAGTCGATCTTGGCGTCAACGCGAGTGTCGCGGATGAGGTTGACGATCCACTTTTCACCCTCGTCTTGGCTCAGGCCGAGGCGGGTAGAGAGATCCCTGTGGAATTATAGTTAGTACGAGGTCTCGAGTAAATCTCCGACAGAAACATTGAAACTTACTTGATGTCAATACGCTGGTGGATCTTGCAGTATGACTCAGAGATGAGGTGGCGGGCGGCATCGAGGAACTGCTCGGAGGCGGAGACAAGGAAGAAGTCGGACTTGAGGATCTCGTCAGCCTCGAGAAGACGGCGCTGAGCCTCCTCGAAGTCAAAGTCGATGTAGAGAGCCTTGATGAAAGCGGTGACCGGGTCGTTGTACTCGTAGTCCTCCTGGCGCACAATGCGAACGAGATCCTTAAGCTGCTTCTGGTAATTGCCGTACTGGAATGAACCGGTCTTGCCAGGGCGGCTGCGGTTGGTGATGATGGCGGCAGCCAGGTAGCGCAGGAGCCAGGGGCATGAAGTCTGGATGCTGTTGATGAAGGTCTGGGAGAAGAACATCTCGGTGAGCTGGTCACGCGCGGGCTCGTAGTTGAACATGGGGAACAGAGCCCAGTGTGCCAACCATGTGCGGTGCTGCAGCTGTGCGAGAGGGTTGCTGAAAAGACGTGTGTCGATGCTCTCCTTCATCTTCAGAACCTCCTCGAGCGCGGATTCCCAGTTGGTGGTCAGGATGTCGGAGGCGAGCTTTCCCCATGAAGCGGCGCTGGTCTTGTCGTTGTCGGTGGACAGAATGCGGTACTGGTAGAGCAGGTCGGAGGCGCTGCCGTAGTCACCACACGAGTACTGGAACTGACCGTACTCGTACAGCTGGTCGACCATCTCGGGAGTCACACCGTGGGTGTCCTTGAGGTACTGCAAGTTGGCAGCCTTGTCGGCGCGCAGGTTGTTGACGACCTCGCTGTCTCCGAGAAGGCCAAGGATCTTCTCGGTGTCCTGCTCGAACTGGGTGCGCTTGGCCAGAGTCTCATCGCGCTTTTGGTCGTACTCGGCGGGCCTCTCGGGGAGGTTGTTGATGGTGGCGTAGAGGTCGCCGACGAAGTCGCTCATGTTGGTCTCCTTGAGGAGGGCATATTTGGCCTGGGTGATGTCGTCGATGCTCTGGTCCTCGGGGGTCTCCTCCTCAAGGAAGTTGAGCAGGGGAAAGACGAGGTGGCGGTCCAGGTGAGGGATGAGCTTGGGCAGCAGCGAGTGCTCCTTCGCGATGTCGGCCTTGTTGTCTGCCATGGCTGCGAATGTGTGTATGGGGGTCACTGCTGTCGTCGTCGTCGCTGGCACCCCGCGGTGAGTATGAGTTGACGTTTTCGCGGGAGAGTGCGCGGCCAAATTTTGCCAAGGAGCAGAAGGCGGAGAGGTGCAAGCTGGAGAGGCAGAGGCAGAGGCAGAGGCAGGAGGCGGCAGAACGTCGATCAAGCGAGCGAGCGGACAGCGGAGAGCAGAGAGCAGACAGAGGAACTTTGGAGATCACCAACTCGACCCCTTCACTTCACCACACAGCATTATATCACGTGTCGCATATCCAACATGGCCGCCGTGATTCCCTTCATGTCTTTCCTCCGCCCAATGGGCCTTCCGCGCCCGGCGACCGTCCGCCAGTTCATGCACTTCTCCACCAGCACATCATGTCTCGCCGCGCGAGAGGGTATGCGAAAGCAATGTCAAGATCAAGCGTAAACCATACTGACCCACCCTCCAGACCGCAACCTCGTCGCCTCGCGCACTGCTCCCGACTCATACCCTCCACGCAACACCAAATCGCTGCCCCGACCCAAGGAGTCCAAAGCCTCCCACCGCACAAACTTCCCCAAAGTCGAGCGCCACTACCCTACCCGCGGCGCATCACACCACAAGCCTACCGTCGAGAAACTCATCCCGGACGCCGTGGAGCTATTAGAGAAGCACCTTTGCGCGCCCAATCTGCCATACTTTGTCACCAGGACTCCCAGCAAGCACTTGCCCATTTACACTTTGCGAAAGGCCGGAGGAAACAAGCCCGTGACTCGGGTAAAGAAGGTTGATGGAAACGCAGAGGTTTTGAGGGATGAGTTGAGGGAGCTTTTGGGTCTGGCCGAGAAGGAGTGTGTGATCAACAGGACGACCGGGCACATTATGATCAAGGGCCACCACGTCTCCAAGATCGAGCACTTCCTGAAGCAGAGAGCCTTCTAGATTGGATTTGTCGAAAGTCGATTCCGTTTTTGGAGCTTTGAAGGGCATGATTTGGGGTGGACACCATTATTCATGCATGGAGCATAACTACAGACGACCAATGGCAAGAGGATAGAGACAACCGCCCTTACAGAAGTGGGCGCGAAGGAAAGTCCTGAAGAGGATAGGAGTTTACTGGTGGCCACTGGCCAGGATTGGACTTCGGAAAAGCAAATTACTGGAAGGGATCTGCATGCCTGGTCGCCAGGTCAAGCATTGTTTGTATGTATAACATGTCACATATATTGTATCATCAGCATGGAAGCCAATTTCAAGAGCATCCATTCTTTTATTCCCAAACAGGGATGTTGATGTCAGTCTACACGAGGCATGAAGGACGCCATACAGGCGAGAGCGCAGAGCAAGTAGCAACTCGAAACATTGTCCTTTGCACGGGACCTCGTCCCGTTTAATGACTTTAACTAATGATCTGGGTATCTTATGAAGCAGAAGCAACCACTAAGCGAACCTCATCGCGCGACCGACACGCGAAGTCTCTCGTGAACCATGATGTGCGCTCAGTGCCATAAGCTCAATCCCACCTCAGCACATCACTCCCAATCACACCGACAGGCCTGGTTCCACCACCTCCGGGCCGTCCGCCGTTCACGACTCCACGTTTGGGTTTCTGTGCACCACATACACCACAGCGTCCAGCATCGCCAGCGTTGATGTAAAAACCACCTTGGCAGGCTTCACTTTTGCAGCGCCAGTGATCCGGCATGAGTGATGGCTGCAGGACGTTCGAGCAAGCCATACATGTTGGGCTTGAAGGGTCGTTGACGAGAGAGCAGATCGAGCAGGTGCCCGGCTGGTCTGCAGAAGTGGGCTCGATGGTTTGATGGTTGGCCTCGATGCCATCGTTTGGGTGTCCAGGGCTTGTGACTTGCGGTGGCGCGTTAGTGTCCGCCAATGGAGTAGCTGTGCTGATCTTAGCAGTGGTTGCGACAGCATCCTCTGTTTCGCTCTCAGTCTCTGAGTCCACATGGTCTTCTGCTGGAATAGTCGGTGCTGCATCGGTTCTGGCAGCAGTCTTTTTCAGGCGCGAGTTCTCTGGGTCGATTCCTTGAATATCAACGGGAGCTGCCTGGCCCATCTTCCTCAGATCGTCCATCTCGTTGTGCGCGCCGTCTTCATCTTCGCCTTCGTCTCCGCAGACTTTGATCATGCCAGTCTCACCAACACTCTCGGCTCCATCAAACTCAGCATCGTCCCAATCAGAGTCAGTCTCACTGTCCTCAGGTTCTTGCTTGATGAATGGCTCTGGCTTGACTTCAGGCTCCTCCTTGACGGGCTCGGACTTTGCAGCACCGAACCTTGCAAGCGCAGCCTGTGCTCGTAGCTCCCTTCCCCGTTTACTGTTCGCCACCCTCGGCTTGCCAGCGTGTCGTTTTCCAGAAGCCGATTCGAGTGCACCGCGTATCATCTCATCGTCTCCCAATGCAGCTCCCTCTCCATGGACTCCAAACTTCTTCGCAATCCGCTTCTGCTGTCTCTCTGCGTAGGTTAGCTTCGGCTTGTCCGCTCCCTGGTCGCCGGTCTGGCCACCCCTCTTTCTCTTTTTGCCTTTGCGTCTGTAGGTTCCACCACAGAGATGCTCGGGGACATCTCCTTCGGCCAGGTCCCTTTCTTGCACAAACGCTCCCGTGGTCAAATCCTTGCCACGCCCCCACATGCCCTCTCCGAGATACTTCTTCGCCCACAAACCCTCCATCTCGCTCGCAAAACCATTCCGGACCTGCCAGAAGAACTTTGAATGGTTCATCTGCTTGCAGTGCGCCAGCTCGTGCATCATCACCATCTGCACAAACTTGAAACCCAGCCAACGGCCTTGCTTGTCTTTCAAGACGAGCTGGATAACCTCGCCAGCGTTGAAGTTTCGGCCGAGGAATTCGTTGTTGGGCGGAAACTCTTCTAGAGACATCACGGAGATGTGGTTTTGTTTCATGACTGGGTAGCATTGAGCCGCGATGCGATTGAGGAAGTCGAGAGATGTCGGGTCGGGTGCTTTGATGAAGTTGATGAGAGGATTGGGGCGCTGAGTGCGCTCGTTCAAGCGCGTGATACCGAGCGGCATGGTGGCTAGCTAGTTTTCAGGTTGATGGTGAAGTCGCTCAGTGGCGAATGTAGTGGACGTGGTGTTGATAGCTCGCCGAATTTGTTTAGCTTGAAATGGGGTCACGCCATTGCTCGGCAGCTCTAGGAAAAGCTGTGTTAATCTAGAACATCATCTTGTGTTGTTCGTCGGCAGGGCAAGGTAATGAACACTTCTTTGTTCAGGCAGCAGTCGATGTAGTCGCGATGGTAAGATATGGAAGTCAAGAGCGGCCTCAGGCAGCCAAGGCAGCAAACTTTCCCCCGTCGTGACTTCCTCTCAAGAACTTCACAATCCATGCGAAGTGCCACTGTTCAACACGCTTATCTTGACAACATGGCTCCTCCACAAACAGGCCCAAAGAAATCTTCGCGAAGAAGTCGGAAGGCTAGGACTGAGGGTACACGATATCCAGGCAATTTCCAATATTGAAAGCACCAACTGACTTTTAGCAGTCTCTTCGTCTTCAGAATCGTCTTCAGACTCAGACAGCGACGGCTCAATCTCAAGCTCGGAGCCCAGACAACCTTCCGAGACTGTATCCACGAAAGCTAGGGAAAGTGTCAGTCCTTCTCCAGCTGAAGAAACACCTCCACCAGTCCAGGCTCCGAAAGCAGACAACGAGCAGGCTTTTGAATCGTTCTATCTGCGCCAGGCTGCTAAGGAATTCTCTGATGACCTCGATAAGCTGAGAAGCGCCAATGATTTCAAAGGCCAAAGCAGCGTCGAGCTTCTGGTTGGTGCTTTGAAGCAGGGTGGCGCTTGCTTCACCAAGGATGAGAGGAACAGAGTTGGTGCTGGAGGTGCTGCCAGTGTGACTAAGTGATCTCCACTGGGGTTCTCTTGCGATTGACAGGCTGCGCGCGTAGCTCGCGGTTGTCCTACACAAGGATCATGTTCGACATCGCCACTGCATGCGGCCAATCTACCTTCCGGACCGGCGTCGTGTAGACGACACGCTACTATCGGACCGATCTACTCGATCGTGCCACGGAGCACACAGGGCCTCGTTTTCGAGTACGCAGCCCAGAATATGCCCTTTACGGACCGACGCCCGTCGGTTCGATGACCCCGCTAGCTTGCGCTGGCTGCCATGGGGTCCGGGGCCAAAGAAACGTCCCGTTCGAGGAAGGAGCATGGCAGATCTGGAACCATTCACCAAGCAATGTTGTATCACTTCAAGGCTTAGCCTAGGGAAGAGTTTCACAGAGACCAAAATTTTGCACGATCTTCATTGGCAAAACGACACCTAATTACAATACTCATACCCAGCTCCCAACCAAATTTCCCAAAGGTGCTCTCAAATGTTCAACCATCGACCTCGGCCGTCGTAGTGGCGTTCTGGAATGGTAGAGTGACTTGTGGGGCTGGAATCGGCGCAGGAACTTCGTCGAGGCTTGCCGGCTCAATGTAGTTCTTATACCCGTTCACTTGCAAGCGGAGCTTCCTCGACTCGGCATAGACTACACGTCTCATTCGGTTTGTGCTTCCAAGCGGCTGGTGCGTCTTGAGGCCGTGCCACGAGTTACAGGTGATTCTGTCATCCCACCAGGTTCGGAACTCAGGCAGCCACGCGTCCTGCGGCTCGAACTCGATGGTTGCGATGTGCTCCATGGGATATTTGTTTTCGTCCCACTCAACGCCAATGTCGTCTACTGGCTGCTCATCTAGATTCTCGAGGAGTTGCGCGCAGAATTTGTAGGTCACTTTGTGCTTCATGTGGAACTCGCGGTTGAACTGCGAGATCACATTGATCGGATCGCTTTCCTTGATGTACTCTTTCTCGATCTTCTTCTGCTCTTCGCCGAGTGGGAAGACGCCGTACTTGGCAACGAAGTCGCCGTGACGGTAAGCTGATTGAGACCATTGAGGCATTGCAACCACTGTGAACTCACATCAGCATATATGTAATTATGCATTCGACGGTTCGACTTACTGTGCTGACGAGGCAATTGACCGCCATAGGTAGCAACATCCGCATCAATGCGCTTGGCCTGCTCCTCGGCAAACTTGGGAATATCATTCCAATTCTTCTCCAAGCAGTCCGCGATCTCGTACGTCGTTTTGGGGTCGCGCAGCTCAAGGATCGGATAGTTGTTCATCGTCCAGTCTTGAGTCTTCTTATCGGCGCCCCAGATCTTTTCTCCTTCCACGCCGAAGATCTTCATGCCGATGCCGCGAGGCGCTGGCGCGTTGTCCGGCACGAGCTTTGGGGTGAGGGAGGAGTAGCGCATGATACAATCGTAGGTAGCGGGCCGAGCGAACATGCCCTGGGCGAGATGGGGTGGGAGGTTCTCGTGTACGATGAACTTGCCAACCACGCACTGTACATGTCAGCCATTAGGTACCAGAGACGAAGGATATGTATTTGACTTACGCCTTGGGTCTTGAGGTGAGTGCCGCGAAGGCAGTGCATATGCTCATTGAAATCTGACATCGATCAGCTTGGCTTGAGAATACAATACAGCTGAGTTTGGACCCACTCATCATCTGGAAACGGTTGAACTGGTCGGACACTTGCTTGATCTTCTCCTTCTCGCCCGGTTGTTCGACTTCGACGCCAGACGCATTCCTGTCGCCGTGTTAAATTGGCGCGCTGTCAGATTTGGAATTAAATAGTCACCATCTGATGTATTTGCTCGACGTTGCATGGTCGACAACACCGGGCTTCGTTGTGCCACTGTCCCGTCTGGCAGCCTCTGTGGTTTGGTCTTGCAACGGTAGAGTCATGGTGCACACTTGTCAATTATGCGGCGATTTGTGATTCAAAGGTGATTCTGTCAATAGCGTTAAGGTATACGAAACAATTCAACCACGACTGCATCTCGACTGCAGCAAGTAGTCTATATAGGAAGCCCGTATTTCCATTACAGGACCTCATGATCCCCGCTTCCTGGACGAACGGCGAACTCTAACACCACGATTGCCGTGAATGCTGAGTAGTCTGGCCTTCTATGGACGCCAACACACCGGTGATTGGCAGACATTGATCTATGTCACTGCTAGTCCCATCTGTCCCGGCGGGGTGCCACTTAGATTTTGCGGGGCATGGAGATCTCGAAGCCAATTGTGAGAGCTTCCAGCCACTTGACACCTGTGAGACGGTATGTATTTGTCAGTTGCTATCTCTTGCATTATGAATAGTGAACAGTGTTACAAATATCAGCGGTGTAACGATGCGATACAGCTCGTGACCCTAGGCGGCTGCATGTCCAACGTTGGCACCGTTTCCCACGCTTGAAGGAACGAGGGATATTGCCTTATTGATGTGACGCTTGAGTGGTTGCCTTGCTGATTACCATGCGGAATAAAGCAAGGAAAGTGACAATAATCGTTAGACCGATGGCAATCCTTCGAGCGTGGTGATTATGCCGTTAAGTGAACATTGCTGACTTTGATCTGCATTGTAGCTCAGACTTTGAGCTGTCCACACCAAGAAAATAATTTCCAATGATTCAATGCGACTACCAGCGCCACGTAAGCTTCCAAGCCCTGATACTTGATTGATAAAGAAAGACGAAATAGTCATGATATGTTCACAATAAGTTCGAGGAGATGCTCCGTTGCTCCCCAAGTGTTGTGACCGCCAAGACCCGACGTCACTGAGATCCACTGTGCGGCTATGGACACGGATGGGGTGGCTTCGAAAGTGCATCATCCGATTCGGCAACCTGCGTCGTGACTGCCGAAGAGCGTTCTCACAATCCATAGTCTCGTAACAACGTGTAGAAACACTGTCATACACGAAGCATTCGCTTTACTCAATTTCGTACTGGAAATCCTCTATCAAAGCCGCCTTACCGCCAAAATGCCTTACGCCACCATTAAAGACCGCAAGATTCACTACTTCGACTCCAGCGTGCTGCATCAGCCCCAAAATGCCAAAGTCCCTATACTCATGGTCCATGGATTAGGCTCGTCTCAGAATTACTGGATGCCAGTCATATCAAAGATTTCTCCCAAATTCCGGTGCATCGCACTCGACAGCTACGGCGCTGGCCGGAGCAAGTCGGATGGCGAAAAGATCACTCTCGATGGGATTGCTGAGGACGTGGTGGCGCTACTGGACACGCTGAAAATCGAGAGAGCTGTGATTGCAGGTCATTCGATGGGAGGAACTGTTACATGCATTGTTGCTTCAAGGTTCCCCGAGCGTGTTTTAGGTATTGTGCCTGTCGGTCCAGTGAACCCGGGCTCTGTTAAGGCGGAAGTCTTTATTTCCAGGATTGAGACGGTCTTGAAGAGTGAGTGCTCCAAAGAATGCCGAGCTCAAATGTAGTGCTGACAGACTGTGCAGACGGAATGGAACCGATTGCAGACACTGTTCCAGTTGCTGCAACAAGCACCCAAGCATCGGCTCTGACACGAGGATTCATACGTGAATTGATTCTAGGCTCGGATGCGAGAGCGTACGCCTCACACTGCCAGGCCATAGTCGATGCCAAAGAACCAGACTTCGCGGCTGTACAAGCACCAGTTCTCATCCTTGCTGGAGACGAAGACAAGTCTGCGCCTTTGGAGGGTTGCAAATACATTCTTGAGCATGTCGGTACGGCTAAGAAGGAACTGAAGATACTGGATGCATGCGGGCACTGGCACTGCGTCGAGCACCCTGATCGTATTGCGCAGGAAGTGGAGAAGTTTTGCACGGCCTTGTAGATAGACCGTGTCGATGAGTTAGGGCGTAGAAAACCAGACTAGGGATCTATCCTGCTTGCACTAGTCCTTCGAACAGTCTGTCTCGTCTTTGGGTCAAGCGCCGAAGTTCATCTCGCGAGTCCTCCAGAGCAGCTCTGGCTTCACGTGCATTCGTAGGCAAGCTTTGGTATGCCTTAAGTTCCGCTTCAAGTCCCGTCAACTTCAATTGTTGCGATCGAAGGTTCTCTGACTGTTGCGCGACTTGCTCCACCGAGATCGAGGGAGGGCCTGCTGAGCGGAGCGCACTTAGTCTATCATCGTACTCGCCAACCTTGGCCTTCATGTGTTTTGATGCCTTGTTCCATTCGATTGTTTGTTCGGCGAGATCGGGTGCAGGCTGGAAGGCATCGTCTTTGAGCTCCCGCAGTAAAGCTTTCAGCCGGTTTGCCTCGCGTTGTAGCGCTGTTCGCTGTTCCTTGAGGTGGGCTTGCTGCTGAGAGAGGTCAAAGTTCTCAGTCTGTAGATCAATGGAGGAAGCAGCGAGGTCTGCGACCGTTGCATTCGAAGGTGCGTTGAGAATGAGTGTGGTCTTGGCCAGTGTCTCGAGGCTCTCGTCACCGTCTTGATCGAGGTTCCTGAGTATGGCTTGGTAGATGTCCTCGCTTGCTCCAGATCGCTGTTTTTCCAGACCAGACAAGGCGGCTTGCTCCACTCTGTCTACGGCTTGTCTTTGCTCGTCGGCGCTTTCATTGAGCGTAGCAAGGGTCAGCAAGGCTTCCAGGGTGTCTTCGCTCTTCTCGAAAGCTGGAACCCTTTTGCCGCTGTACCTTTTGGCAAGCCAGGAGTCCACGAAGCCCCAGTCGCGTGCTTGAGCTTGGGCTATGCGCGCCTTCGAGGGTGAGAAAAGGGCACTAGCCGCCCAGTCCGCGTCGCTGTCCATTATGTCCCGTGGATATGTCGGGTATTCTGTGTGTTGAACGCAGTGCTAGCACAACATTGGCATTGGGCATGTATAGCCGAGTTTAGACTTCACTAGCGTAAGCATAAATGCCTGAGGCTTCCGCAGCCTTAACCGTTTACAATATGCTACGAATACTTCTACGATGTCGCTTTGAGACTTGCAGTATATGGAAAGCATTTTAAATGATCATGTTCATATGTCCATCTTTCCAGCACCATCAACATGACCAAGAAGTTTCCGCAACCGACCTAACATCTACGCCTTCATCTTGCCCACCACTCTCGCGCGGATTCCCTTGCTATCCTTAGGATACATCGCCGTGAAGTGTTCGTGGTCCATACTAGAAAATAGAAGTTAGTGACCCGCATCTTCAAAAGTAACAAAATCAACACTCACGTAATATCCCTGTCGGTAGTTTCAAACAACTCCATCTCGACGTCGCTTATAATAGTGGCTAACGTGCGGTACATCTCCGCATACGCCAGGTTCAACCCAAGACACATGCGAGTACCTCTGCCGAAAGGTACCAAGTAGCGGCGCTGGCGGTCGGCATCGGGGTCTGACCATCTTTCTGGCCTGAAAGCGTTCGGATCGGGGAAGCAGTTTGGGTCTGTGTGCATGAACCAATTGCTTTGGCCAAATGTGGTGCCGCGAGGGATGATGCAATCACCATATCGTAAGTCCTCGTCGGGAGCGATACGTGACAAGCGTCCTGGGACGCTGTTGCTGAGGCGTAGTGATTCCAGAATGATTCCCGTGAGATATGGAAGCTTTTCGAGAGCATCGTGAGATGGAATAGCAGCGCCTGGGGCGGGAACGACAGTGCGCAGCTCCGTAAGGAGACGCGTGTGTACCGCTGGATCCGAGAGGATGTAGTACTGTGCAATGGCTAGGGTGCGAGCAGTTGTGTCTGTACCAGCAGCGGTGAGTACGACAGTCTCAGCGGACATGCGAGAAAGGCTTTTCTCTGACGCAGGTAGACTGCTCTCGCGTAGGACTTTGTAGATGATAGGCGCTTCGGGCGAGGAGTCCGGTTCCTTCTCATTGACCATACGATCAAAGACCCTCGAAGTAGCCTTCCGGATATATCTCAAGAAGCCAGCCGGGCTGCGGCCATAGTCATTCTCATCCTCAAACTTGGTGATGAGCCACGAGAGGCAGCCCTCAATAATGCGCATAGCAAGCGGGAATGCACGTCCAAATGGATGTATGGCTAACATCATCATGATGGCATTGGTAATAGCTGCTCCGAAATCCGGACGCTGAAGTGCTTCCCAGCTCTCTCCGAGAGCGTGTTGTGTGATGATATCGAGAGAAAGAGCTGCATACACACGCTGCATGTTGAGGATCTCGCCGGTCTCCGCACGGTCTAGCAATTTAACCTTCAGCAGTTCAATCTTCTCCTGGATCATAGGCTCGAGATCGCGGATCTTCTGCCTCGCAAAGAATGGTGCGATTGCGGCCCGTCGCATACGATGTGAATCGTGGTTTAAGGTGCCAAATCCAGAGATCTAGAAAAGTCTTAGCTGCCTTGCCATAAATTGGTCGCTTACAGCAGAGCTCACTAGAAGAGGTCAGTCAATCTTATTACAATCCGAAAAGATATCGCCATGACTAACCCGGTAAACCCGCCATCGCCTCCTCAAACGGAGTCCACCCAGCCATCCAGAACCATAGCTTGGACTTTTCACGACGCCTGCTACCGGACGAATACATCTCACTGTAAAAGTCGGGATCATTGACCTGGACTTCATTGGGTCCAATTCGCACGATAGGGCCATATTGCTCGTGCAGCTCGATTGTCTTCCAGAGAAATCGACCAGAGTGAGGCCACATATCATAGTAGGACTGATACCAGTACGTGAAAGCCGCGAGCTTCGGGCCCGGGATGTGGGAGATAGGGTGGAAGTAGATGCGATAACATGCCAAAGCGATGAGATAGATAAGGGCGGACAAGACGCCCAACACGAGAGGCGTCATCTTGCCGACGAGTTGAGGAAGAATGCTTCGAAAGAATGTTTGAGAGCCATGGAGCCCAGTATTTGAGGGTCTTCGCCCCTCGGAGGGGTTTGCATATGATTGTGCTTCCAACCGTAAGCGAATGGAGCTGCATGCACTGTTAATTAAAACAACGAGAGGGCTATGTCAAGCTAGCCATGTCGGTTGTGAGCTGAAGGATCCCGCCGGACGAATACCCGCAAGAGACGTAGCCTGGCGAGTCATGTGGAGAGTGTCACTGGATTGGTTGCGTAAGTTCCACATGGATTCTTTGTAATAGTACTTGTTGTGAAAGTAGACTAGCTCGTCGAAATACATGCACATGTGAAGCAAACGGAAATAGCATGAACCTTTCGATCCGGCCAGAAATTCACGTGGCCTCTAATTAAACCCTAACCCTATTGTTGACTCCTGCGTGTGCTTAATGTGTTCTCACATTCAATGTGCATGATCACGTTAGACCGTGAAGGTAGTGAATTGCACATTGTCGTACAAGACACCGGTAGCAGCAGCAGCAAGCAGGCCATTCAGCTGGAAGTCAACCTCATCAACGTTAGTCCAAGCACCAGCAAAAGTCTGCTTTTTCATGGGAGACGTGAGCAAATTTGCCGGGGTGAAACTGATGTCTTGCGTCACAACCGTCTTGCCCTTGCGCTTGCCAGTCAATTTCAGAGAGCAAGCAAGGGGCACGCCGGCGACAGTCTCCTGCGTAGAAGCGACGCAGCCGAAGTAGAAGCTCTGCAGGGAGAAGTATGTTGTTTTGCTGCTGGCTGGCTTCAGAGTTGCGGTGTTGTCGAGACCTGTGGACAGGATGTATTGGACGGCGACATTGGGCTTGGTTTGCGCGGTTACGCCAACCGGTGCGAGACCGACGTTGATGACGTTGAAGCCATCCCATGTGAGACCTTTGTAGGTGCCGATGGGCTGCAAGGATGCTACTGGGACAGTGACGGTGATGTCGTCGAACTAAATGTAGATTGAACGTCAACCAAAGATCATTACAAGCTTATTGGTTCTATGCTCACGTTTGCGTTCTGTTGATTGAAACCGATGCTTGCAGCATTGGCGATGATTGCTGGGACGGCCAAGATTGCTGCGAACTTCATGATGGAGATGAAGAAGAAGTGTTTGCGATGAGATGGTTGTTCGGTTTTATGACTGATTAGCAGATGAGGATGGCTCTGAGATCTCTGTATGCAAAGAGATGACAGCCTCTATATATACGCATATTGAGCTACGAAAGCTAAGGAACGAGTAGCTAGCCTTTCAACAACACGCAGTAGCCAATCTGGCAATATCCGGAGGGAACTTGATAGACCGCCAGACCTATCCAATTGCTAGGTCACCTCGCGCGGCACAATGAAAGATATCGACAGCCACAGACGTACTCCAAATCCCTTTTGGGTGTATTCGTTCGTCATTTTTGAAGTCCTGAAAATGTTCTGTGGTGTACATTTTCCAAATGTGGAAGTCCCACTGTAACCTGTATCTCGGGACACTAAGCTCCAGTGGCTTTAGCAGCGGGATATGAAGCTTGCCAGAGTAGCTAGATCTCGAGTGGGGATCTAAAGCATATCTCCTATGGCAGTACCTCCTAGTAGCACAGTAGTAGTGCGTGATTTTAGCACTTGAGGTCTGCAGATCCCCCAAGCTAAGACGCTCTCAAGATCTCTTTCAAGCAAGCTTGTAGATCGATTGGTCTATAGCCGTTGACTACTTGCCGAAATGGAAGTGCGGCAAGATATGTGTGACGCAACAGGTAAGCTGAACCTAAAATCTGATGGATGTGGCTGATGAAGGTGAAGGCGGGAAAGCGACCATGACAATTGGTTTGTTGTGCTCCGGGGCAGCCTCCGGCACGGCTGAATAACGACGTAATGGATCCTTCAACATCAACGATCGCTTTGGCTTTGTGTGAAGGTCCTAATTGCCATGGCATAGAAATGATTGAACCAGTCTTCGCGACTAGACAAGGTCGGAATAGCCATACCTGTAAAGACTGGATAGTCCAAATGCTCAGCACGTGTCCAAAACGCCTGTTGATCAGGGTATACCGTCAAACCTGAAGAGCCGCCGTTATGCCATCCACCCATCGGTGCATCCACCCGCCCATCCCTTGACCCATCGTCTCCGCAAAGCAACCCCAAAGTCCGGGGACTCGGACCAGGACAAAGGCTTGCCCCAAAGGTCGAAAGGCGCAGAGGCATAGGCGGGATATTTCTGTACTTTGGTAAGGCCCGGCACTATTGCTTGATAGTGGAAGGTTACTCTTAGATAGTGTTCGTAGTAGCTAATACAGACAGAACATTGCCGTGTGATCGTCGCGAACGAACGCCTCAAGTGACGATTGTTCGGAGCGAGAAGCGCCGGGTGCCGCTTTCGTGCGCCTCGTACCAACATGACAACTTTCGTCTGGAGAAGATGAAGAAGCCCAGAACGTGGAAGATTCGGCAACTTGGATGCGCGCATGTCACAGTGACGCACGAATTCATGCAGTTTGAAGACCCCAAAGGGTCCGCGAAGCTTACTACAGCTCAGTTCAAAGAGATCTTAAGCACCCAGCAATGTAGACATAATCTTCGTGCCAACCTTGATCGATCAGTGTCATACTTCGTACTACCAAGCTATGCTCTGCTCTCCTCACACTTCCGTTCTTCCTACCTTATGGTATCTTCGTGATGTTTTCTTTTTATTTGTCGTTACCCGTTAGCGCGTGCGAGAAGCTGCTGCACTGCAGCGACTTCTGCGGAATGAAATCTCAATCGAGGTGTCCGCCATGAGCGTCGCCTACAAGCAAGTCTTGTGGCCTCGGCTTTTACTTTTCAAAGCCAAATTTGCCTAATTCGTTTGCCTGACCGCTGCTTCCAAGCATGCGATCGTTGCTGGTAGTGTCCATGTTGTCCCTCAATATGCGCTCCGCCTGCTCCGAGGCACTGGTGTTGCCAGTGCCCGGGCGACGCCCGCCAGAGGCAGTGTCCACCACATCACGGTCGTAGGTCATGCCGTCAAGCATTCTTGCGTCGCGTGCTGTGGGAGTGGTGCCCTTGCCTCCCTGGCTGATCACACTGTGCCGCGCAGGCGTACGTGCGCCCGACTCGCCGAAACCGACGAGGCTGGGCGTGCCTTCTTCGGACATGCCACCCACCGAGGACGTATCCATGTCCATATCCTGACTCTCACTCATCTTGTCGGCGTCGCCGGCTTCGCTGTCTGCCCATGTTGTACGGCCTCCAACACTTCCAGTCGCAGAAGCGCTGCCGACCGTGCTACGCTCCCGACCCATGACCGGGTTACCTTGTGCGTCGAAGTAGCCTTGCGGAGGGTGCGCAGGCGCTGCAGCACCAGGGGTAAGTTGGCCAATAGGAGTAGGGTTGCGGCCAGCAGTGACACGCTCGAGTCCAGCGAGGCGCGAAATGCGATCTGCGCGCTCTGCGTCTAGCTGGTTGCTGAGACCCGAGGGCGCTTGGGTGTGCTGGTGAGGCAGGTGGCCACGGTGACCGTCCTTGATGGCGACAGTGGAAAGCTCTGACATGGAGGTCATGGTAGAGTTCGGCGTACCACTTCGAGACCTGCATGGTCAGCTTGGATGCGGATTAGAGGGATGTGCAGGAATAGACTCACGGGACGTCAGAGGGTGTCACCGGGTCAGACGGCGGGGGAGGAAGATTGATCAAGGTCGGCGCATTGGACATTGCGACGGTTTGTACGGCGTTGATGGTGGTGAGAAAAGGTTCTGTTGTAGCTTGCAGCTCTGTGTCTGCAGCGAGTGCTTCGGAGGGAGCCGTTCACAAAGATATGAGCTTGAGCAGTGGGCGCGTGGTACGTGAGTGATATTGGAGCGGCGGTGGTGTGCAGTCAAGCAGTGGCGATGTTGGTCAGAGGTGTTTTTGGGGATTGTCAAAAGTGATTGAATGTGGTGTGGTCGAGTGCTTTCTTTCTTTCTTCAGGAGTTGTCGCGAGAGATGCCCTGCTGGCTTCGAACAATGACGTGCGTCCCTGCACAAGCGCAACGGCCAATCGTGGGGTTCACGCGGGCGGCGCGCGCCTTGACCATATCGCAACTCTTGCACGCTTGAAGAAAAGCGATTCATTCACCACAGTAACGCTTTTTCGGAATGTGCACTCGGCATGAGGCACGTGAGTTTGTATTTTGAGAGCACTCTATCGAATGCAGCCACCAAGTCGAGATTCCTGTCTAATGCAAGACATGCACGAACCCTCCATCGCCCTGCATAAGGCAGTAATACTCAAGCTTTCCTAAGATCGACGGTCTGGAACTTGAGGCCTGGCCCCTCGACAACGTGTCCAGGCCTCAGCGCATCGGTGTACAAATTGGTCTCGCTGTGAGGATGGAAGAGTCCTTTCTGGTGGCAATTCAGCACTGCGGGCAGGCCAGGCGGATCGGTCAGCCTGAAGATGCCCCAGTCTGGGTTCTGCCGTGGTGCACAGACAATAGCGATTGCTTCTGGCAGCATCACTTGATAGCCGGAGCTGGTGTGCAAGTCCCGTGAGGATAGGAAACACGACTGCGATGGGTGTGTGTGTATCCAGCCGCAGACAAGAAGATCGTTGCCGTCACAGAAGTCAAACAGTTCATTGTCGCCCTCTTCAGTGGTATCGCAAGTATCGCTGGTGCTGGTTTGATCGGGAATGACCAAGTGGCTGATGAACAGTGCGTTCGAGATAACCGTCCCACAAAGTATGCCGCAGGTCTCTAGGTTGCGAGCGGTGTTTGCGTGGGCGTGGTTCAAGAACGTAGTCCTCAGAGTCGGTGGAAGGAAGACCGTCCGCAATGGAGTACCTCCTTCGGTGAATGCATTCGGTTTGAATGTGACCTTTGAAGCAGTTTTAGGTGCAGCTGATGGGTTGTCCTTGTTGTAACTGTGCTTTTCAGGAATTGGAGGTGCATCCTCGCGAGTTCCATCCTTGGATGGGATCGCAGGTGGTTGATCGTAGCGCAAGCTCGAGTTTCGAGGCTGCAGAGGTGCGCTATTCCACTGCATCGTGCCCTCTTTGGCAGGCACTGTAGGATACTGATACCGCTGCTGAGTCGTAAAATCATGCGTCCTGGCATCGCGGCTTTCCTGCCCACGCTTGTGAAGATAACTGCCAGCTTCCCTGATGCCTTCCGACACCTTGTCAGCCTCGGCCTTCCGCCCTCCCTCTTGCTCGTACGGATCCTCCATGTCCATCACCAAACCCTGCCTGCGAGAGGCAACTGTGCCGGGTGAAACACCCGCTTGCCGTGTCGTTTGCCTGTTGAGGTCGCGCCTTCTAAGCTCATTTTGTGCCAGATTGACTGCAAGATGACTGTTTTCACGAGCATCCAATGCCTCAGCGAGATCCTGATACGCTTCTTCATCCACGGGAATCCCAAGTGAAGGCCTCCGCGATGAGGAAGCCGAGTCGAGCTGCTCTTCATTCAAGTGCTCATCATAAATTCTCTGCTTCTCAGCATTTCGCCGTTCCATAGCTTTAGCATACCTCTGATGCTGCTGGACGATTCTCGGTTTCCATTGCTCCAGCTTGACGAGATTCTTGTTGACAGTCTTTCGAGCCAGATTCAAGTCTGCCTTGAACTTTGGGTCTTTTGCGTCGGGATGTGTGGGAATTTTGCCAATGATGAGTTCGGCGTGTCGGTAAAGGTAGAGATAGGCCATCTGTAAGTTGCCGTCCTGCTCGCAAATGGCGGCCTCAGTCAATAGCATGCGAGCGGCACGAAGCCATGCTCGCAGATCACGTGTCGTGGAAAAGTCGAAGTCTTGTGCTTGAGCCACGATTTCCTGCACGTTCAGAGGCCTTGAAATGGAGGCATGATGCCTTGAGAGAGCCATGGTTGTTGTGCGTGTTTTATCAGCATGTGAGTAAGATTAGAGCCACCCTAATCAGATAGCGATCGCATGAGGATTTCTCGTATTGCAGAACTGTTTTCACGCTCCTCGATTGACAGGTTGAAAGTGAAGCTGTACAGGCAGGAACACGCTTCAAGCAGATGGATTGTGTACAGGCGGTAGCCTTCGTCGTCGTCCGATGAGAGACTCACCGAGCTGATGCTCGCTGCCTGTTGTGTTGTTCGAGTGGAGCCACGCGGGCAAGCTCCGGCTTTGGCTTTGGGCAAGCCCGACGGAAGACCCTGGCTCGCCACGAGAGAGTTTAGCCTCACTTCTTCTTTAAGCCGCGCTAGAGACTTTTACAACCCATCCTCGAATATGTACAATTAGGCATTGTTCTCCTTTGGCATTGCTTTTTCTTTATTTCGGATTCTTCGTCGGCAGCACAACATCATTAATTCGGAGCAGTTTGCATTGGTACCTGCTCGATGAGGGCGACTCTACGACGATGTCTGCCGGCGGGACAGCCACTACCCCCCCCGGTCTTGTTCTATCATGAGCCGAAATATCCCATCACTGGACCACTCACAGAGATCTTTGGAGGCTACAAATCAAAAACCGCGGAACGTCGGATTCCTCGCAAGGAAACACACGACAAACTTCCTGGAAAACGAGCCGAGATCGTAAGCGAGCAGCTGTGTGGTAATTGAGCCTCATTCCGAGCCCCTTATGTATCGCTGCTAACACGATCCCTACAGACGACATCATTGGCTATCTCGCACCAACCTTAGAGGTATACAAGGGATGCACACTCATCGATGTGCATCCGGGCGCGTGTCTCTGGTCTTCGAAACTTCACGACTTCCTGAAACCCAAACGCCACGTTCTGATGGAGCCTGAAATGTCGTACTACGACGCCTTTGTGAAACCGCTCTTGGACCAACCCGGCTCGACCTACCGCCACACAACGCTAAGTGGTGCTCACCCCCGAGCATATTGGGACAACTACAAATTGATCTTCGAGGACAAAGATCTCGTGGGACAACCTACTCTCCCCCTGGACGACCCAAAACTTCGCGAGATAAACACAAACATTCTCCTCACCGGAAACCTGTGGAGGAGGTATCCCATTCAACACAGAGCCTCTTATGTCGATGCCTCGACGTTGCTGTTACAACACATGACATATGCCGCATTGACAAACGACATTTTCCATCGATGTGGCCTGGTGCGCCAGCTATGGTGGGCGCCAGATGAGAAGAAACAGAATTTTTTGCCTACGTCTGTCCGAGGAAAGAGAAGCTATGACTCAGGCCTCGCTATGGGCGGGTCTATAACTGAAGTTGCAGGTGTCTCGCGCGCAGAGAGCCTTCAACGCGCTGCTGCCGCCGAGACGCCGCGATCAGCCAAAATGGATGCTGTTGTGTTGGGTCGCGTCGAGCACAGAATGGCCGAGAAAGGCATGGAAATCCCACCCGGCCGCGAGATGCCTAAAGCCATGGAAGCGATTAAAGTGGAAGACGACATCCACGCCACAGATAGTATCATGGCAACGTCCTGCACGACTATCGACGAGCTCAGGGCCGCCGTCGAGAAGTTCGACACGTGGTTGGAATTTCTTCAGGTAGAGATGGTCAAAGACAAACTTGACGCTAAGGGGGTAAGGACAATGCCGACTGCTGAACGCGTTGAGGAACTCTTGAAAAAGTACTTGCGTTACAGGCAATCAGTCGACGTCGTCGAAAGCCGGCGGCCCTGGAGCAGCGACTTCGTCGCTAACAATATGCAATACCTTCGTGTTGTAGTCCTGAAGGACATGGAAGCCCGCCTGATCAACCTCGAAGCCGAGTATGCCGCCGTCCGCGACACCAACCCCGACCCCGAAGCCCTCGCGGCGTGCCGCGACTCAATCATAGCAAGCGGCAAAATCGTTGCGCATCTAAACCTCAGGATCCTATCCGAACGCAGGTACCGCTTCGCCCGCGCGCTTACTGACGATCTCATCTCCGTCGAAGCCCAGGCCTCGAACATCCATCGCGATCGCCGCCCGTACGAGCCCCTGCAAGCCAAAAACGAGGAGTTCTGGCCGCAGTACGGACTCACTCTCCTGGACATCATGCCCGACACCAGAGACCTCTCTGCCCCGGGGATTTCCGACCGCCGCGAAGGCACCAAGGTGTGCCAGGAGCTGCTGAAATACCTTTTCCACTCTCCCAAAATGCCCGTGACCGTCGCACTGGAGCGAGTAGCGCCCAATGCCGCGCAAGACTTGATTCCGGACGTCCCCGCCATCACGGACGTGAGACGCGGCGGGCGACTGAACCCAGGCGTGCTGCCGGTGCGCATGCTCACGCCGGAGATGGTGGAGGGCCTGGTAAAGGCGTTTTTGGAGTGGCCGTTTAGGCCTACGCTTGTGGAGTTGGCGCTTGCAGAGGATGCGGGACATGATGATGATGAGTCGGATGGGGAGATCGATTAGAGGGAGTGGAGATCCATGTATTTGTATCTGTATTTGTACTTATAAATTAGAGCAAAAGCGCTCACTGTCTGCGGAAGCTTACGATGGTCTGCTTTTTGGTGACTAGTGAATGATAACTTTATTATGCGATCGTGGTACTCCTGAAATGGATTGTGGCTGTCTATCAAGTAAGGGGTGTAGGGCGCTGCGTTCACCTGCTATGAACATTATATATCATTCCAAAGGTGTGGCCGGCCGGATAGTTGAATCTTAGCGCATGAAGTGTGTATTCGGATCTGGATTTTTTATTTGGGAGTTAGAGCAGTAGCGCTGAAGGTCCGCGCGAGCCCTGCGCTTGATCGTCTGTTTTCGGCTTTTCTTGGGTAGAGCGAGTGGTGACATTATAACTGTACAGTCTCTATACTCGTGAGCCGAATCGTGGCAAAGTGTTGGGGTTGCCTGCGGTCAAGGAACATCCTTTATTTGTGCGGTGATTCCATGCTTGCCAAAAATTGCAGGAACTTTCAATAGTGGCAGTATGTCGGGTAGTCCAGAGAGTTTCGTAAGATCAGGATGAGAGGAGAATGGAAGTGGTAACAACATCTTGGCGTAAACACAGCTCGACGTTCAAGGTCTTCTGGATTCTGAGCTATCTGTAGCTATACCGAGCGCTTCAGAAATGGCCAGCACGGGGTATTTTCATCCGCTGCATACACGTTCCCCCGTACCCTCTTCTCAATCAAGAGACAGACGCCCCATAATTTCCTTGGCCGCCGTGATGCATGAAAATCGAACTTCGTCTTGGGTTATCTTTTCGGTCATGCGACGTGCTTAAGCCTGGGCGCCAGCGACCTTGCCGGACTGAAGAGGGTTGATCTTCTTGCCGTCCTTGTTGAAGCGCACGCGAGGAGGGGGAGCGCGGTTACGGCGGCCCTCACGGGAGCGAACACTTGATGGTGCGTTAGTGGGAGTTCGTGCGCAGGGCGAGGGGTGCTCGCGCAGTGGGTGGCGAAGACATACCGGACGATCTTGCCGTGGATGGCGCAAGAGACGCAGTACTGGAGCTTGAGGTACATCTTGGGGACAGAGTACTCAGCGAAGACAGAGGCGTCAGAGATGTCACCTGTGTGCATATCCTGTCAGTCCACCGGTTCCTTGTTCTCTCCCTCACTCCATTGCCATCCTCCTCCTCTGTCCTTGTGGCGCGAAATTCTCGGATAGGGTTCTCGGGTCGACGTACGGATAGCGGCGGACTCAACCATGTTGCGGATGGTGAACCTCTTGATGGCCTTGTCCTTGGGGGTGCATCGCGAGCAGTTGGAGCAACGGACAGGCTTGACGTGGCCCCTGCCGTTCTTGTTGCGGCCGCTGTGAAGCGATGTTAGCCATGGTCCTGTGTCGCTCCGGGAGGGTTGTGGTGCAGCAGCATTTATTTCGTGGGTGCTCGATGAAATGCGCGCGGGGTGCCGTACTTGGACGCTCTCTTCTTGACCATCTTTGCGACTTGCGACGAGTAAAATCAGCGGGTATCTGACCTGCTGAAACTGCTCGAGTGCTGTGTTGTTAGTATTATCGGCGGTGGTGGTGTCTGTCGCTAGCGTCGAGCACTCAAGCCGGATTTCCAGCAAAGTGCACTGCCAAGAGAAGGCGCGACCGACGTTCGCCGCGTCAGGCACCTCAGGCAGCCAAACGTCAGGCATCCGCGCGTGACAAGGATCGGCCCTTGGGTTGTTCAGGCGTACCCCAGACCCGGCGCGGTAAACAACGAGCTTGGGAGAGACAGCATATAATAACTGCTTTCCCTGAGCCCACCACTATCAGGGACCACCAGATCCCACCCCCACCGCACCATGTCCTCCACTGGCACATTCCGAGGCACCCCCAAGGGTCGCCCTCAGAGTGTCTACTCCGAAAGCCCTTCAGTGGCCAACTCCAACATCCCAAGGCCAAAGCTGGAGAGCGTCCAGAGCGAAGCAAGCACCAGCCACAGCGCCGTCAGGGCGAAGCAATCCAAGAGAGATGAGGTATGATTGAGGGATAGCAATAGGACCATGCATACTTCTGGACACGATGATTGACACCACTTCCGCAGGCTCTCCGTACCAAGCTCGAGAAGGACCTCAGCAAGAAGCGTGCTGGCGGCCCTCGTTCTCGCCAGAGTCGCAAGATTCCTCCCGGAACCGTGCTCGCCCTCAGGCCCAACCAGGCTCTGCAGATCAAGCCGAACATGACCGTGACAGAGGCCAGTCAGTTGATGGCAGCCAAGCGCGAGGACTGCGTGCTTGTCACCGACGACGACGACAGAATCGCCGGTATCTTCACCGCAAAGGATTTGGCTTTCAGGGTTGTGGGTGCTGGACTCAGGGCGCAAAATGTTACTATCGCAGAGATCATGACCAAGAACCCATTGTGCGCAAAGACCGACACCAGCGCCACTGATGCCCTGGATTTGATGGTCCGCAAGGGTTTCAGGCATTTGCCGGTCATGGACGAGAACCACGATATCTCTGGTATTCTGGACATCACCAAGTGTTTCTACGATGCTATGGAGAAGCTTGAGCGGGCATACGCCTCATCCAAGAAACTGTACGACGCGCTTGAAGGTGTTCAGGCTGAGCTCGGTTCAAGCCAGCCGCAGCAGATCATTCAGTACGTCGAGGCTGTCCGGTCAAGGATGTCTGGCCCCACACTCGAGTCTGTTCTGGACGGAAGACCTCCCACCACCGTCTCGGTGAGGACGAGTGTTAAAGAGGCTGCACAAGCTATGAAGGAGAACCACACCACTGCTGTCCTTGTGCAAGACAACGGCCAGATCACAGGTATCTTCACCTCGAAGGATGTTGTCCTCCGTGTGATTGCTGCTGGACTTGACCCTGCAAACTGCAGTGTTATCCGTGTCATGACTCCCCACCCGGACTTTGCTCCTGCAGACATGAGCATTCAGCAAGCTCTCAGGAAGATGCACGATGGACACTACCTCAACCTCCCTGTTATGAACAAGGAGAGCGATGAAATCGTCGGCATGGTCGACGTCCTGAAGCTGACATATGCCACGCTTGATCAGGTAAGTCGAAGACTAGTTTTTAATCTCTACATAACACTAACGAATCTCAGATCAACAGCATGTCGACTGGCGATGGCGAAGGTCCTGCCTGGAACAAATTCTGGATGTCAATGGGTGATGACGAAACTGGATCAATGATGTCTGGCGAGGGAAGCAGCCACCACCCGTACACTCCGGACGCAAGATCATTGATGTCTCCCGATCACATCTCCGGCCGCCCAGGAATAATGGACCGCCTGGATAGTGTCCTCCCTAATGACTCCGCATCCCATGCCGGCGTCCCCGAGTCGCCCGAGCACTCGACCTTCGCTGGAGCCACCGAAGACACCCCTTTCACATTCAAATTCAAGGCGCCGGGTGGCCGAGTGCACAGACTGCAGGTCGTTGCATCTGCTGGTCTGGCTGAACTGCTGTCTGTTGTTGCAGAAAAGCTTGGCAGTGAGGCCGATGGCCTTGGTGGTGTGCCCACATTCGAGGAGGGCAAGCTTAGCAAAGCAGGATTTGCTCTGGCTTACATGGACAATGAAGGCGACATTGTCAGCATCACAACCGACGGCGACCTTCTCGAAGCCATCACCATTGCACGACACGCACACCATGACAAGGTCGACCTTTTCGTACACCACCCCGAGAAGGCGGCCATTCCTCCCACCACGGAGCCGCAACCAGTGGCAGCTCAGCCGCTCACGCCACCCGAGAGCCACATCAGACGCAGGAGATTCGAGGAAGACGACGAAGATGAT
This sequence comes from Cladosporium oxysporum, assembly GCA_035771495.1. Lineage (NCBI taxonomy): Eukaryota > Fungi > Ascomycota > Dothideomycetes > Cladosporiales > Cladosporiaceae > Cladosporium > Cladosporium oxysporum. The sequence continues at coordinate 886,102 of JAWNKS010000020.1, read as the reverse complement.
TCACCCAGCGTACGCTCACGGGCTCGCAAGGCCAACGCGGCAGACAAGAACCAGGAGGCGCCACAGGTCATTGCCGGCGTCCCCAACGAGCTGCTTCTGCCCGGTGCCATCGCTGTCCTTGCAGGTGTGATTATCGTCACGTTCGCTATTGGACGTGCCTCGAGTCGCTGAGTGCGACTTCGAGCGTACTGAGGTTTCCTTTGTGTTGAACATTTTTTGTCTTTCTTGTGATGGCGACGCTGCAAAGCATTAAATTCCCCTCTTGCCGCCGAATGTGTATGAGTGTAGCAGTAGCAGCAGAATACCAGATTCATTCACGTAGTCAATTGTAATTCATAGCCCTTACCCTTGAGCCATGTGCCTACCAACGTCATGTGAATCTACGTACCAACCCACCGCGTATTGATGTTTCCTTCGATCTCCTAAGGTGTACAGCAAGACGTCATATGTCTGCGTAGAAGATCGTGTTCACATCTCATCCAATGCTTTAGACATTCTGAATACACTACATCTGTGACAAGTATATCTCTGGTCAATACTCGCGATTAAAGACTGACACATAATAGTACTATGGTAAATCTCGAAGATTTGTTCATTTTCAAGAGCAGAACAGGTTTGTTTACACTGCTTGCAAGTCAAATTCTTCGGCCCGCCCAAGGGTCGCTCAGGAAGGAGCAAAGGGTCTCTCCCGAAATATTTCCTGCTGCTGATAGTCCCGCCAAACTGCCTTCGACTCTGTGCTTGACTGTGCTGCTGCTTTTGCACCCAACACATATCTTTACTCACCCTCCCACTGAAAGACGTCACTCATACAAACCACTCGGCAAACCCACCGGCACTGGAATCCAACTGTCGCGCAGCCGAAACACCGCCTATGGTGGCATTTTGAAAGCCTTAATTCCCCCACAATCACAACAATCACCCAAGGATCATGTCTGTTCTCCCGGCAGAGGTCCACAGCGCCCTGGACCAGGTCCTGCAGGCGCTGCAGAGCACCGACAACACCGCCCGGTCGCAGGCAGAGAAGACGCTCAACGATGACTGGCTCAACCAGCGGCCCGACATGCTGCTCATGGGCCTGGCAGAGCAGATGCAAGGCTCACAGGACGAGGGCGTGAGTTTCATTCACATGGAGAATACGGAACTGAGCCGAGCGGAGGGACTAACAGTGTGATCCAGACCAGGTCGTTCTCGGCTGTGCTCTTCAGACGCATGTCGGCGCGTACACTTAAGGAAGCCTCCTCTGGCGAGTCCAAGGAGATCTTCTTGCACCTAAGCCACGAGGCAAGAGCCGGCATCCGCTCGAAACTACTACAGGCACATGCGCAGGAGACCAAGGGCAGCGTCAGGAACAAGATCGGCGATGCGGTCGCTGAGCTTGCGAGGCAGTACACCGATGAGGAGGTCATGAGCCCGGACGGAACCAGGGACACATGGCCAGAGCTGCTCGGTGCGCTTTTCCAGGCCAGCAACTCGTCCGAAGCCGGCATGAGGGAGAGTGCATTCAAGATTTTCGAGAGCACGCCTGGCATAATAGAGAAGCAGCACGAGACTGCTGTGCTGGAGGTCTTCAACCGCGGTATCAGAGATCCTGAGGCGGACGTGCGATTGGCGACTATGTCGGCCTTTGCGGCCTTCTTTGTCAGCTTGAACAAGAAGAGCCAGCAGAAATACTACGCTTTGATCCCCGAGATCCTCAACACTCTGGTTCCCTTGAAGGAGGCCAACGACTCCGACCAGCTCACCAAGGCCCTGGTGACCATTATCGATCTGGCTGAAGCGTCGCCGAAGATGTTCAAAGGAGTTTTCTCCCAACTTGTCCAACTGGCTATCAGTATGATCTCGGATAAGGACCTCGAAGACCAGACCAGACAGAACGCCCTGGAGCTCATGGCCACTTTCGCAGACTGCAACCCGACCATGTGCAAGAAGGAGCCTGCTTACATCGAGAACATGGTTACCCAATGTTTGTCTCTCATGACTGACGTTGGTGCCGACGACGAGACCGCAGAGGAGTGGAACGCACAGGAGGATCTGGAGCTGGACGAGAGCGACTCAAACCACGTTGCTGGTGAGCAGTGCATGGACCGTCTTGCCAACAGGCTTGGAGGCCAGATCGTCCTGCCCCCGACTTTCACCTGGTTGCCAAGGATGATCACTTCTACCAACTGGAGGGACAGGCACGCTGCGCTCATGGCTATCTCGGCCATTAGTGAAGGCTGCCATGAGCTCATGGAGGGCGAGCTTGACAGAGTGCTCGAACTTGTCGTGCCCGCTCTCACCGACCCTCACCCTCGTGTGCGTTGGGCAGGCTGCAACGCTCTTGGTCAGATGAGCACCGATTTCAAGGGCACCATGCAAACCAAGTACCACCAGGCTGTCCTCCAAGCACTCATCCCTGTTTTGGGTGCGCCTGAGCCCAGAGTCCAGTCGCACGCTGCTGCTGCGTTGGTCAACTTCTGCGAGGAGGCAGAGAAGGACATCCTCGAGCCTTACCTCGACACTCTTCTCGAGCACCTCATGGCTCTTCTGCAGAACCCTAAGCGCTTTGTGCAGGAGCAGGCCCTTTCGACCATTGCTACCGTCGCAGACTCTGCCGAGTCAGCGTTCGGCAAGTGGTACGACCGCCTCATGCCGCTCCTCATGAACGTTCTTCAGCAGCCCAACGAGCGTGAGTTGAGATTGCTCAGAGCCAAGGCGATGGAGTGCGCTACTCTGATTGCCCTCGCAGTCGGCAAGGAGCGTATGGGCGCGGACGCTGTCAACCTTGTTCAGGTTCTCGGCAACGTGCAATCTAGCCTCATCGACGACGACGACCCACAGGAGCAGTACTTGCTTCACTGCTGGGGACGTATGTGCCGTGTCCTTGGCCAGGACTTCGTTCCTTACCTCGATGCTGTCATGCCTCCTCTCACCAAGCTCGCAACCGCCAAGGCCGATATTCAGCTTCTGGACGACGAAGAGAATGTTGCCCAGATTGAGCAAGAGGAGGGTTGGGAGCTTGTCCCCCTGAAGGGCAAGTACATTGGTATCAAGACCAGCACTCTCGACGACAAGTTCATGGCCATCGAGCTAATTACTATTTACGCTCAAAACCTTGAGGCTGGCTTCTCGAGATTTGCAGCTGATATCCTCGAGAAGGTTGCCTTCCCTGGTCTGGCCTTCTTCTTCCACGACCCCGTTCGTGTTGCTTCTGCAAAGGCTGTGCCTCAGTTGCTCAACTCTTTCAAGGCCGCTCACGGTGTGGCCTCGCCTGAATACCTCGCCATGTGGAGCAAGACCCTTGAAAAGGTCCTCGAGGTCCTCGAGACCGAGCCTGCCATCGAGACTCTGGCCGAGATGTACCAGTGCTTCTACGAGTCTGTCGAAGTCTCTGGCAAGGACAGCTTGTCCAATGACCACATGGCCACATTCATCACCTCCGCTGAGACCGTCCTGAAGGACTACCAGGAGCGCGTCAAGCTACGCCTGGAGGAGGCTGACGACCGCGAGGAGGGTGATGAGCTGGACGAAGAGCTTCAGTTCGCCATTGAGGATGACCAGACTCTGCTTTCCGACATGAACAAGGCATTCCACACCATCTTCAAGAACCAGGGCCAGTCCTTCCTTCCTCACTGGGAGCGTCTGCTCAATTACTATGATCTGTTCGTGACCTCCAACGACCCCACACAACGCCAGTGGGCTCTGTGCATCTTGGATGATGTACTTGAGTTCTCCGGTCCCGCCTCCTGGCACTACCACACACACATCGTTCAGCCTCTGATCGACGGTATGCGCGACGATGCACCTGCCAACAGGCAAGCCGCTTGCTACGGTGCTGGTGTTGCCGCTCAGAAGGGTGGCGAGGCATGGTCCGAGTTTGCTGCTGGCAGCCTGCCCATCCTGTTCCAGGTCACCCAACGACCCAACGCCCGCAGCGACGACGATGCCTTCGCCACCGAGAACGCTTGCGCCAGTATCGCCAAGGTTCTCCACTTCAACAGCAGCAAGGTGCCCAATGTCCCTGAGGTCATCAATGCCTGGGTCGACACCCTGCCCGTCACCAACGACGAGGAAGCTGCTCCTTACGCATACTCTTTCCTCGCTGAGTTGATCGACCAGTAAGTTCACATTCCTTCCACAACATCACAGCATCACAAATACTAACAATCACACTCAGATCTAACCCCTCCGTCCATGCCAAGGCCGCGCAATGCTTCACCTACATCGCACAGGCTCTCGAGGCCGAGACCCTGCAAGGTAACATGGCGCAGCGCATCGTCGACGCCGCCCGTAAGCTCGTGCAGAACGCCGGCCTTGACGCCAACCAGCTGCTCAACACCCTCTCGCCCGACACCCAGGCCACCGTGCGCGCCTTCTTCGGCTAGGGACCGAGAGAGCTGCAAGCTTACGCAGACCTTGCTCGGATCCGGCGCGGGATGATGAAACATGAATTAGAGATGAAGGAATTGAACGAACGATAGATGACAGACGGATGGACTGTGGCAAGGGTCGGTAGATTAGGGCATGTCTGCCGGTATTGACGAAACGGGAAAAAAACAAGGGGGAAAATGCGCGGCATTGATTGAGCAGTTTTTTGAAGAAATCCTGTCTGCTCTTTTCTGAGTTGGAAGAAGGTTAATCCGTTGGTAGAATCTTAAAGGAACTGGGACGATACCGATATCCTAGATCCCAAAACGGAAGAAGTTTTTTCATGTTTTAACGTCTTACCGTCTTGCAACTTGCCGTTTCTTCTTTTTTGGACTTTTCTTCTTTGTGATGTGACTTGAGATCTCATGACAAGGAGATTCGTTTGATCCTACGAAGAGAGAGAGAGAGCTACGTGTTCTATCATAAGCAAATGACCTTCCAACGCCTGGTCCAGTGAGAAAAGAAGGGAACGAGACAAGATGGCGATGGAAAAGGACCTGACAAAACAAAAGAGACCGTTCAAGATTCGTGAGAAAATATCGAAATAGCCACCTCCCTAATCCGGCCAGGAATGGAACTCAAAGAGCGGTATAGAAAAAAAAAAGCGAAACCACCCATTTCGATATTCACTTCAAATCGCCCACCAAGACCACCACCAACGACGAACTCCACCTGGGCGCCAGCCGTGCGCACGCTCACAGGCCCTTCCAGTACGTCGTCTTCTCGACCTCAAAGTCGCCCTTGAGCGGCAGCTCCGCGCTCGACGGGCCGACCAGCACGTCGTACATGCCAGCCTCGCTGGCCCACGCGTCGCGGCCCTCGTGGTAGAAGCTGGTGGCGTACTTGCGCGGCATGCGGATCTCGGCGGTCGCGCTCTCGCCGGCTTGCAGGGAGACTTTGGTGAAGCCTTTGAGCTCTTTGACGGGGCGCGCGATGCTGGGCGTGCGCGGGGAGATGTAGGCTTGCAGGACTTCGGCACCGGCTACGGAGCCGGTGTTGGTAATTCGGAGTGTCAGGGTGATGTCGGAGATCGGGTCTTGGGGGGCGGAGACGGTGAGGTTGGACAGGGCGAAGGTGGTGTAGCTGAGGCCGTGGCCGAAGGGGAAGGCCGGGGCGCGCTTTGTCTTGTCATAGAATCGGTAGCCGACGTAGACGTCTTCGCCGTAGAGCACGCGGTTGTCGTCGGAGATGTAGTTGAGGAAGGCCGGGTTGTCTTCGTTGCGGACCGGGAAGGACAGGGGCAGTTTGCCGCTGGGGTTGACGTCGCCGAAGACGACGTCGGCAATAGCGTTGCCGGTTTCGTTGCCGCCGTACCAGGCTTGGACGAGGGCGGCGGCGTCGTCGCGCCAGGGCATGGTCACAGGTGTGCCGGATTGGATGATGACGGCTGTGTTGGGGTTGACGGCGAGAACGGCGGCGATAAGCTCGTCGGAACCAGGTGGGAGGTCCATGTGAGGGCGGTCGTAACCTTCCGATTCCCAGTCGCCGTTCAAACCAGCGCACAAGATGACCTGGTCGACCTTCTTGGCCATTGCCACGGCGCGGGCGACTTCGGTCTCGAATGAGATCTTGCGGTAGCAGCCCAAACGGACACCTCCGGCACCGAAAGCAGTGACGCCATCTTTCTTGTATGTCAGGGTGGGCATGGTGCCGAACTCGACGTGCACGTGGTACTCGCGGCCGGCTTCGAGGTGAATGGATCCGATCTCTTCGATAGTGCCGATGCCGAAGAAGGAGTCGCCGGGGACTTGCTTGGTCATGTTGTCGACGACAAGCTCGCCATCGACGTAAATCATAGCAGTGCCGGCCACGGAGCAACTGAACTCGTACTCGGCCGTCTCATCTGGAGTGAACTTGCCATCGAAGTCGCACCAGAAGAGATCACTGTGTATGCGTGGGTGCTTGTAATCTGACAAGTGGATGTAGCTGTCACGCACTCTGAGGTGATCGACTGGAGACCTGCCCTTGACGGAGGGCGGGTCGAGGAAAAATCTCATGCTCAACCCTTGCTTGCCGCCCTCTGTAGTGGTAACGTTTGAAAGAAGCGGCATTCTCTTCCATGCTGGTGCTCCCAACTCATACTCCGCAGTTGGAACCTTTGACTTGACGCCATCATAAGGTGTCACAGTGTAGTAAGCAGGGAGTGCTGCAGATCCGCCACCACAATAAGCAGCGAAGGCACCGTTGGGACCAATGACGGCAGTAGTTTTCTCTTTGCTGAATGGCAAAATGCTCTTCTCGTTCTTCATCAGGACAATTCCATCGGCTGCGATTTTCCTCAACAGGGCAGCAGTCTCGGGAGAGTCGACGGTGCGTTCCTCTGCATCTTCAGGAATGCCAAGCGGCAAAACCTTTTTGACCAGCTTGAGCACTTCCTTGACTCTAGCATCGACGTGATGGATGAGTAGCTTGCCACATCTCAGCGCAAGATCGACCTGTGCTCCACGAACGTAGGTCGGTCCTGGCATTTCCAGATCGAGACCAGCTTTGATGGATTCTGATGTTGAGTATACACCGAACCAATCTGACATGACCATACCGTCGAAACCCCACTCTTCTCGCAGGATTTGCTGCAGCAGTTTTGGGCTCTCGCTGGCATGCGTACCGTTGACGAGGTTGTATGCGGTCATGAAACACATTGGCTTTGCATCTCGCTGGGCCATCTGGAAAGGCATCAAGTAGATTTCTCGGAGTGCTCTTTCGGTAACGATGCTGTTGCTCGAAAGACGCTTGTCTTCCAGATCGTTACAAGCGTAGTGTTTTAGTGTCGCAGCAACACCCGTCGATTGAATGCCGTTCACTGTGGCCACAGACATCTTGCCAGCCAGGACTGGGTCCTCGCTGAACGACTCGAAGCCTCTGCCACCCAACGGTGATCGCTGCATGTTGGTCGTGGGACCGAGAATGACCGATGCACCTTTTGCAATAGCTTCTTTGCCCTGGAGTTCGCCACCTTTCTGGATGAGATCGACGTTCCAGGTGGCAGCTAGAGCAGTACCTGTTGATAGATTAGTGACCGTCCGCGGCTATGTGATGTGATAGTAAAGCTTACCGCATGGCAGGCATGCCGCGGGAACGCCATCGAAGAAGCGAGTGCCTCTCACGCCATTGGGACCGTCTGTAGTTCGGATTGATGGGATTCCTAGTCTGTGTACAGATGCGGTATGCCAGAAGTCTGTACCAGAAAGCAGGGAGATCTTCTCCGGGGTAGTGAGCTTTGCCAGCACTTCATCGACGTCGAAGTCTTTTGCGATCGTCGAGCCGTTCAAAGGCTGCTTTTCGGGAAACGAAGCAGCCGGCATGTTGACTGCGAGTGACTTGTTGGATTGTGGCAACGAAGGCAGAGAGTGAGCAGGTCAGAAGCGAGCGTGGATGTAGATGAGTTCACTACTGGGGGTGAGACGAGGTCACGGGGTGAAGGTGAGGCTGATAAGAAAGATACATGGGACGGAGGACATGGCGCTCAATATAGTCGTCGATCAGGACGAAGGTATAGCCGGAGGCTCTTGTCCCGTTCCGCTTTGCATTGATTGCAACACGTCGCGACAGATGAGGCGGTCCACGCAGGCTAGGGCAGAGGCCGCAGGTGCATACGCCGCAATGCTTGCAGGATGGTCAGAGAGTGCACGCGCGCCATGGCAAGGCGGCACGCGGTAAAGGCTGAAGAGGTCGCGCACGTCGTTGCTGGCGTGGTTGGCTCAGGTCTAGGTAAGAGGGTGGGTAAAATGGCAGATGTGGAGGCGTGGAGGAGCCGTTGTCGAGGCTCACAGACACAAAGCAACGTCCCCACACGTGCGAATCGCAAGGGAACCAGGGCCGCTTGCCCGTCACGCCCATCAGCACATCCCTACCTGACCTTATGTACAGCCTTGGCCAAGCAACGATGGGCGAGGCCCCGGTGTTTGGGAGTGCGAGAGTCAAGAGTCGTCGTCTGCTCCACAGCGCGGGGATTTGGCGAAGGAATGGCAGGGCATTGTGGATGCGCTGCGTGCGATTACTCCGGGCATATCCAGTCGCAATCGCGGTCCTGTGGCGCGCGGTCCCTGCAGAGAACGAGTTTCGATTCGTGATTGTACCTGTGCAGCCTGAGATGGACGTGGGCGTTATTGGGTGTGTGTCGCCTGAGATGGCGGGCGTGGGCGGAAAGACGGCAACTCGTATCGTTTGTCTTGAGGGATGATGTGTGTGTGTGATATCCCGGTAATGTGCCGATGAGTTGACAGGATCAAATGCAGCAGCAAAGAGGAAGCTTGAGCATGGAAGCAACGTGCAAGCGAGACGGAAGCAACAACGTCTCGACCGAAACTGAGGTTGACAATCAACCTACATGCTGCTGTGAATACTACCTCTCTCAAGGCGAAACGAACGTGGATCAGGCTAATATGCTAATATAATATGTGTATGCGCACGTGGGAGGGCGCAGTAGTGGTGGTATAGCCTTGGACGACAGCACTATACGAGCACAGTAGCAGCAGCCTCACCTCACCCGTTGCGTTCCTCCGCCGGAGCGTCCAATAGCAGCAAGATTGGAGCGAGCTGCCTGCCTGCCTGCGAGATGTTGTGGCACGGTAGTTGCTTTGCTGCTCGTCCAACATCTCAAGCGTGTGTGCGCTTCACATGTCGACTACTGTGGAATCATGTGATTGCTCGTGCAAACATAATCCCTAACTTGCTCATGCATTTCATGTGCTTGCTCAGTGCAGGCTCGCCTGCCTTCTAGCGATGAAGTGATACCGACTAAGCAAGCAAAGCACTATGCACTGCGCATAGGGCTTGACGGAACCAAACACATCTGGTAAAGAGTGAAACTTTCACACGGTCAGCATGTGATTCAGCATTATGGTCTCAAACAAACCGTCATTCACGGGTTTGTGAGCACATGTTCGCTCGAGCACAGTAACGTGGTCTGCCAGGCAGGCAGCCGTTGCTTTCCGAACGCGACTGCCCTCACAGCCCTGCTATCTCCCCACTCACAACCCCACCACTGACCATCATCAACCAACTACCAACAACCACCACCACCACCACATCCAACTCGCAAGCTTTATCGAAGACAACACATACCCCCAGCCTCAACGCTTGACCTGCCTTGCATGCTCGTGCCGTTAGTGCCAATCTATCGCTATTCACACGACCGCATGCCCACCGACCCTCGCGAGAGCTCACTAACCGCGGTGGCGGCGCCTGGCTCACGGAGCGAATCACCCAAGCGCAGATACACCGAAGCTATGACACTTCCGTCACGGCTGCCTATCCTCAACCTCGACGTGCCCGATATTGCAACTGATGCCTACCATCTCTCAGAAGGGAAGTGCGACAGTCCGCGGAGCAGAGTCGCCGAGAAATTAGAAGCCCTGGACATCGATCAGGCAGCAGCAGTAGAGGAAGATGCTCCTCGCAAACGGATCAAGACGGACCAGCATCACCCTGCGTCGAAGCTCCCTAGATTCGACGTGACGCCTAAGAAACTACCTCGTCCACGTTTTGACCTGCCTCACCATCAACACAGACCATCGGAAGCTGTTCTCGAAATCGCAGAAACGCCTGGCTGTAGACCGGAAGTAGATGCCCGACCATCCACGCCCTCACCACTGGCCAGACAGGTCGAGACGCCAATGTCAAAACACAACATCAGTCCCATCGTCAGAATTACACCGAAACGCATGCGTTCGCCACCGCCTCCGGTAGCATCGCCATCGTCTCCGGACAAGGCTGCCAATCGGCTATCAACCTCACCAGACAACAGTCAGAACTCTGCTGATCTCGCCGACACGACCTGGCAGGACTCTGAGATCACCGGACATCATATTCACACTGCTCTGGGAGACGACGGGGAAGGCATCAATGGCATTGGCTTCAGGCCCACGCCCGCGATCGCTCAAGCCCGCAGCCAGAAACGCAAACATCAGCTCAGCGAGTGGCGGGCTCGAGAGGCCAAAGAGGCTCGGCAGCGCAGATATGAGAAGAGACGGGGCTGCGCTGTCGATGCTGGTAATGGCGACGAGTCTCAGAGGAGAGTCGTGAGATTTGAAAAGATTGGGTGATGTGGGAAAGTCTGCGCTGAGAATTGACCTTTTCGACGTGACGTTGATGCGATGTTTTTTCTGTTGGAATTTGTATTATTTCTTTTTACTTTGGGCGGGCTGGGAATTTCTATTTCTTTGATGGGGAGATGATGCGCAATGAAAATGCTACCGGCGCAGCTAAACACAGGAATGATACCCAATATGGTCGTTGGTCGTACTCAATAAGAGAACTCGAAAGCATAATCATAATACATGTCTTTTCGCCTGCTATCAGATCAAATCATCAAGTATCGCATCACACCACCTCGCGGCAGCCGACCAGCAAAAAAACCAACCGAGGGGTGCCAAACCAACACAACCGCCCTACTTCCCACCCTTGCCCGTCGACGCATCAGCATCAGCCTCTTCCCACTCGTCCTCCGCATTCTCATCCCAATTGTCCAGCTCCTCCGTCACCGTCCTCTTCGCGCCTTCCCCAGCCTGCACATCCTGCCCGTCAATCCGCCCCGTCTCCTGCTGCCCAACACCCACTCCCTCGCCAAGCTCCAGATCCCGCTCTCCATCTTCTTCGCCACCAAGGCCCTCCTCGTCACCCGGCACGGCGTTGTAGTGCTTGTTGCGCCGGCGGCGCTCGAGCATGCGCCGGTGGTACCAGCTGCAGGCGGCGAGGGCGAGCCCGGAGCCCAGGACGTTGGCGAGGATGTCGAAGGGGTCGAAGTCGCGGTCGTTGGGGAGTAGGGCTTGCAGGACTTCCGAGGAGATGGCTAGCAGACCGGTGATGAGGAGGAGGGTGAGGTGGATTAGGCGGCGGCGCGAGGTTTCGAGGATCCAGTAGAAGGTTAGCTGTGGGAGGAAAGTGTTAGTGTGAAGTTTTGTGAGGATGCGATATTGATTGGATTGGAGAGTGGTTGCAATTGAAGCGTGTCGCATTGTTGAGGTGTTGTTGCATGTGAAGACGATCTTCATGGAGCTCTCTCTCACAGCGTAGTCCAGGCGCATGTGATTCCTGGCGAGTGAAGCACTTACTGTCAACAAGAAGAAAGTGACGAAGTGAAGACCCTTGTCACTCTGGCCATATTGAGGAATCTGATTAGGCGTGAGGCCCAGGTATGCTGCAATGAGACATAGCACGACAAAGGCAGCTATAGAGAGGGTGTTATTAGCTTCTGGCGATGTATGTGAGAGAGAGAGCACTGCTTGCTTGCACACACTCACCTGCGAATGGCTTGCGCACGCGGATCTGCGGCATGAGTATTTGCATGATGGCGATTATTGTGTATAATTATTGTTATTATTGTTGTCGTCAAAACAATTTAAATGTCCAGAGCTTAACTAGCACAGAGAGCAGCAAGTTCGCCTGTCGCGCTACCGATGAACTTGAGTCTCATGTCTCTCTCTCCAGCGTTAGTTACCCCAGCCCCGACCTCATCCCCTCAAGTCGCCTGCTGTGCCTGTGATCATCGCGAGACCTCACATACGCAAAGAGCGTCGCCAGTGCCCTCGCATACATCAATCCATCACCACCCGCCCCGCCGCCATCCATAGAATCCGCCTGCGCATCCACCGACACCGCCGCTCCCACCGCTCCTCTGCCGCACCTTTCAATGCAGCATTTCCGGGCGCAATATCCTTGCGCTCGAACTGCCTGATCGGCGCGCCCGCGACCACTCTCCGGATATGACCTTTACTCCTCAGCGACCTCTCCCCAACGCCCTGCACCGCGCCGCCTCCCAGATCAATGGTTCTGCTCGTCGCGCTCCGAGCCTGAGCAGAGATGTCTCTGTCGCCGCCAGTCTTGGCGCGCCCGCTGCGCCTGGAGAAGAGGAGGAGCGCGAGGATGATCCGCTGCATATCCTGCTGAAGGCCCGTTGCGCGCAGACTGAGGCAAGCATCGCCGCTCTCTTCGGAACAGACGGCCAGCGCGCGCGTGTTGCTACACCCTCGCCTTCTGGAGATCATGCACCGGCCGCCCAACACGCAACCGGCCCCGAGGACAGCGCCAAGCCTTCGGCGCCGCCCAAGAAAGCAGCCAGGACTATCGAGGATGACTATGGGGACGATGACGACGATGAAGAGGAAGACGAGACCGAACAACAGAGCCCGCTCAAGTCCAAGGGCAAGGCCGCGCTGCCCAATGGCGTGTCCGCGCCCGCTGTTCGGTCTCCAATGCCCGGCGGCCATACTCCTATAGCCCGAACAAATACCAACACGTCCTCGGAGCAGGCTAAGACGTCCGAGGATGTGCGCAAGCAGCTAGACGACGAGAAGCGAGCCACGGCCGAGAGTGCTAAGCTCGCCTTCCAGTCGATGTTTTGGACTTTTGAAAATGATAGAGATGCTATGCTGGAACAACAAAAGCTGGACGAGCTGGACCGAGAGGTTGAGAACGAGCTGTCTGGCGATCCTAACGCGTCTCCGAATGCGCAGGCGACGTCGGCTCCTGCTGCTGCCACACAAGGGACATTAGGTAGTGCAGACCTCGGTGCATCGAGTCTGACTCTTAAACATCTTATCGCTCGGATCGACATGAAACGAGATATGGTCAGAGCTTCGGACAACCAACTACGCACGCTCATCTCAGAAGTCCGCAAAGGTCGAAGTAAATGGGCTAGCGAGGACCGTGTTGGACAAGAAGAACTCTACGAAGCAGCAGAGAAGGTCCTCATGGAGCTGAAGGCTAGGACAGACTATGTGCAACCCTTCTTGCAGCGCGTCAGCAAGCGCGAAGCCCCCGATTACTACAACATTATTAAGACACCTATGGACATCGGCACCATGATCAAGAAGCTGAAGCAGTTCGCCTACAAAAGTAAACAGGAATTTGTCGAGGATCTGTACCTGATCTGGAACAACTGCCTCAAGTACAATATCTCGCCTGAGCTGCCTATTCGCCGGAAAGCGCTGCACATGCAAAAGGAAACCAACAAGCTCGTTCCCCTCATCCCAGATATCACCGTCAGAGATCGCGCCGAGGTTGAAGCTGAAGAGCGTCGAGCAAGGGCAGGCGAAGATGATGACAGTGATGAGGATGATGCACCAATCATGGCTTCAAGAGGTCGCAAAGCACCGAAAAAGGGTGGCAAGAGCGGTCCTTCTGCAGCTCGAAAGGCCCCTCCTTCGGTAGAGGTGGACGATCAGTCAACGCCACAGCCTGATGTGAAACCACCCCTACACGCATCAGCTTCTGGCCTGCGAAACGAGTACCTCCGCGCCGACTCTGAGGCCCACGATGTCAGTTCTGCTGGGTTCAACACTCCACCACCTGCTGGCACTGCTACCCCTGGCATCAATGGTGTCCATGGAAGTGGAGCTCATGGAAGTCAAGCCGATGTCATGGAAATTGACGGCATTGGAGGCTCGACTCTTGGCTTGCACCAGGAAGACGCGGACGAGGATGATGCCGAGTTCAAGACCTGGAAGCAAGTTACCATGAAAGATCGAGCTGCCGCAGCCGCCGAACGAAACAGGCTCTTCCGTGGCGCGCATCTTAATCCCGAAGAGCCGGCTATACTACGAAGTAAAGCTGGTATGAGACGCTGGATGCGGCAACAGAAGATGTTGTCAGTTGACAATGCGTCCCAAGACGCGAACGGTGACGCCGGTGACGACGACAACGGAGCTTCGGCGACAGGTGAAACACTCGCAGAAGGCATCGAAAAGGACGAAGACTCGACTTTGCCCGACTACTACCATCCTCTATCCTCAATACCGGACTTGCAACCCAACTGGGAGTGGAAAACAGACTCTGAAGGTTATGTCGTGCCACAGACTGATGCGTACATGCGCATGTTTCCAAAAGAAACTTTCAAAACTCCAGGTGGCGCTCTCGCCGACAGAATGGAAGGCAACATCCGACAAATGCAGGATACTCGCAAGGTTTGCGCAAAGATTGGCATCGTCAAGCAAATGCAAATACAAGCACAGACCTACCAGAATCAGTTCCAAAAGTACGACCCGGAACCTTTCGCCGAAGCTGACATCGGACCAGTCGTTGTCAGTGAGGAGGGTCCGCTCATGGCTCCTTGGGTCTGCCGTGCAGCTCTGAAGCGATCCGTGGGCAAAGTATTCTATCATGCTGGTTTCGAGGATTTCCAGCCATCTGCGCTCGAAACAATAACCGACGTGGCTGGTGAGTATTTCAGGAAGCTTGCGGAGAACTTCAGCTGCTTTCGCGAGCAGCCAAAAGTCGACAGCAGTACGCCACGCTACAACTACGAAGAGCAAGTCTTACATTCTCTGCATGAAAACGGAATCGACCTCGATGGTCTGGAAACTTATGTCAAGGATGACGTGGAGAGGTTGACGACGAAGTTGAGTGTGGTGCATGAGAGGATGAAGGCGCACCTGGCTGATCTTCTGGTGAGTAATATTCGTTTGTCTAAATTTCCCGAACACTGTAACTTACAGTCAACAGCGACCTGCTCTTGGCGACCACGCGGGCGCAGACGGCGTCGGTGCCTTCAACGACGGCAGCGAGCAGTTCGTCGGCGGCGACTTCGCCGAAGACCTCGACGAAGACTTCTTCGGCTTCCGCGAACTCGGTCTGGCAGACGAATTCGGCCTCGAGAGTCTCAGCGTGCCCCTGCACCTTCTGCAGAACCGCCTGCACAGCGGCCACCAGGCGCAAAATCAAGGCCCGATCGCCGCCAATGGCATCTTGTTCCCAACGCCTCCAGCTTATGACGCGATCAGCGTCGACACCCTACCCAACCACATCGGCCTCGTGCAAGACTTCTTCCGCGAGAAGCTCCGCAAGAACCACGATGAAGCCCTCATCGAGGACGAAGACTTGCCACAGAAGCAGCGCTTCCCCAAACCCCGTCTGCCACCCACCGGTAAGATCTCCTCGCCTCGCAAGCGGCCGATTAGGGAGCAGCAGCAAGCGGCGAAGAAGAAGCGCAAGCTCGAAGAGGACTCGAAACTCGCGGCGCCGATCGGCAAGCTCAAGCTGCAGATGCCGGAGGCGAGGGAGAACGGCAACGAGCCTGAGAAAGTCGATGGGAATGTCGATGGCGCGATGCTGAGCCCTGAGAGCTTGACTGCCAATTAGTAAATGGTGGATGTGTCTTGGCTGTGAGGCGGGGGCGAATATGCGATTTCGAACGACATACATTCTTCTCTGTTTGGAAATGGATTTCTGGATCGGTAGTAACGAGAGGAAGACGACAAGAAGAGGGAGACGAAAGACGAAGAAAGCACTCGGGATCTTTTTTCTTTTTGTGTAGTGAGTGGCATGTTGCCAAATTTTCGGGGAGGGCAGAAGCTTTTTATTTGGGGAGGGGAGGAAGTCGTTGTTCTTCCGAGTGCTTTTTGCTTTTTGCTGTTGCTTTCCCGAGAGACGGACACAAAAATGGTTCTATACCCCAACGAGGTAACGCGGGTTTTTTGCTGCTGCTGCTGTTGTTTTTGTTTCTTTTTCTGTATTTCGATCTCGCAAGGCTCCTTACTGGAGGGGGGAGATGGGGTCATGTTTGTTGTACGAGACCATTCTTGTTAATTATTTTTGTATGTCGAGACCTTGATCAACTCTTTTGAGCAGAGCGAAGGAAATTATGGGAGTTTTTGTAATTAATTTGAGGTGGTGATATGATGCATTTCAACTCGCTCTTATGCGTGTGTGCGTGCGTGTGTGCGTGCGTGCGTGCGTGTGTGTACATATGTGTTGGGTGATGTTCAAGGGTGTGCTTTGTGGGATTTGACCTCCAAGTTTCGAGGGCCTCGACTCGTGATTGCGATTCTGCCGTAGTGCGCCTGTTAGGCGAAGACGTTTTTCCTTTTTTGTCTCGTCCGATGGTGGGAAGTCGGCTCATATGTTATCAGCGTGCAGAAAGATGTGGAAGCCTTTACTTGAATGGAATGGGATTGTGTTATTCTTTTGATCAGTTCTAGGCGATTGGTATATCGCTCTCGGTTATGTTACATCTTTTATAGACAGCTCACCGGAGTCGGTGATGATTGAACATAACGCTGGCGCTTTTTTGTTTGCTTCCTTTGATCTGAGTTGGCTGTGTGTTGGGGTTGTGCTCGCAGTCTACATGTTTGTGTATTTGGGTCGTGTCACTCGATTCTGTCCTGGCTTGCGTTTTTGAACGCACTATCGTCTTTTATCGACACCGCTGTGGATCTATGATCTGGATATCATTCTGGGCGATGAAAAATAGACCTGGCATACGCCTTGATAGCCAGATTCACACGTACATCGATTTGATGGACAATGCAATCGAAGAAAATGATGTCGTACTCGCACCCAACTCTAACCCTAGGAGTTGAAACCACAGAAGTTGACTGCAAGATCTAACGTAATAGACTGATGGTAATCATTCGACTGTTATCTCATGTAGCAGAGGCATAATACAAGAGCCACCCTTCCAAGTATGCTCTGGACATCTTTCCTCGAGACACACATTTCCTCACATTATTCCAGAAAGCACAACATTCCACTTCGCTCAGGCTCTGCGGCAAAATTGTCAATGTCGACAACGCCACCCGGCGTAAGAAAAGCTTAGGGACCCTTGACAGGATCAACCCCAAGGAACTGCAGATCTCTCGCAAGCTTTTGCGTCAACGTCACATTTTGGCTTTCGAGGCTTGCTACAACGGTTTTTTGGCGGCATCTGGAGGCAGGCAGGAGGCACCAAGACTGCCCTCACTTCTCCATGGCGATCTCACGGTAGGCTGCCCTAACAGCAACAGCATGGGACGGGCTTTGCATGGAGAGCTTTCCAGATCTGCAAGCACAGCATCCTTCCAGAACGCTTTCCTCCGATGTCCGGAGGGTCGGTTCGCAGGCAGACTGGGTTCGTGCGGACCGCTGACACATCGGAAACCAGCTCTGGCGTCGGATGTTGGGAGCACGAGCAGACGAGTAACGGCAGTGAGAGCATGGCCCGGGGCTACGCCCGCAAGGGCCCTTCTTGGGAGCCCCGATGACGGCGCTGTGTGTCGTGGTCATGTTCGAGCAATTATTCTGTGCAAGGCCAGGCGGTTTTGGATATTGGATTATGAGTCTAGGCTAAGTGTTTTAATGTTTCTTTTGCCTTTCTTCTTACTACTGCTTTATTACTCCACTGCTTTGCTGTTTGTCTTTTGACTATCGAGTTGCGCTGATTGTTCACATTGCTTGCGCCTTTACTTACATTCTGGACTGTGGAAATATAGCTGGACTGGACCACTTAGGATTTGCTAAGAGAAGAGAAGAGAGGCCTTGGCACAAAAGGTGGCATGGTGAAGAACACCATGGCGGAAGAACGGGACGACTACAAAGCTGGCTACACGCCCTCAACAGAAAGCGATATGCATCGCGACAATCCCTCGGACACGGAGAAGTACGGCAACGCGGACGCTGGTGAACCGCGTGGATTTGATGGACTTGCCCAGGATAACGGCGAGGTCTTCGGCGATGAGACCGACAAGCAAGTCAAATACCGGACTATGGAATGGTGGCATGCGGCTCTTGTCATGATCGCGGAGACTATCAGTTTGGGCATCCTCTCGTTGCCATCATCCATGGCAGGTCTCGGTCTGGTTCCTGGCGTCATCTTGATCATCGGACTCGGAGCTGTGTCGACATATACGGGAATCGTCTTCTGGCAGTTCAAACTGCGCTACCCACATGTGCACAACATCGCCGACGTGGGCGAGATCTTCGCAGGACCGATAGGTCGCGAAATCGGCGGCTTCTTACAGACCATCTACTTGATCTTTATCATGGGAAGCCACCTGCTGACCTGGACGATCGCCATGAACACCATCACCGGACACGCCACGTGCACCATCGTCTGGAGTGTAATCGGCCTCGTCCTGCTCCTCGTGCTCACCTTCCCACGCACCCTCAAGAACGTCTCCTACCTCTCCATCTTCGCCTTCATCTCGATCTTCGCCGCCGTCATGGTCACCATGATCAGCGTGGGAATCTCGCGCCCAGACCCAACCGTCTACGCGACGAGAACCGTTAGCTTCGTCTCGGCCTTCGGCTCCGTCATGAACATCATTTTCGCCTTCGGCGGCCACGTCGCCTTCTTCTCCTTCATCTCCGAGCTCAAGGACCCGCGCGAATTCCCCAAAGCTCTTTACACGCTGCAGATCGTCAACACGACGCTGTACGTGATCGCCGCGGTTGTGATCTACCGCTTCGCAGGACCGAATGTTGCTTCGCCGGCGCTGGGCTCGGGCTCTCATATTATGCGCAAGGTCACGTATGGCATTTCGATCCCGACGATTATCATCGCCGGCGTAATATACGGGCACGTGGCGTCAAAGTACATCTACGTGCGTCTGTTCCGCGGAACGCGCCATCTTCACGAGCGTACTTGGTTGTCATACGGTACTTGGGTTGGCATCTTGTTTGTTCTTTGGACTATCGCGTGGATCATCGCCGAAAGTGTGCCCGTTTTCAACAACCTCGTCGGTCTGATCGCAGCGCTTTTCGCTAGCTGGTTTACGTATGGCCTGGCTGGCTTCATGTGGATCTTCCTCAACTGGGGCGGCCTGAGCAAGAACTGGAAGAAAATCACGCTGACTGTCGTGAATGTTCTCATCTTTGCTCTGGGAGCGGCGTCGTGTGGGCTTGGGTTGTGGGCAAGTGGGCTCGCAATCTCGAAAGACAAGAGTGGCGCAAGCTGGAGCTGTGCGGACAATGGAGTGTGAAGGGGGTTTGAAAGATCTGAGCTATTTGATTTAAAGAAGTGGCCCGTTAGGGCCCACCATACCATGGCCTTCGAGAGTGCGAAGCGAAGAAGTCGCTTCGAATATGCCGCCGCCAAAGCGAAACAACTTCTCGCCGGCGGCGAGCGAAATGCCCACTGCGGCCCTCGTCTGAGTCTGGTCGAGAACCTGAGAGTGGCACATATGTGCTCTTGAAGTCTCGCAGGAAAGCGGGAAGTAACCCGTCAAACGGCTGGCGTCTCATAATTCGAGTCCGCACGCGGCTGTGGCGTCTGGCCGGCCAGCTGCAGTGATGTGCAGAAAGCTTGTGTCCAATGGACAATGATATGCCGGTGGCGAGGAAGAAGCGGGATGTACAATATCAGACTGCCAGTCCGCTGCTAGTCTCTAATTTTCAAATGTTAATGATATGAACTTTTACTCGACTCTGTATGTGACGGTAAACCTACTGTGGCTTATTGGCGGTACTGTGGTCTGTGACTTGAAACAGCATCTTTAGAGTTTAATGCCGTTTGATGCCAACGATGCGCGTGAGGACAGGCGAATGTCCTCGACGAATTGTTTGAAGGTTGGGATCGCTCGTTTTTGCTCGAGGGTTTGGATAGTTTGGTAGAGAATGAGCCCTGAGGCGTAGAGCATGAGGTAGTCCATGGCTGAAGTATTGTCTGTGGCGATGAGGGTTTCCGAAAAGAAAGTGGCGTACTCGCTTGTCCGCGTGATTATGGATAAATGGTTAAAGACGTTTTGAACTCTGCGGAAGATATGGCAGTTTGTTATTATCTCTTAAAGATGTGGTAGTCACACGACCTAGTGTTAGTGCGATATGGTGTGCTGATGTGCGGTCTCGCGTAGGATTTCGTGACGATGGCGCAATATTTGTCTAGCTGGGTAGTCATATATCTCACGCTCGGGATCCCGCGGAATGTCGGGCTCAAAGCTACCATGGATACGTATATATTGTAAGCAAGGTCACATGATAGAGTATACATCTTGGACGCCAGGTGGTGCCTGTCTGTCCACGGTGAATAATGATAGCTCTTTTGCTGTAAGAGTACGAGTGGCGGCGAGGGCGGCTGGCGAAGGATCTGGGGCTGTTCTATTTCAAGCGAATACGGCACACAAGGCTGAGGAATAAGCTTCGAGTCGTGGCCAGAGCGTTTTGTGGACAGCATTGGTCTAGCTCGTGTTCATTTCCCCTTGGCTGTCAAGCGCCCTTGTTATCGAAGGCAATGGCCGTGTCGCGCAGGCTAATCCTTCTTGTGCCTCGTCAAGTCCTGCTTGCACGTGTCTGGTGGCTTGTGGCTTGCGTACCACTGCCGCCTACCTGCAAACCTACTCGCGTAAGTGACTCTCTCATCTCTTTCCTTCACTAACTTTCCTACGACTCTCGCTGTCTCCTTGTCGTGAATCAGCACTGAAACGCTGCGTCTTTCCCGGTCTCAAGGCTGCCCGCCATGGACATGTGATCTCCTGGAGTACCACTCCATCATCCAGCATGGCACGACGATAAGCCAGATCGCTGCTACGAATCCTCGACTGCTCGCCAGTCACTGGTAGTATCGGGCGACCTGATTGTCATAGCTGTTCACGGCCTCTCACGTCCTGCGAGTACCAACATTGCATACTGCTAGCACTTCAATCGCCAACATGGCTCCAGCGCCACGCTCCTTCTTCTCGCAGTTTGCTGCCACGGAGTTGACGCCAGCATCTACTGACACAACTACAACCGCACATGCGCATCTAGCAAAGGGACCCACCACGACATGGCATCAAATGGCAGAATATAGCCAGACTCATCACGAGGGCGCTTCAGCAAGCATGAGCAATCTTTCTTTTTACCAACGCCATTTTACCAAACCCATTAATAGCAGTCCTGAAAAGCCACAACATGAGAGCGACAGATCTCTCTCGCTTCGGTCACGCGGCTTCTTGGTCACCGCATTGGTTATGCTACTCATATTGCTGGCAATCATTGGCGCTGCCGTAGGCATGACTCTGTCCCGCTCTGTACGCCATCGACACGAGGCCACAGCCAAACATCCCTCGCCGGTACGCCTTGCTCTGGATGTCAACTTCCCAGATCCAGCACTATACCTGTACGACAAGACATGGTACGCTTACGCCACGAACAATGCTGCTGGCATTCTCGGCGCTCCAGCGAACGCTCCAAGCCACAGGGACGGCATATCGAACATCCAGGTGGCCACGTCAACGGACTTTGTGAACTGGACATTGCTCGACTCAACTCACGATCCATTGCCAACAGTCGGCGCCTGGGCTATTCAGGGTCATAACAACTCAACGCATCCGCCCGTACCACGTGCCAATGTGTGGGCCCCGAGCGTTACCAAACAGCAGTCAGAGGATGGAAAGTACATCATGTACTACGCAGCAGCACGCAACAGGCTATCCCATCCAGAAAGTGATTCAGAACCCCATCGTCTAGCCATCGAGCCTGCTGTATTGCCTGGCCACCCAGTGCCACATTGTATCGGGGAAGCTACCGCTTCATCGCCTCAAGGACCCTACGAACCTCTCCCTACGCCCATCGCCTGTCCAATATCCGAGGGCGGCGCCATCGACGCCGCCGCTTTCGCCGACGACGACCTGACTCCATACCTTCTCTACAAAGTCGACGGCAACAACATCGGACACGGCGGCGAATGTGGAAACATCGTTCAGCCGCGCATCAACACGCCCATCATGCTGCAGAAACTCCAAGCAGACGGCACTTCACCTGATGGCGACCCAGTACCAATCCTCAACCGCACCGCCGCAGACGGCCCACTAGTCGAAGCGCCCGAGCTGATCCGCTCGCATGAAGGAATCTACTTTCTTTTCTTTTCGTCCGGGTGCACGCGTAATCCCAGCTACGATCTCAAGTACGCCACAGCAGACAACATCACAGGGCCGTATATGCGAGCTAGTGCACCGTTGCTATTGACTGGCGATTGGGGTCTTCATGCGCCTGGGTCGGCGGGTCTGTTTCCGGCTGGCAAAGGGCAGTGGAATTTGGTTTTTCATGCACGCGTGCAAGGAAGGATCAGGGCGATGTTCACGGGGCGGCTGGAGCTGAAAGGACGTAGAGCGGAGTTCGTGGCGCCGGGGCATGAGTGAGTGTGTTTTCTCAGCGATGCGAGTGTCGGCATATATTCATTAGCGTGGCGTTGGGACGGTTTGCTTCGGGTTCCCTAGTGCTATTTCTACAAGTCCCATAGATGCTTAAAAACAGACAATCAAGGCTCCGTCCTGTCCGAGTATCTGATTGTCCCTACAATGCCTCGTGTTTCGCGGTAGGCCTTTGTGCAAGTATCGCGGGCGATGGATGTTGTGATGGAGCAGTGTCGACCACACAAGTAGATATATAACCACCCCCGTCGTTCAAATACCCATCATATCTCAACAACCAGCACGCTGAGACCATCGACCTCGAAAGCAAATTGAACCTTCCCTGCCATTGAGATGCGCTTCCCTTCTCACGAGCGGGTACGCTTATCCTATCAACCATGTGAGTGAATACGGCCTTGCCTGCCATTGAAATGCTCTTCATATCTCGTGTGCTGATGTGCTATGACTATCGGCCATGGCAATCTATGTAGCCTCGCTTACCATCGAGACATTCTACATTTCTCAGCAGCAACTATGCCGATGTCATCACGCATGCGAGCATGTCAAGCCTTGACTGCCACGGAGATGCTCTTGAAGGAATTTCACAGTGTCACACAGTAGAAAGGAAATCTCATGAGGTCTGATTCCGCGTTTCTCATTAGGTGTACGGGACTAGTATCGCAGGGCAAAGAGTATACTCCTTTTCTTTTCGCCCAGCTATCTATCCATCCCGAGGATACATATTTTTCCACAGCTCGGTACCTCGCAGCGTCAGAGTCCGCTTTGGCGGGCTCTCGCTACCAGTCTCTGCGCTCGCGATTCTCTTCCTTCCGCTTGTCAATGGACTGACGGAGTCGTCGTCAACCCAAGAATCGACCTCTTCGATTCCAGACAGATCGGCAGCTGACAGATTTGACTGGTCGTAAGTTGAGCAGCCCGTCATGCTGGCCAGAAAAGCGCTCTCGTCGCTTTGGAAGTCGCCATAGTACAGACTGTATGTACGGATGGCCTCACCAATGCCTTCGCCAAAAGAATCTCTCCGCTTATCGCTGTCTGAATCGTTTGCAAGATCGGGAATCTGACTGTGAGAGCAAGGGTACTGTTAGCAAAGCAAGGAAGCATTGTGAAGCCGCTATCCCCACTTAGCGTTCGCTACCTGCCTTTCCTCGTCCCACGTGTTTTCTCCACCCTCTTTAATCAGCTCTATCGGGTTGACTGTGGTTGTATTGTTGTTGAGAGAGGGCGCATCGAGCATCTCCAGATCAGGCATCGGCTCATCCGGCGCTTGCTCAGGCTCCCGACAAACGGCCTCGACGTAGTCGCCCTTGAGATCGTCACGTACGTAGACGGCGAAGGTAGGAGTGCCGTGCTGCCACTTGTCGGCGTAGAAGATCTCCTGCAGCTGGCTATTGGGGACCTCCGTGACGCTTTCGTCGTTGTAGTTGCGCCAGATGTCCTTTTCGAAGTCGTGAATGCTAGTCCAGTAGTGGCCAGAGCTCGGCCCGCCGCGATGGAAAAAGACAGCATATAGCCTGTATTTTTTCTCCTTGAAGTCATCGAATGTGCCGGTCAACTTGTCCTGCAATTTGCGAGCTTCACCGTCTAATGCGGTCAGGCGCTCGGCTTGGAACGCAGAATCAGCCTTGAGTGCCGCGGAGAGAGTCGAGTCGCCCTCGATTTCCTCTTCTTCGAGCGCCCAAAGCTCTTTGTTGACTTCGTCAAGATCTTGAAGGTATTTGGCAGTTTCTAGCACTGCGGTAGGCCCATCGACGCCGATTTTCGTTGATTTCAGAGCTTTCTGCTCCTTACTTATCTCCGACAGCTGTTTCCGCCACCCCCAGGCGGACCGTCTCCTCTCGAGGACCGCCTGGTTGCCCTCGCAATAGCGATCCAGATATAGCTCATCCTCCAGCCGCAGAGGCATGTCGGACTTGAAAGCGCCCTTCTCTTTGCTGAAACCAATGCGTGGCATGTTGATCTGAATAAGAGGTGGCAATTCCACAATGCTCCTGTACTGCTGCTTCTCTGAGCCCTCCGTTACCATTTGTGGGTCAAAGTAGTCGTCAAGCGCTGAGTAAAGAGTGGTAGGCTCTGTTGGTACGTTGAGTTGGATGCTGGAGTCGGAGATAAATTCCGGCTTCGAAGATGAAGCGGCTGACAGAGTAGTCTGCGACATTCCAATGGCAAAGAGGTCACGCAAGGCATCCTTTTGCTCACCTCTGTTGTCGGCACCTGTAGGTTGCATGCCAGCGCGTAGACGTTGAGTAATACTGTCGTGTACCTCGGTCACGTCTTGCTGTTGAGTCGCCTTCGCCTGCGCTTGACGAAGTGTGTCCGAGGTGGTTGTTGAGAAACGACGAGCTGGTAGTGGAGGTGGCGCAGGTCCATCCGTGGAAGTATCTGCAGGCTTCTGTCCGGGCGAGGCTGGTGGTGTGGGTGGCATCTCACTACCATTCATTTTGACGTCTTCGGCAAGCGTTTCGCTACTAGCACGGGACTGGCCTGCGTCGGACTTCTTGGTCTCCTCTTCACTTCCGTTCTTGGGTGCATCTGGCTGGACGGCGCTATCGTCGATCGCACTCTCGGCGTGTTTCCGTTGTTCCTCGAGTTGAGCAAAATCTTTAGGATCGAGGAATGCACGACAGACTAGGTCTTGCTCCGGTTTGACTGCAGGCCCACGATCCTTCACCATGCGCTCAAACAGATGGCGCAGTTCGTCTGCGAACTTTTGTCCGCCTAGAATCTCCTGAGTGGATACTCGGCGCTGGCCCACACGCTCCAACTTCTCTTGGTTCTCCGATGTATCCATCTTGTATTTATCGTAATCGGTCACAATATTTCGCAGTGGCTTGAGGCTGAAGTAATATTGGAGGAGGCTGTTGAGATAGCATGTGTTGCCGTGACTGACCAGACCAACGGGCCACGTCTCTGGGGCATGTCCGGTGCTGGCAGATGCTGACGGGCCGGCCAATGCCTTGTGTACCGCAGAGATAGCTTGTTCGGTTTGCTCGCTCGGTTTACTCTCACGGGCACCTGCAAAGATCTGCGGCCACAGACTTCCATCGACAGTTTCCAGCGCGGCTTCGACCCCGAGGAGCCTGAGAGCCTCGTCAACATTCATTGATGTCTGGTTGTTCTCGTCGCCTGATAGCCAATTGTTGAGATAGTTGCTTTTGCGTTCGCGCGCAATAATCGATACCGCTTTTCGCCCGATCTCTTCAAGATCTTTGTTGCCCTCAGTCTGCGTGCAGTGTTAGCGGGATGTTGTGGCGCGACTTCTGCTCGTTCTCCAAGCGCGCGGGGTTGGCAACTGCTTTTGTATTCGCCACCAGCAAGGAAGGCTTGGTTTACTTACCCGGAGAGAGAAAATCGTGACGACAAAAGAATCGTCCGTTTCAGGTCCCAGACCATTGCCAAGCCACGCATATGCCTCTTGCGCTGTTTCAATCGTTTGTTGCGATGCGTTTATCAGCAGCTTTGACCCTCTTCGTCTTCCAATTCGGCCCAGCATTTCGCGCGCCTTTTCCTGCTCCTGGGCGCCCAAATCTGCATGTTGCGCCTGGAACATGTTGTAGATCCTGTCGTCGTCGGCCGCGCCGCCATCCGAGGGTAGGTGGAAGTATCTGTACGCCTCGGAGAGGTCTCGGCGACTGACGAGTCCTTTGCTTTCGAGCATGGTCGTTTTGAGCTGCAGCTCTTCCGAGCCGCGTTGTTTTGCAATTGACTGGATGCACTCGTAGTAGTAGGGCTCATTCAGAGCGTCGCATTCGACTTGTCTCTCGTATGCGAAATCCACTAGACTGTCCGCGAAATCGGAAAGTGCGCCCAAGCTGGCAAAGTAACTGTGACAGGGTGATCAGTTTTTGGCTCGCTCGCGCCGTCTTGCAAATGCGCATAATACTTACGATTCAAGCTCGTTTTGCACGTTTGTCCGACGTAGAGAGGTCAATCTCAGATCTGCAGGGATCCGTTAGTGGCGCGTTCAGAACAACATAAACACAGCACAACAAGGTAATCAATAAAAGCCACGCCGAGTGGCGCGGACGCCACTAGACCAAGCACGAGAAACTCACAGCCTTGTGTTCCCAACAGCCTTTCAAGATCCCTTTGGGCTGTTGACCAACCCTCTCCCGCCACCGGATTCACTATGTTCATCTCGTCGGCGGTCCTCCACGCCAACGCAAGAAGCTCCATTTCCCAGTCCTCCAGCAGTTCTCTCACACTGCTGCCGTCTGCGCCCAATCGATCCTCAATTAGAGGTGGGCTCGGAAGCGTCCAGCTCCCTTCTTCCTCCTGCGATCCGTTAATTTCCGAAGCATTCATGTGGTATACTGCATCTCTTACATTGTATCGGAAACCGAGCTTTTGTAGCAAGTCCCGGCAGTCCCGTCCATGCAAACCATATGCTTCCATAAATCTCTTGTTGTTCGCAGGAAACACTCTCTTATCATGCTCGGGTTTCAGTGCGTCTTTGATGTATCTCCTCAATCTCGTCAAAGCATCTACTGGCGTCGCTAGGCGTATACCCTCTCTTTCAGGATCGTCTTGCACGACTGCATCGAATCTGGCGCGAAGTTTTGAGGTATCCGTCAAAAGGTTCCTCTCCGGCGCGCTGATTCTTGGTAGTTTGAAGGTGGTCGTCAATAGAGCTTGGCATGTTGCATTTGAGCACTGCCAGCCATATCTGATGTGCGCATGGCCGGTATCGTCGAGCCCATCCGCGCGCTGGAAATGATGGAGCTGCTTCTCTGAGGTAGGGCATGGCTCGGTTGCTTGTTGGTAATTCAGCCTGATGTCTACATGCAGTCTACACTTCTTGCATACGACAGCAAGTTTGTAGTTTGATGAGGCATCAGGACGTGCGTCGAGCGGTGGCGTGACGCTCTGGTTGTGTTTGACGGTGTAGTCGTGCTTGCAGGCATCTCTGTGAGGCGCTGGCGCCTGACCCTCGCCGACCAGAGGTGGATGGGTTGTGAGGATGTTGCCTCCGATGTTCTTTTGAGGATCAAATTGGAGGAAATCGGCTAGGAGCTTTGGCGCAGTCTTTCCTGGACCATTTACGTGGATGATTGACATGGTTCGTGTACCGTAGTGTATCCGCAACTCTTTCTTAAACCCGTCCGCTTGTCGTAGATATGCCGGTGTATTATGCTTTGGTATGTTTGATGTCGTGGCAGTGTAACGTAAAATAGGCGTATTCAACGAGGCGATTCATAAAACCTCACGCCGCAAATGCAAAGCGAATGAAGTGACTGCCTTTTTCAGAGGCCGTCAGTCGCGAAGAGCACAAGACACAGTTAACAAGCTGCCGAAGCGCTCACTTCGTCATTACGAGCATTTGTGTGGCTTGCCATTGTGGCTGATTGTCACACGGAGTGGCTTTGCTCTCGGCGGCTGCTCCCTTCCTGACGCGAACGTCGTACCGCACCTCTAAGCCTCCAAGCAGATATCAACGAGCGCTACCATCCACGCCGACTCGTGCGATCTCTATTAAACAAAAAAAATCCTCTGCCAGTCAGGCTATCTTTCTTTCTCACGCTAGAGCCACGACGCCCGCAAAAATGGCCGAAACTCTGGATCAGCGCACCGACGATTATCACCCAAAAGATGCATTAGGTCACGCCGTCAAGGCCACCGCCATATCCGGAGGAGCAGGATTGTTCATCAGCACAATCCAGAACACGCTCACGAAGCAAAATACTGGAGCTTGGGGCGTTTTCACCCGCTCGGGAAGCACCATTGGCATCTTTGGTATGCGTTGAAAAAGACCTGGAGGCATGAGATTGGGAGAAAGAGCGGCACTGACTGCTTGCGCAGCTGCTATGGGCGGAGCATACATGTTCACCAAGGACGCCGCCGCAAACCTCAGAAAGAAGGATGACTCGTACAACAGCGCGATCGGAGGTGCCTTCGCTGGTTCAATGCTTGGTCTCAAATGTGCGTGGACTTAGATCTCGAGCTTTACGCGCTTCGCCTTGCAGATACTGACATGTGACCAGTCCGCTCTGCGCCCGCAGTCTTCGGCTACGGCGCTGCCCTCAGTGTTGTCCTTGCCGCATTCACATTCACTGGCGGCAAATTGACCGGTTACGAGAGAGACCCGACCGTCGACGAGGTCTCACGCAAAGAGTACCTGAGGAAGAACAGGAGGAGGCCAATTGACGAGATCGTCAACGAGCTTGGTGAGGGCAGAGGTATGCATATGACGTCTAGAGGTGTTGCGCGAGAGGCTGAACATGGCTTGCTAACTCCTACGCAGGAATCACTGCTCCCGGTTACGAGGAGCGCAGGGCCCAGCGCATTAAGGCCAACTACGGCATTGATGTGCCGGTCGCCGCTTCATCGTAGATATGTAACATACACACAACAATACTATTCCCCATGTTCAATTGTACTCGCTTTCCTACGGCTTCTTCTACGTCATGGCTCCCGCTCCCGCTTTAAGAAGAGCAGTACTTTCAACCTCGAATACCACGGTCAAACAACAGTACAACTGCTTCTATGCATGCTCGTCTCTGTGGCGACTGGATCTTGGGCACGACATACGGGACTGCATATTTGTGCCGCTTCCTTGGGTCTGGGCTCAGTGCATCCGAGCAACTGCTTAGTCAAATCCATACAGCTATGGTATTACCCTCGTTATCGTTATAAATATCAAGCACTGAATACCCATTCGCTCTCAAAATGTGTCACTGCTCACGCACTGGCTTGAGTCAAGACGGTCGTATAAACTGTCGCGTCTGCCATGATATTCAATTGGTGTCTAGAATGCATGCATGACATTGACTCACCCTAACCCTACTTTGATCCTGGTCTACCACTTCACCAAATTGCAGTCACTGGAGATCATAGGTCAGATAAATTCATACTGTCCCAATGTTTCTTACAACCTTTTTCCAATATGAGAGACATGATGACAGATACAACAGACTCGCCATAGCCTAAGATGCTTGCTGGATCCAAACAAGGCGACGGCGTTGCAAGGCAAAACTAGCGGAAGATGGAATCCGATGCATACATTGGTCATTGTGGTAAGTCACGGGACTCATTTCCCGAAGCATGCCAGTTCTCACTCATATAGATTTGCTTTCCGTATTCAAATCTCACTTCCTAGGTCGAACGAGTCGGCAGTTCACCATCATGACCCTACACCACAATCGCAGCGTGCGTATGAACTTGCGTGAGGATAGCACTTGCATGGCGATATCACTCCTGAGCACGTCTTAGCACAACGCTACAATATATAATGACGATGCTTCGGAAGCCTGCGATCGTGAGTTCCCAAAGCTTAACAGGACAAGATTTAGTCTACTGACTACCACGTAGCAACCACCTCACTTCTCTACAAGTACAGTTACCAAGAACTAGTCTTCACACCCCATCTAGTCGCCCTGTCCTCGGCGAAATGATTATCCAGCATCCGCCTCGATCCGGAGAGAGAATCCACCTCCCTGAGCTCCCATGGGGACTCTCCACCAACTCCAGTCCATGATTACGTCTTTCGGCGTCCCAGATAATCCGGCAATTGCACATCTTTACTCAAGAAAGCTGACCTCGGATCATTGTATTTCCTCCGGCACGCTTCTTCTACGGCTGACAGCGACAACGCCAATTGATAGCCAGCCGTTTGTCAAATAATATGGAGCCTCCCCGCAAAACGCCTCCCGCTCACTCGGGTGAACTTTCCGAGCCTCCGGTCGCTTCTACCTTAAGGAGTTGTCTGCGAGTGACCAGCAACGATCGACGCGCATGTCGGCGACTGAGCAGGACATACAAATGACTGACATGGCTTCGAGAGAGTCGGAGCCTTTGCTGTATACGGAGGGTAGGTGAGCTTCATTCCATCATCACGATATCCTTGCCATCAAGCACCTGCTGCCTACTCCCTCTTTCGTCCTCCTTGTCGACAACTATCGCGTCGAGGAAACGCCGTCACGCGCCTGAGTTGTTGTACCGCTTTGCTATTATCGGATCTCGCGGAGTTTTTTCCCTTCCACGATGGCGCCATTAAAAGACGAAGATATGATTGATGCTAAGAAGATTGAAGACACGAACGAAGACGTGATACTTGGAGATCGATCCCTATTCGACCCAGTTGAGCCGTACTGCGCACCTGGATTCAAGGGTATCTTTGCCTCTTACTATGTCGCGCTCTGTGCCCTCTTCTCCGCTCTTGGTAAGTTCGCAAGCTTCAGATGTACCACCAACAATGTCACTAACATGATCTAGGTGGACTCCTCTTCGGTTATGACCAGGGTGTGGTCTCTGTCATCCTGGTGATGCCGCAATTCTTGGAACGCTTCCCTGAAGTCGGCGATGGTGGAGGATTCTACAAGGGCCTTATGACTGCGATGATCGAGCTCGGCGCCTTAATTGGTGCTCTCAACCAGGGATGGATCGCGGACAAGCTGTCCCGAAAGTACTCGATTGTGGCAGCCGCCATCGTCTTCATCATTGGTGGAGTCCTGCAGACTGCCGCTGTGGACTACGCTATGCTCACTTTCGCCCGCTTCTTCGGAGGCCTAGGGGTGGGAATGCTGTCCGCCGTTGCACCACTGTACATTGCGGAGATCTCGCCGCCGGAAATCCGCGGCACTCTGCTAGTGCTCGAGGAGTTGAGCATTGTGACTGGCATTGTCATTGCATTCTGGACGTCATATGGAACACTGTACATTGCCAGCGAATGGTCGTGGCGTCTTCCTTTCCTCATCCAGATCAGCCCTGCCCTCGTCCTGGGCGTTGGCATCGTCTTCCTCCCATTCTCTCCCAGATGGCTCTGCTCGAAAGACCGCGATGACGATGCGCTTGCTGCTCTCTCTAAACTTCGTCAACTTCCTCCTACCGATCACAGGATCCTGCGCGAGTGGTTCGACATCCGCGCTGAAGTTGCGTTACACGCTGAGATCAGCGCCGAGAGACACCCGCACCTGCAAGAGCGTACGGTTGGCAACAGGATCAAACTTGAGGTCGTCAGCTGGATAGACTTGTTCAAGAAAGGATGCTGGCGTAGGACTTTCGTTGGATCAGGGCTCATGTTCTTCCAGCAGGTGAGTTTCACATCTCCCCTTACAAGGAAACAATTAACACCTTGTCTAGTTCGTGGGTATCAATGCTCTCATCTACTATTCGCCGACGCTTTTCGAGACCATGGGCCTTGAATACAACATGCAGCTCATCATGTCGGGTGTACTCAACTGTGTCCAGCTCGTGGGTGTAGCAAGCTCTCTTTGGAGCATGGACCGCATCGGCCGACGTCCATTGCTCCTTTGGGGTAGCTTGATCATGTTCGTCTCTCATCTTATCATTTCGGTTCTGGTTGGAAAGTACTCGCACGACTGGCCTTCCTACCGCCCAGAAGGCTGGGCCAGTGTAGCCATGCTTCTTGTCTACATGCTCGGATTCGGCGCTTCATGGGTAAGACATCACCTCAGCTTGCACTGTCAACATCCGCTAATGATTTCCAACAGGGCCCCGTCCCATGGGCAATGCCATCAGAAGTGTTCCCGTCCACCCTTCGTGCCAAGGGTGTCGCGTGAGTCTACTCTGCCCTTGTCTTTATCCATCAGCATTCCGCTAACACATACTTACAAAGATTCTCAACCTCCTGCAACTGGCTCTTCAATTTCATCATTGGCCTCATCACACCACCACTGGTTGAAAACACCGGCTTCGGCGCGTACGTTTTCTTCGCCGTGTTCTGTCTGCTTTCGCTCTTCTGGGTGTACTTTTTCGTCCCTGAGACGGCCGGTAAGACGCTCGAAGAGATGGATAACGTCTTTGGCGACGATAGCTCTGCTGGCGAGGAGGCCAGGCGGGAAAGGATTGAGCAGGCCATTGCGGCTAGGATGAATGGGCATTAGGCATTTGATACTGCGCAAGCATAGTCTATAGGTTGTCTATTCAATTTACTTTTTCAAGTTGCTTTGGTGGCGCGCTCTCGCGGACCTTGAATCGCGTCGTGGACTGTTTGGAAGTCAATCTCTCGATGGTGCAGCACGAGGGTATCACTATTTGCGTACGATGTTATTATTCTCGCTCAGCACGGATTCCAGTGATTCTAGACAATCTCTCAATGCTAAGTGTCTCCTGGACAACTGATCAGGATGAGACCTCGGCAGGCCCTTGTCCAGCGCTTCAAGGAGTTGCTTTTCCATGGAGGATTCGAAGGTTCACCAAGGTGGTATGTCCCTAGTCAAGGGTTAGCGAAAGGGTGAAGAGTTCCTTCACGCCGCATGCACGGCGCGCCATTCACCGCTCTTCGAGATATCACCACGACAAAAACACGATTGCAAGAGTTACAGAATCTCTGGCACATTCCGACGCATCGCTTGACGTCTCCTGAATGATCCATCTCACGTCGTCTGCACGTTTCGAATGCTGGTCGGCCGTACAGATAGAGTTGCAAGATTGTAACAGCATACCCGCAGTTAGATGGCCTGCAGAAGACATGACTCTCCAGTCACACGAGCGGCTGATCTGGCCAATACCAAAAAAGATTGACAGCCGCGCAAAAACATTGCAACGGCAAGGCTAATGCACGTCGATATTGAGGCACAGCTTCACGGCGTTGTTGGATCGCTCCGCACAAGCACGCACACACGGAGCCACTGTGAGGCTTCGGGCGTCGCGTCAAGAAGCATCCGATGGGTCTCGTGCACACAAGCGCCATGCAATTACACACACTTCTACCATCGTCTGTACGGTTATTCACACATGTCGGCTTGCATATCTGCACGAGCGCAAGAGTGAAGACGGGATCTTGCAGCGCTTTCAGCCATTTCGAAGGTTTGGCAGGCGAGGCAGGCTAAATGTTCCGCCAAGCATGGGATCAAGCATCTGGATCTCCAATAGCGAGGGCAAGACCAAGGGACACCATGAAGTCGCCTCTGGTGGCGTCTGCCTCACGCGAGACACAGCACCGTAATTTAATCGTTTCGAGACGAAGATGGCGCTCCTCCAGAGAGCGGGGAACGTGAGGGGACAAGGATGGCACTTGCAGTCGCATGCAGGCCATCTATTGTATATGAGTTGAAAGATCGCGGCACCTTTTCCACCGGTTGTTGGCCATGATAATGCTGCCTCCCTTTTCATCAGCCAATATACCCCAGCACCGATATCTCACTATCGTTATGACCTTTGCCGTTGGACACACTAGACCCGCGGCTATCTAACCGGAGCCCGGAGTTGCTCCACAACATCGTTGAAAGCTGACCGCTTAGAGGCTCCCACACGCCCAAACTGGGTCCCCTTGGTCTCTGCCAGCCTCCAGTGCCGGCCAGCCCCTGCCCCGCTGTGGTGCAAGTGTGAAGAAAGCTCGAGCGTGAGAAAGGGAGGGGTGGGAGGAAATTGGAAAAATGGCTGAGGCCATGATGCTTAGTGGGTGGGAGGGTTCCAGCAGCATCCTCGCCCAGGAACGTTTGATAATTCAGCAGCGAGTCCGGCAGCGGCTGCGAGAGAAGCAGCGTGCGCGAGAGTTTGAGGCCGAGCAAAGTGACTGGCTGGAACAAAGTGTTTACCGGACCGCAACTAAGGCCAGCACCGACACTACGGCTTCGGTGACGAGCGAAGTCTCACGTGCATCCACAGAAAGCGCAACCAGCTATTACTTCAGCAGCAATAGCGGCCGCGATCACACTCGCGACAATACCAGTGCCTGGCGCAGGGGAGATGTCGCAGGGCAGGTACCGGCGTTTCAATCCGATATGATGCAGACTCCTCGCACTGTCTCCAACAACACCGCGCCCGCCAACGCCATGATTAATTCCATGTCCAGCGCCAGCACAGGGTCATCGACCCAACCACCACTGCAGCCGCAATCACAGCAAGACTCGAATGCAGACTTGCTCCGCGATCCTTACGAGCTTCGACATGGCAGGCGATATTTAAAGGAACTTGCCTATCCTCTGCCAGTGGACCTGCCCGAAATTCAGAGGCAGAATTTACGCACATTACTTGGATGCACGGTTTTCGGTCGCGCAGTATGCGCACCAAAAATAGCGAAGAAAGTGCCACAAAGGGTGCTCGAAGTCGGCTGTGGCAGTGCCTATTGGTCGGCACGATGTCATGAGTACTTTTCTTCGCTGGGCCACCACAGCGTGTCTTTTACAGGGCTGGACGTGGCGCCTCTGGCACCAGATCTCAAGAAGCAGGGCGTAAACTGGACGTTCGTGCAGCACGACATACGGCGAAACCCTTGGCCTTTCGATGATGAGTCCTTCGATCTCATCATGCTCAAAGACTTGAGTCTTGTGGTGCCCCTAGGCGGCGCATACCAGCACTTTCTCGACCAATGTATACGCTTGCTACAAGTAGGCGGCACACTAGAGATATGGGAATCGGACCACGTCCTCCGCTCATTACTACCTCATCCCGCTCCACCGCCCAACGTCAAGCAGCGTATCGATCATGAAATGGCTGTCCAAACAGGCACTTTCCTCATAGGACCAGGCACGCCTTTCGCGCCCGCGCAGAACAAATACCTCACACATGCCAATACTTGGATCAGTGAAGCTCTTGACCGCCGGAAACTCCCACCCATGCCCTGCGCTCGTGTCGCCAACATTCTCTACCAGGAGCCAGAATCCCTTAGCGAAGTCGGCATCCGGCGCGTTGCAATCCCCTTGGGCGAACTGCGCTGGGAGCGAGACAGAGGCAAGCCAGGTCCTGGAGACGAGGGCTCGCCTAACGGGACAGGCAAAGGCAAGGAACGTGAGCGCAACATGTCGCCGGACCAGGTGGCGCTGAGACAGACTGCACTCTTGAGTGTTGTGCAGATGATCGAGAGCTTGGAGCCGTTGTTGAAGGAGGTCAGCGGCAAGAACTCAGAGGAATGGGGCCACTGGTGGGCCTCGATGATGGCAGATTTGATGGATCCCACTCGCGGCGCAATAAGTGGCGAATGTCTTGAGATGGGCGCCTGGTGGGCGACAAAGATTGACGAAGAGTGAAGCGCGGCGTGTGCGTTTTTGGGAGTTCGGCGCAAGGACTCATGATGGTTGGTAGCGCTGTTTCAATGCACGATACCGCTTGAGGTAGTATCTGGGTATGGGAACGGGGTGTTAGTGGATCCTGGCCAAAAGTACATGTTTGATTGTTGGCTGGGAAAGTTTGCTGTATGTACTTACAACGCTTCGATTTCTGTATACACGTTAGCTTCAGCCATTTTGATGAGCTGTGGTGCCATTGTGTTTTGATATACCTTTCTTTACATATTCGGCTTGCTCAATGCCCTTGCGAATCTCGCCTTCGTCTTGGATGTGGGCTTTGGCCGAAAAGGCTTTGTGTAGGCGTGGACGGAAGTAGTCGTAGCCTAGTGGGTATTCACGGCCCATGTAGAGGAGTTCTGACGAGAAGTTGTTAGGTGCTGTAGTGTTTGTATCTTTGTGGCACAGAAGTAGACGCACGTTTGTATACCCGGATGACTTCGTAGCGGAGAGGATTGGGTGGCGCCATAGTCTGCAAATAGCTCAAGCGAGGTGGCTCTGAATTGTGAGAAGTAGTCTTACAGAGCGTGAAGACTATTCCAATAGCTGCTGGTTCTCGGCTGGCGTAATATGCCTTATGTTGATGGCATTCAAGGACCTTAGTGTTGACATCAAAGCTCATCATCGTTTGAAGCGCGCTCGTCACGCAAATCTGCCTCGGCAAACGATCGTCTCGAACTTGCGCGCAAGCCACCAAGGTGCTTCCTCACCCAGAACCATTGCGCGCTGTATACATTGCAGCCATGTTCCTCGCCGTACGAAGAACACCTGCTCGTCTCTCTCAACCCTGCCATGTGGTCACTTCATTCCGTTGCTACCAGTCCACTGCGTCCGCGGCCAACACACAACTAAGCCCACGATGGCTATCCGATGTCAAGACCCGAGTTGGAGCCTGTATCACCTTCGGCCTAACGCCTCCACAGATGGCTCTCGCTGGCTCGATCTTGGAGGAAATTGCCAGCGACTGGCGGGAGCTGGTGGCTGGTAGCGAAGGTTATCTCACCTCTCACACCCGGCGTAGTTTGCACAGATGGCCAGTCGCATGGGGAGAACAAGACTCCATGGTACGCCTCTCTTGATACCCTGCGTGTTCTGCTTGCGGAAGAGCACTGCGTTGACAGTGAAGCTAAGGCATCGTTTGGGTGATTTAAGGGCCACGTCAACAATGTAACATACAACCGCTACGCCGAGTCCGGCCGCGTTGCCTGGGTGCAGAACTATGCCAGACACATAGACCCGGAGCATAGAAGCATTTGGGAGAATCTGGCCACGCCTAAGGGAGAGCTGGGCATGATTCTGAGAAAGATCACGACGGAGTTCAAATTGTGAGTTCTGGCATACGCTGTGAGGAAGCATTGGTGGAGACGGAGTTCTGGCTGACTATATGTCCTCTCAAAGCCCGATGGTGTTCCCAGACCATATCTCCGTTTACCACAAGCTCTCCACTGCGCCTGGCGAGACGGATGCACTTTTGCTGGATGTCATCATTCTCTCAGAGCTGCATCAGCGACCTGCGGCTAGGATCTACGAGGATTGCGCGCTCTATGACTACCGGATAGGAAAGAAGGCTGCGATGCCTCAATGGATGACAAAGGTGTTCGAAGAGACGTGGAGACTCCAGGAAGAGGCAAAGATGGTGAATAGTAAGAGGGTGTGGGGCCTGTTGGATCGGGTGAGACTGTTGGAGACAGAGAGTTGGGACCGCGAGGGCGCCGTAGAGGATATGGGTGGTGGACGATGATTTCTCAGTCGGACCTTATCAGGATGCTGGATCCGTTGGCAAATTCCTGATATATGGCTTTCGTGATCGCGCTATCATGTCACGAGCGCTGGTTGAACATAAACGGAGGGCTCTTTCGCGTGTTTGCTAAAGGAAGACGCTGTAAATTCAAGCTTACTTCAACGTCACATTATCAACCAGCTCGCGCGCTCTTATCACACTGAGGCAAATAAACAGATATTCGCCGAGTCAATTTGCGCTATCGCAAAGGCCGCATGATCTTCAAGGTCGTACATCCCTCGTTGCACACCTGGTTGGCCTACCAGTCGATGTGCTGTGTTGCACTAAGTATGCAGAACAAGAACACGACGCGTAACATGCATCATTTATCGTCGCGAAAGACATGGTCACAAGTTCATGCCAGTCTGCAGTCTTATCACGAAAGATTACAACTGCCTACTTGAGATAGCTCGTACACCATGAACGGCGCTACGAGCATGGGCAACCCATGTGCTCGCACTCAGCCAAGAAACTAAGCTTGCGGCATCGGCAATCGTTGGACAACAATCCTCTCGATGTCACGCGGTACCAGTTGCTAAAACATGACACTTCCATGGTAGTTGCTGCACGCAATATCGAAGATGGGTATGACGTGTCATAGTCCCCGCCCGCACACATCACTTGACCGGTTTGACTTTGCTTGGGGAAAAGCCAATCAATTTGCAGAGAGTATAGTAGCGACCACTGTCAGTATCGCCGGACATGGGTGGTGTCATGAAACATGACTTCTGACAACGCCAGTTACATGCAGTAAACGGTAGCGATTATCCATAACCACGCGCCAGTCACGAGACTTAATGCTATACAGCGGCTCTGTGGCCTCGGCAGTACACCGCCACCAAGCACGACAAGAGGCACAAGCGCTGATCATACCTTCGGCATCGGCAACTGCTCGGAGGTAGCGAGTCTTTCTCTGTTTCAGCCCCTCGATCTGGGGAAGAAACAGGGCAAGAGAGCGAAGGATCGATCCACATCGCCAGCCAGCCTTTCAATTGGGCTGGGCTGCTTACAGCGCTTGCAAGGTTGTAGGAGTCGAGTCTATTCCTGAGTGCGGTATTCAAACATGCTTATAGCTTGCAACTCCTGGTCGCTAACACGGCACGATTCAGAGCGGCCCCTGTCAACGGGGACAAGGAGCGTCAGCCACAGCGCCCGTTGTCTCTCTCTGGATCTATACATCATGTAGTCATAATAATTTGCAGCAAGCGTCGGTCCGGCGCGGTGATTAACGCCCGCCCGATCGACGCAGCCGTAGCAGCCACTGCGCAGGGGAAACCGAGTGCTGCAAAGATAGTCACCGATAGCGGTGGAGGAAAGGCGTGCTATGCAGTGTGGGCGCTGGAAAGCCAGAATAGTTGGTCTGGCAGCGATGAAAAATACGAATGTTGCGGCCAGGATCCGGCTGCAGTGCTGCTGCTCTGTCGCTGTCGTCACACACCTAGTCTCTGCTAGCTGTTATTAGTCAGAAGAAAAGTAGAAAACCTATGCACTGGCGGACCGCCAAAGCTTGATGCTGCCGCCGTCCAAACGTCCGTACTCAGGCAAACTGAGGCTGGCGATTCTGCTCCGCGCTGCTCGTCTTGCCTTGTGCGACCAGACGCCGGGCGTGAACTTCAATTCCACCCATCGCTCTATCCACCACCACCGCCACCACCCTCTCCTCCTCCACCACCACCACCTCTCCTCGCCGCCGCCCACCGCCCTGTCTCTCGGCAAGCCACGCCGCCGCTCGCCTTGCTCTTCTAACTCCCGTCTGGCTCGCCGTCTGCGCCAGACGAGCCGGGAGGGACCGATTGCGCGCCCAGCTTGCCTATGCCTCCCAAAGGCAAGCTCTCCAAGAACGCACCCAACTCGCACGACAGGAGGCACGACCACGGACTCGCCGCGCCCGGCAAACGTGTCACCAAGCAGCGCTCCAACACCCAGCTGAGCGCGCAGCCCAATGGTGTCTCGTTCCTGCCCGCGTCGACCACCGCTGCCTCTGCTTCTGTAACGCCCGACTCGGCCGCCGACTCGATCGACCCTCTGGCCTCGCACCCTGCTGGCAAAAACCATGCTGCGCCCGCCCACGCCGCGCACCACCGAGACAGGACTGCTTCCGACGCTTCGTTCGAGGAGGTGGTAAGCCCGTGCGGCGACATGGCCGACACCCAGCACGACTACGCTGCCCATGCGGACGGCCAGTCGTCTGCCAACAAGTCGACCGCGCCGCCCGCCGGCAGCACCCTCGCCATCGTATCCACCATCTTGACCTACTACCCACTGCGCGACGCCATTTCTATCCTCATTCTTCTCCTCTCGCTTCCGCCCACCCTGGTCCTCATCATTCAAACTCTCTTCGCGTCCTTAACCTTCGTTCCGCCCACGGCCGGCATATCTCTCTCCACTCTTCCCAATGTCAAGGACATGTTCAACGCATCTAGCCTCGGCTACCCGGCTCTGGCGACTATACTGCTCGTGGATCTCATCTTCTATCTGTGCTGGCTGCCAGTCTGGAAACCCATGCAGAGCATGTTCTTGGATTTATCACAAACAGTCATTGCGGTGTCTTTGAGCGGAGCCGCTTCGAGCAGCGGCGGGCCCACGTACAGCATTTTGACGTGCAGCACCGTCGTTTGCGTTGTGCATGTGCTCCGGTACAAGGCTATACATCTCACCGCTCTTGATTATCTTCGCTCTGTTTTACACAGGATGGATCTTGGCTTCGACGTCAACGTCCCTTCTGCTGCGTCTTCATTTCTATTCTCATCCCCGTCTCAACACGGCTGGCTCTACACCACCGTGCGGACGATGCTTGGGATCCACATTGTTTCGCAAGGAGTCACCACTTGCATTCGCCGCTCTCTTGCCAGCGCCAACGAAAGAAGCTCCAACACAACCTCCGCCAGATCAGATCCCGAAGCGACTGCTGGCGTTGACACGACCCCTCGAAGCTACTCCGCCGATGACCTCAAGCACCCTCCCCAGCCATCGAATGGCGACGGGCGTCCACCTGGACCCACGCCCGCGCATCGCGAGAGTAAAGTGCGAGAATCTAGCAATAAGAAGAAGCGGAAACAGGCAAATCAAGTGAGGAGCCAACAACCGCTTTGGGCTGCTATTGCTAGTACAAAAGTTACTTTCGTTAAGGAGATGGAGCAAAGAGACGCGGCCGACGATGCAAAGGAGGCTGCTTCTATGGATAATGACACAAACGACACATACTCAAGTTCTACAACTAATTTGACCGACCGTATCTGGACCTGCGAGGTACGCGACACCGACATCAGGTTTGGTGTCGAGTTGACTTCTCAATCCGCTTCCGAGAACATCAAGGCCGCCAGCGATATTTCAACCATCAGCGCCGGCATCGACAAATCTAAGCCGTTCTACATTCGAGTGAACGGCGCAGCTTGGAGTTCTACAAGGATTATTTCTAGTGCTTCCAAGAACGATTCGACTGGCAAATGGTGGGGTGGCGAGATCTTTGGCCTAGCACCGCTGAGCAGCTACCACTGCGAAGTT
This sequence comes from Cladosporium oxysporum, assembly GCA_035771495.1. Taxonomy (NCBI): domain Eukaryota; kingdom Fungi; phylum Ascomycota; class Dothideomycetes; order Cladosporiales; family Cladosporiaceae; genus Cladosporium; species Cladosporium oxysporum. Next base: position 845,627 of record JAWNKS010000020.1, on the reverse strand, counting down.
ATTGGTATTGGAAGCCAGCGTGTTCTTTGCTCTGCCAACTTGATTACTCTTCCTGCACCCACAGCCGAGCAGGCCGCCAGCGCACCAGTTCAACCTCAACACCAGGCCCTACGACCATCTTCTCCCATCACTACTCTTAGGCAATCAATACAGCAAGCAGAATCGAAACTTGCTGACGCTAGGAATAAGTTCAAGAAAAGCAAGAAGGATCAACGCACTGCTCACGCGGACGTGAAGCGCGAGATCAATTTGCTGAAGGGTAAAGTCGACGGCTCCGCAATGGACGATAAGCAAGTTCGTAGGCAGGCTCAGATCACCCAGCACAAGAACACAGCAGAAGAAGCCACCACCGAACTCAAGGCTCAAATCGAGGCTCTTGGAGAAATTCCGGCTGCTGATGCTTCGGCCGCTGAAAGCAAGCGTCGTGCTTGGAAATCTGCCTTCGACGCGCGCAACGCTGCTAATCAGGATCTCGAGACAGCCAAAGCTGAGGCTGATCGTGTGGCGAGGGACATCAAGTCTGATATTTCTGCTACTGTCTCGAAGCGTGAGAAGCTTGCACTGCGCCACCAACAGCGAACCGAGGAACTCGAGCAAGCCGTCGCCAAACAACAGGCCGACCAGTCTGCTAGGTATCGACACGAGACTGAGCGCGCGAATAGGCGGCAAGAAAATGAACGGACAGAGGCCCAGCTCCAATACCACGTCGGTGCAATGCAGGCAGAGATCGAAACCCTTGGCCAGAAGGCGATGGAAGCGTATCACCAGGCCACCGCCCTTCAGAGCTACGGTACTGGCGTTCCTCCTGGATTCATGGGTGTTTCCTCTCCGCCAACGCCTGAGAACCAGATGCCCAACGCGAATGGTACTCTCAGCCCGAACAACGGTTTCGCTGCCTACAACTCGATGCAGTATGTCAACGGTTTCCAGCCTGTCCCTGCTCCACGCGGCCGCAGCTCCTCAATGCTCAGCCAGTACTCCGGCTTCACCGACAATGGAGAAGACTACGTTTTCGAGCCGCGCCAGCAGCACACCTGGCCGATGCAGGGTAACGCTGTCGCCGGCGCTGCGGTTATCGACGAGCGCAACTTGAGCAGCGAAGGTTCTGGTTCTGGCACGAACGGCAGTACCGCGTCCAACAGCCCAAGGCCTTCTGCCACTGCGAAGCCGTTCATTCCTGCCGATGCGGCTGCGAAACCTTTCATTCCCGCTGCCTCGCGGACGAGTGTTGGAACTGCAGGCAAGAAAAATGCCGGTGCGGTTGGATCGGGAGGGAAGTAGATAGCTTCAGGTCGATTCGCTCGATGAAATGTGGATTTTGTTTATGTGATTATGTTCTGATATGCCGGCTGCCTCACCTTCTCACTCGGTTGACCTTTCAACATGTGGTATTTGTCGTCTTTGATTATCACGCATCCTCAGCCAATGATTACCGAAACGTGCCCCTGTATCATGCTCACAGCCTTTCTTCACTCTCGCCTAGTGCATCCTCCTACGTCATTGTAGTTGTCAGCGCCGCGTACGGCTCGATTGGGGGTTTCCTGGATTTTTGAGACCCTCGATGAGCCTGGGAGGCTGCTGCGGCGGCGGCGGCGGAGCGCACTAGTCTGATCCCCACCAGACGTGCCCGCTCGTGCCCGCTACTACACGTACACGTGAACTTGTCTCCGTCCTAATTAGATTAAATCGCCCTCCGCCCTATCCTGTTCGGTCTTTCTTCACCGACAAGTTTTAGGACGAGAGACATCCAAACAATTTTTCTTGTGCACGCAGGAGAAATATCAGAGGCCTTAACTTGACACTCGACTTTCCTCCACCACCTCACCACGCTTCGCCCGCATTTCCTCAACGTAAACAACAACCTCTTCTCCCCTCCGCAACAATGGCCGCCAACCCTCAGATCGAGCTCGACCCCAAGTACGACTCGCACCTCGACTTCCCTACTACCGCGCCTGTCGCCCAGTCTGGTCACCCTGGCCACACTACCAAGGAGCAAGATGCTGCTGTGCACCAGCTCCGCACGATGCTCGAGGCCGAGGGTTACACCGAGAGACTGGACACTCTTACCATGCTGAGGTTCTTGAGGGCGAGGAAGTTTCAGGTTGAGTTGAGCAAGCAGATGTGAGTTATGCTGTCCTGTGGTGTTGGGTGTGAAGGTTGGATATTGGCGTGGACATACACAGAGAGCGCCGTGAGGCGGTGAGGAGGCGGAATCGTGGATGCGAGAAGAGCGGACATCAGAAAGCATAGAGCGAATAGATGGGAGATCTGAGCACTGACAAACGATGGAACAGGTTCATTGAAAGCGAGAAGTGGCGCTCTTCCTTCGGCGGCGGCCTCGACAACCTCGTTCCCAACTTCGATTACAAGGAGAAGCCCCAGGTCTTCGCCTACTACCCCCAGTACTACCACAAGACCGACAAGGATGGTAGGCCTGTGTACATCGAGCAGCTCGGCAAGATCGACCTCGCCGCCATGCGCAAGATCACCACCGACGAGCGTATGCTGTCCAACCTCGTCGTCGAGTACGAGAAGATGTCCGACCCTCGTCTCCCTGCCTGCTCTCGCAAGGCTGGCCACCTCCTTGAGACCTCATGCTCGATCATGGACCTTAAGGGCGTGGGTCTCGGCATGATGAGCAGCGCCTACGGATACCTCCAGCAGGCCTCGGCCATCTCCCAGAACTACTACCCCGAGAGATTGGGCAAGCTTTACGTCATCAATGCTCCCTGGGGCTTCTCCAGCGCCTTCAGCGTGGTCAAGAAGTTCCTCGACCCCGTCACTGTCGCCAAGATTCACGTTCTCGGTAGCGGCTACCAGAAGGAGCTCCTTGCACAGATCCCCAAGGAGAACCTCCCCAAGCAGTTCGGCGGCGAGTGCACTTGCCCTGGTGGTTGCGAGCTGAGCGACGAAGGCCCTTGTAAGTGGAAATGTACAGGATCATTACCTGCGCGAGAAGATACTGACTGCTTGCAACAGGGCAAGATCCCCAGTGGGCCAAGGCCCCGGCCTGGGCAAAGAAGAACGACAACGCCATCCCTGCCACCGAGAGCCACGTCGGCGAAGGCCAGCCCGCGCCCGCAGCACCTGTTGCCGAGCAGCCTGCTGGCCAGACCGTTCCTGCGCCCGCTCCTGTGCCTCAGTAGGCGAAGCGCTGTCTCGTATTTGCGTTGTTTGAACATGTTTTGGGTCTTTTGCATGGCGGACCAGTGGGTCATGGTGAATTGGTGTTGAGCGGGCCATGGCAAAAGCGTGGGTGTAGACTGAGCTTTTTGATGAGTACTTTTACCTCTTTTACTATTAACATTACTACTACCACCTAGACATCCATGCACGTCGTAACTATGGAATACGCTGTTTGCGGCGGACAACAACTTCCTCGCCTTTTTAGGGCATTCATTTCGCACATTCTTTCGGTCATTGCATCTGGACAGGTGAAGTTAATCGGCTTGCACGTGCTCACGAATTTGAAGGGCTCCTTCCTCTTACCAGCACCATCCACGGCAGTCGCGCTTCCTTCAACCCCACGCCTTGCAATCTAAGCCTCGCTCTCATCTGTAATAAAGCTGTTGCTTTATCATGCCTTCCACGACGCTCTCCCCATCGATGGAAACTGCTACACGCCCACTGTTTACATCCACCACATCCTCTCTTCCGTCTCCTCACATTGCCTGTCACACGCTCTTCTTTACTCTTCAGCGCATTGCTGTCCTTCTCATATTGGCACCGTTGGAAAGCTGTCCAGTACTTCTACCTTTCTCTTCTTACTCGTTTGTCTCACGCTACCGTCGCCGTCAGATCGCCATCTGCTCGCCATCAGACCGCCCTCTGCTCGCTGACGCTCGCATTCGCTCGCTAATCAACACGCCCTGAAAGGCGGCACAATGCCTTTCACCGATCCCGTTTCCAGCATCAGTGGCCGCAACAGCAGAGCTAGCAATGTCTCTGCAGCAACTGGTGCGTCTCGCTCTGTTCGCTCGCCGCCGCCAATGGGTGCAGGCGTCGATACGCTGGCCAATGCCGGCGTTCTGAGCATGCTCAAGACCTCCACAGATACTGGTGACATCGGAGCACTGTCTTTCAACAGCTCTCGCCTACCCAACATGCCGTACCGTTCTGGCCAGCGTCGACAGCAGCCCTCCAAGACCTCTGGCTCTTCTCATCCGTACCACGGCAACTCCAACTCGCACAACTACGCTGCCTCTGTCACCTCAAGAGTCAGTTCTGCCACCCGTGACTGGGAGACTGGCTCCAATGGACGCCGTGGCTCGATGACAAGTATGCAGACCATGCCAACGTTCGTCTCTGACACGCAGGCATCTGGCATGAGCCATCCGGGTCGACCGATGGGCCTTGGGCCGATCCCGTCTTCAGACAACCGCCGAGACAGCCGCTCGTACTCGTTGACCAACGCCGTACCATCCAGCCAGTTGCCTCGCCACAAGTCGGCTACTAGTCTAAAGAGCCAGGGCCATGAACCAAGGAGGTACAATGGGCCACCTCCGCCCATGCCAGAGATTAGGCCGCCTTACGTCTATCCCACTCGACTCAAACGCCCGGGATACCGTTCGCCTTCGCCCGTTTTGAGCGATGGCTATGCGCAGGCACCACTGCCACCCATGCCTCAGCAGCACATGCATCGTCGCCAGCCACCCCATCATTCTGGGAGTATGCCTCGACCGCCCATGCCGACGTACCACAGCGATTACGGTCAAGGATATCCTACCGACTCTGCTCACTTGAACGTGCCGCCACCTTCGCGTGCCATGTCAGTGTCTCCAATCTCGGACTACGAGCAGATGCCTCTGCAACAGGCTCAGTACAACTATCGCCCAGGTCCATCGAAGCAGCCTCCTCCCACGCCCATGCAGTATGCTGCACAACGTCCACCTGTACCGCCAGTGCCTCAGCAGCATCTACATCAATATCAACAGCAACAAATGTATGGCCCGCAACGTCCAGTCTATCCTCCCAACTCGTATCCGATGCAGCCGCAACACCGTCGTGGCCCTCCACCTAACCCCAATGTTGGACCCGCTGCTCACCACATCTTCCACAACGCTGCACGTCTCGCGAGACAGTTGCCGCAGCGCACTGACACGCCCATGACTGATATGGGCGTTCCATCGTCTGATCCACCATCTTCGGGCACTGCGCCAACGACATCGAGCCCACCGACTCCGAAGGATCAGTCAACTATTCACGTTGCAGTTGATCCTGCTTTCATCGATCCGACTCTCACTGATCTGCCAGAGTCAATCAGCGACCCTGTCATACCTGCCAAGTACTTCGACTACATCGATGGTTTGGAGAAGGCAGCCGAGGACTCTGAGATCGAGGTACACCACCCGTCTGTTCCTCCATCTGGGTTCGTTCAACGCGTCAAGGCTATGCTGGAATCCAGAGCGGCCGCCGACGCCGCTGCAAAACGAGAGGCAGAACGCGAATATGAGTACGGACAACCTGAACGCCAGAACGAGATCTATGAACTGTCTGCGGTCGAGTCTCCTCGGGTCACTGTCATTGAAGAGTTCAAAGCGCCCGTCGAACTTCCTGCATCTCCAGTGATCATTGCCGAAATGCCGGCTTCACCTGTAAAATCGATGCGCAGGCTGACCGGAGACCTGGTCAAGGCTGAGCTGGCACCCTCGACGACCGAGATCGAACAAAGCAGCAGAGTCATTGTTGTCGAAACACCCTCACCACTCAAGCCGAATGAGGTCGTGTCTAACAATGAACACGAGACATTCGAGCCAAGCGATTTGAACGAAGAGCCAGTGGAAGAGGATACGCCACTTCCATCTTCGCCACCGGAGATACAGCACAAGGGATCGGTGACCGAGTCTGTTGCATCTACTGGCGGCCAGTCCAAGGTATCTGGCATTGACTTCGCGGTCCACTTCTCGCCGCCGTCAGAGACAGAGGCTACTGCTACTGACTTGGGCGAGACTGAGACAGAGTCCCGTGATCCCTTTGTCTTGGATGCCGATACGATCACCGCGCAGCATAAGGAAGGCAAAGAGTATCAGCACAATGCTGACTCGGATGATCTACCTCTGGAACCTGTCAGCCCTTTGCTGCCCGGTGAGACTGTGGACAGATTCTCCGCAGTCAGCCCGGTCCAAGAGCAGACTGTCGGCATTGACGAGACGATCATGGGGGTGACCGGTGGCTCTTCACCAAGCGACAACAGGTCGAGGCGGATGAACCACAATGCACACTTGGACGAGGTTCAACCTCCACCCACACCGAGGACACCTCGAACCTACTCAAAGTCGGTACATCTTCCGCAGCCTACAGGCACACCAACAGAGTCCAATGCGAGCAACCGACTGTCATTGCCAGCGGATCTCAGCCAGATTGGCGACACTACCATAAACACAACAATGGACGCCATGACTGATGTTGCTGTGCGGTTTTCCTTGCCTCAGAGCACGGTGACCATGGGCAAACCTCAAATTGTCCAGATTGCGAGCAGCACCCCACCGAAGGATGATCACGCACCGCTCAAGTCTGCTATCCATGCCCCAGAGAGGCAGCGTCGTCATGGCTCGGTGACATTCGAAGATGAAGTCGCTCCCTTGAAGGTCAACAAGAAGGCCGATCAACATCGCCAGAGCCTCTCTGTCGGAGCGATTGCCTTGCGTAACCGAGCTCAGCCTACCAGAGGACCCTCACCTTTCGAAGAGCAGTCCGACTCGGAGCGTGGATCACGGGACAGCACGACTGACTTACGCTTCTCTGGCATCAACTTCATTCGGAACAAGTATCCCAGCACGCACCTACCTGGCCTAAAGGAAGAGTCCTCTGAGGACATGAGCGTCACTACCCACAGGCAGTCCACAGATATCGCGAATGGTCTACAGTTCCAACTTCCGGCCCGCATTGCAGCTGTCAAAGCCATGCAAGAACGTCGTCAACAAGAACTTCAAGACAAGAGTAAATCGCGTGAGAATCGTCACCGTCCTCATCCTGATGCTGGTCGACCGCTCGCTGAGACCAGAGATCTACCGTCGCTGAACTTTAGCCGCATGGATCTGATCGACAAGCTCAATGATGCTCTCCAAGTTCGCTCGACAAAGTCCATGGAAGTTGTTGGCCGAACTGATCTTCCAACGATCTATCATCCTTCGCCACAACGTCCTCAGTCCACGGACCCGACGCTCTGGGATCGCTACACAAGCTTCTTCAACAAGCCTGAGGACTTCCCTCCCGAGGTTGAAGAAGTGGACGAGTCTAGTGATGATGAGGCTGAAGAGGTCGCTGAGGCTGAGGGGCCAGAGTCCAACCGTGACAGCAAGGCAGTCAGCGAGTCCGAGTCGGCCAGACGTCCACTGTCGCCAGAAGAGCGGATGCTCAATGTCGCTACACAAGTTAATCGTCTTTCCATTCCTTCTGTCAACGGCCTGAGCGAGCGCCTCTCCGAACTGCTGCCATGCCTGAGGGATCTGAATCTCGACACTGTTCTCGCCAACGACAGGATCGCCCATACCCTGGACGATATCAATCAGCTCGGCCGAGTTCATTCCGCTCGCCCAGGCACAGTTATGTCAACTCGCACATCTGCTGGGTTCCGCACACTTGCTGAGCGTGCCGAGGAGTTCGTCAAGAATGGCACACATGATTCTGTCGTTCCGCGCAGGGCATTGGGTCTTAACAAGGAACTGCCGCCACTTCCAATGTCACTTTCTCTCGACAAGGTGTCAGGCCTGCCATCCGCTGATGGCAAATCATCCTATCTTTCCGGCTCTATCTCTGCGCCTTCTGACATCACTAATCTGCTGGAAAGGCCGGCTTCTGCTCTGCTCCGGAACAAATCACCTTTGACTGAGGAAGAAGTGCGCAATCTGTTGCCGCCTGAAATGAACCCGATTGCTCGTGGTTCCAAACGGTCACTTATCGTCTCGTCGCTCAGCAGCAGGCCCTGGAATCTTGACGAGAACTACCCATGGGCACGAAGCAACCTTCACATTGATCTTACGGCGCCAGATCAAGTTCATCACCGCGATGGTCTGGCTGCGGAGGTCGCTCGACACCGTGGAACCAAGTCACTTGACTGCACGCTTACTGGAGACCTTCTAGGCAATACTACTTCTGGCATCGACATCGGTTCCATCATCTCCGACTTGGATCCAACTGCATCCCTTACAACCCTGCAGCTCACCGGCGTCTCTACACAGCATACACGCAAGCATTCCAAACGCTCTATGCTGGGCTCTTTGAAGCTCAAGATGGGCCTGGGTCACAGCCATCATGAGGATACAACACGAAGCCTCCCAACTTCGCCTGGTCTTCGCTCAATTGAAGAACCCACCCACAACCCGGGCGACCGCTACCCAACCACTGCTTTGACTCCGCCTGTGGGCTTCAATCTCGATGAAGTCCGCTCTTACTTCTCGGACGACAGTGCTGAGAGTAACAAAGAGCGCAAAACACCCAAGGGCCGACGCTGGACCGGTCTCAAATCCAAGAACAAGAGTACTCATCCCGATCCTTCTCGCGGACAATCCCTTGACGGCGGTCTTGGTGACTCCCGCCCATACGATGCAGGCTCTTTGATGGAACGAACTGGCATCGACAGCTCAGCAGCCTATACCTTGGATGGCATTGGGATGGGCAAGACCGAATTCCGCATCAAACGCTTTGGCGAGAAACTGCGCTTCCTCTTTGCGAAAGGCGGCGAGCTCATCAGGTCCCTGAGTACGCGCTCGAGAAGCAAGAAGTCCGCACGTGAGCGCGACGAGTGGCTGTCGGACTCATTGTACTCCGGTGTGTGACACCAGCTGAGTGAGTGGCTTGGCGAGCTTGACTTTTCGATTCACTACTGACATTCTTACGTGGTTGTAGATGTTCCGCCGTTGTACGTTTGAACGTTACACACGATGCATGATATGGTTGAGGCATTTTACGAATTTCACATGAGAGCATGTCTTGCCTTGTCCTTGGTTTGGCTGGAGGCATTTTACCAAGCTCTTTTCGCTCCATTCGTGTTGGTCTAGTTGCGTGTATCTCAAAAGATAGTATAATGTCTTTGTAGCGACTGTATCTGAATTTTGCATCACCAATCGTGGTTCAGTCTCTCATTGTATTTCAGCCCTGTCCAAACGCGATCGTTGTTGCGATTGTTCACACCCTTGCTGTTCACCAAAAATTTTGATAACACCATGCTGGCCACTTATTATTGCAAGGTAACATTGTCTAGAGAAGGACTGACTGTCAATGGTCGTCATGGTCTTTATTCATCATAAACGAATCGTGACTGAAGGTGTCTTGCATAACTACACGGACACACTCCTAAGGGGGACGAGTCTTGGAGTAGGTATCGCCCATCCTATATACTCATCCGCTTCTGAGCAGAGCCAGACGGTCTCCTGCCTTGACTACGTCGCCTGGCTGCACGAGCACACGTTCTACCCTTGCCTCTGACCAGTCCGGCGGCACATCCACGTTGATTTCCATCTTCATGGCTTCTAGGATGGCAACTGTCTGACCCGCAGTGACAGTCTTGCCGGCTTCTACCATCACCTTCCAGACGTTCGACGCGGTCGGAGCATCGATACTGCTGATGGCGGGATCTGCAAGCAGAGCGTCAGTATAATGTCCAAATATCACTTAATATGATGTTCATCCGGATTAAAATACGTACCATCCAGCATCGTCTCAATGGAGCTGTCATCCACTTTGTTCTGTGCCTTCTCTTCGCGCCAACGGGCAAGAGAATCAGCTTCCGCGGCCGTCATCTCCTCCTGCGCCTTAGCTTGCCGAGCACGCATTTCCTTCACCTCGTCCGCCGTGTCGGCGAGGAGTTTATTGTGCTCGGCCATGTCAAACTCAGCCGGCTCCCACTGCCACTCGTACGTGCCGGCGCGGAAGCGCAGCAGCTGCGAGTCTATCTCCGCTTCGCTCACGCGCTCGAAGTCGATAAGGTCGAAGTCTTGGAAGAGCCAGGGCCGATCCGGCGAGAACCCAGCCTTGTATCCGAAGAGGTCGAAACAAGGAATCGTCTGTCCGAGCATCATGTATCCACCAGGGCTGTCGCTTGGATAGATACTCAGGCAAGATCCGCCCCATCCTGCTGTGCCTTCGGGTGTGAATGTGCGGGATGGGTTGGCTTTGGGAGATGACATGCGCTGTCTTGGGTCTACGGGGAGAGATACTGTGTTGCCTGAGAAGAAGCCCATGATCACGGCAATGAAAGTGCCGTTGAGGAAGTTGTGCTTTAGCTGGTCTGGTGAGAATGCGTTGTTCTTTGCGACAAAGTCAAGGTTGGATGGCAGATATGGCGCGTGTGGCCTTGTGGTCTCCATGTATCGCTTGATTGCGTCGTCTTGGACCTTGCTCTCGAATGAGAGCGGGAGCTTGAAGCGTCGGCATGGTACTTTGATCTTGCTGAGGTCTCCGATTTGATCTTCAAGTTGCTGCAGATGCTGGACCAGCTGCTCCCGAGGTAGGTTCAGTCCATCGTAGAACAGCGTCAGCGTTGTGCACCCGCTAGTCGAAGCGCGCAGGTTGTCCTTGAGCCATTTCGGGGCTTCTTTACCTCTGAGCTTGCCTTCCAACGCTGTCGTACGGCATCGGTGATTGAGATTGAACTCCTCATTGCCGTACTCGATGATGAGATGGTCATCGCCACCTTGACGATAGCGGACGAGTGGTTCGGCGCCTTGGGCTTCTCGTTGCCAAATTATCGATTTGCCGAAGTCACCCTTTGGCGTATAGGATGTCTGCAAAGGCTTCACACCTTCGACATTGCCTCCCTCGACCACGTATTGAATGGCGTCAAGGAAAGAATTAACTCCCTTGCGAAGCTCTAGAGCTTCTTCAAGGGAGACTCGCTTGTACTGCAGCGTATCACCCGCTTTCATTTGACCCATCTTCCACCAGTCCGCACGAATGACGGTATTGGAGGAGATGAAGCCACCGAAGTTTGGGCAATCATTCGGGAAGATGCAAGGGTCATCTCCCGTCCAGTTCAAAGCACCAATTGGGTAGCCGTACTCGATTAGGTTGCTAGGATGCGCTCCACCCTCGCCACCATCTTTGCGGTGCCATTTTGGCACAGGGCCAATTAGACGAATTGCACTTCTGCTTGCGTTGTGTGAAACCTTCCAATCGGTGCTGTATAGCATTTCGATGTCTTCGACCGTGAGGTAGCCTTCATCGTGTGGTCCAGGCATTGTCATGACTTCCCAGTGATTGCCATACTGTGGCCTGAGGCTTTCCGGTACAGTCGGGTGACCAGACAGCTTGGAAGGCAGCTCTTTGACTACACTTAGCAAGTCGCCTGGGGCGAGGGCCCGGCCTTGGTAGCCTGAGATACCCACGATTGGCGACGTGGACTTGCTGCTGAAGTACTCGGCAACGTTAGGGAACCCACCATACACCGCTAAATAAGCTCGGCAGCCTGAGCCAGTCGTCTTGCCGATCTTCAGTCTCTGGCCTGCTTTGATGTGTTTGCGAGTCCACATCGGGAATTGGTCACCATCGAGAGTCGCTTCCATTGACGCACCTGCCAACGCAACCACTGCCGGTGCCAGGAAGCGCAGTTCAGGTCCGCTCAATGTGATCTCCAAGCCTTCTGTTCCTCGTGAATTGCCTACAAGCATGTTTGCAACACTCAGTGCTATCGGATCCATCGCGCCGCTGTGAGGGATACCCTTGCCAACAGTTGGGCGACCGGGCAAGTCCTGTACCAGGGTATATGCGCCAGGCGAGATCACATCAATCGCAGCGGGCTCGAATTTGAAGTCTTTGAGGAAGTTGGTGATTGTGCGGCCAGATTGGTATGTATCATCTCGCATGATTGCGGCCAGGAATTCGAGATTGGTCGGTGGTCCGCAGATCGTAGATCGTGACAGCAACAGATCCATGCCTTTGATTGCTGCGGCCCTCGTTCGGGCATGAAGCATTACTTTGGCGAGGAGAGGATCGTAGCTTGGTGTGACTGTCGAGCCGGTGAAGACCCATGTATCGATTCGAGAGTTGTCGAGTTTCTCCCATTCCACCTTTTGTAAAAGGCCAGGTGATGGTGCATAGTCGCGAACGGGGTTCTCTGCGTAGACTCTTGCTTCGATAGCAACACCTCTGGGCTTGGATGGTTGTAAAGATTGGAGATATTCGTTTGTCAATCCGCCTTTACCAACTAGCTGGGCGTCCGCTTGCTTCAGCATCAACTCTACAAGATCAACGTCGTAGCACATCTCTGTGATTCCATGCTCGACTTGTAGGCGAGTGTTCATCTCGAGGAAGAAGAAGTCGCCACTCTGGTCGTCTACAAGATACTCCACAGTGCCGGCTGAACCATACTTGATGGATTCGGCAAGACCGACTGCAGCACTTCCAAGCTTCTCTCGAAGTCCAGGGTGTGCTTCCACAAAAGGCGATGGGGCTTCTTCGATCACCTTCTGGTGTCTGCGTTGGATTGAGCATTCTCGCTCGCCAAAGTGGATGGCTTTTCCTTGGCCGTTGCCGAAAACTTGTACTTCGATGTGATGACTGGCTGGATAGTAGCGCTCAATGAACACGCCAGAGTTTTTGAAGAGAGTCTCGCCACGGGATTTCACCATGCTGAAGCCTTTCTTCACTTCATCGGCCGTGTTACAAGTCACAAGCCCCATGCCTCCACCGCCGCCAGTCGCTGTTTCGTGTTACTTTAGAATCCCAAATCAATGTCGCCAGTCGTGATATAGCATACCTTTCAGCATGACTGGAAATCCAAGTCGTTCACTCTCTTGGGCTGCTTCGTCAGCACTCTCTACTAGACCTTTGGTTCCAGGCACAATTGGTACGCCAGCCTTCTCAGCAAGGTCGCGGGCGACTGAAGATCTTGTCAGCTAATATGTCGCTGGCGGATGATCCGAAAACCTCACCATGCTTAATACCAAAAGCCTAAGATTATCTTATTAGCTGTTAATCCGGTTTGCAGATGGTAGCGTAGTCTCACCTCTATGGCCTCAGGGCTTGGTCCTACCCAGACAAGACCTGCCTTGCCAACTTCCCTCGCGAAATCAGCATTCTCTGACAAGAAGCCATATCCTGGAATGATCACTTGAGCATCTTCCTCCTTGGCTATCTTGATGATGGCGTCTCCATCGGTGTAAGCGGAAGCATCAGGTCCGGGGAGCAACTTCGCCACATCGGCCGTGGAAACGTGCAATGAGGCGACGTCTGCTCTTGTGTATACAGAGACTGTCTTGATGCCCAATTCTTTTGCTGTTCTGATAATCCGTACCTAATTGGTATGTCAGAAGATTTGTTGCTTTCGCCCGCCATGCCCATGAATGTCTTACCGCGATTTCGCCGCGGTTGGCGATGAGTATTGTCTTTATGTTATCCATCGCCGAATGTTGTGCGACTTGGAATGGTGGTGAAAGAGTATGTTACTGCACAACCAGCAGTAGCTTATAAGCTACGAGGCATTTGCCGGGCCAGGGATCGTCGTCGTCGTCCCATAAAGGCAGTTCCAACCTACGCCCATGTTTCCACCATGATAAGGCTCCGTTGCCCCGCTTCCAGCGATATCCCGCCCGATCACTTGACGTTCCACTCTTCAGATATTTCGTCATCTTATTGATACTCCAGATATTCTTGAGTAATAACCTTTCCATTGACCCGAGCGCATTCGTTCACACTTGTTCCATTATACGACTTTGACCAAATTTCGTGAGCTCCGAAATTATTACGCTTCCATCAATTCATTTCACCATGCCACCTATTTCCTCAAAAGTCAAAATCAATGTCGACCTCGGCGAAGGATACGGCAATTTCAAAGCTGGTCCGGATGATGAACTCATCCCGCTCATAGACTACGCCAATGTAGCCTGTGGCGGTCATGCCGGCGATCCCATGATTATGCACCAGACTGTGAAAGCCTGCAAAGCGCACAACATCGCCATCGGCGCGCATCCAGGTCTTCCTGACATCCAAGGGTTCGGACGACGATACATCCGGTACGACCCTGAGGAGCTGACCGCGATTGTACGGTATCAAATTGGAGCGTTGAAGGCATTTCTCGATGTCGAAGGCGTAAACCTACACCATGTCAAGCCGCACGGCACCTTATATGGCATGTGTTATCAGGATGTCGACGTCTGTCGTGCAGTTTATGCTGCGATACCTAAAGGCACGCCTGTGTTTGGTCTTGCTGGTACACTTCACGAAAAGGTGGCCGCGGAGCTTGACTTGCCCTTCTTTGCAGAAGCATATGGAGATGTCAAGTATAATAAGGACGGCACGTTGGTCATTGACCGAAAGAAGAAGTGAGTTCTGTGTGATGGATTTCGGAGACCGAACGAGCAGCTGACATTCATCTTGCAGGCCTTGGACGCTCGATGAGACCAAGAAGCATATTTCAACACAGTTAGAGAGCTCTTCCGTCATGTCGGTCACAGGCGAGAATGTCGATCTGCCGTACAAGGACCACCCTGTGACGCTGTGCTGCCACTCTGACAGCCCGAGTGCAGTGCAAATTGTCACGACCGCAAGGCAGATTGTGGACGACTTTAACAAGGCGCATGGCTATTAGGCAAGCATTTAGATCTCATTCAATCACTGCAAGGAGATAGCGGAAACTGTATTCTCAAATCAATAGATCGGTCCATGGATATCATCTTCACTGGCTGTGAGCAGCAGAGGCTGTTTTGTGCTGTATAATACTCTACTGTCGATGGCGTGTGATATCTAGATGCTCCATCAGGAGATAGTCTATCGTCTGGCTTTACCACACGCGCCTTCTCATGCTTTCTGTTTTGCTTCAACTTTGAACGTGGCCTATTACAGTTCTCTGGCAGTGTTCTGTATCCTCGTTGAAAGAAGGGATTCCTATTCCTTGACAAATCAACACACATTGCCTTGCCTATCGTTCAAGGCTGGTCCCAAGGATTCTCCAACCATATGTAACTATGAGTTCAATCCGCTATAACACAATAGTTTATCATTCGCCAGTGGGAAACGTGTTGATGCACTAGAAGTGATATCTTGACTTCACAAGAAGACCTGTAGCGCAGTTTCCAGAGAGAATCTTGGATGACAAGTGAACTATCTCACAATCGATGTATTCCAGTGGTCAGCATGATCCGTCATTCTTACTACAGTTCCATTCGGCAGGTATTGCATCAACCAAGTCAACATTACGAGCCGTCGTCGCTCGGGGGCTGAATTTTGAGCTTCATAAATTATTTTTTCCATCCTCATACCACATCCGATATGGTCTAGTGGCTAGGACGATCCGCTTTCACATTTTCACAAGGAAATGATGAACCGGGTAAGCCGGGGTTCAATTCCCCGTATCGGAGAACATCTCATGAGTTACATTTTTGCTGTCCGAGCCATCGAATATTTGGTGTAGATGATCGGTCTGCCTTCCCAGTCGTTAGGAATGACCTCCACTGGCTGCAGAGGGTTATTCAACACGTATAGATCTTATTCAATCGATCACAATAGACTACAGAAGTCGCTGGGATGGTTGGTGCGAAAGGGGGCGCTGAGAAGTTGACATAGCGAAATTCGCGTCTTCGGAATTTGCGGCTGGCAGCCGACGTGCACAAAGTACCAAAGCCACAGTGTTCGTATTCCAGATATTGATACGACTAGCATCGCGGTCTTTGTACTTGCTGCAACATCAATGCCATCGTCACCACTGGTAGTGCCGATGCCCGGCTTCCTAGAGGCCTGATCCTTGAGTAATCAAATGCAGCGAGATGGTCCCTGCGATCGCGCCATCAGCGATAGCAAGCAGTGTGCTAACTTATGATTACTTCAATCGTTGTCTCGCCGTGATTGAAATGGGGATCACCTGGACACTCTATGCACACTACATACACCATCCTCACGACCCATATCTACCCAAAATTCATGGTAAGCGGCAGCTGATGGTATAGCTGATAATCAGTCTCAACACTCCACTCCAAAACGAAGAACTTCGTCAAAGCAATGACGCCAGCACGGTCAAGGCTCCTCTCAGTGGCAGGTAATCTCCAAAACTCGACCTCGTCGAGTGCTGCAAAATGCTTGTCAAGCTCTGTGTGACCCAGGTATGCGCGCGCCACGTCCGTGACAACCCGCACCAGGTCGCCCGAATCACCACTACCATCCATGATCGCCGACGACGCCATGTCTCCCATGCTTTTACGAACAAACTCGTGATTCCAGCCAATATCTTCCAAAGCCGCTGGGTTGTCGGCGATGGTCTGCTTGAGCAGAACTGCAAGGTCCGAACGAAATTCATCCATCACCGGCTTGCCGAACTCAAGCAGTATATCGCGCATGCCGCGGTGTATACTCCAAGAAAGTGAATTCCAAGGAAGACAGTCCAGCGCCCAGTTGATCTTTTCTTGACACTCCTTTGATACACTCATGCGCACTTGTTGTCGTGTCTTCTCTGCATTAGAATTGGGAAGAGTAAGCATGATGGCGCCTTCTGGGAACTTCAAATCGCCGGTTGGGACTGCAGACATGAAGTCCACTTCGTAAACCTTGCCGCCCATCATGTTGTACAAATGGCGGCTGCCGTGCGCTCCCGGAAACCCCTTCGCTACGTACTTCAACTCGTAGTTTCCTGCTGGCTTGCGCCCGCAGAAAGCAATCTTGATGTCCTCGCTCTGCGATCGAACAATTCCCGCTTGCATGTGTACGCAATTGTCGACCCGCTGGACAAAGTTTAAAGGATACACATCAGTTTTTGTCGAATGTGAGTCGTGAGGCATGAGCTTCACCATAGCCTCCTGCCCGATCGGCCAGTTGACATGCCACTGGCCACTATACGATGCATATGCTGCCCTGAAGCCTGCGGCATCGCTGTATTGGAAGACCTTCCGAGCATTCGTCAAACATAGGAAGGTTATGAACGTCGTCCGTGAGATGGTAACACACGCGCTGCTCTGGTATTGTTTCAGTGGCATACGCTTGAGCCGGATCCATGGTTCATCTCCATCCCGTGAGCTGATCGAAAGTCTAGGCGAGTCGTGGTGCTCCTTAGTCTGGCCCTTCTCGGCATGATTGATTGACAATGTGTTGTCTTGTTCCAAGACGGCCTTCTGTGTGTGGAATATGGCAAGCAGGACGGCCCAGCTAGCCCTTCCAGACAATCCCGTGCTGGTCAAAGGCAGCCGAGTCACGTAGAGTAGATTCACCTCGCAGAACGCAGCAGATAGGCCGGCTTTCAACTCAGGTCCCACTGGAGGAGGCTTTGCTAGGAGCCACCAAGGGAACTGCTTCTGTCGTCGAAACCAGACACCCAGATAGTGTACATTGCGATACGAGTGGAACGGATCCATCTTGTCATTTATTGCGTTGGCTTGAGAGATCAAGCCCCCAAGGCCGACGGCAGTCACCGCGAAGGATAGCCATGTGGCGATCGCAGCTGAAGCGTCCATGACCAATGGAGAGAAGTCTTCTGAGTCCTCCTGTGGTGGTATTGCGGGTCAGTACTGAAGTCTGAAAAAGTTAGAGGAAGCAGAAGTAGTCTCTAGGCGCAAGGCTGCGAAACGCCAACATCTACGAGAGCAGGGCCTCGACGCCGCATTCGCACATACATCACGTACAGCCCCTGTCGACAGCTTCAGCCTCGTGTGCAAAACCCTATGCTTAGCTCATGCCGGTGTACCTATGTTTGCCTGGATTGTTGGCGTATCGAGGTCGAATGCCCGTCCATTGAGTAGTGATTCTTGACCACCTATATGTTGCTTCGCTTGTGACATGGTATCGGATGAATCGGATCCGCCAACGAGGTGAGAAGTTATCAACGCTCAGCCTGGCTGAGAGATCTGAGAGGAGCAACGTGCAGAGGTGTGTGTCGCGTACGTGCGAACTGGCGACTCACATGCCTTGTCATTCCGTAGGCGCTTAAAGCCCTGTCTCCAAGCCGTCTTGCAGCTCGCTTAATGGTCGTATCATGAAGGGCTTGTTAGCGAAGACTGGGCCGAAGCTGTGAATACGACAAAGGTATCTTGCATCGGCCGCCTACAGAGTTTCGATAGCATAGCCATCTGAGCTCGAAGATGTCATTTAAAGACGGAGAAGCAGCGTTTGTTTTGATTTCTCAGCCATTCAACCTCTGCATCCTTGATACTTGGCTCCCTCCCTGACACACTTTGCAACCCCACCTATCGCGGTGTTCTCTCCCACGACTTCCCAGCTTTCCCAACGATACCTCCAAACCACACAACCACCACTCACCAAAACATACCCAACACCCACAAAAAGCAAAAGAACAGGCGGTTGCCAGGACTCGAACCTGGGACCTCTCGCATTTGATGTCTTGCGACAGCCCTAAGCGAGAATCGTAACCTCTAGACCACAACCGCTGCTAGGTTGTTGAATCAACTCTGGAAGCTGATTCGATGGAGATTTCGACAGCGGCTGTGTATATGTCCCTTCGACAATTGATAGAAATGCTCGGAAATGACAACTACATCAATCAAAACGATAGTGACATGGCTACCTGGCCGCGCTGAACATCAGCAGTCTATTCGCAAGTCTCAAGATACCGTATCGTTGCTACGTATGGTGTCTGACGAGTTCGTCAATAATTTCCCAACAAAAAATGACATGAAACATAAGGTGGTTCGATGCTGTGGGTTTGAAATTTGAAGACCAACTCGATGAAAAGGTATTCACGGGCCCTATTGGTCACCAAGCGCTCGCAGCAACAGTGCATGCATACTGTGGCATCCAAAAATCCCATTCATTACCATTAAATGCGTACATGCTCAAAGCAACGATCATGAAAGATCAAAATATGCTTCGTCAAGACGAAAAGCGTCACCCTAACCCTAACCCGAACGCGGTCGTACTCGGGAGGCCACTCGATTTTCTTTAAATCAAACAACATAGTATTGGTAGCTAAAGCAAGCATATGTGGACCGTGTCCTCTATCCGTCGATAAGGTTCATGTTGGAACAGAAATGAAGGTGCATATAGGTGCATTAGCTATTACCTTGATCTCGGATCGACGACTCTTTTATTATCTTGATAGTAACATATCCCCATTTTGATACAAAGAGCGATGATACAAGCTCAGAAAGCGCTACAGCGTCGTGTGTGTGTGTGTGTGTGTGTGTGTGTGTGTGTGTGTGTGTGTTAGTTAAATGGTGGGACAGTTCGTCGAGGCTTCGGTATCTTCCAAGTCCTATAACGGGAGATCAGAGGTCGACCCATGAAGAAGCGTTCAGGGTTTGAAGAAGGAACCGTAAGTCGGGAGAAGACACTAACAGTATTTGAGCAACACTTTATGCAGCATGCAAGAAATAAAAAGGGTTATGTACATGCCAAACGCGTCAAGATCAAAGAGAAATCGCAACGCTAACGTACGCCACGCCACATCCGCCGAGGGGTAAAATGCAACTGCAAGCAAAAAGACCGCCACCTCATATGATCGTGATCAAGAATTGATCCTCATACACACACAAGAGACCCGCCAGCCGCATGATCATCATCACGCCTCAGCACCACCAACGGCATGACCATTCGCAGCCGCCGCACGCTCGATGAAGGCCTGCTTCAGAGCATCGTAGACAAAGTGGTACTGGCCCTCGCCTTGCACCATCATCATCCGCTGCTGTCGTAGGGAGTCGACTGTCTCCATGATGGGGTCTCTATCTGCTGGGATGTTATCCAGCTGGCCTGTGTAGAGGAGGGAAAGCAAATAGTCCAGCGCGATGAAAGTACCACTTCGTCCGACACCTGCTGAACAGTGGACAATCCGAGGGTTGTCTTGCTCCGAGTTGGCAAAGTCTGATGCTGCGGATGTGCCGTTTGTTTTGGCATTGGTGGTTGAAGAAGGCGCTGAGTTGAGTTTGGCAGACAGCTGGATTAAGCGGGTGAGGGCTTCGCGGTCTTCGCCTTCGGGGACCAAGAAGTCGGGCCAGCCTGAGAAGAGGAGATGGTAGATGTCCTTTTCTTGGGGTGCGTCGGCAGTTTTGTCCGTTTGTGTTCGAAGTCGCATGAGTCGAATTTCTGATCGTGTGCTCTCATCG
This sequence comes from Cladosporium oxysporum, assembly GCA_035771495.1. Lineage (NCBI taxonomy): Eukaryota > Fungi > Ascomycota > Dothideomycetes > Cladosporiales > Cladosporiaceae > Cladosporium > Cladosporium oxysporum. Next base: position 825,654 of record JAWNKS010000020.1, on the reverse strand, counting down.
TTCTCCGCGCTGATCAAGTCCACAGTACCTTGGAAGCCGTCGCCAGATTCATGATCGAGTGGTATTTGCAAAGGTGATTCTTCTGGTGATAGTGGATAGTACTGGAAGCACTTCTCCCTTCCAGACTCGTGTGTTTGCGTGAGCATAACGACAACAGCAGTTCCGCGAACTTCTGCATTGAGCATGCGGTAGAAGTGGTTGACATTGGTGTTCTTGGGTCCCTGCGTCGCGATGTACCTTCTCTTTCCTAACTGGATCGGCGAAGCGTTGATGTAATCGCTGACGCCCTCTCCGACATTCAACTTGATTCTGTTCTGTGCAAATGGCTCCACGTTGAGGTATCGGTTACGGGCTGTGATGACATCTCCAGTCAAGCGGGACCATTGTGAGGGCTGGTCGGAGCCTGCAGGCTGTTGTGCTCCAGCGAGTAGACGGTTACGCTGTTGCCATTCGAGGTCGATAAACTTGGCGTGGACATCTGTGCGTTGTGTTAGCGAAAAGATTCACCAACATGCCATGCTCTCGATGTACCCGCCTGCTTTCGACTGTGTCAGGAAGGCTGGAAGCTCTTGTGCTCGCATGACGGACATTGCGCGTCTGTGACGGCGGGCTGGTATGATGTCTCGGCCGCGTGCAGACGGAGAGATACAAGGGCGCGTAGTGGGCTGAGCTCGTAGCCGCGCCAGGCAGGCAGATACCAGCCGGCCTTTCTTTTGATGATACGCCGTGGTGGGAGGTGGATGTGGCGAATGAGGGTGAATTTGTGAGAGGCAGTATTTTTTGACTCCAGTCTTCACTGCTGGAGTGTGGTGTTCACATAGTCAGTCAGGGCTGCTTTGCTCTGCTTTGCTGTGCTGTGCCTCCAACAAATGACGTGCCAGGCAGCTCAGCACCGCATCGCACATGAAACAAGCGCCAGCACCCCCACCAGCTCGGCTCGCGGAAACAAACTAAAGAGACCCTTGTTCCAAGCCGCCGTTGGTCGTTTGTTGCCAAAGACTAATCATCATCCATCGTACTCGCTCTCGCATTCTCGCCTGGTGGCAACGGTCCACTGAGCATCCACCATCCATATCCTCTTCACCACCGCGGCCCCGTCTGGACTCTGATCTCGGACTCTGGACTCTGGACCATCGACTCCTCCCTTTACCTCACATCAACATGGCGCCGTGGCTACGACTCCTCGAGGGCTGGGCCGTCGAACAGCTCCTGCGCACTCCCGGCTTCCATCGCGGCGTCGAGAAGGTCGCCAAAACCGTGCATCGCGTGCGCAACGGTCTCCCGAAAGAAGAAGAGGGCGGCACAAGCATCGACCGACCTGATGGGCCTGGTTTCGGACAGCACTTTTTCGACGAGCTTAAGAGCCAGCTCGGTCGCGCGGAAAGATCGGAGCAGAACAGCACCATGCTCCGTGACGAGTCCAAGATTTATGGGAATAAAAAAGAGGAGGCCCATATGCCAAATACAGAAGCTGAAGGATCCGATGCTGCGTGGCGGGATATTCAAAGACGGAGTGCTGAACCACCCAAGCAGCACTTCATGGCGGAATACATGGATGCTCTGCGATCTCAGCTGCGCAACGACAAGTCGAGCAAGTGAGAAAGATATGCTGTGAGCTCACTCCTCACCTTGGGCATTATTTCAAGAAGTTACACAATTTAGCAAGGGCCATCGCACCACCGGCACTGTACTATGCAAGGAATGGAGCCACATGTTTCGAAGGGCTTTTAGTCAGATACTGGGACTCGGGGCCGCGAAAAAGGCAGTTGCGCTCAGCTGCATGGTACACCTCTCGCCATATTGGCCCGAAGGTAGCTACCATATCAGTGTCACAGCACCGGATCGCCCATTGTTTACATCACGGGAAGCCTCAGGTGAAGATCAGTGCTTGCCTTCCGATGCGGGCATCGAACATAGCGTCCTGAGGATGAGTCGAAAGACCATATTATTTGCAAGGACTGGAAAACGCGCAGCCTGGCACAAAGTTGTCTGAAAAGGCCCAGGCAACAGCGTGGCAGACATCCGACCCATGCCGCCGAACCTTGGGATCATCATTGCACACTGCTCTCAACTGGTGGGTTAGGCCGACTTGTTGATGTTGCATTACTGCCCACACGACGCATGCGCATCTTTGGCAGCCTCGATCAGACTCACGGGCCTGTAGCTCCTCCACGAAGTCAAGCGCGCCTTTAGAAGACACGGCGAATACAAGCTCATGACTGACTGCACTTTGTCGTCGACGGGCATGAGAAACCTACGTGATTTTGTGAGATCTATTACAAAATAACAAGTCTTCAGCACTGGTATCACGGGCCGGCTAAAAAGCGAAGTGGTGGAACCAATAAACCCGATTTGGCGATGGCTTCCAATAGCTTGCGTCGACATGCAGACACGAGGATCTTTTCTTTTGGAATTGGTTGGCAGACTTCTATACTTTAGGCAAGTCTTTTCAGTCAGAGTCTTTAGTACTTACCACTGAGATCTTGTAATACTCTTGCTACTACAAAATCTTTCTTGACCTCCAAAGCAAGGCGTATTTCACTTGATGACTAGGCATTCCCCTAGGTTCAGTAATCTGATATACACATCGTCCCGCCTGCATAGAAGCGAGGCTGACGCAGCTGAAGCGTGCAAGCCACCGGCGGAAACATTGCATCACGCGATTGCCCAATGATCGCTCCATGGAATCTATTTAATTATATCTATTAGTCCACTTTAACTTGATATCCAGCGCTGTTACACAAAGACTATCAAGGCTCGAACAAATAATGCGATTACTCACGATTTCAGTCTATCTCATCGCCGCATGCGAAGCGCACAACCACACTTCTCGCATATTCTCTGCCGCAAATGCCGACCGCATTGACCTGAACAGCATCCCTGTACTCGCCGAAGCGCTCACATCCATCCAAGCGATCTATGACCTTACAAACACAACGCTTCCCACAGGTATCGCAAAAGGATCCATCATCGACGTCCATGCACATGTCGTCCCTCCGTGGTATCGCATTATTGTCCCCAGCACAGGCCAATCTCCAACACCTGCATGGAGTCTCGAGACCCATCTCACTTTCATGGCTGGGGCGGGAATCAAGCATGGCGTTTTGTCTATTGGAACTCCTGGATCGGTGGTCTTTCCCGGGTCGCAGGTGAAGTCGGCGCCGTTGGCTAGGCTTTTGAATGAGTATCTCGCAGCTGTAAATGCTTGATTTCCAGACAAGGCCGTAAACGGAAAGACTGATATGGTAATCTAGCTCGCCTACAAATTCCCAGACATCTTTTCCTTCTTTGCGGTGATTCCGTTCCCGTACACAGACTCAGCGTATAGTCTCCGACGTTCTTTCCACATTAATCATGATATTACTGACCACATCCCAGAATCACCGAAGCAGAACACGCCCTCACCCACCTCAACGCCTCCGGCCTAGCCCTCCAGTCAAACCACGAAGGCTACTATCTCGGCAACGTCATCTTCAAACCCTTCTTCGCCTTCGCCAACAGCACCACCAAACACCCTCCCATCTTCGTCCACCCCGCCGGACCCTGCCTCCGCTCCACCACCACCAACGGCAGCCTAAGCCTCACCAGCGCCAACCCAACTCTCTACCCCGAAGGCATTGTCGAATTCTACTTCGAAACCGCGCGCACGTTCATGGATCTCACTGTCACGCAGACTCTCGCCAACTTCACCGCGCTCAAATGGCTCGTCCCGCACGCTGGAGGAGCTTTCCCGTCTATCATCGACCGCTTCCTCGCGTCGCAGCCCGGGGACGTACAGGCTAGGAGTCGCGCGGCGTATGCGACGAGGTTGTTCTGGGATGTCGCGGGGCCGGTGTTCCCGAGGCAGGTGCTGGGGCTGTTGGGGTATGGTGTGCCGGTGCGGCAGGTCGTTTATGGCTCGGTAGGTGAAACGCTTCGGAAATGCTGTGGGTTTTTTCGGGAGAAGTATGTGCTGATCTGTTTGGGGGGATTGTAGGATTTCCCGTACGCACCGCCGAGTACTTATGGGTATGAGATTGGCGCTGTGCGGAATGCGTCGTTTCTGACAGAGGAGGAGAGGGAGGGGGTTTTGGCGGAGAATAGTAGAGCGATTTTCGAGTGAAGGTATTGGTGATGGTGAAGGCTTGGTTTGGTGTTGTTGCTCGATGATAGCATTAGTACGAAGCATTGATGATTTTGTGACCTGTCTGAATAGAACTGCTTTGAAATCGTTACTTGCAGGGTGTTGTGTGAATATCGCATGGCCTGTTTCATCTTGCGAGATCGTTATCGGATGCTTTTGCTTTCGTATATTTGACTTTGTTGCATGCTACTGTACCATGTTCAAGTGTTTCGCATTTATCCTTGGCGGGCAAAAACCTTTGGGATGCGATCCCACCTTTTTAATCGCTTGACTAGCCTTTACACACATCAAAAGCTTCGTTCGAGTGCGAGAGGTATCAGATTTACTGTGGTGACAATATTACTCCCAAGAAGTTATCGACAACATCGGCAGTTCATTGAGTGATTTATTGATAGTTCCAATTTACGTTTTGTCTACTCGAAGGTTCCCGCACATGGAGGATGTATATGCTTTGCTGGCTCCACGAGGCTGGATGTATCCGAGCTCATTGGATGCCGATCAACGCTGATCTCACATCATGCTTCAGTCTACAAAATGCAGCGGCCCACGCGTGAAGACCTGTCATTTAAATGATAGACAGTGCGCCCGCCCGACCTAACATTTCACGTCTAACCCACGCATACGCTTCTCAGAAAATGAAGGCCCAATATCTTATCTTCCTGCTCGGTGGCGCGTTGTCATTGGCCAATAATGTGTCTTCACCACATGACTTGGCTCTGCGGATGCTCGCAAGTATTGAGCAGAGGGGCCAAACGACTCTAGACCCCGGCAAGAGCACTGGCTACATCCAACTGGCGCTGTTCTGGCAGGCTTTGGCTGTCGCCACCGAACCGCCGCCTGTATCACCGGCCAACGACGACCTTCGCCCAGCACTCGATGAAAGCCTCGCGTCTGCCATCCCGGCTTTTGCGAACATCACACGCGATGCGGACCTTCCTCTCGATCGGCTCTCGCTGGCTTCGGACATGGTTTCTTGGACTCTCAGGGCAGGAAATGATACAACTCAAGCCACGAAGTATCTTTCCACTATAAGCGCCCTCAATGCTTCTCTCGCTTTGCAGCCGCGCAATGCGAATGGCGGGCTGTGGTACTACAACAACGTCAACAATCTCACTACTTATCGGAATCTGAGCTACCTGGATGGCATGTTCTCTTACCCGCCATTCGTCACCGTCCTGCCGCAGCTCAATGACAGTTATGCCAATCCTCTGGCGCTCGATTCGGCACTGCAACAAATTCAGATCCTCTACGATATCTGCGTCCTACCGTCGGGTCTATTGGTGCACGGATACGATGCCCTCAAAGCTCACCACTGGGCTAATGCTACTACGGGCGCGAGCCCTGAGGTCTGGGGTAGGAGTCTGGCGTGGTATTCCCTTGGAATCCTCAACACGCTCGAGGCTGCTGGCTGGGTCCCAGCTCTGAAGTCTTCCGAGGCGTATGCGACTCTGAAGACGTTGTTCCAGAAAGTGATGCACGCTCAAGTCCAAGCAGCAGAGCGCAGCAAAGCCCTCACTGGCGTCCCAGGGGTTTGGCAGGTCGTCGACAAACCTGGCGATGCTGGGAACTTCGTTGAGGCGAGCAGCAGCTTCATGACGGTGAACACTCTGCTTCGGGGTGTGCGTATGAAGTTGCTTGATGATAAGTACGACTCAGCCGCTGATGGGCAGGACGACGACTACCCCGAGGGCATCGTTTCTGTCGCCACTGAGATCTACAAGTCAGTCTCGGCAGAGTATCTGATCACTCATGCCAATGGATCTTTGAGCCTGAACGGCACGAGTAGCGTTGCGAGTTTGAGTCCGCAGAACGTCAGCTACGCTTATTATACCACGAGACCTACGGAGCTGAACTCGTTGATTGGTACGAGCGCTTTCGCGCTTGCTAGTTGGGAGATGGGATTGTTAGATGCTTGAGCCTGCAAGAGGCTTTTCGGTTCGAAGTAGGAACAAACCCGCGCGTGTTGAGCATACAAGCTAGCTGGTGTATCTACATGGGTTTCGACGAATAATCCATCTCTGCGCTTGACATAATATGAAGTATACACTGGTGATATACACCTATCAGCTCAATGTAGCCGCAGCGCTCGGCGACTCTACAACATCCAGATTGCTATGAATGCCCTACATCAGCCCTGTTAGCCATTGCACAAAACCAATTTACTCTTGTTCTGGTCAACTTACACGATGGCCACATATCCAACACTTTGCAGCTTGTTGGCACCAGAATCCTGGGTAGTACTATTTGTATCGCCGCCACCGTTCTCGGCCGTTCCATTGGTCTCTTCGCCACCAGCCGTCTCGTTCCCTAAGGCACTTCCGTCTACAACAGTAGTCCCATTGCCGCTGTCGCTTGCATCAGATCGCAACGCGGTTTCCACGCAATTTGCATGGAAGCGTGCAGATCTATCATAAGTCTGCAACGAAAGTCGGCCTTGCACGTCTGCGCGCGAAGGTAGGTCCATGAGATTCATCGTGTCCTCTGGTAGGTGCACGGAGGCGTTAGAAAAGCTGGCCACGCCGCCGCTCGCTGGACACAAGTCTGCGATCCCGACGGAGCAAGGATCGAGCTCAGCTCTGTACACCTCGTCGCCATCTGCCTCCACGGCGATGCTGAGAGTCGTGTTGCCTGGGACGGTGGCGAAGCCGCTGAAGCTGAATGTTAAGGTAGCATTGCCGGGAAAGATGGACATATCGAGACTGGTCGTCGAATTCGTGGGGAGGTCATTTTGACAGGAAGTGATCTGTCCGTAAGAGCGGAATTCGGCATCGCTGGCGCTGACTTGGTTGGACTGGAGTAGCAGCAATGCTGCCATCGAGAGCGGCGTTTTGAACAGCATATTGAGCTTCGCGATAGACGTCGTGAGCTTTTAGTTCATGTACAGTCGACTAGCCTGGGCTCCGGGCTGCATATCACGAGCTTAAAACGCGCTTCAGACTTCTGCGTATAGTGGTACTTCGAGCTGTAAGAGTAGCTAGAAGACTGTTGTTTTCTAGTCAATATCGTCACGCTTCCCATGTCAAACTCCTGTCTCCGCGACGTGACACAGGGGGAGTTGCGAAGGATGCCGGCACATCTCCGAGAGACTGTTCAGCTGTCACGTAATGCGAACACTCGGAGGAAGCGGTCATCCATTATTCTCCCAAACACTGGACAATTTGATCACGCTTTACCTGCATGCACACCCCCAGGACCAGTTGTCGCTGGTGTCGATGAAGTTTTCTCTTGCTTTCCAATGAATTTGAGGAGCCAACCCGCAAAGATAGAGATAAGGAGGAAAGTGCGACAAATTCGCTGTGCCGGCGGCCTCCGCTTCAGCACGATAGACGCTCCAAATGGCTGTTCGACAGCGAGATAAGGCACAGATTCTAGTTGACCTCCCTAAATCGGTGGACTCCGACCCATAGAAGATAGAGGCTACAAAGGGTAACTTGATAGCGAGATATGGCGAATGGGCGCAGTCCTACTAAGTGCTGTGCCAAACGGTATAGGCGTGTCTTCTTGAGATAAGTATTTAATGGTGTTGTGGTAATCTTCGAGCCCTCCATTGACAACTGCATCGCTACATTACACGAAGAGGACAAACAGCGAAATCATCACAACTGAACAATGGCTATCAAATCACTAGTCGAGGTCCGCCCTTTCGCCGACAAACCACTGGGTGCTGAAGTCCGAAATGCAGACCTGGAAAACTTGAGCCACGCCGACTTCGACGTTATTCGTCGTGCTTTATACACATATCAGGTCCTTCTCTTCAAAGGTCAACAAGGCTTTAGCCCCGCAGGCCAATACGAGCTCACCAGGAGATTTGACCCGGAAGCGACCTCCTACGGTCACGGCAAGACTTTGGACGAAAAGAAAAGCGTCCTTCACCCGGATCTCAAGACCATACCTCACCAAACTCAAGTCCAGGTAATTGGCAACGGACCTGTCGCAGAGTATGAGGGCCTGAAAGACATCCAGCTGAAGCACCCTCATCATAAGACTTTCCACAAGACCAGCGTTCCAGCTTCAGAGGACCGCGAGTTCACACGCTTCTACCGCTGGCACATTGACGCCGCTCTTTATGCTTTGAACCCTCCTCGAGTCACCACATTGATGGCCGTGAGTGTTCCCAAGTCGCCACCACAAAAGCTGCGATACGACGATGGCTCGGGTGATGAAATCACTGTGCCACGTGGTAGCACCGTCTTTGCATCAATGGAGAACACATACGATTTGCTCTCTGAAGAGGACAAGGCCTTTGCGCGTAGCACTCGCGTCCAGTACCACGCACACCCATACATCTGGATGTCAGGTGCACGATCACGTTCAGACGGCTTGGGCATGGAGTCAGACGGTCTAGAATTGTCCGACGCCGAACTACCACCGATTGAAGAGGATAAGATTGCCATCTTGCCCATGTGCTGGAAGAACCCAGTCACTGGACGATTGGCATTGCAGGTGCATCCATCAGCTGTAGAGAAGCTGCACCTCGCCGACGGCAGCGTGATTGACGACTTGAAGGAGGTCAGAGAAATCATACACAAGCTGCAAAGACCCGGTATCGCGCCGGAAAAGGTTTACCCGGTGAACTGGGAGGATGGTGATCTGGCGATTTTCAACAACCATGCGGTCTTGCACAGTGTGACGGGCAGCTTCGAGCCAGACGAAGTCAGGATCTTCCGCCAGTGTAACATGGCCGCAACCGAGCCTCCTGTTGGACCATCGGCACATGAGATCGGGGTTTGATGATCGCAAGCGATACCTTTATAACGATGTATATGAATCAGCTGTGCAAAAGCTCCAGAATAACACCGCAACTTACACGGCGACATGAATTACCATAGCACACTATCAGACATGACAGATGCCAAGTCCAGTAGACCAGGCTTCCGGAGGTTCGACAATGCCAGTCGTAGTGTGCAGGGATGTTCCTGCTTTCCCCCGACGCCCTGAAGTGCCCAAATCGTCAGAGCTTGTGCATTCGATCAGGCTTTTACCGAATTATGGTCTGCAAATAGTGTCTTCATATATCTGGCGATTCAGTTCTGTGATCGCCTTGCGCTATTGACTATAGGCGCATGCTGCATTTTTCATTCGGGGGTTGCGCTGCCCAAAGCTCCATCGGATTTCTGCTCAAGCCATTCGGAGTGGAGACCGGCAGTGTTAAAGAGTCAGGACGCCTGTCATACAGCACCTTTAGTTGACTACAAGCTGGGGAGCAATGTATTTACCTCGCTGAATAAGGGGCTTTCGGATTGCGGCTGTTGCGCCATGTCACCAAGTTTTGCAACCCACGTGGTGACTTTCCAAGTACCCGACGACGACACAGGACCTCTTTTCTCAAGTCGCATTTGGGAAGCATCTCAGAATCGCAGAAATCGGACACTGAATCAACCTCGAGTGAAACGCCCACAGCTTACAATGCTACGATGCGGATGAAAGTTCGAGGTCGACTAGTGGTATACTATTGACCTTTCTGGAGGATCCATTGCGCTTGCCACTGCCACGCCACACCTGCAATGTATTACATCTCCGTCGAAGAATGACCGTGATGAGGACTCAGGAGAATATCAATAGATCATTCATTCTTTTCCATAGTGGGTCGTCCGCAAACAGCACAGAGCCGTGGAAAGTCGACGTTCGCTTACAGGACGTGTTGATGTCAATTCTGGCCAAGATAAGGCCATCGTTAGGCGTGCTCTTGCAAAGGGGCAGCAAGACATCTAGCCGAGTCCATAATGCCGCTACATTCGATGTATGTCAGAGCAGCTGCCGCTTAAAAGAGTGTCGCCAAGTGCCGGAGGTGAACCTGATCGAGAGTGACTTGTCTGCATACAGGATGATGCAGAACCACAGCGAGCGCAGCCACCAACGTTATCGCGCCGACTGTGATGTTCAGTAGGGATACAGGGCTCAGTATGCCCTTCGCTTGCCAATCGCGCAGGGATGTCGTGCTAGATATAGGGAAGCGAAGAAGATGAGACGGAAGCGGAGGCTGTCAACCGCGTGCGTGAACATTTTCGCAGGTGTAGCCGGAGGCACAGGCGCTAAGACAAACCACGCGAGCGTGATGAGACGCCGGGATTGCCCCAAAAGGGCGGCTGTCTGTCAAGGTGAAACCTCCGTGTCACATACACTAACCCTAATGCCACTATATCTACTCCTAACCAGGCCTTTTAGGGCCGTGTTCGATGTGTGGAGCGCTTGGGATGGTAGAAGGCTGCACGTCGGGGTGTGTATAAGGATGCGAATGGGACGCATGTTTTGAAACGGTAGGTCTCTCATTCGTTTCTCATACGCCGTGCCTTGTGCAAACAACAATCTTTTCATTTTTAACAATCGTTCAACATTCATTCATTACCTATTATAACAAAGACATCATCATGCCTTCGCACACCAACATGCTGCAGGCGGCCCTGCTGACCAGTGGTCTCGCCATCCAGTCGGCCTATGCCTACACTCAAGTCAACGTTCCTTCGCCTTTCATGTACAAGAACATCGACCCCATCGTCTTCCCTGGAGAGCACGGCAAATCTCATCTTCACTCTTTCTTCGGCTCCGACGCCGTCAACGTCAACACCAAGACCAGCGACGAGCTTCGTGCTGGCTGCACCAACGCAGAGAACCCGAACGATCTGTCCGTCTACTGGGTGCCTACGCTGTTGGCACAGTCCGGTAACTCTTTCGTGCCTGTCCCAGTCATGCGATTCAGCGCATACTACGGACTTGGAGACACTCCGGCCGAGATCCCGATCCCCGAGAACCTGCAGATGCTCGCTGGTGATGCTAAGGCCCAGACACCCGAGGCCATGCCCAAGGAGGCCCACGCCGAGTGGTGGTGCGAGAACGATGCGGCGAGCCCGCTGGACAAGAACGGTTTCCCCAGCAAGACCTGCTCTACTCATCTCCAGCAGTTGCTCTACTTCCCGAACTGTAAGTACTAATCATTCCTGGTGGCTTGTCCAAATATGTGCTGACGATCTGAACAGGTGTCAACCCTACCACTCTCGAGACCGGCTACAAGGCAGGCCAGCCCGGTAACTACAAGGCTTGCCCTGCAGGCATGAAGGCTATGCCTCAGTTGCGCTTCTCTATCCGCTACGACCTCCGCAAAGTCCTCCCCAATGGATGGAGCGGCACCGCACCCATCAAGCTTGCCAGCGGCAATGCATACAGCTCGCACGGTGACTTCATCAACGGCTGGACTGTGGAGGGAGGAAAGAACTTGGTCCAGGCGACCACCGAGAAGCAACACTACATCTCCGTGAACGGCGCCCTTGGAAAGGACGGCCAGAAGCCCACTTGCAAGGCTGTTGACGCCGATCCCTCCCACGGCACCAGCGACTACGCCCAGAGCGTTGCAGCCATGAGCAAGCGTTCTGTCCCTGCCGTTGGCTGGACCTCGCGCGACAGGTTCGCAAAGACCAACTAAGGCAGAACAATCGGAGGAGAGACGTGGAGCCGGGAGTGTAGATCATGTGTACTTATCAGCAAGAAGATGCAGGTTGTAACATGTAATTATTGTCGAAATGCAGCGCTGCAGTCAAACATTGAGTTTTCGACTTTCAGTCGTGATGGACATTTCGAGCCACCATCAGTAGAGGTCAGCATCCAAAGGCCTCGATAGCCTATCAAAAACCCATGTTGTAGTGGCCGATAGCCTCCACCAAGATAGCCGCGATGTCACCTGCGACCGACGTCTTTCGGCCCAGGAACCACAAACACCTTGCGCAAGTGTCAATTCGCTGAACAGCATCTCTAATAGTCTCGCCGTCGGCTCCCGACAGTAGTTGCGACTGCGTCTCTAGCCCGTTAAGGACTTCCAAATGGTACAATGATGCCTTAGCGAAAGCATTGACTAGCAGAATCGTCCATGGCTCAGTGAGCAAGGAGCCCTGGTTCACAGCAAAGTGAAGATCTGGTAACTGTCCGGCGCCTGAACTGCGCTGTGCAGGGGTGGTCACCCGAGCGATGTCGGATAATTCGTCGGCACTTAGCTTTCGCATGACTGTAGTGAGGTCTTCTGCAATGCGCGAAAGGCTAGACTGCTCGAAACCCATATTGTTATTGTCAACGAACTCGATAAGATCCGCCAACATCAGCGCACCGAGATTCCAAGGAACCAGAATGCAAACGAACCAGCTCTTGATGCGAGGTGGAATGGTGTTGTAGTCGCGTATCAAGCCGCGGAAGAAGGCGCCATAAGTTGAGTTCCAGTATCGATAGAGTAACAAGGCGCCGCTGATAACATCCTCGATGGCCTTGGCAGACTCCCGTTTGCGCAGAGTGTTTTGCAAGTACGAGATGTAGCGGAAGAGCAATACCTTGACGGGAGCAGATCTTGCTACTCCCTCGGCAGCATCATGGTAGCTGCATGGCCAACGAAGCGACAAGCTTGGTTTATCGAGATCGTCCTGCACAAACAAACGGGCCTCCCAGCGACGGTTGACGGGGGTGCCCGGATTGTTCTCATCCCTCTCAAGAGCCTCATGCTGGCAATCCTCATCAGCAAGTGCCACAGGCTTCTCGCTGATTGACGAAGACACAGTGTCCAGCATCACAGCAAACCAGTACAGGAGGCCAATGGTCGATCTGTCCTCGGCCATCAATTTAGCTGGAGGCTCACCAAACATGCTGAAGCCAGTTTCGGCGGCGTCCAGCCGGAATTTCATGCTGTGCACTTTGCGAGTGGCGCGTTCGACAAAGACTGGCTGGTTTTGTATTGCCAACATCTTCATCACTTCTCTTTTTCGCTCAGCAAAGCTCACAATGTATCCATGGCGTCCTTGGCTGATTCTCCGGCGGGGTTTTGTGGGCTTTTGTACCAATCCAAATATCAGTTCTGCGTAGACAACACGGTAAGACTCCAAGTCCGAGCATTCTTGAAGCGCTTGTCTGGCTTGTTCCCAAGTCGATTGTTGAACGTTCTCCTCGAAATTTGGCTGACCGTTCTGTCCAAACATGTCCAATCGAGATGATACGTAGTCTGAGCCACCTTGGATGCCTTGCGACCACTGCGTGGCAAATGCCATGATAGCCAAAGATAATGCCTTTGACGCCGCGCGGTTTTCGCCTCTGGTAAGAGCCAACTGTCCAGTCCTTTGGGCAACTCGATCGAGCTGGACAACACGACTGTAGATGTTATTCGACCAAGTGGCCCCACAGACTTGGCGAAGTCGATTGCTGGGCATTACTGCTGTAGGTATGAGTGTTTGAAGCTGTTGGCCAGCCTTTCCTTTGTATGGGCACGTATCCTCTGCCAGCCAGCAAGCTAGGTTATTCTCCAAGACATCGTGGTATATACCGAGAAGACTGTCCGTTATCAAGGTGTTGTTCATTGTGGTCATCACACCGTGATCTGCGTTGAAGGGCGAGATTGTTCTGTTCTTGGCTTGAATATTCGCAGCTTCTTGCGCGTATGCTTCTTTCGTCCAGTTGTCCTCATTCGGGACATGTGGCTGTGCAAGATTCGGTTGTTCGTATGCAATTCCAGAGTATACGTCCGGATTGAGCCCCAATAGCGACTCCTGATATGCGTTCAGAATTTGTGTATCGCCGGCAACGGGAAAGCTGGAGACAGATCCAAGAGGCAGTGATTGTGTTGGTGACAGCGTGTGAGACAGTGTCAAGTCCAAGCTTGGAGCGAACTGTGGTAAGCTCGAAAGATCATATGAGCAATCCGAGAATACTTCTGCGTATTTGAGATCTGACGAACAACTCGGAGATGCAGTCAGAGTGCCTCCCATGGCCAGGGTTGGATCCTGCCACGAGACGTTCTCGCCAGACGAAGGCGTCTCCAAAGACTGTAGCATATCTTGAAGGAGGTCATCGTTGTCAACATAATTTGAAACATCATGGGCGCTGGGTGCTGCGATTTCGGTTGAGCTGTCTGTCCTTTGCCGTTTGAGACGTGTCACAGGCTGGGTCTCCTCGCTTTGAGGTTTGCACGCCGGTGTGGCAAGCCGAGTCTCTCCCCAGTAGACGTTGAAGCTACAATCTTTCCTTGTCCTGGCGCAGTATGAGCACGGGCGCAGTTGGTTTCCTTCCTCAGGTGGAGCAATATTCAGGGCATAGCCATCGCATGCCTTCCTTGAACGCCTACACTGCTCACAAGAGTGGTTCTGCCGACGTATCTTCGGAGCCGACATGATGCTGAATAGATAGAGACACGAACGGGTCCGGGGAGATGGTTATTGCTGGGGTCGAGTCAAGACAGCGGAGCATGGAGCTGCGCATCGCCGAAGTACTTCCCTTGTGCTTCTTCAGGCCAGGGCGCTCATGTCTTCCGGTGCTCCGGGCTGCAGTATTAACAGGTGCCAGGTTCCAGGTGGGTCGCTTGTGAACATTTAGAGATAGCTCTCCCTCGAACGGGCAAGGGGCCAGGAGAACAGATGGGGTGGCGACAGAGAAATCACCCCGCCATCGAAGGATCCACATGGATCCACTTCCCCCGGACACGGAAAAATGGGGAAGTCGAGGGAACTGTGGGAAGAGGCGTTGCGTGTGGATCTGGATCTGCTCTCTGATCCGCACCTCCACTCCATCCACGTGCATCATGCAATTCGGAGCCGACGCGGGCCGTGAGCTCGCAGCTCTGCATACTACACTCGAGGCGAAACGAATCCGATTGTGCGCAAGGTGATAGCATTCTGTGACGACAATGTCTCGATGGGTGCGATGATGGTTCACCGGACATTGTAAAGTACTAGAGAGCCAAAGACTCTACACGATTGCGACGGCCACGATACTGGTCGAGTTACACGAGAACTTTGAGCACTGGTCGGTGCTTGGGCGCGGTACCGAGCTGTTCTGTGCATACAAACTTACCATCGTGCGGTACCGATAACGATCCTCTCGGTTCCGACAGAGAGACAGTAGGTCGGCGTATGCTGTTGCAATAATATAGCATCATTGATGTTGTATACTCTAAAGGCTACAACGTACATAAAAGAGAGGCCCATTGTCCCCTCAGACACAAGTGAGAACCATAGCACACACAAACTCCATCACGTCTGAATCTCTCCTATCCATAAACAGCACTTCGATCCAGAACATCTTCATCATGGCTGTGGCAATTGGAATACCTTCTCACATGCGCCCCGTACCCGGCTCTATCAACATCGCCCCAGCCAGCTTCCCACTACCCGCGAAAGCAGCCAGGTCTACCAACCCCACTGAGATCGCTGCCAACTTCATTCTATCATTCAACGATGCTTTGAAGAGTAAAGCTCTCCTTGAACTCTCTCTTCTGTTCCTAGACAATGGCTTTTGGCGAGACCATCTCGCTCTTACCTGGGAGCTGCGTACTCTCCAGGGACCTCCACGCATCTACGATTTTCTGAAAGGTGCAGCAACGTCGAAAGACGGTTTCAGACTCCAGAATATCTCTGTGGATGCATCCAACGTAGTCAGAGCACCAAAGTTCGCACCGATTGATGCAGATGGCGAGGTCATCGGCGTGCAATTCTTCCTTAACATAGATACAGTCCACGGTACCGGTCAAGGTCTGGTTCGCCTGGTTGAAGAGGCTGGCAACTGGAAAGTCTTCACCCTTTATACCAGATTGGAGGAGCTCAAAGGGCACGAACAAAACATATTCGACAGACGACCTGTTGGCGCAGAGCACGGAGGCAAGCCAGGTCGGAGCAACTGGGCGGACAAAAGGGCAGAGGCGCTCGACTACACCGATGGATCTGAGCCTGCAGTGCTGGTTGTTGGTATGTCCCCAATCATCAAACGCAGTGGAGATATTGCTAATCTCATATCATGTAGGTGGAGGTCAAGCTGGCCTTACAGCCGCAGCACGTCTCAAGACCATGGGAGTGAACACACTCGTCATCGACCAGAACGCTTCAGTCGGCGACAATTGGCGAAAGAGGTACCATCAACTCGTGCTGCACGACCCGGTCTGGTACGATCACCTGCCGTATCTCAACTTCCCGCCCCAGTGGCCTATCTTCACGCCAAAGGACAAGCTCGCCCAGTTCTTCGAGTCATACGCTACCTTACTCGAGTTGAACGTCTGGACTGGTACTGAACTAGTCGACACGAAATGGAATACGGAGGAGCAGCGCTGGACCGTCGTTATCAATCGCAGAAAAGCAGATGGCACCAGCGAGACTAGGACTTTCCATCCCAGGCACATCATCCAGGCGACAGGCCACTCAGGTAAGAAGAATATGCCTTCCATGACAGGTATCGAGACCTTCGCCGGAGATCGCCTCTGTCATTCTTCCGAGTTCCCTGGTGCGCAGAGCAATAGCCAAGGCAAGAAAGCAATCGTGGTCGGATCCTGTAACTCCGCACACGACATTGCGCAGGACTACCTCGAGAAGGGTTACGATATCACCATGGTCCAGCGCTCGACTACTCACGTGGTCTCATCCAAAGCCATCACCGACGTTGGCCTCAAGGGTTTGTTCTCCGAGCACGGCCCGCAAGTCGATGAAGCAGATATCCTGCTCCATGGTCTTCCGACTCCTGTTCTCAAAGCTCTGCAGGTCAAAGTCTGCGCGCTGCAAGCCGAACATGACAAGGATATGCTTGCAGGTCTGGCCAAAGCAGGCTTCAAAGTCGACAGCGGACCAGATGGTGCAGGCCTCTTCATCAAGTATTTCCAGCGCGGCGGCGGATACTACATCAACGTTGGCGCTTCTGAGCTCATCGCTTCCGGACAGATCAAAGTAAAGCAAGGACAAGAGATCGAAGCGGTGCTCCCGCATGGTTTGCGCTTCGCCGATGGTTCAGAGTTGGAAGCGGACGAGATCGTCTTCGCTACTGGATACCAGAACATGCGCACTCAGACACGGACGATCTTCGGGGACGAGATCGCGGACAAGGTCGGAGATGTATGGGGCTTCAACGAGGAAGGTGAAATGCGCACGATCTGGCAGCGAAGTGGACACCGTGGGTTTTGGTTCCATGGCGGTAACCTTGCTATGTGTCGCTACTACTCGAGGCTGCTCGCGCTGCAAATCAAGGGATTGGAAGAAGGCCTTTATGAGGTCGATGAGGTGTAGAGTGGTGAGATGCGAAGCAAGACTGGACCGGACTCACCTGTATTCACTTTTTACATTCCTATGCGTTCCTCAAACCGTAAGCCCTGGTCCAATCTCCAGCACATACTCCATACAATGCTCCTCGAGATTTGCCTCGCGATACTTTTCCATACCACCTGTGACACCATCTGAGTCCACATCCCAGTTTCCAGATTGCAAGTTCTCGTACCAAAGTACCAGAACTGCCAAAAGTTGTGGTGGATGACGCGCAATGAAAGGGTTCCAGCCAATCTGATAAAGCGAGTCATTGCATTCCGGGAGTGGTTTCTGGTCCGCCATTCTCGCCCAGCTATCCCCACCGCCCACGTTGTACGGCAGGATGAGCACTATGCCGTCTTCCCATGGTGCAGCGTCATGTAATTTGTCGCAGGGCTCAAGGTAAAGCCCTGCAGGGATACTGCATTGGGGATGATAGCCGAGCGGAGTAGTCGGTACAGCCATGCCCTCGCCACGCAAAATGAGGATGGGTGGGATTTCAGTACCTTCTCGCGAAAAGGACGACGCGTAGGGTTGGTCCGACAATTCTTCGATGGTCTGGACTCGAAGACCAGGTGCAATGTACTTGAAACGCGGCTTCATAGCCCTAGCGAAGAATCGTTTGGCGAAACAGTCTGGCATGGCATCCAAGAGTTGATCATTCGCTAGCCCGTATGTAGGCTCCGCATCGACGTTGGCGTGTCCAATACGATCGTGGATCTCTTCAACAAGAATATTCCACATCTCCAATGTGTCTTTGAGATCTTTCTCGGTGCTGGGCATGCATGTCCATGGATTAACAGCACCCTTCTGCTTGGTGTGTCCTGTAGCCGGGTCTACTATCATGGCATTTGGTCGATCGCGGGCGTATCTCAAGCCAGAGAGAGCAGGGTCAGGTGCATCATAGTAGGCCACGTCGTCCGCGAATTCGAGGTCCTTGTGAAAAGCGACGACCTTGCCAGTCTCGATCATTTCGACGTACACTGTAAGCACTGACTCCAGTTTCTGCCAGGGGAGATCTTCATCGACACTGTCGTCATGTATGTTCAGGCCTAGCAGACACATGTGTGTCTCTTGATCGTAGCTAAGGAATTAGTATGTAACTTTTGCCATGAGAGTGTTCAATTCTACTGCGTGACAGAGATCAATGCCTACTTACATCAAACCATCTGGTTTAGATGCGTGTGTTTGATCGGTACAATAAAGAGTGTAATACCGGTTATCGTAGTCAGGATCTTCCAGGTCCTCTTTGAAGCCCAACTCAATGTCGCCGGCATGTCGCAGGCCAATCAGATAATGAAAGAAATTGAAGTCGTCTTCGTAAAAGTCGTAGGCGCGTTTCAGGAACTCGATCACGGAAAGGTGAAGCCGCGACGTCGTGTCACCCCGCTCTGGATTGTCGCTGTGGTGATCCCACCACGTTGTTCTCGGCATGTCATCTACAGGCCTTCCACTTGCCGTCCAGCCGTGTTCGACGATGGCATTATGTAATGCTGCGCAGCGCTGGAAATCGAGGCCATCAAGATCGTCACGAGGAGGATATTCGGTAGTTACCTTGAGACCTAACCCTTGCGATCGCAGATGACATTGTTCGCTTCAGGTAGATGTTGACTCCCACAATTTTGGAAGACAGTCGTCATGCAGAATACCTCTCGATATTCATGCGGATTTCACCACCGAGCAAGTCCCGTTCCATCGGCGCTAAAGCGGTCCGCGGAGGGACTTTCACAAGGATGGCATCCACAGATTGATTGCTTTCAACGTCGTGCAGAAGACATTAGGAATAATGCGTTGCGTTGAGAACATCTGAGGACACTCCGCCCCGTGAAATGCCGACAGTGAGGTCCAGTTATCAGGGCCGCATCCAACCGCGCAGCAAAGAGAGGATCATGGTTAAGTGGCAGAGAACAGATAGACACTGAGTATAGCAATGTCTCGATTCCAGCGACACTCAGTCAGTAAGATGATGACTTGGTCTTTCAAAGAAATGTGCTGATGTGTTGCGCGAGGAACATGCGCAGTTCTGGATCGAGTCAAGCTTCAGCTTCGGGGCTCGCCGATTTCATTCTTCCTTCCAGCATCATCCAGGCATGAGACATGACGTCCTTGGTCGAGGGCACTTCCAATGTTCAGAGATAACTGATACTGGTAGCAAGTAAATACCCATCAAGTACAGTACGTCGAGTCTTCGCTCTTGTTGTCGTGCTGCTCTCACTCCTGTGGTGCACACTGCTTCTCATACCATCCTGTAGTCTGACTAGACATCCCCAACATAACCTCTTCAGCACATCTGGCCAAGATGGCCTCCCGATCGATTCCCAAAGTCGTGCGCTACAAATTCGTATTCTTCAGTCCGCCGCAGAGTCTTTCTGAGATCAAGTCTGCAATTTTTGCCACTGGTGCCGGCACATTTCCAAATTACAGCGAATGTTGCTTCGTCACGCCTGGAAAGGGACAGTTCAGGCCGAGTGACAGCGCGAATCCGGCCATCGGTACGAGAGGAGAACTGGAAGAGGTTGAGGAAGTCAGGTGTGAAATGATTTGCAACGGGCGGGAGGTCACAGAGCAAGCGGTCGCGGCGCTGAAGAAGTAAGAATACGTTTTTGCCGTACCGTTCGTATCACGAGCACTGACCAAAGCATCACAGAACTCATCCTTACGAGGAGCCTGTGTACGAAGTCTACAAGCTCGAAGACTTCTAAAGTCAGCCGAGATGCAGTGATTTCCTTTTTTCAATAATGTCCCTGTATATCGATTTCCACGTCTCGACCGTGCAGTATCGCTCTCCCGAAGATCACCACGCCTCATCGCTCGGCTCCAGCTCTGCCTCCTCGACCCCAATACTCCAAGCATCCTTCCCAAAACCACATTCAATGGCCTTCCACCCGTCTGTCGGCGCTTGCTCAAACATCACTCTTCCTGCCGCAGGCCATCCAGCAACAAATCCTGAGCTAGCTTCCGCCACCCTTCCACCTCCAGAGACCTCAGCGCCGAGCCATTCTCGCACCGTCTTCGCCACCGCCTCTGCCGTTCTGGGCTCCTGGCCCGACAGACGCCCGCATGTGATCAAGAGCGTGTCTCGCATCCGCTTCGTGCGCTCTTCTGGTACCGCTGCGTTGAGTCGAGTCGTCAGCGCCTCGCGTAGCAGAGCGGTCATTGTGTAGTTTGTGCTGTAGTGCTTTTGCGCCGGCTCGGCCGAGGAAGGGCGGGTAACGTATGCGTCGACATGAGCGACAAAGCACTTTGTGTCGGATATTTCGAAGAAGATTCCAACAGTGTTGAGTGTAGCGGCTGTGCCGACAAAGGTAGCTGGTTTCTGAGCATCGCCAAGAGCCTCGCGTGAAACTACACCGCCTGAGCCGAGAGGTATTTGGTAGTAGGGTTGTGGATGCGGGCTTGCCGTGGGTTCCGGAGTCAGTTTGGTATTGCTAGGCTTTTTCGATCTGTTGCTGAATGCTTGCTTGAGTTTCTTCATGCTGGCGAAGTGAGATGTGATGGCCTGGGAGATCCAGAGCGCGCAAGAGAGTATGTTCTGCTGTACGTGTGAGTTCGAAATATGTTAGGATCTGATTCATAAATGTTTGTGTTTGCTGAAAAGTCGGTTCCAGCCATGAGGTAGTCGCAGCGGCTGAACATTGCTATTGCCATTCACTGCACTCGGCATCACGCCACCGGTCAAGTCTGGTCTTCGGCATAATGCGGCTTGACAAGAGAAGCTTCAGTCACCTGTCACGTCTGAAGAGTGATATTTTAATTCGTGAAATTAGTGTACATATGGCGGTTGATGTTGACAGGAAAAGCCTGGCAATAACCCATCCTCGGGCGTCTGCCAGCCACGGCAAAGTTATTTTGCATGATACAAATGGTGCTCCGACCCATGCAGCTCGAAATCGTCAGCCGTAGATGGCAGCCGCCTTGACTGAAGGGTTGTGCTGACTTCTACGATCAGCGTCCGCAGCACCGGTACGCATTGTACAATGATGGTGCCTGCAACTTCGGAAGAGTACCAGATCGCTGACATGCCGAGACGCCAGAAGTACCATTCATCTTTGGGGTTGCCCAGGAACTTCCAGTGTGTTCGAATTGCTGATTCGATTGCGACGACCATGCCCTATCTCAAGCGTTAGATACTGTGCGTACTGTAGAGAGGGCAGCCAAGGTACGATACCAGAGACATGACCACACAAAGTCCGATTTTCTCCGATGTCTTGATACTCAAGTTCCATGTTATCATCCATGGATAAGCGGCGAGGACGAAATCCATGATTATGTTGTAGACTTCACAAAAGTCAGTCAGTGCAAGAACATGTGCAATCCAAGGTGGACACCTACTATTTCCGCCCTTCTTAAAATTGTCAAGGAAATCATCATGGAGGCAAAAGTCCAGTCGAACCAACTCGTGGTCTTTCTTGACGCCGCAAGCCCTGCTCCATTCGAACAAGATCTAAAAATGATCAGTACACATTTGAGGAAGAGGGACTGTTGTGCATATTTTCGCACCTTTATCAAATTGTAAAGATTCATCGTGATGATGATGAACCACAAGACCCACTGCTGCCATCGCTCGCCCTTTGTCAACTTCAGCAGCGTCACTGCAAAAGCTGTCTTTGACAGACTTTGGCCGAGCAGAGTCAGACAAGAGGTAGTATCGATGAGGGCGTGCATTCGGATATCCCAGACTGGTGTTACATAGCCTGTAGCCCACTGTACGGTGATCATGATATCGTTGATTGTGAGGACTCCCTGCGCAATTGTCAATTCGCAACCCTCTTACTTATTAGTTGAAGTCCACGAACCCATGTTATTAGGAGAATATAATCATCCCACCACAGACCATGGCGGCGTGTTAGTTTCGCCCAGAGGCGAGCAGAGAGGAACAAGGTCGCCCCGGCTTGGAGGCACCACAAGCCAATGTAGACCTCTTTCTCTGGGTTAACATAGTCGAGATCAGGATTCCTTAGCGAGAGACTCATCACATAGGTGATATTGTTGGTCCCGCCAACTTGGCAAGTCCTCACAGTGTCGTATACGCAAAAAGGGTAAGGTCAGACAAAGACAAGATACAAACAGCAGGCAGGATCCAAATGAGAGCCCTGAAGATCGTATATGCAGGAATAAAGATGAGACTCCGTCGAGCGCAGACATTGAGCTAATAGCCACATGGTACACGCCTCTTATCTCGATTGTTACATGGATATTAATCCATAACCTTCTTTTGGACATGACACTAGAAGGTTTACTCACTCAAACGCGGGGGTCCCCCAGCACTATTAATTTATATCTTCGGCTCTTGCTGAATCGGGTACGCTGCTGGCTGCGCCACAATGCTGAACCAAAGCGCAGATTCATATAATTTGCGCGTGACGGCTTTATTCTTGCCGCTGTCCGAGGAGTCATTGTCACCTCATGTTCTGCTTTCGGGCTCATGTTGGCGCGTCGCAGCTACTGCTGGTTAACTGCCAGTGTCGATGCGATCGAAGCGAGGTGTTAGAGAAGGCCTGTAGTGTCTCGGGGAATTCGCCTACAAGGCCGTCAGTCGCAGGGAGCACAAGTTCTAGAGCCGGTAAGGCCGCAAGAATTGAAGAGATTAATATACTCGGAGCAAGCCAAGCGCCACGAGTCGTATAAATTAATATACGCAACGCGAGGCTAAGCGGCAAGCTCCGCAAACGGCGATGAACACCGAACCTATCAGAGCGCATCGTAGCGCATCGTAGCGCATCGTTTCGCGATCGGCACGCAGATAAAGCACACGATTCCTTGCTCGTGGTTGTGTGCATCTGCTTCATTTGTACAATCTATACTTTATGTCCTCTATAGTGTGTTCAAGCTACAGAGCTTATAGCATGTCAGCTATATTTGCGATAGCCGAGAAGCACTACAAGTAGACAAGAAAAGTCATACCGGAGTATCACTTCAGAATGGAGAGATGACATAATAGGGTCGCCTTAACATCTCTGAGATCGGTGTTCCTAGGTAGCTGCTTTTGCAAGTCCAACCATTGTGGAAGCCGTCTTCTACTCGAAGTCTTTGCAAACTATAGAGGTGGACCACCCCGGCTAGTTGATCAGGCGTGCCACGTGCATCAAGTTGCGCAACAGATCGTGGGTTCTCTCCAGCTTGGCCTACGAGTGTGGACCGACCGGTCGATCAGGCGTGCGACTCTCTTGCGCAACCAAGTGAACAGATAGTAAGGGTCTTTACCTCCGCCTCCGCCTGATACCTCGGTCCTGATGAAGCAAGTTTGTTCTGGTTTCAAGGCGCGTATACGATTACGAATGTTTGAAAAAAGTCAGCAACTATATCGGCAAAGTTGATGGTCGGGTATTGCTAGCACACTCTAGTCAGTCGAAACAAGTATCGCTTCGCTATACGGTTTGACTTAGGTTCTTAGACGAGGTCTCAGTGAACGCGCTAATATACTTTGCTAGGGTCTCAGAGCTAAATGTCAGCGAGGATCTACCGGATCGCAAGCAGCTCTAGTCTTCTCTCTAGAGATCATAGAATTTCTCTGCCACTGTCGTACGACTGGAGACTAGCTAGCTGTAATCGAAGCCTAGAATATGTCGTAGTATACTAGGTTGTAGGCGCTTCGATCTCCGCCTCGGACCGGGATTTCATCCTATGCTCTTCTCTATACTTAAGGTAAGGAGGCTTATAGATACCTATATTATTTGCGTCTTTATCCGAGCTCGAACAGGTCTAAGGTGCTGTAGTAAAGCACCCTAGTAAAGGAATTCGAAAGAACGAGAAATGATATGTGTACTTAGAGGTGCGAAAAGTATGTACGTAAAGACTACTTCACTATATCTATACTCTCTACTTACCTAGAGGTCGAGGGCTCGAATCCTAGTAAGATCTTAGTATTAATTACTATAGACTCTTATCTTAAAAAATTTAAGCTTCTTATATAAAATTAAAGGTAGTATTAGAGAGTCTAGAAATATAGAGCTATACTAATACTATATTAGAGAATCTATATAGAGTAAGATAATATTAATAATAATACTAACTTACTTATAATATTAGAATATAAAATAATTTATAAATAAAAGAATATAACTTAATAGAAGAGGCTATATATAGAGAAAGTTAATAGATAAGATAAAATAATATATATATATATATATATAATTAATTAAAATTCTACTTACTATATAGTTCTAAATATATTAGGTTACTATTAATATAGTATTATTATATAATAGATACTAAGAAAAATTATAAATTATATAGAATAATAGCTATTTCTATTTAATAGTCCTCTTTAGTTAGATTATTATTAATTATCCTTATAATTATAGTATTATCTATCTAATATACTAATAAAGGAAGTAAGTTATATCTAAAAGTAATATTATACTACTTTTTAGAATATTAAGTATAAAGTTCTTATTAGATCTATTTTTAAAGTTTAATAAGTTAACTCTTAATCTAGCTCTAATTTTAAGAAGGCTAATAACCTAAATTAAGCTAAAATAGCTTAAGACTATAAGTAGCTAACTTAGAAGTAATTTAAATTTTTTTAATAAAGATATAGCTAATTTAGAGATAGTAGTTAATTTTTTTTTTAAAAAATATAATTTTTAAATTAAAATTTAAGACTTTAGATATAATCTAATTAGCTAAAAATATAGTATATATAAATTAAAATCCCTAAATTCTAATTTAGTTTCTTAGGATTTTAGAATTACTTTTTAATTAAGCCTAATTTTAAAATTACTATACTATAAATTAATAAACTAGATAAATATAGCTTAAATTATTAAGTAAGTTACTAATTCTTAAAATACTCTATCTATTACTAAGAGCTAAGTTATAGAGAAATAGAATATCTAAAATTAAAGTATTAAGAATTATATAGGTATACTAGTTAGAATTATATAGTCTAATAGGAGGAATATAAGATTATAGTAGATAAGATAGATAGAGTAATTAAATTTATTAAAGCTAAAATCCTAGAAATATAAATAATAGATTAATCCTTTTTAATAAAAATAGTATTTACTAAAATATATAGCTTTCTTTCTAGAATTTAGAATTCTAAAATTAATCTCTTAAAGTATAATAAGAGATTCTAAAGTTAGAAGCTAGTTTTAAGACTAATAGAATTAGATTAATATATATAATAGTAATAGTAGCTATTATAGTATTCTCTATAGATTTAGATATAAGTAGTATAGCTAAAGAAGAAGAAATTTAAAGAAAAAGAAAGGAATACTAATAAGGTATTAGCTAAATTTAATTAATTTATATTTTAAAGCTATTAGGGTTCTATAGAGGAAACTTTACTAATATACTATATTTTAGAAGTTTAAAGGTTAATAAGATATCTTATAAGGATTCTTAATATTTAACTAATTTTAAAACCTATTTATTAGTTTCTAAGATATTAAATTTTTAAAATTAGAAGTTAAATTCTAAAATAAAACCTAAATTTTAGAATTTAATTTAAGTATCTTTAAGATAACGTTATACTAAATAGCTTAGAGCTTCTTATATATAAACTTAAGTCCCTAAATTTTAATTTAGCTTCTTAGGATTTTGCAAATTAAACCTAATTAGTATATAATCTTAATTAAGAAAAATTACTAAAAAGTAGGTTACTTCTAGAAGTAGCTTACTTTCTCTCCTTATATATTATAATAGTAAGAGAAGTATATCTTACTATATCTAGAAGTATACTACCTATTAGGATATTAATTATAACTCCTTAACTAGGCTTATTTTTAAAATTCCTAAAAAGCTAAAATTAAGAGTAACGTACTAGTAGGAGAAGTACGCTACTTCTATAAGTATACTACTTTTAAGCTTTTTTTCTTTAAGAAGGGAATTATATACTAATTAGGTATTATTTTAGAAATCCTAAGAAGCTAAATTAACATTTAAGTATTTAAGCTTAAATATATAAAATAAAAAGCTAATTAGCTTATATATAAGGCTTTAAATTTTAATATAGAAATTATATTGTTTTTTCTAAAAATTAACTATTACTTCTAGATTAGCTATATCTCTATTAAACTATTTTTAAATCACTCTTAAGCTACCTACTTATAATCTTAAGGTATTTTAGCCTAACTTCGCTTATAAGTCTTTATTATATAAGCGCTAAATAAAGAGTAATAAAAATATTAAAAAGTCGAGGCTAGAATTCCTTAAACTTTTTCTTAAATAGTTTTTAGAATACCTTAAGTATATTCTAGAATAAGTAATAAATTAGAGCCCTTTTTAACTACTTTTACTTATAACTCTATATTATACAGGTAATTATCTAACTACTACTTAATTATATATCTATTAAGTACTATTTTAATTCTCTCTTAACTATACTTTTAGAGATTAATTATCTTCCTTTTAGGATCTATAATACTAATAAGATTACTTTCTCTATTAAATTTACTAAGGATATAATTATATTAATTAATTTAACTCTTAAATATTATAGAAAGAAGTAAGCTAGCTAATAAGAATAGATTATAGTAATTAAATATATTAATACTTTAAAAGTAATTTTCTAATCTTAATCTTTGAGAATTAAAATTTAAATACTAGCTAGATTCTAAAGAAGATACTTTTAGAATAGTATTTTATTAATTCTAATAAAAGCTAGATTATAGATAAAATTAAATTTAAGTAGATTTTAATATAACTTATTTTAAGCTTTTAATATTATATTACTAAATAGATAGGAAATATTAATTTTTAATTATAGATAGCTAATCTTTATATTTAATAGCTTAGTTCCTTTAATTCTATAATATTAAAGATATTAATATAAGTCTATTACTACTAAATGCTTCTTATATTATATAGCCTTTTAATATTACTTATCTTAGACTTTTAAAAATAGTAATAAATATTAAGATTAATTAAGTTAGATCTTTTAGTATTTAATTTTATAATTATAGAGGATTAAATAAACTTTTATATATATTAGAGCTAAAATAAAGTACTTTAAGCTTTTATATATTAAATCTAAGTTTAAAATTATAAGTATTTATTTATAAAATTTAGATAATATCCTATTTACTTTTCTTATTCTTAAAATAACTCTATTATTTTAAATTAAGATTAAGCTAAATCTAAATAAGCTATTTAACTTTCTAATAAGCTAATTTAAGCTTACTATTCTTTTAATTCTACTTTTAAGATAGCTTATTAAGAAAATTATTATAAAGGCTAATATTGTTTTACTATACTAGTCCTTTATAAAGAATATTATTAATTTTACTAGAAAGAAAGATATAGAAATTATACTCTTTTAGAAAGAGTTAAAAGAGAAAAATAAGCTATATAATATATATAAATTAAGATATATAAAAAGGATAAGTAGATAATTTTATTATAATAGATTATTATTAGATAAGAATCTATTATTAAAGAAATTAAGAGAATTAATAAGGAATCTTAAAAATAAGAAAAAAAAAAAGAAAAAAAGAAAGATAAAAAAATATATAATTAAGATACTAAATAAAGAAGAAGAAGAAGAAGAAGAAGAAGAAGAAGAAGAAGAAGAAGAAGAAGAAGAAGAAGAAGATAATTAAATTAATGAATTAGCTTAATATATTTTTTAATTTAGATAAATATAAGTAGTTTTATAAAAATATTTTAATTTTAGCTCTAAAAGTCTAATTCTAATTTACTTAGCTCTTATTTTTAATTACTTATATACCTTAAGAAAATAATAAATTTTAAAAATTAGAAAATAAATTTATATAGTATATTCTATTAGTTCTAAGAAGATTAAGTCTTAATATTAATTAATTTATAAGATATAGCCTACTAAAAATAAAGTATTAAATTTTAAAAATAAAACCTTAATTCTTAAATTAAAAATATATATCTTAGATATATACTAATTAGCTTAGGACTTAGTATATATAAATCTAAGTCTCTAAATTATAATTTAGTTTCTTAGAATTTTTAAAATTAGGTAGTTACTTCGTATCTTAATTTAAAAAAAATTACTAAGAAAGTAGCTTACTTCTTAGAGTAGCTTACTTCTCTTAATATTACTAGTATATTAATTTTAAAACTTAGGATTATAATTCTTAATAAGTTAATATTATTCGAAGTTAACTTATTCTAAAATCTTACTTATTAAGACTTTTAAAAATAAGCCTAATTAAATAATTATAACGTTAATCGATATTTTAAAGAGTAATATATATCTAAATAGAGTATATTTCCTTTACTAGTATATTACCTCTAGAAGTATACTAACTTATCTTTAAGTAACTTAGCTTAACTTATTTAATTCTTTTCTTAATATTAAGATTATAAGCTAATTAGGCTCTTTTTTTAAATCTCTAATAAACTAAACTTAAATTTAGAGACTTAAAGGTTATGTACTAGATTCTAAGCTAATTAGTAAGTATCTAATCTTAATTTTAAAATTCTATTATAATCTCTTAAATCTAATCCTTTATTCTTATTAAGCTATATCTTACTAATTAGTAGGTAATAGGACCTAATTTTCTTATAATTAGTAGAATATACTATAACAATCTTTTTCTTTATTTTATAGAAAACCTGTTTCTTTAGAATATATATGTATTATACTAGTAGGAGAAGTAACGTACTAGTAAGGGAAGTAGGCTATACCTAGAAGTAAGCTACCTTTAAGCTTTTTTTTTCTAGGAATTAAGATAATACTCTTATTAGGCCCTATTTTTAGAATCCTAAGAAGCTAAATTAAAGTTAAGGTATTTTAGTCTATATATATCTAATCTTAAGCTAATTAGCTTCTATTTTAGCTATATAATTTTAATTTTAAAATACCTTTTTTATTTTTAAAATTTATTACTTAATTCTAAAATTAGAGTATCTTAGGAACTAGTAGATAAAATCTAAAATAGATTTAAGATTTAGAATTTCATACTAATAGAGCTTATTTTAGCTTATTAGCCTTTTAAAAACTTAAGCTAAACTAAGAGTTATTTACTTTTAAAAAAGTCGAATCTAGAATTCCTTTAACTTAATCTTAAGTACTTTTAAGAATATACTAGGTATATTCTAAAATAGGTAGGAAATTAGAGCCTTTTTTCGACTAGTTTTACTTTTAACTCTAGATTCTTAGTATATAAATCCCTAATTAGAGCTAATTAGTAATATTTAGCTAATTTTCTAATTAGTTCTTAAGAAGTTAAGTTTCTATCTAGCTTAATTAAGAAGTTATAGTAATTTTAAAATTACGCTTAATTAATAGGTAATTTAAAAATTATAATATCTCCTTTATTCTAAGTAGTATAACTCTAAAACTTCGAGAATAGCTACTTTATACTCTATCCTTAAACTTAGCTTATTAGGGGTTTTAAAATTAAGCCTTATTAAGAATTTATTATTAATATTCTAAAAAATAGCCTACTTCTAAGTATAGCCTATACTCTCTACTAGTACGTTAAGCTAATATTAATTATATCTAGAAGTAACCTACTTTTTAGAATATTACGTATAGTATCCTAATTAGGCCTAAGTTAGTAATTTAAGCTATAAGATATTCTAGAAAGTAATAACGTTATTACTTAAGTAGTAAAGTAACTTAGAAGAAATTTTAGCTTCTACTTTTTTAGAGTAACTTATAATAAATCTTAATTTAGTACTAATTTAAAAAAGGCTAATAAGCTAAGATAAGCTCTATTAGCTTAAGATCTTTAGTATCTAACTTATTTTAGAACCTATCTAAGTTAGTTATTATAACTTAGTATTAGATTTTAGAATATCTAATTTTTAAATCAAGAGATCTAATTCTAGAAATAAAAAGAGAATCTTAAAGCTAAAATAATATACTCTAAATATATATTAATTAGCTTAGACTTAATTCTATATAGACTAGAAACTCTAAATTTTAATTTAGCTTCTTAGGAATTACTCTATTTAGCTATATTTACCTTATATATCAAAGCTCGCTTAGAGGGCTCTTAGTTAGGCTAAATTCCTCTAATTCTAATTTAGTAGCTATTTAGATTCTAGTTTATTCTTCTTATAGTAAAGTTATGCTACCCGGACCTAGATTCGAACCCCAGACTATAACTTTGTTATAATGTGCGTATAGCGGAGTAGTCTGCGCGCGAGGCTACATATTCCACAAGTGTTTCCTATTCCTTACACACTACCGGACCTAGACCGACTAGCTTCATACCCTATTATGCAGTACACTTATGTATGCTCCGACTAATCAATCGTATATCTTTTCTATATAGATATATTTTAGCAATGTTCCGGCACAGAAAGCCGTTAAAATCATCTTGGCAGTACGTTACGGGGCTTCCGTACCGTGGCATCCTTTTCCTGGCGCGGTAGTCGGGCTCGGCGGCTATAACGGACCTTATAACCAAGAATCGCATTACGCGGACAGAGACAAAACCGCTGCAATCTCTTCAAGAATGAACATTGCCTGTTTGAACTCCTTACACATCTCTTTATTTGCATTCATGACGAGCTATGATTGCAGCGACCCTTTGCAATGGCGAGATTCCAGGTGGACAGCATTCGGTCGTCTTTCGACAGGCACTTCGCCGGATTCACTTGGCGACTATGGTATGCCGTAGTTTTGTTCGGCACGATGGGTGTCGCTAGAGGTATTGAACCATTACATCGGTCTGTGTACGGACACTCTAGCTAACGAGATCACGTTAGGGCTCGAGGAAGCTCTCGTTGGTACGATGGTCGAGCAGCAATCATTCATCAAGGACTTCGGGCTAGATAAGATGAGCGATGACCAAAAAGCTGAGACGGTCGGCAATGTGGTCTCAATGTCTCAACTTGGCTGCATCGCGGGCGCTTTGCTGTAAGTCTGATCAGCTGATATGCTATACGTTAAAGTACTAATTGATGCTCTGCACAGAACCTTAATCATTGGCGATCGTCTAGGAAGGCTGTGGTGGGGTCGCATCATGTGCTCGCTCTGGCTGCTCGGCATCCTTGTATACACGACAAGCGTAGACAACATTGGTCAGGTCTATGGTGGGAAGTTCGTTGTGGGCATTGGCCTAGGCCAGATGTCTGTCATTGCCCCTGCCTATGTCGCTGTGAGTTCCATTTGCGACATCTTTGTCGACCCAGAGTTGCTTGACTGACTTCCACGAACTAGGAATGTGCTCATTCGCAAAGCAGAGGTATGATAATTGATGCAGGCGCATGGCCTCATTGACACTGTCGCTGACACACATGCAGGCTTCGCGATCGCGATCTTCGGCGCCACTGAGTATTTCGGCGCCATAATTGGGTATTTCACTAATTATGGCACTGCTCGAAGTGTTCCAAACAGTTCTTCCAGTCAATGGGTGAGCCTAGCGATAAGACTCTTGCATAGAAGTACCATACTGACAACGGTAGAAACTCCCTCAGATCACTGCTGGAATTTTCGCCGCCGTGTTTCTCGTTCTGCTCACCTTTGCAACGGAATCGCCACGCATCCTCGTGAAGCAAGGCAAAAGACGCGAAGCCAAAATTGCGTTACGACAGCTAAGAGGCGGCAAGGTCAACGAGAGACATCTGGAGCAAGAGATGATCGGAATAGAGACACAGCTGGCCATGGAGCAAGAGAAAAAGAACATCGGGCTCTTCCGATCACTCTGGAGCCTGTTCACAACGAAGAGAAATTTCAACCGGCTGTGTACAGCTTGCACAGCACATCTTCTGCAGGTCTGGTCCGGCGCATCCAGCATCACCGTGTACGCTCCACAATACTTTGGGATCCTTGGTGTTCAAGACAGCCAGGAGAGACTGTTGTACACGGCAATCATAGGGATCGTCAAGCTCGCAGCAGCAACAGCTTGCGCAATTTTTGCTATCGACCGAATCGGCCGTCGGAAATCGCTAACGATCGGAGTAAGTGTGCAGTTGCTCTGCATTTCTTACATCGCCGCAGTGCTGTCTGTGGTCCCGGAGCTTGCGGAAGGCGAATCCACGCCTGAAACTCGTCGCGTTGGCATCAGTGCCATTGTGTCGATGTACCTCTGCGGCGCTGGCTATGCTTTCGGCTGGAACTCGCTCTCATACATCATCACCTCCGAGATCTTTCCTTTGCAGACGCGCACAGTCGGAACAGCTGTCGTGATGGTCGTGCACTATGGCAGTCGGTATGGCTTACAGAAGGCGGTGCCGCTGATGCTGCTCGAAAACTCAATGCGTCCACTTGGGACGTTCTGGTTCTTCTCGGGGATTACGTTAGCTGGAATCTGTTGGGTGTGGGGTTGGTTGCCAGAGACGGGCAATATGCAGTTGGAGAAAGCGGCTTATACACTGGAGGAGGTGGATCCGAAAGACGATCCGTGGAGCGACGGACATAGTTTGCGCCAGCGGCGTTGAGGCTGCCTTGCGGTAAGTTTCTAGGCCAGACAGAAGACGGAGGGAACAGGAGATGTGCCATGCTGGGTATGATATTTGTTTCAGAGCTTTGCCTAGCTCTAGTATTGGGTATTGGGAGCTACAAGCCCCACTGGCAGAAATTGTATGAGCAGAGATGCAACTCTATGTCCTGACGCCGAACTCCTTGCGGATGCAGTAATTTCCAAAGTAGCCTATGGCCATCCTGGTGTCGCGTTAGCAGTCAAAGTTATTAATATGTACTGGTGAATTCTTACATTTCCCTGAGCTAGGCTTCATGTACTGAATGTCGTTGTCTTTGTTGTCCGCGCGAGCCCCTGCAATCATGTCTTCGATGCCCTTTTCCTTTAGTGCTGCCTGTTGTCAAGATCGTCAGTTCTGAGTCCGGGCTTCCTTTCCAAGGTGATGGGATCTTACCGTCAAGCATGATTTGTACTGCTTGAAAAGGGGCTCGCATTCATCCTCTTTTGCGATACCGCGCACGAATTCTGAGAGGCATTAGGCGGAAGGCAGTCAAGGGTGGATACCAATTTCACTTACTCTCGCTATACCATTTCAAGAAACATGTGTCGTAACGCCTGTTACCCATATCAACACATATGCTCGCCGAGACACCACATGCATGCTTACTCTTTCACCTCGTTGCACTCAGGCGCAAATGACGCAGACATGTCTGTGATGGTATTCTCGGGTGCTTGGTGTCTGACGACCGTGTGATGTATTATGTTGCGTCACGTGAGAAGAGGCTATTGAGCGCCGAACGATGAAATGAATGAAGATGAGGAACACTTCGATGGCACGATCGCTCTCGGGGGTGCTGTCTGGTGGTGGCGGCAAGCAACCGAAAGAGGAAGGAAGAGGCTCGGAGTCTGAGGAGTTCGAGGGTCCATGCACAAGCGCGTTCCAGAAAATGCTGGCTGCTGCATGCCGGCTGCCTTTGGCGCAGGCGACCCGATCTTCCATGTGAAGACTCTCACTTTGCTACTTCACTCGTCTGCCTATACCGTGCGACAGGCGACGATACACCCTCCGTTCCCATGCGATAAGGTCGTCGACAAATCTGCCCGCCCGTCCGCGACATCGCCATCTCTTCACAGCGAAAGCTCCACCATGGACGACTTTGCGCGCCTTCAAACCTCCATTCAATCCGCCCTCGTCGACACCACTCGCAGCGCTACCGCCCTCGCTGCTGAGGATCTACCCTTCCACCGCACCGTCGACCCCTCACTCAGCTCCTCACTGGACGCTCAGAATGCGCGGCTTCTCTCTCTTGCGAGCCGCCTTCTCGGCTCTGCGACTGCGAACGCGGACAACGTACGTCCGACCCTGCGCGACATAGAGGATGTCGAAAGCAACTGGACTCGCGTCGTTGACGTTGTCGACAGCCTTCTTGAGCGCGCCGATACCGCCTTGGACGAATTTACTGGCGCGGTAAAGAGATTGAGCCCAAGGGAACAGGTAGGATTCGTCGCAACGCAATTACTGGAAAACGAAATGCTGACGGAAGATAAGACACCTGTGGGAAACAAGCCTGCGAACACTTCGCGCATTTCAGCAGCACTCAGGTCGCAGAATATTGAGAAACCCCAGCTTACATTCGCCAACAAGCCCTCCAATTATGAAACTTCGGCCTTCAAGCCGCTTCTGGAGAGCAAGCCTCATGCGAGCGTTGCTCTCGAGACCGCGCCTGTTGCGACAGACGACGACTCTCAACTACAGTATGTCAACCACATTACCATCCATTCTCGCCTCGGCTTGGATCACATCTCCATGCTGCGGACGGATAGCAAACGTTCCTCAAGACCCGCAGACACTCACTTTGATTACAGATATCCTCATCCCTACCAACTCGAAATCGAGCAGTACAGTTACCCTGCGACTGTTTACACCCACGCCGAGCCGACTTTATACCACCCTTTCGAATCAACCACTGCGACTTTCGTCGATACTGAAGAAGCTCTCGATGAGATGCTGCAAGAGCTGAAGAAGGCGAAGGAGATTGCGATCGATTTGGAACACCACGATCAAAGGTCTTACATCGGTATTGTGTGCCTCATGCAAATCAGCACCCGCGATCGTGACTGGATAGTCGACACGCTGGTACCTTGGAGACGGAAGCTACAGGTCTTGAACGAAGTATTTGCGGACCCTACCATTGTCAAGATTATGCACGGTGCACACATGGACATGATCTGGCTGCAGAGGGATCTTGGTCTTTACGTCGTTGGACTCTTCGACACTCACCATGCATCTCGCGCACTTGGATATACAGGTGGGAGCTACGCCTTCCTGCTTCAAAAGTTTACTGGTGTTCAAGCACAAAAGCAGTATCAGACTGCAGATTGGCGCATTCGGCCATTGCCCCAGGAGCTGCTCGATTACGCCCGCAGCGATACACATTACTTGATGTACATCTACGACAACATGCGCAATGAGCTCATCGAAAAGTCGGACTTCTCTGTACCTGATCATGAAAAGGACAAGGTGCACGATGTCTGTCAGCGCTCGAAAGAGTACGCGCTTCAACGATACGAGTTCCCGGTCTACGATGCTGAAAAGGGCCGAGGTGCCGTTGGCTGGTATAAGCTGGTCGCAAGGACATCTGCGAATTTGAGCAAGCAGGAGTTTGCTGTCTTCCGTGGAGTGCACAAATGGCGCGATGATGTCGCACGAGAGCAGGACGACAGCGTAAATTACGTGATGCCGAACCACATGATCTTCACACTTGCGCGCGCCATGCCAAACACCAGAGCAGAATTGCTGAGCGTTGCCCAACCAGCCACTCAGACTGTTCGCCTGCGTGCTGACGAGCTTGTCGCAGCGATCGCACAGGCGAAGAAAGATGGCGAAAACGGTCCAGAAATGCTCGAATATCTGGCTAAGATCGATCCCGCACAATACAAGAAATCAGTGGAGAAGGCTGCTACTCAATCTGCTGCCACATTCGAGGGCGTGGCGAAATACGCAAACAACAATCGTGCATCGCCCATCGCAAGTAATCTTGGAACGATGCTTTCCATTCCGCTCAGGAGCGGTACAAGCATGTTCTGGGGTGGCAACACGAATCAGACTCGATCAATGTCGACCGTTCCCGATATTCAACTCAGCGTACCTATGCCGCCATTGAACTCGGAAGTCTTTTCGGAGACTGCCGCATCGGAGGCAGCACTAATGGAGACGCCGTCGGCCCCGTCCCCTGAACAACCACCCCCTGAAGAACCCCAAGATGACACCTTCATCCTCAAACAACTCGGTCGCAACAAGAAACGCAAGCTTGACGACTCAAGTTCCGCACCTGCCGAGTCCGACGCCCTCGCCACTCAAACAGACGAAGTTACCATTGACCCAGCAGTTGATCGCGCACAGCAGAAAGCCGAACGCAAGCGCCTTAAGAAGGAAGCCAAAGCGAAGCAGGACATTTCTGCACCTGTCGAGGACGAGGAAGCATTCGACTACGCATCTGCACCATCGATTCTCAACCCACCCAGAAAGACTATTCAGGAGCTTAAGGCTGAGAGGAAGGCAAGCAAGGTCAAGGATCCGTACAAGAAGAGTATGGATGCTCCGAAGGGACAAGCTAGGGCCCAGAAGGAGAGGGCAGGAAAGACTATGACTTTCAAGAAGTAATGTGGCGACTAAATGTCAGCATGATACGCTGCTGCTCAAGTGCGTTGTACTATTGATTGCTTTCCACTGCCGGAGCTCATATAGCCCTCCGTTGAGATGGGGCTTAGCGACGGTCGTCAGAAAGTAGCGGGTTGAGGTATTGATATTAGCGTAGCATATAAACCACGCGCCTAGTGCGAGGTTTCTGTTCATTGACAATTATAGCGTTCCATGCTTACAGCCATCACGGAATAATTCTCGCAGCCCGCATTTCGTCAAACGCAATCCTGTATCCATCGAACGGGTCCCTTTCTTCCGTGAATCCTACCTCCCTCCTCGAACTCGAGTCATAATCACGCCTAATCGGAATGCCCATCACATCGTCCACAAACTCAAACCCAGTTCCTTCCAGCGCTCCATCAACCAACCCTCTCCTAGCCACCCACCCCTCCCACTCACCCTTGCGACCATGCACATACTTCTTCACACTCCCCTGCTCACCCGTCCCCGGTCCAGTCCCAACAAGACCAAAATACGCCGCCAGCCTAGGCCACAAATCCCTCCACGCAAACGCCTCCCCATCAACAACATTAAACGCCCTCCCCGCCACCCTCTCCGCATTCAACGAAGCAAACACATGGAACCTCCCCAACACATCTGCGCTAGAATCAGTGTGCAGCGCTTTCCACGCATCTTCGCCGTACGGGAACACCACTTCGGCGCCTTCGCCCTCGACTTCGCGGTACAGGCTGAAGAACAGCGCGAGGCCCTGCGCCATGTTCATGAAGTTGTTCTGCGGCACGAAGCCCACGATCACGTCCGGCCGGATCTCGCAGTAGTTCCAGGGCTTGTTGACGCTGGCGCGCGAGAGGATGTCGGCTTGGGTGTAGTAGAAGATGTTGCTGGCATAGGGCTCGGGGATGCGAGGGGTGGATTCGTGGAGGGGTGGGTTGAAGGGGACTTGAGTGGCGAATTCGATGCCGTAGGCCTGCTGGTTCGTTAGTGTCCGTCGTTTTTGGATGGCAGGTTGGGGAACTCGTATACTTTGGCGCCTGTATTGAGCGTGACAAATTGCAGAGCCGGACAGCAGATTTCGACTCCGCCGATGGCGTTCGTCAACAGTTCGTTGTTGATGCGCTTTAGCTCTCCGAAGCTTGAGCCGTGGCCTGCGTAGGCGGCGTAGTAAACGTGCGTGACTTGTTGGATCCCCGGAATATGTTGAAGCTGCAAGAGCGATTTTTCGCGTTCGAGCAGGTTGATCTCTGAGTACAGCTCTAAACGTTCGTCGTTTGGTAGACGGGCAACAGAGCTCGAGAGCGGACGGTTGGTGAGGCCGATGACGCGGGAGAATGTGGTAGCGTCTGGATAGGAGAGAAGGCTTTTGATTATGCCATGGCCTGTCACACCGGATGCACCGAAGACGAGAGCTGTATTGGGCCCAGAAGTCATTGTTGTTGTTAGGAGTTATATAGTGCTCGGCAATGGTCGTGATATTTGAGTCAGGAATTGATTGTCAAGAGGCAGAAGAGCTATCATCTGAGCAGAGGCACGACTCTACCTTATCGGTCGAGCTTGCTTGAGCCTTGTGTGCTGGTTACATCATTTGCCTGGTCGCTTCAACGGGATCCTCGTCGCCGTTTGTACATGGTCGAGGGTGTGGAGATGCATGCGTGCGGGGAGTTGTGGTGTGGAGACGATCATCGAGATCTGGATGAAAGGACGGCGAGCGCGTGAACGGGCTGCTTGGTTGTATTCTAATACAGAAGAAGGGAAGAAGATAAGGTAGCTATTCAGAGGGTGTACAATAGTTTGTTAGTCAATAATGCAAAAAGGATGACAAGTCAAAAACATACAACAGGCGGGATTCCCAGATGGTCACCCACTCTAGTACTAGTCGCCCGGTTCAGTGCTTATGTATGGCAGAGCGGACGGGATGCCCAGTTTTCACTGACCTATGGTCGTATGTATCATATGGCCTGTCATTCACTCTTATGTAGCTTAATTAAGCTGATACATAAGCGCAGGATCTCAAATGTGAGCATAGCTAAACGAGGGCATTACTGTCTAGTAGCAATTGTTGTCTCAATGCTACTCTTCTGGATGCCCAACACTGAACATCATCTCAATACAACAAATTTGCGAGCAAATAGCTTTATATCGAAACATGAATCCAAAGCTTAGTGGAGAAATGACAGTATTATACATCACTTCACGTCCACGCTAAAGGGCACCAAGCAAAGTCTAAACAACCTCATGATCCACATAGCGCCTGCGCTTAAGCTTCTCATTCTTTTATGTTTACTCACTCTCACTCTCACACTGCGAAAACTTCACTCGAGCTTGAAAGCTCGCACGCTGACATGCAGTGTAACCCAGGGGAAAGAGTAAGACCTGCTACACGGCACACACATGCAGCCATCCAATTTCCCTGGTCGTGACTCTCTCGCTGCTCCCCGCGCGCCAAGGCCCACATTCAGGGCACTGCAACCGCTCGTGGGCGAGCTGTGCCAGTGACTGTGACTGTGGTGTGCAAATGCGTCAGGGGATATGACTCTACGAACTCTGCGCTTGCGGCACGATTACTTCAACATTGACCCTTTCCGCCTTCTCAAACGCCACGCTCAGATCTTCGCTCCCCAATCTGCTACTTGGCATAGCAACATCGCCTTCTGCTAGCACTCCATCCAACATCTGTTCTGGCAATCTGATCGCGCGAGCCGCTAGGCTCACTACAATCTCATCAAGTCGGGTGCCTCGCAGATTCGCCCGTTTCACTATGTCAGACAGTCAATTCCACCCGAGCGCCGATGGCAGCGGCAACAAAGCCAAAGATGAGGAAAAGGAGCGTAAGAAAGCCGAAAAGCTGCGGAAGTTCGAAGAGAAGAACGCAAAGCGTGCGGCCTTACAAGCTACCTCCAAGCCTGAGAAGACGAAGTCAAAAACAATTTCCGATGTTCCAGCGTACAATGATCCGACAACTCCTGGGGAGAAGAAGGTTTTACTCGATCTCGACCACGCCAGTCTGAAAGCATATAATCCTGCGGCTGTGGAGTCCTCCCACTACGCTTGGTGGGAGAAGATGAACTTCTTCGCACCCTCACCTGAGATCACAAACACCTCGGACGCCGAAAAGGCTTTTGTCATCATAGAGCCACCGCCTAACGTCACTGGTGCTCTACACATGGGCCACGCGCTTAGTGGTACGCTACAGGATATCATGATCCGATAGTAAGTCTTAAACATCCCATCTATCTATGGCTACATCACTGACACGCAAGTACAGCCATCGGATGCAAGGAAAGTCTGTGCTTTGGTTGCCGGGCTGCGACCACGCAGGTATTGCAACCCAGACGGTCGTGGAAAAAATGCTTTGGCGTACACAGCAAAAAGCCCGTCACGACATTGGCCGTTCGAAATTTCTTGAGATCGCGATGGAGTGGAAGGAAAGGTTAAGCCATCTGTCCATACCGTGGTTTCAACAGTCATTGACCATATGTTCCAGTTATCACAGCAAGATCAGCGCGACCAAGCGCCGCTTGGGACTCTCTGTCGACTGGGCTCGGGAAGCCTTTACCATGGACCAGCCACGCCGCGAAGCTGTGACCGAAGCTTTCGTCAGACTGCATCGCGACGGCACTGTATATCGCGCCAACCGCATTGTCCATTGGGACACGCAGCTATGCACAGCTGTCTCAAGTATCGAAGTGGACAACGTCGAATTGAAAGGTCGGACCAAACTATCTGTGCCAGGGTACGAAAGGAAGATCGATTTCGGTGTCATGACATTCTTTCAATACGAGATCGATGGTAGCGAGGACAAAGTCGCAATTGCGACAACGCGCCCGGAAACAATGCTCGGCGATACAGGTTTGGCAGTCAACCCGCAGGACGAGAGGTATCGTCACCTCGTCGGAAAGAGCGCTCGCCATCCCTTTGTAGAGGGTAGGCTTCTTCGCATTGTTGCCGATGAACACGTCGACCGCGACTTTGGCACTGGCATCGTCAAGATCACACCTGCTCACGACCAGAATGACTTTGCCATCGGCACGCGCCATCAGCTCCCCTTCATCAACATCTTGAATGACGATGGGACCTTGAACAGCAATGCAGGCCCATTTGCTGGACAAAGACGCTACGATGCGCGGTACAGCGTTGTCGCTGCGCTCAAAGAAAGAGGCTTATACTTGAAGGAGGAGGATAACGCCATGGTCTTGAAGCTGTCTGAGAGATCAAAAGATGTGATCGAGCCGATGATGAAGCCGCAGTGGTGGATGAGAATGAAAGAAGTTGGGAAAGAGGCCGTGAGAGCTGTCGAGTCAGGCGAGATCACAATATTCCCTGCGTCTGAGGAAAAGAAATACTACCGATGGATGCGGGACATCGAAGACTGGTGTTTGTCGAGGCAGCTATGGTGGGGACACAGGATCCCAGCCTACGTGAGTCTTTGTCCCTATGCTACCGACCAACTACCCGGCCACGTGAAGATGCTGACCTTTTCTTTCCCTTAGTACGTTATTTTTGATGGTGATGAATCCGCATTCGGTAGCGACGAATCACGGTGGTTCGTTGCTCGCAGTGAAGCTGAGGCAAGGCAGCTTGCGGAGTCCAAGTTTCCAGGCAAGACTTTCACTCTGGAACAGGACGCTGATGTCTTCGATACCTGGTTCTCATCGGGCCTCTGGCCTTTCTCGACCCTAGGATGGCCCAACGACACCGCAGACCTTGCTCGATTCTACCCGACTTCCATGTTGATGACTGCTTGGGACATTATATTTTTCTGGGTTGCGCGCATGATCATCATGGGCCTCAAGTTGAGCAACGCCATTCCCTTCAGCGAGGTCTACTGTCACCCCATAGTGCGAGACTCAGAAGGAAGAAAGATGTCCAAGTCCTTGGGAAACGTCATCGATCCCCTCGATGTGGTCAATGGCATCTCACTTGCGGACCTACACAAGAAGCTCGAACAGGGCAACTTGGACCCCAAGGAGCTGCAACGCGCCATGAAATACCAGAAGACTGCGTTCCCGGACGGTATCCCACAATGCGGCACAGACGCCCTCCGCTTTTCTCTCGCTGCGTATTCGACTGGAGGTATGTAAATCATACCGTCACACGAAGCTGATGCTGAAAAGTCACAGTTACCGATGTTGATTTCGACATTAAGGTCATGTTTGCCTGGCGTAAATTCTGCAACAAGATTTACCAAGCAGCGAAGTATAATTTGCGGTCGTTGGGCACTGACTTTGTACCAAGGACGACGGCTACAAAGACTGGCCATGAGTCGCTGGCGGAGAGATGGATTCTGCACAAATTGAACATTGCTACCTCAGACATGAATGATGCGCTCACGAAGAGAGCGTTCGGTCGTTGCACCACGATCATGCACCAATTCTGGGTCCACGACTTCTGTGACACCTTCATCGTAAGTTCTCGCCGAACGTAACAAGTGCTCGAACCCGCTGACCACCCACAGGAACAATGCAAGTATCTGCTGGCTCACCAGAAGGGTGAAGCTCATGATTCCGTCCAACAGACATTGTATACGGCGCTCGATGGCGGACTCAAGCTGCTACATCCCTTCATGCCGTTCTTAACCGAAGAACTTTGGCAACGACTGCCCCGCAGGCACGGTGATGAAACACTGAGCATCATGTTGGCTCGCTACCCTACCTTCGACGAGATCTTTGTTGATGAAACAGCCAGGACGGACTACGATTCTCTGCTTGAAATCTGTGCAGCGGTCCGTTCTTTGGTCGCTACATACTCGGTGACTTCTGGAGCTGTATTGTCCTGTACATTCTACAATGAATTGGACCTTCAGACTGCTCGAGCACATCTCGAGAGCGTCAAGATCCTGACTGGAAAAGAGGTTGAGACTATCACGATCCTGAGCCGTGGGCACCCTGTGCCCGAAGGGTGCGTCATGCAGGACACTGGCAAGGCCACGGTGTTCCTACATGTTCTGGGTCACGTTAATGTTTCTAAAGAACTCGAGAAGACTAGAAGCAAGCTTGATAGTATCTGGAAAAATGTGGTGAGGAGCCAGAAGACGGTGGCTGGACTTCAGTCGTCCGACAAAGCAGCGGACAAAGCCCTGGTTGCAGAACAAGCCAAGTTGGCAGATCATGAGAAAGAGTTCCAGACGATGACGGATGTCTTCCTTCAGTTCGAGAGGCTTCAACTCCAGGATACGGAGTTTTAGAGGCTCTAACTCTAGGCTCATCCCGTCGAGGAATGATCTCTGTCAACATGGGAGTCACTCGGCAATTGCCTGATGCGAGTCGTTTACACGTGGACATTTTAGCTTACTGCCTGCATCCATATGGATAATGTTTTTCTTTATTCGCTGCGGCTACCAAAATTAAACAGCGGACCACTTTCATGCTTCTGTTTATCACACAGCACATGCCTTATCGTGTACCAGTATAAACTTCGTGACTGATGCCATAATCCCGCCGTGCCTGATGATGTATGTAATCGCTAGCCAGAG
This sequence comes from Cladosporium oxysporum, assembly GCA_035771495.1. Taxonomy (NCBI): domain Eukaryota; kingdom Fungi; phylum Ascomycota; class Dothideomycetes; order Cladosporiales; family Cladosporiaceae; genus Cladosporium; species Cladosporium oxysporum. Next base: position 783,086 of record JAWNKS010000020.1, on the reverse strand, counting down.
CGGATCGCCCGTTCATCAGTCACAAGGTGAATGCAAGAGCGCAAAGGTACAAGACCTGATACAAATTAGCCTAGATCTCCATAATATGAACATGGGCGGAGACTCGGCTTACCACAGATAGCGCGTATGGTAGTCCATGAGCCGATCCGGACTTTCGCAAGCCATATTGATAGACTCCCATCATCACCGGCCGACCAGCGATCGTTCCAGCGGATCCAAGCATGGCCATCCAGCTACAGACTTGCGCAGCCTTGGCCGGATCGGTGATGGTTGTCACGTACGCTTGTATCGTGACGTTGAACCCGTCACCGAGGGATACAATGAGGAGGCCTGGTTAAGGTATGAGCAAACAAAGGCAACGTCTAGATAAAACCTCCGTAGTGCTGTGCTGCGGTTGGCTGTGTTGAACATACCTATGAGGAGTTGAGCGGGAGTGGACGCCAACCCGATTACGCCAGAACCTGCTGCGAGGAAGACAAGACTCACCCGCGCGATATGAGAGTCCGCTCGGGAAGGTGACGAATTCCGTGAGAGCAATTTTCTGATCACGGGTAGAAGTCCTCCGAATAATAAGATGGACACGAAGGCTCGGTATGAGATGAGATAGGCCGTCTTGTTCGCCGAACACAAGGTCGCGAAGTCAGCGGACGGCATAGATTTCATGGCTCCTCACGATGTCCTCACCTGAGCTATGGTCCATCCTAACCTTTCGGATGCGAATTGCTGCAAGATTGGCAAGCTTGTGCGAGCCATCGCGCCTGCTAACAGCGCCAATGATAATTTTACAACCTTGTTCCCTGATCCGTGGGAGGTAACGGATCTTAGAAGTGTGAGCGGACGCCGCCAGTCTGGTCTTGTCGGTGCATGATCAAGCTCGTCGTTCTCCGGCGAGCAATCAGTGTTGGGAGCTCGTACTCGTTCGAAACCTTGTTCTCGCTGGCTAACTTTAAGTTCAGAAGGTGCGGTTTCCGGAAGAACCCAGACGATCATCAGCGCAATTATAGCCACAACTATCCCAGCCGTGAAAGCATTCCAAATGTTGGAAGTCATGAGCATCGATGCCATACTTGGAGCCAGGAGCTGCGTGGCGAAGTCTGCCACTTCCAAGTACCAGAAGTATTTTGTGCGAGAGTCTGGCGAGGACACATCGGTGATAATGGCGAGAATGACCGCTGTCACAACGCGACCGCCACCACCCATTAGTTGGAAGAGACCGGTAGCTATATAGGTTCGAGTCGGAAAAACATGATGATAATAGCCTATATATCCAAGAGCCGCGGGATTCAGTATCTCAATCACAGTGTCCAAGCAGTCCATGGTGGCTTACCTATAGTCCCGATAGAGACATAGAAGAGCAGCTCAGCTAAGGCGTTAAGACCAAGAACCAGCCTTCGTCCATATGAATCTGCTATCATCCCAAAGGGTACTGCAACCACAAGTGCTAAGCCAGTTGTCAGTCTTCCGGTCTTGTAATTGTTCAGGCGAGGATGCCATGAGAAGGGCTGGACTAACCCACGGTGGAAGTGATCACCGCAATACTTGTGTTTAGAAAGATGACTTCTCTCTGAACAGCAGCGATCTTGCAGAACTTCTCTGCAACGTTACCATCCGGATTGACCATGGAGGGATCGTGTTCGATATAGTAATCCCGGCACGCACTGGCCTCGAACAAGCGTAAGACGGGAGTACTCATCAGCGTAGCAAGCCAAGCATTCGCAAAGATGACGAGGAAACAACCAGTCAGCGCAACTCGAGCTTTGCTCGATGAGAGGTCAGGAGGTGCAACATCGTTTGCAGGCACGAGAATTGCCGCTTCAGATCCCGCAAGGAGCGGATCCGTAGCTTGGGAGCTGTTCATCGCAATACGAAAATGGGCAGGCCATTCTGAAACGAAAGCGGCAGGCAGCCTGTCTCTATAAGGCTCGGTACCAACGCATCGTCGATCTAGACTAGAAATAGACGAGGACGGCACCCTGCATGTCGGTTGTGCATTTCGGTCACACAGCACACGCTTACGTTTGGTTCGGGAACTTCGGTCAAGGCACTGGAATGATAACATATTGCTCCTTCATAAATTCATGAGTACTGGCTAGCACATTGATGATTGATGAGTCCTCAGCAGTCACCCAAGTCCCTGCACTGGGAACAGACTCTGGCGCAAACGCCGTCGCCCTCAGCCTCAAAGCGCCACATAGCGCCGACGCCCTTGTTTACTTCGCCGCCAGGGAAAGTGAGCGTGGTCCTTCCGACCGTAATCTCGTACGCGTCGGGGTAGTCGTTGGCGCCGGTAGGCAGCTTTGCGATTCCGAAAGTGTCTAGAAGAGCCTTTTCCTGGAGCAGATCGTGCCTGTTGCCAGATTTCATCCGCAGTCAGCCAAGTTTACGGTGCTACCGGTTTGCATGTATACAGTCACTTCAAGAATCAACGGTGCAATACACTCACAGCTCAGCCCTGAAGTCCTCCGTCAAAACTTGATCATCTGTATGCTGGTCCTCCGAGCCAGGCACAAACTCGAACTCATAAGGCTTCATGGATCCATCTGCAAGGGCCCAGGTCGTGGGTTCGATCTTGGCCCCTTCAGGTAGACGGGCCTCGATGGGCCACGGGGTTGCCGTGCCACGGTACTCGACCATGAACTGATCGTCCGTGAGCTCATGGTGGCGGTGCAGGAGTACGAGGCCGTGACTCTGCTGCAAGGAGTGCTTGAGGAAGACTTTGCCGCAAGCCAAAAGAGCTTTCTCGGCTTGCTTCTCTTGGAAGATCGCTGCACTGTCAGAGACGCTGAGCAGACCAGCGTAGGTCTCTGGGTGGTAGCCGTACTTCATGTTGTTTCAATTGAATGGGGTGTTTGTACAAGTGTTTGGGGCTTTGAGGTTGTACAGAGACACCTTTCGTTGCGGGGAGAGACCTTGTTTAAATGCTTCGACCATGCTCTCCTTTGAACTGAGTTGGAGTTTCTCCGCATAGCTTGCTTGCTTGTTGCATATAGAATGCAACATGTGCTTCGAAGGCGACCTATCGATCGCATACCGCGGTTGAAGGATGCTGTCCTTCATGGCTCATGCGGTAGAAGATGTATCGGCGAGTGCAGACGGCTGGCGAATGTGTTGGCGCCAATGAAGTGCGGGATCTTTATCAGCCAAGATGTGCAGACTGCGAGCATCGCTACACCGGTCTGTGATCGTAGCAATGACCATTGGCCTCGTGGCATGGGCTGAAGCTGTTCAGTGCCACATGCAGCCACCGTTCACGTCGGTTGCATGATTGCATAATGCAGATGCCAGTGTGACTTCTGTGGTTGCGCTGCGGGTACACTCAGTCACCAGGCGATCTCCGCCGGGACAACATTGTTCTTCAAGATCATCGAATGGGTCGTTCATTGACGAGGCTGTAGAAGGATATAATATGACGGAGTGAGGTTGAAGCAGAACTCGCAGATAACTCCGTAGCATGAATCTAAGGCGCATGATTCGCTAGCGTGACAAAGCTCCACAATGCCTGCTCGAAGACACTCAAACACAGCGAATACATGCAGTGTCGCACGTGCTGACGATCGACTTCTTCGTTGGAGACATGCGATGATGTCCATCCGGCCCCTCAACTTTGGTCTAGATCGCTCATGGCTTTTGTGGCAACACATCTTCCCTCTGATGTCGAGCATGCGTCTCACTCGCAACGCTGAAAGGTCAAGGGTATTGGACGGCAGGTGCGGAAGCAGAGTCACAACGACATAATGAGCTGGCCTTCCAGCATGGTTATCTCCTCGCATATGCATGTCGCATGTGTGACAGCAGGCTCTTCAGCATAGCTATCTTTTCACATGCGCATGTGCTGATATGCATGTAAGCATTGCTGTTTCTTCACACATGCATGTATATGTATTGCCATGCAGGGTAGCACATCACAGCCCTAAGTTGTCAGCCTTGAGACTTGCTACAAACCTTCCGGTGTGCCTCGCTAGTGTTGTAGCATGAGTTTGTTGATAATGTGTCGCGACATCTGTAAGGTGCGTTCCATAAGCTAAAGACAAACCAGTTCCTGGCATACACATCTGGATTCTGTCCTTTGCAGGACGGGGCTCTTCAAAACTATCGCAATGACGAGCGCAGCAGACGAAGTACCACCTCAGAGGTTGTCGACTGACCAATCGGTCTCGCTATCCTACATTGATTGGGACGAACGCCAACCACGGAGCTCGGCACCCTTCCAAATGTACTCGACCCCCGCAGATGCATCGATGCCACGCGGGAAAAGCAATATCACCTTCAGCGCCAGGGAATCACACATGATTGTGAATGTGAGAGGCAGAGAGCAAGAATTCCACACGGATACACATGGTTTTTCATTTGTCAAGTGTGAACCTTGCATAGCCCTGGACTGGAATGATGAAGAAACTGTCAATCGGACTTACTATCCCTGGGTCGTCGACCTTATCCGCAAGAATATCTCGGGGGCCGACAGCATCTACGTCTTCCAACACCGGGTATGTACATCCGGAGGGGTTCTATCGTTTATCCGCTCGATGCGCTGATGCTTGATAACCAGTTCCGTCGAAGGCTCCCGCATAATGCAAATGAGGCTGAAGCAAAGCTCGAAGACCCTCGGACTGCAGCTATTAACTTCTTAGAGCCTGCAACAAGTGTTCACGTAGGTGAGTTTCCCTCACATCCGCTTCCATTCGACCGAACAGCTAAGCCAGGCAGACCTTGGTCCCCGGGAAGTGGAGCAGATTCTCGCCAGGCTTGCAGAAAACAATACTGCATGTTCGTTGCAGGGCAGCGGTAACACCGCGCCATATGATCGAATCAGAGTCATCAAGTAGGTTTGCCAAATGCGATGCGAGAAGCTAAACACAAGGGTGTATCTGACTGTGACAGCGTCTGGACGCCTCTATTCTATTCCGCAGAGGACTGGCCGCTTGCTCTGTGTGACGGCTCAACCGTTACGAACGAGGACTTCATCACCATACGGAAGATCAGGCATGATTCCGAAGGAGATGGTTTGTGTCCATTGTATCGCCGCCACTACAAATGGTACTACCTGGAAGCTCAGGCTCCGGACGAGGCTCTATTGCTCAAGAATTACGATTCCTCGAGCAGTGTGAAGGCAAAATGTATCTCACCCTGCGTTGCAAGAATGTAGCCAACCGAGTACTGACCATTGTGGGTGCAAGTCGCGCCTCACGCCGCTTTCAGACCAAACAACCTTCGCCCAGAAGCACCTCCGAGGATCAGTGTCGAAGCACGAGCTCTGGTTTTGACAAGAGCCGACATAGCAGTCTATCCTGGCCCAATTTTGGAGCACTAGGTTTGACAAGTAGGGGCGTCAATGGCTTGCATCAAGGTCAACACATGCCAAACCAAGCGTGGATAACTAAAATGCAAAGCCGACCTTGTACAAGCGCGGTCCCTGAGCTTGTCTGGTTATGATCTACACCAGCCAAATAGAAGTCTTGTACCCATAGCATGCAGACATCAATGCATTAGAGTACTAGCTACAATAACAGGCGAGATGAGAAATCTCAGATTGGACGCTCAGTTCTCCAAACTTGTGCCCATATTTTTATGGCTGAAGGTCGTAGAAATATATGATGTCCCCGCTCTACCCAGCGCATCGAGTTTAGCATGACGACTGTAATAGATACTTGTGTTCCGAGTATTCGGTCCTCTTCAAGAACTTCTTACCAGGGTCGTAGCTCGTGTCCACCAACTCTACACATCGGCTTTGGAGTTACCATATGAGTGAATCTATCTATGGTCAGCGAGTGGCTTCTACAATACATCCCTCAATCTAGAACGGAATTGGTAGAATTTGGACTTACAGTCTGGTCTGCGCATCCCGCAGGCGTACCGTAAAGATAAGCGCCCAAGTTGATCCACAAGCTCTGGTTCTCACACACATACCACGCTGCCACGTTTTGTCTCTGGACGCCTGCAGCACTCCACGTAAGAGTATCACCTTGATATGCGAATGTGCCGAACGTGTTCTTGCTGCTTGTGAATGTGACGGGTAAATATGTTGCCGCCGCGCTGGGAGCCTGGCCAACGCTGGCGTAGAGCTTGGTGCCTTTGGTATCGATCTGCTCGACCAATTGTCCGTCCACAATTTGATACTGGCCGGCTGTTGTAGCATCTGAGAGGATGGCGCGGCCTGGAGAGGCATTAAGGGGCGAAGTCTGCAGATACTTGTGGAAATTTGGGGCTGCGACGGCACGGATCCAGGCGTAACCACTCTGCAAGGTCGAACCGGCTCCAGTGCCAGAGGCGGCGCCGCCCGTAGTTGTGGTCCGAGAAGGCGAGGATGTTGTCTTGGTTGGACTGCTAGTGGTGATGGTAATTGTCGTTGTGCATGCCGAGGCTTTAGAGCTGGATGATCGAGTCAAGGAAGTGGTCGTGCGGAGAGTTGTGGCGGTTGTGGTAACAGCGGCTCCAGGTTGGCATTGCGAGTAGTATTCATTCAAGAATACACACGTGTTACCCGACGTGCAGGTCTTTGCACCAGTCCAGCTAAAACCGCCGCCTATCGATGTCAGACTCCGAAGGCCGTTACACTGGAGATTCTTTGGGCTATGGAAACTCACACTGTGCCCAAACAGGCTGCTGGGCCAGAGCGGCGGGCAGAAAAGCAAGGCCGAAAAGGCCCCAAGAACAATGCATGATGCTTAAAATATGGCTGATGGCACAAAGACGTGGAGTCAAACAGGCGGATCGATCAACAGGTCTTATAGAACAGACACGGAGCCCATCGATTAGACACGGCATGATTGCCAGTACGGACCGAACCACCGGAAGTGCCTAAGATGCCCATACCTTATGTATATTGCTTGCATCTGCTGTGCATGATCTTACACCAAGGCTTGTCATAGCAAAAAGTATCTTGATCCAACGAAGCTTAACTGGCGCCAACGGTGATGTGCCTACCAACAGATGCTTATTGCCGTGACTTGTTAGATCGTATCAGTATCAGGAAGTGTGGAGACAATAGATCTGCACCAGATCTCAGAGCTCAAGGGTAGTGTAAGGCGTGGTTTGAAGTAAATTGGTTGGGAGCATAAGAGCGGAGGACACACTTCCGTGTCACAGTGGCGTCGTTGCAACATGAGACGAGATCTGGGAAGAATCCTGTTCACTGCGTGCCGCCGGCGTTATTGGCAAAGAACCATCGCTCATGCTGCCTGAGTCTCTGAATGTCTTGGACCGCAATATTGAACATATTTGATGCATGGTAGCCGCCCTGTCCGTGTGATCAGCAAACACTCAGACCCAACAAAGCTTGTGGGCTGCCTTGCGGGAGCACAGAGGCCCTGCAGATCCAAGTTTAAGCATGATAGACCACGGAATTTTCGCATGGGTGCTCATCGCTGATCCTTTGGTAAGATAGCCTCTAGATGTCATTGCTGTACGTGCAATCAAGGCCTCGGTGGAGAATCAGGAGCGACCGGGAGTTCTTGTAACCCTTACCCTACGGCAAACAGATGGCGCCGGCGATTTTCTCTCCGGACCATTTCCACTCCCATCTTTCGCTCCGTCCCTCGAACATGGCGGTCTCCTTCATGCTGGCAAATATGGCAAGAGGGAATAATAGGCTATATAATCTGTTGCCTTTCCCTACGCGAGCCTTCGTGTTATATGCGGAGAAACGGATCACCACATCTGGTACCTGCAGCAATCTACGCCTTTCTCCACCTTCTGAACCCTCTCCCTGTCCTAATCTGGCGTACAGAGTACGAACTCCGCGCCGTTTCGAGTATAGCTCGATCGAACACAGGATCGGTGAACGAACTCCGTTCTGCGTACATCGGCCAAGGTAGGTCACCAATACAAGACTCGACAACGGCACAATAATTTTCCATACCGTGAACAAGATATCATGACCAGAGCCATACAGTTCACGATGTGTGCGCTCCTCACTCTTCCATACCTGCGATCGCTGCGGCATCATGTTCCTGAACATCGCAGTCACAGCCTTGTTGGCGGGCAGTGCGTTGGCAGCCCCTAGCAAACCCCCAAAGGGCTTCGTGACAACTTCCGGCACAAAGTTCAAACTGGACGGGAAAGACTTCTATTTCGCTGGTAGCAATGCTTATGTGAGTGCGATTTGTGGCCCACCAGAAATATCCATGTGCTAACCGACGCGGCAGTACTTCCCGTTCAACAACGTAGGTCACCAACATCTTTCCATATGATCATCACTGACTCGGAACACAGAACCAAGCAGATGTCGAGCTAGGTTTGAGCGCTGCGAAGAAAGCTGGCTTGAACGTCTTCCGTACTTGGGGCTTCAACGACAAGAATGTCACATACGTCCCAGAAGGACTTCCACAGTACGGCGGGGAAGGTGCTGGTGGCACTGAAGTTATCTTTCAACGCTGGGCGAACGGCAAGTCGACGATCGATGTGTCTGCCTTTGACAAAGTTGTCAACGCCGCAACCAAGACCGGAATCAAATTGGTAGTGGCCCTCACGAACAACTGGGCCGATTATGGAGGCATGGACGTTTACACTGTCAACCTTGGTGGAAAATACCACGATGATGTTAGTTCTAGCTGGCTCCCTAATTGTTGGTATATGCTGACCTGAGCACAGTTTTACCGCCTGCCAGAGATCAAGAAGGCTTTCAAGAGATACGTTAAGGCCATTGTGACCAGGTACAAGGACAACCCTACCATCTTCGCTTGGGAGCTCGCCAATGAAGCCCGCTGTGGCGCAGACGGCGTACGCAACCTTCCACGATCCGAGAACTGCACTCCAGAGTTGATCACCGCTTGGTACGATGAGATGAGCACCTACATCAAGAGCTTGGACAAGAACCACCTTGTCACGACTGGCAGCGAGGGTGGCTTCAACATCGAGTCAGATGACTGGGCATACAACGGTGCGGACGGTAGTGATTTCGACGCCGAACTCAAACTGAAGAACATCGATTTTGGCACCTTCCACTCTTACCCAGACTGGTGGTCCAAGACTGTTGATTGGACCGTGCAGTGGATCAAAGACCATGGAAAGTCAATGCGGGCAATCAAAAAGCCTGTTGTTCACGAGGAATACGGTAAGTCGTTGCGTACGTTGCCATCAGACTTATGCTAACAGGGTAAAGGCTGGCTTACACCTGAGGCCCGTCTCCAATATCTCAATCGTACCGAGACGGCGACGAGAGTTGAAGTCTTGTCACTGTGGCAGAAAACGTCTTTGCAAGAGAAGATCTCGGACATGTACTGGCAATACGGCTTTTCGAACTACTCCTATGGAAGGAACCACGACGATGGCTTCACCATATACTTGGATGAGTATGCGTTGTGCACTTTTATCACAGTTCGCACGCTGACGATTCTGTAGCCCCGAGGCAAAGAAGCTTATCTATGAGCACGCCGCAGCAGTAAACCGCCTGAACAAGTGAGAGTCACAGCTGCACGGACCAGTGGGCATGGGCTGAGAAGCGAAAGAACCTTTTGTGGGACATTCAGTTCAGTACTTCTGCAGTAAACATGTATCTTGTGTCCAGCCAGACGTCATAAGTTCCCATATCGCTGTCGATCCAGGAATTCGGGATGTCGCAAAATGACGATACGATTGAATGTTGAACGATTAACTACATTTCAAGAAAACATACAGAGGTCTGACATGATTAGCAAGTGGAAGGCTTGGTATGCAAAAGCCGTTCTCTCTATGCTTCGATACACAAAAGTGGCGGGTTTAATCGCGTCGATCGGACCACGGAGTTAGACGGTGTTAACGCAACTGCAACCTCAACTCAGCCGCACAGAGTTTTTGTGCCTCATACATTTGATCACACTGCATCTTGTTTCAGTACCGAAGACACAGCTTGGCATAATTGTCCGTCGATCAATATGCAATCTTTCAACTTGACGCTTCCCAATGGAGCGGCTGTCACTGGAATTTGCTCTATACCATCGCCTCAGGCCAGCGAAGCATCACGCACGCCTCTAATCATCGGAATCCATGGCGGTAGTTACAACAGCGACTACTTTCACGCCGATGCTAAACACACTGCCGCGAATTCAAGTCAGCTGTACGGCGTTCCATTTGTCGCCTTCGACCGACCATACTATGGAGGAACTCGTCCACCTCAGCCCGTGCCCAGCCCTGCGGACTATCCCAAAGAGACTGGCACCTACATTCATCGCTACATACTGCCAGCTCTCTGGAGCGAGTATGGTACTGGCTCCTCGGGTATCGTCCTGCTTTGTCATAGCCTTGGTTGTCAGCAAGGCATAGTCGCGGCAGCGTTGCATGCGGGAGAGAAAGACCCAGCTTATCCTCTACTGGGACTCATTGCTTCTGGATTCGGACATCGCCCCACGCCTATATTCAGCGGACATCCTCCCATGGAGGCGAATCATGGACCTGATCACTTCCTACATGCCGTAGCCATGAAAGACAAATCCATGTTCCGCCCGGGTACCGTGGATGCAGAGATACTCAAGCAGAGCGAGCGGCTCAATCATCCGATCCCAGTGTGTGAAGCGAACAGTGGTCTCACGGTCTGGATGCCTAGGTGGAGAAATGAATGGGCAGTGCATGTGAAAGTACCGGTAATGTTCGCATGGGCGGAGCTGGACTTCTTCTTCGAAGGCACGAAGGAGCACTTGCAAGAATGTGTTGAGGCATTCCGCAATAGCCCGCGCGTAGATGGAAGCTGGGTGCAAGGCGCACCTCATTGCATGGAACTCAGCCTTTGGTCACAAGGCTGGTATGCGCGATGCTTTGGATTTGCAATGGAGTGTGCTGTTGCTTCTTCAAGGAAGAGTGCTTCGTGAGAGGATGCCGGCTACGCAAATGTACGCGAGATTAATTATGTACTCGTTCTGGATTCCGGCAGCAGTACATTCTCAAACTTGTTTTTGGGTGGCTGGACTAGAGGTGAACATGACTGGTTTCGGAACTAAGCTATCCTAAATGCAAAGCGAAAAGGTAATTTGTATGCTGGTTCAGCCGCATCACAGCATTGGTACTCTCTATTGTATACACTATGTCACAGCACAATGTTACTATGCGCTTGAAACCACAGGACACTGGTGTATCTCAAGACCATGGCCGCGCTAAACTAACTATCGAAGCTATCCGAGAGTCGCCTGTCGTGGGCAACAGGCATCCGGGCGGAGCCACCTGCACCCCTGCCAGTTTCGAGCGCAGCGTTTTCAAATATAGCATGCGGTATATTTTTGTGTCGCATGAGTGAGGATTGATTCGAATCATCAGAACCTTTTTGGAGCTCGAAGTCTTCGGACATGCCACCCCTGGGAGTGATTGCCCAGGTCAGGTCTATAATCTCAGCTTGCTGCACATATTCGCTCGGGCAGTCAGGATCGGGCATCCAGTAAGCCTCGCGGCTGATGGTGAGCAATCGGCCAATTTTCCACTCGTAGATCTGTAGGCCCCAGTACCAAAGTACTCCCCAGAAAGGCGCAGTAAGCCCTATAACAGGTACAAGGAAGTATGGTACCTTCGTGAATTTTTCGCTGTACGGTGATCCCTCGGAAGGTGGCACAAATGCGGCGATCAGAATGAATGCTGTAAAGATAGCATAGAGTATGACATGCGCTGGCGACATCCAAGGACGGTAGCGACGACGATCTTGCCAATGCCATTTCGACTTGCATAGTTTGATCATGATAAGGCCGACAGAGACCCAACACCCGATCAAAGTATTGACTGCATAGGAATATAGCGAGGTAAGGATCAAGTAAGATTCGCGCGTATCGGCAAGAGGCGCCATAACAGCGACCAATAAGACTGAGCTGAACCAGTGCACACTGAAGGCGAGTGTTGGTGCTTTGTCGACTTCGTCTTCATGGAGCGGCCGCTTGGACATCCACTTCTGGAGCATTCCATACGGAGTTGTGTATGAGGCAGCGATATGAAGCGACTTGGGAAGTATGCCTTCCTTGGCAATCTCTTGCTTGATGCGCACGGCAGTAAATGTCGTCACCCAAAGGTTACCGAAAATCGAGAATGCGATGAGACCGGCCATCGCTCGGGCGGCTTTTTCTTCATCATCAAAGAAGAGCCGATCGAAGAATAGCGTTGCCATGTCGACATTACTGGGCAGTCCACCAGGGACCTTTGGCAAGATTTCGCTCTTGTCCACAACAAGAAGGTATGCTATATTCAAGAGCATGTAGAGCGATGCGAGTATGGCCCATCCCACCACAGTGTACTTGGGCAGAACCTTCTGAGGACTCTTGATCTCAGCGAGCATGTAGAAAGGTTGTTTCCAGCCAGCCATGGCAAATGCTGCTAACAAGATTGAGTTGGACCAAGAGGACACATCAGACCTTGGCGACGACCAAACATGATTGGTGAAGTTATTGCGAGGTACCGCTCCGGATCCGCCGAACGCGCCTCCAGCTTTGGCGACACCAAGTGCAAAGATCGTCAGTAGTAACGCAACTTTGACAAGTGCGAAAATGTTGTTGATCAGAATACCTCCTGTACGGGAGATTGTGTGCAGCAGAATGATCAGTGTCAAAACACCCAGTGCAATACCGAGCACGGCGCCTCGTGGAGGGACTTCGCCGGTCTTGTAGTGCCCAGAGGCTTTGACTGCTTGCAAGGCAAAAGCGATCGCGTTACCGCCCAAGTTGTACAGCAGGATGTACATGATGGCGAATGAGCATGTCGTCCTGATGTGAGGTAGTCTCAGGCCTGTGTTCGGGTACATGAACTCGAGGAAGTTCTTCTCTCCTCCAGATCGTGGGACGCCACGAGGTTCGGTCTCGCCTCGTACCGTACGTTGGGGCATGGAAAGGCCGCACTCTAGCCAGACGTAGATCCCGCATAAGGACATGATAATCACAAGTGCCCATACACAGAGAGCGCCGCCAATACAGCCAGTTCCCGCAAGGACGAGATGTGGTGTCAAGAAGATACCAGAGCCGATGGATCGATTCTGTTCGCTAGAGATGAGTAGTGGAACAGTCATAGCTGGTGGCAAGTACTTACCAGTATCAACGCGACCAACGACCATTTACCAAATTTTTTGTCGTCTCCAGGAACGCGGACCAGCCTTTGGTGTTCGTACTCGACATCTTCTGCGGACGGCTCGCATAGAAGCGCTTCTTCATTTGCGTTCAAAGGCATGTCACTAAATCTATGGTCAAACAAGCAGCAGGTTAGTACTTCTGTTGGACTTTTTTGGCCGAGAGGGTAGAGAGAAAAGATAATGGACAAGAGCCTTGTGTATACACGCTTTCAGATGACCAGCCTTGTTGGACATGAGGTGGCAGTGCCAGTCTGAGTACGCCTGCAGCCATTATTGTTCGAGACTTGGTCGAATCGATCTGTAGGCGCATCTGTCACCGGTGTGTTCCTGCATCGGGCTATGGTAGCACAATACAATATCTTGGCGTTTGGGGCCGCCCGTAAAGCGTGCATGTGTCCCAAAGAGGCTTTGTATCAGCTGAGCAACTACTGGTAGCTTTCTCGGTTAGCACTGCACTGCCGCCTTCATCAAGCGAGCGTGCAGTAACACCCGGCATCAGAACTGGGAGATGACTGTAGTGTGCATTAGAACCAGCTTGGAGAGTGTTTGTGTCCATTCGAGGAAAAAGACACTCGCCAGGGACCGACGACGCTCAACGGTGGTGGAATTGCGACGCATGCCCCCTTGGCCGAGGCTGCGCTTCCGGGGAGGATCTCGGGTCACGATACTGTGTGACACACTTCATGTTGTTGTTGGAACCGCAGCCAACAACTCATGCAGCTTGTGCAGGCAAACCTCATGCAGCTTGACAGCATCCAGACGGCGCCATGGCAGCTTCGCTGGGCTATGCTCGGATGGCTCACCCAGCCCACCGGGCACAATACCTTGTGGAATGCATCAGCCGCCGCCACGTTGTCGATATTGGATTCAAGAGGCCGCCAGCCGCCTTCGCCTATGCAGTATACACAGCCCTTTGCCTGACGTATGGACTGGTTCTTCGCCCTGACATCCACTTACAGTCCGTATCTCCTACTACCAGCTCAGGTTTCTGCATGTCATGATTGTTACTGCTCTTCGAAGGCGGGCATACCATGAGGTATGGCTTTCAATGCCGGTGACATAGTAGCGGGTCTACGTCTCGCAGTACAGCTCCACGACTACGGCTTCAACCAGGAGAACGCCGCCGACGTGCGTTACAAGAATTTCCGAAATGACATCTTCAACTTCCGCATCTTGTTAGAGAGGTTGGAACAAGCATTACAGAACGCCCAGCAGCGTTATGATGGGAGTCCACATCCCATGAGAATCCAGGCATACAATCCCTTATCCGCCGATTTCGAAGATGAGCGGAAGACAATTGTCGGGAACTTCGTAGAGACGCTGAACGCGTGCGACAGACTTCTCGAAGAGAACAAAAAGTACCGACAGAAATACAGCAATGTGGTCGAAAACCTCAAGTGGCACTTATCTCAGCAAGAGCGACGCGTGGATGACCTCCGGACGCGACTACAGTTTCACTCGGAAAAGATCCGTCTGGTCATGGACCGGCTGTCCATTAATCTACTCACCGATATTGATGCCAAGGTCGACGACATCCTTGCAATCTCTGAATTGAATCTCCAGGTGTCCAGCGAGATTTTACAGGAGCTCGTTAGATTTCGTTCCGCTCTCTTCGGTCACCTTTCAGGCCACCACGTACCTCTGTCACGCGAAGCCGAGACCTCCCATCGAGTTAGCGACATGATCTCCCTGAAATTTCAGGAACATCTTTTCATCGACGCCCCGACAAGCATGGGTCATGGTCTGCCTTTGGAACAGGGCTTTGACGCGTTGTTCTCAAGCTTTCAGCATAGTATCAGCAGTGTCGACTGCACGCCGGAATCATATCTCTCATTTTTGAAAACACGGTGGTTGCTACAATGCTTATGCGATAGCGAGGAGTACCATGCGGCACGCCCAGGCTTCTACTACAAGCGAGCCATCAATCAGATATCCCAAGCAGTCAAAGTCAGGATGCAGCAACCAGGCGTGCTTATTTCCTACGAAGAAAGCATGCTGATCGAATTGCCTGAGACACACTTCCGCGTCTGGCCGCTTTCAGATCCGGTGCCCACCACCTTACAGAGCGATCCGCATCCTCTCATGATTCGCGCAAACGAAGAAGAAGTCATGCGTATGACTTTGGATCCTGACGAACTTCGTGGCTCAAATACTGTGACAATCTTCAAGAGTTCGGAAGAGTATTTTCGAATCATCCAGGAAACGAGAGTTGCATCAAGACCAGAAGAAAAGATCTTGATACCACAGCCAATATACACTCGCGAAGACAAACTCATACCTCGATATGCGCTGCCGATGATCGACGAGCCTGATTTCGAGGTCGCGATCTTCTCGCGCAACGAAGAAACTCTTTACAGATTTGGTACATCCGAAATGCTTTTCCGCTTTCAGTCCGCTTTGATGGGGTACGAGGTGTCGCACGATCAACAGGCAATTCGCTGTCAGTTCAGCGATGATGTCAGCTATCTCGATTGTAAGGGACGTGTTCAACTCTGGCAGGAGCCGATCGTGCTCGGCGGTCTCAACGGAGGTCGGCGGCCATCGAATACGCCCAGCTCTTTCTCGGATGGGAAAACACAGTCTCGATTTGACAGTCTTGCTGCTACAGCAGTCACATCGAACACCATTCGATGGACCACTGGAGGGTGGGAGGCAGAGAGTATTAAGCTGCCGGCTATCGTCATCTTCACCGAATTGATGGACGCAAAAGAAAGAAAGCAGTTTGCCATATTATTTATGGAACTAGAGAGCGGTGTCCATGTCGACCCGAAAGAGTGCGGCTGCTGTCGAGCCTACGATACCTGTTCGAAACTCGTGCTTACGAACGGAAAGAAAGGCATAACTGTACGAGCGCTTTTCTCTGACGTCGAGCACACTGGTCACTCTGGATTCGACTTGTTCCCTTTCCGTACACCACGTCATCCAGACTTCCGCAAGCTAAAGACGTTGCGTACTGACTATCTCGTACTCAAGTTCGGACGTCTTGAGGAAAAGCGACGCTTCGACAAGGAACTTGACTATCGCTTTCGAGTGCGCGACAAGCAAACACAAAACCAACATGACTTCACCAAGCGCATGCAAAAATTGGAGACTCAACGCCCACTACGACAGCCTGATACTGTTCCAATGCGCGCGCATGGACGGACTTTTTCCGAAGCCTCATCGGCGCTTTCGGTTCCTCCTCAACTGGATCTTCCCGAGAGCGGGCCAAAACTAGACAGCAGTTTTGTGGACGACATCGATTTGGACAAAAGCTTTGAAGCAAGCAGCTCGGATGCTGTCAGCCCGAAAAGCAACTCGAGGAGAGACAGCCCAATGTCTAGTGCTGGATTCAGTGCGACACGGTCAAGTAATACGGCTCCAGTGGCCTCACAACCATTACCTTTACCTCCAGTGACTCGTAACGACGACCAACATAATCCCGGAGCGTCACTTCAAGCTAACGCTGGTGCTGCTGTTCGATCGCAACAGCGTGAAGCTCGTTCACATAGACCCAGTGCGGCCTCAGCTGATACCGTTCGCCGCAGCTTGCAGCCAGACATTCCTACAACACGTGCCCAGACTGGGAAGCGGCAAGGCTTGTGGCGAACATTCAAGTTTTGAGTGATCCTGGAGTGACTTCGCTGCCGCGAGCCTAAGTACAATTTCGCGGCGTTACGGCAATTATTGGATTGATTTGCTTGTATGTGTACCTTGCGGAAGTTGAGTCAAGCACCAGTGGTACAGTTGCGAGATCAATTATAATGTACATGGCTACAAATGAGGGATATACACGCATGTTACTGGCAATTGCTTTCATGCTGGCAAACTTCAGATACAAGATCTATCACGAGGTCTTCTCTCTGTCGCAGATGCTGAGCCACGTCGCTGTCGGTAGAGACGGATTCGACGCTTTCGATATCCAATGCCCCGCCCCTGTTACCCAAAGCGTCGATAATTCTAGGGCTGATTCAAGGGTTACGATGATCATTGGTTGCAAGCACTCGGAGATCTTGCGTTTCGCCGTTTGGTGGAGAGATGACGGCGGACCTCCGCCAGATTGTCCGACTATTTTACCCCGGCTGCTCGTCAAGATCATCCATCCCTCCACAGTCCCGAGCATCTCTTGGATTCATGTTGAAGAACTCGTCATGCATACGGTATACCAGTACGTTTGTGGACAACATTTCCCGACGACATCAAATGCTGTCGTTCAAAGGTGATCAAAAGCATGGCCTCTTGGCGACGTGTGTAACCGGAGAAGCCGTATAAAAAGAGGTATAGCAAACTGTGCGGCCAAAGAATCGTACTGTCAATCGTCTTTCGTGAGATTGTAATTATGTTGTCTCTATTGACCGGCTTATCAGCTGCAGTCGCATGTCTTGCCGCTCCAACAATAGAATGGACGGCTATTGACGCCGATGTCGAACGGCTTTCAGAGGCTGCATCTCCGCTCAACAAACAGCTCATGAGCCTGTCGATAGAGTAAGTCAAACCCAAATTGTCTGCCTCGATGTCAGCTGATAGCCTCAAGATTTGACACCGCCGTCGCATATTTCGGCGATGTGGGAAGGCCCAACCCTTTCTCGAAACAATTGCTCCAAAACGTCGCGGATCGCGCTGGAGTTCCTGCTGTCCTACGAATCGGTGGCAACACACAAGACAGAGCAAGCTTTTGTGCCGACTGCAACCAGACCATGACGACCGTGGCCAACACAGATCCGAATGACCCCAAACAATCGGAAGCTCTTTACGTCGAATACAACAAGGACTTGTTCGAAGTGCTAACGAACAATGTGCCTGGAGGGAGCCCCATCATTTTTGGGCTCAATTTCCGCAATGGTAAGTTGCTGAGATCATGATGCAGGTCCTCATGGCGCTGACCCGTCAGCCAAAAGGCAGTCTCGATCTTGCGAGGACTGAGATTGAAGCAAGCTTCAAGTACATGAACCAATCCTTGGTGATGGCATATGAGTTGGGCAATGAGCCTAACTTCTATGCTCCAACATTCCGACCAGCCGGATGGAATGCCTCGGACTATGGAAACGAGATGGAATCATGGATACCGAGCCTTCGGAACACCTCGACGGAAGATTCCAAATGGATGTTCGGTGCTTTCGCCGGTCCACCAAACCTTTTTGAGGACGGCCTCACGATCGCCAATTTGGTGGAACTTGGGGTTCCTCAGAAGATCCCAGGTGTGAAATACTTCTCGACTCATGGATACCCCTACGACATCTGCTCAAGTAAGTGCAAATGGTTCTATCACCGACGGACCTCTGGTCTTGGCTGACATCGATCATAGATGAGACTGCTGCTTTGGTCAACCTGACCAATTTCCTTGATCATGGGAAAACCGTGGAACTAATCGGTTATTACGCCAATGAGTCTGCTGCTACCAAATCAGTCGACGGAGTTCTGCACATGGGCGAGACTGGCACGGTGGCATGTCATGGCAAGGAGGGTGTGTCCAACACTCTTGGGGCAGCGCTTTGGGAGCTCGACTACGCACTCACAGGTGCCGCGGAAGGCTTCGATCGATTCATGTTCCACAACGGCCAAGGCGATTACTACTACTCCATGTGGGAGCCTGTTGGCACGGAGCTTCATCCGGGCGCACACATCTATCCCACGTAAGTTCACGAATCAATCTCGCAATTTGGGAACGGTGAAACTTACTGCTTCTACTAGGTATTACGCAATGCTGTTCGTAGCGGATATCGTCGGAGACCTTGCGGATCCTGCTATAGCGCGCCTTACGGATCTCGACACTGACTCGCTGGTTCACTTTGCTATCTTTGATTGCGGGCGCCTGGTCAAGCTTGTGCTGCTCAATCTGGAGTTCTTCGATGGAACGTCGCCTCGTCCTTCCCAACATTTGGATCTTAAAAGATATTTAGGAAAGAGCCTTCAAGTGAGACGATTGACAGGAGCGGTCTCCGCATCACAGGATTCTGTCGAATGGGCAGGACAGAGTGTTGCTGAGGATGGAACCATCGCAGGCGGACTGGTTATTGAAGAAGTGCAGGATGGGTTTGTTTCTTTGTTTGCTTCGGAGGCACTCATTGTGGAAATACGTTAGGGCAGGACGGTTGGCATCAGATTCTCACATAAGTAGAGCAGGCACGAAAATTCAACATTAGCTGTCAAAAGAGGCGTTGGTGAGATAGCCGGTTCACGTAACCATTTCTGTAGCTCCTGTCGTCATCAACTCTCCATGAGGATGAGTCGCTCGTTTCCTTCATTCAGATTCCGGTATATAACAATTAATTAAACAAGTGGCCCTGCACTTGACAATTGAAACTTCATAAACGTGTTTCCTACACAGCGAGGGCTCGTGTAAGTTTTACAAAAAGGTGAACAAAAGGCAAAAGAGATAGCCCTAACCAAGGTTCGAACTTGGGACCTTACCCGGGTAAGAGGATTCATATCTTGCTAATTAAAGCTAGATGTGAAGGGTACGTGATAACCGCTACACTATCAGGGCTCACCAATAGGATGTCGAGCTTCTTGATGCTGTAATTATATGCGCTTGTTCCGACCTGCCAATGCTAGAATCTATCATGGAAATCTCGAACAGTTGATAGCCATGTATTATCATTTGGACTATTCAACAGATATTGTCCAGCCGCTTGCATTTTTATCATGCTTGGTCGTATAGCGAGCTCGGCAATGGGCTAGTTCCGACAGGGTGCTGGCGGAAGGTGCACCGTCGGACGAAACCGCTGATGATACTGCCTGAAGACATCGATCTCGAACGGACATATTAACAGAACAAGCCATTCCGACAGTACACTTGCAGCACAATTCTGCGAGGTCATTGATATGCTGTCCGTTGGTGTTCTAAGCATGGAGCATGACGGCTGAGAGCTCCAACGAATTGCATCCTGACAATGGCTGGTCTGGGTGCGAAAAGAGTGGTGCTCTGTTGGACATGCAGACAACTAAGCAAACAGCCCATTGTTCAGGCGACAGAAGGTGCTGGAATGGCATATGCAGCCTTCGAGTGGTGTGGACGAAGAAGCTCGTAGGACTGCCGGATATACTTGTACCATTGTGTATGTGATGAGCTTGAGCGAGCTTCTGCTTGAGCTTGCATAGTTCGGGTACGGCCCAAGGTAATGCACTCGCTAAGCAGCACAAGTAATTGGACCGATTGATGTGAGCAGCCAGCCTCGTTGACTCCATTGTATCTTCTCATGTTCTTCTCAGGCAAACCGTGTTGTGGTATCACATCAGCTTTGCAGATCGGCTCAATCCGTAAAACATGGCTGGCTGATATGAAACACGCGGCCACAGTTCTGAAGGGTACTTCGGCTGGGGAGCGTATAAGAGCTTCTGGGTCAAGCTTGACCTGCATTGCCAAGTCGATCTAGATTGAGCTACGCAAGGACGATCACAGAACTTGTTGATCCTCCAAGTATGCGACGTCGATCATCATGATGCCGCAAATGACAGAGCCAGGATGATCAAAGTTGTACGAGTTCCCTACACAAAGCGACCGTTAGATGCACCTTATGCTATGGCGTCGGCGAAGACGAACAGGAGCCCCGAGAGACAATCAAATGACCCGGTATAAGGAGTACGTGTATGTCAGGTTGGACGAATGAGAAGTGCTTCAACATAAGTACTGACGAATGCCGGGGCACGTTCTCCAAGGCCCTCATCAATGATCATACAACGTATGATGTCGAGTGAAAAGTTTGCCATGACTCCATTGGGCATATTCGCTCGCTGTAGATGACATAATCGCAGGGATTTCACTGTCGACGGCCATCAACTCCATATTACAAACGAACCACCACAACAACAAGCGGTACTTGCCTTGTATCAGATAGCTTCGACAAGTCGCGAGCGGCGTAGAGCCTAGGGTTGGCAGGTTCTGAGCTGACAACAACTCCTTACAAACCACAGGCTGTTATTCGAGACCGAGACAGTCACTGTAGCATGTCTACAGCTTCTGATCGGCACAAGCACTACCAGCATGTCGTCTGGGAAGATATCAGGCCACGACCAAGCAAGCAGGCCGCAGGCCTCAAGGAGAAATCACAAGCCGTAACGTGCTGAGCTCCCAGTCTCGACGAATGATTGCCATTAGCCAGCGGCCTCGAGACATCCTTTCGTCGACTTCAGAGAAGTCTCTCTGCAAGTCAGACTGCACAACGCCACCCCCGAGCAGAGGCGGCGGAGCGAAGCAACACACCAATAACAGCATTGGTGATATGCCAATTGGCTGCCACATGCTCACGCGATAGCTCGTCTTTCCAGTCGAGCGAGCGATTTGTCGTCGTAAGCAATGCTCTATGCGCTTGCAAGGGCTCATTTTGTATGCACGGCGGCCTCTCCTTTGAGCACGCGGACTTCAAGATGAAGCTTCAAGGGGCCGGTCAAGCAGACATAAATACCGAGCCTTGGTCCTCTCTAGCTCTTGCAAAACTCCTATACTCAAGCCAACATCCCCAAAACGAGAATTCCTATCAGCTCCTTATCTCTTCTGGTTCCAGAACCAGCAAAACCGCACTTCTATATCTTAACCAAATTCCCACACACCGCATCAACAATGCAGCGAGCCGCTTCTTGCACCGTCGACGTCGGTTGCTCCGTGTTCACCTTCATCAACAGGCCCAACACGGACTGGATCGACTACATCCGATTCGACGAAAGCGACCCAACGGGCACCGAACGCAACAAAGCCGAGACGGGCAAGGTCGGTGTCAAAGGCGGGCAGTACATCCAAGCAATCTCCGGCCCCATGAGCTGCGTCAAATGCTACAACCCGCAGAAGAAAACGACCGACATCCGCCTCTACTTTGTGATCGCCGGCGCGCTGCGCGAAGCCAAGCTCGTCGATGCAGGGTCGACATCCGATCTGAAGGGCGGGTGGGTTCTTATGCCGGAGGATGGTCCCGACGACATGCTCAGCGTCACAAGCACCAACGGTCTGGACCGCAACACGAGGTTGGTGGACCAGACGAGCTACATGTCCTCCGGGAAGACTTCTGGGAAAGGGCCGGAGCACCAGCTGCCCTACGTCGTCTATCAAGTCTTGAATGAGCCCAATGTCATCCGTTACGCCTGGGCCATGGGGACGGGTGACCAGATACGCTGGAAGAACGACAGGCTACCAGTAAGACTCTTACCAGCGAAGTAGCGCTCGTGCTTGATGGTCGGCTGCATGGTCGGCTACGGCGACGGCAACGCAAATTGTCTCTGGACTGACCGAGAGAGATCTTCTTGTGGACGGAGTTCTGCAACTAATGAGACTGTCGTTATGGCTTTCGATATGTGTTTTGGTAGTTAGCTACAAACTCGATTCATTCGCTGAACCATGTGTTGTGTACAGCTGCGCTCGTGGCTTCAATCCATCTCCCTAGCCCACACTCGCATAGCCTTCACTGCGCCGTTCGTATCTATCTCATGGACAGGCGTGAGCCCACTAAAGCTGGAAGTCAATCGCTGGGGGTGTGGAGAAGTCCTGTCCTTCATACATGAATTGACACGCGTGGTGAGCCATTGCTTGCCATCGGATCTTGTTGACAGTTGCTGCTTCTGTAGATCTAGGTGCAGTTGTAGTAGCGATTGGAGCGCGCGGTCATAGTCGTTTTGCCTCTTCGTCCAGTCTGGGAAAGGTTTCGCTGGCAGCCTCCACCAGACCGTGTGCTTCCTCTATTGGTGATAGGAGCTGTTGCCGTCAGTTGCCACCGATAATAGGGTTCTGACTATGCCCATCCAATTATTTACAGGGCGAACAGAGAGAATTGTGGTACAATCACCAGGCTCAAGTCTGTGTACGGTATGATGGTGTTAATGTCTCAGGAGCAATTTGCCGATGCAGGCCCCGTCATCGTTCATGGCGAGACGTCTTTATCTGGATAGCACACTTTTCCCACCACCTCAATTATCTATATTCGATGGCAACAGTGCGCAATATCGGCATGATTGCGACATCGGTGCTGTGCAGCATGCTGGGAGGACACCAAGTAGTTGTAGAATCCAAATGCCGAAATGACAACTCGAACTTACGTCATAGCCACGTTTCACGCAACATCGAAGAACGGAAGAAGGAATCACAGAATTGCGTGCATACTTCAATCCTTGCAACGATCGTAAACCCGACACGTCTGTAGGAGCGGCTACATCGCGGTCGAGTGACGGATTTGAGCGGAGAAGATATGGAAGTCGTACGCGTAGCTCATGGTGACATCGACGCATGCCTATCAACATGCCTGTAGGATGGTTGCATCTTAAGTTATCTCCCTTTCCCCTCTTCCAGAAAAGAATATACATCCAATACTCAACCTGAGAAAACAATGTCGAAGCCAACTCTCGCCGTCATCGGCACCGGCTGGGCCGGCTACACCCTCTCCCAGCAACTCTCCACGGCAAAATACGCCATCCACATCATCTCCCCCATCCGCACAATTCAATACACTCCGCTCCTCGCCAGCGCAGCATGCGGATTATTCAATTTCCGCCTCGCCGAGGAGCCGGTCCGCAGGCGCACTCGCACCGAAGTCCAATACCACAAAGCCAGCGCGCAGAAGATCGATTTCGAGGGACGCTCTATACTGTGCGAACCGGCGGTGGAAGATCTCGACAGGAGTCGGGAATTCGAGGTTAAGTATGACAAGATTGTAATAGCGCCGGGATGTGGGATCCAGACGTTTGGGACGCCGGGAGCGGAAGAGCATGCGCTGTTCCTGCGGACGACGAATGACGCGCGGTTGATTCAGCAGAGGTTGCTGGAGATGCTGGATGCTGCTTCGCTGCCGGGTCTGAGCGATGAGCAGCAGAGGGAGATGCTCAACATTCGCGTCGTTGGCGGCGGCGCAATTGGCATTGAGGCCACGGCTGAGATTTACGATCTTTGGCATGAAGACATGCGCTTTTTGTACCCGCACCTCGACGGGAAATTGACCATCACCATCCACGATGTTGCGCCTACGATCTTGTCGACATTCGATAAGTCACTGGGCGATTATGCGCTCAAATCTCTGCATCAGAAAAATGTACAGATCAAGACGAGTTCGCACATCGAAAAGGTTGAGCAGGATGCCATTTATACCAAGGAGGAAGACCGGATGGCTTACGGCATGTTGATCTGGGCGACTGGAAACGGGGTCAATCCGCTCCTTGACGACCTTGCAGTGAAGAAGGCTGAGAAGGGTCTTCCTCGGATTCTGACGGACAAATACCTTCGCGTGTTGCGACCTGATGGTTCAGCTATGGAGAACGCCTATGCATTGGGCGATGCTGCGGATATCGATGGCCAGTCGCTGCCCACTCTTGCAGAGGTCGCATTACAAAAGGGAGAATATTTGTCCCGCGAACTGAACAATGGAGATCAGCCGACTAAGCCATTCGAGTACAAGCAGAGGGCTCTGATGGCCTACTTGGGTCAGCATGATGGCATTGTTGGAGGCCGATCTGAGTGGACTGGGGAAAGCGCTTGGCTGGCATGGCGGTCGGGAAGCCTTGCCTGGACGAGAAGCTGGCGGAGGAAGATTATGATTTCTTTGAGCTGGGTGTTTGTTTGGTTTGGTGGAAGAGATATCGCTCGAAAGTAGATTGTGAGACCTACATGCCAGAAGGTTATGATGACTTCCGGGACGATGAATAAGGACTGGTTGTAAGGGACTATCACGTCTTCACGGGCACTCCTCTGGTGATTACTTAGCCAATACCTGTACTCCGCGCTGTTACAGAGGGAGCCAAGAATTTATGCGAAGGCTGATGCGCATTACTCGCTGATGATATGGTTTGCGTGTGCATAGAGTATCACAAAACTAGTGTTATGATTGCCAGTTAAGACAACAACATCAACATTACACTGCACATTGGCCATGCAAGAGATTGTGCAATCAGCTAGGCTCGAGACCTATTTGAGAAGCAACAGGCGATCGCAATCTTACGCCAATAGAGCATACAAGTCTAGACACGCGCGGCTAGACTGCGGTAAGCTGATGGCTGGGATCGAGGCGACATGTCCACATAGCATGATGGATCTCGATGCGAAGAACATGTAGTGTTCCAAGGGACATCAGCGGTCGAGAGCATTGCCTCAGCAGGCGCCGTGCTGTCCAGACTCTGAAGGAAGATGCCAGCCAAGATGCTTCACAGTGAGACGGGCATGAAATGCGGAGAAGAGTGAGACCTGCCTGATCCAGAGATGCTGTTCTTTGGTAGGTTCAGACGAAGCGCGCACGAGTCTGGCCACCGTCGCACAGCGTCGAGCTGATCTGCTCTTCGAGCTCTGCACATTCAGCCGTTGTCAAGGGAGGCATCATGCATGGACTTGTGAGTGATTCGTATAGCGCAAATGGCATGCCGCAGGAGTGTCTGTGATGGCCTTGACGTGTGCAGGCGTGACCTGTCGCACGGGTGGCCGGATATCCGCCTTTACGAGCGCTTTGATGCTGTCTGAGGCTGTCTCTGCTCCCCTGACTGTTGGGATCGGGATGAGCAGACGCTTGGGCGAGGCTCTCCGCTCACACGTGGTGCCGAGGAAGTCTGGGCCACGGCGACGGGAGGATGGCATTGACTGGTATTGGCCGGTGTTGAAGGTGTTGTTTGCGCGGTTTGTTTGTCGCGTGGATGACTGAGGAGGCGCCTAAAGGCGGCGGCAATTCATGGAGTAGCATCGCGCGGGGACATGAGATCGTATTGTACCCACCGAGTATCTCGTTATATGATGTGGCGGGTGTCAACCCCAGAGCGCGGTCAGAGGCATTGTCGCATAGCATCGCGTGGTGACCGGGACTAGCTCTCTGTTCCTGAATTGTATGAGAGTGCTAGGCAAGACTAGGCAGTACTGGGCAAGACTAGACAGCGCTAGCGCAGCCATCTCATTTCGCTTCACGCGCCGGCCCCACCGCTGGTCGAAAGTCTACTCGCTGGCAACGGTCTGGTCGCTCAACCCCTGCTCGAAAATCGATCAAACCATCAAAGCCGCCTCTTCTGCCCTTTCTATCTCTCACGCTCTTTTCGACAACACCAGCCCACTCGCTATCCGCTCGCTCCAGCTCGCCTTTGTGCGCCCACGTTCTTTGACAAGCCTTGCATTCCTCACGACGCTCACCAGCATTCCAGTCGGCCCGCAACAACTTCAGTCCACCTGACAGTGTAAGTCCAGAACACCTTCACCGTCTATCTTTTGAGCAAACAATCCGCCTGGCACTGTCTGCCAAAAGACGCACGCCCACAACATTCATTATTGCCCGCAATCTGCGATTACCCACTTCCTCCGAGCGAATACATCAATATCAAAACACGACCCAATTCTGACTCCGCTGGCGGCAGTACCCGATCCATAAAAACAATCAACATGAAGGCCGGACTCATCAGCATCGCCGCTCTGTCGGCCGTCGTCGCCGCTCAACCCCAGCATGGCGCTCACCGTCACCGTCACGCCAAGAAGGACGCCCCCGTCGCCTACGTGACCGAGGTTGCCACCGTCACCGCTCCCACCAAGATGGTCTGGGTCGACCAGTACGGCAACACCATCTCCGCTGACTGGCCTGGTGCCACCGCGGCTCCCGCCTCTTCCGCGCCTGCGGCTCCCGTCTACGACAACAAGCCCCAGGAGCAGGCTCCTCCTGCTCCTGCTGCGTATGAGGCTCCCTCCTCTTACGAGGCCCCGGCTCCCGCTCCCTCCTCCAGCAAGACCGAGCAGCAGCAGGCTGCCCCGTCTTCCTCCTCTGCACCCAGCGGCAGCTCCGATGGCTCCACCCACGGTATCACTTACTCTCCTTACAACTCTGACCAGTCTTGCAAGACCTCGGACCAGATCAGCAAGGATCTCGCTGCTCTCGATGGCTACGGCATGATCCGCATGTACGGCACCGACTGCGACCAGGCTGGTCCCATCATTGGCGCTGCCAAGAGCAAGGGCTGGAAGGTCTTCGCTGGTCTCTTCAACATCCAAGATGTGGAGAGCCAGGTCGCTCAGCTCAAGACCGCCGTCCAGAACAACGCCGGTGGCGACTGGAGCATCATCGACACCGTCTCTGTTGGTAACGAGGGTGTTAACAACGGCCAGTACAGCGTCTCCGACGTCAAGGCTGCCGTTGACGCCACCAAGGCCTGCCTCCCCAGCGAGTACAAGGGTGACGTTGTCACTGTTGACACTTTCATTGCCGTCATCAACAACCCCGAGCTCTGCTCCGTCGGCGACTACACCGCGGTCAACTGCCACGCTTTCTTCGACGGCGGTGTCACTGCTGAGAAGTCAGGTCAGTGGGTCCTCGAGCAGGCCCAGCGTGTCTCCTCGGCTTGCGGCAACCCTGACCGCAAGGTCGTCATCACCGAGGCTGGCTGGCCTTCTTCCGGTTCCACCAACGGCAAGGCTGTCCCTAGCAAGGAGAACCAGGCTGCCGCTGTCAAGGACCTCAAGTCTGCCTTCACCAGCAACCTCATCCTCTTCACCGCCTACAACGACTACTGGAAGCAGAACTCCGCCGCCACCTTCGGTGTCGAGCAGTACTGGGGCATCTACGGCGACTGCCCTTCCTCTCAGTAGATTCAGCGCCACTGAGCTACAACATGTACAGCTGGCATCTACCCGAGACGTAACACTCTCGGTGTATCTTGGACTACTACACACGATGCATGGGAACCCAAAAAGGCGTTTGACTCCTCCTTTTGCTCTTCCCGCTCTCACGACGGATTTCTCTACACCTTTCTATTCGACGCCCCCACTTCTTTTTCTTCTCTTCTTCTTCATCGATTTCGTAGACGCGCACGTCAGTTTCAGTCTCGTGGGTGGGGATTCAGATCATGGTTTCTGTAGATACCCTTATCGGAATATGATGCTTTTTACCCTTCAAGCTGCTCCCAATTTTGTTACTGTTCTCATAGTGATAATAAATCTGGTTCATGGGCAATTCATGCTTCTGCATTTGCATGAGCATGCAGGCTATTGAAGTGGTTAATGCTGATGTCCTTGTGACGTTGATCAACCCCAGACAGCAGCTGCGATCGACAGACCCGCTTGCACCTTCCTCCAAAGTGGAGCTTCGCTTGTTCTGTGAGCTCCAACGACATGACACAATTCATGTTGTCTTCCAACACATTAATTACAAAACACCTCAAAGTCGACTGATCGAGCTCGAAGCTTCCCTATTCGAATCTTCCCCAGCCTGGCCACAGAACAAACATCTAGCAACCACCGTGATTGACGACCCTAACCGTGGCTACCTCGACCATATTCAAATGCCTCCACTACCACTCCCACCCATTCACAACATATCTTAAAACTTCCACCCCCTCGTCCACTCTCACCAAAATGGCCTGGCGCTCCCACGGCACCTCCAATGCAACCCTCATCGACTCCCTCCGCCGCAACAACCTCATCACCACCCCGCGCGTCGCCACCGCCATGCTCTCCACCGACCGCGCACACTTCTCCCCCGCCGAACCCTACCAAGACCGGCCCCAATCCATCGGCCACGCCGCCACGATCTCCGCCCCGCACATGCACGCCAACGCCGCCGAGTCTCTCCTCCCGTACCTCAAACCCGGGGCGCGAGTGCTCGATGTGGGGAGTGGGAGCGGGTATTTGACGTGTGTGCTTGCGGCGCTGGTTATGCCAGGGGGGACGGTGGTGGGCGTGGAGCATATTGAGGCGTTGAGGGAGATGGGGGAGGGGAATGCGCGGAAGGGCGAGGTGAGTAGGGGGTGGGTGGAGAGTGGGAGTGTGAAGTTTGTGAAGGGAGATGGGAGGTTGGGGTGGAGGGAGGGGGCGCCTTGGGATGCGATTGTGAGTGTTCCCGTGTGCTTCAGAGTGTTGCGTTGTATCAATTCATCTGGACTGACACTTTCAAGCATGTTGGAGCGGCGGCTGCAGGGTTTCAGCAGGAACTTGTCGATCAGTTGAAGGCGCCTGGGAGGTAAGTTTTGAGTGTCGTTTCCTAATTTATTCTCTTCGTTTCTCTTGGCGACATTGATGCGAGCATCGAATGTTCTCTCGTCCAGACGAAGCAACCGCTCTGTCTATTCGATATTCGCATGCTCTAGACATGACTAATTTACTGGTTTTGAAGGCTATTCATACCAATCGAAGAAAAATCCGACTCCAGCGGATATCTCGAGCAACACATATACGTGATCGATAAGGATGAGAAGGGCAACGTGACGAAGAAGAAGGAGTACGGCGTCAAGTATGTACCACTTACTGATGCGCCAGTAGAGTAGCTTTGAGCGTCGAGCAGCTTTGCGACTGAAACCTGCATCAATACATCCGGGAAAGTCTCAATAGCTCAAATACATTCATGTTCATGTCCTCACGCGAGCACATAGGGTCGGAGCACTAACCCTAAATCCGAGCATGTTGAGATGAGCATCTTCAATATTGACTCAAGATCATTCATGCCATCGAAAGATGTCTATCTTATTAACGGGACATACATAAACCAAATGTGATCTGGACCTCGTTACACTCATCGGGTTGGTAGATTGTGCCGACTCCAGCAAGAATGGCTTTTGGCACAAGCCCCGCAAATTGACCATCAAGGTGGAGGCCGCGAGCGACAGCGACGTGCAAGTTGTCACAGAAACAGCAGTGGTTCGAAAATACCTATATGCAATCTCTCTCTACTACAATACAGACAGAGTAGATGATCGAATGACTTCCCGAAGAGCTCGGAGAGGCCCAGACCCAAGCTGCCACGAGGTCCACCATGATGTTGAAACCCAATGATGAAGAATATCCACTTGCATCAACGTCACACAACTCACTTCCGTCCGCCGGCAAACGGGCGATTCAAACATCCGTCCTTCTAAACAAGACGGCAAACAGGCCGAGCAAGAGAACACGATCTCGACGATCTCAGACGCTCGCATTCGAAGACCGACGAAAGGGTCCAGTCTCCGCTCAAAGCAGTGGACTGCGCAGTTCACGCGCAGCATTCTTGCATCATGACTTCTGTAAACGCCTGCCCAGCGCAGCAACCGCGTCACTGTGAGCTCGGAGTGGGCTCACGCTGTGCACGCAGTTCGCCGTGGTGGTACGTGTAAGGACGCATGGTAACGCCATGATTTATTGGCAGAAGGCAAGAAGCTACAGCTCAAAGTACATAAGAACAGCTGTGAGCAGTTCCTCTCCATTCCTGAACGATGTCCTCTACTAGACGTACTCTTACATCTCTCGCATCACGCATCTCTGTTCAAACCTGCACCAGACCAGCTTTCAATACTTTCACAGCTCGATCTTTCACCAACAGCACTAGAATCAACATGCCCGAGTCTCTCAAGAAAGAGGAGGTCAACTCCAAGACCGACCCTTCCGTGTCCAAGCAGCTCGACACCGAGTCCTCACTCGCGACCAAGACCAAAGACCTTTACGAGATTGTCGACGGCCTTAAGATCGGCATCCTAGGCACTTACCGTCCAGGCGTAGGCGTAAGTGCACCACAACCAATTCCAATTTTTCTCACAAGACAGAAGAACTCCCCGAACTAACACGACCGCCTCTCGCAGCCCGTCGGCCGCTCCATGGCCGTCGCCAAGCGCACCGGCCCTGATTTCCTCTTCCTCGCAAACGCGCACAGCCAGAAGTTCAACGACCTCGAGAACGGCCCGCCCGAGGCCAACGTGTCGTTCGTCAACTCCAGCAACCAAGACTGGGTTTCCGTGACGGGCGAGTGCGTCACGAGCGACAACTCCGACCCGCGCATCAAGGAGGTCTGGTCGAAGGGCACCAAGGCGTGGTTTGGCGACTTGGGAGACGGCGTGCACACCGGTGGGCCCGAGGATCCTAGGATGAAGCTCATTGAGATCAGGGCGAAGTGTAAGTTGGACATCGATCGCACGTGTGATCGTAAAGACAAGATTACTGACTTTACCGAACAGATATCACATACTGGAAGCACGATGTTGGCAGTTTGGGCTTCATGAAGGAGATCACCGGCGCCAATTTGCTCGGTGGCGTTGCTGTCACTGGCACTCTTCGCGAAATCAAGGGCTCTGAGCTTGATGAGGCCAGGAAGAATGACAGCTCTATGAGCTCGTAGGGTTTTCACGATTTGTATGAATAAATAATGGCTGAATTATGATTCTTCTTGCTATGAATATAGAACCAAGAGCATGTTGTAATTTATTCAAGAATTGAATTGTTATGTTGGAAAGGGTTGATGGTGGACGAACGTGTGTGAATCATGTATTCAGTCCAAGTAGCAAACAGGCGGAAAACCAATGTAGGGTATATATTTGCAAACGCAGTGTGACTGATTGACGGCGCGGTTGGGTTAATCAGCATTCACCTTGCCTTTTACCAGATGAATCCTTGGCCCACCGCACTAGCCGCATTCTCAATCTTTGGAACACACACGAGTTCGACTCCGGTCGGAATCTTTTGCTTTTTGCTTTTCCTACGTCCTGCGAATAAAACAAAACAATGTCTGGAAACAAGAAGGAGTGGAAATTTGAATTGACTTGTTCTGTTCGTTACTAGGTAATTGTAAAATTCCAATACAGTTTCTGCGTTTTGGTTTCGCGGACAAGCTGTGCTGAATCGGCTTCGCGCTATAAGACTCCCAATGAACAATACATTTCGGGATACATTTTGGGACGTGTATGCTAATGAGATCTCATAATCTTAGCCAGAAGAAAATTTGCTATAGAATAGATCGCGTGATCATGCGAGGACGATTAAACAAATCTTACACTTCAACCTTTGCGAGACCTCTATCTCCTACCGGGCTCCACGCCCATGCTACCAATTTGAGATGCTCTGTACTGAGACCGCCTTCACCATCCCATAGTTCGGCCTTCTCCCAACTCTTGGAGTCCTCCTTGTCTTCAGGAACAATTGAAGCCAAAGCTTCGTACCGCTTGACCTCCCAGTCCGCTTCGCCTGGCTTCTCATCATCAAGGAGAACATTCCCTAGGCGCCTGTTCTTCGGCAGAGAAGTGTAAAGCGTTGCAAACTCCAGCGCATCAGAGCCAATTTTCGCTTTGTTTGCTTCAAGCGCTGGCATGATTCTGGTGACAACAGCCTTGCTCAGCAATGGCTTGAAGCCGCCACCTACTCGAAGCGCGGCCTTGGAGGCAGGATAGGTTTCGTCTAGCCATGTCTTGAAGATGGCGAGAGCGTCTCTGATACCTTCCGGGCCGTCATCTGAGGCTTTGGCTTTCTTGATTGACGGATGATTGTTCGCTCGGTGGTAGAGGGTGTTGATGGTTTGGAATTGGTAGGTGAGAGAGCGCTTGGAGATTAAGGAAATTGTGTTATTCGCTGTCTCGGCATCACGGAAACCAGTGCCATGTAGTGTTGTGCTGGGGTTGTCGTCCGTATAGAGGTGGGAGTTCTTGCCGGAGTCTTTCCTTGTGGCTTTCTCCTTGGGGGATGATGGTCTAGCGCTATCATCGTCGGAGGCTGCTTTCTTAGTCTGTGGCTTTGGTTTCGTTTTTCCGTTCGCTTCTTTTTGTGGTTTAGCAATGGGATCTTTGCGTGCCGAAGAAGCTTTGGAGCGGGTTGAATGTGCCTTCGGCATCTTTGTTGATCTAACTTTCAGGTGGTGGTGTGATTGAGGGGCCGAGAGAGGAAGAGATGGAATGTGAAAGGGATACTTTAGCCTTATGTCAGGGTGAACATAGTTTCATGCTGCTCATGCAGGTCTGACACATCTACGTAATGGGGAAGATCCGCATGGGATTGTTGGTGTGTGAGAGTGAGAGAAAGCATGGCAGTTAAATGAGAGCGATGTCATCGCAAGTGATCGTGCGCGCTAAATGAGCCTCGCGTCTCTCAAGCCACCCACGCGCTTTTGTCTGCGACACTGCATGCAAGATTTAGGCTGCTCATCGATTGTCAAACACTGACCACACAAGCACATGCAAATTGTTGCCCGCAAACACTGACTCTTGTGCGCAACTCTGTTTCAAAAAGAGCATTTCATTGCCAACCACCAGTGCAATTACACAATCCCAATATCCACAGCCACATGGTCATTTCCCCAGCTGTTCAACGGCCGCGATAAACCCTTTCCGATCCCTCCACCGACCCTCCATGTCCGTCCAGTAGATTGAACACACGAGCTCTCACTGAGCAGGCGACTACCATGAACGGCGGCTCGGACGGCGCACACGATGGCTACGGCGAGAGCCCTGCATCGGCTGCATACCTCGACCAAATATCGCAGGCATTATCTGCCACTCTCGATCCCCGCGTCGGCAACGATATTCGCCAACAGGCCCTACAGTTCCTCGAACAAGTAAAGACCGAGCACAATGCGCCTCAATACGGCTTCACACTTGCCGAAGACTACAATCAAAATGCTGCTATTCGGTACTACGGACTGCAACTTCTGGAGTACGCTGTCAAGTATCGCTGGACGAAGTACGGTGCGAAACAGACGGAGCAACTACGCTTCTGGGTGAAGTGCCTGGCTGGAAGCATTAGACAGCAGGACGAGACATACATTCGCAACAAGATCGCACAGCTCTGGGTGGAAGTCGCGAAGCGCTGCTGGGGCGATGAGTGGATGGATATGGACCAGCTGCTCGTTACCCTCTGGGAAAAGAGTGTGGAAGAGAAAGGCTTTGCGAATAAAGTGTTTGTGCTTTATGTGATGGAGATGCTGTCTGAGGATATCTGCAACCGGGAAGATGCGAGTGCTGGACTCAGGCTGGAAGTACTTGGAAGTGCGTTGAACGAAATCATTATACCCGAGACGCTGTACGAGGAGCATCTCACAACAAGAGGAAAAAGCGCGGAGGTGAGGGCCGGCAGAGAAGGATGGCTTGCAAGGATATGCGAGTTCTTTGGACAATGCGTGAAGAACATCAGAATGGGAGGTGACCCAGCCATGGTCAAGAACATGGAAGGAGCTGCTGTGAAAGCACTCAACGCACTGAGACCAACAATGGCGTGGGTCAGCCTGAAAGCGGTTCTTGAGATCAGCTGCGTCGATTGTCTCTACTTGCCATTTCACACATCGGACACCGCCTTGCAGACTGCTGCTGTGGAGGTCTTGTACGCACTTCTTGGTCGGCCATATAATTCACACTTCCACGAGCAATGGCTCACACTCATCAACCAAGCTCTTCAGCCTGAGAGAATTGCCATGATCTCACAGGCATACAGCCGGACTGGACCTGAGCTGAGAGAAGATGATGAGGGGTATACTCTGCAGAAGAAGATGAGCGAGGTGCTATCAATCATGGCGGATGCCGTGGCCGCACACCCACAATTGTCACACAATGGACTTGATGTCAACTCTCTCTTCAACATTCTCACTGGAGTGTTGCAAAGCGAGAGTCTGATCGTGTCCATCCCAGTCCTCCACAGCTGGACCAAGTTGCTAGCGGTCCAAGATACCGTCATCATCGACATGGTGATGCAAGCGCTTGGTGTATTGCTACAAACATGTAGTGCACGCCTCCTCAACTACGAAGCGCTACCTGAAGACCTTGACGATCCCATACTCCAATTCCTCTACGAAGATTTCGACACCATGCCCGAGCGTCATGCTTTCTTGGGCAACTACCGTCGTTACTGCATCAACGTCATTGAGACCATCTCACGTCAGCGACCACTCGAAGCGCTCGAGCATGTTCTGACTCAGACTAGAACATTACTAGACGAAGGCCCATACACAGGTGGCCGAGGCTTCGACCCGGCCAAATTCTCCAAGTCATCGTTACCATTACTACAATTCGATGCACAGTTCAGCGTTGTGGTGAGCGTGATCAAGGGCTTCTCTAGGTGGGAGTCCGACACGGCGGCAATTGCTCAAGATGATCCTCTCAAAGCACGCGCTGATGCCGACCGCGCAAGAGCACACGATATGCAGCAGCAGTGGTGCTACGCCATTGTTAACACACATGTTGATGACCCGGAAGTGGCATCTCAAATCCTAACACTCCTATCTACTATTCTGCGCACAGTGAAGCCCGCCACCGAGTTTGTGCTACACATTGTGCAGCACATGCTCACGATGAGACTCTACGATGATCCTACGCACACATCCTTCTCGGAAGCAGTGAAGAACTTCGAAGCATTGAGAGTCATCGAACTGCAGAAGGTTGCTTTGGCTTTCGCGAACGAGCTACTTGAGGTATTCCCCGAGCTGGAGAACAGAGTGAACGTGCTCATCGAGAAGCATTCAGCGGATCAGAGGACAGTTTGGGGATACAGATCATTCTTGTTCATGATCGTGCATCGTGCGACAGGCATCGATGCAGAGATGCGTCAGGCGAGACTACAGCAGATGGTCACCCCTGTGTACGAAGCATGGCAAAATCCTGCTCTCGCAGAGTCGGTCAGCAGTTTCCCAGCATTTTGTAACACTCTTGCTTTGGGCGATTTGGACCAGTTCTACATGCAATACCGTTTCTCGGAAGTCCAAGACTGGGCTTCACAGCAGCTTGACGAGGCAGGTCAAGCCAGACAGACAGAGATCAAGAGCAGGCTCGATCTCCTACCACTGAGGATGACCAAGTCATTACTCGCTGCAACGACTGAGAAGCTCAAAGAAGGCAGTGATGAGCACGATACTGCATGCGCTCTCTGGGGACCTGTTATCCCGGCCATCCTACCCTCGCTCTTGCAGATGATCCGGCACTCGCAAGCTTTCAACAACTTGGCGAACTGGGCTCACCTCCCACAAGATCTACAAGCAGTTATCAAGCGGACATTGCAAGATCGATTTTGGCAGTCTGGCATCTCCAATGAGTCGCGAGATGAGTTCTACGCACGTATCAGTGGCAGCAAGAATTCCTACGAAGGCTTTGCGTCTAACGTGCGCGGCACAGTCAGAAATGTGCGCGAGCAAGGATACCACATCTTGTACCTTAGCACGAGGTTCGAGGAGCAGTTCTACGGTCTGACAGATCTGGCTGAACCTCTAGCCCAAGCTCTGTTCGACGATGCTGAGCACCTTGCCACGAACCATCTCAATGCATTAATCAACCTCACCACAGGCCTCGTCCAGCGCTGTCCGCCCCACTACAGAGCGTCTTTCCTGCCTCCAGTCTTGACTCGTCTCTTCGTCAAACTCGACACAAAGATCAGCAACGAATGGGCTACAATTTCGCAAGTCTCACAGCAGACAGGTGAAGATGACAACCTCTCGGAAGAAATGCGCAAAGAGAGCGTTCTCCGCCAACTCACATACTCAACTGTATCCTTCGTTGCCTTCCTCTTCGAGCACGAGAAGCCTCCGCCACGCCAGGCCAACGGCGGCAATGGCCTCAGTCCCACATCTACGGCTCCCAAGCCGACTCTCCACGACCTTGTCCTCTCCGACGCCTCGGTCCTTGAACCACTGATCCTCTTCTGCACGCACGCCCTCCGCATGCATGACTCCCGCTGCTGCACAACAGTCTGCAAGCTGTTCGCCTCACTGGTCCCACTCTTCGCCGGCGCAGATCCGCAAGTCCGCGAGTTTATCGCCTCGGACGTGCTGAAAGCGTGCATCACCTCGCTCAACGAGCCCTACTTCGCCGACATGCAGCGCGATCTCGCGTCCCTCATTGCGCAGATTCTGAGCTTGTACTGTCCGCTCACACCTACTCCACGCAACATCCTGCTCTCTCTGCCGGACATGAGCGAGAGCAGAGTTGACCGCGACGTGCGCAAGATCGTGGATGCCAGCAGCGCCCGCGGTCAGCGTGCGTTGGTTCTTGAGATGCTCAAGGGTGTGAGGGGTGTCAGCATTTACGAGGCTGGCAAGATTGAGCGCGAAGCGGTGCAGAAGAAGTCAGGCCGGAGCGGTGTGCAGGCTCAGTATATGGAGGTTGAGCAGAAGCCTGGAGTGACGGATGGTGCAGAGGTTGGGCTGGAAGATGTTGGTGGGCTGTTTGGTGATGCTTGAATGGATGGATTCTCGACAGCGATTATTGTGAGTGTAGAACAACTGCCATGCGGCTCAGATGCGGCAGGAGAGATGTTGTTACTTGTAGCGAATGCGTGTGTAAGATCAATTCGGTAGACCATTGAAATCTCACAAGCAAGCCTCATGCTGGCACCGAAGGTATCGCTGGAGGCGCAAAATGCGGTTCGTCACCCGCAAGCTTGATTTTTTGCGAGGATTACATACTCCTTAATACGCTGAACGATCGTATCATTCACATGGATCAACGCATTGCATGACCACGACTCTGCCATCCTGACAATCGTATGCGATCGTGTTCTTCCCAAAGTGTTCACCTGATCTGGGTTGAGGGCGGTATGGCTCTGGTAGCCACAGCACGTCTTCGCCATTCAATTGCAACCAAGAAAGGTCATCACTTATGGATCTCGTGACTTTGTCTAGAACATGGACGTTATCAGTTCTCCAGTCACCAGTCTCTAAATCGAGGTCCCCTTTGTCGGTGTGAAGAGTTTTGTCGTCCTCCGAGAAGAGCACCCAAGCTGGAGGAGACGAGGGCATGTAGCTTTTTCCGACGACCTCAACTTCTTGATTGTTCTCCAGATCCCACAAGAGTATCCGGTTTACGAAGGTTTTTGCCGAAAGAGAATTCGCCCTATGTTCACGACCCGACTCGTGTGTGGGTAACAAATATAATGCCATCGATTTGCCGTCATGAGAGACCACTGGTAAGCACAGCCATTCCATGTGGGGAAGTTGTAATTCTTTTCCAGATTTGACGAACCAGACATGTATCCCACGACTCAGACGCGCGATAACCACACTACCGTCGTAAGACACCAGCGCAAATTCTCGATAATTTGCAAATTTGACCTTGGGAATTCGGAACACAGTATCGCCCAGAACTTCTCGCAATTCGACGTGGTCTTGATATACTAGCAGTATCATCTTTCCGTCCTGCGAAACAGAGACACGGGACGCAAGTGGCTCCTTGTAGCGAGTCAAAGTGTCGGTCTTTGGGCATTGCAACAGGTCAATCATGTAGACCACGCCTGTTTCTTGTTTGATGTACGCCATTGCACCGGTCTTGAACGACATTGCTTTAGGCACCCACGTTTCCTCGATGTAAGTGATGAAATCGACCTGGCCTGTCTGTGTGTTCAGCTTGTAAACACGGGGCCTCCCAAACCAGTACTCTCCATCATCGTTGGGACGTACTCCACTCCGAAGATAGTATACCAGACCTCTGCCCGGACAGTCAATGAAGCCCCGGAAGTGGTTGTCATCCAGATCTATTTTATGTGTGCTGACATAGGCCCCGGACTCTAGCCGCCAAGAAATTATGCTCCGGTCCTCGGGCGAGAAGCATGATACGAGTGAATTGCTTGCCGAGATGATAACGTCTTTGCGCCATTGTATCCCAGTTGAGATGTCCCATGCCTTTTCGAACGTATGAGAGGCAAGCTTTGTGCACCACACCCCCAGACTGTCCGGGCCCATACCCGAGGGTAATGCGACGAAGAGCGTGTTGCTAAGGCCAGGCGCGAAAGCCAAACATATCCGAGTGTAGAGTGGCAATCTGGCATCCATGCAGACGTAAGTCTCGATCTGATTCCCTGTCTCTACATCGCAGATGGTAGCCGAAAATGCAAAATCTTCCTGAGAGTAGCTACGTCCAAGATGTACCACCGCAAGACATCTGTTATCATGTGAAAACGAAATGGCGACCGGTTCCCCGCGTTGTGGCATCGGTTTTTCTAGGATACAGTCCCCTGTTGCAGAATCCCAGACACGCAATTTTTCGTCTGCGTCTGCACAAGTCGCGAGATATTTCCCGCAGGAAGAAAAAGTCGATGGCTCGAGAGAGCGAGTATGTCCTTCGAGGACAAGGGAGTTCGCCTCCCAAATATCAGCAACTTTAGGTGGCATTACAAGCCACCGAGGCATGCAGTATCTGAAGAGCGATTTCACCTGACTGCATTCAGGTGCGAATGTAAGAGCGGATGCGTACAGCTGCAGTGGCGCTTGATTGGCAATGTAAGAGAAATCGCGGATGAAGTAGTGAACGTCCTCAACGAGCTCGCGAAGCTTGACGGAGCAAGTGTCCTAAACACTGTCAGTATATGTCAATTCTCGGGCCCTGGCATCGGCATGTCTCACAGCAATGAGAAGCTTGAGTTGCCTCAGGATGGGCAATACATCGTACACCCTGCCCAACCAGGCTATGGCTTCGAACCAGTAGAGGAAGTGGCGAGTGAGGAAATGATAGACTTGGTGGGAATCGTCGAGGAACTCTCCACTTTTGACTTGATGGTACATCCAAAATCTGCAGGCGTATGCCAAAGCAGGTCCGATTTGCTTCTTAATCACGTCGGCGTTGATGTCCAGGCGGCGAGTTCCCGGCTTCTTAACCGCACAAATGTCCTGACGCAAATTACCGGCCTCCATCATGAGTGAGAAGCATGTGTTGGCAATGGAAGCGTGCACTTTGTGTTCGTCGATCTGGAAGTCATGGGGCTCACCAGGCTCAACGAGAAAATCTCGGAATGACAAATGGAAAGGATGTATCGTCTGATCCTCTTCATTGTCATCAAGACCAACATGCAGCACAGAGTGTAGTCTGCCAAGTCTTGCTCTCAGTTGTTCACGGCTTTTCAAGCCATGCAGTTTGATGACAAAGTCGACCGGCATGGGCTCTGCCGAAAGTACGATAGGTCCAACCAGGCTGCGGAACCCCTCAATGATTGATGTAGCTTGCTTGGGGGTTTGATCTTTGATCAGTCGTCTCAAGACGGGGAGGTATGTTTGGGCAAGTCGATGTTCACTGCTTTCGGCCAACACAGCTTCCAGCTGCTCATCTGGGCCGAAGAAGTCGTCTTTGGCGATGAATGCACAAACGGTGGTGGCAAAGATGAATAGTGGAACCGAACGCCGAGTCAGTGCTTCTATAGCATCTCGTCCGGGCCAGTCGATTTGCGAGGCGTACATCCCTTTGCGCAACTGCTGAAATTGTCCTTCCAGGAACAGGGCTATGTCATGGTGTATCGTGTCGCGTGTGTGATCTCGCAGAATGACCTGTCGATACTGTGTGTGCTTGAGGCCTGCAAATGCTTTTTTGACTGGCGCATCTGGTCGGCTAGTAATCAAACTTCGGATGCCGAAGAGCTCGCACTGTGCAAGAAGTTCGACGACATTCTTGAGATCAGTCTCACGGCACTCGTCCAAAGCGTCCACGACGATGATGAAGCTCGAGTGGGACGGTTGATTGTTGATTTGTCGAAGAGGAGCCGCTATGAGGTCCTCGAATTGGCGTTGCATGCTCTTGTCGTATCCGGCGAGCTCATTGTTCAAGAACTCGGCGATGTGAGCCTTCATTCCGTCGATCCTTTGAGCAAGTTGTGTAGCAATAGTGGTGAAGAATTTTGTGGCGTCGGCGCGGTCGATCTCGTCACTTTTGAAGAAGAAGCTTGCGCCGAGCTTACTGTGTTGTTGTAGGTCTGCTGCAACTGTCATTGCAACCGTGGATTTGCCTTCCCCAGCAATCCCTTGCAACCAGAAAATGCATTCGCCTGTTTGGTCGTCAGCCCAGCGAGTGATGTCGGCCAACAGCTCCACTCGAGTGCCTTGAAGACAAGCAGAAGTTGTGCTAAAGGAGTCATGCTGTGCACTTGTAACAACAGGCAATTTGGCAAATTCAATCGCCGTTCTGGTACGAAATGCTTCCGTTCGTAGGTCCTCGAGCTGATCCGTGATGTCCGTTACGGTTCTCTTGGTGTCGGCGACGAGCTGTGCGGTGCGCTTGTCAAGTTGTCGATCACAAAGTCTGACAGCGCTTCCTACATCTTCCAAGAGCTCCCTACAGTTTGATGGAAACTTTCGCAGACCGTCTTCGCCCAACAAGGCGTTACAAAAGCGGGTCGAACCGTTGGCAGCCAGCAGACGTAATGCTTCTGCGAGGAAGGCCAGTACCGCGGCATACACTCTGACAAGGCTTCTCCGAAGCTCTTCTGCATGCGGACCTGCGGGTTGTTCGTCGTAGATTTCAAGATATAGATTCGCTGTCTGATGCATCGATAAGGCAACGAGGATACCGTTCATCAAAGCGTCCATTTGTTCCTTTTCCGCGACGAAAACTTGCAGCAGCAAGCAGATGCCAGCCCAAGGCAGCCCGGCGTGTACTGGATCTGCCCCGACAGCGATGGAGCCAATGTCCTTGAACTTGCTGATAAGGCCAACCACCGCGTCTGCTTTGTCGCGGAGGATGACTGTCTTGGTGCCAATAGTCATCCGCCATTTCCTCTCATCGCACTGCTTCTTCTTGTCTACCGCAGCGTCGATCGCGTTTTGTACAGTATTTCCGATGTCAAGTGGATCCGCTTGATGCTGAAGAAGGATGCTTCTGTGCTCGGGTTCCAATAGCTCCAGTACATCGTCCAGTGATATTTGCTTCGAAGTCGTCGTCGCCGGCGGCTCGACTGGAGCTGCACCCACTGTAGAGTCCACCCGACTGATAGAGCCACTGGTATGCTCATCTGTGGTGGTCGTTACTGGAGGTGCTGGAGATGGCGTCCGGGAACGAATGTGCAGGCGATCAAAGGGTTTAAGGAGCTTGCCAAGCCCTCTTCTTGAGACTGGATTGCTCATAATCGAGTCTCTGTGTCCCGATCACGTCTCCCAAAATGTCTCCTCGAGCAGTTATGAGAAAACGGCTATGATGGCGGACCGGAAAGCATAAGCTGAACATCAGAACAGGACATCAGGCTGCCTGCCTTGCGGGGTCTGCTTGAAGAGGAGGCCGCCTGGCATAGCTGCATGTATCTGCGCGATACGTCAGCTCAGTGCCACAATGGCGTTCATGCATACGGCTGGGCCGTCTTGTGCTTGCCAGCAAGGCTCAGCTTCACTATCACGCACTGCTCAATGATTTGCACCTCGGCCAAAGCCTTGAAAATCACAGCTTGTATTGATGCAAATAATACAGGTCCTCTATTGAAACGGACCGAGTTCAACAAACAGATTCTCCGCTCCTGGTATTCCCGGAACTCCAATAATGCTCCAAATACAAAACGCCCATAAAAATGCTCAAACACTCAGCTTGCTGTAGCTCAGAATCCAGGGAAGCCGCCGGGGAAGCCACCAGGGAAGCCTCCACCGCCCTGGAACTTGAAACCGCCTCCTCCACCCTGCTGGAACATGAACCTCTGTCCTCCTCCACCACCGAAGGGGGAGCCCTGGAAGGGGTTTCCTCCTTGTCCGCTCGTAGGGTCGTTGGGATCGTCGCCCTGGTCGAAGCGCTGCCTGAGCTCTGGGTCTGAGAGGACTTCGTAGGCTTCGTTGATGGCGGACATTTTCTTCTGGGCTTCTTCTTCGGTGATGCCGTGGATGTGTGCTTTGTCGGGGTGGTTCTGGACGGTCAATCTCCTGAAAGCACGCTTGATGTCGCGCTCGTCTGCGTCGCGCGCGACGCCGAGGACCTTGTAGTAGTCTTTTTGCTTGCTGCGCTTGAGGAGGGTCTGCGCTTTGTTGAGGAGTTCTTGCAGTTTCTGCGAATTGCCGTGGACTTCCTTGGCTTCGTTCAAGGTAGCGATGGCGGGTTCGAAGTCGTCCGCATCGAGTTGGCGCTGTGCCTTGCTCAGGAGAGCGGGAAGGCAGGTGGGGTTGTAGGTGAGGGCTTCGTCGCAGTAAGCTTGCGCCTTCTTGAGATTGTTCATCTCTGTGTAGGCTTCACAGGTACGTTCGACAAGGTGTCCGTAGAGGCCGTCGGGTGCCGTAGAGTGAATGTAGCCCGCTGCACGCCAGCTGGCAATGTCGTCTTTGACTTCCTGCAAGAGACCAGGCTCGTCGGAGCGTGGGATAAGAAGCTT
Organism: Cladosporium oxysporum; assembly: GCA_035771495.1. Lineage (NCBI taxonomy): Eukaryota > Fungi > Ascomycota > Dothideomycetes > Cladosporiales > Cladosporiaceae > Cladosporium > Cladosporium oxysporum. The sequence continues at coordinate 740,430 of JAWNKS010000020.1, read as the reverse complement.
AACGGCTGACGCGAACTGACGCTTCTCGAACATGGTATTGAACTTCTTGAGGGTACGATCGATGTACTTCTCGGACTTGCGCAATTTGGCGCAAGCCTTGTTGTCGGGATCGTTGTGGAGACATTTGGAGATGGCAGTGATGCCCTTGTCGGTCTCGGCGAGGGAGTAGAAGGTCATGGCGGAGATTTGTAGGGACGGCTCGGTGTTGCCTGTGTTGATCTGAAGTACGTGGTTCAGGTCTGCCACACCCTCCATGATCTCACCACGCTCGAAGCGACACCTTGCTCTACGCTGACGGAGTTCGAGAGCACCGGCAGCGACTGCGATGGCAGTTCCAGACTGCGCAACACATCCCTCCCAGTCCTGAGCCTTCTCGGCGTCGGCGGCCAATTTGGCAGCGCCCTCAGCTTCGTCCAGATCGGCGAGCTCTTGTCCACCCTGCTTGTGCGCAGCGATGTAGTCCTCCCTGGCAGCGTTCCACTCAGCTGCTCTGGCTCTCAGCTTCGCGCGCTGCATGAGTGCGCCCTCGAAGCCGGGCTTGAGCATGAGCACCTGATCGAAGTCGCGAGTGGCCTGCGCATTGCGACCAATGGAAAGGTACGCAGCTCCGCGCTTGAAGACAGTGAGGTAGTTGCTGGGGTCCTTTGCGATGGCGGCGTCGAAGTAGGTCAGGGCATCCTGGGGATTGCCTTGGGCGAGGTTGACTTGGGCGCTGGTAATGAGCTGAGAGACAGGCGTGTCGGCAGGGATATCCAATGCGACAGCGAGCTGCACAATGAAGAGGAAGATGGCGCCAATTGCCCGCAGCCACGGCGGGAGAGTCATGGCGCACGGCGGATGTGCAGTGCGGTGTGTGTGTGTGGAAAGAGTGGCAAGGAAGGAAAAGAAGGAAAAGTGGTGGTGGTGGTGGAGATGTTTTCGGGGACTCGAGTCTGGATTGTACCTTGTTGATGAAGCCAGATGGCTCTAGCATTTCCCCACACTGAGCGGCAACTCCCGCAACATGTGACGGAGGGAGTGAAGTGGAAGCACAGTCGAAGTGAGGGTCCCGCAAGTGAGGAAGAGGCTCGTGCGACAACTGCCATGACGTTGGCAAATGCGCGGCATATTGGGAGGGAACAGCCAAACGTCGGCCGTCATCAGTCAGGCGAGGTTGGAAGAGAAGCACTAGTCGTGGTAGGATATTGGAATACCCTACTCGTGTATATACAGAGCCGTTCCTTTTCGTTCTTCATTCGCCAATCTCGTCCTTTGCTTCACTGTACCATAGCACCGCGGACTGCTTTCCGCCTCACTTGATCATACGAGCTTGACGTGCTATCACATGCGCATGCGATACCGCTCCATATACACTTTCACGAGCAACTTCACACCCGCACCAAACGGTGCCAGCAACCCTCACTATGGCTCCCGTGCGCATCCGCGTCGACGGCGCGACCTTTCGCGACCCTCAGAATCGCGAAATCACCCTCCATGGCATCAATGTGGCCGGCGACACCAAGCTCCCAGCACACCCCGATATGCCCTCTCACAGGAAGGAGAACTTCTTCGAAGGCGACACCGTCTCTTTTGTCGACAGACCGTTCAGTGTCGACGAAGCGCATACTCATTTCTCGCGCTTAAAGAGGTGGGGATACAACACGATTCGCTACCTCTTCACATGGGAGGCTCTGGAGCACGCAGGACCTGGGAAATACGATGAAGAATACATCGAGCACACGATCAAGATCTTGAGGATAGCAAAGGGCTATGGCTTCTACGTCTTCATGGACCCTCATCAGGATGTCTGGTCGCGGTTCACTGGAGGATCTGGAGCGCCCATGTGGACAGTATATGCTTGCGGTCTGGACCCGCAGAAGTTCTGGACTACGAAGGCATCCCTGGTACAAAACACATGGCCGAACCCAGAAGAATTTCCTAAGATGATCTGGGCAACAAACTACACTAGGCTTTCATGCCAGGCTATATTCACCATGTTCTTCGCCGGCAAGGACTTTGCACCAAAGTGCATCATCGATGGCGTGAATATTCAAGACTACCTCCAAGACCACTTCGTTGCTGCTTGCAAGCACTTGGCGCAGAGAATCCATGACGCAGGGGACTTGGAAGGCGAAGTTGTGATCGGATATGAATCCATGAACGAGCCTAACAAGGGCATGCTCGGTCACCCCAACCTTGATACTGTGCCTGAAGAGCAGAGGCTGAAGAAGGGAAGCACGCCCACAGCATTCCAATCGATGCTGACAGGCTCTGGAAGAGCCGTGGAAGTACCAACCTGGGACTTTGGCAACCTTGGACCTTACAAGAGTGGCACTGAATTGATCGATCCAAAGGGCGAGACCGCCTGGTTAGATCCGAACACATGGGACGATACCAAGTACGGCTGGAAGCGTGCAGAGAGCTGGAAGTTGGGCGAAGACATCTGGGCACAACACGGCGTCTGGGACCCCAGCACAGACGAATTGAAGAAGCCTTTCTACTTCACTAACCACCCTTCATCCGGCGAGAAGATCGACGAGCAATTCTATATCAACAACTACTTTATGGACCACTACCGCCGCTACAAGAACGCTATCCGCAGCGTCTGGCCGGACGCCATCATGTTCATACAGCCCTGCCCCTTCGAGATCCCTCCCAAGATCAAGGGCACCAAAGACGACGATCCCAACATGGTCTTCGCCTCCCACTTCTACGACGGCATCACGCTAATCACGAAGAAATGGAATCGCTACTGGAATGTCGACGTCCTCGGTGTCTTACGAGGCCGCTACGCCAGCCCAGCTCTCGCCCTCAAACTAGGGGAAACCGCAGTTCGCAACTGCTTCCGCGACCAGCTCTCTGCCATCCGCCAAGAAGGCATCGACTACATGGGCGACCACCCCTGCATCTACACGGAAATCGGCATCCCCTACGACATGGACGACAAGAAAGCCTACTCGACCGGCAACTACTTCTCGCAGTCCCTCGCCGTCGACGCCAACCACTACGCCGTCGAAGCCAGCAAAGCAAACGGCATGACCTGGTGGCTCTACTCGGCCTCCAACTCCCACCGCTACGGCGACGCCTGGAACGGCGAGGACCTCAGTATCTACTGCGCCGAAGACAAGCAGATCCCCGCCAGCCCCACCGCTTCCACAACCTCCGAGCTCTCCCGCGAACAAACCCTCGAAAACGACCCCCACCACCCTGCCCAAGTCGGCCCAGGCAATCTCAAGAAAACCCTCAGCGTAGACAGCATGTCCGCGCCCTCATCCTCTGCCGCCATCGCCGCCGCCTCCGACAACGCCGGCTACCGCGCGGCCGAAGCCTTCGTGCGCCCTTACCCGATCGCCACCCACGGCGCCGTCACCTCCAACCTCTTCGACCTCAAAAACGCCCTCTACACCTTCGCCCTCTCCTCCCCGTCTTCCACCCCGCAAGACTACCCGACGGAGTTCTTCCTCCCGACCTTCCACTTCCCGTCGCAGCAGACGCAGGTCGAGGTCAGCGGCGGGAAGTGGACGATCGGGCTGCGCGAGACGGAAGGCATCGACGGCGCGGAGCAGCAGGTGCTGCGCTGGTGGCACGGCGAGGGCGAGCAGACGCTTAGCGTGCGGGGTGTGAAGAGGCCGAGGGGCGCGGGGGCGTTGGGCAAGGAGCAGGACGATAACGATGGGTATTTGAAGCAGTATTTGGAGATGGGGAAGCAGTGTGTTGTCATGTAGGCTGATGATGCGCATTGCCGGATGGGAAACCGATGGCGAAGAGATAAGTCATAGTAGCAAAGGCGTTGGCGTCGTTGGTTGGTTCCATCGCTTTCAGGGTTATATGGGAGAGTGGTTTGTGAGCTTCTTCGATCATGGCATTTAGTTTACCGGGATGTCGAATTCTTCAATTTTGTTATCGAACGTGTTCCAAACTACGTGTAAGCACTTCTGCCAGACATTGTAACGGAACAACCGGCCTCGGATCCAGTCTAATAGGTCTCGACAGAGCAACGAGCTTCTGTAGACGTGTTTACTCAGAATGCTGCAAGATGAGAGAAGGGCCAGGGTTGAAACGTGATACGATCCGTTTTAAAACAACGAAAAGCAACCAAATATAGAATAGTAATAGATAGTTTTGGTATCGCGCGTGCAAAGACCCCTCTCTACCGACCCGCCAAAACAAAAAATCGCCCATTAAAAGCTTACACACAGCCCTCCCGGAAGGCAAGGTAATATTAACCAGAAACCAACTTTTCCAATCCTGATGATGTAGGACTTTTCTGAGCAAACCCGCGCACAATATCTCGGCACAACTCTTATGCCCTGGGACCCAAGCCCCTCCCCTTCGCAGAGCACTCTTTGCTGTGAGTCTTGTGCCCATTGACTGCGTAGGGTGACATGAAGGTCTTACCGCAATGCTCGCAGGGGAAATCACCTTCGTCAAGGGTGGCTGCGACATTCGGGGCCATCAGGCGTGGCGAGGCCGCAAGTCCCGGTGCCGGCTGAGGTGGGAAGTCGAAAGGAACTGGAGACGAAACAAAGCTAGCAGCGAGTTGCTGACGCAAGGCCTCTGCCATTTCCTCCTCTTGTTCCAAGTAGGCTGCTGACCCGACCTGCAGCGGTGGGTTCGCCATATGGATCTCTGGAGCCGGCGGCATGGCTGCAGGAGCAACGGGTCTCGGCACAACATGCTGCAATCTAGTAGACAGAAACGTGTTAAATCTCGTCAAATTAGTGGCATGCAAATGGCGCGGAGCCATCATAAAGTCAAGCGATCCATGGTCATATCTCTTGAACTCACGCATGACCATTGGTCAGTCCTTGATTTGGTTGCTGTGCGACTGGCTGCTGTTGGATTTGGGCAGGATTGATGGGCTGTGGCGTTCCACTAGCAGCCCTTGGTACAGCTGGTGCCTGAGCGCCTCGCATGGCACCGTTAACGGGAGTCGGAGGTTGTGAAGGATAGCTAGGTGTTGCCCGGCCCGACGCGGGCTGTTGACCGTACTGCGTAGCTTGAGGTTGAGTCGTAGCGTTCGCATACGCTGGTCTCTGCTGCTGTGCGGCACCTTGATACACTGGTTGCATAGCAGGTGATGCCGTGCGTTTGAAGGGAGTCGCACCTTGCGCTTGCGACGCTGCGTTGTTCTGATATGCCGCCGCATTCTGGGCAGAGCGCTGCTGGAATTGCTGCAATGGCTGACTGCTTGAGAAGCTAGGGCGCTGTTGCGTTTGAGGTGTGCCTTGGGCGTAGTTCTGACCATAGCTACCGTAGTTGTTGGTAGCCTGTGCGGGACGAGCTTGTCCACCATAGTATTGCTGTTGCTGGGCATTGGCCTGTCCATAGCTGGGCTGTTGTACCGCACCCGGACGAGTATATTGATTGGACTGAGCATATGACGGTCTGGGTGCTGCAGAGGGAGTTCCATAGTTGGTGTTTTGACCGCTGGCAGAACGTTGGTACGCTGGTGCTGTCGCAGGAGTCCGCGTCGCAGCAGTTTGTCCGTATCGTGTGTTCGCCGCCTGTCCAATTGCAGGAGTCCGTGAGGAACTACTGTAGTGCTGGCCAGTGGTCGATGATGTTGGTCGCGTCAGAGAAGCGGTGGCAGCAGCGGTGGCTGCGGCAGTGCGCTTCGCAATTTTGGCCACTTCGTCCTCTTCCATGACTCCTTGATAGTCGCGTGTCTCGAAGGGAAGCAACTTGGATACACCTAGATCAGACAGCTGGTCGCCATCGAGCTTTGCAACTGCGTAAGGGGGAAGCTTCATCACGAGATAAGCAATCTCATGTCGAAGTTTGTGGTACGTGTTGATTTCGTCTTCAGCCGGAGCATCTGGCTTGCCGATCTTCGATGCAAGGGTGGGGGCAGGGCTGATTGGTGTGCGAGAGGTGGACGTTGTTGAAGGAATAACAGCGTTGCGTATCCTCTGGTGTGATGCCAAAGTTTCGAGAAGCTCGGAGATTTGACGAAGGACTTCGTCTGAATTTGTCCTGTCAGGCTCAGCTTGAGAGAACACTTCATCAGGTAGACTGTCGAGCTGCTCTACAACATTGCTGAAGTCTACTTCCTTCGCGCTTGAATCCGTTAATGCAGGGTCAAGGGCAAACTCAGGTGTGCTTTTAGAAACCAAAGCAGGATCGTCACCGAAGACTTCGTTGAACCTGCGATCACCAACCTTGCTATACCACATCATGGCCTTTGTTTGTGCAGGCACCAGAGATTTGGCGTTGTCAGTAGAGGGCGCAAAGCTGGAGAATGCACGTCTGAAAAGAGCCTCTTCCTGTTTTTGCAGCTCAGCTTCCTCCTGCGCCTTCGTCTTCTGAACGGTTGGCATACTCTCGCCGCCGCTCAATGCCCGGTCCCTTTGTTTGCGCTTTTCTTGGGGAGTGTGAGAACCATTCGCGGGATCAACGCCTCCATAGCCAAGCCAGTCTGCAGTTGTCAAGCTTTGGGTCGTGTAGCCTCCTCGCTTACTGCCCCGGGAGATGGAATCCTTGAATTCCCAATTGAGTGTTGTATCCCTGACAGCAGAACGCTTGTGGCCTTTGGGAGGATGGATCGAGGGCAAAGAGTAAGGCACTGGGAATGCTTCCTCGAAAGTCGGGCCACTCTTCGCATTGTCTGCCTCGGTAGGCATAATCTGGGTTGCTGTCAGGCCATTTGGCAGGCCGATTTCCTCAACCGGAAGTTCTAGCTTTATTTTGGGGTCCTTGGTCTCTTCAGGGCGCTGCATACTCGAGAAGAGTTGTCTCGGGTTGGGCGCATTGCCGAAGAGAGTAAGCACGGTGCCAACATTTCCTCCTGCATTTTGTGATGCTGGTGCTGAAATGGTTCCGTTTGCAGCAACACCGGATTCCTGTTTTACGATGCCATTCGCACTCGCATGCGCTGAGTCGCGATTTGTCTCCCGATCAGCCAGATCCTTGATTAGATGCTCCAGCGCGTTGACACGTTGTATACGCTTGAGATCATCCACGGACACGCGACCGGCATTTGAGCCGTCCTCTTTCTCGGATGAGCGAATCGCCTTGACCAACTCCTTGCTCACGTGTGCGGCGTCGTTCTTGAGCTGTGACAAGGAAGAGTATGCGCCATCCCGCAGTTTGCTGATTATTGTCGTCCTTTTGTCGTCACCAGAGGTCGACTGCCTTTGCTTTTTGTGTGCGGGTTCGGTAGAGTGAGTGTCGCTAAATGAGTGCTCGAGGAAGGATGGCTCAGTGTCGTGTCTGTCGGAGTGTTAGCCTATACAATCAAAGTGTGTTCCTTCGCCGCGCGTACTCTTTGACAATGGCCAGAATGTCGGATTGAGTTTGCGACAGGCGCACGGCATGGTCGGTGGAGGGCTCGCTGGGTTCGCGCTTTCGCTTGTTGGCGGCAGGGTCGGCGGCGGGCTCTTGGGCGAGTTGTGACGGCGCAGGCTCGCCGTTGGCGGTGGAGGCCATGGTCGCGGGGGGTTGCTGTGTTGCTTGCGTCGTCACGCGTCTGGTGTGAGATTGAATGGGAGGTCGGGGTTGGAGGACGCGCTTTCGTGTCAAGCCCGCGGGTGCTGCTGCTGCTGGCTGGAGAGGAAGCAAGCGAGCGAGGCAAGCAGCGGGAGGGAAGCAGCAGCGGAGAGTCAAAGGGAACGCGCGCGGAGGTGCTGCAAGGCGGCGCAACTATTATCGATTCGGCGGCGAGGAAGCGATGTCGACGATGATATAGAAGTGAACGTGCGATGGCGGTGGATTGAAAGGGATTCGATAATTATTGGCGAGCGAGAGTTGGTGTTGCAATGATAATCTTGTATTGTATCTGTCTTCCTGTCTTCCTTTCTCGAAATCAGTCAAGCTTCCGCACCTCGGCCAATCAGCGCCTCCCAATAATCTCCAGCTCACTTCCCCGAGCCCAAAAGTTGTCTGGAGATGCAGCAGCACAACTCAAGCCAGCCATCCCACCTGAACTTCCTCTTGCGGCATTGCAACCAGCTGCAAGCAATTCATGCATGCCACATGGATCGCTGACGCCGCTGGGCAATAGCCTCCGCTCCGTGCTGGCAGCTCTCCGCCCTAATGCCCTCCATCCCGACAATGCCAACACGCTATTGAGGCCACTGCAATGCCCGGCCTCATATTGCACCACTACCCTGACCCGCCAAGTGAAACTACGAAGGAATCAACCTCGCCCTATAGCCGACACGAGGACGTATCACCGTATCCAACATGAAGCAGCTGCGCATGCTGTCGAGGGTTTCGAAGAGCTGTCAGGAGAGACAACACACACAACACTTCAAGAGCCACCTGTCGTTGATACCATAAAAGCCACACTCGGAGATACCGCTTCACAAGCCCCTATACGATCCATCGGACGCCGCCGAGAAAACAGACGCACCAAAGTGGATTATTTGGGCGATGAGCTGAGAGCCATTGGAAAGAGCGAGGTTGCGCCTCAGAAGCCAGCAGAGTGGAAAAGAGAGAACCATTTTGCTCACAGAAGCCGGCATGCGAAACGGTTACATGCGGAGAACAAGAAAAGACACTCTTCCGATTACATCCCACCACTGGAGAGTGACCGTACGCCAAATCTTACACGCATACTTGCAACTTATCTTCGCCATGTCACCAACAATTCAAAGGAATTACGGCCGGAGTGGGTAGCTAGTGCCTCTTTCAGACTGTCGCCGAACGACAGGCGATTCTTGGCTGGCATGAATTGTGACCAGTCCGATGTCGAGGCCTGGGCTGCTATGGTTACGGAGCCTGATTCCTTCAAGGCAGCCAACCTTCTCCACGCAAGAGTGGTCACTCACGGTACTCGATCGGTGCCGCTTCCGATCATATCATACATTTTGCGACGGCCTTACATCACTGCAAACGCGCTTCGCATTATCATTGAGCATGTCTGGGCTCTTACGGCCGATCTTGGCAGCGCTTCCTTCACGACTCTCTCTCCCGATGCGGTATTCGTCGTCTTTTCACGACTCGCACGACACGCACGTCATGTTTGGCCAGATGCTCTTCCATCGGTCGCCGATTACCTCGTTCGTTTTCTGCCTGACATCAGGCCGAACAGGAAAGGTGACGCTACCTCAGCTGCCCGAACGGCGACATTCATGCTCAACAAAGCTATGTATCTGATATCGGAGCCAACCGCAGTCAGTCCTTTCAAGAACATCCATCATCAAGAAGCAGCCGTCATTCGCATACTCTCCGCCATGGCTGAGCATGACCCACCTTTGCAGATCGCTCGCGAGGGTTATCGCGCAGTCATTCGGCTGCAGCTTGCGATGGGAAAGACCGCAAATGAGCAGCAGTGGGCAGCTTTGAAAGCACTTTCATGGCCACCATGGAAAGAGGATCGCACCCGTATGGACTCTGAAATAGGTCCAGAGCATGGCGTTTCCCGAGCGCGGGCCACACTGATCAGGATGAAAGAAGCAGGTTATGCTCCCGGATCATGGGAGGAGATTGCAGGCGTCTACACTGGCTGGGATGTCGACGGAACTCCCACTATTCAGACTCGTGTTGTATTGCCGGTGTGGAACGCAGGGCAGGGAGCTGAAGATGACGAGATCGCTCAGCGTCACAATGCTTCACTTTGGGCTGCTAGGATAAAGACCACCCGAACGGCACAAGAAGCGTGGGCTTGCTATCTGGCCTTTGAAGATACGAAGCTCCCAGCCGATGAATCCGTGCTACTGGCCATTCTCGGAAAGCTTCACAAAGAAGACTTACGACTGCGCAAGCTGGAGACGACGTGTCAGGAAGATTTGCCGGAGCACACCAGTCCGCAGCGCAGAATCTTTCCTGGAGATACCCAAGAAGTGGAGCCGTTGCCCCCATCGACGCATTTATACACATATACAAGGACCAGCCCTCCCAGCGCGCATGAATTTTGTCTTTCAGTGCAAGATCACGGCATCCATCTGCAGGACAAGTGTCTGGCCTTTCTCATGTCCAACGCCGCCTCCTTCAAAGATGGCTTGGAGTATGTGAGGACTGCGGAGTCCAAATACCCGGCTCTTGGCGGTGTTCATACCCTCGACGCACGCCTGCCTAATGATCTCTTCTTTGCCTATGTCAAATTCCTCTGCAGGTACTCCAACGTAGCTTCCCCTGGGAGATTCAAGAGGCATGCATGCGCTTTGCATTTGCCCTCGCTGGACTACTCAAGCGCACAATCGGTTCTAATCACATTCAACTTCAAACACAATCTCATACAGGCGATTTGGCTCTTGAAAGAACGAGGACCCGTCTTCCTGCCTGTCTGGAACGCTGTGCTCGACGCCTTGGCACGTGAAGAATCTTATAAGGCGATGCATCTCACTGAACAGCATGACACTGCTGCGAAAGCAAGAGGTCCACCAGACCTCAACTCGAACACCATTATTGCTTATCGCCTCACGCAGCAAGTGCTGCAGCTGGTACGAGACCGAAACATGGAACTGGATACATATGGCTTCCTCGCAATTTGTCGCTCCACCGAGAACGTCGGCATCGCTTGCTGGGCCATCCTTGCTGAAGACTACGATACCAATCAAGCAGCAACAGAGAGCGATAACGCCATAGACAAATCCGTATCTAGATCAGCGCACGAGGCACAGGAGCTCCTGGTATTGCAGAAACCAGAAAGGCGAGTGGAACATTACTTCAAGTTGCTCGTCGGAGGAGAGTCGTTCGAAGAGGCCAACAAGAAAACGAAGACTCCGGACCGTTTAACCTCAGTCGACCCGCCGGCTTTTTCGCCGGCCCTGCCATCCTACCTCACAATGCCCGAACCCGCGCTTCTGCACGCCTACATCCGCGCCCTAGGCTGGCACGGCTCATACGCCAGCATCCTCGCCGCGCTGAAGTGGATGGCGAAATATCAGAACGAGCTCACGGATACTTGCGAGCAGGCGCCCAACGGTCCCAAGTTAATGCGCCGCACCATCGTCGCAGCGAGGGCGTTCCTCGAGCGCAGTTGGCTGCCTGCGAATGTGGGCGTGAACAGCGATCCCGCGGACTGCGACGACGACGACGATGATAAGCCTGAGGTGCTGAAGAGGCTGGAGGCGATGGCCTCGGATGGGCAGATCGAGGAGGCGAGGACGTTGGTGGAGAGTGTGGAGGCTTGGGGTGGGTGGCCGACTGATGGGGAGGTTGGGGTTTATTGTCGGGATGAGAAGAGGTTTAAAGATTTTAGGTAGGGATGGGGATTGTGTGTGTATTGTAGGATATGAGGATGTCATGACGATGTACATTCTGTTTGTATAAGTACGTGTAGATGCAGATATCACGCATGAACGTGTCACATGCTTTTACTTCAGTGGGCCCTCCCTCCTCGGGGTAGTACTGTTTGGCTAACATGTTGGATCGCGAAATGTTATGCAGGGTTTTGTGCGGACTTTGGGCTCGCCGTAATTATTGCAGCGAATTTTATACACAAGCTCGCCACGCAGATTTTTCGTACATGTACCTAAGGTACTACCTACTGCTTTAAAGTTCCGACCAAATGTGTAGCGAATACCCGGAGCTCCCACTTCAACAGAACCAAGTCGCTAGATGTCACCAAACTCACGCTGAGTAGGGTGAACAGTTCTAGACACGGCTACCTATTGAATACCTTAGGTGAAACTTACTAGAGTTTCACATTGCACTACGACCAACCAAGCCGCTTTGCCACTTTTGTATCGGAGCGGCAGCTTCCATATGCGGAACAAATATATTCCAGCATCATCGGAACTATACTTCACATGCATGTGGAGCAGCTCTGGCAAGCCAGAATAACGCTGGCAACCCGTTGCCTATAGCGTCTTTGCAGACTCAACAACCAGTATGGCTGGGCGATCTGCTAGACAACGTTGCTGTTCTTGCCCTGATGCTGTGTTAATTACTACCCCCTGTTGCCCTCTGCCAAGAGGACGAGACGGCATAGATGAACTGCCACTGGCTGTACTCTCGGAGAGTGGAGCGGAAACTGACTTGTTTGGTGGAACATCGCTTGCACTGATATGAATTTGTAGGCAAACCCTAAAAATGGTATCGAGGCCAACCTTCCAGGATTGCAAGTACAAGTACTGTGGAAGGATGGAGAAGTCCACGAATCCTTAATCAACAACTCTTCCAACACTATGGTCAGATCATCAATTCTCGATTTCGCTGCTGTGCTTACGGCTTTGGCTGGCACTGCGCAGTGCAAAGACATTTATGTCTCACCATCGGGCACCGGGTCAGGCTCTCAGACAGCACCATATGGCTCGATCCAGTCTGCCGTGAACGCTGCTGCTGCTGGAGACACCATCTACCTTCGCGCCGGTACCTACAAGCCGACCACGAACATCCAAATTACGAAGAGTGGTACTAGGACTTCGCCGATCACTCTCCGTTCCTATGAGAAGGAGAAAGTCATCATCGATGGAGAGGGACTTCCTGGGTACGTACCAGCTCGCAAGCGCATTGTCGAATCTTCGCGTTTCTAACCACCATATTAGGACTCCCTATGGTCTGGATGAGTCCTTGCCGAACAAGGAAAGGGGTACTTTCCATATTGAGAAGGGCAATTACTGGAAGTTCTACAACCTTGAGTACGTGCAGCTTCACCTCAGTTGGCGCAGACAGGACTGATTGAAGGCCAGGTTGATTAACGGACCGTACGGCATTTACGCCAGAGACGCCTCGCACAACTACTACGAGCTTATCACCACCCACGACAACTACGAGACGGGTTTCCAGCTCCAGGGTGCCTCCTCGAACAACACTGTCATCTACCTTGACTCGTACCGCAACCGCGACCCTCGTAAGAACGGAGAGAGCGCGGACGGGTTTGCCTGCAAGGAAGGCTCAGGCGAAGGCAACGTCCTCCGCAACGCTCGTCTGTGGGACAACGTTGACGATGGCCTCGATTTGTTCATGTTCGGCTCTGCTGTTACCCTGGAAGAGGTCTACGCCTGGGGCAACGGCTTCAACCGCTGGGACTTCAAGGACTTCAACGGCGACGGAAACGGCTTCAAGCTCGGTATCACCGACAACCCTCCTGCCAACCACATCCTGAAGAACAACATTGCTTTCAGCAACGCGAAGAAGGGTTTCATCGACAACGGTAACCCGGGCAAGCTCACCGTGGAACGCAACACTGCTTGGGACAACGGTGACGTCGGTTTCAACTTCAGAAGCTCGACGTCCTCGCTCAAGAACAACATCGCAGCCGGCAATGTCGGCAGCTCTCAAGTCACCCTTGTCTCCTCCGTCACTGCTTCGGGTAACTCGTGGCAGTCTGGCTCTTGGCCCAACAGTGCCTTTGAGAGCGTCGACCCGTCGGTGCTCAAGGGTGCTCGTGGCTCTGATGGTAAGGTCAAGGCCAGCGGTTTCCTCATTCCGATTGGCAAGAACATCGGCGCGACCACACGCGCGCAGGTCTAGACTCTTCAGTATGATTCATAAGCCAAGAGTCATGGTATTGGTCCGAGACTGGCATCATTAGTACAGAGTAGCTCGATGACGGTATACATCAGACCATACTCCTGCAAAGCGGTAGCGTATGTCTATTATCGATAGAAACATGCGGCGGCACAAATGCTGCATACAGCGACTGGAGGAATGCCCGATGTATCGATGATGCTCGGTTGATGAGTATAAGTCCAGTGCTGGAATCACGATCTTATTGCACTTCGTGGTCTTTCGCTGCAGTATTGAATCCACAGTGGTTATACCCAAGTAAATCGCCGCTGGACCATAGTGAACGTCGCACAACGATCACCTGAAGGTCAGATACCGGCTCAATGCTTGATGACTTCGAAATGAAAACTACCTGAGCTCGCTCCCTGTGAAGAAACAATATACCCTATTTTGTTGACCGCGAAGGCAAATTTGTACAGTCGTTGGATGTTGTCCTACGTACAGCAATGTCAATGACTATCTAGGTTGTATTGAACGGAACCATTAATGATCCGGTCAGGGCTACCATTGAAATACTAGAGCTTGATCCACAACTTATCATCTGGACGTCGAACACCGTCAAGCTCAGAGCCGATAAAGTTGAGTTTGGAGTTGACCGTCTGAAAGACGGCCTCTGAGGACTTTGTAGCTGTACGCAAATGGTGCGCAACAATGCTAAAGCCGATCCTTCAGATGTCCCGGTAACGGCATCTGACCGATTAGTGCAGCACCACACCCAACTCGATGTTTTCCTTCGTCACACCTTTCTTACTGGCTCTTGTTGCGAAGTATATGATCGCAGCCCCTCCGACCCATAACAAGAGGTTGAAAGACATGAAGCCTCGGAGGTAAGGCCCCAAAATCCACCAGAAGAACCCTAAATCATTCCCATCAGAAATACCTTCCAAGCTGTACCCTACTCTGATGAAAATTCGAAAGGCCATAGCCGCCATGACAGCTGCCTGCATGCAGCACGACCTCAGGCTTAGAGCGCCGTAGTCGCTCATCTTGCGCAGCTCCCAATACTGAGCGCAGAACTGGAACAGCAACAAGAAAGGTGTCGATTGCAAATTGAGAATGGTGATCATGGCTACTACCATCGTTGAATCGGCAACCATTGAGTAGTTGACCGGCTTGCCGAGGACCTCCCAGGCGAGGAAGACAAAGATGAAGGCGTGAATGAGGAGAAGTATCGGGATGATGACTTTTCCGCCAATCTGTTTAGATTTACCCATCACGTAGGTCGCAACGCTACCAGAAGTCAGCCTATGATACATGTTCTGTTCAGGAAGAACTCACATGGCCATTGCACACATCCATTGTGCAAAAAATTGGGCCACACAGAGTCTGGAATCAAAAGTTGACAGCTTAGTTGGCAAGTCGACATCCCAGAAGCGTAGTAAAGCGAGCGAGAGTTGAAGATTGCAGAAGAGACCGTGCGTGAAGATGTAGAATGGAGAGAGTCCTTCGATCGATGGTGTCTGGCCGGTTGTGCATTTTCGAAGGTGGCGGATCTGTGGCAGATATGCGGCGACGATAGCTCCTACCAGGCACCTGAGATATGTGAGACGTTGTGCTAGAAATTTCGTGTGAAAGACTTACAAGTCGAAAACAGTAGCGAACGGGTCAGTGAACTGGAGCAAAGGCTTTGTCGAAGGATCCATGTTGATCAGATGCTATTCGGCTCTGGGAAACTTGCGTACACGTCGGGATAGGAGAGAGACTGTAGACTATCGTGAGAGAATTCCTCTCGTTTGGCGGCACAACTCCATCGTCGCTGTGCTGGCATTCAGCCTGAAGCGTGCAGGAATCTCGTACCAAGGTACGCTTGTCGCTTACAAGCTTCAAGGCTGTCGCTTGTTGGTGCTTCGGCGCTTCTCAGTAGTGCCAGATTGTCAATGCGCATATGTGCTATATTCGTCCTCACCAGTAGCACAGCGATGATCTAGTCGATCACATCAAGAAGTGTACTTCATACTGCTTCGCACTCAAGCCACGTATAGCTTTCACTCCTCGCAGAACTTGACGCCTGTCTTGGAAGGAGCTGACTGCAATACATTGAGAGTTGAGCATTTCGCTGGCAAGGAGTCCATGTCGGTTGGAAAGCAGGCGAAATAATGTGTGGCTGGCTCGGTTGGTTGGCGCATTTCCGAAGCGGGGCGAAGTCTTTCCGCTCAACGAAGACTTGTAGACTAAGCGAACACGTTCGAACAACTACGTCCTGCAGGATGAATATTAGCCTGGAAGCGCCGATGAAGGCACCTCGTCCATCCAGTAATGAGTGATAGATAAGCAAGTTGTTCTTTACCAGCATGCCAGATACGCAAATCATCACAGGCAGCAGTAAGGCCAGCTCATCAGCAGCTCCGACAATGGCAGGTTTCGCCAAGCTTGTTAAATCTTTTCCTCGAGATCCCGTGGTGCAGTATATCATTGCACCATTCGGTCGAATCCGTTATCTGCCAGTTCAATTTTAAGCATTAATGTTAGGGCAGGACATCAACTGGCCTTGCTGTCACTTTCATACCTGCCAGTCTTTCATTCCTGCTTGCTTTCTATCAGACCTGCCGAATTTGAGCGTCGTAGAGTTATTGTGAACCGAGGACGCATTTCGGTTCCAGTGCTCTCACAGGCTATATCCAACTCCCAAAGAGAAAGTTGCACAAGACGCAGTCAAGGGGTGGTGAGAGAGAACGCACTTCTTACTCTTGAAGCATCATGCAAAGTCGTTGTGTCGGTATTATTTGCCCTAACTATGCCTGCAATACAAAATGATACGACATAGTGTCGTCCGTAAGCTAAATGGATGCAGTCAGATGCTCAAAATTGGTACTCCCTCTTCGTAACAATCTGATCGTCGAATCAGCCCGAACAAGTTCAACTCCAAGCCACCCTCTACACTCCTACCCAACAAGCTTATCAACCCTCTCAGCAACCTCCTTCGGATCCGTAAAGACATGCCAAACATCCCTCTCAACGCCCTCAAAAGCCTTCTCAAATCTCGCATCCCCATTCTTCGTCTCTTCGTCCATCCCCGCAATACCCGTAACCTTCCTCACGAAGATCGCGCCAACCCACCCAGGGAACTTCCTTGCGCACTCGCCATAAGCCTCCGGGTCAGACTGCGTGGAATCGCCAATGAGGATGACTTTCTTCTGCGGCAGCCACGAGTGGACCTTCTCGATGCGGTCGGACTTGTACTCCTGCGTGCCTTGGCTAAGAGAGGCGATCAGGCCGCCTAGGTTCTGCCAGGAGGCGTCCCGAAGGATGAGTGGGCCTGAGGGGAAGTGCTCGGTGCGGAAGGAGCGGAGGAATGGGTAGAGATTGTATGGTGAGGCGGAGAGGTAGAGGTATGCTGGGTCTTGGAGCTTGGTTTTGAGGTGGGCGTAAAGTTCGGGCATGCCGGGTACTGGGAGCGCTCGCTCGACGCAAAAGGTGTTGTGAAGGATCCCTAGTGGCGAGGTGGTTTGTGTGATCTTGATGGTGTCGTCGATATCGCTGATGATGGCCCAGCCGGTGGGCTGAACAAAGTGTGTGGTGCTCTCAAGGCCGAACGGTGGTGGCAGGTGAGCCGCTACAGTCTGAACCTCGTCTTTGGACGGTCTACATATAGTCAGTATAGTCAATCAACGCTTCATGGTGTCTCAAACTCACTGGAAGTTGATATTGCGCACTTCAGAGCTATACCCACTCTGATTGCTCGGACCAAGCCTGAGAGTCTCCTTGCCATCGACAGTAATCTCAAGAGTCCGATTCGGCAATATCTGGTCAGCAAAAGGCTGCAAGCGCTTCGCCATACGCTTTTGCAACTCCTCATCATCGAGACTAAGGTCTAAAGCATCCGCTACAATAGCGACAGCTTTAGAAAGATCCTTGCCCGAGTTCTTAATAAAGTAGCACGCGACGAACTCCGCCCTCCACTGCTCGCCATCCTTAAAAGCGACATTGTCGAGAATCCAGACATTGTGCAGAGCAGGGTCGACGGCCTTGGGTTTCTCCCAGCTACAGAAATTCGACGTCAGCTTATACGCAACAGAGCAGCCCTATCAACTAGCACTTACGGGAATGTAATGGGGAAGCGATCAAACAGATCCGGCAGCCAGGATCTAAGTTCCTCCGGGACGTCAGGTGACCATGGCGAAGAGCGCTCGATGCCTCCAGCGTGGAGCACGTCGACAGCGACGCGCCGGCCCTGGGAGACGACTTCTCTGAAGAAGTTCATCGTTGAGGGTCAAGTAATTTATCAGCGTCTTCAATAATCAGATAATAGTCTCCCGGAAGATATATTGAAATATCGTATACGACAAGCACACGCGCTCGGGGTCGGCGCACTCTTTATGCAGCCCACGAGGCGCTGTGAAGCACGTGGACACAGTACGTCGGCGGAGCAGCTCGTATGCCACTATGTTCCAGACGGAAGCGCAGCAGGCCACACCGGAGTGTCGACAACTGGTCTTGGTGAAACGAGAAGTGCTCAGGCGAATGAAAGGCCAAGAGAATGCCGTGTTCGTGCTGCTCTGTCTGTCAGGAGAGGCATCCTCTGTGCAATACCAAGCCTTTTGTTTGTTTCGCTGACGTGCGGCGCTGCAAGCTGCACATGGCGGGTGATCTCCAACTCAACTCGTCCTACCGCGCGCCACAGCCGATACACCAGCGGCAGATCGACGGCCCTGTCATGGATGGCCCTTGATTGAGGTGGCTCTTGTGGGTACATAACCTTACGCAGATCTATCTACGTCTACAAGCTCCTGCGTTTCTGGATGTGAATAGGTTAATGGAGCTTGAATCTAATTCTAGAAATATATATCCAAATCGCCAGTAGGAGACATCAATAATTCGTTATGTACAAGTTGAGAAAATTAAGCATGACTGACCACACTCCTCTTCTTCTTCTTTTCCTCATCCTTATCTTTATCCTTGTCACCTCCCCTCAGTCTAGCGGGTAGAGTCATCGCACTGAACATACTCTTCGCCGGTTTGACCGTGACGTCGCTCTTCCCAGCCTCGGAAGCAGTGCGTCCCTCCTTGCGTTTCTTCTTCTCCTTGTCGTCGTCATGTGATTTGCTATGTTT
The DNA here is from genome assembly GCA_035771495.1 of Cladosporium oxysporum. Taxonomy (NCBI): domain Eukaryota; kingdom Fungi; phylum Ascomycota; class Dothideomycetes; order Cladosporiales; family Cladosporiaceae; genus Cladosporium; species Cladosporium oxysporum. The sequence continues at coordinate 722,002 of JAWNKS010000020.1, read as the reverse complement.
CGAGCGACTACTATGATGACTCTTCTTATCGTCGCGCTCGCTGCGATGGCTGTGATGGCTGTGCTCACTGCGAGCTCCAACGGAGCTGATGCTGTCTTCAGGCAAGACGGTGCGGGCATCGATGTTCTCTTGAGCTAGCTCCCTCTCCTTCTCTTGAGCGAGGATGGCGCCTATGGCATGGTCGTGCGACACGCTATGCTTCGTGCGGCTGCTGTGGTGGCTCTTGCGATCCCGATCGGAACGGTGGCTGTGGTGGCTATGTTCACTGCGAGCAGGCTTTGATCCAACGGAGCTGATACTGTCTTCTGGAACGACAGTCTGCGCATCCATCGGAGCGCGCGACTTCTCGTCGTCGTGACGATGGCTGTGCTTCGATCTGCTGGAGTGGTGGGTGCGGTGACTACGGTGGCTTCGCTCAGAGTGACGACTATAGTCGCTTCGTGGAGCCTTGGGCTGAGTCAGATCGATACAGCTGATGCTGTCGTCTGGAACGACTGTTTTGGTGTCTCCAAGACCATCATCTTCGAGGTCTTCATAGCCGCGCCCAGAAGCAAGAGAGCTGGGCAAAGGTACACCAGCAGCAGAGCCAGAGGCGTGCGAAGGTCTTCTAGACACGTGAGACGGAGATGCTGATGCTTGAGAACCACGTCTAGAGGCTGCGACTGAAGGCTGCGCGGAGGGAGCATGAGAAGGAGCCCGGGAGCCTGAAGGCGGCACACGGATTGCCGAAACTTGCGACTGTGCTCGCGTAGCCGACTTCGGTTGCTCAGACGGAGGATAGTAATATGAGGGGACCGGAGAATCTGGCAGACGATACTCCGCCGCGGTTGTTCTTGACACCTTGGACTCTGCTTTCGAAGCCGGGGTAGGGATGTGAGCAGCACTGTCGCGACGAGAAGCCTTGATGGTGCTTGCATCGGACAAAGTGTCGGGGTCGCGCGAAGCACCAAGACGTGAAGCGCCATCGCCATGAGAGCTGCCGTGTCTTGATCCTTCTTGTCGTGAGCCACTGCTGTATGTCGATCCCTCGTACTTCGATCCCTCATAGGACGAACCTCCATGTCTCGAACCCTCGTGTTTAGAACCTTCATACCTGGACCCTCCAGCTCTCGAACCGTCATACCTCGAGCCATCACGCTTCACGCGCCTGACAGTACTAGCCTGCGACTTGGCGTCTTCGTCATCGCGCTCCTCGCGCCTCGAGCTTCGGTGCGAAACTCTCGACTCCGAATCCTCGTCGCGGCCACTTCGCACAGACTTGCTCGAAGCCACAAGCTCTTTGGGACCTTCGATGTAAAGCTGACTCTGGGCAGAAGGCTCATCTGTCAAAGTCGCCGAACGCTTAGGTGGCGCTCTGGAGCCGGCTGCGGTCGACGAAGGAGCAGGATAGTACACAGAGGCATCAAAGGTCTGACTACGGGCGACCTGTGGGCGACGAGCGGTCGTTCTATTTGTTGCGGCTGCGATCTCACTGTCGGCGTCCAACGCGCGGAGGGCTTGCGAACGGCGGCTAGTGTGCGTACTCATTGCTGGTTGGACTTCACTCGCTGCGTCGAGAGCGCGACTTGACGTGCGATGTGAAGTCGCTCGGCTAACGACTGTTGGAGCCGGAGCCTCACTCCTGAAATCGCTTGCGGGCGCTTCGAGCGCGCGACTCGACGGTCGGTGGGAGGTGGCTCGGCTAACAACTGTTGGAACCGGAGCCTCGCTTCTGCGATCAATCGTGAGCGCGTCGAGCGCACGACTCTCAGCTGGGTGGCGTGAAGTGTGTCTTGTGAGCACCGTCTTGATTTCGTCGTCATCATTCGCCGGACCAGCTTCGAGCATACGCATCTCTTGCGGATAGTGCGAAGTGTGCTTACTAAGGACAGACTGTATTTCGCTGTCCCTATCATAAGCATGTGCTTCGATGGCACGAAGTGCGGTGGGTGCTTGAGTGGGGACTTTAGTCGGCGGAGGACGAGGACCAACTCGCGATTCAGTGACGCTGAAGTTGCGGTGTTGACGAGGAGGCGGACCAATGGATTCTGTCGTGCTGTAATTGCGGTGATACTGAGATCGAGGTGCAGCTGACATCGATCGTTTCGCGGCAGGAACGTAGGCAGAAACCCTGGTACTTGGGCCCCTACCACGCTCATACGAAGCCATCAACGCCTCGTGGGCAGCCTCTGCGCGTGCACTGTCTTGCTCAGACTGGTAGAAAGCATAGCCAATAGCACCGACAGCGACAGCACCTATGACACCACCAAGCACGCCCTTCGTGGTAATTCCATTGGACAGCGATGAGATGAAAGTGCCAGCTCCTTTACTTGCTGGAGCTTCCTCAGCGGCAGGCTCTGCCACCGATTCTGCCTTTTCCTCTGGCGCCGCCTCAGAAGGTGCTTTGACAGATGGAGCAGGTTCCTCGGCCGTAGGTGCTGCTGACTTGGCTTTGGACGCCACAGACGCAGCGTCGGCCTCACGAGCAACACCGTCCTGCCACGTCAAGACACGGCTTTTCTCCTCGTCGGCGTGAGATGGCTCTTCATGGCAGGGTCCATTCTCACGGAAGATGAATTCGATCGTGTTGCCATCCAGGTCTTCCACAGCGGCGTTGAAGCAGCTGCATTCATTGTTGCGATAACTAGGAGCTCCACTCGGCCTGCCTCCAGCCTTGAGGGCGTTGGTGTAGCACTCGCGTACTTGCGTTCGGTCGTCGGCAGCAAAAGCGATGTGTGTTGGTGCGATCCTCGTGCTGCATAAGGTTAGTCCCTGCCTGATATATGTCCCTTGCCCTTGCAATTCGGCCTCACCTCCGGGGTCCCTGGGTAATGAAGAAGTCGGCGTCGTCGATCCCGAGACCGATGGAGTCGCCTTGGCAGCCGATGTAGCGGTATCCAAGAGGCTGAAGCGCAGATAGGTAGAATGAGGATGCGGCGGGAATGTGAGATACTGTAAGTCCAAGGTGCGAGACGGGCATTGCAACCGCAAACGTAAGTAGCGGAGTATTAGGAGAGCACAAGGGATAAGCTTAAAAAATATAGTGGAGCAAAGATGCGTGAGTGAAGGTGTATCGTGCAGTGGAAGGGGAACCCCGGTGGTCGCACGGGAGTGTTGGACAAAGTTAACAGAAAGATGTAGAAGGACTCGGGGTGTTGGAAAGATAGTAGTGTAACAGGAGCACATGCTGCTCATGAGGTGTTGGACGTAATCAGAGACATTCGCCTACCGTACACTCCACACCGTCCCGACCCATCACCGGAGGACAAGTCGCTGGCGGCGTATGCACGGCAGCCGCGAAGACGCCAAACGGTGAGGCAGGCAGTCGGCACGCTTGCCAGACCGTAAGAGCTCGCGGCCAGGCTCCCAGGTGGCCGTCGAGGTACTTCCACTGTTCCAGTAGGAGTTAGATGGTCTGCCCACGACTACAGAGCCCCACCAGTGCTGGCCCAGGGGTGCTCGAAGAAGGCGGCCAAGGCCTAGTTGCGTATGGGGCGGTGGAATAGGCGCCTACTGGCTGGGTGAGCAGCTATGCCTGGAGACGTCTGATCAGGCGAGCATACACCGCATGCCACGTTGAAGTCTTATGCAGGACTAAGGCAGGAGGGCGGGTGTCAGAAACCGGCACGGCACGAATAATGCGTTTGTCTGTGGATCCCGCCGGAGTGGGCTGGGTTGAGTGGAGACCGCCTTGCTGGACTTCGATGGCGATGTCTGCAGACGATCACGTGTAGAAGGCGCGCGCCTATATGGTACCCGGTCTATACATGCCTTGCAGGAAGGGTATTTTGGATCACATGGGATCAAATCGCCATAAGTCGTTATAGAGTTGCGATGGTTGTATGTATGTAGATGGCAGAAAGCCGATCTTCACACGCAAAGTCGGTGTCCAAGGGTCGCAAATCCAAAAATCCTCACCGACGCCTGGAACCCGAGCAAGGTCCCACCACCTCATCCATGCAACAGCGCTAGATAAATCCACGGTCAAAAAACACCAGCGTCTTCGCCATGCGCACTTCCGAGCATCCAGATTAGACTGCCGCAGCGAGCGTAGTCATGCGTGTGTGTCTTCACAAATAGCAATACTACCATGTCGTCGGCGTCGCTACCCGATCCCAAAGGTCGAAGCCACCCACCCAGCAGGCTGTTATAGTGCATGTATAGCATCGTCACTCTTCTGCACCAAGCTCAAGCCCAAAAGCAAGCATCTCGCATAGCTTTTTGCGCGATCGCGTATACCCACTTCCTCACGCATATCAATTTGATCGGTCGCGATCTACGATCTGTTGGTAAACTGCGCCGCGCCTAGAGATACTGACGCTTTGCCTGCGTGGTGTCATCGAAGAGTGTAGTCTTGACACGACACACTTTGCCACCGCATGCCCTCATTTCATATATGCAAGCGTTCACCGCTAGGAATGATCCGAGAGAATCCCCGTTCGGCTCCAGCCTCCTCATTAATTAATCACAGTACAGGTTGCTAATCGACAGGAGCACATGTTCACATGCATCGAAAGTTCAATATTAGACGTGTTTTCTCGTTATTTTCTGGTGTTACAATATTTTCGTGGCTATGCCGAATTTGGCTGGTGGTGTCAACGCAATCGTGCGAGATGCGCAAACTTGCTGAGGTCCTCGCGTGCTAGATCAATCCATGATCAACTAGGCAGATCATGCTCGTGCCGTGGGGCAGAGAAAAATTCCAATGATGCAACCAAAGTTGCTGGCAGTCGCGACGTGCAAGGGAAGCGTCAATGAAAGTGCGCAGCCCTCTCCAACTCTTTCTCCTTTTTTTGCATTTCCTTCAACAGGAGTTCTCCTCCAACTCACCAACCGTGCGTGCGTGCGTGATTTGGCGTTCCTTGACCGCAAGAAGGGTCTTGCTCAGATGACATCCCAGATGTCCTCTGCTGCGTGACAGAACTTGCTGCATGCAACACTGGCACTGAGAGAGAAGTTGCTGATAGAAATCGCATCGTCCTTGTACTGGTCGGCGAAGCTATCGTTACCCTTGGCCATGGCTCCAACAAAGACGCAAATGCTCTCCTTGGGACCGAGGTCGGCCACGTAGTCACGCACTCTAACCACAGGGGCATCGAAAGACAGGGTGACCTTGCGGCAGTTGGGCGGAAGGTGGTCGGTGATGGGGTTCTTGATAACCTTGAGCAGCTTCTCCTGCGAAGTGGTGGAGCGAATGGACAGTTTGTGCAGGAGCTGGACCATAAGACCAGCAAAACGCTTGAAAGTACGCGGGATACGCACGGTCGGTGAGACCTCAATGAGCACGCCCTTAGCGGTATGGATGTAGATTTGGAGTCTGCCGGCCTTGTTGATGGGCGAATCCAGCAGGGTCAAGAGACACTGGTGGGTGATATCGGGACGCGCATCAGAGATGTCGCGGTTCATCTTGCGCATGACTCCAATGTGCTCGTCGCTGTTGAGCAGCGAATACTTGTCATCCTTCATGCCGTTGCGGCCGCCGTGTGCGGCCTTGTAGGTCTCGAGACTGGCGTTGGAGAGGACGACAATCAGGCGCTTGGTGTCCTTGTCGCTGGAGGCAATGGGTACATGCTGCTCAGAGACGAGCTGAGGGAGTGTGGGAGGTGGGAGAGACTGTGTCTGGGTGCCTGTGGTGGAGGAAGAAGCGTGGTCAGCCATTGCAAAGACCTTGTTGAAAGGTGACTGCGCGGGAGGAGGAGTGTGGTGCATTTGATTCGTGCTGGTTGCGCAGCAGAAAGAATATGGAGAGGTTGGGTGTGGAAGGAAGAATGACTGCGCGGTGAATGCACGAATGCACCTGCCCGCTCTAAGCCATATATGGAGGGGCATGGGCATGCGATGGAGCGCAGCAAGCAAGCAAGCAGCACTTACGATAGCGCTTGGAATCACGACCCGACGACGAGGGACGACGGCCAATGTACTCGCCGTCCTCGCCGCTGTTCTCTTGCGCAGCGTTTGAAGCAGCAGCAGCCTCAGCGGCATCGACCTCGGCCTGGTCGAGCATGATGGCAGTGGTGCTCTCGGGCTCAGCCATGACGATCTTTTTTTATATGTATGTGCGTTGGAGTGCGTCGGTTCGAGTGCGCTGGAGTTGTTGTACTCGTGACAATTGAGCGAGCAGAAGCGGCGAGGCAATTGTATCTGGCAGGTGTAATTTGGAATAGTATGGTCAGGTGTTGTGTGGAAAATGGAACAGAGCAGCCTTTGCGGCGGACGGTGCAAAGTTCTTCGCGGACACCAGTCAGCCTTTCCAAGTCCAGCCGGATCCTCCTCCAGCTCGAGCTCAATTTGAGTTTGTCCGACTCGGCTACATTTCTGAACCCGCTATGTGACCGATGGACCCCTCCTGTATGGTTGAAGAACACCCCGACCTCATCTACTGAACACCCTCGCTGCACCATCTCTCTCCACTGTGAGACTTGGCGACGTGTAACCGAGCCATCACTCGGCCACCGAGAGAGGCGTCGTTTTCTTCCGTCTCGAGTCTATTTCCTGCTGCCTGCAGCATGGTGTTACCTCGGGCTGAATCATCTCGTATCTGATCCTCTGGCGACTCTGGATAAATAACATGGCGTATGTCGAGATTACGCCAAGTTGCCACAGGCTTGCATAAAGCATTCAACGACTGGAGATGGCCAACTCAACACTTGTTGATCTCGCTACACGCATCTTCGTGCCAGTACGTTGTGATGGGCCACTGCATGTCCCTCTTAATGTGGACACAGGCTCCTTTTAGCTGGGTGTTCTCCAGATTGATGAAGTGCGAGTGGGATAGAAACGTAAACAATAAAAGAACATCTGTCAAAAGCAACATCACATCTATAGGTGTCTCCACGAACAAATTTTGGCTCTGCAAAATCCACCAGATGACAGTAGAGAAATGGCAGACCACGTAAGTGAGATTGTAGGCAATATGTTCAAAAACATCAACCACTCATAGAGTAAGGCTGTTCGTGATAGTTTGCAATACATGGTTGCAGAAGCACAGCAACATAACACATCTCAAGGCTTTGCTGCATCATACCCATTTCCAGGTCGTGCTTCAAACCCCGAAGCAAGGAACAAGTTAGGGTGACGATGGAATATTCCAGACATTTCGAGGAGTCACATGACCAAGGTCTCTATGGCAGTCTGCAAAGCCCAAGTATTGATCAGGACTCCTGCATGCCAGCAAGTTTCCATGATGGCATTGTGCTGACGTGGTATAACCGGCCATGACCAAGACGATGTCGACCGCAGACACCCAATGCTAACCAGAATTTGATATCAATCGTCGATGAACAACACATCTTACTTCACGACGGACCTCGCATACAGTGTCCACTCTATCCAATCGCCTAGCAGCGCGTCACCGGGTGGGCCTGCCTGAAGCCATGCAATATCAGCCTTCGGTTATACATAGGAGGTATGACAACACCTGAAAGAACCACAAAAGTGACAACACGCGCGCGCGCGGAGAGCCTTGCATTATCTCAATGTCTAATCTATTCGTATCTGTACATACCGCGCAGGAAGGAATGGCGTTATACTAGCTCTGCCCAAATATCATTCAAGCTAAAGGTCTTGCATCCACGCCGTCGGTTCTTCAGAGCACCAGCGCATGCGGCGGCGACCTCGCATCAGGTATCTCATAGCTTATCGCAGGTGACAGCAGATGCAGATCGTGATCGGGCGAGCGATGCCTAACGCCATTGCGGGCACTTCGGGTCTGACATCCGTGGCGTGATAGGAATCTTGAAGTAGCTTTGTTTCCATGGCGAGAGGTGCGTCATGCAGAAGCGTGCGGTGCAAGTGCTAAAGCCACTGGAGCTCGTCTGCAGTTTTGATGTCATGGGCGATGCCTGACACCTGCGAGTTCCATGAAGTCTGTCGACCGCTGATGAGTCGCCATGTGGTGTCAGCGTGCGTGAGAAAATCTGTTGCTAGCTTATCCCATGCTCCTTTTCTCCCCTCGGTGGAGGACACAGAAGGCGGTGTTTGAATTCCAAGTATTATTCCTGCCGTCATAACGTCTTCCCGATTCCTCATTTGTGATACTCATCATGATCAGCAGGCTTGATAACATCGCTCCGCACCCTCACAATCGTCTCCGTCTTGACTCCGCCCAGCTCGAACAAATTCTCCTGGCTGTCGTGCGGGCTGCCGACCTCCGTGGTGGAATTCCAGCGCTGTCTCCTCTTGCTTTTGATCGTGCCGCTGGCTTCGATGGTGGTCACGTTGCCGAAGGTATCGTCTGGTCGCAGGCGGAAAGTGTCGATGGCGCGGTTCTTGTCGGAATCGGGTCCGAAGAGGAGAGCACGGCGGGTGATGCTGTAGAGGAGGACGTCTAGCCAGCCGTTCGAAGTGATCATGGCGCCGGCTATGCATAGTTGGACGAACGTCACTTCTCGTCCCGCCATTGACATGAGACGTGCTATGACCAGAGGCAGGGTGCAGATAACGTAGATGATCGGGTAGGCGATGATGAGCTTTGCTACGTTGCTGGCGCGGGCTTTCGTCTCGGCGTCGTAGAAGGACGAAGCGACACGCTGACGGATGATCGAGAAGATGAGCGCGTAGATGACAACGGTAGCAAATTCAGCAATCAGAATCCAGAAGTAGTGCAGCCAGAGACGCTCAGAGGAGTACTGGTTGTTCAGCCAGCACCAGGCTCCAGCGCGGACGTAAACATCGTCAGGGTGCAGTACGACGCCTATTATCGCGAGCAAGTAATTGAAGATCCAGAGGGACCCAATAGCGGCCAAGAAAGTACGGTTTCCGAGGCGATAGTCGTGCACGATATCGGCGTAACTGTGTATCGCAATGGCGAGGGTGAAGAGACCGCTTGACAAGTCTCCCGTCGACACAAACCAGCCCTGTGCCCAGCAAGACGAAGTGCCCACCGCGATGGCGTTCCTTCGCAGCCATTCCGCGTTCAGCATGAAAGCAATGCTTTGCTGCACGTCTGCGATGATCAGGTTGAAGATGAGGACGAGGAACTGATTCGTCCGAGTCTTCTCTGTGCCCCTTATGAACCGGTATGCCAACCGGAACAGCAGCGTCGACGACAGGAAGAAGGACAGGAACCCAAACGCCGAGACGGCTGCGAGACCACGCGTAAGGACATCAGGGAGCGGTGTCAATGTTTCTGATGCGAGTATCGGCATCCTTGTGGTGTTGGCGTGTGTACTGAAGCAGAACAAGGAAGCAGAGATCCGCAAGATGTAAAGCAGGGCAGGCGCATCTCAACCTCGCAGCACCCACGATGCCGGAATGGCGCAAACCAATTGCCGCCGCATTATAATGCCTATACCTATATCGGATGACCATCCCCTGTAACCTAAATGATTGAGAGTTCTCGACTGCGAGTTGCACGCCTGATCGTGGTGATTTTCCGGAATATGCCAGCCAGCATTGGGCGATCTTGCATAGCAGCATAGGGCAAAGCAGATCGCTTAGACAGCCCGCTCCAGTAGAGTTTTGTCGACGACCATTTTGCCTGTTCCCACGCGCATACGGCGTCGCCGGTGGCTGCCTTTCGTGACACCGGTTCATCTTCGCGTGGCGTCTAGGACAACGGTAACCGAAAGTATGCATTGCCAAGCCATGTTGACAGGTCGAGGCCCCTGAAACTACCCCAGTACTCCAACCCTGGCTTCACGGACGTCGATCAGAAGAACTCAATTGATGGTGTTATAAAGCGCTGTATCATCTTCTGTGCTTGTCGTCGACGTAGGTAGGCCATGTAGGCTATATGTTGGACATTTGTAGAGCGTGACAACGGGTTTTGGTGTCCGGAAAAGCAAGGTAACGCCTTCACGTGTTGTGGCTGACGATAGCCCGGATTCCGAGTCAGGAACCAGTCTGGTCGGATCGTTTCACCTCGTGAGGGCGGAATTAATACGTTCTCGAAGAAGAGCTTGCAGATGCTGAAGCCGAGAATTAGAGTGCACTTGCCACAAGAGGCAATGAAGGATCGATCCCATGGAACTTGGGCGTATGCAAGATCACAGGTGTGTGGACAAGCAATGTACCCTCGAAAGCGGTTCTCAACGGGCTATTCCACGCAATTTTCAGCGTGTACTCTGGCGGCGAAGCGTCAGAAGCTCGTACGGCTTGCCGTGATGAATTTCGTGATTTCTTGACTACTGCAGTGTATTTTTGGGTCTTCCATCGATCTTTCGGACATGGGAGGACTTGCAATCGATGCTGGAGATCGCTAGGAGTCTCAGTGCCTGGCTGTAAGCGTGCTGGGTTGAGTGTATATGAATATTCTATCACGCCTCACTTCCAGCCGTGATGTCGGAGTGGTTAACGAGTTAGACTTGAATGGGGTTTATCCAATCAGCTATCTAATGCCTTCGGGCGCGCAGGTTCGAATCCTGTTCGCGGCGCAACTCTCCTATACATATACCATGTTTTTTGCCTAAAATTCGATTTTTAGGGTTCTGCTATAGTCAGGTGAATAACTGTGTCAGAAACGTTAAATTTTCGAGGGGCAACGACATGAGGCTGTTTGCGAGAGTCTATTGAGTCAATTCTGCGACCAGGGAATCGATTGGATCGTTCGTGGTTGAGTATCGTTGCTGAAATGGCCGGATTTGAGGGTTGAGTAAGTGAACTTTCCGGAGAGGTCCAAAATCGATCGAGCACAAAGAGCAAGAGTGACGTAAGCCATTTGCGAGTATAGAATGACCTGTAAACACCTCATCTAAGCGAAAATAACACGAGGGGATACAACATTCCAGGTTTGTTGCTTGCTCGTCGCAAAATCCGGCTCCCCAGCCCAAATTTCTCCAAGGCCCACAAATAGAGTTCGAGAGCATAAGTATACATACGGAACCAATCCTCCATTGCGCATGAGTCTACGTACAGCTCCAGTCGCTTCACCAGCCGTATCTCAGTGGTCAAGGTAGACAACTATATCGCCATTCTAGCTCGAAGGCCCTACTGCACTGAATTCTGAAACGACCTCACAACTTTGGCCGTATCTCAGTGGCGTGCGTGGTCGATTCATAAGCCTGGCAGACTGTTTGCTACGAGACGATCAGAACCGAAGTGGTATGGTATCTCAATGGTACTTTTAGCCATGCCAGATACCCAAAGCCGTCGATAAGCCCCTAGTATCCCAACAAAGACCGCTCTTCACAAATTCACGCACGGTAACGACTGGTACCTTACGTTGCAAGCAGGCGGGCATAGAGTGGAATCTCGAACACGATCACCAGCGAGGCACCATTACAACTACACTGACAGCTCGGTATCTCGTGCGCTCCTGCCTCACGTATCGATATCAAAGCAAACACAAATTCGCCATCGAGATGCTATGAAGGCTACACGCTTTGTCTGGCATTTTACACACTGGCACCAGCTCGATCCCAGATGATGATCATGATCATGTTCACCACTGAGGCTATCTTATTCTTTCCAGTTTTCAACACTCCCGTACCGTCGAGCGCGGACAAGCATCTGCTCGCCTTGACCGCAGAAATGCGCTCCCACTTCAAGCTATGTATTGTTCCCACCAATATTCAGTGCGCTATTGCAATCCATCGTGAATGATAACCTGCCCACTTTGGCCACTGGGAGACAAGGCATCACAGTTCGTAGAGTCACGCACAACAATCGTCACGTGCCAATGATACGCGACAGGCAGCCACACCTCTTCATGCTAAGGTAGAAGTAGTTGAGGTCTTGACAAAAAAATTGCTCCAACGCTTCCGAATGCCGTACGCGGGCTACTACCCAACCTTTACGGCAAAAGCGATATTGGCACGAGACTTTGGCAATGATTTCGCTTCCGGATTCATACAATGCGCAGGCATAGTACTGAAAGGAACGGATGGATGAAGGAATAATTGACAAGTGCTGTGATCCCCATGACAATAGTCACCCAGTCTCTCAGTCCAAATGCAAGACCGCACGCCCAGTCACTCTCCTAACTAAAAACCCTGACAATCAACGAAGACCAATGCCTTCACAAAACCCGCATCTCAATCACCACCCACCCGCCCTCCTCCCAGCACCGTGTCCAGCTCTCTTCGCAATAGCCAATCTACGCCTCTCCAACCACCCTCTCGCCACAACCTGGAAATCCAGCACGTCGCTCTCCAAGCTCTCCACCCTCCCCTTCACAATCGCCCTCCACGCTCTCTGAACAACAATAGCCGCGCCAGCAACCCTCTGCTTCTCACACACAACCCTCGCGCACTCCCTCGCCACCCTCATCGCCGCCACCCTTTGCCTCAGCACGACCCAGCCTTGCTTCGCGCGGAAAGCGCGCTGGATCGTCGCCGCGGCGTGGAAGCGCCTAGCCAAGGGCAGCAAGCGCGAGGCGAGGAAGGCGAGGTTCGCGAGCGTGGTTTGGCGGGTGGGGATTGATATTGTGGTGGAAGTGATGTTTTTGACAAAAGCTTCGCTGCAGCCCATGGCGCGGAGGCGGGTTGCCGTGGTGATGCCGAGGGAGGAGCGGGTGTTGGCGGGGGCGAAGAAGGCTGCGAAGGAGGCGACGATGGCGGAGTAGGCGGTGCCGTCGGCAAAGGAGGTTGTCAGGTTTGTGATGTGGATGCCGTCGGGAAGGCAGTAGATTGAAGCCCACTTCTGGAGTAGGGCATCGACAGGGAGGGCTTCGAGTTCTGAGGATGCCGAGTCCTGACGGGTGATGTCGTCGGTCAGGGCTTTTTTGTCTAGCAAGATGTCCAAGCCGATGGTGCTGACCAGCGACCAGAGGAGATTGAGAGTGTTTTCACGGTGCCCGTTGACAATCGTCTCTGCAGTGATGTTCGCCGCAACGGCGTCTGCTGTGCGATGATGACCAGAAAGTGCCTGCAGTGCAATGTCGACGTTGTACACCTTCTGCGCGTGACCAATGCACGGCATCTTCAAGTGCTGTACAAGTACTCTGCTCTGCTGAGATCCGTCCTCACAGTACAAAGCGCTCTGAAGGACTGTAGCGTCTGGCAAAACAAGAGTCACAGTCTCTTCTGTGATTTTAGAGCAATTCCAGACATCTGAAGATGTGTGGTACAACAGCAACTCAACAAGCTTGGTTAGTAGGATTCCATCTCTCAAGTCCACGGCCAAGTTGGTGATCCGGTAAACCACTTCATCAAGTGGGTCTTGAACGTAGTTAATCGTGTAGTCCATGTGCTTCAAAGTGCGACCAATGTCTCCGACAGAGGGTACAAGCATGGCCGCTAGCGTGTTAAGGATAGAAGCGGACGTCTTGTGGGCAGACTTGATCTTGAATAGGCGTTTCGGAGACGCACCAGACATTGCAGCTTGATCGAGCAGCCACACTAGCATCAAACTGCGTAGCACAGTCTTGTTGCGTCGTTGCATGGCAACGTCTTCACGTGTACAGTGGTTGTCTTCGACATCATCGACTGTGACTAGGAACGTCTCAAGGAAGCCAATGATTGCCCTTCTAGACTCCTTCGGATCCATCGATTCTGGGCTGGAAGCTGATGCTTCAATGAATCCAGCTGAAGCAGTCGGCATTTTGCGTCCAATCACAACTTCAGCGGCAGCAGAAAGGGTCTCCATATTGTACGATTCCATCCAGAGCTGGACGAATCTTCTGCGCAGACCAAGATCCTGAGTCAGGTCAGGCGAAGATGGCATGTCTTTTGGCTTGCTCAAAGCCCCATAGGAAAGAGAAGCCTGGAGACGCTTATGGAGCATTGCGACGTGAGGTTGATCGTAGATCGCCAGTAATGATTCCCTAATGGACTTTCCGTCGCCATCCTTCTGGAAAGTGCTTGGTTCAGCATTCGCAAAGATTTGGTTGATGACTTCCGTAAGTGCGACCTCTTGCTGGTCCAGCCAGCTGTCTTCGTATAATTCCGGTCGAGAGATGTCTTCATTCAAGATTTGGTAGCGTTGCAGCTTCGCCCTCGCAGCGTCGCTGGACGACACAAAGTTGGCACTTTTCCTCCAAGGTTTCGGTGGAGCAGGTGCCTTCGTGCGAGGTGAAGGTGCCTTGACGGAAGTGACCTGCTTTGTCGTTCTCAGCGGTTCTCGGACCACAGCAGGGCGCGCCTTTGTGGTATTGGTAGCAATCGGAGCGCGTGGACTCTGCTTCGTTCTAGTCATGGGCACCGCTTTCCTGGTCTGAACCGCTTGTTTGGACTGGCTTGCGGCTGTAGACTCGAACAACCTGGATTTGGCAGCCGGAGCTTTCGTTGGCTCAGCAGCTTTCAGAACAATCTTCTTTGCCGCCAATTTTTCCTCTGCGCTGTATCCAGGAGGAGAGTTCTCCTTTCCTCCGCCATTTCCCAGTACGTCGCGCGCCGGCGCATTCATGCTCTTAGCTTCCATCTGGCCCAGAGGTACACGTCGCGGTGCTGTGGCAAGACCCATGCGAGGCCTTTTTGTTTGTACATTATTTTGTCGTTCGTCGGACGAGGGCGGGCTGTGTGCGATGCAGTCGAGCAGCGATTGTGGCTGGTATGTGGGAAGCTGGAAAGTGTCGTCTAATTTGTGTGTGGTGTTCGCACCGGGGTGGATCGTCATCATAGTTGTATCATCGGATGGAACGTATATTGTGCGTCGTCTCGAGTCTCTGTTGGCTGCGTCTGTTGTGCGCCCCTCGTCTCCTCCCTGCACATGCAATCTTGCCGTCTCTTCTCTAGCCGGATGTACAGGCGCCATGCTAGCTCTCCCCTGGCTCATACCACCCATTGGAACCCTCTTCGTTGGCTTCCTTCCTAAGAGCATGCCACGGCGAGCAGGCTCTTCCCTCTTCGCAGCTCGATGGCCCTCCTCCTCCTCTTCCACAACATCCTCCCAGACCTTTGTGCCAATCTCCCTCTTCGCAGGCCTCCTAGGTCGAGCTTGTGCAAACTCGTGCTGAATCACGCGAGTGTATTCGATCTGGCTGGTGTCGTCTTGATCGTCAAAGTCTGGCAAGATGTTGATCCTGCGCGCAGGCGCTGGACACGGCGTTGATATGGAAGGACGCGACATTGTGTGCGCTGGCGATGGACAAGAAACAAGGCGAAAAATGTCAAGAGCAGTGTGGTGGTTAACCAAACATCAGACAAGTGTGATATCACAGACACACAGCAAACAACGACTCTTTCCTGGCTCGACGGCGCGGTTCGGGAGGATGCATGGGTGCCGCGTGGTGGCAAGCACGGTTGTCATTGTTTGGGATCATCGACATAGGGTTAGGGGTGGTGGTCGTCCGGGCAACAGCGACTGATCTGCAAAAGGGAGCTCTTGACATCTTCGCTTCCATGAGATATATTATTAAGGTATCCATTCTTTTCGATGGAGTATAGAGTAAGACATGGGAAAAATCAGTCTTTCCACTACGGTCACGTTGAATATGTAGCGCGGCCTGACTTTTGACCAATTCATCCAGATGACACGATAGCCGCAACACGCGCATTCACACCGTTTCATCGAACTTGGCCACTTGCAGCGAGCCCGAAGAGCGTCCACGGCAGTAGTCGCTTGGTCTTCTATCTCCGCATCGCTAGACTCACTACTAGACCAGCAATCGCTGCAGCCCAACTCCCCTCGCTCCCATGCCCACGCATTTGCATGTCTGTGAAGCTCTAAGTGGGTCTGCCCGCCCTGCATCACTCCTCCTTTACCGCAACGGAGGCACGTTCGACTACATCTCAAGAACAATAATGGCGCCACCGCTCCACCGAATAGCCGCACATGGCGCTGCTTAGAATATATGTTGAGTCGATCAAGATGCATCCTACGTAGCGGTGTCGGGGGACACATTCGCCTCATCGACACCATGTCCCAACTGCTGTGTGGCTGCGTGGGCTATAGCAGCCTCACACCGCTCAATATATGCAGGTCGACGGTAGCCTCAAGACCTCACATCCGCCACACCCCATGACACTTGACACGCCCGCTGGGCACTGCCAACGCAACACTATGTGCCTCAGACCCACATCAGCTTCATCCAGCTCCCAGTATGGCGCGTCCAACATCCAATCGCTCTGCCAAACGACATGGCAAGTCGCCAGTGTCGCGTGGCCACACCGATGAGTCAATACCGACTATAGTGCATGCCGCCGGAAGTATTACAAGACCGTCTCTTTCATCTTCTCCTCTGCCTTGTTCCCAACTATCAACTCCCATTTCAAACCACAATCTCCATCCCAGCCCAACCACAACCACATCACCCTCACCCATCCACCAAACCTCACACACATCATGGCCGTCGACATTGAGCCCCAGACCCGCCGCCGCGCAGACTCCAGGCGTGGCAACGACCAGGCCGACTGGGTTTGGAAAGCTCCCCGTCCAGACTTCGTCCGCGGTGCCAACGAGCCCGAAGAAGCGTGGCACACCCGTGTCAACGCCGACGCACAAAGACTCATGAACGCATACGACGTGCACCACGAGCCTGAGGGAGGTGAGAAGGAGCCACAGCGCCGTGTGCGTGTTCAGAGGGAGTACGAGCTGTCTCTGCTCCTGGGCGACAAGCTCCAAGGATACTACAAGGAGAACTCATCGAAGCTCGGCAACACCGACGCCGCCAGAGAAACCCTCCAAGCTCTGTGTGACAAGTTCGCCAAGGTCCAGGAGGACAAGCAAAAGCAGGACCTGAGATCTCGCAGGGCGACGGAGTCTCGCCAGCCAACTCACAAGGCTCTTTCCACTCTCAAGGCTCTGCAGGACAGGGCTGACCACGGCGAGTTCTATGCCCGTGGCACTTCAGACCAGCTCGCCCAGGCTTGGGTCGATGGTGACCACAAGACGACCAAGTACACACCCAGCAACAGACGTCCCGAGGAAGTCACAAGGGCTGAGCTGATCTCCATGGAGAACGCCGAGGCCAAGCGGGCAACAGGCCTTACACTCCAGGTGGTCCTCGATGACTTCAAGCGATGTGCCGAGATCATCAAGCAGGTTGGTGACTCGGTCAACGAAGAAGTTGAGGCGGAAGAAGCCTACGACGCTTACGAGGATGTGAGTGATCCATCGAAAATCTCTTTCATAAATTCCATAGCTAACAATGCTTCAGGCTCTCGCCAAATATTGGACTTTCATCCGCGGCATCACAGACAGCCTCAGCAAGCCCGGAGTCAAGAAGCACCTTGGACCCGTCTACAAGCCGCTCTTTGAGCTCAATCTGAAAGCATTCGAAGTGAGTTCTCCAACCACGCATATCCTCTCCCGTCGACAAAAACCAGAATCCTGACCTGAAACCCTTCCCAGGAGTCCAGCGAGAAATTCGCCACAACTATCGCCTCCGACCTCGACCCCGAAGAGGAGCACCACAAGGAGAAGAGCCCCTGGGACCTCTCAGCCGCCACCGCTGAAGACGAAGAAACGTACCAGACTGAGGGTAAGCTTCTCACATCGATCGACCAACGTCGAATGACAGGGCGTCGTACTAACATGATTCGCAGAAACTCTCCGCTCCTGGAACGACAAGACCAAGCAGCTCCTCAAGGAAGGTCTCGCAGCTACTCGGGCTTAGAAGAATTCTCTTTCGCCTGAGTGAGTTGACGTTGTGGTGTTACAGGACAGAACGAACGAGGAAACTACTTGCATGGAGGAACAAGCGCTTGCAAGACCGAAGTCTAAAGCGACGTATGTTGCATCGAGAACATGTGTGATACGAGGAAAAAAAAAGCATCGAAGAGGGGTTTACATCTAGCTGTTGTACATACTGCTAAGATTCGCCAGAGATAGGGCTTGTGCGCAAGTTGTATGTCCGCAAATTCCGAAAAAGTATATTTCTCGCATCTCGGGCATAACGTGCTTTTACCTCCAGGTGCTGCTAAACTCGTTTTTGATAGTTCTGTTGGAGCTTTATGGACGACCATGATGAACTGCGAATAATATAAATATAGCGACATTTCAACAGGCTCGGTTGAACTCTCAGCAACAACCTCACCAATAGGTCAAGTTCTTCTCATTTCTATTTCCTCCCATGTCTAAAGTCATCCTGGTCACCGGAGCCAACAGAGGCATCGGCTTCTGCATCGCTCAAGGAATCGCCGAACGACTCGAGGATTGCTGTATTCTCGTGGCATCGAGAGACTTATCTGCAGCAGAAGACGCCATTTCCAAGCTCCGGCATCTCAAAGCGACCTTCGAGCCTATAGAGCTGGACGTGACCAACGACGATAGCATCAAGGCCTGTCTCGCGACCATCAGAACGAACTATGGCAGACTCGACGGTACGTCAACCCATTCATTGAAAACAATCCAACAAGAATGTAAAGAAATGATAAAACAAAAGCAAAAAGACTAACGCACTCCATCCAATAAGTCCTCATCAACAACGCCGCCACCGCCTCCAACCCCGACCCCAACAACTCCAACTTCCGCAGCGCCTACACCTCCACACTAAACACAAACCTCACCTCCGCCGCCCTCCTAACCACCCTCGCCATCCCCCTCCTCCAAACCTCACCCTCTCCCCGCGTCGTGAACATCTCCTCCGCCCGCGCCTCGCTCCACGCCATCACCACCGGCACCCTCCCGCCCACCGCCTGCGTCCCGTACTCCGTCTCGAAAGTCGCGCTGAACGCGCTGACGCTGGAGTTCGCGAAGGCGTGGCCGGACGTGCGATTCTATGCTGCGAGTCCGGGGCATTGCAAGACTGCTTTGAATGGGTTTAGGGGGAAGAAGGATCCTTTGGAGGGGGCGAGAGTGGTCGTTGAGTTGGTGTTGGAAGAGGGGGAGGGGTGCAGGGGTGGGTTTTGGGAATGGGAGGAGGGAGGGTTGAGGGAGGTTGCTTGGTAGTGTTTGTTTCATATCATATTGTTTTTGTATGGTTGGGTTGGCGATGTTTTTTTTTCCACTTTGTATGTCAAAGCTATGTAGTCGTTGGCCGGTGGCCGGTACACGGTGATGTCCTCCGCTGATACCCAGTGAAAGTTCTTGTGGTTTTTTTTCTTTTTCAAAGCAATCAGACTGTTTAGACACATTGGCTGTACCCTGTCACACAAAATCAGTCAGTCAACAATCCCCACGAGAACCATCAAAGGAAATACTCACAGTCGTTAACAACACTGCAAGAGCTGCCTTCCGCGCAGGAAGTAGCACCGGTGTACCCAATACCACCACAGCGGCCGTAACGCGCGACAACCGAAGCAGAATCGGAAGCAGCGGTTACGCCAGTCTCCTTTGCGGCGGCCGAAGAGGCAGTCACGTATTCCACAACACAGTCAGACTCCTCAGCCGAAGCTGCCGGAGCAGTGCTGCTGGCGGTGGCCGAAGCCTGGGCCGAAGCCGCGGATGCCGTGACGAAAGTAGTAGCAGTGGCAGAGGTAGAGCTCTGGGTGCTGGAGGGAGCCGATGAAGGAGACACCAACGACGAAGAAGGAGAGGCAGAGCTGACAGCTTTAGCCTCGACAACAGCAGCAGCGGAGTTATCGCTCGCAGAAGAAGAGAGTTTCCCAACGCCAGCGCTGGTCTTGAGAGCAGTCACATCATCAGCCGAAGTAGCCTTCCACACAGCGTCCGCAGAACCGACTGCCTCGACGGCAGCAGTGTCGGTAAACGAGCCGAAATCGCCAGAGCCTGACAGGGAGTTGATCTGGCAGTCGCGGCCGAGAGCTGCAGAGCAGGAAGCAGCGTCACTGGCGGTGGGAACGTTGAAAAGGCCGCTGGTGAGCTTGAGGGTGGCGGCGGAGACGGGAGCCTTGCAGTCTTGGAAGACGTTGCCTTCGATGAGGATCTTGGCGCCTTCTTCGACGTCGAAGTTGTGGCTGTGATGTGGTTAGTGGTCGACTTCGCGAATGTTTTGACTTCGAGTCGAAGGGAGTATTCACCCGCCGTTGGTATCGAAAAAGTTGTTGACAGCATGAAGGGTAGTCGTCGTGCCAACCTTGGGCGAGCGGCCGCTAGTGTTGTGGATCCAGTTGTTGGCCAGAGTGATCTTGTCGTTCTCTCCGATCAGCAGCATGGTCCAGTAGTGCTCGCCGTTACAGCTAGCACTCCAGCTGGTCTCGCCATCCAGCTCGCTGTTAGAGATGGTCACTCTACCAGCTGATTCGTAACCAGTGACCAAGAACTGCCTCCCAATGAGCGAGAATTTCATATGATCGATCCAGATGAGGTCCGAGCCGGACATCTGGATCGCGTCGCCGCCCCAGATGTACTGCGGGTTCAGCTCAGTAATGTGGAAGTTTTGGAAGATGATGTTCTCGGCGCCGCTGACGACGCGGAAGCCCTTGCCTCTGATAACACCCTTGTCACCGACGCCGACGATGGACTTGTTCGACTTGATGTCGATCGGCTTGGTGGCCGCGACGTCGTAGGTCACTTCGACGGTAGGGTAGCTGGCGCTGCACCAGTTCGGGCCATCGAGAGCATCCTGGCCTTTGCTTCCGCAGGTGTTGCTGTCCGGGCGGCAGCCGTTTTCGGTGGTGGTACCTTCGGATTCGAGGAAGTTGTACTCTTTGTCGAGCAGAATCACGCGCGGTTCGTCGTCGGTAAGCCACGAGACCAGCTCGTCGATATCGGCGGGAACTGCAGGTGTGGCATCGCCACCGCCGGTGACACCACTGGCGAAACCGGAAGCAGAGCCTACCACGCCGGTCTGTGCGGCCACGAGACCTGCGACAGAGACGACGATCAGGAGAGAGAAAGCAAGCATATTGCAGAAGTGAAAAGAATGTGATATGTGTTGAAACAATAGGCGAATGGATAAATGAATGAATAGACAGACCAAGATAGGCCGATGGTATTATGAACACGAAACCTACCAGGTCGAGGAATATGAGGCGTTTAAGTAGAGTAGTCTGCTCAGGCAAGCATTTGTATTAACGCTGGGTCGCTGCGAGCTGGCTACTGCGGTCATCGCCGCAACATCCTCAACTATTAGACCTATGTGGTATTCGCTCCGAGAAGAACATCGCTTGCGAGGCGCTTAGTTGACCTGAAGATAGGGCTTGTGCGACAGTATTCGCTCGAGTGCGCGAACAAGTGCGAGCAAAGTAGGGCAAAATAACATGCGAAATTGTCAAGTTGCGAAATAGGAGGACGCTTAGGGCTCGCTTGTTGGAGTAGCATGAATCGAATAGAGTAGATATGGGGAATCGTTGCTCAGCCCTACCTCTTAGCAAGTAACCCTACCTCGTAGAGCTGTAATGCAGGTTGCGGGCGTCCTCGAGCAGCACACCAGTCAAATATTTATAGATCGGATGTAAAGTCCCTGGTAATAGCCAAGTGCATGTTCAAAGCGGTCGTCTCCAATTCTCAGGCTGGCTGCAGATGGAACTCTGGTATTAGCCCCTGTTGAATGGCCAGTCTCTCGTCGTAGCACATCTCCCATCTCAATGATCATTCTGCCAGTGTCATTCAACCTGTAATCCAGCAAGGCGAAGATTCATATCGGCGTACATCAAGCCAAATCCGCCTGCAACGTCTTCCTAGTATTCCAAGGCTTCCAGAACTTCGTCCTAGATTCTACCAACCCAGCTCACCTCCCCAACGGCCCAACGATACTCCCTACCATAACCGCCGCCTCCCTCTCCCAATTTCTCCTCACCTGCCCATCCTTCAAACCCGCAGCCTGCGGCAACCTGCTCCCGCGATCAACGCAATCCCTGACAGCCTCCCTGACCTTGTCCCTATTGGACCGCAGCGTCCGGGCACTCACACCGCCACGGTTGAGAATCTCCTGCACGCGGCTTGAGAGCTGTCCGGCCAGCGAACGCCAGAAATACGATGGCAGGCTCGACGTGTCGAGGTGTCGAAGGAGGGGCTCGAGGAAGTTTGCGGGTTGCGTTGTGGGATCTTGAGCCGGGAGGAGAGGGTGTGCGGGCGCGTAGGTGCTTGAGAGGAGGGCTTCGAGGGCGACGATGTTTTGGCAGCGGGCGGCGATTTCGAGGAGGGTGCGGTCTAGGGTTGGGAGGGTTGCGAGGGCGCGGGTCAAAGAGGCTAGAGAGCTGGTGAGCGCGGTTTGGAGGTAGGTCTGTAGGGCGTTGATCAGGAGGGTTGGCGTGAAGGCTTCTGTTTTGGTGCCTGGTTTCGTGGGCGACACTAGGTAGAGGGTATGCAGGGCGTGTGTGGCTCGCGATTTCGTGTCCTCGGTCTCTTTGAAGGTGCCTGTTGTGCTCGACTGTCCCGGCACGGAAGATCCAGACGCAAGAGAGCTCATGCTGAACTCTCTCACTGTCTGCTGGGCGCGAGCGAGCAGTGTTCGCTCCGCTGGGTTGACCACATCGTTCCTGAGCGTAGTCACAAGCTGGACCTTCGCCATGCCCTCTGCCTCTTCACCCTTGCCCGTGGCAGCAAACAGCTCCCGGAGTCCCAGCAGAGCTTGCGCAGCAGGAACCATACTCCTCTCTCCTCCTCTGCCATGCGGTCCCGAGACCTCTTCCACAAGGCCCTGCAATTGTCTGCCCAATGCCAGCGCCCGTTGTACACTCCTTCCCAGCCTCAGCGTCCTCACCATGCGGTCTGCCGCCAATCGAACCTGCTCAGCCTGCTCATAGCGCTCGCCGACCTCGCGTTCGAGCCGCTCATAGCTCTCCTTCAGACTGCCGACCTGGGCCTCTAGCTCCTCGAGGACGTGGCTGCTCGCTTGCGCGCGAGTCTGCGTGTGGGACACGATGCTGTCTGCATTCTTGGTGGTGAGGGTGTCGATGCGTGTGTCTACTTCCTGGACATCGAAGAGGACTCGCGAGAGTGGAGTGGAGAGGTCGAGAGGGGTGTCGGAGGCGTTGTTCGTTGCGTGGATGAGGGTGTTGGCGTAGGAGGTGGGGGAGAAGTCTGGTGCGAGGAGGGTCGCCGTGTCGAGGTAGGAATTATCTGCTGAAGCCATTTTGCTTGTGCGATCTTTCTATTGTTAAACTGGGTTGCTTAGATCACGAACAGTACAGCTGTTTGAACCTTGGGATTGTGGATTGGGTTGCCGAGCTGGCTTCAATCTTAAGAGCTTGAGAGGTGCTCTCGGGCTTTGCTTTGAGCTCATGGTTCCTCCGTTGCAAACGTAGCTTAAGGGCATGACTTTATTGTATCAACTTCCCTAAGACATATGTTTCGATGCATGGTAATAACAGTAGAGACAGCCGAAGGAATAATAAAACCATAAGAAAAAGGTGTTTGCTCGCTACAACCCAGTAAGATCAATCCGTAAATATATAAAGCTATACAACATGCTCACTGGCAACGCAATGCAAATGAAAAGCACAAAAGTCTCTCTCCCCGTTTCCAGAACGAGGTTTCAACACTACTCATTCGGCATACCCGCCTTCAAGTTGTCGTACTTGCTGAATGGATACTCCAAACAGTTTAAGCTCTTCTCCATGCTCTTCCCCTCATACCCACCAAGTCCTTGCGCCGATATGTTGATCAGACTCTCTGAACTGTTCGCAGGCTTGTCGCCGGAAGTCTCCCACCACATAGCACCGCCAAGATGAGTGCTCTTGATGTAATCAACCTTCTGGGCCACCACCTGGGGAGTATCGTACGAGATCATTGTACGGGATCCAGCGTCGTAACTCCAAGATGCAACGGCCTGAGCGTCGTAGAAGACCGAGGCGTTAGCCTTGGGAAGAGCCTATTTGCGTTTTGTCAGTTGTTGCCCACAATATGGAAGAATTATGCCAGCGACGAAGTGGGAATAGTGATGATGTTCAGATTAGATCAAGTTAAAATGCGCCCATTGCTGCGTATTGCTTCATGGCAAATAGCGAGAAGGAACCACACGGAGGGCTTCGAGCAACGCAGCCACAGCTAGGCGTATTGCTCTTATCATCAGGGTTGTGAGGAAGGGAAAACTCAAGGAAAACAGATCGTTCGTACCTTGTAGTCCCAGACACCATTCTCAAAACTGCCTGGACCAGTGCCGTTGAATGGAGTGCCAGGGCCGTCCGTGTTCTCAAAAGCACGGCCATATAGCGGCATGCCCAAGACGATCTTGTCGCTCGGCACGCCGTGGCCAGTGTAATATTTAACGGCCGCTTCGGTACTGAAAGGAGTGGCTTGTGGGTGCTCGTTCGAAGTGTTGACATTGGCTTGGTGGCCTGCAAGCGTATCCCACGATCCAGCATAGTCGTACGCCATAAGGTTCCAAAAGTCAAGGTACTTGTCCATACCCTCGAACATCAGGTTAGGGAAGTTTTTGGGCCCTGCTGGTGAGGCCACGGTCAAGAGGAAGTGTGGCTTGGAAGGCAGGGTGGCAGCATAGGCATCCAGCTCCTGACGCATGACGGCTAGCAGGTCAACGAAGTCCTGTCCCTCTTGCGGGCTCTGTGGGTACTCCCAGTCGACATCCAGGCCATCGAACGGTAGGTCCTTCAGAAGCGCAACCGAGGTCTGGGCAAACTTCTGTCTACCTTCAGGAGTGGACATGGGAGCGGCGAAGTTTGGACTGTACGTCCAACCACCGATCGACAAAAGGACCTTGAGGTTACGGTTGCGCTTCTTGTGGAGGTACAGCTGCTTGAGACAACCGTAGAGATTGTTACCAGTGTCATTCCACGAATCCGTAGGCCAGTGCTTGTCGGTGTCGGCCCAGCTGTCGGTCAAGAAGACCTCGCCAGTGTCATTCTTGACGTTGGCAAAAGCATACAGGACATGGGTAAGCTTGTCAGCTGGAATTTCCTGTGGCTGATGGTTGCGGCCATAGATGGCCCAATTCTGTGTGGTCGTCAGTAAATTGACTAGATGTTCATCTGTAAACTAAGGCGGCATCCAGTAAGTATCGCCGTCGCGGGTTTGATCCGCGAAAAACGTCCACCAGATCGGATACCGTTGCCAGGCTCTCGCGGCATCAAGGCCGCGGCAACAATATCGATGCGTTTCTCAATCTCATATGTACTTGAGTAGATCAAATTCAAGCAATGGACCCTTTCCCATCCGCACCCTAGTATGAAAGTTAGGAGACTTACGACAAAGTATGCTACACTGCGGTAGCCGGACTGCGGGTAAGACATCTCCGGGGTAGAAGTATGATTAAGTGGTGGTGAACTATAAGAGGCAGGTGGATTGCTTGAGTTTGGAGAAGGGAAAGATTTGACGGGAGATGCAAAGCAATATATCAACAAGGCATATGCGATCAGGCGGTGCAAATATGGCCTGGCCATGATGGTTAGCATGTCGTGAATGAGTGAGTGTGTGAGTGAGTGAGTGTGTGGATGATCTGTGGTGTGCAAAGAGAGATGTGTCATGCGCACTGCCGAGTGGACTGACCTGATATACAGTAGCAGCACCGACGCCGTTTGCTACGTGGACGTGTTTGCGCTGGCAGCGTGATTGAGTGATTGCATGTGCCGTGGAATGCAATCAGGAGGTTTACACTTTGGCTGGGAAGTGATGTGGTCCAGGCGCGGGTCTGGCGGTGGTTTCAAGATGGCTTACCCCAGGGCGTTACCCAACCTGCTCGCCTGATAACGAGAATCTGCGACAAGAATGCAACGGTGGGAGCACTACACAGGGCAGGTGGTCACGGAGAGGGTTCAGATGTTTGGGCTGAAGGATCACGTCGCTTGTCTCACATGTCGCAAGCGGCACGAGCGGGTACCTGAGCGGCTGTGCGGGTAGTCGCCTTGGTGGGACTGGTGGCAGAGTCAAAAAGCTGGAAGTTGGAGAGAGAGCAGGGAGACCCTCATGCGCAACTGCCGTGAGGCGCGTCGGATGCTGGAAGCTCACATGCCCGTGTGGACATTCGAGGCCTTCACACGCATAACCAACAGCATTCGACCAGGAAGCCTCGTCACAACTTACACAACTGCCGAACCACTTCGATACAGCCCAATGTACCTCTGCGCCCAGCCATAATACTCACTCGTCCGGCCCAGCAAACACCATGCAACCGTCATCTCCTCATCTCCATCCCGAAAGACCACGAGCGAAACCGCCCATACCACCTTGAAGCGAGGCACGTCGCGTGATAGACGCGTGCAACATACATAATACACTGCCTTGTCATTTGGACAACACAACAACCGGAGCATACTGTTACACTTCACACCAAACGGGAGAGACCATGACGTCCGGAAATGCATTCAGAGACGGTGCACATGCCCAACTGCTTGCCACAAACGCCGCGGCGAACGGCGACACCACACGCGCACACAAGCGACGCAAACTGCTGCCGCCGCCGCCACCGCAAGCCAACATTTTCACCAAGACCGGGGATGACCGTGTTTCTCTAGAAGTCGATCACATGATCCTCGACTACCTATCATACGAAGCCACCAAAGCTGTCCTCGCAAGCCGCATGTCTAACAACTTACATTCGCCAAGCTTGGAAAACAAGCTCACCATGGTAGATACTTTCTTGGAGATGTTCAAAGCCAGACACCCAAGCTACGTGCCAGATGCAGAATTACGCTTCCGACTTTTGTTGTTGAAGTTCGCAACGCTCTATTGCTCTCGATTCGACCGAACCACTGCTGTGCCCTCCCACCATGCCCTTCATGGTCTGCGAGAGAACAATACCGCTCGTGCTATGGCTTGGATTGAAAACGCTGATCGGATGCCATCCGGCAAGTACGATCTGTCTGGTCTCGAGTCAGGGCCTAGTTCCGATCACAGCAACGTCGACGCTAATATCAGCCTGCGACAACATGACAACGTTGAATCATGGAGAAACGACACACGGCACAAAACAACGACAAGCGCTCGCCAACAGGCATATCTCGAATCTCGTCGCGCCTACACTTTGAAAGTCCTTAAACGTCCTGCGGAAGACGATATCTACGAGGATGCCTTTTATGGAACATCTGCATGTCTATCTCTACTTGATCTTCTGCCCTCCTTCATGGGAGTCATCGCCGCGCGGAATGAGCTCAACAACAGCAACCTGAGCACAGGCTTAATGGAGTTGGCCGCGCAGTTCATGCTGCAAGCAAGCCTCGAGCAGTACCTCGCCTGTGGCGCCACCGGCTGCGATGCAATTGACGAAGCATTCGCATGGGGCCTTAAGCCCACACACCCTGCCAAAGGTCACAAGAAGGCCGATCTCACTGCACAGGATGGCGATGGTACTGCAGACCTGCTGAGCGAAGTGGACCGCATGTTCCAAAGCGAGGACAACAACTCGCAAGAAAATCCCGACTGGCACGACATCAAAGCCAGCCACATCGCCGAACTTGCTCACAGCGACAGCCAGACTCTGAGGCAGCATCTCGAGGACGTCGCGTATGGATATCCAATCGCCGAGTTCGAGGAGACGGTTCTGCAGCTGCTAGCGGGCCTGGCAGCCAGTTTACCCGAACCCGTGCTCTTGCAGTTAGAGAAGGGCAGTCTTGATGGAATGAGCCGTGGAGAGACTCAAGAGTTTCTCCAGGATTGCGGATTTGATGCGCACTGGCCTGCGCTCTCAAACCAGACGTACAAACCTAATGTTAATTAAAGCCAGATTGGGTCTGAGCTAATTTGAAGTAATACGTTTCATGTGCTTTTCGTCAACTTTGGTCGCAGCATTCAAAACACCATCAAAACGTTGAAAATAATGGAATTGGCCATCATGCAGCCCAGAACCGAGGTCGTAGACAAATCGTTCCAAATGCTTATGTGAATTATGCTAGCGATCAAACACCTCAACGCCCCTAAAATACGGCTCCACCGATAATAAACACCCTCTCCTCCTCCCTGCGTATCCACTGCACAACTCTATTCGCCGCTTGCGTAACCGCCTGCCTCGACGCCCCGGGCGCCGCAACACAGTACAGCTCAAACACCGGCGTGACCCAGCCCAGCGCCGTCGCCTCGCGGGAAACCGCGTGCAGCACTTTCAGATGGCTGCTGCGCGCGTGCACCGCCTCGTGCAGCTGCGCGTACAGCGTCATCAGCTTGCGGCGCGCCACGGCGCCCGCGAAGTGCGGCTCGAACGCAGGCATCGTGAACTGCACGTTGCCGCGGGACTTGTAGAGGAAGTGTTTGAGCGGCGTGCTGCCGCCGCCGGGGAGCAGGGTGGCGCAGGGCGCGCGGCCGGCTTGCATGGCGGCGGCGAGCGCGGACAGCATTTTGGTCTGCGCTAGCGAGGCGATCAGGGCGTCGCGCATGGCGCGGAGGGATTCGAAGGCGTCTTTGTTGGGGGAGATGAGGACGATGGCGAGATCGTCGGAGGTGACGGGGTTGTTGTTGTCTGGGGATGTGGAGGAGGAGGTGGAGGTGGGACGGTCGGCGGCGGAGGCTACTAGGGCGGCTTCGGATGGCGACAGGAAACTTACGTACATGTACAGAAAGCCAGTGTTGTTAAACCCAGGCAGGCAGAGCGGGATCCAATTTTCGCCGCCGCCGGCTTTGACGCTGCCGGCTTCGAAAAGCATGTTGAAGATGAGATGAAGATCGCCTGGGTGGAGAGAGTGCTTCTTGGGTCGAACTACGCTGACCAAGCGGCCAGCTGCGACTATCAGACCATAAAGCAGGTCTGGAGAGCGGACTTTGAGCAGTGTTTCGTTGATGGTACGGCGATGCGTCTTTCGCAAGCGGAGGCACTCAAGAGATGAGAGTAATGTGGATGGCGAGCCACGGGTGAAGCCGTCTGACAAACCATCAAGAAGGACATCTGTGCCCTGCAATGGTCGCCTGAGATCGGTACCCGGTCTGTTTGAGAATATCTTCTCGAGACTCGGCAGTGTCAGTGTAGAAAGGATTTGCATGTACAGAGACTCGAGTTGGTTGCGCAGTTGAGCCTCGCTTTCACCCATTTTACTGACAGCGACAAGGTTTAGAGGTCCTTTTGGCAGCATGACGAAGCGTGCGTCTCCAGCTGTGAAGGTTTTTAGTGGGTCATCAGACCCTTGGTAAAAGGATATGAGCGTTTGTGCAACGCCCACATAATGGCTGACGAGCTGGTCGTCACCGTGCCGACTGTAGACTGGCTTGCCCGAAGCCGAAAGAATGAAGAAATGCTTCAACTTCGATCTCCACTGGTCCAGGAGCACACTATCATTCGATCCATTTGCTGCCCGTGCATCAAGGTCATCAAATTCAAAAGCGATCCGCTCACTAAGCGCATCTTGGAATTCTTCGTCTAGCTTCAGAGCGTCTACAGCGCCCATCTGAGAGTTGAGCGCTTTCCATGCTGGAGAAGGCTCATCACCAAGCATACTGACATTGTCGTATGGTACATCCAGAGTGGGCGCGTAGCTTTGGATACTGGCTGAGTCGTCGGTCTCGCTGTTGTTCCTGAGACGTCCAAATCGTGAGAGGCTACGCTTCTGCGAAGGCGCCCGGCTAGTTGGAGAAGACTGTGCACTTGCGTTCTCTCCTCGGCTCTGTATTTGAACATCCGTAAGAGATAGTGCGGTAGTTGCGTGTGATTGCAGCTGAGGCCGGGATGTGCGTTTCGGAAGCTTCAAACTCCCCATGTCTGCGGTTGTCGGCCGGTCATCCAAAAGATCATGGTTCGTAGGTCGTGGTGGCAGTGGTGGCGGTGTCAATTCTCTTGACTCTTGCATTTCGGAATGATCGTTGCCGTCTTCGCGCGAGCCAGGCGCATCCATCGTGATTCTGGGGTTGTCATTGCTAGAACCCTCTATCACCGTGACGGGTGGCGAAAGGCTGCTGCTCTCGCCGGCAGCGCTATCGACCTTGTCATGATTTGACATCTGCTAAATTTGACTGCATCGGATATTGAGTCTCGTGCCCGGGGTGATGGCAATATTCAAATCCCAATGCCCTCGAACGTCATGTGTCGTCAAGGCAAAGTGCTCGAGGTGCTGTGCTTTCCAAGATTCAAGATCGCAGTGCGGGAAGCCCCGCGCGTCGCTCACATTGCAGGCGCCAATCAAACGAAGCAAGGTGTCTCCTTAGACTATGCGGATATCCGCACCTTTATTACGAACGATCCACGCGCAGACATCTTATGATATGCGGTAAATCACCAGCTCCTCCATCTTGGGGGCAAGTCGACAGTTGAACATAAATCATGAACCTCGGGTCGCTGAGCGGCAGGCGTTCAGCCTCGCCATCAGGCTCCCGAACATCTTCACCTGTTCCCCGGATAGCACAGCAAACAGCAGAAGACGGTATGTTTGTTTTCGAAGAAAGAGATGAAGCGGCGTCACTGATGATTTCTAGTTCTGATCAAAGGTGACAAGAGCCTACGCCGATATGCAACGATTGTAGAACGCGCTCTAAGCTCATGGGAGACCTCGCCCGAAGAATGGGCCGACTACATTGCCTTCCTCAGCAGGCTACTGAGGGCAATTCAGGCTCACGGGAAGGATGTTTCTGCCTTGCCATACAGCTCTGATATTGCTTCTAAACTCTCACAATGCTTGAATCCGGCCTTGCCTTCGGGGGTCCACCAAAAGGCTCTTGAGGTTTACTCTTACATTTTTGCGACTTTCGGACGGGATTTCGTATCTAACCATTTGCATGCGTTTCTCCCGGGGCTCTCTGGCGTGCTTTCATTTGCATCACTATCTACACGACCTGGTCTATACGACCTTTTGGAAAACTTCATTATTCGACTCGATCCAGACGATATCCGCCCAGTGATGAAGTCGCTTGTACTCAGTGTTCTTCCCGCTCTGGAAGATGAGACAAGCGAGGATTTCGAGCGCGCCATGTCAATCATGACGAAGCTGGAGTCTGTACTGAACCCCCATCAGGACCACACAGACCTTGCACTTGAAAGTGCAGGGTACTTCTGGCAGTGCATCTTTCTTGCTGTTGTTACCAGCATTTCCAAACGCCAGGGTGCGCTCAATTATTTCACACGCCGCCTACCAAACTTTGGCGTATCTAGGGAATTGCAAAAAGAGAAGGTTGTCGGCACTTCAGGCCTTTCCTTCTCTGCGGAAGCCGCGCTCACACCTGAGTCTGGTCTTTTGATACGAAGTTTTGTATGTGGCCTTTCGGACCCACATCCGCTGATCCAAAGAGGGTTCTTGGATCTATTGGTGACCCACCTTCCTTTGAGTTCGCCAGTGCTGCAAGAGCGGGTCAGTAAGTCCGACTTCGATCAGCTTACGACTGCAGCAGTATGTGTACTCCTTAGACGGGATATGAGCCTGAACCGGCGGGTCTGGTCCTGGCTATTAGGCCCTGAGCCCAAAGACACAAGCAGCGCCACTCCGACAACAGCGACCCACACTCCGGGCGTTCCATCGAGTGACGACTCCCAGCAATTACGACATTTCGCACGATTTGGCCAGGCATCAGTAGAGAGATGCCTTTTGGCAATGTTGGAGCACCACGACGTCCAGCCTATTGAAAAAGCTCGACCCTTTCGAATCTGTCTTTCTCTCATGGATCGCTGGGAGATTGGTGGCGTCCTAGTCCCGAAGTTGTTCTTGCCGGCAATGGGGAGCGTGTACGCATACAGCAAGAAAGCGACTCGGCAAGAATCGATTGAGGCAGTCAAGAGTGCGAGCCTGTTCTTCGACGGAACCGAAAGCAGACTGATCTGGACAGAGCTATTCAGGCTTGTTCGAGGTGGCACGGAAGGAGCGCACGAGTCGCTAGATGACCTTCACTTTTTCCGGTGGATTGTGCAACACTTCAACGTCAAAGAGGAAGAAATGCTTAGCCTGCACATCCCTCTTGTGTGTGGCTACATGCTGGACTGGATCGGGCTACCGAGCAGCTTGACCAGCGATAAGATATTGGAACTGTCCGATTGTGCCACCATTTTGATGGAATTAATACCAGCAAGAGCTTTCATGTCTCTTTCGAGCGACGAAGCTAATACATCTCATGGGGCAGCAGCTGCAACTGAGATTCGCAGCCTGGCAAAGCGCTTCTATGCAGGTCAATATACTGGCGATGAAAAAACATTGCCCACTGCAGAGCGACTGGCAGACATGCTATTGCAATTGAGCTTTGCCGGATTGAGCGACCAGCTACTCAGACGTCCAGATGCGTTTGCAAAGAATGTGCTGTCCGCCGTGAGTTTACTTGCGAAGATTTCCCCCGGGCAAGCTTTATCAGTGCCGGACCATGCCGCGAAGCTTTTCGAGAATATGAAACACTTGAAAGAGCACGCCCTACAGTTTCCGACCATCAGCTCCGCGGTGAATCTCTTGACAGCCGTGTCTGCACATGTATCGGAGATCGATTCATCCGGGCCCGACTTCCAGGCATTGGAGGCCGCATTGCTTGGCCAACTGTGGCTTTATCTGTCGCCGACCAAAACGAAGAACCACGTTGAGGCCGTGAGGTTAATATGGCAGCTTGATGATATTTCCAAATCCGGGGAAGTCGTGAGAGCCAGCGTCAATGAGATGATGCACAAATCGCCATCAGGTGTACCTCTCGACGATCTTGGACGCATGGAAAGTATCTGGCGATTCACAACGCTCTGGACTCATACTCTGCCATCGCAGCCTATAGGAGTAAAGCCCGATAGCAAAGGCCTCGTCCGACGAGGGAGCGCGATGCATGCCAGCAATGCCGATAACTGGCCCCGACGACAAGAGATCCTGTCTGGCCCTCTTTTGATCTCTTTAGATGTACTTCGCGACTCTCGAACAACCGCCCGTAGCGTTGTCAGAAGCCTGCTGGCGAGCCCAAGCAGCATCAGCGTGGTACTACAGACACTCTTCACGAGAATGTCTGCAATTTTGAGCTATGACACGCAGCCACTTGGCCCTCACGTAGAAACATCGCAGCGCGCTCTCAAGCAGAAGAGTAGGGAACTCGAGTATGTTCTGGGGCACTTGGTTGCGGTCCTGGCCCTTGACGATGAAGTCATGTGGCAGGGGCTGGGTGATATACACACAACAAACATCCCTGGCATCGAGGACAATGATGCGGTTGCCTGGCTTGCAAGCCAGAGTGTTCGATTGATAGGCGATCGCACGTCATCCTCGGCGATTAACGAGCATGCCACATCAGTGGTCCGCAGCCTCCTTCGTGGTCCTCACTTTATCAAGCTACGGTTAAAAAGGCTGGCACTTGACAACCTCCTGCTTGGTAAAATCAGAGTTT
Organism: Cladosporium oxysporum; assembly: GCA_035771495.1. Lineage (NCBI taxonomy): Eukaryota > Fungi > Ascomycota > Dothideomycetes > Cladosporiales > Cladosporiaceae > Cladosporium > Cladosporium oxysporum. The sequence goes on along the minus strand of JAWNKS010000020.1, from coordinate 689,215 downwards.
CATTGGGATTGACTGATCATGCTTTGCAGACTGCTTTGCTGCAGTTGACAGTCATAGCTATGAGACTTCGCCAACTACACCAAGAAGACGAAAGAGCGGATACCAACAGGAGAAAAATGTCATTGGGATCGGGTGGGAGGAAGTCTAACGCAGCACCACGCGAGGACCAAAATGCAATTCAGGACAACGATATGCATAAACCACCTTCGCAACTACTGGATACGCTACGTGAAGGGTTCGCTACTCTTTCATCGCGACCGCAGCTCGATGCCTGGCTCGACTTCCTTGATGCCAGCATTCCTTTCTTTGGGGACACACTCTTGACATACTTGATACCGTTGGTGGATACTTTCTGTGACCAGTTACAAAAGACCTTCGATGATCTTGCGGCCATTTCTGACCGCAGCTCCGACAGCCACGCATTCTCGCCAGATAGCACCATCCTCAAGCTACTTGAAGGCCTCAACATGCTACTTGCCGAAGCGCATGATCTGGTCTCTGAGGAAGACGCAGAACCTCAAAGGAAGGCATCAGAAGCCTCCCAGAGCGTTCTCGGCTCGATGGCATCAAGTGCTTTCAAGACGCAAACTCAGGCTCCTCCCAGTCGAAACGCAAAGGCGAACAGTCGATTGACGGTCATTCTGGCCTTCCAAGATGCGATTCGCATATGTATGAAGATATGGCTATGGTCGACTAGTGGCCAAGAGAACGAAGTCAGCGATCGCTACAACGCTGCAACGACTTCATACTACACACAGCGAATGCGTAACAAAACTCGATCGATGCTTGAGCAAATATTCACCGTAGAACCCTTGGAGAGTCTGGAGGTGGTGATGACTCTATGGTCGCACACGTCTAGTGGGCGTGAGAGTAGCGCTGTGCTCAGCTTGTTGCACGTACTCACAATCTCTAGGCCAAAGAGCGTCGTGCCTGCCATCTTGGATGCGCTGTGTAGTCGCACACAAGCAAATCACATGTCACCGACTCACCAATCAAGTCTGACATTGGATCTATCTGCGATGGATGTCATTGCTTTCTTCACCTCATATCTTGAAAGTGTGGATGACGATGCCACCGACGAGATCTGGCCGGACTGCACAGCATTCATGCGCGACGTCCTCTCAAACCCTCTGCCTTTCCGACAGGTCCTTCCTGCACTCCTGTGGGTCACATCAATTCTTGCCGAAAAGTTGGACAACACAAACTTTGGCGATCAGCGAAAAATGCGTCGGGAACTTGGCGACCAATTCTCGAAACTGCTCTCGGCGACCTTTGCAGCATCTCCATTTAGCTCGTCGCTTGAGCACAATGGCAACCCTTCCGACCATGCTTCAGAAAGCACTCTTGCAACCGGAAGGCGCAGCATGGATGTGGTAGTGATCTTGAACCACGTTGTAGCCAAACTTGAGAGCATCTTGGATTCTGTTGATCGCATCACCAGCGTCATCAACATCATATCTGCCAGCCTAATTTCGCCTGCTTTCCACGCCAAATCATTCCCAGGGACGACCACGCCCGACCTTCTTAGTCTACTTGCTCGCATGACGCGGAAGGCGCCTACATCAAAATCGTGGAGGAAAGAAGTACAAGACGCTTTTAACAATCCACGCATCCTTGAATCATCGGCCACTTTGACCGAGAACTACTGGTTCCCTGTCCTTCAGCAATGGTCACAAGGCGACAAAGAACGTGTCAATGATCTGCTCTCAAGGCTTGCACCTCCGTCCAGCGCTGGTATCATGTTCGGTGTGGGAGCCGCTGCGGCAAGATTGAAGGCCGATAGTGAGACACAATTCATCATTCGCAGACTGTGCTTGCTGCTACTTGCGTCACCAACGGACAGCTATGCGGCGCACATACAGCTGATGGAAGAGAAACTTGTTGATCTCTTCCAGGCCAGTACTTCGTCTTCGCCCTCGTCCACCATCAAGGCTGAGCTTTTCATGCTGTGTCGGGCGCTTATTCTATCTACAAGTGCGGTCAATATTGCGCCGCTGTGGCCCATCATCAACGATCAGCTCCAAGGCGCGCTCTCATGCCTGGTGCCCCACGATTCGCGGAGCACCGGGTTTACTAATCTGTCGATACTGCAAGCAGGCAAGCTGCTAGATGTACTGGTGGCTCTGGCACCTGATGAGTTCCAGCTGTATGAGTGGCTATATGTCACCGACACGACCGATGCGGTCTACCGTCCGTCAGGCTGGGCGCCAACGGCGCTTGCAGACCAGCTCGCTGAAAACCTTGGCTTGGAAGCAGGCGAAGAGCCGATGTCTACTCCTGCCTCAGCATCACAAGGTGGTTCGACAGGAAAAACGAGAGTACCCTTTGGTGCGACCTCGGGCTACGACAACGAGGACATCAAGGCGATGGCGCCGGAAGACTTCGCTAAGGGCATTATGCGACCTTTCCTGAGCCAGTTGAGTATCAATGCCTACGAGAGCACGTATGGCATGGAAGGACCAGATTCCATCGTGTATCGCAGAGCTCTGTTGGAGGACCTGCTGGACACCAGCACTTTGGTCGACCACGAGCGTTGATGTGCGAGTAGGGGTAGCTAGTCGGAGATAGGTCATGTATCGTGCACTCCACGCCTCGCATCTATGTGAGTTATGCCACTTGCCAATGCGTGACACAATGTACCTGTGTCTGGCTCGCGATTCCATTGGTACTGCCTGGTCCATTAGACTCGATTAGCATGTCTGTTCCAGCCATTGCATCTATTGGCCCAGTTGGTCCAGAAGCAGTCAGATACCGTGTACATGCTGTAATTGTGCAAACCACGGACTTCGAGATTCATCCGTTCCGTTCGTTTCCTCTTTCCCTTTTCGCTCGCATTAGAGATCCACCCCAAAAGCGACACAGCGGGCACGCCGAGATAGTGTCAACATCGGCAGAAGGGCAAAGTGTTTGCGTGCACATCAAAACTTAGGAAGATAGCAGACCCGCACGATCACCACGCCCTGTGGATCATCCGCCCTTTCACAGCTTTCGATCTACCATTCCAGAACACCGTAAACCCGGCTCCGGAGCACGGCAGCGGGCGAAGCATTAAGAATTGCACAGGAGAAATTTCGCCGTTTTCGCTGCAGCTGCAGGACATACGGACATAGAGGGACGGATCGTGATATCTCCATGCGCTTGGCATCCCGCGTATCGAAGATCGCCGCTATGATGTCGTGATTAGCTTTCACATTCGCACCCTTTTACGCTATCACAATATGCATATTTGCGCCTCAAACCGTGGAGCTTCCCGACGGTGCGGGTAGCGTTCAGGTCCCAACTTCACCACGTCTGCATTGAGACAGACCGATTGACAATTATTTGCATTGTTTCGTGGTGATGTGCGTCGCGTCTCTTCGTTCGGCGGGTCGAACTCCTTTGGGGTGGTGCTGTGTGAGACGCTAGGCCTTGACTCCGCGCACGTTGTTCGATCCTGTCTGTGGGTGCTTTTTGGAGGTGGAGTCGTGGCCGCGGAGCGTGGAAAATTGTTGACAGGTCATCAGCCCTGTACGTCATTCGTGGTGATGGAGAGTCGAGACCATGATGGACCTCGAGCATTTGTTTAGACTATCTGGAGGGTGGTTGGGGAATCACTATTCCATGCTGTGATGACAACGGTATTATTGGGCATAAGATCCACTCCCACAGCAACATTACTCGGGCGGCACTACGGATATAACAAATGCGCAATACTGATCGTGAGAAATAGTCGATCGTGGCGTTGTTGGGCTGCATTCAAGCATTTCCCAACGACCGGCGTTCGCCAGGAAGGGTTTTCGCCGAACATTCCAATTGGGTTCATGCATCGCGGGTCGCGGTATAGACATCGGAACTCTGGACCGAGGAGGATGTGATGATCTTCGAGACATGTGCGGGTCTTGCAGCCGCGCGTGGTGCACGTAGGTGGCTTGGGGAAGTGAATATTGGGGGGCCTGGGGAGTTCGGGACTGGTTAGACTTCACAACACACGTGGTTGCGGATAACGTAAGGCTTGTTTGCTCTTGTAGCTGCCTCTGTCGTTGTCATTGTCGCTGGGAGAAACTCGGCGCGATGGACTGCATTAGTGCTATGCCGACTCGAGTCATATGCAAATGACCATTCCTTGACTACTGGGCAAATTATTGGTGTGCATAACTTCTTCTTAGCTGCCTGCAAGCTGCATCTCGAAGCAAGATTTCATGGAAGGCCTCACGGTCTTGATTCGGTGGTTCATTCATCATCTCATGAGGACCACGTAGAGACGCCAAAACCTGCCAGCGCAACGTCCATTTTGACTCGATGTGCAGGCAGTCAGGACGCATCATGGATTCCAACATACATGTCACAAAACGCTCGTTGGTCATTGTCATGAAAACTCTATTTCGTCGGGATATGCCTTTCTGGTGCCACGTTATTCATTCGTGTTGGTTCGTTACACGATCGGACATCTACGCCTTCCAGCCACGGTACACCGTCCTGCTGCCGTAGGTTTGGCCCTTCTTGAGCGTGACCATGGGCTTCCACTTCTCCTCATTGACCGCATTGACATACCTGCTTGCCTCAATGCACATGCCGCTCCTGGAGCCTCTGGCAGGCAAGCCGTCCATCTCAGGAACGTTGATCTTCTTGCCGGCGTAGAACTGGAATGCGGGCTCAGTGCTGAGTGCCTCGAAGTGGATCTTGGAGTTGGGATGGTAAAGGCTGATCAGCTTGTTCAGAGGCTCCGAGCGTGTGTCGATCTTGATGCTGGCTGGGTCGTTGTTGACAATGAAGCAGTGGTCTGGCGCCGGGGTCACAGCGCCGAGGGTGAACTCCTCGTTGGCATTGAACTCAGGGTAAGGCTCAATGGCACCGGTAGGAATATCTTCGTTGTCGACGACTTGGTAAAGGTTGCTCGGGAGAGTAACACGGGTGCCCTCGATTGTGGGACCGCCGGAGATGTTGAAGTAGCTTATCACAAATTGTCAGCTGAATTGCTTGTAAGTCGCAAGACATCACGCGTGCATACCTGTGGTTGGTGACCGCGACCACGGTCTCCTCGACCTCATCGCCGACCAGCTCAACCTCATATTCAATCTCCAAACTAGTCTTCTCCACACCGTCAACCTTCTCAATAGAAGGCACATACCAGAGCCTAAGCTCAACTGTGCCAGGGAAGCCCTCCTCGCCGTCCTTGCTCAAATACTTGAACATGACGCTTTCCTTTCCATTCCTATTCACTGGTGTAGGGCCCTCAAAGTTCTGCTTTCCCCATCCAGCAGCACCGCCATGCAATGTGTTGCGACCCTCGTTTGCTGTGAGGTCATAGCTCTTGCCATTGAGGTTGTTGATCTTGGCGCCCGAAATGCGGTTTGCGACACGGCCAATGTTCTCACCAAAGAAAGGCGTGTGCTCGCTACGGTAGGACTCCGCAGAAGGGAAGCCCAGTACGACGTTGGTGCCAGCGATCTTGAACTCCTGGATGATGCCGCCCTGGGGCAGGAAAGTGAATGAGTCGGAGAACTGTTTGTCGGCCATGGTTGCGGGGACGGTTTTGGATAATCGAGGCTGTAATCGAGGTAGTGGTTTGAAGCAGCTGGCAAGAAACACGCAACGTTTGGAATGAAAACTAGAAAGAGGTACTTGGCCTTTTGTCCGTGTAAATGTGAAGATGTCTTCATCCACCGGCTCCACGCATGTGACGACCGTGACGACTCCACGGCCCAGTGAACGCGGAGCGTGGAGCACTTTACCCGGTGCGGGCTCTTGATTGCGGGTTTCAGACTGGCGATTTTGGCTGAAAGGCTGCCTGCCCTAGAAGCATAACCATACGATCAGCCGAAGAGAATATACATGAACTATGTCGAAGGTATATGGCTATTCGCAGATGACTTGGGCGTTTCGCATTACCTCAAGAATCTTGCATGCTGATCGAGCGACCAACCCCCCGCCGTTAGCACACGAACTCAAACTCAAACCACCCCACGAAGGAGGGGTGCGTGCGAGAGCTCGAAAGGTGGGATGCGATGTCCCTCCTCGACACGATCATCCTTTAAGATCGACACTCGAGACCTTTGATCGATTCATGGCTTGCATGCTCACTCAGCTGTTGACATAACAGCTCCAACGTGGCACATATGGTGACCATTAGGATACGTATCATTTCTCAACACTAGGTACCGTTCAGCTGAAAGCCAATCATCGTTTCAAATCATGCAGAGATGGTTATCTTGATGAGCCCGGTATCTAAGCTTGACTTTGAGTGTGTAACAGCTGTCAAGCTATGTCCCCTCCATACCATGTGAACTTTCGAGGTGGCTGGGCCATTTGTCCCTGCTTTGAGACAAACACTTGGGTGATAACGCGGTGGTGAGAGATAGTACCGCCCGTTGGAACGCGGAGTAACCAGTTTTCGTCATTTTCTCTACCCAAAAACTTGGTACGGCAGTTTTTCACCGTCCTTAATGGCGGAAGTAGTGTACACCTATGACATGAACCTGCTCAGATGGTGGCATGAATATTGGCTCAACGCTCCGTGCCAACCATCAAAGGTAAACAACATTACGATCGAGCGATGATAAACGTTGATAGATGGACTTTGCGAGTACGACAAGGGCACAGGCGCACAAGAGAAACTTTCTCGTACAGTGGAACGCCTTGCCCAGATCTCGCATTGGCAGCAACATTGCAGGGTTGAGACTGTTTGTTACACAAGTGGGAAATATATTATTTTGCTATCAATATGGCACATTCGCTCGAACGCTGACAAAGGATTACACCCCGTGATATCATAACCTATCATACACCCCCAGCCTCAAAAAATTCAGTGCTGTCGAATTATGTGATGTGGCGCTGTGTGGGAACGCCTTGTAAGCTTGATAGTGTAATCAAGAGCCCAAATTCCGTCGTATTTTGTAACCGTGCCTTCTTGTCGGTGCCTCGGCACCAAGGCCAATCGCAGTTGGAGCTAAGGGGCGTAACTCGGACTTGTGCCCGATGGCATTCTGGAGCTGGGCGAGCTGGGCAAACGCTCTCTGCCTGCGCATGAGCCGCTCCGCGGTTTCTCCTGACATTTCTCCTAGGGCTGGAGGTCGGTGGGACCCAAACAGCCATCAAGGGAAGCTAAGAAGTGATGCAGTTCAAACGTCTTTTGTCACTACTCAAGTCATGACCTCTGGTTGCTGCACGTAGGTGCTAAAGTCAAAGTCCATGCCGTCAATCTGAGTCAGATCGCTGATTTCTAGTGGCCCGCCGATCACGTTGCTCATCTGTGTTGGATATGGTGGAAACTGATATGTTTCCATGTGGTCGACAAACGGAGGGAATGCATCGAAATCTGATGTAAGACCACTCTTGGCGCGGTACGATGGATCGGTATAGGTCATGTCGGTCAAGATTTGCGCCCATTCAGGTGCGTATAGGTGTGGGTCGTTGATGAAGGTGGGCTCTTGAAGTGGTAGCTGGCGAACTGGTGACGATGTTTGATACTGCTGTTGTGCAAACGGCTTCGATCGAGGGATGGGGCTCTGCGTGAGTGGTGATGGTGACACGCTGTGAAAGTTGAAGCTCTCCTTGAACAGTGACTGTTTGGGTTGCACGGGCGTCTCGTTGCGTGACGATGCTGTCTTTGGTCGGTCATGGTGGCTGTGATCTGAATCTGAGCTAATAGATCCCCGTCTGTGAACGAAATTGGCACCTTCAGAGACCATTCTTGATTGAAGCTTTTCGCAATCCTCTTCGAAGACTTCTATCTCGCCGCTATCGTCGTGTTTGGTCTCCAGAAGGTTCAAAGCTGATAGGATGTCGTGGGTGAGAGGCTGGCCGCTACTCTCATCTAATGATGGACCTTCCCATGCTGATGCTTTTTGCAGTCGGTGGTACATCTCTTTGAGGCCTGAAACTAATTGAGATTGTTGTTGTTCTAACATCTCAACGTAGCCTTTGGGGTAGATCTTGTCTTGTGAACGTTTCCTTTCGCTGCAGACAGTTAGTGTCAAGTGATCAAGGTACATGGAGCAGCGTAGTATACATACCCGAAGACACAGATAGCGTTGTCGGCCTTGCAACGAGAACATGGACTTGATCCATCACACTTGCTCTTCTTCAACCGGCATCTGTCACATGCTTTGCATACTCTTTTGCGGATGCCATCGGTAGAGTCTTGTGAGGTAGTCCTCTCAGGGTGAGAAAGTCGATTGACTGGTGACATTGGTGTGGGAGACATGTCATATGTCGTATGTGTTATGTGTAATGATGTAGTTCGTCGTTGACGTGAGACAGAGGTCGATGAGGTATTTAAAGAAGTCGATTGGAATGACAAGGTTCGACTGACATCAGACCTGGGCAGGATAGCAAGGCGAGACCGAACGGATCGAGAGAGCCGAGAAAACTGTGTACCGGTGGGAGATACCGAGTAGAATAAGGGAAAGGTGGTAGGGCTATCAGATATAAACATTCGCCGAAGCAGGCGCCTGTGTGAGGGACGACATAATCCGTGCACGCCCCTTGTTGGTAATATGCTTGCTGATGAGAATGCCCAGAGCGAGCCCAGCGGATCACGGCGATTGCTCACGGCCGCATGAACGAACTCGCATCTGTAATCGCACCGTCACGCTACCTGTGGGCCATGAACCCGCGGCCGCGGGCGCTGAAGCAAGGCCACGCAGACAGAGTGGTCTGCCCTAAACAAGCTCATGCAGGATCGTTAGGTACTTCGTCCGTCCACCGTTTTGCGTCCTCCCCTCTCAGCAGCCATCAAAGCTAAAAGTGCCGTCGCCGCATGGATGCTTTGTGGTACGCTGACCGAGACAGCCACGGCAAGCTTTGGCGATCTCTGCATAACTTCGAGGGCTTGCACTAAAGTCGGTGCCCGAAAACCCCTAGTGTTTCTTTTCTCTCGGCCGACCAATGCGTCCGACTACCCGATGTCCTTTTTATTGACGTCTTTCACAAAGACCTCGTGATGGTCGCATTGCTCAGAGAAAGCGTCCGCGGACGATTTGTTACTGCGCTCGCCCAAGAGCTTGTCTTTCCTCTGCCGAAATCTACAAGGCAGCGCGCTTGCTTACGATGCAGTGTGAGGGGCTTGCTGCCCTGTGTTTGGGTAATACCAGGACGCCATGTCTCTTGGTCAGAGGACACGTGCAGGGAAGCGCCTCCTTTGACCAGCTCGGTCTCGCACTTCAATGCGAGACTTGAGGCCCGCCATGCGCCCTTGGCTTTGGCACCAAGGATGGATAGCTTCGCGAGAGGCTGAGTCGATTAAATACACAGCCCACACTAGGAGATAGGTGAGCGCGTCCTGCTCGCTTTTCATACGATACGGCCATTCATTGCCGGATGCTATACGGCTGCCTGGTTCGCTTGCGCATTATTCATCTCGCGTGCGCTCGGGCTACATCTTCACAAGTCCGCTCTAATATTAACAAGGATTATACATCCTACAGCGAGTGACTAAGTCGTTACTTGTTACCTGTTGGGCGGGACCATTGGTCCAGAACGGTAAGCAGTAAAATCCTTCTCATCTCGACTTTGTAGTCCCTGCGTCTCGCGCAATAAAGTCTCGAATGCGAGCTTCTTCGACAGACTAAAGAGACCACGTAGGGCACTCGGGCTGTGCAAAGTCGGACGATGTGTTGCACGTTACACCATCCGAGTGCCCTGTCCTTGGAACACCTTGGTGGTGTGACTATTGTGTAGAGAGAATTGGCAAGCACGAGACCTTGTGGTCGGTAACCTAGCAGCCAGTTGTACCGACCCCCGTTTGACTTGCGGATACGGATGTAAAGCGGTCCGTACATTGTAATGGTGAAAATGACTGCAAATTACATCGGAGTTATGGTTCAATACGTCCGACCTGCAGTAGAAGAGAGAGGTAAAAAAAATTGATCTCATGACACCTCTTCCATCGGGGCGAAATATCACATGTGCGCCGACTCATAATATTTCGGTGCTTTCCCTTCGCGAACGTACCGGCAACATTAGCTTCCACCAATATTGATCACCATAAGCTGACAAAATGCCCCGGTGTCGCTTCCATGTGCGCCTCAGTCAGCATCGTACGTCCGAGGCGCGATAAGATCCTTATCTTTTTTGTTTCTACCGAGATACCTCTATTCTCCTCTTAGTAAATCACGACTCAGCCATATTCCTGCACAAAGATCCCTCAACGCTTGATGGTATCGATCTTGACGACGCTCATGTCATTCTTCTGGACACCATTATTGAACACTATCGCTGCATGCTAGTCGAGGTCCACGCGGCTCCGCGCAATATACCGTCGTCTATTTGATCACCGACGCGTAATTGCGTAAATCCGGGATCAAGACCGCGTTGGTCTCCAATATGGATTCAGGTGTTTGGTTCAATTGCCGCTATCAAAGCACTGCAGACGCAGCTAGGAGGTGTCCAAGGTGACGTGCTGGCGAGTGACGCTTCTTAAAGTGCGCCTTCCACGCCATGTCCAAACTCTAAAGCGCTGTGCTTCCAAATTTGACATGGAGGAGTGATGCGTCCCTTGGTCCAACACAAGGCGCGCGCTCGTAGGGCGTCGGAAGTCGGCAGATCCCCATGGGCCAGACTGTTTACTGTGGCGATAATGCCCACGCACTTCGACTGACAGCAGAATTGCTCCTGATAGCATCTTCATTGAGATACTCCATCCTCTGGAAATTACCGAGAGCTCTGGTTTTTAGGCCCCAGCGCACAATGTTTCGATGGCCCATCGACGATACTGGATGACGTTCACGAGACTTCCGGATGGGCACCCACCGTGATCAAGCTTCGAAAGGATGCACGCTGAACGGTTAAGCATGAACACGCACGCTTCTAGACTATCGACTGCAGCGGGCAGCAGACGCCACACGTTACAGGCTGCTGTAGACGTGCCATCTTCCTGGGTAGTCGTTGTAGGCATTTGCAATCTCACTTCCACGAAACGGCCATCTGATCACGTAGCGACTCGCTTACGAGTCATCCAACTATGCTAGCTTGCACTTGAGTGTCAACAAGCACCCCGGCAGCTGCCGGTATGTTGCGATGTCCTGTGTGATCGCAATGACGCGTAGCTTGTAGGTTTCGAAACCACATCACCCATGCTAAAGGTCATCTCTCGCACGTAGGGATCCATGGGCACCTTGGACCACTGTTTTCTTCTTCGATTGATTGCATCATTGCCTAGCTTCAGACACGAGAACAACAATAACACCTCGCTTCTCTCCAATCTCGTTATGCTGCCACACTCTTCCAGCCTACAATTCTATTTTGCGCACTAGCCTTAGTGGAAGTGATTCTTTCGGAAGTCGGCCAAAGTTATTTATACGAAGCTGGATGATCAATAGTCGCTGCCACTACAGGTCGCGGATTCATGCAAGGGGTCAATTGACAGGCTGAATAAAGCAACAATTTAAGTGTACAGCTGCTTGGAACGAGGAGGTGATCTGCAATTAAACAGACAATTCCATTTCATGACTTATTACTCCTTCGCTCGCAGCATTTTCAAGACCCGCTACGGTACTCTCGCGTGTTCGTACACACGTTCCCAAAGCCACCTTCTGCCCAAGACCCGTGTATCTCCAGACTTGCAAGAAGTCTGGATGACCAACTGCTGAAACAACAAAGCTGCCATCCTTTGGGTATCGACAATACATGAAGTTCAAGGGAAAGGAGGTGCCTGGAGAAAAGTCGACAACATCAGGGTCTCCATTGAATGGGCCTGGGCCAGTAATATTGAGATCGAATGCTGGCAGCTCTCAGCCGTTCATAACTCCTTCGACCTGCGAAGCGAACGGCCACTCGCCCTCGTTGTATGTCATGAGGAACAGAGCAGCTTCAAGGCCCTTCGACAACCCCTTATAGTCTGGCCCCCTCGTTGTTGTGAACGCGATTCCCCATTAAATTCATATAGCCTAGTGACTCTACGACGAGCGAGCGGTCGTAGCTGTATGCCCTAGCTGGGTATCGCCCTCGGCAGCTATGAGACGGTAGTACCCATCTTTCTTGTAGATCTGAGGAGCTTCAGCACGAACACCGATAGAGCCATTCCATATGGTAGTCGTGTTTGAGAGAGTACCGGTGGATAGACCGATGGTCTGGTTTTTCCATACCTGACCATGTGAGGTATGCAGTCTCATCATCGTCCCAGAGAAGATCCGGGTCGACAGTACGGTACGGTGCCTCCCACACAGAGGGGACAGACCATGCGTCATCGTCGAAAGGATCCGCCGCCGTAAAGATCGTGCCGGTGATCTCCGAAATAGTGTTGAGGCCAGTGTACATGCAGGTCATGTAGAACAAACCATCATGAAAGCTCAAATCAGGCGCGAACATGCCACTTTGTTGTTCTTTGGTCTGCAAGTAAATCTTAGAGAGCTGCTCTTCCCTGTTCCATGCGTTGGGCTGTAGTAGGTAGAATTGGTTGCAGTCCAAACGCTGCGAGTTGGCGGAGCTACGTTTCAAGATGTGGACACGAGCTTCATGATAACGAGAACGGCGGAACAAAATTATACGAGCATTGTACAGAAAGCATTCGATGGATATCTGCATCCTTTATAGCTGCCTTAGCTTCGGCTGGTCCACTTCGGTCTGGATAATGTGAGTACGATAACTGCGTTACTTAGGGACCTGTGCCTCATTGGTCATCCGGACAACTTTCGTCATTGCCAAAACGTGGTCGTATGCCTCCTTACTTGTGACCCAAGTGTGACCTCAATGTTGTTTGTATAGGTAGGAAGGATGAAGCTAGGTCGCTGCATGTGTCAGGCACTGCGCCTCCACAACGCTCGGCTGGCCGGATAAAGACGACCACCACCTCTCATGGTGATCAACATCCAGATCAGTGCGACCGCTCGCCAAAATCGTGGCTATGCTCGTAAACGACGTTCTTCTTAAAACAAGTAAGCGGTGTTTAGTCCTCGATCTTGAACACAAGCATATCAGCCAAGGTCTCGGCCACGACACCTACATCACAACCACCTATCACATACCACATAACACATTCAAAGAGAGCAAAAGAGCAGAAATATGCCATTCCCCAGCCTCTCCATGTCAAAACCGAATGCAGACACCCGCCCACTCCTCTACGCGCAATCACAATCCCCTTCAACTCCCTCCCTCGCTCCATCATCGACATCGACATCCACAAACGCAAACGCGAACGCAGCCAACGACGCCAATACCAACCCGCCAAACCCCAAGGCCGACAACAACAACGACGACGACGACGACGATGCCGAACAGAACCCCAACGACTCCCTCCCCCCAGTAGCCCGCCCCAAAACCCCGCCCCAATCCTCAAACCACCTCCCCTGGTCCTCATACCACTCCCTCCCTCCCGACCACCCCGTCTTCCGCTACCCGGACGCCGTGCGCGAGAAGATGTACGCCAAAGGCGTCGGTACGTTGTTCGCACCCCTCCAGCCGATTGCAAGCATTGTAGCACAGGAGAGAATGTTTTTTTTTCCTGCTAACGAGTTTGACGTTCAGACCCGGTGGTCAAAGCCGAAATGGACCTCGCGCGCCTGGGCAGGGTGTACGGCGAGCACCACCATCGGAAAGGGTTCTGGAAACGAGGGACGAGCATGATGGGTCAGTTTGGGAATATTGCTAGGGGAGGGTCGTTTTGAGAGGACGGTGGGGTAGTTTGGTTTTTCGTTTCTTCTTTGAAGGAGGGGTGATTGGTGGTGGAATTTGTTCTGCACGGAGCTGTCTTTTTTTTTTGTGTGTTGAAGTTGGGGATATCTACACGGGTTGTTGAGGCGCCCTTCCAATCGTTCGAGTTTCTTTTTCGTTACGAGTGACGAACCAGAGCATTGATAATTCACACCAGCGTACACGCCACTCCTGCCTCATTCCACGTAACGGGCTTAAAGACAACCAACCTCATCCAACCATTCTCCCTCCGCTCAAACCGCCCCTAGTCTGGGAAACAGGCCCACCGCATTCCTTCTCAACTCCTCCACTCTCACACTCCCACTGTCTTCCAACTGCCGCGTGAAATACCCAATACTCTCCCCCGGCGCATTCGGGAAATCCGAGCCGAAAAGCACCCGTCCCCTCCCCTCCTCCCCAAGCAACGCCATCAAACCCCCCAGACTCATCGCACTGCCCGCCAGCGCCGTGTCATAGTAGAACCTCCGCGCGAGCTCCAGTATCTCGTCCCCGGACATGCCAGGGTTGATGTCGGCAGGAGCATGCGGCATCAGCCCCGCGACGCGGTCGATCAAACTAGGCAGCGTGCCGCCGGCGTGCGAGAGGATGATTTTGCAACCGCTGGCGTGGGTTCGCAGGGCGCGCGAGGTGATGAGGTCGAGGGCCGAGCGGCCGGTTTCGTGCGGGTAGTCGAAAGCCGGCTGGGGGAGGAGCGGGGAGACTTGGGAGGAGCCGGCGGCGTGGGTGGGGTGGATGAAGACGACTGCGTTGCGGGCGCTGAGGGCGTCCCATATGGGGGCGAAGGACCGGTGGCCAAGGTATTTTGGGGGTGAGGAGCCGTAGGAGGTGAGGAGGATGATGCCGTCTGCTTTGAGGGCGTCGAGAGCGTAGGCGATTTCGCCGATGACGGAAGAGGGGTCTTTGTCGAGGTCGGGGACGCAGGCGAAGAAGCCGAAGCGGTTGGGTTGGGAGGCGCGCAGGCTGGCGCAGTAGTCATTGCAGGCTCGGGCTAGGTTGGCTGCTGCTTGGATGTCTTGCTCGATGCCTGGTCCGGGAGCTGTGCACGATAGGATGGCCGTGGCGATGCCCTGTCGAGCGCAAATGTCGTCGTCCAATGCAATTGTCCATTGAGGGATGTACCATCCAGAGGGATCGCCGCCGTTGCGTTGGAGAGCTTCAGTATATACGGGTGGATACACATGGTGGTGCACATCGATTTTGCCTTGAGTGGCCATAATGTCGGTATAACAATTGTTTCAGACACTTGATCAGTAGGGACTGATGATACTTGGATAGCAGACAGGGACAAGCCTGGAGATCTGATCTGGTGAAATGCCCTTCGCCGAAGTCCAGAGCTAGGCAGGGTGGAATCGTAGCGGAGGCTGGTAAATATCGAGATCGTATTTTATGGCGCAATGGGCCACCCGTAGTGTTGCAACCTACATGCTGGTTTCATCGTTAAGCATTAGCCCATGCATGAGGGGTGAATGTGCATCCTGCTTAGCAAGACCCTCAGTAAGCATCCATGGCTTACCACTAGTATAAGGTAACACTGCCCCTACAGCATCACCAGTATAAGCAAGCAAGCCTCCAACGAGCTTCTCGCCGGCGCTCATTTTCCAAGTATCACTGACGCTCCTCACCCACCCAACCTCAGTACCTCCCCACTTCCAACCTCAACACACCTCGTCCCCCAGCCCCTCTCCTTAACCCACCCCTGCACCTCCTCCGCCCCCAAGACCCTACTCTTCAACCACTTCACACTCCACCCCCTCCTCTCCAGCGGCGCATCGTGCGCGCTGATCCACGTCTGCACTCTCCCACCCAGCTCCGCCAGTAACTCCAGTCCGCCCGGCGCGCCGCGCACGACGCTGCCGCCTAGACACGAGGGATTGCGCTCGTGCGAAAAGGCGTGGATCAGGGCTGTGAGCGGGAGGGCGTTGTGCGGGAGGAGGTGCGAATTGACGTAGGGGTTGAGAGTTGCGGGGGAAATGCCGTGGGGGGTGTAGAGGAGGGAGAGCATTGGTGTCGATGGGGATATCGACGTGTGAGCGAGCGCTGAAGGGGAGAAGATGGTGCTGGGCGGGCGGTAGGTGATTGCGATTGCGTCGTGGACTTTGGTCAGGTCGTATTTGGTGGGGAGGTGGGCGATCGTCAGCTCGCCAGCGGTGCCGGTGGAGGTGTAGGCGGGGAGGGCGATGGTTATGAGAGTGTCTTTGTCATGAGGATTGTAGGGCGGGATGATATGGATGTTGGCTTCGTCGAAGAAGGACCATGATTTGATCTTCTTTGCGGCGGCGCGGGTCGCGAGGATGTTGACGTGTTTGTGCTTGGGGAGGGAGCAGAGGGTTTCGCGGTGGCAGTGGTCGGGTTTGTCTTGGCTGATTATGATCAGGTCGATGGGTTGTTTGAGGTCGGCGAGAGAGGTGATGTGAGGTTTGTCGGTGTGTTTGGTGTATTGGAAGGTTGGGTGGAGGATGGAGCTGCCGCCTGATAGCCACGGATCTATGAGGATGGTGAATGCGCCGGGGAAACGGTGAGGGTTTTCTTCTGCTGTGTTGTAGGCTGGCGAGAAGGCGAAGAGGAAGGTGCAGTCCGTGTTGAGGTGCTGTATTGTTAAGGACATGACAGCATTGAGCTGCGTGGGTGTGCTGAAGCTGCTGGTGGTATCATGGTGGGATGAAGGAAGAATTATTGAACAGATTGATCGCGTATACTTGCAGTACGGGATAGAAGTGAAATGCAGCGCGACTGTGGCTTACCGTAGCAGGGGTTGTGTCTATCTATTCTCGCCGGCAAAGACGAATGGTTTGTGGATGTTTGCGTATGCCCAGGCCTGGCAAGCTGGAGGCGGAGGACGAGCTTCTGCAGGTGCAGCAAGATTTGAGACCGGCCGCATGAAGGCGGGAAGCAACGAGCTTTTGTAACCGTTGACGAGAGCTAGAATGCCGCTACGGCAGAGGCGTCGTTGTGAGGCTGATGATATATATACGCCTGGATGGGTTCATATGAGATGCATAGCTTCATCATTGCTGTCTACACAGATCTTGGTGTCTAGTAATGCCCACACGCGCCCACCCTTGCGGACATCGGGAAGGAAGAATAAGCATGAGAGAGCAATTAACGAGAGATTGTTGGAACGGCACGGTGGAGGAGATGCCATCACCGGCCGTGCTCACCACCGCTCATCACCGCATGGGTGTGGCTTCGTCTACGCGCTGGCCTGGTGGTCTGGTCTGTCTCCTTGCACTTCTCCTCATCACCTTCACGGCAGCAGCAGGTACTGTATCTCTTGATCATCACACAGTCCGGAGCGGGCATGCTTCATGCGGGTGTTTCGCGGCACGCGCACCAGGCCGACGATCAAACCACACGGAGCATGCCGAAGACTGACTGACGCGCGCGGTGGGTGAGGGTGCATCAGACGACGACGACAGCATCCAGACGTGCAGAGTGCAGAGAGGCATGCAGAAGCACATGGGCAGCATCGCACATCGCCGTCGCTCTGTCGAGTGATGAGAGCATTGGCAAGCTCTCGGGTGGGACGCTGCCATCATCTTCCAGGGCGTGGCGAGTGTTTGGTTTGGTAGGGTCGAGGTAGCTTACCGGCGCGCGTTCGATGCTTTCCCTTGCCGGCCTGCCGTGCTCTGGTCGCCCAGCATGGCCAGCATTGCCAGCATTGGGTATAGCAGCAGGACAGCAGCAATAGGTCAGTGGATAAGGTAATGCACGGTGGCCAGGCAGGCAATTTTCTGCAGCTCACGGAGCAGCAGTCTGCACAAGCGTGGCATGGCGACGGCAATAATGCTAATGCTAACGCCCATGATGCTGTCCAATTGATTGTTTCGCAGTGGCAGACGGGCAGGTTGAGAGTGAGGAGAAAACTGCTCGTTCTAGGCGTGTGTCAAGAATGAGTTTGGGGTGTTGAGTGAGTCTTCATTGGCCGCTGGCCGCCGTCGTCTCAGCACGCGGCGGGCCAGAGAGCCGTTTCTCTGCTGCTGCTGCTGCTCGCATACAATTCACCCCGCTATCGTCGCCTTTATCGTCGTCGCTGTCGTCGTCGTCGCAGTGCCCTCCTCCACCACCAACACCACCACCACCCAATGCTGTCGCTCCTCCTCCTCCTCCTCTCTCACAACATCAGAAGCTCGATACCTATACCCGCTGCTAGCTGTGCGGTCGCAGCGCCACCTCTGCTCTGCTCTGCCACTGCTACTGCCACTGCTCTGCCCAGCTAGGCCGATCGGCCACACACCCAATCCACACCCAGCGCCCGTAGCTCCCTCGCAGCTCTCCCCGACCCTCCTCGGCGTGCTCCTCTCGCCCACTCGACCAGCAGCAAGCACCAGCCTCACCTCACCGAACCCGACCAAGCTCCCAGCCAGCTACCCAGCCAGCCAGCTCTCGCCTGTCGCCCTCCTACACGCCTATTGTGCTAGGGTGCTTGCTTGCCTGCTTGTGTGCGTGCCTGTGTGTGGTTCGACGGTACGCTTCACTTCAGCTGTTGCTTGCTTGCTTGCTGCTTGCTGTGCTGGTCACCACCGCGCCGCCCACCGCAGCTCGACCTCTTCCTCTCCTCTGCGCAATGCCGCCCCGCGCGCCCCTCCAGACCTCTTTCTCCGTCGCCGACGTCAACAACGAGGTCGTCTGTCCTCTGCGTAACCAGGATGGCAGCCATTGCCGCAAGAGATGCCTCGGCGTGAGTCTCGTTGTCTCGTTATACCACTTGCTGTCACTGCTACGCTCGCATTCCTTGCTTTCCGCTGCCTTCCTTGCTATTATCGTCCAATGCTGCTCCTGCTTGCTGTGATTCATCTTCCATCGACTCATCCTCTCATATCCTGTCCTCATACATCAACCCGCGAGACCTCGTAGTAACCATGCATGCGTCCACAGGAGAAGCGCTATCGCTCCATGCAGGAGCACATCCGCCGTGCCCATCCCGAGTACTACATCCCCAAGCTGCCTGCCACGAAAGAGAGCTTCGAGCTTATGATAACAACTCCTCCCCATGAGTTGCCGCAAGAAACCTCTCCCCAGCAGAATAATGTCCACCACCCGGTGGTCCCGCAGCACTCTGATCCGTCAGGTCTGTCACCCGCCTTCAACCTTGACTCCACCCTAGGCTCATCGTTGGGACAAGGCTACGGGCACATCCTCGGCCAGCACGATGGAGGATATTATACCGCCGGCGACAGCGATGCTGCTGCTATCTTCAACAGCATGCAGGCACAGCAGCGCTCGTCTGATGAATACCGTCGTGGCTCGCTCATCCCCGCCGCCTCTGCTGCTGCCGCCCTGGCACAGCTGCAATACCACAGGGGCGCCGGTGGCGAGGCAGACTGGGCAGGCGATAACATAGGACAGGTGATCTTCCCCACCCTGCAGTTGTCGCCTACAGGCACTGAAGCCGACTTCCTTCAGAACTTTTACGCCGATCACAACCACGACATGAAGCCGCACAGTTACCACGTCGACCCGACGCTGGATGAGCCGCCCTTCATGCAAGACCCTACCTCCTTCCCCGCTACGACAAGCCAAGACCAGCCTGGCTTGTTACCGAGTAGCCTTGCCCGATCGCCCACTGATCGATCAAACATACTTGCTCCTTTGCAGAGGAGTCATTCACGGCAGCATGCTCGCCCTCGAACTAAGAGTTTGACGCAGCAGGCCCGCATGGCTAAGCATGAACGGAAGCGAAGTAGAGACAATGCTAAACGAAATAGTGGAGATCGTAAAGCCTTCTCCAATGAACCCACCCCGGCAGCGCTGTACGGCAAAAGATGGGAAGATCTCATAGATGCTGCCACCAGTGCCACAGAAGAAGAAGGCTCACGAGATCTTACACCTGTAAGTGTTCGAGAGGCGGGCCCTCTTCATATGCATACGACACACATTAAGCTGACTCATCTAGATACCCGCCTCGCCGTATCAATCACCACAAGCTGCGTCACGAACTTCAGTACCGCCTAGTGCATTCGCACTAGGCTCGCAATTTCAATCATTCCAAGCTTCACCTCTAAACCGCGCTCTCACGCCACCACCCGCAGATGCAAATCTCGACCTACAACAATACACCTCGGTCGATTCTTCACTATCATCCGGTCTCTCACATCAACATCACAACTCCACCGATTCTGGCTCACAATTCAACATCATGCCTCCGGGTGCCATGGATTCGAACAACACATCACCCATGTTCGCCCCAGCTCAGCCTGTGCAAATATACTGCGCAGGATGTCGGCGTCTCAACGCGCTGAAAGAGAGTTACGCATGTACAAATTGCATATGCGGGCTGTGTGGGACCTGTGTGGAGGCTCTGGTCGAAAACCAGCGCAATGGCCGCATGAGTGGATGTCCTCGGTGCAGCATGAACTACGGCAGCTTCAAGCAATTCCAGCTTGATGTTAGGTGAGGATGTGTTGAAGATGGTGTGCAATTGCCACTACATATCTGCCATCGTGATTGGTGTCGACACCACCGCGCCTGTGACCTGGCTCGCCAGCACTACACACACGCCGACTTCCAAGCCAAGTGTCCCACGACGCTCAGCAAGCTTCACGACACTTCCCTCTTGAATGAGGTTCATCTGACCAACACCATTCATTCCGCCCAGCCATGACTCTGATGCGTCTGAACAACACCAGCATCGACATCTGGCTACCCTACGACCCTCACCACAACGACTCTCACGACCACATTCTAATGACTCACTTTGATGACCACGCCATCAGCACGATCACAGACTTTCCCTCTTATCCTAGATTTCCGACGACAGCCCTTTATGCATGGCTCAGCGGCTCCTCCTCTCTCATGAGGTTGGCTCTTCTGGTGGCTTTCCTTTCTACTTCCTTTTCTTTCTGATTTATGTCTCCTTGGGATCTGTTTGGAGACGAGAAAAAATGTCCCGCGCAGTGGCAGCAGGCAGTGTTGTGTCTGGCTGGGAGTTTCTTTCCAAATACTACACGGCAAGAATTGTCCGTGTATCTGGCGCTGGAGGACTCGCGTTTTCTGATTCTTTTTTATCAATTCTCTTCTTTCTTTTTTTTTTTTTTTTCTTCCCACTTCATGTCGCCACTGCTGGCAAACCTTACGCCCAGACGGGCTAGAACAGAACACAGGCGGGCTCTTATTTGGTCGGATTTCAAGACCGGCGCAGGCGCAAAACAGGACGGAGGACCTTTGGGGGGCGGCGTTTTCATGCGGGCTGGGGTTGTTTTGGTGCTCCGCCACTTTTCTCTCTCTCCCTCTCTCTCTCTCTCTCTACCTATCTCTTCGCAAATATGGCCCGTTTTGTCGCCTGCGGAGAAGATGACGATGATAGATGAGGTTGTTATTTTGGTCTTTTGTTCTTCCTAGTATCGCAACCCGAAATTCAAACGCTTGACCTGACTGACCGACCTACCCGTTAGTTGGTTTTGCGGCTGTTTTTGCTTTGGATCTACGTTTTGTCTCTGCCTTGTTCTCTCTGGCGTTAATTTTCTCACACACGTTTTCTTATCATCCCTCACCTTTTGGACACTTTTACGGTGAGGCGTCGTTGTGTGTGTGTGTGTGTGTGTGTGTGTGTGTGTGTGTCATATCGTGGTCCAAATGCAATGTGAATGAATGCATGCAAGCGATAATGTAGGGAATGGTCTCTGGTCTCTTAACATGTAGGGGGTTCCGGAAGGGCTATCAACGATAATTTACATATTCCGCAAACCCCGTGGATCGGGACGATGATTCACAGTTTCAGACATCGGTTTACTTTACACAGTTGGGGTGAGCGAAATGTTTCGAGTTTCTGTTCCATCTTCATAGTAATTTGTTTGGACACCCCCTCCGATTGGTTCGGTATGAAATTGATTAATCCTTCCCTTTCCTCCCGATGCTCGAATCGGTGGTCCTGGCTCTTCCACCCTGGTCTGACATGCACTCGCCGCCGACTCAACGTGGATTCCTCGCGGGTAGTCTATCCGGGTGCGGATCTGCGTAGAAGGAAGGCGTGGGGAAGAAGGACATTGCGCCGAAGGACACGTCGGAGAGATCTGATGGCTGCTGCTGCTGCGTTGTATTATTATTGTTGTTGTTGTTGTTGTTGTTATCCTGTTGGGACTGTGATTGAGGGTAGGCGTAATTGGCGTTTGGGTTTGCAGCGGCGGTGTTGGCAGTGGAGGCGTCGAAGGATGGAGGACCGCCGCCGCCGCCGGTGAAGTCGGAGAAGTTGAAGTCGGGGATGTTGAGGTCGCCCGTGTTGGTTTCGACGGGGAAGTATTTGTCCCATTCGTTCTGTAAAAAAAAATGAGTTAGTACTTTGGTATGAGAAGGGCATGGGTGGGCATGTTTCTTACCCAGTCTATGTCGTCCATGAGAACGTCGCTCCCCGGTCCATTGGATCCGGACAGAAGGGGTGGTTGTCCACTTGTGACGCTGTTTTGGCGGCTGTCGCTTGGCGTTGATGCGTCTGTTTGTAGTGCTGATTGAAGTGGAAATTGAGCTTGCGGGATGAGTGGTGGGGCTGTCGGAGCTGTGAGGATGCTTTGCTGATTCATCTGACCAAAAGAGTCAACGAGCGGTATCAGTTGCGGCGGTCCTTGCTCTGAGGAGTATTGATGCGAAGACAGGTCAACACCCTTGCCTCGCATGGAAGACGCTGAGCCCAATGAGCTTACACGTGCTTCCATCTGCGTCGTTGCTCGCACGCGTCGCATCTGGTGGAAAATCTCCATCCGATCCCGCAGATCCGTAATGACCAGTTCTGCTTTCTGCTTCGGCGAGAGGTGTGGCGGGATGTCGAAGATGTAATCGAGACATTTCCAGATCCTCGGGGCGTCTTTGCGCATGGGATATGCGTAGACCTCGACCATGAGTAGCAGAGCAGAGTGATACTGGTTGAAGGCTCCTTTGTACCACGACCAAGGGGCTAGTGAGGGCGTAGTCTCGAGAGCAATGGCGTTCTCCATTTGTGACAAACCGGCTTCGATGAGGACCTGGCGGAGACGGTCGGGCATCTTAGTCGTCGTGCTGAAGAGGTATCGGTGGAGGACCTGGATGTAGAGACCATTGACGCCGAGTGCCATGACATGTCTTGCGAAGACTTGAAGTGGATTCTTCTCGTCAAGCATTGGGAAGTACCGACTCTCTAGGGAGTTCCTGAATTTCTGCACACGTACGAGCACGGATGTGAGTGTCTTTTTCTTCTTGTCGAGGGCCATGATATCAAACCAGACTTGTCGGCGTATTTCCATACATTCCGCGCGAATCCGGAAGAGCGTATTGTCCGTCCAGTAGGGACGGTCTTCTGTGGTGCCGTTCGGGTCGATCAAGTCGAGATCGTTCACATTTGCTGGTAATTTGGTGTCGTAATCTTCTTTCCGGATCTGGGGTCGTGGCCCTGTGGCTTCGCACGTTCGCTGGTCCAGGAAGCACAACTGATGCCATACCATTCTCCTCACGTGAATTTCTATAGGTGTCATGCTGTAGTGACTACCGTCTCTGTGTAGGCCCATACATTCGGCCAACCGGATGGCAGTCCCCACTAGCGCCGAGTGCGCTCTCGAAACCTCTGCTCTAACCAGTGGGATCAAGTACATGACGAAAGCTTGCATGGTGTCGACCTTCGTAGTGCGCAAGAAGTTCGCCTTGCTCAGTGCCATCTCAGTGCCTGATCGAAGACTGTCCACAAGCGCCGCTTTAGTGGTCCCTAGGCGCTGCATAGCTTGCTCATTCGTGAGACTGACAGCCGCAGAGAACATGGCGGCGAACAAGATGGCTTGCAATGAAGGAATAGGCTCACTGCCTGAGGCTATACTGCTCCAAAACAGGGCATATTGTGCTTCCATAGTAGGGCGGTGGACGATCTTGGCCACGTAATGCACTGCCGTGTAGTATTGCGCTATGAGTTGATCTGCTACAGTCTTTGAAGGTAGATAGTCCATCAGACTTGTGCTCATATTGGTGCCAGGGAAGAAGAAGCTCGAAGCGGGTGCAATGTAGTCCGGTCCAGGTCCGATGTATGACTTGGGGGAGGCTTGTATCTTAGCCTTGCCCTCCACTGACACTGAATGCACTTGTTGCGACTGTGGAACTGGCTCCCCATTCATGCCGCTTGACCATCTAGACTTTCCTGCTTTGACGTCGTTGAGCGTGTCGTTCAGCTCGTCCACGAGTTTTGGTCGGATCCAGCCGCCGATGCGATCTGTAATGCGCATTTTGCCCATCTGCACTCCAAGATCCATCATTTCGTCGTCGCCGTTGTCTTCGTAACCAGCATCCAGGGCGGCTAAAGGCGTTGGCTCCAGAGCTTCTTCATCTTCAACCTCGCCCTCGTCATCATCGTCGCCGTCATCGTTTTCAGTCTTGGGCATGGCAGAAGAAGAAGGCTGGCTCGAAGGCAAGACGTGTGCGCCCCCTATGTGATGCTTGGTAGTTCGGCTTGAGACCTCACGCTCCAGGTTCTTCTCAAGCATGCCCATTCTCTCTTTGATGTCAGCCAATTTCTGCTGACTTTGAGAGTCGAGAGCCGGCGCAAGGTAAAGGCAGTCCCGTCGAAAGCGCGTACAATTGGTACATGGCGCTTGCTTGTCGCACTTGAGCTTTCGCCGCCTACACTCCAGACAACTCGTAATCAGCCTGTTCCTCCTCCGAATTCGAGGTGGTGCCGCCGGCTTGGAAGCATCATGCGGAGTGGTGTTGTCCCGAAAGACGCTCAAATTCGGTGGCGACTGCTTTGGCGATTCGCTGTCCGGGCCTCTGGGCCTGCCAGGGGCAGCTGGCTGGTACATCCAAGAGTCGGACATGGTGGAGATCGAGTTGGTGAAGAGCTCCTGGGCTTTACGGCCGTTTCGCTTGCAGGGCTGACACCTAGCGTTGCGTGATCGGTATGGTCGTGCACGATGGCCACGATAGCTGCGTGACACCCTTATGGTACGTGCATATAGGACGGCAAGGGCGAACTGCACGACTGTACTTTCTTCCCAAAGTCTTTTCTCGTGTCGTTTGGAACAGAACGCATAATCGCGACCAAGAGGCAGACGCGGTCGGACTCGCAAACGGGCGATGCGAGACGGCCGTAGGATTCATTTCAATCGCATGACGTCTCTTCCGATTGGCTGCCTGCGAAAATGCCCCAGGAAGCGCAAGCCTCCGAGGGAATTCTACAAGAACGACTCCACGCCATCTAACATGAACTACCAAAGATGAGCTTGGGTTTCGCATATTCTGCCTAATATTGTCGACGACAGATGCACAAGCATACCGGAAGACTCAGGATATGTCGGACTATTCGCCGTGTAAAGGTCCACACTTGGTTCGGCTGCACACCGGTGAACACAGGCCACGCGACCTATGTATTCCTACCCAGTCGTCTCGAATGGGTTGCAATCATGCTGAGGCCAAGAGGTCGTAAACATCTTCGCCTATCTCTTTGGACATCGGTGTGAATATTACGACCGGCCGGCCAGTAGAACCACATGCTCGCAGCCTCAGCCTTGGGAGGCTTGACAAGTACCTATATACATGTTGCCTTTGGGTACCAATCGCTTACACAATAGCGTGTGCGCGGCTGCCACGTCGTACAAGCTGTATAGGTCTACCCGTCAGCCTCGCTCTGCTGCTCAGAGTAGATTAGATCTATATTTAATGTTCTCCCAGGTCGGCGCGGTTACCGTTCCTGCTAAAACGGGACCACCGAGTCGCGAAGGCCGAAACGCTGACAAGTAGATCGTGTCGATAGGCCTAACAGTGCGTCTCTACTTCAAACTCATAAGAGCTCACGGACACGGTAAAGCTTGCACCGTTGGATCCTGTTTGGATTAAAACCCTTTGCGCCACGATGGAGCGTCACAACCTCGCGGGTCCTCTCATGACCAGACGGAAGGACCATGCATCGAGCTTGATGCCCCATCCAAACACTATGGACTTTGGAGCGTTTCCGCAGGCTAGATCACCTCTTCAGCCTTCACCAAGACCCTTTGCGCCAACATTCAACGATGTTGACACTCAGAGACAGCAAGATCTCGTGAGGTCTTCAATGCGCAGTGATTCAACCAGACTCCTCATGCCCAAAAGTCCCGCCAAGCCACTGCAGCCGCAGTCTATGTCAGCTGGATCTGTCTCGGTGCCTAGGTTTGCCATCAAGCCTCTACAGAAATTCGGGCCATCGAGCGACGATGATGAATCCGAAGATGATGAGGATCTGGATGGCGACGAGGTGCTGGAAAGCGATGAAGGCGAAAGCGAGAATGATTATGAAGCTTCGGACCAAGAAGATCTAGTCGACTCCCCTATGCGCAGTGATTCTGTCCGGCCTCCGATGCTGAGAGGATTCGCCACGCGTCTCGATTTCAGTCGTTTCCAAACCCGGTTCTTGTCCATCATGCCAGAACGGTCGGCGGAACTATCGTGCGAGCTCAGAATCGAATCTCTAATCAAACATCCCGAGTACGTCGCACTTTCATACCACTGGGGCGATCAAACTCCGACTCGCCGCATCTTCCTTGACAGCCGTGCTACCAAGGTTACAGCAAGCCTTGAAGCGGCGTTGAAGGCACTGCGTTCCAGCGGCATCCGGATAGCCTGGGTAGACACCCTGTGCATCAACCAACCCGACGAGTACGAAAAAGTCTACCAGCTGAGGCAAATGGGTCTCATTTTCTCCAAAGCGGCGAAAGTCGTCGCTTGGCTAGGTCCCGGGGCGAACGATTCCGACAACGCAATGCAGGCGCTCGCAACGATGCAGTTCTCTGATCGGAACCGGCTTGCGATCACGCACTTGCTACAAAAGCCGTATTGGGACCGCGCCTGGGTCATCCAAGAACTCGCGAGAGCGGCCACGGTGGAAGTGTGGTGTGGCAGTACGATGCTGCGATGGGATGTGTTCATACAAGGCGTCAAAAGATGGTGGTCTCACCAGAGGATACGAGTAGGCGACTTCGACCACCCCGTCATGGTCCTGCAGTACTTCCGCAGTGCCGAGGCAGACGTCAAGAAGGGTGCCGCTCGTATGCTGCTCAGCGTCGCTATGGTCCGCGCTCTCGACACTAAAGCCACTCTCAATCGAGATAAGATATATGCCTTGTTGGGCCTCACCCGGGACGGCACAGATATTGTGCCGACACCAAACTACGAGCAAGACGACGCGACAGTGTTCGATACCGTCCTTCGACACATGATCATCGCGCAGGGCCAGCTCAGCCTTGTGTTCTTGGCTGGCGTGAAAAGGGCACGCGGAGGGTCACCCTCATGGCTGCCGAGATGGAACGACACGCCTCCACTCGAACGCATTCCATGGCTGGTCAGATGTTTCGAGCAGATCGATACCAAAGACAACTTCGTGGCCTGCTCAAGCAAAAACATCCTGAAAGTGACCGGACAATTACTGGGAAGGCTCCAAGCAGCCAATACTGGCACCAGCGCGTCTGTAAAAGCAGCCGTCTCAGTGGCTCAAGCGGCAGACCTCCTACGAGCGATCGCATGGCAGTTGCTCAAGTGCAGGTGGAATGACCACCGGCTGGGCTCCGTTCCTTCTGTTACCGACCTCGTCAGCATCTGGAGCTCACGCTCGCCCTCAGTCCGGGCGCGATTCCCCAAATTGCGCAAATGGTACGAAGACCACGCAGATGTCTGCTTCGCAACCACCTCACCTCGAGCCAGCGTCGCGGCACTGAGCGAGAACACACAGATCCCCTCCGCGGAACGATTGTTCTCAGCGAGCAACAGGCCGAGCGACACTCACTGGCTCGACCACTTGGAGATCGCCGTGTCTGCCATGCTGTACCACAACATGAACCTGCGCGTGATGAACCATCTTGGCTCGCCCCAGCTGGTTATGGTGCCGCAGTCGGCGAAAGAAACCCACCTCGTGGCCAGGCTGAAGGGCTGCTCTCTACCTGTGGTTCTTTGCGGCGCAGGCGAAAGTCGCTATAATGTGATTGGGGAAGTTGTGGAGGTCTGCGGGTGGTTTGCTTCAAATTCGAGTTCTGCGGTTTCCAGAAACACTGCAGTACCGAGATATGGCGACGACGCGAGTGCTTTGCAGAGTGGGTTTGCATTGAGTGGTGATTGGAGGCATATCGATCGGGCCCGCTGGGCCACGATGTATCTCGTATGAAAGGACGATGATGTGTGTATAGTCTTCGATGGACATCGGAGTCTCTGCGACTTTAGTGCCAATACCATTGTAAATTGATATGGTTTCGTTGTTGTTTGTCATGAGGGTGATATCGAATGCATGTAATTTGTCGAGCACAATTCAAGCCATCCCTTGCTAGTATAGTATATTCACGAAAAGACTGACCATACCAGTGGGTCGTAGCATGATTGTTCATTTATGTTACAGGTGTCGATAACTACAAGCCCGAAGGCCAATTCATCAACATCTCCTTCAGGTATGTACACCCCACCTTCCAACCTTCTCCATCGCCCCCTTTCCGCCCTCAGCAAGCACACCATCTTTCTCCCCCAACGCACCAGCAATGCACTGCCATCCATCTCTCCCTCCACCCCACCTCAGCACTTCCTCCCTAAACCTCGCTCCAGCCGCCGGATCCACCGCTCCACCGTCCGTCCGCTGGAACACATCCCTCCAAATCTTGCCCGCGATCGCGCGATCGAACAGATACGAGTAGTACGTCGCGCCATACCCGAACAAATGCCCAAAGAAGCCCTGCCAGCTCGTGCCCGTCGGCTCCGGGACAGATGAGTACTTCCGCCAGACATCGTGGTAGACTTTCGTGCTCTCGCCAACGCTGCCTGCGGGCCATTGGAGCGGGAGGGAAGAGTGATAGCGCTGGTCGAGCATGCCGAGCAGGACCTGGCCTTCGATTTCGGCGCCTTGCATGCGGCGGTCGATTTCGACGCGTTCTTGCACGCGGGCGGGGTCGAGGGGAGCGTCGGTTTCCCAGTGGCGGGCGTAGAGGGCTAGTACTTCTGGGGCGGCGGCAAAGGACTCCATGAGGACGGAGGGCAGTTCGGCGAAGTCGGTGGCGCACCGCGTGCCGGCGACGTTTTGCAGGGCTGTGCGGCCGCAGATGGAGTGCAGCGCGTGGCCCATCTCGTGGAAGAGGGTGCTTACTTCGCGGTAGGAGAGCAGGGCGGGACGCTGAGAGTATGAAGGTGCTGGGAGGGCAAAGTCGCAGATGAGCGCGATTGTCGGGAGTTGGTAAAGAGCGTTGCCATCTCGTCGGTTGTTGTTTGTGGCGAGGCCGTCGTTGACAGCTTCTTGTGCGGTGGCGAAGATGGAGCTCTTCTCTGAGCTTATTGTTGCTGCTTCCTGCATTTCTTCATCGCTGATTCTCCGCGAGCAGCGTAGAGTGAAGTGTGCCGGGTTCGGTGACTTGCCGGCTCGCTCAAACAGATCACAATAGATTACGGCAATGTGGCCCTCGTGTTCGTCGATCACATCCAAACGTCGCACATCCGGGTTCCAGGTCTCACCTGGCAGTGGCTCGCGAGGCACCAGACGGATACCATATAGTCTGTTGAAAAGTCTCGAAAGACCTTGCATGACGGTGCCTAATGAGAAGTAGGCGCTCAATTGATCGGGTGTACGAGCACGAGATACCATCGAAGACATGAGACGACCGGTGTAGTAGTCCTTGTCCCAGGCATTGAGCTCATCGGAAATTGCTCGGCCATGTGCATCGCCTCTTTTGAGGTCTAGCAGGTCCCGCATCTCCTCTGTCACTCGAGGTGCATTGTCCTGGGCCAGTGCATCCAAGAAGCTCACCACAGCCTCTGGTGTCTTTGCCATTTTATCCGAGAGCGCCATGTGAGCATGACTGTCATAGCCTGCTAGTTTGGCCAATTCGGCTCTTTGACTCAGCATCTGCTCAAGACGTTCGACTTGATCCCTTGCAGATGTGCGGTTGGCCATGTAGATCTCGCGTCTTGTGTCGGCGTCCTCAACGGTCCTCAATGCAAGCATGGCCGGCATGCCAGCTGTTGGGATGTTCGCCGTACCCCATTTAGTCAATTGTCGTACAACCAGCGGATCCATTCCTTTGAGTTTACTGCTTGCAAAGCGAAGGAATGGTGTTTCCGGAGCCATTGCCTCGACAAATTCCGTCCCGACCTGCGCGACATCGTTCGAAATGTCGACAAATGCTTGTCTCTTGTCCTCTGGCAGTTCAATTGCAGACTTCGAAAAGTCCTTCAACAATATGTTGGCAACTGTCTGTTCTTCTTCGCTCCAGCTTTCCCAGACTTCCGGGATAGATGCCGCCTTTTTCAATTGCGCTTCCAGACCGGGTGTAGTGTTGAGAACGTTCATGTATTCGAACATCAACGAATATGCTTGTGTCGCAGCCATCTGAACCCTGCGATCTGGATGGACGGAACGAACGAAGTCGCTCAGGTCGATCACGCGACATAGCAAGTCGGACAGGCGGTCGAGATCCCGCGCCACCCGTTTGTATCCTTCTAGCGTCGAGTATTCCAAGACCGCAGCAACAAGCTTCCTGCATTTCTGCAAGGTGACATCGGCGAACTCTTGGAAGCCTTCCGGTCTGGTGAGATAGCGGTTCTGGAACAAGCCTGCACTCTTCCGCCCATAGTGTTGTTGCGCTTTGCCGCTGAAGTCCTTCCAGAAGTCGGGCGAGTCGAAGATTTGTCGAAGCGTTCGATCATCGTGGTTGGAAGATGGATTGCCTCGCTGTACTGGCTGATGGCTGTGAGTGTGAGATGCCGCCGCCGTTGCCGACGCAGCACCACGATGTGTGGTGGAAGTGGACAGCCATCGACTTGTAGTCGTCTCCTTCTGCTGCTGCCGCACGCAGCGGGCGCAGGTCCATGGTCGAGGGGCTACGCGCTTTAGCATTCTTGATGTACTCCAACAGGCAGGAGGAGAGCGATGTCACTGCGGCCAGGCGACTTCAAGCATGTGACAGCGGAACGGGTGTTCACTCCAGTCGGCGCTAATGCAGGCCGCCGCAGCCCGGGCGAGCCGCAGCCGGCGTGAGGTGCCAGTGCAGTCGCTGTTGAACGTCCGGAAAGTCGCGACGACGACGCCAGGTCGAGCTGTTGCTGTTGCTGCATACTCCCACACACACATCCACCCTCCAATGGCCTTTGCACCGCTGCTTCGGCAGGTGAGTAAGGCAGACAACATCCTCGCGACCGCGACTGACCCCCTCGCAGCACGTTCTGCCCCTCGCCGGTCTCACGGCTGGCCTCGCCCTCATGCCCAAGCGCTCAGTCTTCGCTGAGGAGCCCACCTCAGACCCTCTGGCTGCCATGGTACGGATCATGTGATATAGACATTTTATCCCGTCAACCTCGCCCTAATACATCGTCCAGCGCAAGCGCAAGCCCATCTACGACACACCCTCCGAGCCCTCCATCCGCGAGATCGCAGCCACCACTCCTCCACCCGCGTCCGGCGAGACCGAGAAGCCCCAAGAAGAGAAGAACCTTGCCGATGTCGTCTCCGGCGCGCCCACACCTACAGACCGTCTCGCCGCCCAGATCGCCCGCTCACGCCTCTTCCTCCACCACTATGCCGCAGCCGCCGAGACGGCCGTCAACAACGGCATGACCCGCGCCCTCAACGCCGAACACGACGTCGCATCCACAATCCGCTCGCTGGCCCCGCCCAAAGAGAGCAACGAGAAGCTGCTGCCCGGCGGCATCTACGTCCTGGTGGCCGCCATGGCCGGCTCCATCATCTCGCGCAACAGGAACATCTTCGTACGCTTCGTCACCCCCATCATTACCGGCGTGACCACCGCACACTACGTTGTCCCCCGCACGACCGAGAACGTCGGCAACCTCGTCTGGCGCTGGGAGGAGAAGTACCCCGTCGTGCGCGACAACCACCTGCGCGTGACCGAGAGCGTCAGGCACTTCATCGAGACCGGCAAGGCGCACAGCCAGATGGGTCTGGCCATGGCGGAAGACAAGGTTCAGGGCGTCAGGGAGACCGTCCAGGACTGGGTCAAGAAGGGCCAGTAGAGCAAAGATAGATGAGACTCTCTTATGTCAGGAAGAGAAGGCCGAAGGATAGGAATGTGTACAGGAATATCGGCCAGAGGATAATTTGCTGGCTCGGTCAAAAAGTTCTAATGTACGATATTTGGCCGAATGAATTGTTGATTTACTCCAACCCTCGACAACGGAAACTGTTCAAGGCATGCAAACTTGACACCATGCACCATACTTCAGGGAGACTGTGCAACTTTGGTAAAGAGTGTCACAGTTCAAATAAAAAGACATTGCGGAGTCACGCATTATTAATGCTACTGACAGCGCTCGATGGATCTATTGCATCCTTGCTCCTGTCGACTGAACGCAGCTGGTAACAGAGAAGTGCCTATCCATGGGCATCTTGTCGTCCCACAAGTTAAGGCAATATACATTACAATCATCGACTCCAACCTTCTCAGCACTGTTGCGTAACGATTGTGCCGGTCGTCTTGGGCAGTGCCATTGGGAGATTCTGTGTCATCGAGCAAGAAGCTGTGATCTGTACTAACGCCGCAGAAAGATGATTTACGTGCTTAGTCAAGCTACTCAACACAAGACTATTCCAAAAAAAAAAAAAAAAAAAAAACAAAGGGAAAAGGGAAAAGGTTCTGCAAGTGAGCCGAACCAGGTAAGGTAATTTTAAAGGGCTTCATCTCATTCTCATTCGTCCTAATCAATCGTGAACCAGCTCTATCATGTACTCGTCTCCCATCTCCGGCGCCAACATCACTCTTCCCACTTTTATCTAGGACTGGGCGGCGAAACCAAGACGAGGGCTGCTCTGCGTCTGGTCGAAGATAGCGTAGACACTCTTGAGGAAGATGTCACCGAAGATCGACAAGCCAATACCGTCGTTGGACTGGATACCGCCGTAGCAAGTGTTGCCACTGGTAGGAGCAAAGTTCATGTAGCTGCCAGGGATCACGAACGTCTTGCCACCGATAGCGACGTTGAAGTTGGGGAGGGTGGCGCTGCAAGGGAAGACGTAGCCGCCCTCGGAGCTGCTGTAAGACGCGCCGGAGACCTTGGCGTAGTAGGCCTTGACGGCGGCGTTGGGGATGAGGAGGAGGGTGGTGCCGGTGTCAGCGATGGCAGTGCCAATGCTGCCAGTGGTGGTGGTAGCAGAGCCAACACTGTAGCCGCCGGCGGAGAATTGCCAGAAGCCTTGGCCGCTGTTGACGGGGACGTAGGTGATGGCGCCGGTGTACTTGGAGCTGTCGATGAAGCCGAAGTCGTAGCTGCCGGCTTCGCCCTTCTTCAGGTCGACGGCGAAGAGCTTCTGCTTGAGAGAAGACTTGACGGTGTCGAAGAAGGTGTTTTGCTTCTGAGGGCTGACGGTGTTGATGCTGCTGAATGCAAGACCGAGGAGACCATCGTTATCGGTGTCTTGAGTGAACGAAGCCGAGACCTGGGTGGCGGCCTCAACTGCCTGCGAGGTGGCAGTCACGGGGCCAACGACGACCTTGTCGGCGTAGACGTCGCCACTGGCGCCAGAGCCATCCTGGTAGCTGATGTCCCAGGTTGCTCCGGAAATCTTCTTGCCAGATGTGGAGGGGTTGTATCTGGGGTGGCCGGCGCTCTGGCTGGTGGGAGTCTCGGTGGAGAAGACCCAACTGGGGATTCGTTAGCTGGAGCCGTGCAAGACTGAATCACAGTTTGGTCTACTCACAGGTCGGAGCTTCCGGTGTCAAAGTCCAAGTTCAAGGTCTGTGCACCCACGGTGACAGGGCAAAGGTACTCGGAATCATACTGCGAAGCCATTAGCTTTGATACTTGACATCGAAATGTAGATCCGCCAAGAGCCACAACGAACCTGCTCAGGGTTGGCAGCAACGGAACCCTGCTGCACAGCAGCAGCAGCAGCCTTGACATCGGCGGGAGCAACAGCACCAACGTGTGCGTATTTGCCGTAGGTCTTAGCAAGCTGTTGGGGACCAGAAACGAAGGTCTTGCCAGCAGGGACTTGTTTGACAACGAAAGAATGTGTGCCGGGGAAGGTCGCAGGCAAAGCGAGCGAAGGAGCAACAAGAAGCGATGCGATCAGAGAGTACAACATCTTGACCGAAGAGTGGGAGACAGTTGGCTGGAGAGTGGCTGTGTTGTGATGATTCCGAGCTGATCGAGAGGCATCTCGCCTGGCATCTTATATGTTTCCTTCGAGCTTTGGTCAGGTCCGTGAGCATGTATCACGCTCACATTCATCTGCCATCTCGAGCACGACTCCGTGGTAGCGTTGTTGCAATATCGCACACCTTCCAGATCTGGTTACGACCGAGAGACGCCGTGAAGAGGTGACCATCTCGACTGCAGCTGATACAATAGTGCGTTGACCTTGATGGAGTTGACACTTCGAGACTGGCGAGAGCGTCTTCAGGCTAGTTCATTTAGCTTTACCTACCGCAGATGCTAGTCTCATTCTCTTCATGATCACGATTGGCTGCATGGTAAATCACCCTTCGGCTTTCATATGCAAGGGCACGTCGGCTTCCAGTATATACAGTATCTCAGCAATATAGCGAACCGTCGTACTGAGTAGCAACGAACGATAGAACTGTTACCAACATCAGCAGAACACATTCACCAACCACCAACAATCATCTTGCAACACACAAGTACCGACAAGCAATGCCAAGTACACTGACTCCATAAGCTTAGAGTGCTTAGGGCTCTTGTGCAGCCTTGGACGTTCCTGCCCAGCCTAGGCTGCAGCTGCAAAGATAACGAACTGCGGCTTCATATATCCCCGTGGCGTCTGATGCCTCGGACGCGGCTCCATTAGGAAGGTCTCAGTAAAGGCCCGCCCTTAAGCGCCCGCCAAGGCTCGACGACTCAAAGGGCCAGACGAGAAGTAAGTGGCCTGGTTGGCGAGTAGCGCAATTTCCAGACGGGATCTGGTAATGTGCATGCTGATCAACGCGAAGGATGGGAGGCCACTCGGCGTGTTTTCCATGAGGGCATCTTCAAGCTTCGGGTCGTCCTTTAGCGTGTAGCTTGTTTGTCCTGCTTGACTCCTTTGCAGGATTGGTAGGGCGGCGCGAATCGCGTCATCTCGCTTAATTGCAACTATAGAGTTCGGCCAACTATGATGGCGATAGAGTAGTGCAGGGTTTTTGTATACTACCTTCTACTTCAAGATTACTTCAAAATTGATCATGTGGAGTGGTGGATGAAGGCGCAATTATTCGCGCGGAAGAACATGAAGTCCATTCTCTAGCAGCAGTGCAGCGGTGTGGGGGTTTCTCTACGCCTGCATGATGCCTCGGCAAGCTGTCTTTCTGCAGGTCTTGTTCAAAGGGTCATGATTCGGGGTCCTATTATTATAGCAGAACGGTCGTAGTCGACGCAGTCTTTACGGAGCTTTATCTTTGCATACGGTCTCACACTGTAAGCAAGACCAAAAGCATCCACCAAACTCTTCTTCTGCCGACTTATTTCATGCCGGGAAAATGCTGTGGTAGAGACACACCGCCACCGTGAGACCATCCAGAAAAGTTGCGTTTTGCAAAGTGTGGAAGATAGATTGACTCTTCGTGACTAGCGAGTAGAGTTTGGTGTATCGCTACTATTTTCGACCGATGGACCGCCTGACCATCATCCAACGCCTTCGCTTGTCTTACAGAAGCATAGGTTCATAGAATCATAGCTCGTCTTTCCTTGCTCCCAATCTCCTCTCCCATCGCCCAAATCAAGGCTTCGGCACGTGCAGTGTCTTCGAAAGCATGCAGCATCCGTGCGCCAGGAAGAGAAGGACCACGGGGTGGAACTCCAACAGCGTGCCTGTCATGACAGTTCCATAAGGAATGCTCTCCTGGATCCAGCCCTTTGATACCCAGTATGCCGTCAGGGCCATGATCGACAAGCTTGTAGGAATTGGCAGTCCTTCGAAGTACTTGGCCTTGCCGTTGGCGTCCTTGGGCACATTGCCAGTAGTGACGTTGAAGCGAGCCAGGCGCGCGAGGCCAGACAGGACGAAGCAGGTAAGGAAGAGCTGGTCGAGACCGGTGCGCATGCCCGCGGCAAATGCACACATGGAAGGTGCGACACCGAAGGAGATCTGAGTTTGTTATTAGCTGGTGATATCCACAGGATAATTTCCCTTAAGTATCACTCACGAGATCCGCCAGAGAGTCCAGCTCCGCGCCCATCAAGCTGCTCTTGCCTCTCCATCTTGCAACCATGCCGTCAAAGAAATCGAAGAGTAGGCCAAACGGCATGAGCGCCAAAGCTGTCCATAGGTGGCTGGTCTCGTGGGCTGGGCCAAGGCAGTAGCGCATCGAAAACTGGATGGACATGACACCGCAGAAACCGTTCATGAGGGTAATGAAGTCGGCAAGGTGATAGGCGCGGACCAAGCTGAAGTGGCCTGGGTTTTGGGCTTGAAGGAGGTGGGCCTGCTTGTCCTGAGCTGGTTGGTATTAGTGAGAGGCGTGTCATATACTGTGTTCCAATTGTGCACTCACAAGGCTGCTGCGCAACTTCTTTGGCAGTCTTCTCGACGCCATTGGGCACTCCAGATCTCTTGGACATGCTGGTGGTAGCTGTAGGCGGCTTCGCGTAGGTTACGCGTTTGGCGGAGTAGTGGAGTGGTATGTGAAATGAGCGCAGTACGGATATCCAGGTATTGCGAGTATTTAGGTGGTGCGAGAGGATGTGAAGAAAGTGGAAGAGAGCCTCGTCACCAGACCGCTGACAGGCAAATGGACACTCAGTAAGTAGCGCCGGCTGTTGATCATCTGCTGGCAGCTTGATTTCGCTCATGGCTCTGATGTCATTGGAAGACATTCAGCCTCAGGCACACGCGAGTCGCGCTTGCAACATTGAAACGCGGCTAAACAAACAGCAGAAGTCCAGGCCCAGAACAAGAAGAAGAGGCGAGGATCTTGTTTGCGCGTTCGATATGCAAGTCGGTCAATCATGACAACGACTGATGTGCAGCTGGGATCTGTATTCCCCGTGAAGGACTACACCATACCCACGCCCGACGCCAGTCCCAATCTCGGCGTGCTCGCTTCTCCAGATGAACCCTTTGGAGGCTTCAATGTTCCAGAAACAGCAGCAGACGAAGCGGTACGAACAGCAAGGGCATGGAGCACCGCGACAAGATACCTGAGTACCGACCACCCGAGTAATGCATCTTCGCCTCGACAACGCGACATCGAGGCTTTCAGTGTACTGCTTGCCACCAACGAGCAACTAGTACTACTAGCAGACTGGTATCTCAACAGCATCTCCACCCGTTTCAGGGAGCATATACTCCCTGGTCTTGCACAGTGGCAAGCACCGATTGCTGTTTCCAGGGCCAATGATCTGATCAGCACTACCGCGCAGGTGCTCGGAGACGCGCAAGAGTCGTATCTCGAGCCACTGCTACGGCTTTCTTCGTCCTCGCGTAGCATCAGGTTCAGGGCAGCGATCGATGCGTTTCGCTCTCAAGTGGTCAGAAGATGGCACTCGCTGGTCTTGTACTCGCTGCCTCGCCAGCGTGTAATGAAGACGCTGGGAAGCGCTCTGTATCAGCACATGCGGACCGATCTCGGCATTTATAGCAACCCCGAAAAGTGTTTGAAGAACGACCGATGCCAATGCAGGATCAACTTCAAAGACTTCCCCCTGAAGGCACTCTATAGCGTGGGCTTGGGCGGTGATCTTGCTCAACGTGCTCTGGCACTCGCTACTCACCGGCTTCTCGATGGACCAGCTGTGGAAAGACAGTGCTTCCAAGTCGACTGGAGTGGGCAGAAGACTATTGTGCCACGTCTCAAGGCTTGGGTACAAGAGTGCTTCGCACCTTGTATCCAAAGTGCCATTGGTGCGCTCACAGGGTCGCAATTCCAGTTCACCAGCAACGATATCGAGCGCATGGCCGCGAATGCAGTGCTGAGCCTTGTCCGCAAACGCACCGAGACTCTATTCGATTACGTCAAAGTTTGGCCTGCTAGCAAGGGAGCGCTCCTCGACATCAAAGAGCAGATTATCACAGGATCCACGCTCGAGAAAGCTTCTTTGTGCACAGCATTCATCAAGCAGGTGCAACAACGCATTCTGCATGCGGGTGCAACCACTGTCGAAGTTCTGAGCATATACGTCAATGTTATACACGCTTTCAAATTGCTGGATGCGCGTGGCGTACTCCTCGACAAGGTCGCAGGCCCTCTTCGCAGCTATCTCAGATCACGAGACGACACCGTTAGTGTCATCGCTGCAAGCTTCCTTGCAGACATCGATGCGAATGGGAACTTGTCAGCAGAGGGCGACGACAAGGTGTGTGTTGATATTGCCAAAGCCGCCCAATCATCATCATTGGAAGATGCCCCAAGCGATCGAGGTCTCGACTGGGACGACATGGACTGGGTCCCTGATCCTATCGATGCCGGCTCCAATCACAAGTTCAACAAGTCAGAGGATGTACTATCATACATCTTGGGCCTCTTCGACCAAGAGGACTTCATCAAAGAAGTCACTAATGTGCTGGCACAACATCTTTTGCACGCTACCGATCCTGAATTTGCCAAAGAGACAAGGCTTGTTGAGCTTTTCAAGTCTCGATTTGATGCAAGTAAACTGCAGGCCGCAGAAGTCATGTTAAAGGATATGCGCGACTCTGTGATGTTGCAGAAGAGGATCTTACCTAGTCGTGGCCAGAAGTCGGTACCTACCCCTCGTGACATTCAGGCTGCTGTTCCCGACGAAGGCATCACTTTGCGCTCTTTGCACCAGCAATTTGAGGATCGAATGACTCAATCGCAATTCCTTGCGACTGTGAAGCTCACGACCAATCGCCGTGGTGACCTCTACTTTCCTAAGCGTGGTCGTTTGCCATCGGCTGCAAAAGAGCCAGCAGCAGACAAGGATGAATCAAATGCCCCGGACATTAGCTTCCGCATCCTTTCGAGTTTCTTCTGGCCGCAATTGCGTTCCAACAAGTTTGCACTCCCCAGCACATTTACAAATGATCTCGCGCATATCGACGGCAAATTCGCGCATTACAGTGGCCAGCGTCGCTTAGAGTGGCAACATGCACTGGGCCGAATGTCCATCACACTGGAACTCGAAGACCGCAAGCATCAAGAAGTAGACATTCCTGCCTGGCGCGTCAGCGTCATCAACGCCTTCTCATCCGACGAAGGGGATGCTGCAACAACACTCACAGCTTCACAGCTCGAAGACATGCTCCAAATGGACAACGAGCTCGTCTCCGACGCCCTATCCTTCTGGTCCAACAAACGTGTGCTCTACCAGCCCTCGCCAGCTGAGTACGCCGTCCTCGAGCGCCTCGACATGGACGTCGCGCCCACTGCGCCCGCTGCTGCTGAAGAAGAAGCTTTCTCGGCTGTCAAATCGCAAGACGCTGTTCTGCGAGAGAACGCCCCCATGTTCGAAATCTTCATCGCCAACATGCTGCGCAATAGTGGAGCGAAGGAGGTTGGTGGTATGATGGGAATCGCGAACATGTTGAAAATGGTGCTGCCTACTTTCACATATGGAGAGGAAGAAGTGCTGTTCCTGTTGGGCGAGATGGAGGCTAGGGGCGAAGTAACAAGGGATGGAGAGTCATGGAAGATTTCGAAGTGAGGTGTCCAAGTGGTGTTTGTTCTGTTGACTACAGGAATTGAGCTCGATGATACTGAATGCAGTTGACAGTTGGACTCAAACGACCACACCAATGAGAGCTATTACTACAGTATAGTATACATTGCGTTGTGGCAAGCTCCCCGGCTTCGTCTTCGACTCGTTGATGTTTTCTCAGACTCTCATGTTATGGCGTGTTAGGGTTGGGGTTATGGTAAGCATTTTCTTCTGGTGTTTCCGATATTAGAGGTTTATCAAGTTAGAATGCCATGCTACAGTGCTTCCAACCTTAGCATGTTCAACCCCGTCTACGAGGCACTTGAGTTGGGAATGTCAACAGGCTGAATGGGCGTAGTGAGCCGTTATGAATGTTGAGGTCCCATGACACCTCACACCAGCATGGATTCAAACCTGAGAGACACCCATGTTCCGCCACTCTCGTTATGCAAGAACACAGTTGGCACGATTGAAATCATTCGCATCGCATTCAATAACACCGTGATAACAATTTGTAAGACTGCAAAGCAAATGATCGTGAACGAGCCTATTAGCTCTCTGTTTTCGTGTTTTGTAATACTATATAATACACCCAAGCCATCAACACTGGCAATTAAAAGACATCGACTCCCGCTAGACGCAAATGATAATCTTCTCTCCTATCGTACGTAAACACAACCCTCCCCTTTCACACATCCCCTCTGACATGCAGTCTACAACGTCGATCTGTCTACCACCCACGACGCGCTTGGTAATCCTCTGCCATGTACCGTGCCACATCGCAGCCATACTACGGCTTGCCGGGCAACGGGACACTGCTCAAGAGGTTCACCAGCAGCGCGGGATCAAACCTCGTGGCGTTGTAGCTCGCGGCGTTGGGCAGAATGCTCAAGAGGTAAGTAACCTGTCTCGGCAACGCCGCGGGTTGCGGCGTACTCATCGGCATCTGTGACGCACCGCCAGGAACGAAGTTCTTCACTGCGAAGCCGCCGCTGCCGCTGCCAGGGTTGACGTTCATGCCGGTGTTTGTGGTAGGCACGTTGGCGGACATGCTTCCACCAGATGTAGCGATGCGTTTACCGGCTGCGCCCTTGATGGGTGACTCGCCACGCATGAACTTGCGTGAGGGAGTGTCAGCATCAGAATCATCGAGGCCACGCTTAGGCGATGAGATATAGGGACCATGAGGTCCGAGACGCATTTCGCCTGTAGGCGGGCTGGCCATTGCTGCGATACCACCTGGTGGAGGCTGCTGGGGAGGGAAAGCGCCAGGTGGTGGTCTTTGGCGGGTTTGGGTTGCAGAGATGACGATCTGAGCCTTTAGCGGGTCGAAAGCAGGCATCTCGAAGCGGTGGCCGAAGCGCAGGATCTCAGGCTCCAGGGGGAACATCTCGGACATGCGCTTCTCCAATTTGTGAATTTGCGCAAGGTCACCGTAGTTGGACTCGAAGCCGTGCATGTAGCCAAGCAATGGGCGACACTTCTCCTTCTGCACCTCTGGGGGAACCGATGCAGTGTTGAGGATCTTTGTCAGCGTGGTCTCGAACACTACCTTGGCGTTTGTAAGATCGTTGACAGAAACAAGGTGCTTGATGTATTCGAGCGCAAACATTTCGTCGACTGGGAAAAGCTTGAGGCCGCGCTCGAAGATCTTGGTCGCGGCATGGTCTCTGTAGCAGTGGTGCTCGAGCAGAGCAGAGACGACGTAGACATCGCTGGTTAGCGAGCCACGTGGTCTGGACTCTGCAAACACACCACGGAAGCCCTTCTTCGCCTGCTTGGGAGCGCCCTGGCCCTGGATGCGACGGAAAGCGCGCATCTTTGCGCACCAAACGGCTGAGATGATACGTTTGAGCAAGTCGCGATGGACATCGAAGCTTGCCTTGATTCCCTTCAGTTGCTCCTCCAGCTGATCCTTGCGCGATTTCGGCTTCTCGTCTTCGTCCATGTCGTCGTTGTTCTCATCGTCCTGGTTATCTTGCTCCTCTTCCGGTGTCAGGTTGGCGAAATGCTCTTGAACGCCTTCCTGGACCCTCTTTTCGCGTTCATCATAAGTTTTCTTGAGTGAATAGAGAGCTGTGAGACTGATTTCGTAGACCGCGTCAAGCTTGGTGCCGTTCTGAATGATGATTTCTTCCGAGGAGCCTGCGGGCAGTGCGGCTTCGACACGGTCGGCCTTCTTCAGCACTAACAAGACCGATTCCGGGTTGGCGGCAATTCCCTCGTCCAAGAATTTTTCACCTTCTTCAATCATGTCATCCTTGCCTTGGTCAAAACACCAGACAGCAGCGTCATACCAGATGTTGGGGTAGAAGCGTAAAGACATAGTGGCCTGCTTCAGAACGAAAAGAACGCGTTTTCTGTATTGCACGCCGTCCTCTTCGTTCTGCAAGACCAGCTCATCCGCCTGCTCCCAGCGAATCCACTCTTGCCACTTCTCCACTTGGATACCGAATTCATCTTCACCCTCGCATCCATACACGGGAGGGAGCTTCGGTAGGCTAGATCTATCCAAGCCGGCCAGTCGGCTGTCCAATTGTGTCTTGGCGGACTTGGCTGTCATGTAAGAGGCACCCTGTTCGTTCAGGTTCTTCCTTCCAGCAACCCTGTTCTGTGAGGTCTCGAAAGTGTCATATTCCTTCCAGAGCTTGATGGTCTCTTCGTGAGGAATAGCAACAGCTCGTTGGTACGCCTTGCGTAGAAGATCAGACTTCTGCATGTCTTGCCAGCCAGCTCCCCCAACGGACCCGGGACCGGATTTGATAAACTCGATGTACTCTTTCCACAGCTCACCTGCATCCGGGTCGATGCCAACCTTGTCAAGCACTACCTCGAAGACTTGAGAGAGGAGTGTGCGATTGCGCCCATCGGTGTCATTGATCAACGGGTTGCGACGACGACAGAAATTGAGGTAGAAGGTCCACATCTTTGTGTCCAGAACCTTGTTCAATGAGTTGCCAAGGATCTGCTCTACGCGGCCGTTCTCTCCGTTGTCTTGCTCCCAGTGCGCATACTCAAGCCAAACGCTCGCCTGCAAAAATATGTTAGTATTCTGTCCGAGTGTGACGCTGCAGATTGGTACATACCGCAGACGGGAAAACAGCAAGGAACCTCTCGTATACTTTGCGAGCATTATCTGGCTGGTCTTTCTCTTTGTAGTGAGCAATAAGTGTCATCCACGCGTCAGTGTCAGCCTTCGGGTCGTCTGCGATACGATCCTCAAGCTGACCGACTTTGTCGTGTGGAAGGCGATGCGCCAAAGGTGCTGACTGGGTAGTCTGAGAAGTGCTCGCGCCGTCAACAGGCTTAGGAGCTGGTGTGGGAGCAGCACTTGGCTGCACTGAGGGTGAGAGAACATCGCCTCGTTCTGCCGAAGCAGCCGAGACTTGGACAGCAGGGACAGGTATATCAGAAGTAACGCTAGACACAGGAGCAGAAAGAGATGCAGTTGTGGATGTAGCAACAGTAGTGGAGCCCGTGAGACCGTTGTTCTGTTGTGCAAAAGAAGCAGCGACAGCATCTGGCGTAGGTTCACTACCTAATGATAAGTCTTGTGCTTCCGACGTCGCAATAGCACCCAGCCCTGATTGTGCGCCGCGCGTGCCATTCAGTTGCGACGGCGCGGGTGTAGCATCTTCCTCGTCGTCACTCTCTTCTAGAATGAATCCTCCGACAGTTTTCGGCTGTGTGCTCTGTTCCGCGACATTGGGCGCGGCAGAGGGTGTGCGGCTGACCTGTTGTGAAGGCTGCGCCGAAGCGGTCGTTGAATGTGCTGGCGTTTCGTGTGGCGGCGTGGTATTTTCAAATCCTGGCTCGTATTCTTCCTCGTCATCATCGTCGGCAGTATTACCGCTCACCACAGCGGCTGGATCGTAGCTATCGTCATTGTCGTCCTCAGCATTGAAGGTGGGAGGGTCGAGCGGGTCGTACTCCTCCGCCATGATAACTTTGGGAATAGATAGTGCGCGCAAATACAGGGATGGTGAGCAAACAGAGAGGGATGGATGTTGGGAATGGTATGGCAGGTAATAAGCAAGTGAGTTGTGAGGTAGTTGGTGATGCCTGTTTGAAGTTGCTTTCTTGCGACCGAGAGCTTCAAACGCGCGCGCGAAGACCGAGACTAGCGCCGGGAAACATCCGTGTAGCCAAAGTACTGGGACTGGAGGCGAGCTCGACTTCACTCGCCGTAAGGAGACATCAGAACCACAATTGAAGCACCGACGTCACGTGGCAATACAGAAAGAATCAATCACTCAGATACAGCGTCAGCCGTGTGCCACTACCGTACGCCAATTTCG
The DNA here is from genome assembly GCA_035771495.1 of Cladosporium oxysporum. Taxonomy (NCBI): domain Eukaryota; kingdom Fungi; phylum Ascomycota; class Dothideomycetes; order Cladosporiales; family Cladosporiaceae; genus Cladosporium; species Cladosporium oxysporum. Next base: position 645,803 of record JAWNKS010000020.1, on the reverse strand, counting down.
ACTTCGACACCTCACTTGTCGACTATCGACATTCCTTACAAGCCACTTGTTGCCTCCGCCAAACAAAGCCCGCTGTTCTCGCACCTCTTCACTGGCGTTCGGAGGACAAATACTCGGAGAAGTCACATAGGTTCTGGAAGCCACGACATCATATCCATCGACTCTTATATTTCGTCCTCTGATCCGACCGTAGAGAACATTGGGAATTGCTAGATCACTGCACTGCCATCAACCCAACCGGAACTGCTCGCTAGTGCAGACCTTACATTCACACCATCATGGCGCAACGACGAAGCAGCATGCGTCTACCGCCATTCTTCCGAAGACTGTTCAAGTTTACATCGATGGACTTTGAGACTGTGCGTTGCTTGCAGGATATACATCTGCCTTGGATGTTGCTAACCCGAAACAGGCGGTATGGGAGATGACACAATTGATCATCGCACCTAAGAAGGTTTTCCGAAATATATACTACCATGTCAGTCTTAATGAAATCCCGCGAAAATTCCCCCACGAAAGCTGCTAATAAGATCCACAGAAACGTATGTTGCAACACGGTGCACAGCATTGTCCTTTGTCAAACTAACGATCAATCTTAGAAACCAAGAACTCGTACCACCGAGCGGACCCGGCCTTTACTTACCTCCTATCGCTTTTCTTCCTGATGACTGGCGTGGCCTGGGGATCGGCATACGCTGATGGCGTGGGTCCCACTATTCGGATCGCCTTGGTCTTTGTTCTCGGTCACTTCCTTGGAACTTCTCTGCTAGTTTCTACACTTATGTACTTCCTTGTTGGACGAGTCCTTGGCAAGCGAAAGCAAGGTCTCTTTGGACCGCCTACTAGTGGCGAAGAAGGGCTTGAGTTTGGGTACTGCTTCGATGTACGAGTCCCTATTCCTCACCCTTCCCGCACACAGCTTTACTGACCCGACCCTTAGGTCTCCATCCGAGCCTTCCTGCCACTCTGGGTCTTCCTCTATGTGCTGCAGTTCCTGTTCATGCCGCTCATCGCGCGCGACTACTGGGTGTCGAACTTCTTTGGGAACACCATGTACCTTTTAGCCTTCGGCTACTACTTCGTGATCACGTTCCTCGGCTACAACGGTACGTACCAGAAGCACATTCGAATTTACTTCGCCGCTAACGAAAACCATAGCTCTACCCTTCCTGAGCCGTACGGAAGTCCTTCTCGCCCCTATTCCGGTGCTGGTCATTCTCTGGTTCATCAGTTTGTTCACTTTTGACTGCGCCACCAGCCTGGCGCCAGTGCTATGGTGTGGTGTGAACCTTCGTAAAGCAGTGTGATCATCTAAATCCACAGAACGATCACCAAAACGTGCTGTTTGCGGCAACAGCGCACACGGGAATTGACAAATAGACAATTCATAAATGTAATATGTCACAGCGCATCAACATCTCATCTTTCAGACCTCTCACCCACTCACTCAGCATCTAAAGGACACACAGGCGGCACGTCACCAACCTGAATCCCACCCCTCTTCTTCAAATCCGAATCGTGGAACGGCGTCCTCAACCCGCCCTCGCTCTCGGGCACCGCCAGCCAAAGCCGCATCAAATGCCTCCTGACCCGCTCCCGTCCATTTTCATCAACGCTCCCGGCCGGCCAATCCTTGTACGCCGTCCTCGCGTGCAGCACGTGTCCGTTCGCAAGGAGCTGGATATCGCCCGGCTCCAGAATCATGTGCAACGCCAACGTTGCCGCCGTCTCATCGAGGATCTTCAACGCGTGCAATTGCGCCTCGCTCAGCGGGTGGATCACCGCGTCAGGCCCCGAGTTGTATCGGCCCAGCGAGGTGACGTTGTTGGGATCGAATTTGAGCCACACGCGGTCGCTGTCGCGCTCGGTGTACAACACGCTGGACACGTACCACGGATCCTGGCCCTCGCCGACCTCGCCCTTGCGGTCGAAGTACCAGTTGGGCGTGGCGAGGGTTTCGACGACGTCCGGGTGCTCGCGCTGCAGGGTGTTGTAGATGTGGTGGGTGGAGGCGATGTCGGACTCGCCGCCGGAAAGGGCCTTGGAGATGCAGAGGAGGCCGACGAGGTCTGCGCCATCGGTGTGGAAGTATTGTCTGGTGAGGTTTGAGTGTCAGTGTGGGCTGCGCTTTTCTTGAGGATGCTGATTTGGGTAGCGAACGTACTTGGCGTTGGTGCGGTAGATGCGCACTTTGTCCTTTTGCGTGGGATCTTCGCCGAGGTCTTTGACGTGGCCTAGGACGTGGCCACGGCCGTTTTGGCTGCGAACCATTTAGCTCTTCGATCTCCCGGATTGACAGCCGATCGATCATTCTTGATCAACCTACCTGACAAAGTACCCAAAGTAGGCACCGAGTCCCATATATCTGCACAGAAGGTCAGCGTCCGCCCACAAGGACACAACCACTTTGCCACTGCAAGCAGGAGAATCGAACTTACGCAGTCGCCGACTTCTGCAACCCCCACTCCTGCACCGGAATCCCCTTGAACAGAATGAACCCTTTGCCATCCAGAACTTCCCTCCTAACCGTCCCAAAGAACCGCTCAAGCGTAGGCAAAGGGAACAGATCCTAATCATCCCACAACAACATCAAGTCAGCAAGTATTACACATCAACAACAATAAACAGCCCTGCCACATACACCCCTCCCAGACCAAGGAAAAAGGAATAGACAACAACCAACCTTCGCCATAGCAGTCAACGGCCGTCCCCCTCTGATAAATTCATCCGCCGCAGCCCCCAGCTCCGCAATCTCCTCTTTACTAAACACATGCGTCCACCGCTCCGGGTGGTCGCGGTAGTCCTCAGCCCTCCACACCGTCGGGCCGGAAATCTCCTTTGGGAATTGCGAAGGAGGCGTGAGCTGGGAGTAGATTGGGTTGTGCTGGCCGGAGGTCTTGAGGCCGTCGGGGAAGAGGGACTTGGGGGCTGCGTTATTGAAGGGGATGGTTGAGGTGGCCATTGTGGCTGGTGTCAGAGTGTTCGTTCGATGATGATGATGATGATGATGATGTTGTTGTTTGTTGTTGGTGGTTTCACTGTGGATTCCTTCCTTCGGAAAATCGATCTTCCTAGATGTATCTTCTTTTCGTGCGTGATTGCGTAAAATGTCGTCCTGCTGTAGGGACCGTGGCAGCAGTGACCGTTCCGGGATTCAAAAGTCAAGTCAAGCAGGGCAAAAGTAGGTATCTTAATCTTTCACAATCAAGAGCCGAAAGTGTACAGCGCAGCACACCAAAAGGTAGTTACGAAACCTAGAAGAAACAAAAAGAAACCGATTAAAGCATTGAGCTATACGTACTGCTCCCCGCCCTCCTCCAAAAATCAATAAGCCGACATACGGGAGAGCTGGGTAATGCGATCCTCGAGGAGCATGGCGTGCTCGCTCGCAACCCCACTTTTCTCGGCTACACTCGCCAATCATCGAATCCAAAGATAGAGCATCACCAGGATAAGACCCTCCTGAGCAAGAACAAAGGGTCGACGCCTTATTGATCTAGTCGCCGCGTGGGGGCGCAGTGTTTATCGATGGAAGATGTGTCGTGATTGCATGGTTGATAGTCTTGATACCAGTCTTGTGTCGTCAAGGGTGAGGCTGATTCATTGATTGCTATAATGGTTGCCAGGCCCATAGTTCGGCGAACGCAATACTCGAGGACTCGGACTCGGGAAAAAGAGAAGAGAGGAGAAGAGCAGGGAGAGCGAACATTGGTCTCGACAGTCGTTTTTGCAATTTCGTATTCTACAATGCGTATACAATTGGGGGCCCAAAGATGATCTGTCTGTCTAGGCAAAAAAGTGGACATTTTCAAAAGACAGGTGTCGCCCTCTCTCGACATGTCCCACGCTCGCTAAAAAGGTCGATTCCAAGAACTATCAATCAGTCTTTCATTGCCATAGCATGTAAACCGCACAACAGGCCCAAGCTGGTCTTGTCGCAGTTTGGCAGCATCAATGCGCCGATGACTGCATGGCCGAAGGGTGCACCATCCCATTTCTCGGATACGCTCTCAGTGTCCTTGTCTTTGACCTCGTTTGATGCAGCGTCGAGAACGGCGGCGCCATTAACGAATCCACGTGCGAGAGCGCGTGAGGTACCCGCCTTCTCAGCCAGACGCTTCATCATCATCAAAGCCCGGTAAGAGATAAGGCGGAAGCTCTCCACATCCCAACCCATGGGTGGAGGGCCCTTGGCAGCTGCTGTGACAGGTCGAGGAGGCTGTTCGACAGAAAGAAGAGACGCAAGACTGAGCAGACTACTGGCCCATCCATCATCGCTGTCGAGCCAAGCACGGGCAAGGTCTGAAGCGTTGCTGGGCGCGAGAGTTGTGAGGATATCGGCCGCAAGCATACCTTGTGTGAGATATGCTTTTCGTGCTTCGACAATGCGTAGTTGAGTCGTGTTGGTTGTGGATCCTTTTGAGCGATCGGGAAGGACTGATATTGCGAGGGCGAATGCTCGTGTTAGGAGGTCGAGTGGCGATTCAGAGGATGCAAGAGAGGAGGATGGCGCCGTGAAGATACTTTTGTACAGGACGCGGTTTGGATCTTGTCGGGCGAGAAGCTTGGCCAGGCAGTCCACTGCGGGTGGCAGGTAGCGGTGCACCGAAGGTACGAAACTTGGGAATACCAGTTTTGAAGTGCTTTCGGTGTAGCTGGGACTTGGCTGTGGCGCGAAGGCGAGCAGGAAATGAAGAACATGCAGAGCGTCGTCTCGAGTCGCCAGCTCCAGACTCTGTGTGATATTAGAAAGGAAAATGATCATGTCTTTGTAGAAATCCTGGGTATTGTAATACGTCCGAAGCAGCATGTTGCGTGTTCCCAAGAGGCGGATGGTGTTACTGAGCCATTTCATGAGAGTGTCTGTCGTGAGAAGTCGGTGGTTGTGTTCGTAGAAGGAGAAGTTGCGGAGTACAACGGTCACAGCAAGCAGTTTGTCGGCAGCGCGATCCAGCTCGTATGCTTGTGTGCCAAATGCAGGAACATCCTGAAGCGCCTCTGCCTCAATCCGGGATCCACGCATGATGTCCTCGTAGGACGGTAGGTCCAGAGCATCCGACACTTCGGCGGCTTCATCAGACAGCAAATCTAATTGCTCGTCCGCGCAATCGATCAAGACGTCGATCAAGTCGTTGCATTTTTCTAGCTCGAACGACACACGCTGGTCCATGGATATTATAGCCAGAGCATCCAGGGCATATCGTACTTCTGAGTGGATTCCGGAAGCGAGACTGAGAGTTATTGCCTGGGTGTCGATGGTACCCATCTCGTCTACCGTTGGCATCTGCGGCATATGCCGTTGGATGTGAGTGCCGAGTTCCGAGAGCGTAGGGATGTCATAGCCACCATCCAGATTGACATGCCGTGCTTGTGGTACATAATTGGTACTTTGAGGCTCTTCCATCTTCATGACCGGTCCACCAAGTTCCTGTTTGACAGACGGCGATCTTGTAACCTTTGGAACCGGCGAAGGTGCAGCGATTCCCGGTACCGCGGTTTGAGGAGCCACGGATTCAGCCTTTTTCACTTGCATGCTGCTGTTTCGTCGGTGTGCAATGGTTCCTACCATTGACTGCTGCTGTGGTGTTGTCATGCCATTCTGTTGGACAAGTGGAGTATGGGGCTGCACGGGTGTTTGTTGTGGCTGGACTTGGTTCTGCTGGCCTTGTGGGAACTGGCCAAATTGGTTTGGTTGCTGTCCCGGAGGCTGCATTGGCTTTGTAGGTGAAGCTTGGGGTGGAGGACCGAACCCAGCCATTTGATGTGCTTGCTGTCGTGCTTGCTCTTGCTTTTGCGACGCGCGTGCTTGCATCCATGCTCTCTCATACATCATGATCGAGTTGAAGTAGATTTGTTTCAGCTGCTCTGCCGCGGACTCGTAGCCTGGACCTATAAGGCCTAGCTTGTTGGCCACTGCAGGCCATTGGTTGTTCTGTTCCACAGACGCAGATCCATTAGCAGAGATCACCACCTGCCAAAGCATGTAGAGATCCACATGTTTCTGACCGATGACAGGGTTGGGATTCAATTGACGGCCCTGACTCATGCAATACTGATTGCACTGAGTCAAGAATGCTTTTCGCTTCATCTGCTGCTGCACCATCATTGGATTGGGCGCTTGACCTCCCGCGCCATTCATCATTTGCCCACCCTGTTGCTGTTGCTGCGCTCCGGGGTTGTACATCGCGTTTGGCTGGCCCGGTTGGCCACTCATGGGGCGTTGCGGCGCGACTCCGCCATTGGCGCGCATCTGCTGCTGTTGCTGCATGAGGCGCATTTGATACTGTCTTTGCGCCATCTGTGACTGAGACATGGCGGCCATGTTGTTTCCCTGCGCACCCATCTGGTTTTGCATACCCTGCATCTGCTGCATGTTCTGGTTCGCGCCATATTGCGCGTTGTAGCCGCCCATCTGGTTTTGCTGCGGTGTCATGGCGTTGGGCTGCGACTGGGGCTGGCCCTGCGTGGGCGACATTTGCGACGCGTAACCTCCCTGTTGTTGCTGCTGCTGACCGGGGAAGGGACTCGGCGACGCGTTTTGCATGCGCGACTGCTGTGAGGGCTGCGAGGGCTGGCGGAACTGCTGGTTCTGCATTGTGGGTGACGGGGTGGCTTGAGCGGAGCCTGGCTGCTGCTGCAGATGCGCGTAGGGAGTCGGCTGCTGAGGGAACTGCTGGCCGGGTTGCTGGCCCGGGTACTGGCCATAGCTGGGAGTCTGCGAGCGCGAGACCTGGGAGGTGGGTGGAGGCGGCGAGCCAGCGGTGCCATCGTGCTGGCGCTTCTGCGGGACGACGGAGCCTGGTTGGAAGGTCTGGTTGTTGAAGGACTGCGCGTTGGGCTGGCCACCGAGGCCGCCGTTCTGGAGGCCAGGCTGGAAGGGCGAGTTGGGCTGGGGTTGGAGGTCGAAGTGCTGCTGGGGGTTGGCGAGGCCTTGGGCGTGGTTGGCGTAGAGTTGGGAGGGGTTAATCTGAGTCGGGGTGCCTTGAGGGAACATGTCGGCGTGGGCAGAGGGCTGCCATTGATTCATGATGCGATCATGCGCCTGCGCGCAATGGAGGAAGTCAGCCTACGGTCGGACACGCGCAGCAGCAGCAGGAGCGAGCGACGAGTGGGTGGGTGGGATGCGCGCGCACGGCAGGCACGTGAAGGCACATGCTGGGTGCGCGCGGTGTATGGGGAGTGGTGATGATGACGACGATGCGAAAGAGAGCGAGAGATGCTTACCGGTATGGACTCGCTTCAGCAACAGATGTTTGGACGCGCGATCGGGCCGTGGTCGATGGGTTATCACGCGTAGCTGCTGCTGGCTGGCTGAGGAGAGGCAGAGGACGAGGCTTGCTTGGCATTCTCCGGCAGTCGCTCGCACCCGCTGGCGCAGCTGAGAGAGCATCATGGTGCCGTGGTATACAGCAAAGAAACAGGACGGCGGGAGGAGTAAACAGTCTACAGAGCACATACATACACACATACACACCAAGAGGCCACAGGTATGCGGCTCTTGCGACAAAGAGCTGCGGAGCTCTCGTCACCGCCGCCGCCAGCGAGATCCAACCGCGGCCGTTCGTTCGCACAGGGACTGGATGCCCGGAATCTGCTGCTGCTGCTCGAGTGCACGGGCGCTATCATGTCATCACAATGTACAACCCACAATCCCCCTTCATGCGCCTGCATGTGCCCATCCGCGAGGAATGCTGTGAGATCGGCCGTGTCTGCTTTGGCTGTGCGAGTGTGCTGTCGTTGCCTCTGTTTTCCCATCTCCTCACACCTCCTCTGTCCGCTGAGAGGTGGAGGAGCAACAACGAAGCCAGGCAGAACGTCGCAGGTGGCGGACCATCATCATTCCAAGATTACTTGCACGCCTCGCCCCACCTCTTCTCTATACACTTTGATTATTACTACCTTATCTGTCCCTCCTCTCTCTTCCCCTCTTGCTAGTCTGTCTTTCCCTGCTCGTCACGCGGGCCATGTTTGTGTTGCCAACCATTCGAAGTCGACTTCCTCCCTCCAAGTGATCTGCCAAGCGTGGCGGTCTAAGCGAGGAGGGATCCAGGTCACGCATCGATACCGCGTAAAGCTGACACGCTCTTTTCTTGTGTGAGATATTTGTTTATGCGACGGAGGATATGCACTTTGTCTAGCAGTACATCAACTCTATCCCCTTCCCAGCTTTGAGATCGTCAAGAAAAGCCATTGCTTCACCATCCCGGGCCGACTGCTCGACGTCGGCAGCCTGACGGGCAATCTTCAACCCTGTCGCCGGAGGACGAAACCGGGTGTCTGCGGAACCTACTACTAAACACCACCATGTCTTGCCCTTATTGCAAATCTCCAGACCCAGTTGCTTGAATTTATACCATTTTTCCTGCGAAATCGTGGGATCTCGCACTCGCATATGTGGAAACACTAGCACCAGGCTTCCCTGCTTGAGACGCCGTCCAGGACTCCAGCTGCTACAGCCTGGCTTGTAAGCATCAACTGGTCCATCACGAAAATTAGCTGAATACATGTCGCGTTACTATCGTCATGAGTAGGTATAGATTTCGAAAACGGTTCATTTCTGATATTGGGACATCTCAGAGCCCATTTTCGCAGATACGTAGCGAATGCACCAGCGACCGAGACAAGCCTTCTTAACTATCGACACTACAAGCGACGGCAACCTTTTCTTGCAGCAGAAATGCCATGGCAAACAATGCGACAAAAAGGCTCCAGTCTCCATCAGAGGTGCGCTAGAGCCACACTCTGTGTGCTAATCCATCACGCTGCTGAGACGGTGATCGGAAGTCGAGTTATTGTATGCGGGGAAATGTCAATATTCAACAATGTGTTCGTGCAATAGATACACGAGAGTTCGTTCATACGCGACAAAACGCGCTCAAGATCCCGTAGTGGCGTTCGAGTCGGGTTACACAACATGGAGGCAAACTTGCCGATGCAGACCCCGGTCTTTGGGAGACGTTGACGAGAACGTAGGTTCGTGTTCCAAGGATCGATTATATACGACTACACACCACGTAAGATTTCCAAAGACTGCAATTGTTCGATATTCGCCATGTCAGAATCATGAGCCCAACTGTCATGCTGACTTGACTTCACCTCACCTCACTGTACTTCCACTCTTGACATCGGATCTCCCTATCCCTCCCTCACTACAGCTGATCGTCCACATCGCACGCAACATCAAATCGCACTTCACTCTGTCGTCGCTCACTTCCGCCACCCAGCCCCTCAAAATGCAATGATCAAGCCCGTCACATGTCAGCGCAGGTGTCGAGTCAATTTAAACCTCCTTGCTCCCGCACAATTTTTGTCTTGCGGTCTCCCAACTTCTCTTCCACTTCCCACAGTGCGATCAACTTGCCTTCGCACAACAGCAACTTTGCACTGCGCCACTACCCACTTCCCAACAGTCTCAACACCCGACTGCCTCCTCCTAGCAGCCATGCCTCTCTCCGCAAAGCAGATGGAGTACCTTGCACTCGCTGTAAGTCCATGGGGCCACTGCAGATTATCTTGCATTTTGCATCAGCCAGCTAACGCACAACAACAGTGGCAGTGCTTCGAAACCGAGCCAAAGGTACACGCCGTCACCTTCCATTCCATCCTTTCACAACATCCTCGCCACTCGAACAACAAGCTAACACCCAAACGCTACCCAGATCGACTACAACAAGTTCGCCGCCGTCGCCGGCCTCAAGACCCCCGCCTCTGCCCGAGAGCTCATGCGCGTCACCAAAAACAAGCTGAGAGACGAGTGCGTGCTTCTCACCCCGGAGTCTATACACCATCTAAACTAGAGACCATCCCGCTGACACAATCAACCTCACCAGGTACGGCGCTCTCTCTTCCGGCTTGCAAACCAGCAACGGGGCCACGACCCCCAAAGACGCCCACCAAGAACGGCTCCGCCACGCCGAAAGCTGCTGCCACGCCTGCTTCGAGGAAGAGGGCGAGGAAATCGCCGGAAAAGTCGGTGGGACCCCAGGAGACTGATGACGATGAGGAGGGTCCTGTTGGGAAGAAGGCGAAGGCCGCATTTGCTGAGAATGGGGCCAAGCGCAAGGAGGTAAAGAGCGAGCCGCTGGCTGATGATGGTCAGGTTAGCGAGGCGGAGGCGGAGGTGAGCTTCTTCTAAGCGATGGTGCCTATTGAAGGGCTCTTTCTTCTGTGGCAATTCCAGGCGGGTTACCCGTGCCCTGGCAGCTGCAGTGGGAGAGACACGGGCCGGTTTCAAGAGAGCTGATGGTCATCTTGAGGATAGCCGTAAGGGGGATCTTGAAGCATTGTATACAGCTGGTGTGGTTGTTCTGGTTGCTCCGTTTGTTGTGGTTGCAGAGGCGGCAGTGGCTGTTGCTCCTGTTGCTGTTGCTGTTGTTGTTGTTGCTGCGGCTGTTGTTGAGCTGGAATTTTCTTGAATGTATTCTTGAAAGGCTTGATACGCGAACTACGCAGACGAGGCTTCATGATTTCATGCAGGTAGGCACCGGAGGCATTGAGGTTGAATCTCGCAACAACTTCGTTCCAATTTAAGATTCGATCCTCACCAAAGTCAGCGGTACTGAGATATTGCTCGATAGCATCGAGGTGCTCAGGAGTGATTTTGCGATGGTTGTTACGCTTGAGCTCGGAGTTCTTCTTCGTTCTTGGGTATGGGTTTTTTATCGCGTATTCGACCTGCTGGCGCGTGACTTTGAGCGCCTTTGCGACGGCTACTCTGGTCCATTTGAGATCGTGGTCCTCACAGCACTGGATGTATCCTAGCACCTTGTTCTTGCGAGGAGTGTCCAATGGCTTTCCAGGCGCGAGTTCAGGCTCCGGGTCTACGGATGCTGCGGCCATATTCGAAATGGTGTGAATGGGTCGTAGTAAATGCGAAGGGCAAGATGTAGACTTTGAATAATGGCGATGTGCCTCACCATGGGAGGCACGTTCATATGCGCCAGAGGTCGGAGTTTCACCTGATGTCAGCTGGTACGAAAGATGCGCGTCGTACTCACTTTTACCCGGAAGAGCTTGACCGGGGTGGTTTGCAACCGGGATGGTCCAGCAACTAGCGCATCGTGCACAAGCAGCCAATTGAAATGCGACTTCTCGCCCCAACTCCAGCTAGCTGTGTCGGGCAAACGTCATGATGCGAGGAAACATTTCACAAACCGCCATACCCAGAATAAATTGACAAGCTGGAGGCAAATTAGAGGCCACAAGATCTTAACGGACACGAATGATGAGATAATATGTCCACAAACAAAGCTGCCCTGAAAGCAGCCAAAGCCGCCCTCGACGCCGAAGACTACGAAACAGTCGTCACCCAGTCACAGATCGTACTTGCTTCGGATTCTTCAAATTACCCGGCGAGGCTATTCTTGGGACGAGCATTCGAGAAGCAGGGCAAGTTTGACAGTGCCGCTGAGACTTATCAGAAAGCAGCCGATTCCAAGCCGGACGAGGCGCAAGCATGGCTTGGTCTCTGCAGCGTGTATGAAGCCCAGGGTTCCAAGAAAGTCGACGAGTATATTGAGGCTGGTGTCCGTGTAGGCTCAATACATGCCAAAGCGGATGATGCTCACCGCTGCCAAACGGTTATTGACAAATTGGGCGTGTTTGTCAAGCAGCATGGAACCCCCGAACAGCGGAAGCGAGCTCTACGGGTGACACTACCTGGATCTCCGGTCTACGACTTCTTGGAAGGAAGATTGCCACATCCTACGCTTGGTTACACTCGGATTGCCGAGATTACTGAAGAGGAAGAAGCTCAGCGCATCAAGACGGAGATCAGCAACCGCCGAACTCGCATTGGAGCACGTGTTGGTCAGGTCACTACCGAGGTGAAGCGAGAAGTCTACACCAAAAGCGAACTGGAAGACTTGTATCAACAGATCATCAACTGGACAGTCGAGGATGAAATCCGTCGCGAGTATGAGGAGAAGCTGCTGCTCAGAGCTTACGAGGTTCTGCTGGTACTTCCAGCAGACCAGAAAGCAGTCAAATTGGATCAAGTCTTGAGCATTGCGGAAGGCATGGTCATCATCCACCACCCTTTCCAGACTGCATGGGATTTGGTGCTGGAGACACGGGACTTCGACAACCTGCAGGATCTCGATGCAAACATCTTGCGAGAGTACGTAAGCCTATTCGCGGATAGTGGGCTTGGCCGCATCCTGAAGGCATGGCTCAGTAGCGAACTTTGCCCTTTCCCTCCACCAAAGAAGTCAGAAGGCGAAACCTCGGAGAACGACGAAGAGCCTGAGATTTTGACGGCCGAAGACCGCCTAGCTATGATGACTGAAGGAGTCAGCAAGGCCGAAAACTCGCCGTTTGCCTATAGATTGGCTTGCGACTACTTCTTGTACCTTGAGGAGAACGAAACAGTTGTTGAGACATCGCGAGCAGGTTTGCAGGTACTTTCTGTGCAATCCACAAAGCTCAGCCTGAGTTTGCAGAATACGAGGGATGCTCTAAACAGCGTTCTTGGCACTGCTCTTGTGCACTACCAAGCCCCGAGAAATCATGCCGAAGCGAAACGACTTTTCGAAGACATTCTCCAGCGCAAGCCCAAACTCACACCGGCTCTGATTGGTCTCGGTCTGATCTTCGAAGAGATCGAGAACTATGGAGCTGCTATTGACTTCCTGCAGCAGGCTTTGGGCGAGGACCCAAGTAACGTACGAGTGGGGACTGAGCTTGCATGGTGCAAGGCTTTGAACGGAGACAACGTCACAGCGAAAGATGAACTCGAAAGTTACCTTCCAAATCTGAAGACGGACGATCCTCGTGCGAGAGATCTTCGAGCACAATGCCTGTACCGTATTGGTATTTGTATGTGGAACCTGGACGACTCCAAGACTGCTCGAAAAGATCGCAATGGCGCTTATGCTCGTTTCCTTTCCGCCATCAAAACCAACGTCAACTTTGCACCCGCGTACACGAGTCTTGGCCACTACTACGAGCTGTACGCGAAAGACAAAAAGCGTGCTAGACAGTGCTTCCAAAAGGCCTTCGAGCTCTCACCAGCCGAGACAGATGCGGCTGAGCGCCTCGCCCACTCATTTGCCAATCGCGGTGAGTGGGAAATTGTTGAGGTCATTTCGCAGCGCGTCATTGATTCTGGCAGAGCGAGGCCACCGCCCGGTTCTAAGAGAAAGGGTTTGAGCTGGCCTTACTCTGCCCTCGGCGTAGTGCAGATGAACAAGCAGGAGTATCAGCAAGCGATCGTGTCCTTCCTTGCTGCCCTTCGCATTAGTCCAGATGACTACCAGTCGTACGTTGGGCTGGGTGAGAGCTACCACAATTCCGGTCGCTACAACTCCGCCAGCCGGACCTTCAACTATGCTCTTGAGCCGCACGAGGAAGGCAAAATGAAGGTGACTGGTGAGACTTGGTTCGCCAAGTACATGCTCGCCAATGTTCACAGAGAGCTCGGCGAGTATCAAGAAGCCACAGACGGTCTTCAAGCCGTGCTCAAGGAGCGCCCGACCGAGTTTGGAGTTCTTGTCTCGCTCCTTCAAACCTTCGTTGAGCGTGCATGGCACTGCGTGGAGACTGGACTCTTCGGTCAAGCCATCGAGAACTGTAACCAAGCCATCGCGACTGCTATGACCGTGGCTAAAGACAACCCTCAAGCCTTTAACCTCTGGAAGTCCGTCGGAGATGCTTGTGTCACGTTCTCGTGGGTGCTGTCCGGTAGCGATAGGTTCCCCCTCGCTGAGTTGAGCTCCTTGCTCGACACCGACAACCATGATGAAGTGCTCTCACAGCTGTCTGACATTGATGATATCCGCTCCAGCAGTCTTGCTGCGAGCCAAGAGAATGGTGGATCGTCAGATGCTCCTTTGCCCCTGCCACTAATCGCTGGTGTGCTATCATACAAGCGTGCGATCTACTCGGCTGCCCATGACATCCATGCTCAAGCTGTGGCATGGTACAACCTCGGATGGGCAGAGCACCGTGCTTTCTCGCTCAGTGATGGCAAGTCAGGAAAGAAGTATCTCAAAGCGGCCGTTCGCTGCTTCAAACGGGCCATCGAGTTGGAAGCAGGAAATGCAGAGTTCTGGAACGCTCTCGGTGTGGTCACCACCACCTTGAACCCTCAAGTCGCGCAACACTCTTTCGTCCGTTCGTTACATCTCAACGAGCTCAACGCTAAGGTCTGGACCAACCTGGGAGTATTATACACTCTACAAAACGATTACGAACTTGCACACCAGGCATTCGGCCGTGGACAATCTACAGACCCTGATTACGCCCACGCTTGGGTTGGCGAGGGTCTCATCGCATTGATGACAGGAGACACCAAGGAAGCTCTCAACCACTTCACGCATGCGTTCGAAATTTCTGACTCTGTCTCCACGATCACAAAACGGCAATACGCTTTGTCAACTTTCGATCACCTGCTGACGTCGCCGACTACCTCCAACAACTTGACTGCGCTTATCGAGCCTCTCTTTGCTTTGGAGCAGTTACGTGCCCAAGCCCCGAAGGATCTTCCTTACAAACATCTGTCCGCCCTCTTCCTGGAACGCGTAGGCAATATCCAGGACGCAACTCAGGCACTGACAGAACTCTGCTCCAGCGCAGAAGCAGAGTACGAGTCTTCCGAATCAGACGCGGCGCTGGCCCGCTTTGCGCATGCTAAAGCAGACATCGCACGTTGCCAGCTTGCTGTGCACAATCACGCCGAAGCACTCGAAAACGCCAACACCGCACTAGATCTCTCTGCTGACGCCGATGGAAGTGGTCTCGACGCGGAAGCCAGGCGGAAGCTCCGTCTGTCCGCCCACTTGACAGCTGGTCTCGCGGCACACTATCTCAAGCAAGACAGCGATGCCATCACCATGTTCCGCAGCGCACTCGAAGAAAGCTCGAACAACCCCGACGTCGTGTGCCTGCTTGTTCAAGTCCTCTGGGCCCACGGCGGAAGCGACGAAAAAGCCGCCGCTCGCGAGCAGCTCTTCGAGTGCGTCGAAGCCAACTCCGAGCACGCCGGTGTAATGACCCTGCTCGGCGCCATCGCGGCTCTCGACGACGATACCGAGACCGCGAGTGCCGTGCACGATGATCTGCTCGCTCTCCGCACAAAAGCAGACCTACAGCCCGCAGAGCAGACGCAGATCGAGTCTCTCCTCCTCGCTCTCGCGTCTCTGAATCCAGCTTCAGAGGAGGAGGACACCGTACTTGCAGCAGCCCAGACCGCAGCCCTTCTCAACCCTGAGCGGTCCCACGCTTGGACCCAATTGGCACAGCTCTCAGGCGACGCTTACGCTGCCGAGATGGCGCTGCAAACCGCGCAGAAAGCCGTGCCGCCGAACGGCGATGCGGATGCGACTGAGCTCGCGCATGCATTCGTAGGCGTGGGAACCGTCGCCGATGCGCAGCGCGCGATGGTCTTGGCGCCTTGGGAGGCGGTTGGATGGGAGGTCATGGCGGAAGCGCTGGGTTGATTGACGATGTGTGATCTGAAAGATATTCTGGACTGGTAGAAGTTGCGACTGAGTCGTAGCCAGAGATGTCGAGAGTCGACCAAGGAAAAAGCTAAATTTGAATGACTACATGTAGTCAAGGATATATACACATGTAACATCATGTCTGACTTCAGGACCTTGATATCCTATTACTGCTTTCCCAGTTCCCACATCGTTGCGTCCGTTGAGACCCTACAATTACGTCGACCATGTACATAGTCACATCATGTAGCACAGCAGAAAAGCCGTCGAAGAAGGTACAAAAAGCCGCCAGCACTTCTGAGACGCAGCACAATACTTCGTGCCGAATACCTCATCACCACTCGATTGAAGAGGCGCACGGAGACCATACCTAAGACCTCTAACACGTAACTCGATCGGTAAGGGAAAAGCGTAGCCAGAGACGCCTCAAAGATTTCATAACCTCAGAAAATATTCTACAATCGGAAAGTCTGGTATCTGTCTGCTTGCTAACAATCGCTCTCTCAATTCAATGCAGTTCATCAAGCGTCCTGATCAGACGCATCTTCCACCTCCACCGCTTTGCCCTTACCCTTGCCCGCGTACGCTTCCGAATTCTCTGGCTGGGAGTGCTCCTCTGCATCTGCTTCCGCTGTAGGCTGTGCGGGTTCGCTGGCGGATTGCTCGCCGAAGCTCCAGCTGCCTGAGTTCCATGGGACGTTTGCGGGCGCTGCTGGGCTTGTTGCGATTGGGTCTGGGTGTTGGGTCCGTGTTGGTGTGGGGGATTGAATCTCTGGTTGAGCTGGTGCAGCCTGCGTAGTTTGCGCCGGTGCGGTCGGCACGAAGAGCGGTGAACCTCTCTCGTCTGTTGGTCCGGTAGCAGAGGGTTCTGCAGGCGGAGGTGGAGAGGTTTGTGCATTCTGCCGTGCCTCTGGTGATTCATCAGGTCTCGGTTGCGTGGTCGCCGGCGCTGGCGCTGCTGCGCTGCTAGGCTCTGGTGCGATGGGTTGCGAGCTGGTAGCTGTAGGTATTGAGGGATTTGCGGTACTCTCTTGTCTCTGAAGAGGCATCAATGTCCAACCTTCTGGCAAAACCATTCCCGGTGGTAGGTTCGCATGTCCGTTAGTCATCACTCGTTCTGCAGCACCGCGCAGAAGTTCCTGACTTGGTGCGAACGGTGCTTGATGCTGCATTCCAATGCCTGCGGGGGTAGGTTGCTGTGCTTGCACATATTGTGCTCTCAGCCTGGCCATTTCGGCCTCCATGACCCTGAGTAGGGCGACCTGTTGCTGCTCCAGCTGTAGGTTCTGAGCATCTTGCAAGATTCGTTGTTCGATCTGCATAAGCTGCACCTGGGTCGGCACCGGAGCCCTGGCAGCCTGCATAATAGGAAAGCCGGTGACCGGAATATTTGGGAGACCACCATGAGCCTGCGGAAGATAAGGATCCTGCAGGCCAAGGTGATTTGGACCTTGCTGTGCTGCTGCTGGCTGAGCAGCCGCCTGATTATTCTGTGCTTGCGGGTTGCGTATTTGATTGACGATATTGTCCATCTGTCCCGCAGCACCGTTTGCGAACCCAATTCTAACGGGTCCAAGATTGAAGAACCTAGCTCTAACAGGAGGTTGGCCGTTTGGTGGGTGTGCTGGTTGAGCGCCCGGAGCAGCAGGGTTGATATTGCCTGGAGCTGCTCCAGCTGGTGCTTGTGCATTTGGCGGCGGTGTAGCAATGACAGGTCTACGACACGTCGGGCACATCTGTTGTCGCTCGAGCCATGACTTCAAGCACCTCAAGTGAAGGATATGACCGCATGGTAGCTTCTTTGCACGCAAGCCCTCGTCTCGTCGGATGTGTGCAGGCGTCGGTGTAGGTGCAGGCTGACCTTCAGCAGGCTGAGCTTGCGCGTTGGGTTGTGGCTGCTCCCAAGCAAACATGTTCTCTCTGCAAATGATGCAAGCATCGCCCTGGATCTCCTCCGTTGTTGCATCTGGGTAGCGCGTGTTCATGTCGCTGGTAGCTCTGCGGTATTGCAAGAAGTCGGACACACGTTTTGTGAACGATGCAAATGTCAAATAGACGTCGCGCATGATATGCATCGGCAGTCCGTTGAATGTGATGCTGACGACCAGGAAGACCACGTAGATCAACAATTTGATAAAGTCGGTTGTAACTTCCAGACCAAAGAGCCAGCGTCGCTTATCCTCCCAGCCAGGAATATCCACCTCATTCTCATCGACCTCAATCGGCTCATCGTCAACAGGAGATGCCGGCGCTGGTCTTCCATCCTCCGTCTCATTTTGTCTTGCCTCAGCTCTTTCTGCCCTGATTTCAAGCTTCCGCGCCTCAATTGCTTCATGTGTTTGCTGCTTGACCACCTGGATCTCTGCCACCGCCAGGCAGTACCGCAACAGTGTGAACGACGAGAGAACGATCTGAATCGTAAACTCAAACGTAAAGATAACCATCATTCCCGGTCGCGGGTTTGCCAGGACTGTGTCGACGCAGTACCAGGCCATCCAGATGTTGAACAGAACGCTGACAGCAAGACTGGTCGCAAGTCGCCCATGGAAAAGCCTCGGATTCGCAGGTGGTTGTTGTTCCAAGATGTCCACTCTCCCCTCGCCTATCCAGCCCCAGACCTTGCCTGCGAGCAAGAGCACGAACATGGTCAATAGCCAGCCACCGACATCCTCCCTAAAGCTCGGCATAGCCAACAAAGTATCGAGCACGGCATACCAGGCTTTTTCGCTAAGGTGTTCGACCTCGATAGGCCGGAGGGGTCCGTAGAGCGCTCGCTGGAGCGCAAACATGAAAGCGCATGCTCCGACTAGTAAAAGGTTGGTGAGGATGAGGAGGCAGGCATTCGATTGTGAGAGGTAGACTGTAGCGCTGTAGAAGTTGGGCCGCTCGTGGAAGGCCTTGAGCAGGCATGCCGCTGCCGCCGCAGTGGAGGCACCGGCGTAGTAAGCAAGTCGCATTGTGCTGGTGTTGTGTGGTTGGACGACGAAGTGTCAAAGAGGGTTGGGAAGGTTGGCGGGAACGTCCATGGCCCGACGGTCAGTCAAGAGGTCGGAGTGGTCGTGGTTGTGGGTGGGATTGTGTTGCGTTTGTAGATAGATGTATGTATGTGGACAGCTGGTCCAAGGTCGCGCCGGCAGCTATGCGGAGTGAGGATGACGCCAGCACAACGCCAACTTCGACCACCCGCAGTGAACAAAGCGTGCATAAAAACATTCACCGTGCTATGAAAGGACGATATGAAATACTGTTATATATCATCGGCATGAAGGTGTCATGCCTGAGAGTAATTTGTCATATTCGCTTTACTAATGAAAGTAATGGGTACAGAATATATGGATCTTATAACGCTCATGCTAATGCCTTTTCTGAGATAAACCTCGCGCTCCTTGCTATTTGATACAAGCTTGTAATATATCAGAGCCATTGCATGTAGCCTAGTAGTCACACCGTTATACTCTCGCCGTTCACTTCATGTATCGGCGTCGCGACAACAGCTGCGATACACCGCCATAACCCCTCAAGGCAGCCAGATAGTACACAACACCAAAGAGCGCTCCACCCAAGTGAGCACTGCGACCGATGTTATCGTCGCTGTTGAGCCAGAACAAGTCCCACGCAAAATATGCCCCAGTCATCACAAACATCGGCACGTGGACCGGCACAAATAGGAAGCCAATTGGCACGAACGGGGCAAGCATTGTTGCTGCCGACGAAACGCCCATCACCACGCCGGAGAAACCCAGAGCGACCTGCCTAGTGGCAGCAAGAGCATGTTCTCCCCATGGGCCCCAGCGTTTGTCGCGTCCTTGAGGTTGCTTCTGGTATAGCCATGATGCGCTGCCCACTAGAGCGCTGCCCAGAGTCAAAGCCATCACGTGTACAGGGCCGACGCCGACACCGCCGGCGAAGCAAAGTACACCTGCAAACACGTTGAATGACCACATGTTGAAGAAGAGGTGCCCGAGATCCTTGTGTGAAAAGGCAGACGTGATCAGAGTCCAGTAGCGCTTTGCTTTGGCGTTGTACCAAGAGAGGGTAGCGTTGTTCATCAGGAGCTGTTGCAATTTAGAGTCCCGGGTTGTGTCGGCGTACACCCAGGTTCCGAAGACCGCAACATTCAGACCGATGATGGCGTTCACCATCAGCTTCGTAGAGCGAACGCGATTCGGTTGCCATCCTCCGTAGTGACGGATGGAGTTCATCGCCAATTGGTAAGAATTCATCGTAGGCTGTCCGGGCCGTTTCGGCGGGATGCTGGACAGGCGAGACT
This sequence comes from Cladosporium oxysporum, assembly GCA_035771495.1. Classification (NCBI taxonomy): domain Eukaryota; kingdom Fungi; phylum Ascomycota; class Dothideomycetes; order Cladosporiales; family Cladosporiaceae; genus Cladosporium; species Cladosporium oxysporum. The sequence goes on along the minus strand of JAWNKS010000020.1, from coordinate 626,093 downwards.
GTGGTGATGAAGTGAAGAAGCGCGACTGCTGCGATAGGGCAGGTTGACGAGGCAGAGTGCGTCTGATGAACAGTCCTGCAAGGGCGTGGCCACGATGTAGGGACTGCATTTTGTCGGTCGTGTGTGCAAGTGTCCTCTCGCCAATGCGACGTGGTAAGAAGAAGTCGTGGCAACGCGTCTTGCTGTGGTCGCCGGTGGGTTACAGGGATTGTAAAGCGTGTTGCCGTGTTGCATATGCAGTGTCACCTGAAGGACGCGGAAGCTGATGAGGAGAGAGGAGAGCGACTTTCACGGATCGCGAGCAGGAGTCTTCACTACCTAGATAGAAGCGGATGTGCTTTGACAACAAACCTCACACGAATGTCAAGTGAATATCACTCTATACCATGCGTGACAATTTCGAGGTCATTTCTATCTCTTCTTCAAATGTCGATGTGAAACTGGCCTTTTGCTAGCAATGCTTGGCGCCCCGGGCACTCAGACGAGCTTACAGTACAGCAACACCACCACGTTCATGGGCTGAAAACGCGCCAATTAATTCATCAAAGCACTACAGTCGATAGTTGCGGAATCTATGGCTGATACAGCTTTTCGATTTGCAAATGCTACACCGATGTGGCTGCTGGACATCTCAACCGATGAGAGACGGTCCGAGACTTTCAGTAGCTTTGTAACATGCATATAGAGCCTATCTATACCTTCTAATAAGCTGAATGCAGAGGCCCCAGGAGAATACTCGCAATCATCAAACTACCTTAGTCTTTAGGTCTCCTCTTCATAAACATTCGGCCCCAACGGTCCTTCAAACTCTAACAACTGCCCCAATGCACATCCAGAAAAGCTGACTTTCGGCTGCGCCTCATAAAAAGCATCAAAACGGGCTTCCATGGCATCCTTCAAATTTTCTACATTGCCTTGTGAGTGGAGATACTCCCAAGGCCTCGTGCAAACCTTCCCGCTGCAGCGTTTTAGAGTCAGGAGCAGGGTTTCCAATCTTTGCTGGAGGCGTTGAGGCTCCCAATCATACACTTGTGCATCTTGGTTGTCGTAGAGGTTGTAGAGCTGGTATGGGTCGGTCTGTTCCTGTTTGTCAGTACTGTAGTCACAAGGAACGAATGCGCGGATCGACTTACGTTCATTTCATACAGTTCGTGCTCATTGGTGCACCATACGGTGTACATCAAGTTATAACCTTCACCGATGACGCGGACTGTTTTGTAGGTGTTGTTGGCTCCTTGCACTGTAATGATATGTGAGCGGGGTAGATCGCGTTTGTACCAAATTGAGTTGAAACACACCCGAACCACCCGTATAAGTCGTAGGATCAGGAATGACTCCGTCCCCAGCGCTTCCAAAGACGCCTTCAAGTCCGCCATAGCCCCAGTATTCCACGTTAACATGCTCACTCTTGCTGCGGCCATCAGAACCGAACAAGGGCATGGCTTCTCCATCAAAATCAAGGGGAGGCTCAATGTTAGCCAAGCTGAACAGCGTAGGTACGATGTCAGTGTGGGATGTCGGCTTCTTGTAGACTTTCCCTTTACCGATGCCAGGTCCACGGATGAAGAACGGGACGTTGATGTCTTCTTCAATGTTGCAGGTCTTTCCCGGTGGGAGCCTGTGCTGGCCGATGTGGAACCCATTATCGGAAGTGTACATAATATAGGTGTTGTCTGCCAGCTCGGGATGTTTGTCTAGCCAGGAGAAAATGTTCTCGACGAGGTCGTCCACCGACTGCAGCGCTAAGATGCGCTGCCTGTAGTAGTTGTCTCCGCTTTCGACTGCTGTGTCGTTCATTCTCTCTAGCGTTTTGATGAAGCCGCCACCAGAGGCCTGTTGAAGTTTTAGTGTGAGAAGTAGAAATGCTACGATGACGTCTTGGAGGTCAACAACCTACCTCGATGGGATTGTAATTCGGAGTCCTCGGCACTTTGAGCTCGGGATAGAGATTCTCATGGCGCTTTGCTGGAACAGGCGGGAAGAAGCCTTTGGTGGGCAGCCCTTCGGACGATGTACTTCTGTAGAGTTCAGAATGTGGTCCAATTGGGGCTACACCAACGAAGAAGGGTCGATTCGAGGTCACTGCCTCGTCAAGAAATCCAATCGCATCGTCTCCAATCATATCTGTGGAATACACCCCAGGATGGTACTCGGGAGGGTCCTTGTTCCTCTGCGAAGATGAGTTGAAGTAGATGTATGTATTTGGATCAAGCAAAACTGGTAGTGTCAACACAGCTTCCCGCTCCAGTGCCTGAGATTAAACTCACAGTCTGTACCGTTCCAACCTCTAGGGAAAGGCTTGTCATAATTGGTGGTAGTATGAGCGTTCATGAACTTCCCAGTGTAGTATGTGTTATAACCCGCATCTTGTAACCAAACTGGCAGATATTTATCGTTCCATCCTTCGGATATGAACTTTGGATACCCGCCTTTTAAGATGACCATCGTTAGCGAAGGCACACGGGTCTTGGCGGCAGAAGTAGACTTTACCGTATGGCTGTGTCACCGCAGTCACATTAGTGTTGTGGGCGGCTTTTCCTGTCAACAAAGAGACTCTAGAAGGACAGCATTGAGAGACAGTGCAGTAATGCTTTTCGTGGAATGTTCCTCCATTGCCGAAATGCTTTTGTACAGCCGGCATGTATTTCAATGAGTCCATGTGCAGGTCCTGATCGTCTGTCATGATGAATATGAAGTTTGGCTTGGTGGTGATGTTCGCGGCATTGGTCCTGTTGTGTTCTGTGTGCGGTGTAGTCGCTGCCCACGCGACTGCAAACATCATTGCGGCTAGTTCGAGACGGCGAACCATGATGTCGTCTTGCTGATCTAGTGGCGGATGACAGGCGCAGAGAAATCGCAACCACGAGATCGTGGCGGATGGAGAGAGTCTAGTGGAAATGTCTAGTAGTGGCCCGTCGATACTGCTTGGTTATGTAACCTTTGCCCTAACACTCGAACGGCCGCTTCGAGCTTTTGGTGGGCTGAGGTGACATCGGCTCGGCATGACTGCGAGTCCACCAGCGGAATTACCTTGGATGTCGATGTCGATATCGATGCCGTCTCCGGTCTAACTTCAAAGTCTGTGTTATTCACCACACTGGTCTTATGTCAATGCGGAGTTTGAATATCGTTCACGAGACATTCCACTGTATGTATTTTACGATCCCCGCGATCCCCCGCACACTTCTCCAGAGTTCATATTCGTGGGTAATGGCGGTTGCCTTGCAACTGCCACCATTACAACGACAGAGCTTCCGGTTGAGCATCTCCATCGCGATTTTATCGAGGCGATACGAAATCGAAATGTGCAACTACGAGCCATGCCTTTCTTGGCCCCTTAATAGCAACTTTGTAGCACGCAGTATATCATTATCTCGCCAATTTACTAGTGTTGGCTGCAAAAATCTCACAACCGCAAGGACCACGATCCCAATCTGTTCAGAAGTAGATGTCACTAATAGGTTTGCGCCTCTGCACTACCAATGCTACTGTAAGAGTCATCATCATCGTCAAAGTCGTCGTCAGAGTTGCACAAGGGATCGTGATCCGCACAATCGAAATTCAAAGGACCTTCAGACCCGTATTCGTGGTTCGATTCCGCCTGTGAAAGCACTCTTCCTGTAGCACGCCACCTAGCCGGTCGCCTATTACTCTCGTTAAGCATCGAAGTCAAAATTTGATGGAGTGAAGCACAACGCCTCTACAGACCCGCACGGGTGGCCACATTATTGCGCCTCTGTAGGAATCAAATGAGAGAGCGAGTCAGCTGTCCACTTACCGAAAAGAATACGGAGGATAATCGGTATCTTCGCCCGGGCCACGCCATCCATCAGTGTTGGGCTCTAATAGCCCGAGCGAAGACTTGAGCTTCATGGAGGCTGATGCTAGGAGGAAGAAGCGAAGCCAGGTGTTTCCGGCATGCATCTTCCGTGTGCAACCTGAGAGAGCAGAGCATACGGAAGGTCGAAGCTCCGGATTGTCGTAGGCGAGAATGATATGGCGGATCAGGTAATATGCCCGGATCATATCAGTATATGGGTTCTCGGTTTCCCAGTCAATATGATAAAGTGTGTTGTCGCGATTGGCAGCATCACAGACGGATGTAGCGAGGCCGGCATTGCGAAGCACTCGGGGCAGGTAGAGATGGAGCTTCAGCTGCTCTCCCAGACAAGGCACTTCTCCACATTGAGCCTCGAGCAGAGTCAAAGAAATCGCTTCCTCAATATGTGGGATCTTAGTTTTGTAGTTTGATACGATGATGTGTTGGGAGTGCTCCTGCCAGATGGCGCGTATGCGGCGACTGACACATGACAAACGTAGCAGCGTCCGGGTTGTCGGGGCTGCGATCAAAATGTCGATTATGATTTCGGAGGGCAGTGATAGGAGTGTTGTCATGGTTTGGGCGGCGTGGTTGTGGTGCTCATTTCTCGTCCGGAGAATGAGGGGCAAAGTGAGAGAGTTCAGCCTCAGGCAGGTGCGATCAACGGTCAAGCGTCTCTCGCACGACGACTGACTGCGCTACCAGCAGCACGCCAATTGCACCTCTTCCAAACACAACCACCACCACCCAACCTCAACTCTCGCTGCCCGCGCGCTGTCCGTCTCTCCGAATCATCTCTCATCAACATGAGCCTCGCTGACCTTTGTGCAGAAATTGACTCGCACGACCACCACTCGAAATCCCAATACCCTCCCAAAGTGCGCGCGCAACTGCCACACCGGCTCGAGCTATCCATCAAACACTCTCGCCTGACTCCTGACCTGATTACCTTCACCTGATCCACGCCAAGTGCCCATCTCCGATTACCACCATCTGCAACCTCACCCGATCCATACATCGCGGGCGCATCTGATATAGAGCCCACCCACTAGCTTGATCCGCACATTCACAAAACACAATGTCCTCAGAGCTCGCAAACCAGCTCGGTGCGACATCACTCAATGATGCCCCGGCAAACGATGACTGGAAAGCCGGCTTGAAGAGACCAGCGAAAGACGGACGAGTGCAGACTGAGGATGTCACAAAGACCAAGGGCTTGGAGTTTGAGGACTTCTACATCAAGCGTGAACTCATGATGGGCATTTTTGAGGCCGGCTTTGAGAGACCTTCACCTATCCAAGAAGAGACGATCCCCGTCGCAATCACGGGCAGAGATATCCTAGCACGTGCGAAGAACGGCACAGGCAAGACTGCTGCTTTCGTGATTCCCACTCTCGAGCGCATCAACCCCAAGCTGCAGAAGACCCAGGCTCTGCTACTCGTGCCCACCAGAGAACTGGCTCTCCAGACGTCGCAGGTATGCAAGACGCTCGGCAAGCATCTCGGCATCAACGTCATGGTCACCACTGGTGGTACCGGTCTCAAGGACGACATCATCCGATTGAACGAGACTGTGCACGTGATTGTTGGTACCCCCGGTCGTATTCTTGATCTGGCCTCCAAGGGTGTTGCTGATCTATCTGCCGCCCACACCTTTGTTATGGATGAGGCTGACAAGCTTCTTTCTCCCGAATTCACCATCACCATTGAGCAACTTCTGCAGTTTCACCCCAAGGACAGGCAGATCATGCTCTTCTCTGCCACCTTCCCCATTGTTGTCAAGTCCTTCAAGGATAAGCACATGCGCGATCCTCACGAGATCAACTTGATGGACGAACTCACCCTCCGCGGTATCACTCAGTACTACGCATTTGTTGAGGAGAAGCAAAAGGTTCACTGCTTGAACACACTCTTCAGCAAGCTGCAAATTAATCAGTCTATTATTTTCTGTAACAGCACGACCCGTGTGGAGTTGCTTGCGAAGAAGATCACCGAGCTGGGTTACTCGTGCTTCTATTCACACGCGAAAATGCTTCAACAGGCTCGTAACAGAGTCTTCCACGATTTCCGCAACGGCGCTATGCGCAACCTTGTTTGCTCCGACCTTTTGACTCGCGGTATTGACATCCAAGCTGTCAACGTTGTCATCAACTTCGATTTCCCCAAAAACGCCGAGACCTACCTCCACCGCATTGGTCGTTCCGGACGTTTTGGTCACCTTGGTCTGGCCATCAACTTGATCAACTGGGACGACCGCTTCAACCTCTACCGTATTGAACAGGAACTTGGCACTGAGATCCAGCCGATTCCTGGCAACATCGACAAGAAACTTTATGTATACGACGCTCCTGAGAACATCCCCAGGCCCATTGCCGCTACGCCACAACAGCAGTACGCGTTGCAATCTGGCCAGCCGGCTGGCAGGCAACAGGGAACTGGTTCCGACTTGCAGAACCCGGCGAACAGGACTGGAGGCTACCGCGGTGGCCGTGGCGGCAGAGGTGGTTTCCGCGGCGCCCCTCGTGGCGGCAACCAGGCTGCTTTCTCGGGACCTCCGGGCCAGAACGGTTTCCAACAGCGACCGCAACCCCAGCAGCAAGCGCCTTCAAATGGTGCTCCTCAGGCATAGTAAAGTGATTTCACCTTTTTATGTCTGGCCATGTTTTCAGGCGTTCCTCGGCGTTGCACTGTAACGCTGGCTGGCCGGCGTGCCATTTGGGCGGAGCGGCAGGCGTTTCATTTTTCTTTCGAGTTTTCACGACCGTTTCTTCTGTACGATCTGACGATATCCGGTTCTTTTGTTCCGGACTTCTGGATTGCGGGTCACTTTCGACCTGCGTTTTGATAAGCCTGTTTTCTGGCTGGTGTGCAGCCCTTGTGGCTGTATGCTCAAAACTCACCTCTCGGCATGTGTCGCCTATACAAACAACATTCTGCGGCACATTATTCACACGGACCGAACATCCTCATGCTACCCGGCTGGCCCCTGGACTAGGCTTGGTAGCATATCCATCACAACAACACGACGCAACAATCTCGATTTTCTCTCGGCCATGTCCGACACCACATGTCCATTTTTTGAATCGCAAATTGACTTCAGGCTGCGAAAAGAAGTCATGCCACATTGCAATGCAGCGCGCCATTGGCCTAGCGCAAATCAGTCATACGACCATGTTGATCATAGCTGTTCACCGCTGCCCACTGAACAAGACTACCGGATCAGATCCAATCACACTCACTCTCACCTCGACAACTTCGTCATCAACTGTCCAGCTTTGTCCCTTTACTCTCGAGGGCTATCCTTTACAATGTCGGAATGATGGCGAGTATCGAACAGGAGGTTTACGATTGGTGGAAAGACAAATCACTGCAAGAAAAAAAAACCAGAAGAAGGATTATGTAACGCAAGCTAGTTGCTTTAGAAAAGCTGTGGGTGTCTTTTCCATAGACGCCCGACAGCTGCGTGACTGACTAGCTCGATGCCAATAACACAAATGTTCTTCTTCTGCGAATTACCGCTTCCTGATCCTTGTTCTTAGTTCCTTAGTGCTGCACCTCTGTCCCGGGTGCGGTTCTTCTGGTTATGGCTGCTGGTAAATCTTACATGTACCTTATGTTCGAACATGAGATCCGAACAATTGAAATGTCGGCTCGACTGAACTGCGTAGAGGTAACCCACCACACACGTGCGCCCGAGTACGAGAAATTCGACATGATTAAGTCGGCAATGCGCTTCCTCTCAGTATCTTCTCGACTCTGGGATGTGTGTGGGCTTGATCTCGAAAATGTGAGGTATATGTTTATGTTAAGCTAAGCTTGGGGTACTCAGGGTTATGGTTCGCTGGACACTAACACCACATGTAGACACATGTGTGTATATGAGTGACTCCCGGGCGTGATCCCGGTACGCGGATGAAATTCACGAATGATGTTACTGCCGACTACAAGTAATGGCTGATGGGGGGTTCCTCGGGGTGCGATGTTGAGTTGGGGATGTCAAGGCCACCTCGAAGCCGAATACATTCGTTCAAATCAGTCAATGTCTCATCCGCCAAGCGGCTGAGCAGCATCTTCATGGGGAACGAGAGAATAGTAGATAACGACGGAGCCTATCGTTACGCAAACAGTGGTAAGCACCGACATGTATATTTGTAGGCGCACGGAGCTAGCCAGCCAAGCACCTCATCTTACCAGCGTGAATCCAGGATTCGGGGGAAGCAAATCGGTCCCAGAAAAGTGAAAGAGACCCAAGAAAGGTACCAACATCATTAATTACAAGCAAAACCTGACCGGCTCTTCGAAGAAAGCCTGATCAAAAATAATTATCGAACACCCATTTCCCCCTGTCCCAAAGTGCCAAGCATGCTGTCTCGCTCACTCCAAAGTGGTTGAATGAATTGAAAGAAAAGATAGCTCATTCCCCACCTTCCATCCCATCCCATCTCAATCTTTTGAGAAAAGAGACAGGAACGTTATGTATAAAATGCCCACCGGACACGAGTGAATGCTCGAAGCGTCCCCTGACCTACCCAGCCGATACCAACCCCGTCAACCGAGAAACACCATCACAATCTCTGGCCCGTCGACCGCGGGCGAAGCGTAACCCCATCCCCAAAAAGCAAATCCAAAAACCAGAAACCAGAACGGGATATATTTTTTGCGCCCTCCTGGCAACAAACTCCTCCTTTGTGGTGTTCTTCTTGTTCCCTTGAAGAAACCTAATACTGCCCGGGTGTTTCCGCAACGAGCATCGTGGCTTCGCGTTCCCAGCCCCACCGCACTCTGAAGGCCCGCGAGTGACCGTACTAAAGCTTGCCGTGGCGCGCCTTGAACACGGCAACCTTATCATCGTAGAACAGAATCTCTCTTAAGCGCAGCTTCGCCGCTCTGCCGTTCCTGCCGCCTTTGCGGGGCGCATCTGAGGAATCAGAGTCGGAGTCTGTGATATCGTCGTCAAAATCGTCATCGTCGTCGTCGTCGTCATCATCATTGTTCTCGGCGTCGCTTTCCGTTTCTTCGTCGGCGTCGCTGTCGCCGTCGAGCTCTTCTTCTTCCTCGTCTTCTTCTTCCTCTTCGCCGTCTTCAGAGCCCGTGCCCGTGGCGCCTACGGAGGGGAGGCCCAGGTGGGCGGCGTCGGTGCGGGAGTCCCAGTCTCGTCGGCTTTCGAGGATTTCGAAGCATTTAGTGCCGACACCCATGTAGCAGAGCTCGACTTCGGGGCGTAGGGCGACAATGTCGACCACTTGCAAGGCAAGCTCACGAGGGTCGGTGTTACTGCCGTGTACGTGATCTGCGAGGAAGGGAATGTAGAGACTGCGGAGATGTGGGATTGATGGCAGGTGTTGGAGGAAGAAGTGCTACGATAGTAATGTCAATAAAGTCGTGTCAAAGATTGTTTTAAGCGTGACTTACCCAGTCGTGATAGTCGAGCGCCATGCCCAACTCACGTAGGCTGGTCATCTTCCCGCTGAAGATAAACGCAAGGATATCCCTTGTGAGCATCCAACGCCGCCATCTACTCGAGCTTGTTGGGTGGCCATCAGGCGCCTTCTCCGAGCTGTCTATCAGAATCTTCTTGAGACTCTGTCGGTGTCGTCGCAATGGACCGCGGTATATTGCGTCCACGCTGACTGTGGAAGTATATGTGCGTCCTTCCTGAAGGAACAGCACTTCGAGGCTGTTGGGTGCAAGAGTGTCCTTGAGGAAAGAAATAAGCGATGGTGACACAGTGTTAGTATGCACTCGCTTGAGATTCAGATGATACTGCATTTCGACATCAGATGAAGAGAGCGATTGTTTGCCGGCCTTCCGAGGAGAGCTGTGTGTACTACGCCGAGGAGTTGGGTAGACCGGAGACTTCGGCGTCGGACAGAAGCTTCGCTTCAATGTCTTCCAGAGAGCTTCGTGGTTCTGACAGTGTAGTATTGTGAGCGAGGTCAGAGTCGACCATTCGATTGCCCTTTGAAGCACTGGTATTGATAAAGGCACCCGCTCCAGTTCCAATATTTCAAGTCGTAAAGCACTCTGAAGATAATCGTCTGCGGGGTCCTCCTGCTCCGAAAGCGCATCTGGCACAACAGTGGGCTCTGAGCTTGTGGTTTCAAGTAACACTGGCAGGCCATCTTGTGAGAATGGGCGAGGAGATGCACACCTACTGCTTGCGATCAGAGGATCACTGTCAAACGCGGAACCCACGTTCGGAGGGCTCAAGTGAGGAGATGAAACTGGTGGCGGTGAGTGGAGAAGGTCTGGAGTAGCCACACCATCATGAATCACAGGAGGAATGAAAGGGTTCGCTGTGGCACTGTGCGTTGGGCTCTCGACCCTCAGCTCGGGGCGAGGTGGCGATGGCCGCCGTTTGCGTATAGGCAAGACCCTCCTTGGTCTCATGTCGTGCACGAAGCCCATGAGCGTACCAAGCACACCACCAAGCCTCTTCTCTCCGATAGTAAGGAATCCTGCGGTAGGGTTTTCCCGATCCACCTGGTGCAAATTGTCGCCTTCCCATACAGTTACCCAGTCACGGGTCATAGCGTGCCTGGCGAGACCAATTCGCAGCTCACGCAATTTGTTCACAGATCGTCCAATGAGTACCGCCATTTCGTCGAGATACGCAAGCTCGTCAATATCTAGCACGCTTAGACTGCGCATGGCTGGGAGAACAGAGAAACTTGGGTGTTCGACACGGTCAAGGTCGGCCAGACGGATATGGGCAGGTAAACCTGGGTTCGCAAAGTTGCCCATAGCGGAGTGGAGAGGAGGCGGCGCAGTAACATAACCTGGTGGCATGGCTTGAGGATGGTCGGTGGAGGAGTTGTCATGCCATCGTACCCAGACTTTATCTAACCGGCAAGGCTCACCATCCGCCCGATCCGCCAGAGATGATAGAGCAAGCCAGACGTCGCGTAGGATTCCAGTAGGCATGTCCCAGACGAACGTTTCGAGTGAGCGCATCCGTGCAACAGCCAGCGCGACAAGCGTCCCAAGCATCTTTCCGCCTTCCTTTGATATCAGATATTCCTGTACCCAGTCCGCAGGGCCATTCCCTAACGAGAACTTCTTCGTAAAGTGTGCGTAGTGATTGCCTCTCCTCTGTCTGATGACTCGCTCGTTGGCTTTGCCGTGGCCCTTAGCCAAAAAGCGATTGCTTAGACCGTCCCTCCGCTGACCAGGCGCTTCCCCGAATACCTCTTCCGCCATGACCAGGGTTGAAAGTCCATATGTGAGCGCATCGACGCCGGAGCGCGGCTCGGCGTGCGTGCTGCTGTCTGGCCAGACTATGTCGAAGCGAGAGTAGATGTGTGGAACGGTAAGCTGATGTAGAGCGCTATGGCATAGGGCAAGGGAAGTCAGATCGTTGGTATGTGTGACCTCTCGTACGATCTCTTTCAGAATATCCAGCGGCAAATCCAGTAAGCTCTTGGGTTTCTTCGGCTCCCGCTCGACCGTCAAGGTCTCCTTGCCCTTGCCCTTCCACACGCGACTCGAGCGCAGTCGCGGACTGGGCGAGTCGGTCTCGTGGCAGTCCTCGTGAAAGCGTGTACCGATATTCTTGACATCCTTTGCCGGGTCGGGTGGAGGGTTCGGGTTGGGCAGTGGTGGCAGCATGATGGAGGAAGTCGGCTTCGGGACTTGTGAGGCGGTAGTCGCGTAGTGCCTCGCATCGTCTTCGAAGGCCGCCGGCGAGCTAGCCTCGGTGGAGGGTGCCGCGTAGGCACTGGAAGTAGAGGCGGAACTAGTGTCCATGGTGAAGTGAGTGGCAGGCAGTCCGCGAGGCGGCTCACTGCTTGGCCGGCGGTCGGGTGGTGTTGTGTCGCATATGAATGAAGAGAGCGCAGGCTTGATCAGTAGTAGCGATAGATGGAGTGAAGGCGCCGGCTCATTTACCAGCGGCGGAGGCGGTGTGTGAGGGAGGTGGTGGTGGCAGTGGTGGAGGCGTCAGTGGAGTGGTGTTGGTGGTGGTGGTGGAATAAGTGCGGTGTTGTGTATTGGCTGGTTGCATGGATGAACGGACTGGGGCTGGCGGAAGGCGCAACCTTTGACAGTTGCTTGCCAGCCTTCGCTCATGAGGCTCGTCAGCCTATCAGCCTCTCACTCTCCCAACTTTCTCCACACATCGACTCCAGCGCGCCCCGGACTCCCAGAGCAAGCCATCCCGCGTGAGCACGGAGTCTAAACGCACGAGCACAAGCCAATAAGAGAACTTAACATCACCTGTGTACTTCAAAACAGGAAGCGCGTGTCGAGTCTCTGTTCAAAGTCAAGATCAGCTGTAACATGTGAAACAGAATGCTCGACAAAGATCGGCAGTGCATTAACGAAATGTTCGATGGTATGATCAAGTATTATTCCCTATGAACCTTCAAGAGTCCAGATTCCCCATCCAACGTTGCACAGCGCAGCGCATTGCCGCGATTAGATATGGTCATGTTGCACACGCCCTGAAACCGAGACTGTGCGGGTTCCTCAACCATCATTGCTATCTCTGGCCTGCTGCGAAGATCCAATCCTTTTCCTTCCGCTCTCTGTATTGGCCCACTTCTCATGCAACCCCCATGACCATTGAAGAAACAGGGAAAGCGCTCGATGCAAGTAGCCTGCGGATGCTTGTCCAAGAATTCTCTTGCAAGAATGGTTTGACCAGGCGGCTGAAAATGGCGATCGTCGTGCATCCAAAATGACCGCGACATTTCTGATTGCCTTCGTGGGTATCTTGGTGGCTCGGGAACGTGTTGGTGGATCGGTGTCGGCATCAGAACACCAGAAGGCAATTCTCAGCAACGTATTTGCACATTTTCAGTAGATCCAGGATCGGCGTGGCGTGTGGCGATATCGTGTTCAAACGCTGCTGGCGAGGAAAACTCAAGCAGCCTTGTTCGGCGGGAACTGAGCCTCCTTGACCGTTCCCTCGGAATCGATCCTAATGAAGCCCATGTTGCTCAAGCTGATCCAGTCGTATTGCCAAGCATCAAGCTTGATCAAAGTCTGCTCGTCTTGCAAGTTGGGCATCCACAGCCCACTCGCATACTCCTTCTTCTCAGCATCCTTGGCGAGCTCGAGAACTTGCTGTCTGGTCGTCGCAGGCCTGCCAGCTCTACGTTCGGATTGCAGCTGATTAATCTCCTCGTCCATATGGGTGAGGTACTCCTCAGCGGTAGCTTTCAGTTCGGCTTTGTCGAATGGGTGGAGAGTGTCCGGCAGGTGGTCCTTGAACCACGAGATGCGGTTGATCCATTGCTCGTTGGCGCCTTTGCGGATCTTCTGCTCTCTGTTCACGCGGTCGTCTCGCACGCTGGCTTTGCGGAGTCGGAGGGCGTCTCTGCTGTTTTCGTGCAGGGCTTTGGAGCTTGAGCCTTTCTTTTTGGTGACATGCTTTTGGACTTTGGTCAATCTGGAAGGCATTGTGGATGTGTTTTGAAAATTTAGTGTCGCTCAATCGAGTACAGTATTTGCAAATGTTGCTGGTGCTGTTATTTTTCTCACGTTTATTATGCCGTGCAGATGCTCCCCACACCTCGAAGAAATCTCGAAGTCGAAGAAGTTGGTGCAGCGTCCGATTCGGCTAGCGCATCGCCCGCGTTCCTTCCGGCTCCAAACTTTCGGCTAGGCATTCACGCGTCACGCGTTTTCGATATCAAAGTCAAGCAACCTGAGAGCACGAGGGGCTTTCGTCTCATCGTTGTAGACCAGACGAGCCGGTGATCTTTCCACTCGGACGACAACTCACCAGATGACTTTGACATGACAGCTTGATACACGCGACGGGTGGACCACTGGAATCAACTGCCGGCTGCTCTCTCAGCAGCCGATATGGGTATCCAAGGTACGTACCCATATGCCTGCACATTTGATAGACCGGTACTGACTTGTGCCCAGGATTGCTGCCTATGCTCAAGAGCATTCACAGGCCCACCCATCTCCGCAACTTCGCAGGCAAAACAATCGGCATCGACGCTTATGGCTGGCTGCATCGCGGCACAGTCGCCTGTGCCATCGAGCTGGCCCAGGACAAGCCCACCCGCAAGCACATCGATTTTGCCATGAACCGCGTGCGCATGCTGATCCACTTCGGAGTAAAGCCATACCTGGTGTTCGATGGAGACTACCTGCCGAGTAAAGGGCACACGGAGAAAGACAGGGCGGCGCGGCGGAAGGAGAGCAGACGCGCGGGCTTGCAGTTGTTGCAGGCTGGCAAGACTGCGCAGGCTCAGCAGGAGCTGCAGAAGGCTGTGGATGTCACGCCGCTCATGGCCCGTGAGATGATCGAGGAGCTCAAGGCTGCTGGGATACCGTACGTTGTTGCTCCGTACGAAGCCGACAGTCAGCTTGCATATCTGGAGCAACAGGGCACGATACAAGGTGTTTTGAGTGAAGATTCTGATCTGCTGGTGTTTGGAGTACGATGTTTGTTGACGAAGCTGGACCAGTACGGCGAATGCGTGATGATCAGACGAGACGATTTTACTGCCTGTCGTGAGCTGAGTCTTGTTGGGTGGAAGCTCAGCGATTTTCGAATCATGGCTATGCTTTCAGGGTGTGATTATCTTCCTGGCATCCAAGGAATGGGTCTCAAGACGGCCTATCGACTTGTACGACAACACAAGACCGTCGATCGTCTCATTCGAGCCATTCAGTTCGACGGCAAGAAGAAAGTCCCTGCCGACTACCTGGAGTCATTCACGAAAGCTGAGCAGACTTTCCTGTATCAATGGGTGTACTGTCAAGAGGCAAAATGCTTGGTCAACCTCACTAAAGTACCCAATGATCTGGATGTGGCCAATATGCCATACATTGGCAAGTTTGTTGACCCGGGAGTTGCGTCTGGCGTCGCGGCAGGCGACCTGGATCCGAACACTAAACTTCCCATTCGACTGCCTAAACGACCAGACTACGTGGCAAGGCGATCGATCAGCGTGCAGACACCAAGCGAAAAAGAGGGCAAGCCCATATCAGAGTTCTTCAAACCGCGCCGTACACCATTGGCTGAACTTGACCCCAACTCGTTCACACCATCACCCAGTCAGCGCCTTTTGCTCGAATCACAACCTGGAGCATCCTGGTCGGCATCACGACTGCCGGCTATGCGCCCGCCTGGAGTGACCCGTGTGGCGAGTATGCCTGCCCCGAGCTCTGCGCCGCAGCCTGCACGACGTACAATGAGTGCACAAATAAATAGTGGCCGCAGTCCACCTAAAAGACAACGCTTGTGCTCGGAGAGCATTCTGGCAACTTCAAGCAACGGTGCACGAATACGTGAAGACTCTACGAGTCGCTTCTTCGCAGCTAGTCCTTCATTGAGGAAAGCTTCGTCGAAGAAAGATGAGTTTGAGTTGTGGTCCGACGAATCAGCCCATGGCGCTGTCGCTGCTTTGGCTGATACGCCAGCGCATTCTCCGTCGCCCAAGAAGCGGAAGAGATTGTCTGTCTTCTCTGATGCATCACCGGCCGACCTCCGTCGCCGAGACAGCAGCACCTCGCAGAAGCTTACCCAGGACACTGTCTCCTCTTTCGCTTCTAGCATCTCGCGCGAGTCCCAAGTGGCAGATACGCCGGCGACGTCTTTTGGTAGCGTGGGTGACTCACCGAATATCTTCAGCAAGGGCCTCAACACACGCTTCGAGGGCTTGAAGAGCAAATGGGCTTACAACCCCGAAAGCACCAGCGTGAATGTTCGAGAGAAGCCGGCCGTACAAGACGACGTAGTTACGAGATCCCCATCACCCAAACGACAAGAAAAACACGACTCACAATCAACCATCGACAGATCCGCTGAATCAGATGCCGTCGTTCCAGCTTCATCGCCCGTTGCTCACAATAATCTGGAAGAGGAAGATGACAATGACGCGACCGAACAAGTGCTAAGTGACAAGGACTGGCTGGACTTGGAGCAACAACCTGCCACATCAGACGTCAAGAGTCAGCTCGAGGTACAAGGAAGCGAAGACATGCTCGTGCCAGAAAGTCCGCGCAGTAACAGCTGCGATGGCGAGACCAGATCCACCTTAGATCTTGCGCGGTTTGCTTTTACTGGGTGAACGGATATGCGGAATTTGGGCATGATTACGTGAAGATGAGGGACTGGCGTCGTGTTTTGTCGAATTGGTATTTCGGGATGATGCTTGAATGCCATTGTATCGTTTTGCGCGGGAGCATTTATGTTTGAGTATACCATGTTGCTAATCTAGCGTCGGAAGCTGTTTGTACCTTATTGTTGCTTGCTCTCATGATCGTATCATTTGACGCATCGAAACAGATCATTCAAGAAATCGCAACACGTTTCTGCGCCACTCTTCTCTCTTTCAAGTTGGACCTCTCACGTGGCGAAGATCTTGCGAACGTTACGGATTATTTGAAAGTGTTCGGCACTCGCCTAAGATAAAGTCTGCATTTCTAGAACTATTCGAATCTGTCCGCTCTCCCGATACATGTGACCGTTCCACTTTGCCTTCTTCTCTTGACATTTCTTTTTTCCCCTACCGCGCAAGGCAATCTAACATGTGAACTCGACCAGCCTAGCCCCGAATCCTTCGCACTCGACCGGCAAAGACAACTCGCGGGCGTCGCTGTCGCGTGATGCCCAAGTCCCCAGCAATTCATCTCCGAATGGGCCAGGGCCTCGTGCCATTCGTGACCCTATCTCGCCCTCTCTGCCTGCAGAGGCTCGACCGGTTGCCGAACAGCAGTGAACCCTCGAGGTTGAGAGCTTCGCCGTGTTCGCATCGTCACGGCACTATCATCAATGTGGTACTGATCCCTGAGTAGACGCTCTTGGCCATGTGCCTTGCGTTATTAGTTTGCTGTAGCACACCTTGGCGCGAAGATCGAAAGATTATCTGGCCGCAGCGGGTTTTCTGCGAGACAAACAATATGACCTGTTACAGCGGGTGGTGCGACCTTGCGAAGTACACAAGTCCTGCTGGAAACACGCTTGGATGCGCTGGTCGTCTGCATCGCGAAGCACGAGCGACGTCATGTTGCCCGTGGTCGTCGTCGTCGTTGTTGTTGCTGGCCTTCCCGCCAAGGTCGCTGAAGCCGAAGTCGGATTCCGTCTTCAACTCGCCAAGGTCGCTTCACTCGCTTGCAGATGAAGAGTTTTTATCTGATCCCCCAGTCTGCTCCGCTCTTGTCCGATGATTGGATATCTAATCGATCAGTTAGTCCGCATCTGATAAGGGCGGACCATAGTGCCAATACTTCTGTGCATCCTCAACGCGCGCCAGCTTAGCTTCTTGCTACCAGCAGGAGGGCATTATTGATCTGGCTGCTGCTGGCCTTGCCTGCCCTCTGCCAAACGGAAACCGCTCTTGTGCACATAGAGCGATTCCGGGACCTAGAATGGACCCTTCTCGCTCGCTCGCTCGCTTCCCAGTAGTCTTGTTCGACTGCATTGGGAGCGGGTCGCCGAGAGGGAACCGTCCTGCACGTGTATATAGAGACCAGGGAGCGCCGTTCCCATGGAAGCTCTCCAGTAGGTGCAGCTGCAGATCTTCATTATCTCTCGTGTGGGTGCTATCCACTCCGTCTCTTCTTGTTACTTCGAAGCTTTCGACATGCCTTTCAGCATGAAGAGGCCTACGTTCGGCCGTCAGGACACTAACGATGTCGCTGCTTCCGATCACACTCAGTCGCAGGTCGTCATGGAGTCGGTTCCCTTCGACGACAAGGGGACGCCTGTCGTGCCGCCTGCGAATGGTGCGTCGAGCGGCGCGTTCAACGAAGGCCTCGATCAGGATGCTCAGCTTGGTGTGAAGAAGGCCCAAGCTACTACCCTGTCATGGACCAAGACGGCTTTGTACACGACCTTGAGCTGGTGAGTCCGCCTGAACATAGTCTTCATACATCGATCATGTCCTGACGAAGTTTTGACCATAGCATCTGGATCTACACTCTTTCTGGTGGCTTCAGAGCTTCTATCAATGCCTCCATGACAGCTTATGCGACGAGCGAGTTCGGCCTTCACTCCCTTCTCACTATCGTCGACATTGTCTCCGGCGCAATGACTGCTGCGTGCTACATCCCGTTGGCAAAGGGTCTTGACCTTTGGGGTCGTGCTGAGGGCTTTATGCTCATGGTCGGCATGCTTACTCTGGGCATGGTCTTGCAAGCCGCCGCACCGAACTTACCAGCGCTGTGCGCAGGAAGAGTGAGTCTGCACAAGATTCTTGGGGTTATCGAAACATGATCGCTGACATGGTATATCGTACAGGTCTTCTCTTCCGTCGGAGCCGCTGGCGCCGTCTATGCGTACGTGATCGTTGCTGTCGACACCACAAGTCTGAGGAACCGTGGCATTGCTTTTGCCTTTACGTCTTCTCCGTACATGATCACTGCGTTTGCTGGTCCCAGAGCGGCTCAGGCTTTCGAGCTCAACGTCGGTAGCTGGAGGTGGGCATTCGGGACTTTCGCCATCATCACACCGTTCATGGCGATTCCACTGTTCACGATGTTGAAGGTCAACCTCAACAAGGCTAAGAAGGCGGGTCTCATGCCTGCTGAGACCATCAGCAGTGGAAGGACATTCACACAGACTCTTAAGCATATTGCGGTAGAGTTCGATAGTAAGCCAATGACCTCGCAAACTCTCACGAAACCAGCCAATACTAACACTTCTACCTAGTCTTCGGCGTCATCCTCTTTGCAGGCGGTCTCATGATCTTCCTCCTACCATTCAACCTCGCCGCATCTCAACCCAAAGGCTGGGCCACGGGCTGGATCATCGCCATGATCATCATCGGCTTCGGCATGATGGTTCTGTTCTGCTTTCATGAATACTACTGGGCGCCCCAACCCTGGCTCCCGTGGCACTTCCTCACCGACCGCTCCATGGTCGGCACCTGCGCTCTGAACATGGTCTACCAGATCTCCTACTACACCTGGAATCTTTACTTCCAATCCTTCCTGCAGGTCGTCTTCAACCTCACCATCGCCGAAGCCGGCTACATCAACAACACGTTCTCCGTTGTCTCTGGTGTCCTGCTGTTCATCGTCGGCTACGCTATCCGTCGCACAGGTCTCTACAGGTGGCTCTTCTACATCGCCGTGCCGCTCTACACTTTCACCCTAGGTCTCATGATCCACTTCCGCCAGCCCAACGGCAACATCGGCTACATCATCATGTGCGAGATCTTCATCTCGATTGGCGGCGCCGTCTTCATCCTCGTCTGCCAGCTCTCCGTCCTCTCCGCCGTCGACCACCAGCACACCTCCTCCGCGATGTCCCTGCTGTACGTTTCGGGCGCTTTCGGCGGCGCCATCGGTCCCGCCATCTCCGGCGCCATATGGACCAACGTCTTCCCGACCGCGCTCGCGAGGTACCTGCCCGCTTCCGCGCAGGACCAGGTCGCGGTCATTGCGGCCAGTCTGACGACGCAGCTCAGCTACCCTGTTGGCAGCGAGGAGAGGCTGGCCATTCAGCTTGCGTATGGTTACGGACACACTCGCATGCTTGCGGCCGGCGTTGCGTTCTCGAGTCTGATGCTGATTTTCATGTTCATGATCAAGAACACGAACGTCAAGGACATCAAGCAGACCAAGGGTGTGGTGTTCTAGGCTGGCAGAGGGCGCGATTGACTGTGAGGGTGGGTGGGTAATGTGATTTTGTCGAATGATGGTGCCGACAAAGAGAACGAAAAGTTATACATAATATAGATGGGCGAGTAGGATTGGAATTTGTATTTTCTTCACTCTCTCTCTCTCTCTCTCTCTCTCTCTCTCTCTCTCTCTCTCTCTCTCTCTCTCTCTCTACACTCTGGATGTGCCGTTTCACTCAGCGAGTTGTCGCAGCTAGGACCTGGGGAACTTCACATATCCCTTGTCGGCAACAAATGTCGCGTGCCACGGCACGCCGCCCTTGCCATCGATCAGCGAAGCGATAAACTCGCCATGCGCCGGCCCATCGATCGCAGTGCCCTTCGAGGACCCGTCGGGCTTCCTCTCGTCGACGTAGAAGAAGCTATCACAGGTATATCAGCTGATCGAACCTCCCGGATCACTAATCTTACGCAAACTACCACTCACTTGTAACCTTTCTGGCCATAAGCCCCAGAAGCAAGCTCGATGATATGCGCCGAAGCAGTCTTGCCAACGCCGAGGGTGGTAAAGGCCGGCTGCGGCTTGACATTCAGGCTGTTGCCCGTGTACACGAAGGCTTTGGGAGAAGAATCCGGGATGGCATCGAAGCTTGCGAGAGACTCTTTGATCGCGGCGTACAAGCTGATGGTGTTGATGCTCAAGTCTTGCGTGAAGTCTGGCACGGACGGGGAGAGGGGGTCTGATGGGTCGGCGAAGTGGACTGCCGCGGCTGTGGTATCTCGTCAGAGACGCTCCGAGGGAACGTGATGCAAGGTCTGGTTATGCATGCATACCATTGTAGAAGACGACGCTTGGCTCGCCCCACTGCTTTCGGAGGGACGCAAAGGCCGGTGCCACCGACTCGGGGCTCGAGAGATCGATAGGGAGATGGAGTCTTTCGCTGCTGCTGTCTTCCGGTTTGAGAGAACGAGCTGCTAGAGCTATCTTGTAGCCCTTGGATTGCAAGGCATCTGCTACGCCTGCTCCGATCCTCTGACCGGCTCCGATGATGAAGGCGATGGGCTTGCTCATGGTTGCTGTGTTGCGAGGTTGGATGGATGTGTCTTGGCTAGTCAAGTCTGTTTGAAGCGCCTCACTGTGTGGATCTGTGAAAAAGTGATGCGGACGAACGTGACAGGTTGTTTATAGGTTGACCTGCTTACCTACTTTAAATGTACACAGATCATCACGATCTAGCGAGATCCCAGATTGGTAACTTCATCCATGTCAGGTTTCATGCCTAACCACCCATGCCGTGAAGCTCCCAATTGCAGAATTGCGTCAAGTAAGCTGTTGCAAAGCACATGTCGCATGTATGTGTTACGATGCCTCAGCACCGGAGTTTGTCAGCGCGGCGCCGTGCGAAAGCTGACAAAGACGACGACATCCGGACATTCGGGACTTGACTGTTGCGAACGCGGCGCAGGAGTAAATGGTGTTAACATCATGTATACTGAATGCATAGTCTTTGAAAGGTCTCTGGGGACGAGATCGAATTGCAGTGTTAATTTACATGGATTTGTAGTACGGCAGACAGAGGCAATGCGTGGGACTGCATTGGGGCTCAGGCGGCCATCCTCTCGTTCGTCCCAGCATACTGTACGTGTAAGATGCTCACAACGAGCTTGTTCGATAGACCAGAGAGATCCGCATCCCTCGGTGGTCGTATTGAGGAATCTTCGGCCCTGGGTTTGAGCGTGTCTGGTCTGCAAATGAGAAGCATGCTGTTGCTAGTCGATCAACACATCTGTATCCCATCGTCATGACCTCCTAGCGAAACAAAAGAGATTTTGCTGAGGTGCGACCAAGCTCACGGCTCCATGTCGGCTGGAAACCTGCTGAGATGCGATGGAGCTCACGACGCCCCGGCTTGTTGTTGGACAGCCTACTGGGCTCTGATCATGAACTGCAAGACAGGCATTCGGTACCAATGCAACCCCACCAAGAGAAAGTCAAACGCGAAGTTGACCAGCAGCGTAACAGCCCAGGCTAGAAGGACATACCCCCATGGTTCCCACGCCCGGAAGATCCCTATGCTGATGGGGACCGCGAAACCAAAGCCTGCAACGAGTGCTTGACCAATGCAGTAGAAGACGACCTTTCCCGGGAAGTCCGCGTTGAAGTACAACGATCTGGTGTACGCGATGAGAAACAAGCCGATGAAAACGTCGCAGACCACGAAGCCGCCGGCTGCTGCAAGCAGGTTGGCGCGGCAGGTGAGGTAGATGGCGAGGTAGATGAGTTCGAAGATGAGGGCGACGAGGTAGCAGCAGGCTGGGCTGCCCCAAAATAGACGATCCATGTCGAGGATGAGATGCTGGCAGGTGTTTCTTTTTTTGAAGGACGTGGAAGATTGATGTGCTCGGAATTGCAGGTCGGAACTGGAAGTCAGGTGGACCGATGCCAAAGAAGATACATGTATCGATGGAAGTCTGGGAGTGTTCAGTGAATTGGAAAGTGTGGGCGCACTGTCATATGCTATCCACCCGTAGTCGCAGCAATCAGAACCGCGTCCATGAAAGCGTATTACTCTCCGAAAGCCTTTGTCGCGTCTATATGCATGTCTTCTCGTGCATAAGTCGTTTGATCTAGTCAGTCAGCCATCATGCGGTGGATTGCATTCATCTTCTTTGAAGTGAACATCTGCAGAGCCAGGTCTCAGGTAGTTCTTTGTAGAGGATGCAGTGATGCACGGGATTCTGTTGACAGCAATGCTTGTTACTAGCTTTTGCTGCATTTGCGTTTGCCTCTAGCAGCGTAGCTATGGACAGCTCATGCGCCCTCGCATGAGGGAACTACCATATTCAGCTTCTGCGAAACTCAATGCTGCGTCTATGGCACTGAAGGCATCTGTGTTTCCAAACACATATTGTTTGCTGACACTATTACTGCCCACGAGACTTTTCGAACGGTGACAACAGCTGTTATGCACCGTGAAACACACGAGGCTTGTGATCTAATTTTTGAACTTGCAATGCATTGATGTTTTAGCTTCAAGCAGCCTGAGCTTGTTGTTGCTGTTGTTGTTGCATTGCTCCTTGCATTTGCATGATCTGTGACGTCGGTCAAAATCACTCTTGACAAATGTGCAATAGCCTTGTTGGAGATGTGGTACTCACCTCCATCTTCTTGCTCTCGCTCTTCTCGGTGATCTCTTTGATGCTGACTTCGATTCGCTTGCTGTTCATTAGTTAGTATTTGAAGTGGGTTAGCAAGGTAATGCGGTCTCGTACATCTCTCCGCCAATGTATTCTAAGCGACCATCGACTGTGCTCTTCGCCTCGCTTGTGTCTTGCTTAAGCAGAACAGGTCCGACGAGCTTGTAGATGTTCGCATCATCAGCTAGCGAGTTGAACTCCTAGGGAAACATGAGTCTTGTGCGCTAGCAGATGTTTTGACAATTGAAAAGTCGCACCTTCTGAACGCCCTTGTTCTCTTGCTGCTGGCTTTCGAGCTTCTGGCGTGCTGTGACCAAAGTGCTCATATCTGTGAAAAATCAGCCTTTTGAGTGTCCCCGGAAATCGTTTAGATTCTTGATAACGGACATACCATTTTGGAGAGACTGGTATTCATTTGTCAATGACTGAAGCTGCTTCTGCTGCTCCATTTTGTCCGAATTCTGGCTTGTGGAGAGTGTTTTCTGGCAAAGCGATCTATGCAACGCTTTCGAGAGGCGGATTCTTCTTGGTTCGGTGTAGATGGCTTGGCTAATGTTTTGAGGTGAAACAACGAAACGCTCTCCTCTTTTGGTGTCTGTCTCTACGCAAAAACGTCGTCGCCGCGAACTCACGTGCAGCGAAGCCAGCGCCACCAAACCCCGCCAACGCCTTCTCCACAGTGACACTGTCCAGACAACTCGAGGCCTGGCCTGCTACACCACCACAGGACAGTCACTCACGCCTTCTCGTCCACCATACCGAATCCTGTCTGTCTACTTCTTGTGTACCGGCAATCAAGTTACCTTGGACAGCACCACTCTGTGCACAGCAGCACTTTGGCAATACTCGTCACCGTCAAGGCCCCACTGTTTTGGCTGTTGTCCTCTCACTGTTATCTGTCACGATAAGCCTGTGATACTGCTCGACATCAACGAAATACACGACCAAGTCCTCAGAACCACTAGAATCACTCGCTACTCGCGACCAAAGAGAATCCCCACCCCGACATGTCCAACACCGACTTCCTTGGCCGGGCGATCGAGACTGTGAAGAAGGCTATCGAGCAGGATACCGCTGGCGAATATGAAAAGGCATATCAACAGTATTATGCGGCGCTCGAGTTGTTTATGTTGGCGCTCAAATGGGAGAAGAACCCAAAGTCAAAGGACATGATCCGCGGAAAAGCAGGCGAATACATGGAGCGCGCAGAGAAGCTGAAGAAGCACATTGAAGAGCAGGAAAGTAATAAACGGAAACCTGCAGCTATGGGTAACAATGGAACAGCGAGCAACGGAGGAGGAAAGAGCGACGGCGACGACGATGCCGAGAGCAAGAAGCTGCGAGGAGCGCTTGCGGGCGCCATTTTGACAGAGAAGCCTAACATCAAGTGGGAGGATGTTGCAGGTCTGGAGGGAGCGAAAGAGGCGCTTAAGGAGGCTGTCATTTTGCCTATTAAGTTCCCACACTTGTTCACTGGCAAGCGCCAACCATGGAAGGGTATCCTACTATACGGACCTCCCGGTACCGGAAAGTCATACCTTGCGAAAGCCGTTGCGACAGAAGCGAACAGCACTTTCTTCTCGGTCAGCAGTTCCGACTTGGTGAGCAAGTGGATGGGTGAGTCTGAGCGTTTGGTCAAGCAACTGTTCAATCTCGCAAGAGAGAACAGGCCCAGCATCATCTTCATCGACGAGATTGATGCGCTGTGCGGTCCCAGAGGCGAAGGCGAGTCGGAGGCGTCACGTCGCATCAAGACCGAATTGCTGGTACAAATGGACGGTGTGGGCAACGACAGCAAGGGCGTGCTTATTCTGGGAGCCACCAATATTCCGTGGCAACTCGACGCTGCCATTCGAAGACGTTTCCAAAGGCGTGTGCACATCAGTTTGCCCGACCAGCCCGCGCGCATGAGAATGTTTGAAATCGCAGTAGGGACCACTCCTTGCGAACTCAAGGCAGACGACTACAAGACTCTTGGAAAGCTCAGCGAGGGCTACTCTGGCTCCGATATTGCAATTGCAGTACAAGACGCGCTCATGCAGCCTGTGCGCAAGATCCAAACCGCAACGCACTACAAGAAGGTCGAGGTGGACGGCAATGAAAAGCTCACACCTTGCAGCCCTGGCGATGCGGGCGCAATGGAGATGAACTGGACACAAGTTGATACCGATCAGCTCCTTGAGCCGGCTCTTCAGGTTAAGGACTTCATCAAGGCGATTAAGAGCTCGAGACCTACAGTCAGTGGAGAAGATCTCAAGAGAAGCGCAGAATGGACACTCGAGTTTGGTAGTGAGGGTGCGTAAGAATAGAGCTATGAAGATATTATGCTACGATGTTTCGAATTACCGGAGAGACATTTGTGCGAGTGTCCGTATGGCAGTGTTGACAGCCAAGGCGTGAGGCGCAATTCCTTGTCGATACTTTAGTATACGCCGGCGTGAACGTCGAGCCTCTCATTGTCTTCACCAGCCAGCGCCTGCTTGTTCAACTTCTGATTGTGACCGTGCATAACATACCACTGAGAAGGTCACTATTGCGGTGTCCAAATCGAATCGCCTTTGCAACACGATGTTGACTTTGGTACATGTACATACAATAATCATCGATTTAGCCGGCCAGCCGTATCCCACTTAGCCGGTTGCTTTCGCATTGCTTCTTTGGGAAGCACACCAAGAACATCCCATTGCCGATGACCCGTGTATCAGGATACATATAAGCACGTCTTCCTTGCGACCTAACGAAAATCCTAACGCAGTCACTAATCTAGATGAAATACGCCACAATGGCTGCACACCAAGACCCAGTGCTAACGCAAGCCGATATCGACCACTTCCTCCAGCACGGCTGGATCAAACTCTCAAACTGCTTCACGCAAGAGCAATCTGACAAAGTCACGGCGACAGTATGGACCCGACTGGGCATGGATCCGAACGACAAGTCCACTTGGCACACCCTGCGCACCAACATGCCTGCCCACAACCACTTTGAAGCCTCCGAGTTCGCGCCCAAAGCCTGGGCTGCCATCGGCGAACTCCTCGGTGGCGAAGACAAGATCTCCGACAAGAACCGCCAATGGGGCGACGGGCTTATCGTCAACCTGGGCTCGAAGGAAGGCGAGGGCAAGGAGACGGATCCACGGGAGCTCAACGAGTGGCACGTTGATGGCGACTTCTTCGTGCACTTCCTTGATTCACCGGAGCAGGGCTTGCTCGTCATCCCGCTGTTCACGGATATTAAGTCTGGCGGCGGCGGGACGATGATCTGTCCGGATGCCATTCCTATCATGGCGAGACACCTGCGCGACCACCCTGACGGCGTGAGCCCGCGCATGACGCCGCGGGCGGTGAACCCGAAGTTCCTCCCGGAGAACAACCTGGACTTCTTCAACAACATTGCGAAATCAATGCCGCGCGAATCGTTCGTCGAAGTCACGGGCAAGGTCGGTGATGTCTTCTTGCTGCATCCGCTTATGCTGCACGCCGCTAGCAGCAATAGCTTGCGCAACGTGAGGATCATCACGAACCCACCCGTGAGTCTGAAGGAGCCGATGAATTTCAATCGCGAGGATGAGAGCCAGTATAGCTATGTTGAGCGGAAGACGTTGCGGGCTCTGGGTGTTGATAGGTTGCAAGGTTGGAAGGTGACTGGGACGAGGGATGAGGTTATTCCTGAGAGGGTGAGGAGGATGGCGAGGATGAAAGAAGAGGAGCTGCAGAGGCTGAAGGACTTGGGAGCGAAGGCGGCTGGTGTGCAGGTGTCTGAGGTTTCTGCTTCTGCTTGAGTGCATATTTGATATCGAGGAATTTGAGAAGCAACGAATACAAATCGATTGACTGTATGGCAATAGCATGTTTACTGAATTCTCTTCTCTTAGCATTGCTCATTCTATACGAGAGTAGTTTTGGAGGTTAAGAATCCTCGCAATATCTTTCAAGTGCAACTCTTCAGAACGACTTGACCGAAGAATTGCTGCTTCCTCCAGTAGTCGTCACATTGCCCAGAACAGTACCATTAGCATCCGCCTGCGCCGCCCAAGCATCCTCCAAGGCCCAGACACCAACACTAACCGTAGCATTGGAAGCGATACCAACAGCGCCAATCCTCATGGTATCCAGCGGTCTGTTAGGGTAGAAAGTCATCGTTCCGCTCTGCTCAGCGCCATTAACGAAGACCTCAAAGATCGTGTGATCAATCACACCGCTGATCGTCCAGGTGCCGTTGTCTGCGCCGTCGTACAATCCCGATGTCGAGAATTTGTTGGTGAAGTACGGGTTCTCGAACGCGTACGTGTGGCCGCGGTCGAGCCATGTGTCACCGTTGACTGTCGTGCCGCCGGTAATGAACTCGCCGGAGACTGAAGAGGAGAACGTGAAGTTGACTTGGCCGGAGGAGATGGTGTAGGGGCTGAGGCCGGTAATGTTGGCTTCGAAGTACAAAGCGCCGGAAGGCACAGTCGAGTAGTCTAACAAGATAGAGGAGTTGCCGAGACTGCTGTTGTACGCTAGCTCTTGGCTGACGACAGTTTGGATATTGTATGGCTCGCTGACGAGCACATAGCCGATGCGGGTGGCATTCTTTAAGTAATTGTGTCTCGGGACACTCATCTGGCTGCGCCAGCCTTCGGACTCGCCAGTGGGGACGTGTTGGGTGCTGCGATAGTCAGAGACACTGTGGTATTCCATCGAAAGATTGGAAGCTAACTTACTATTGCCAGTTCGATGCCCAAGCAATCGATACTTGCTTTTGGTCTCCGGGGATACCGTAGAAGAATTGACCTGCATAGTTGTCTTTGCTGAAGTCGGCAATTCTAGCTGCGCCATCGAAGAGCTCGAAGTGTGTGCCATTGAACTCGCCAGGGAAGTACTCGGTTATCGAGCCTCCTAAAGGCGCTCCCGGGTTGATCGACAGTTGAAGCAGCCACACAGGCTCATCGGAGCCCTCCATAGGCATCTGTACGAGGTTCGGGCATTCATACTGCAAGCCAAGCAGACCAACGTGGCTCAAGTTCGAAGCATGAGTCCATTCGCGCAAGTTCTCAGAGGTGTAGAATCCAAAAGTCAGGTCGACCGCGTATGCGAGCACCATGACCCATTTTTGAGTAGGTTCGTGCCAGATGACCTTGGGGTCTCTGAACTGGGTGGAGTTGGAGGGAATGACAGGGTTCTCGGCGTAGGCTTCGAAGGTGTATCCGCCATCTCTGCTGTAAGCAATGGCTTGTTGTTGCAAACCTTGCACGCCTCCTGGATATTCGGCGAGTGTGTAGATCGCTACGACACCATTGTCCTGGTCTGGGAAGAAACCGGAAGTGTTGTTCGAATCGACCACGGCTGAGCCGGAGAAGACGTAGGTGTAGTTGTTCGGTGTCCACAGGGCGATCTTTTGGTTCTCCCAGTGGTAAAGGTCGGTCGAGGTCTACAGGTACATCAGTACCTGCTGCGGACTTGGGATATATAGACGAGATGTACTTACAGCATGGCCCCAGTGTTGGTTTCCAGCAACGATGCCGGTAGCGTCGTATTGGTAGTATAGATGCCAGGTACCATTTGCATCGACGAACATGCCATTTGGATCGTTCATGAAGTTCTGGGAAATGTATCATCAGCAAAATAGACAACATTTCAATCATCATTTTGACCTAGTCACCTACCTGTGGCGGACTGTAGTGCACTCTCGGACGATAAGGGCCCGTGTAGTTTCCTGAATCCGTCAGTCTCTTGCCCGCTAATTAATGACTATCACGGCGAGAACGAGGTACCTGCAATTGGTGCATCAGTCGGCACGCCAGGAGAGAAGTACGTGCTGGTCTGCGCAAACACCTCTCCGACGAGACCCAGGGCGGCCAAAGTACCGGGAAAAGAACGCATCGTGGCTAGGAATAGATAAGAAACGTATCGTGGACGACAAGATCCAAAGTTCATCTTGATCGCCCACCTACCCTTTTATACATGCCTTACAAGAAAGTTCAATGCCTTACCCCTCACCTTTCCCACAATGTACATGGCAACACTATGGAGCATCAATCAAGCCACGCGTGGATGGCGATGCGAAAGGGCCGATTGTCAACGTCAACATGCATAGAAGAAGTCAAACTCCCCACATCGTAGTGACGATGAACCTGACGATCCGATCGTGCCGTACCGCCCCCTCTTGCATCTGACGAATCTCCACGCGAATCTTCCGCCACTCTCCGCGATCTCGTCGGCAAGGCGAGCTTCAAGCCAGGCTTGTGTTAGCTTAACCGGCAGACTCGTATACCTTGTATTCCGATGAACAATATTCAAGCCACAGACTACGTGGACACCGAATGGACACGGGTGCTCACACGCTCGGCATCTTGCAAACTTAGAATCTCGTTGCTGCCTTCGGGTAGTGAGAAGTGTGATACGCGATCTCAGGCAGGCGCTATCGCGTGTAGGCTCGATGCGTTAGTTTCTGTTACTAGGGAGCTATACTTCCCACCACTCAAATACGGTGGGATACTACTCCAGGAAGAACTCCTTCAATGCCGTCGCCAATCTCTCCGGCTTCTCCAGAGCTAACGAGTGTCCGCATTCCTCAAAGATCTCTGACCTCTCGACGGCTTCTGCAAGCCTGAGGATACCGTCTTTCACAGTCGGTCCGAAGAACTCGGGCGCTCCAATAGTCATGATGGGAAGCGTGAGCTTGCCTCCTTTCTCCAATAACTCTCTGTGAAGCTCGCCATTCTTGAGACCTGCGCGATAAGTTTCCAAAATGCCGCGCAGACAGCCTGGCGACTTGACGACTTCCACCCAGTGGTTCAGCGCTACAGGCTCGATTGAAGTTGGGTTGTAACACTCCTGCTTCATGAACATTTCCCAGAACTCGCGCTCGTGGCCAGTAATCAGCATTTCAGGTACATGTGGCAAGAAAAAGAAGCCCAGGTGCCAGCACCAGACTCCACGCTTCTCATACTGCGCAGTGACATTTTCTTTCGTCCAGAATGAGCTCTCTTCCAGCCCGAACCCGGAGACGAGCATCTCGCAGAACGAAAGCTTGAGGACGCGGTCACGATATTTGGCTGCTGTGGCATATGCGTAGTCGGCGCCACGGTCTTCGCCGTGAAGGTAGAACTTGTCATGGCCCAGCTGTGTCATCAGCTCTACTACATCGTCGGCGTTAGTAACGGAGTCGTAGCCATCAGTCGTTGGCGGTTTGTCGGTATAGCCAAAGCCTCGAAGATCGGGTGCGACAATTGTGAAGTTTTCGGTCAAGAGTGGGAAGATCTTGTACCAGTAGAAGCTATCCTTGGGCGTGCCGTGGAGTAACAAAAGTGCTGGACCGGTGCCGGCTGTGATGTAGTGGAGGCGGATACCATTTACCCGGGCTCGTCCATGCTTGACTGGCTTGCCGGCGTGGTCGTAAGTCTCTGCTTGTAGATCTGACATGTCTTTCGTAGCTGTATCTAAGCAATCTTGTCCAGACGATCTGTGTATAGTTGAGAAAAGCGAACCTTGGTGGCAGGATGGAGTTCTTTATCGACCTCGGCGATCCTGTGTATCCTGGGTCTGTCTGTGTTTCGGTATCCCCGCTGGCGAAAAGGGCAAGTCTAAGCGCATGGAGTAGCGGGCTGTCGAAGTGCCGGGTCGCTATCTCTAGACATTGTGGCAAACATGTTTTTATTGTTTCGCCAGATAACTTCGTTGGGCTTCTAAAAATGTTGTTCGTAAGACTGGTGGGCAATGGGCCTGCAGGTGAGTCTTTGTCAATGTGCATAGGCGCCTGTGTGAATCTTCAGGCTCAAGGGAGCAGCGTCCCGCTTCACTTGTTTGCTGACTCAGAAATGATGCAGTACAGCTTAAGACAACCATGGATCTTTTTGATCTCACATAGCAAACTCGCAGACTAGTAGGTCGCATATAACATGCCGTCAAAGCGTCAAACCAGCTAACACCGAAAATACACTACGACCGTATATACCTTACCTTCTACGTCATAAACCACTGCTAAAGAAGTGAAGGAGAGATGAGACACCTCTTCCTCATAATTCACTTCTGTTCAAGACACAGTCACTGCTGTCCAACATAACCTTGCTCGCGCGCTGCTCGGACCCCGCTTGTTGCCTATTTGTCTACATCATGGACTAAGACTGTCTTGCATCTATTCCCATGCGCTGCCACCAACTTATATATCAACAGCCACCACACCACGCCACTGAAGAGACGGAGTCTCAACCGACCCTCGGATATCGAAGCACAACCAACTACCACGCAGCGATGACTGGACGCGATCCATACTATGTCAGGAAGGGCTGGGTGGACGACGACAGACATGTCAGAGTCGTACAGAGCTCTCTCAAGATCATGCAAAGCATGGATGATGTCTACGACAGCGATACCACCACCGCCGACGACGTGGTGACTGATATGTACACATACCCGGCTCCCAGCGAAGATGCAATTGACAATCCTTACACCGAAGGATACTTTTACCTGGGCGGGTTGGTTGACCTTGTCGACTCAATGCCACCGTCGCCGGTTCAGGGGACGAGGTCATCACCGTTGACTGCCGGCGACAGTCCAGACGAGGGAGACTTAGGCTCGCTGGCGACTGTCACTGCCTCCAAGCTCAACATTCACTTTCAGCCGCCCTCGCTTTCGGCGCAAAGCACACAACCTGTGGATCAGGTCAGCAAGATGTACACTCAGGATTTGCCTTACGGGGGCCCTCAAACCATTTGGCAAGACTCTGATGCGCCTCCGCCTAGCTCGGTAGCGCCGCGCCCCGGCATGCCAATGAGACCCGACTTCGCTTCCACGTATGGCAGCTTCGCCACTGGCCAGCCCGTGGCCTCCTTACCCATCGAGACTTCCCACAGTCTGGCACCGCCTGTCCTACTTCACTCCGACTTTGTGCCTCCAGCCGCAAACATGGTTTCTCTTCCCATAACGGGTCTTCACAATGCGTCACCGCCCGTTCCCCAATACACCACCGATTACACGCCTCTGCTCCCAAGCACAATCCACCCAACAGTCTCATGGTCAGGCTACCCCATCCTCTCCCTGCCCAACGGCTCTCGCGTCGGCCAGCCCATTCCACCGGACCTTTACCCCATCATCAACGCGATCCGAAGACTAAGGATAGTCGGCAACACCGGCCATCCGGAGCGCCGAATTCTCAAGAAGCCTTACGAAGGGACGTACGACACCGCCTCACGAGATGGGCAGCTCATTCGCGACCATGTCGCTGGTGGCTCGGGGTTGCTGAAGACTGACTCGCCTTTGAGAGACTGGTACGGAGACTTGAGTGTTTTCTCGGCGAAGATGTGGGAGTTTTTGTCCGTGCAGAAGGCGAGGGTGGATTCAAATGCGAAGGGATGATGTGGTTGCTCGGTCGTCTGTTCTACTGTTCTGTTTATAATGTGATACCCCTGGGGATGCTTTCCAGATTATTGCGCGGTAGATTCTCTTAGATATTTCTGTACCGTTCTTCCAACTTGACTCAATGTTGTTGCCTTTAGAGTAGGCCACACAGTATGACGGAGCCGCTCGGATCTTTTGTGTCGAGGTGTCGTTGATGTAATCATGCACGGCGTGTCGTCTCATCATCGAGCATGAGGAGGTAGCGTTTCGATCGGTCAGCTTCCGCGGCAGCTTGCCGAGCTGAAATAGGATCCTCCAAGCATCGCCCTCCTCTCTGCCTTCCACCGCGGGAGTCGTCCTCCATCAAAGTCTTGCTGAACGACACAAAGAACATGTAAAGCCCTCACTGTTTCCCACACAGTAGCGCAAAACACTCAGCGTTCTGAGAGCCATTTCGTCTAGCTGAATCGTCCCAGCACGTGGTATTGTATCCATGCCATGACCTCGCTCTCTGATCTCCTGTTTGGGACGGGCCCCACTCACGGTATACTGCACACTGCAATCCATCGTCTCGCTTCCCTCGTACTCGGCAAGACACGTACAGCAAAGATTACAATCAAGCCATCTCAATAGCGATTGGTCGTCCCGGCGTCTGCGTCACCGCTATTGCAAGCGATGCGGCGAAGGATTGATCTTTCGGTGTGCGGCGACTTCGAAGAATCTGTGGATTTTTCTCGACGTTCTATCGATATATAAATCCACTGGCGCAGTATTACAATCATCTCAATTGCCAATTTACTATGTTTACGCCATCGGGGAACAACGAGAAAGTCACGCCATGCCCACCATGTGGAGTCTCATTCCAAGCAAAAGAAGAACACGATATCGCAGAAGCAAGTGATGATGAAGACATCACATATCCAGAGGGAGGTCTACGAGCGTGGCTCGTGGTATTGGGATCTTTCTGTGGCATGTAAGTGATGATACCCAACGCAGCAGTGCGAGGCAAACAATAACAGCGGCAAAGGCTGGCTTGCTACGGCTATATGAACAGCATCAGTACCTACAACACCTACCTATCTACACACCAACTTTCAGAGTACAGCGCAAGCTCGATAGGCTGGATCTTTAGCACCTACATATTCCTGACATTCTTGTGCGGCATCTTCATCGGACCTGTCTTCGATGCCAGAGGGCCGCGACTTCTGGTCTTCGCCGGAAGTGTGTTGATGATGGCTAGTATAATGCTCATGGGCATATGCACGGGTAAGTGAAGCAGTTGTCCTGCCGACTCTAGTCATGTCTTTACTCGCTGACAAGACTAGAATATTGGCAATTCCTCATTGTGTTCGGCCTTCTCGGAGGCGTCGGTACATCTCTGGTCGTCACTCCCGCCACCACAGCGATCGGACACTTCTTCATGACAAAGCGTGGATATGCGACGGGCATCGCTTGTACAGGAGGCTCCGTTGGTGGAGTCATCTTCCCCCTCATGCTGGAAGCTCTTTTCTCGAGAGGCTGGGCCTGGGCCACACGGATCCAAGGCTTCGTGTTCCTCGTGCTCCTCGCTCTCGCCACCATCCTCATACAAGGCCGACTGAAACCAATCGTCAAGGCAAAAATCTTCCCTCTCCCAAACCCGAGGATCTTCCGCGAACCTGCCTTCGTGATCGTTACCATTGCCGCATATTTTCTCGAATGGGGCCTATTCGTTCCAGTGACATACATGACGAGCTACTGCGTCGATTCAGGCGCATTTAGTCCCAACCTCGCATACCAGGTCATTGCCATCTACAATGGTTCCTCGACTTTCGGCCGTTGGATATCAGGGTACCTCGCGGACAGATTTGGGGCTTACAGCATCATGATCGTCATGGTGTTCTTTTGCACCAGCACTTCACTGGGCCTGTGGCTTCCTGCTGCCCTGATTTCAGACGACGCACTATTCGAAAGCAGTGCGAGTCACAAATCTATCAACTCCAGCCTAACGATCTCGTACGCAGTGCTAATGGGGATAGCGTCAGGAAGCAACATCTCGCTCGCACCCGTCTGCGTTTCAAAGCTGTGTGATACGAGACAGTATGGCGAATACTATGGGATGTGCTACACTATTGTAGCTTTTGGCACACTGACTGGTGTGCCGATCGCGGGAGCTGTCATTGGTAACAACCAAGCATATTGGGCTGGAGCATTGTTTTGTGGATTATGCTATTTATGTGCTCTGGTAGCTTTTGTGGCTATTCGCATTGCGAAAGCGGGTTGGCGATGGACAGCCAGATACTAGACGCTAATCCAGCCAGCTGATACCGATTGTCTTACTTGGACTTGCCACCGAAACCCTTGCCGCCATCTCTGCCGCGACCAGAAGCAACGCGAAGCACGTACGCGCCACGCTCGAAGGTGTTGGCAAGAATGTAGCCCGAAGGGAATTGGAAGTTTCCCCAGGTGCCGACGAACTCATTGCTTCCACCAGCAGCATCGTCCTCGGGGTGCATGTCGAAGAAAGCAATAGGCTTGACGCGGCTGCCGTCAGGGTACTTGCTAATAGAGCGTACATCGTGCACCCAGACTCCAGCGCCGTAGTTAGATTGGAACATAACACCATTCTCGATGTACAAGTTGTGGTCAACAGCACGGTGGTCGGTCGACTTGAAGGTGCCAGTCCACTTAGGCTTGGTGAGATCGGTGAGGTCGATGATGTGGGTGATTGGCACGCCGTCCTCTACAACGCCCTCCACTTCATCGAGTTCATCGTTGAGAAGCACGAACTGGTGCCAGTTGCGCTCGGTCCACCAGCCCTGGTGAGTGTAAGTTGCACCAGGGTACTCGAGGCGACCGAGCATTTTGGAGTCGGCCTTATTGGTCGAGTCCCAGATGGTGATGCTGTCTTCATTGTAGGCAACACAAATGTTGCGGCCGTTGTAGCGGCGGTCAGGACCATTGTAGGTCACACATTGTGCGTCATGTGTATAGCCATCGCTGCTGGCACAGCCTGGCTTGTACGGGTTCGATGGATCGTCGAGGTTGATGTACTCCAAGCCAGCAGCGCATGTCTGGTTGCGTGGCTGTGCGCCGACAGCAATAGCGTATTCGTTGTCCCAGTCGATGACAACCTATCAGATATTAATGAAAGCTCAGCCTGGTACATAGTCACTGATCGTTGACTTACGTTGTGCGCACGACCGATCGGAAGGTCATCAAAGAGACCCGTGAGGTCGGTCTCCTTGTTGAAAGTCTTAGGCTTCTTGGGATCAATAGCAGCGACCTTGTTCAAGTCAAACACCTGGACATTGTGACCAACAGCCTCAGAACCAATGATGGCATAGTTGTTGAGCACACGAATTTCACGCCAGGATGAACCGAGAGGATCCTGAGCTGGCAGACGTCCGAGGTAGGTGAGCTTGCCCTTCTTGTCGATCTCGACAAATGCAGTGCCGGTGTGCTGTCCGATCAATCCGATTTGGCGACCTTTGGGACTGACCCAGCCCCAGACGGATGAACCGCGTCTGTTCGGGTAACGGGGGTCTGCTTCTCCGCCACCCATGCTTTCGTGGTTCAAGAAGTCATAGAGGTCCATCTGCGACCGATTAGTCATCTTACACTTGAAGCAATCATAGCACGAAGACGCACGTTATTGCAGCGGAACGTCTGGTTGGGGTTGCCCTTTTCAGCGACAGCTACACCACGGCGACATTGCAGGCGATCCTTCTTCACGCTCTTGGGAAGCTTGTCCCAATCTTTCCATGACGGCCATTGAGAGCTGTTGAGGGCGCCAGCAGCTTCGAGTGCATCCCATTGGGCCTGTCAAAGCGTCAGCAGAGATGACTTGCGGAAGATAATGTCTCGATCCTTTCCGCATACATTCTTCATGTCAATGATCCGCTGGTGAACCTCTCCGGACTCATATTGTTCCTTCGAAAAGTGTGCGGCACTGGCCACAGCCGAAAGGGCCAACAATGGCGAAATGTACTTCATGATCATGCAAGTCGTAAGAAGGTTTGCCTGGGATCGGGTACGATTGAGCAGGAATGAGCA
Source organism: Cladosporium oxysporum (assembly GCA_035771495.1). Taxonomy (NCBI): domain Eukaryota; kingdom Fungi; phylum Ascomycota; class Dothideomycetes; order Cladosporiales; family Cladosporiaceae; genus Cladosporium; species Cladosporium oxysporum. Next base: position 590,190 of record JAWNKS010000020.1, on the reverse strand, counting down.
GGTTAATCGCCATACTTATAGCTCGTCTGCAGCATGTTTTACAGTCCTCTTGTTACTCCTCAATATTGTATGTGAAGTGATCATTCCTCCGGTTGTCAAGACATCGATAAGCCTGACCTGCCTAAACGGGAATGACCGCCCAGCATGAGGCTGTGCTTCCAAGAATCAAAACCAAGAGAATTATGGTGCTAAGCCCGAGGTCTAGTCTGGAAGCCAGCTCTTTGTGTATAGCAAAAGATAGGCAGGGCCACTACCAAGCAAAATCGACATGGCCTCATCTTGCGGTCTTGCATGCCAACCTATCATCAGGGTGCTCAAGACAGCAGCACCTTCCCGACTGCGATAGCAATGTCTAGGCGCAGCGATAGGCGATTCGACATGGTATAGTGGTCGACTGGCACTGCGGCATTATCCTGGGCTCGTGTGTATGGGAAGTCAAGGTCCCGAATGCATGGCGGCGTGGTGAGGAGGTCCAGCTGAAAAGGTGGAACTGGGATAGCCACGAGATAGCGTTCTTGGTTGTAGATCTAGTGGTATGAGACCCGGTGTGGCGGTTTAAGACGATGCTCATCTCCACAGTGTAGAGTGAGCTGCATGTCAGATAGAGACTCGTATCCTCCTGCAGTAAAGATTGGTGGCACCAGTAAAGACTTCAGGTCCTAGACCAGACGCACCCCAAGCCAGACATCTTGACTCGCAAGCGGGACTATAGAGGAACTCATACGATTATGAGCATTCAGAAATGAGATGCTAAGTATATGCGCGTGAGGAGTGTAAATGTGAGAGTGTTTGTATTTAGAGAGTATGCTACACCTCGAAGACCTCCCAAATCGCCGAAAATTGGCGTTCGACCCTAACCCTGAATACCCATCCAGTCTTTCGATGAAACATGTGTTTATGTGTTTATGTCTACATGATAGATTGAATACGTTGCCTCGAGGGTCAGACTTTACATGGCAATCAGGTATGGTATGAATCCCACATGTGGTCTGACTTGCACTATGAGTATTTGCTAAGCAGAAAGTTCCAACAAACGTAATTGCAATTTGTTTCGGATATCATTGATCATCTAGAATGAGACTCGCACATCGGAGACCTTTGCTGGAAAGAACACCATGTACCGCCCAAATGGCATAGTGATTGGCACGGCCAAACGGTCTACATCGACTCCACTCTCTTGCCAAACCACCGCTTCCATCCCGCTTTCTTTGGTGCTTGGATTTCCTTACTACTAACGACCGGCCACCCTCCCGCCAACGCTTCCATGTTGGCTTTCTCCGCAGCCTCATAGTCCCAAGGTTCTGCCCACTTGGGCATGGGAATCTCCCCAAGCTTTGTACTGCCTGTTCGAGCAGAGTCGACCGAATACAAAGTGTTGGGTCGGAGGCAAGCTTTAAGGAGATCGGGTCGCGAGCTTGAAGAAGTTAATTTCGGTGTAGGTACTCGCGGACTAGCCGGTGAAGACGAGTCCCTGCAGGGTAATGTGACTAGAGGTTCGTTTTTGGACATCACGCGTGGTGGGATGGCGCGCGGCTTGGAAAGAGACACACTGGACTGTTGATGTCGAGGTGTTTTGCTGGTAACTGGTGCTGCCTGCTTCGGTAGAGGGTCTGACGGGAAGTACGGTGGAGGCAACATTGGCAGTTCTAGGGCAGATGCTGCTGGTGTAGATCCGGAATGTGACCTGGGCGGCTCACTCGATGAGCGAGATTGTGTTGCGGAACGCTGCCTCCGGTTCTCAGATGGTCGCACCATAGCGATCTGCGAAGGTATGGAGGAGTTCTCGATCATGACACGAGCGAGGGTCGGCCGTCGCTTTCTTGTGTGCTTGTTTGTTGGACGATTGTTGGAGTTTTTGGCCTTTGTCTTATTGTCTGGTATGTGAGAGACAGTCGTTGGTAACCGCCTCGACGTCAGTCTCTGGTAAAGCTGTCGCAAGACCCCAATAGTCTGCACGCGTGACTGCTCCGACAGATCCGTCAAAGACTGGTAGTCCAGTTCTAGCCCGCTGTGCCTATCACGACTCAAGAAGGAAGTGATTATGTTAACGAGGCCGGTGTTCAGTTTGAGCAGGATCTCGGCCAGCGAGGTCTGCGCAGTAGCTACACCACATCAGCCATGGAAACTGGACATCTTTGCGATCTAGCTCACCGTCTCCCATGGCATACATCTCGCTGTCACAGCGCATACTTCCAGCCTGGTACTCGCGCCCAATCTCTTCCGGGCCATTTCGCAAACTACGAGATAAGCGCAATGCGTCTTCGTCGTTGCGTCTTTGCTTTTTGGACCGCTGCGCACTCGTCTTGCGCGATCGCCTCAGCTTTTTCAGCACATCGAGACCATTTGAGAAAGACGCGATGATGGTGAGGACACCGTTGGAGACATTCGCATGCGCCATGAATGACCTTCGTGAGATCGTCAATCACGAGGAGACCAGATCAGTGTGAAGGTCAGTAGTGAGGTCGGTTGAGCAGTTGAGCACAGTACGACAGAAGCTAGCACCGGGACCTATCCAGCAACAGTCAGCGCAGTCGCTCGCATGCTGTGCGCCCCATACATCTTGAGCAGGCCAGACCATGCCACAAGCGCCCTCCTGCTGGTTCGCACATGTTGAGCAAGCCTCGCTTCGAACAGAGGCCGATTGCAAGCTGTGTCAATATTGATATGCACGCAGGCAACCGCAGGACTAGAGCACGAGTCTACGCAGGTCCGTCGAATGACATTTGCTGTAGTGCCGCAGAGAGTAGTGCTAAACACTGCATACGAGCGACTGATTGGCTGATGCTGCGATGGCGTGAGGTGGCAATGCAGGGCAAGCCCAAATAATGTTCATCCCTGCTCGTTCGCTCGTTCCCCGCAGGCGCAAGCCGATCTCGACCCGCCCTTTGCGCCCGAAACAACAACACCTTTTTCGGTTCAAGATAAGGCTCTTCGTGGTTGTAAATTTATTACGACGCCTGTTCAAAAGTGAGACTCAGTACGAAACAAGAATGGCAGGAGCTCAGCGCTCGTGCTCCGCCTCGTCCGCGTCCTCGCTATCAAATTCAACATCCTCTTCTCCTTCGAGGTATGCATTGCGATACAGAACGCAGTCATTGACCTCGGCACACCATAGACCCCATGGCCTCTCCACCGTATTCAACAGCTTAGTCGAAGCATCTTTGACCTCTCTCTCATTCAGAAACTTGATCTCCTCCTTCTTGGCAGGACCGCTCTCCTTCTCGCCGGCTCCGAAGCGCTCTCCCATCAGACCGATGTTGTACCCACCTTGCATTAGAAGCGCTGTTGTCTGAATCCGAGCGTTGGAGCAGGTGTAGATCGCGCGATACACAGCTTCCTCTACCCTCTGCCCCACGCATGAGAAGCCATGCCCACGCATGAGCACCACGGGCGAAGATGGGAAGGCAGTTGGCGGTGGTTGAGAAGAAGTGATATAATTCTTGATCAGGTTCGTGGTCTTGGAGACGATTGAGTTTGGATGGAAGCCCGCTGCAAGCGCGTTGCCAAGATGCGGCTGGTCCACTAAAAGTGAGTGTTCGGTATCCGAAGACCTGTAGTGTAATGCGATATCATAGACTGGTATTTGATGGCCGAGTACTCCGCCCATGTGATAGACGGGGCGAAGCTGGGAATCGTGTCAGCTGCAGAACGTAGATCGTGACGAACATCTGAATATGAATGACGTACCGGCACACTACTGATGGAAAAGGGAATGACAGCCTCGCTGTGACTGTGGATCACACTGTTGACATCGGAATAGCGTTTGTAAAGCTCGCTGTGGATGAATCGCTCAACGTATCCTTGAGGTGCTTCCTTGTTCACCGGGTTGGCATCTTCGACATAATACTCTTCGATATCTTCTCGACATGAGACCAAAGCTGGTGCGAGGGAACGAGAGATGAAAAATGTGGCGGGGTTTTGGGAGTTGCGAACGCTGATATGTCCGTATGCGTCAAGGACCTTTTGATGGTGGAGGATATGATTCGCAGTGATCAGGTTGCTGAAGAGCTCATCAGATGGTGGAGTCGAGGCCTTGAGAAGCGCAGCACGGGAGTCTGAGGCCATGTTTCGATTGATTCACAAGCCGAGGCAGCACTTGGATAAGGTTGTATGTTTCTGATGATCACGAAGAGAGCAATGTCTGGAGGCCTGACGTGAGGTATCGTTGGTGTGTTGGAAACAAGATCTATTGCTTGTTGCCACGAGATCAGCAGTTTTCGTCCTTGCAGTATTTAGATTAGGAAAACGCAGTCGTAGCTTCCTCGCCAACGTTGAACATATACAGGATGTTTGTACAAAGTATCGCGTAGTGAGGCGGGGCTATGACATCAGTGGTATGGTCTTGACCTCGCTATCAAATATTTACATACGAGGGTCTATGTCTGCGAGTGGTCAAGGTATGTAGAGACAGCAGCCTTTCCAGATAGAGGATCTTGCTCATTGTGCGGTTGGCTCAAGTACTTACGAGCCTCTTGCATCAAACCAGAGGTGGAAAAGCACCGAACCATGATGGTGAGTCTTGAAACAGAAGTCGTATGCTCCCATATGTCCGTACATCGGGTTTTTCGAACTCACAACGATCAAACTGTAAGGTACTGGAAGGATGTGAGAAAACTGCGAAACAGAGCAGGTAGCTGGCTTCATGCATCAGGGGACTCTATCTATCCAAGTCTCAGATACCCCAAGATCGCACGATCTCACTTGGTCGTGAGCTCATCTGTGAACCCTCCTCTCGACCTGCGAGTGCACGAATATACCAAAAGATCATCTCCAGCGACCGGAGCCTTGGAGATACCGGGAATGGAATGCGCGGGGATAAATGTACCGCGCAGATCCAGGTATGCAGCTTTGTGACTTTGACCTTCACTTACAAATGGTCCTTTCAACATTCGGCACTCCAAGCCGCGCGTACTCGTGTTAGATAGAGCAAAACAACGACATCCACAACATCCACACCTATGCGGAAAAGCAGAGAATACGAACGTGCTCGTGTGCATTGCAAGCACCTGCCCAACAAAGACGCGAGAATTATGGATTACTGATTGCGCAACCTTGGGAAGATGTGTTCCGGCCCGACTTCCTTACCGCGAACACTACTCACCCTGGAACATCCTTCGACGGAGAAATGATGGATCCTACCGAACCGGTGCGTGCCGCCGTCTGTGCATACGCCGTGGGGGTCGGCAAACCGATGAGACCATCGCCTAAGGTCATTCGCTTGTCGTCGAAAAGGCAGGTCGTAATTCTAAGCTTCGTTTTATCTTCTCAGACAAACACCTGATGGTACAATTGGTCTGCATGCCAAATGGCAGTCTAGTCTGTTTCTGTTGCAAAGCGGAGACTTTTTTGCCATCTACCCGAAAGCTCGCGAGCTTCATGCGCGCTATCTGGTGCGGCTAAGTCTGATCCAGCAGGTGCTTCTTCGACTTCCTCTTCCTTGCTTGCAAGGGTTCATGCGTCTACTAACTCTCCAATAAACTACCGATGGGCCCTTGTCTCGAATCCTGCTAGCAATCCTGCAAGGCACACAAGCCTTGACGCATTCCTCTAGAGATCTTTAAGCTTTGTTAAGCTCACGCGAAGCTTTGAGGATCACCAACCAATCGACCATACTGCCTCTGTACTGTCTGGTGAGCCGCTTTCGAGCGGCGCTCTGGCAAAATGGCAAAATGGCACAGTAGACAATATCGTCAGCCACTATCACAGCAAGTATTTCCTTGGCCTATCAATGCAGCAAACATCGTCACAAGACGCAGTTGTGAGCAGGCAGAAAGGGACGATCACCTAGCTTCTCGCCGCTACCACGCTACCATAATGTGCCTCGGTAGCCGCTATCTAATGCTCAAGCTCACGCGACTGTATAGCTCCCACAATGGTGTGCTGCTTTGCACTCTACGGTCCCGTATTCGTGATCTAACCAGGTACGTCTACGATAACATGTGCGGAGGACTTTCTGAATGTGGCAGGTAACATGGCTGCCAGCGTGGCGATCATTTACTGATGTCGAATCACTGGTTGAACTGTCACGAACCCACTATATACAAGATTGCTAGCGCTTGCACCCTAGCGAACCTACCTGGCGAAGACGCTGAGATTGGTCGCCCTTCTGCCTTAGTCTGCAAGTCGAGATGATGTTGCCATCCCCATCTGCCAACACAAGCATGTTTCCAAGATACCAAGCCTTCGGAGAGATGAGCTTGAGCACGAACCTTCTATCAGTGGCCCATCAAAGCTACTAATGAACCTCATCAAGTGGCCTCGGGCATATATAAAGGCAGCTTGTCACCTCTGAATATCACAAAACATCCACACCAACATCATCCATCCCTCGCACAGCATTCATCAACAACATGCACTTCAACACTCCCATTGCCCTTGCGGCCGCAGCAGCAGCCGCAGTATCGGCCTCACCCATCCAGCCGCGTGGCGAAACAACCACGCTCGTCGTGAAACAAATCCAGCACGTCACTTCGGTGAAAAACCTCGTTGCCAATGGTCGCGACAGGCTCGAGCATTACAACAACAAGAAGTCCGATGGCAACCGCCTTGCCAGCTCCGGCACCGTGACCAACGAAGATGTGACCTACGTCGCTCCCGTTAACATTGGCGGCGCCACATGGCAATTGATCATTGACACTGGTTGTAAGTGACAGTAGTTCTCCCATACAATTTCGGTACAGGCTATTGACATTTTTAGCTTCGAACACCTGGTGTGGTGCGCAAACCGATTGCGAGCCGACTTCTACTGGAAAATCCACCGGAGGAACCGTCTCTGTCAGCTACGGCAGCGGCTCGTTCTCTGGCACCGAATACACTGACAAAGTCAGCTTCGGAGGCCTGACCGTCAAGTCCCAATCCATTGGTGCCGCCACCACCGCTCAAGGCTTCCAAGGCGTCGATGGCATCATTGGCTTCGGTCCAGTGGATCTTACCCAGAGCACCGTTTCCAACGCCAACACCGTCCCCACGTTCATGGACAACTTGTACAAGCAGGGTTCCATCTCGACTGAAGTGCTCGGTGTCTACTTCGCCCCCGAGGCTGGCAGCGACGATGATGACGCCAACGGCGAGCTGACCCTCGGCGGTGTCGACAGTTCGAAGTACACGGGCACTCTCACTTACTTCCCGACTTTGAAGTCCGGTCAAGCCGCCGCTTACTGGGGCATCTCCATCTCCAGCTTCAGCTACGGATCCAAGGTTCTCGCCTCAGGCGCCACTGGCATCGTTGACACGGGCACCACCCTCATCTATGTCCCCACCTCTGCCTACAACGCATTCCTCAGCGCCGCTGGCGGCCAGACCGATTCCACCTCTGGCCTTGCAGCATTCACCAAGAAGCCTACTCAGAACTTCAACATCAAGTTCGGCTCTACCACCTACGCCCTGACTCCTGACCAGTACCTGATCCCCCAGGCTCAGTACGCCAACTTCGGTGTCAGCTCTGGCAAGTACTACGCCTGGATCACCGACGGTGGCAGCTCCGGAGTCAACACCATCATTGGCCAGAAGTTCCTCGAGAACTACTACTCCGTCTACGACACCACCAACCAGCGCATTGGCTTCGCCACCCGCGCTTAAACAGCCAGTGTTGCCGTCTGCGAGATGCATGCGTGGAGCTGTTGAAAGAGTCGAGCCTGATGTCACTGATGATAACATGATCAAAAGCACTTGGCAGCCGAGAAGATAGACGAATCTGTAACGAAGCCAAATATTGTTTATCCGTGCAAAAGATAATCCGCCAGCAGATCCTTCACGTGATGCCGCATCGCATGTAACTTGCCACATACGTTTAGACGAATCAGTAAACGCGCTCCGAACCAAAGGATCGATGACTGTGGAGCTGAAGTTGACAATACTTTGATATCAACATTTTTAATGTAAGACCCTAGCATCAACTGATGCTTGCCCGCAGCTGATGCACCAGCAAACAACACTATCAACAGCCATTCAGAAAGACTGCCCAACATCAAATCCATCGCGCGCCATGCGCACCCATCCACAAACCAACGCCAAGACGGCACCCAATATCGCCTAATCCTGTTCCAGCCTTGCAAATCCCCAAAACTGAATCCTCCAGATTAACATGTAACATGCGGCTGAGACGATCGGCAAAAACCTGCCCCGATTGGGCGCGTACACCACCATGCCTGCAGACATGCTGCAGAAGTTCACGCTCGAATTAGCCCGGCTTCATGTGCCAAAAATGCCACACCACGATACCGTTGGTCCGCTTCACGCCCGTGGAAACCGGATGGCGTTCGGGCCTCGCCTCGAACCCTATTATTAAATCCTACGCGCATGGTCGAGAACCTGCTTCGTCAACGCCTTGTCACCCAGTTAGGCCATGGCACCACCGCCTCGTCGCGTGTCTTCATCGGATATATGTTAGTTTCAATATCGGGTATCAGCCCCTGCATGGACCACGCCATGGGCAGGAGATATGTCCGCCGCCAGTGTGAAGAGTACTGTCGTTCATTGGCTCGACTATCGCCACCGGTGTGTAGTCAGGCGAATGTCTCGCGATCAGCCCATGGGTTTGAGGGCTCACAGCCTCGTCGTTCGAGACGTTATAAACTTGCCATTGCGCTGTAAAGGATGTTGCGGAGGTTCCGTTTCTTCTCAGACACATTGCTCGCGCCAAGAGTAAGACAGACTTACCATGTCTTCCTTCAACACCGGCGCACGCTCGGCGCAAAGCGATGCAAAGATCTACTCAAACGTCACAAGCAACGACCTGGAAGCCCAGGGCAAAGGCACCGGCTCGGAGCACCACTCCGTTACCTCGACAAACACTTTGATCCACAGAGACGCTCTCGGCAGAGTGCGACAAGTTCCCCAAGAAAAATGGTCACCACATGGTTGGTATCTCGATCCAAACAATGCGAAGCTGGCCGAGCTCGAGAAAGTTCAAGGGACGCATAACATGCGCTCGAAACTTCCTTATGTGATCCAGGTGGCCGCTGCGAGTTACGAGTCCGATGGCAAGGGCGTTCTGCACATCCGAGGAGGCCAATATGCCCTTGCGTGTTTCGCGCTACCTTGGTTGGTGAGTTGAACAAGATATTTGTGCTTCGTGTTGTCGAGGGGTGGTAGCTGACATGATGTCACGTAGTTCTTCACCGTCAACGATCTGGAAACTCCGGTTCGCAATGGCGGCTTCTACGATCGTGTGCTCTATCGCAATTGGTACTCTGTAGATGTCGCTAAGAACGCAACCGAGGCGTCGAGCTGTTGTGGAGAGCTTACCAGGGACGTCAAATCAGAGACGGCAGCGCATGGTGATCAGTACCAACCATACGACGAACCGACGGTCGAGATGAGGGATTCTGGTTCGGGCTCACCGTCATCCAGGAACAGATCTTCAAATCTCCAGGACAGATTGCTTGGCCCGAAGCGGTTGTGCTTCGTCAACGAGCCGTTCTTGGAAGAACAAGCCCAATACCTCCTACTCGAAGTGGTCGAATGGCAAGAACGCCATCCGGAAGCCGGGATCCCAAGCTTTCTCTTCGTCTCGTACACAAGCCACCATTTCCCTACCCAATCGCAAGCGACTCTGAACGGCGACTTCGGTGCAAATATGGGGCAAGCGGAAAAGGCTGATCGATCGCAAGCGAGTACCGACAATCGCAAAGCACTCACAAAGCTAGCTTCGCAGATCGCTCGGGACAATGGCTTGGATGCCTTCTGGGTCGACTTTGAATCTGGGATCGATCACAGTGGTTCCTCGGATGACGACGACCCAGGCGCTTATGCAATTTGTGACATCCTGCGAGCGTCCAAGAGCATGATCATCGTAGCTGGTTCGCCGTACCACTTCCCGACATCGACCAGAAACGAAGGGAGGCAACCTATTGAGTCGACAAGAGGGTTGCTCCAATCCTGGGGAGAGCGTCTTTGGACACTGCCCGAGCTTTTGTTTTGCCCAAACAGTGATGGGATTCCCATTCACACGCTGAGCGGCCAACCACCCAAGATCTTGTCAAAGCATACTATCGCAAGCATGCTGAAAGACGGCAAGAGCGTCCGCGAACTCATCGAACATTACAGCGGCACCATCCAGCTCTCCCCTCTCGAACTGACCGTCACTGCAACGCAATGCCTCTTCGCACGACCGCACAATCAGTTCAGTCCCGGAGATGCCTCATACGCTCTAATGGGCTTGATGCGACGCCGACCCAGAGTCAATAAGAACGACTCTGCGTTCAAAGCTTTCGCACGCCTGTCATTCCTGAACGACAATGACAGACTTCTGGAGCGCCTGATCTGCTTGCAACCAGACCTGAACGAGCGTCAACCGTGGTCCAGCTTACATGATGCCTACCAAGCCAGTCTCTGGGACATTGAGCCATGTACGCAAGTGGCTGGTATTGTCAACGCACAGCCCGCCAGAGACGCAAGCAAACCTCCGCGTAGTCACAAGGCAGGTGTCTTGGACGAGACCCAGATCATTGTCCTGGACGGCGCATTCGGAGCTGCAATCAAATGGGAACGTTTGGAACCCGTGGCCTTCATGAAGCGAGCCACACTCTTGCAGATGATTGCCAGGATCTTGGTTCGCGGTTTCTCCGTATGGTTCTTCTACGGTCTCTTGATGGTCATCATCGGTGGCATTTTCAACGGCCTGTCCCCTGGTGGTGGAACGGGCATGCTGGCAGCGGGACTGCCGATTCTCATACCCTGTCTTATCGCCATGCCGTTCCTACCCTCGATGGTTCGACGCTTGTATGCTGGCAAGCTCTGGGCAACTCAAGCAGCTTTCTTCGGCGTACAAGGAATTCCAGAATTGTGCGAAGTCGAACGCTGCATCTTCGGTTTCAACCAAGACCGCCTCACATGGAGTACTCACGGAAGCACTCTGTCCAGTGCAGAGATTGACCCCAAGACTGGCGAATTGCTTCCGCTGAAGCCGCTCGATCCGACTCGAAGGGGTTCTGAGCTGAAGACTTTCACTCTAATTGACACTTTCACGTTGACAGCTACGGCATTCCAAGCAGAACGTTTGCCAGTGGCCGCTATCATCTGCGGACAAGAAGGAGGCATGCAACGAGCCTTGTTGTGTTCTTACGACCCTGTGTCTCGGGCGTTCTGTAAGGAGACAGTGTTGAGGATGAAGACTACCTGCCTCGAGCGGATGCCGAGGATGGATCGCTTCCGTTTTGCGATGCGTAGAGAATAAATTAAGGTCCGGATGCCAGACTTGAGGAGGATCTTGCGCAGGGCTCGCACCACTTCGATCGCGTTTTACGCGGTGGTTGTTGAAGATTTCTGTCCGGCTTGGTAGTAATGTTGCGTTCTGTTTTGATTTTACTGAGATTAGTATGATACCCAGGCACTTTGATCGTGGTCCATCCCTCCCACAATGTCATGCTGCAGTTATGCCGACACAACAGTAGATTACTGGTGGCGGACACCTTGATATTTGTGTGTTTAGCGGTCTCTGGGTTATAGCACAGCGGTCTTGGAATGCATAAGCTCAATCAATATGATTTTCGATCCTGGCATGTTCGATAATGAAGCTCTTACTCCATCGAACACCCTCCTTCGCCCTCCGCTACGCTCAATCACGTGATCTCGAACGTCATCGTCGCCGATTGTCACATGTCAAACGCTGTCCATTCCAGCGAGCAAGCTACAGACAAGATTGAAACTCCACACCACTCGCAATGCAGCGCCATACGTTACAACGTCTCTTCACGAGCATTAGACCTTGCTCAGTAATAACACAACATGCCAGGGTCTTCGCCTCAAAACGCGGTCCAGCAGACTACTCAGACGAAGACCTCGCCGCCGCCCGCAAATGGCTCGCCGACCTGAACCCAGACACCATCCCACGCCATCTATCAGAGATCACCTTCTCCCGCTCTTCGGGTCCAGGAGGCCAGAATGTGAACAAGCAAGTATATCGCGAAAGTCCTCCAACAACGAGCACATTTCGACTAACACGAACCCCACCAGAGTCTCCTCCAAAGCCACGCTCCGCCTCCCCACCTCCTCCATCCTGCCTCTCCTCCCGCCAATCCTCCGCCAATCGCTCCTCTCCTCCCGCTACCACGCGCCCAAATCAGACTCCCTGATTATCCAAGCCGACGATTCGCGGAAACAAGCCGACAACGCAAATACTTGCTTCCGCAGATTGCACTCCTTGATCCTCGAAATTGGGCGCGAGACTGTGCCCAACGAGACGGCAGCAGGGCAAGCGGAGCGCGTGGAGAGGTTGCAAAAAGCCGAAGCGGCAGGGCGCAGGAAAATGAAAGAACGGCAGAGCGCGAAAAAATCCGCGAGGAGAGGCAGTGGACGTGGCGAGGACTGATGGGCGAAGGCCCCATTTCCAGACGAGACTACGGGAATGGCTGGTGAGGCTGCTTTCGACATTGGCCGAGGGAAAGATATCCAAGGGCATTGCCGTCTTCCAACGCGAAACATGCTTGAGCGACGAAACGGCGGGTCTGTCAGTCGACGGAAGCTGCAAGCGTGCTTCGGCCTTCGCACGCCTTGATCGAGGCCTACGAAGGAACCGAAAGCTCCCGCACCCGTACTAGTGGTGTGCAGCGCGATGGTAAGGGAACATGCTCTCCCACTGTGTCTGGTCCCCTTGTCTGGCCTCCACTTCGAGCATGAGAGCAGCACGGCTCGGACAGCGTGGGTGTTCACATGAACGTTCGGTCCAACATATGGATCTGATGATATACTGCAGACGCTCGATTTTCGCCAGGTAAGCAGAATCCATCGCCGTCAGCATATCCGCCAGACACCGGCCAACCCCGAAACATAAAGACATAGGGGTCACAAAAAAAAAATCTCGCCCGAAGCTGTCATCCACGACCTGTATTCGATACTCCCAGAAATAAATAAACAAAAGTTCAACAGATCACAAAACCAAAGTGGGATAGTAAGTGAGCCGTGAGATCCCACGTCTAGGGCGAGGAACGAGGCTTATTAACTGGCACAGCCCACAAGGCGCGTCAGTCAGGTGATATGAGGCGTTGTGCGACGAAGGCTGGCGTTGGCGTGGTCCCGCACGTCAGTCAATCAGAAGGCCACTGTTTCCGACTGGCGAGCTGTGCTTCATTCGCGCGGCAAAGAGTACCTCGGGTCCCTCTTGTGAGACCGTCCACGCTTTGTTTGTGCTATGGTGCAGTAGTAAGTTTGTCAAGCCAGCAAGCCAGCAAGCCACATACATCGGGTCGAGGAATACCTCTTCATCTCAGTTGAGTTTTCACAAACGTGGAAAGGACGATCATTGACAGTAAGCTTGATGGATATATCTCATACCATCTACTTGATAATAATAGTGGAGATGGAGAAACGCCGGCAGGTTGACGCCGGCGGACATTCTCCTCTCTCTGATGATACACGCAAGAAGAGCTCTTGTTGGCTCTTTTCGCTCTCTTTCTTTCCGCCTTGTTGATCGTGACTCTTGATAAAAAGAAAATGAAAACAATTTTTCCCAACACCATCGCTGCAATAATATGTCGTTGTTGAATGACTTTTTTCCCCTCCCATCTGCCGAATTTTTCTTTCGTGTGTAATCCTGATTATGAATGAAACGCCGTTTGAACCATGCTCTTTCTCAAGTCTCTCCCTATCACTGTATCAAAGCGAGACGCTTAGATGGGAAGAGGGAAGGTGCCAGCCCAGGCGGCGATCTCAGCCTTGAGAGCCTTGATCTCCTCGACCTCGCCGGAAGCGATCTTGGCCTTGAAGTCCTTCTGCTTGTTGGCCTCCTTGGGGAGCTCGCTCTGGACCTTCTGGGCGATCTTGATGCACTGGTCGATGTAGTCGGCGATCTGTGCAAAGTCCTTCTCGCCGAGACCACGGCTGGTCATGGCGGGGGCACCAATGCGGATACCCATGGGGGTGAGGGCGCTCTTGTCACCGGGGGTGGTGTTCTTGTTGCAGGCAATGTTGACGTTCTCGAGGACGAACTCGACACGGGCACCGTCGAGGACGGGGTTGGTGAGGGGCTTGAGGTCGAGGAGGACCATGTGGTTGTCGGTGCCATCGGTGACGAGGCGGTAGCCCTTCTCCTTGAAGCTGATCTCGAGCTGCTTGGCGTTCTTGATAACCTGCTGCTGGTAGGCGAGGAACTCGGGGCTCTGGGCCTGCTTGAGGGCAACGGCAAGAGCGGTGATGGTGTGGTTGTGGGGACCACCCTGGTGGCCGGGGAAGACAGAGAAGTTGATGGGGCCCTCGAGGTCGTAGAGGGTCTGAACCTCCTTGCCCTGCTTGATCTCGGTCTTGCGGACGCCCTTGCGGAAGAAGATCATGGCGCCACGGGGGCCACGGAGAGACTTGTGGGTGGTGGTGGTGACGATGTCGGCGTAGTCGAAGGGCGACTTGTTGACGCCAGCGGCGATCAGACCGGAGATGTGGGCCATGTCGACCATGAGGTAGCAGCCGACGGCGTCGGCGATCTTGCGCATGCGAGCGTAGTCGATCTCACGGCAGTAGGCAGAGGTACCGGCGACGAGGACCTTGGGACGGTACATGAGGGCGTTCTGCTCGAGCTGGTCGTAGTCGATGATGCCGGTCTCGAGGTTGACACGGTAGGGGAAGGTCTCGAAGTAGGTGGAGACGGCGGAGATCTTCTTGGTGGGAGTCTGGTAGCCGTGGGACAAGTGACCACCGTGGGGGAGGTCGAGACCCATGATGCGCTCGTGAGGACGCATGACGGCCTGGTAGACCTGGAGGTTGGCGGGAGAGCCAGAAAGGCACTGGACGTTGACACCCCACTTCTCCGAGTCGAGGCGGAAGGTCTCGAGGGCACGACGCTGGCAGGTGAGCTCGATGCGGTCGATGTGCTCGTTGCCACCGTAGTAGCGGGCGCCGGGGTATCCCTCGCTGTACTTGTTGCACATGGCGCTTCCCAGGGCGTCGAAGACGGCGCGCGAGGTGACGTTCTCGGAGGCAATGAGGAGGATGGACTCGCGCTGACGCTTGATCTCGTCCTTCATGATGTCGGCGATCTCAGTGTCGGTCTCGATGAGAGGCTTCTCCATGAGGTCCTTGTGGGACTGGGACAGGGCGTAGGAAGACATGGCTGTGGATGTGTGTGAGGGGGGGTGTTGTGGGAGGAAGGAGGGAGGTAAAGAGAGAAAAGGATGTGGGTATAGAGGTAAAAGGAAGAGGAGGGTGTGGTGAGTGTAGAGAAGGGAGTAGTGGTAAGAGGGGAGAGGACAAAGATGAAGTATGGATTCACAGCACAGCACCCAGTCACCTTGGTTGTACCCCACGCCCGATAAAAAAACTGGCAACTGGCCATCCCACCAACCAAGGGTCCAATGCTTCGACCACCGATTGTGAGAGAATTAAGTTTGTGCGTCTTTTCCACTCTGCTCACGCATTTCAACGAAACAAACTTCCCACTCAATCCCAGGCTGCTGGCTCGTTCGCTCTCCGACTCTCGGCTCTCCAGAAGAATGCAGGCGCGCGCGCACAGACGAGCCAGATATTGCCCATAGTTCCACCGAGGAATCATCGTGCACCACACCCAACCCCGCCGCATGTGAGGACTCAGGTCGAGAGCTATGAAACAGCGATTCCTGATGGAGACAGTCTTCACTTACGGGACTGTTGCATTGAAATAGTTCACCCATCAAGGAAACAACTTCCCTACAGCATGGCGTCGCGTGAAATAACTTTTCATCTCTCGGCGACATTAGGCAAAGGGCAGGGCAATCAAGGCGCGGGTCAAAGGGATTACGTGCAGAGCTTAGTTGTGGTGGGACCGTCTCCCAGGGCAGCACCACCGTCTCGCATCCATCGTGGTAGAAGTTTGCCAACTCGATGCCAACTCAAAAAATCATTCGCCACTCTTTGCAAATCCCCGGGGTTTGTGCGATGGACGCCCTATCGCCCTGTGAATAATAACTTCTACATGTCGATCGTGTGCGCCTATACCGTGGGACAGATCATGAGTGTATGTGCAGACAATCGCCATGAATGGAGTGGGTTTTAGGTTGTTGTTGTCCCTCCCTCCCTCCTCGCGCTCAACTAGCTTGGCTTGATGTAGCAGAGGAAGATATTGTCATCCTCATCCTGAGCATGAGTACTCTCTATACATGTGTACGACATGAACGAGCAGTCGACAGCCCAAGTAAGTATTCGTAGCATTACGACTACATGCGCATCCATCTTCGAACTGTCAAACCGGTTCTACCCGATCTTGTCATCCGGACTGCTGATAGACATCGATCTGATAAGATCGACATCTCGCCGCATCTTGAAGACTATTCAGTCGGCCAATCGGTCCGTGTGCAGGTAGCTAGCATACATCAGGTATTGCTTCGAAGGCAGTCTTGTTCTGTCAACACACTCGACAGGCTTATATTTATATTGCATTTCACCGCGTTGCCAGCATCTCTCTCTCTCCCTGGATCTCCTATCCTGTCACATGTCACGACATTGATCATTCCTCATCGCATCTCGAGTCTGTTTGCTCTCGCACCACCTCCGAAAGTAGAAGGCAGCTTCAAGTTGAACATAACCAAACACACCCATCTACCACCCACCACACTCAACACACACAACACCCCACCATGGAGCCCCTAACAAGATCGACCCTTCGCGCCCTGCGCCCATCAATCGCCCGCACCCTCCGCCCAACAACCCACGCGCGCAGCATATCAACCATCCAACCCTTCCCACCTCTCCACAGCGCAACTCCCTCGCGCCCACCGCACTCCGCCCTGCCCATGCCCTTCGTCACCGAGACCGTCTCCGGCGGCATCCAAACGAGCGACATCTTCTCGCGCCTCCTCAAAGAGCGCATCATCTGCCTGAACGGCGAAGTCGAAGAGGTGCTCTCGGCGTCCATCGTCGCGCAGCTGCTCTTCCTCGAAGCCGACAACCCCACCAAGCCCATCAGCCTGTACATCAACTCGCCCGGCGGCAGCGTGACGGCCGGCCTGGCCATCTACGACACGATGCAGTACATCCGCTCGCCCGTGACCACCATCTGCCTGGGTCAAGCGGCGTCGATGGGCTCGCTGCTGCTGTGCGGCGGCGCGCCGGGCCAGCGCTTCGTGCTGCCGCACAGCCGCATCATGGTGCACCAGGTGTCGGGCGGGTACAGCGGGCAGGCGAGCGACATTGCCATCCACGCGAAAGAGATCCTGCGGGTGCGCGAGCAGTTGAATTTGATCTACAAGCGGCATTTGACGAAAGAGCACAGTTTGCAGGAGATTGAGCGGGTGATGGAGCGGGATTTCTTCATGGGCGCCGAGGAGGCCAAGGAGTGGGGGATTGTGGATAAGATTTTGGATCGGAGGGAGGATGCGAACGTGGGTGGTGGGAAGTGAGTGGGTTTTTGAAGGTTTGCTACCGATGGTGGAAGGGAGGGGGTTGGAGATTTAGAAAGGTGCAAGTACAAGGAAAAGATACCGATTGCGGAAAGATTTCATGTAAGATTAAGAGGGATGAGAGCATCATTTTGTACAACAGAGAAACGCTTTCGGCTCGAAAGCGATGATGAAACTATACATAGATATATCACAGAACATCTGCCACCACCACTACCTGTTCGCCTCAATCCTCGAGATCAAATCGCCGCCCAATCTGGCAATCTCGGCCAAAATGGCGTCCTTGTTGATCTCAGCCTTGACCTCCTCCTCGTTAGCCTTCACCGGCACGGTGGAGTAAGACAGATTGACCTTCCAGCTCCTCGGCGCCGTCTGCGGATTCCACAGACCAGCGATCACGGGCTTGTCGGTACCGTTGGCGAAGAACAGAATAGCAGAGCCATACAAATCATCCAATTCGGACAGAAGGCTTTGCACAGCATCGTAGCCTGCGAGCGAAGAATCGTTCAGAGTCTCGAGCTCGAGGTTCTTGAACGCCGGCGCGGCTTTGCTCGACTTCCTCTTGCGGCCGGTGGCGGTGGCGCTGAGGTGCAAGACAAAGTCGAAATCCGTGACGGGCGAGACGAAAAGGGACGCAGGCTCGAGGTTGACTTTCTGCTGCTCGACAGCAGCGATGGCAGCGCGCGCGAGAGCGGTCAGACGGCTTGCTGCGACCTTGGAGGGGTTGCCGTCAGTCCAGCTGACACCGTCTTGGTCAACGTTGCTGGCAGCAAAGACAGCGACACGATTGAGAGACGGGTCGAGTTTGCGCCAGGCCTCGAAGCGGGTTGTGATGGCTTGCATTTCGCTCTGCTTGAGCTCGCCACTGCCGCTGAGGTCGACGATGAGAGGGTCCACGCGCCAGTCCCACCGTGAGATCCAGAAAAGTGTGCGGAGGAAACCAGTCTGGACGCTCGATGGCGCCGTCCATGGCCAGGGCTGGACGAATGTGCGTGCGACGAGCAGCTCGATGACTTCCTCGGCGATGTGGTTTGAGAGCAGGTGTGATGCGAACCATTTCTTTGTGAGTCTCATCGTACCGCTCAACGCTGGGAAGCGGTTGCAGAGCTGGGCAATTGCTTGCGTATGGGCTGGTGACTTGAGAGAATCACACTTGTACTTGGCAAGCGCCATGGCCGCAAGTTCTCTGGTCTTGGGGTCGACGCTCTTGTCTCTAAGCTGGCGCTCGAGGAAGCTCTGCTCACGCTCGTGGTGAATACGCAACCTGAAGGCCGCGCCAGACTCGTACGTGACGTCGAGGAAGCCCTGGTTGAAGACATCCGTGTCTTCGTTCTCGAGACCTACACGGGTGGTGATGCCTTCAACGTTCTCCTCCAAGAGCTCACCGAACTTGAGCAGGAATGCGATTTTAGTGCGTTGAATCGCTACAAGATCGTCTGGCCAGCGGTTCGAGCCTTCGAACTGCATCGTCACGTCGGCTGGCTTGCTCTGTTGTGAAGCGCGACCAGCCATGGGTGCATCGATAGAAGCAAAACGGAGCTGGGCATCAGCCGGCATCAACTGGCGGATCGTGAGAGGAACGTCCTCGAGATCTCTTAGATCACGCTCAAGCTTCTTGTACGCCTCCATCAAGGGCTGGAATGGTTCGGTAGAGTTGGAGTTGCGGATCATGCGAGAGTATTCGTCGCCAGCGAACTTGGCGCTCTGCTCGACTGCAGAATTAAAGTGGCGCTGGAGCAAGTAGCGGGTGATTTGCTCGAGAACAGATTGACCACTCTCGCCGGAAGCCCAGATTAAACTTTCCAAAATGCTGCCGTCTTTGAAACGACGCAGCTCGGCCTTCTCTCCCCAGAAATTACGGAATGCGGCTGCATCTGCTTTGTTCTCCGCTGAAGGACCATGGTCGACGAGGCGGTTGACATTCTCCGAGTTGATCACGATTCCGACAGTGACACTCCCCTTCGAGTGCTGGTTCGGTCTCGCAGTACCCACGTCCCATGTTCCAGAAGCAGGTTGGCGGATGTTGATGAGTGACACTCTGTCGCCAAGACCACGTTGCAGTGTTTGATAGAGTTTCCGTAGCGACTGTTGGATGTCGGAAGTCTTCGAGTCCGCCTTTGCAAGAATAGCCTGGTCCAGTTCGAGAGATACGTCGAACCTCATCATGGTGTTGTCTGTGCGTAGGATGAAGGTCGACTCAAATCCGTCAAATTTAGGATCAGCCAGCATAGCCAGCGTTGTCTTTGCTGCAGATTGTAGCAGCTTGTACGACCACGGCGTCATCTTATAGAGTATGTTGTGCTGCCTAGCCTCGTCCCAGACAACAGGTGAGCCATCTTCGAGTGTCGGAATAGAGCTTGCGCTGGCACTGCCAATCATGAAAGGCTGACGACTGAGGTCCTTGATAGCAAGTAGCTGAAGAGTAGCCTTGAGCAGTTGGTAACTGCTGTATCCTCCACTCAGGATTGGCTTGCCTCCTGGACCACCGCCCGAGAGCATCGCTGCCATTAGTGCACTCCACTCGAAGTTGCCAAATCCACCCGTGGCAACGTTCGAACCGAACCCGCGCTGCCTGAGCCAAGATGACCCAAGAAGGCATGCGTCACGGTATGCTGAGCAGCTAGTCGCAGCCTTGTATTGAACCTTCAAATATTGAGTTACAAGCATGTTTGACCGGATGGTGGAGTTGTAGAATGGAGTGGGAGCGTTTGAGCCAGTGGCAGCATCTGCAGCTCGCACGCAGTTCTTGTCCAGACCAAGCTTTTCCACAGCGAAAGCATCTTGCGCTACCGCAAGGACGATGTGGATCTTCCACTTGGGCGCGGGCTTGACATCGCCAGATGAGGACTTGGGAGCAATCACAATGCTGGGGTTTAAAGCATTGCCGTGCATCTCCTGGAATTGAATGCTGAATTCCTTTGCGTGCGCTTTCTTCAGACCAGCGGAAAGGCAGGCAAGGTAGTAGGCACGTTTGTAGAAGAATCGGTAGTTGAGGTAGTCCTTCTCTTGGAACAAGGATGAAGGCATTTGGATGACCATGTCCAGCTCTGAGCAGCCGTTGACTCTGTTCGCGGTCTTGAGCGCATGGCTGCCGACCACATTTATGTGTGAGGGAGCAGCATATCCAAGCTTGTACTTTGCGTCTTTCGGAGGACGAGGGTCTGGGAATGGAATCGCAATCTTTTCCTTGGTCAGACCACGCTCGGCCTGCTCAATCTCTTGTGGTGCCCTAGCAGGAATCTGCTCGATGGTCTTCTTCAAGGTGTGTAGCGCCTCTTCCGCGTTCTTCTCACGCTTGCCTTGCCTTGGTCTCAACTGTTCCAGAAGATCGTCGACCTGCATTTTGAACATGTTGCTCTTGAAGGTGCCCGATGTGAATGCGCTTGCGCCGGAAGCGAGCGCATCTTTCGCAGAGTCCCGTCCGGTCTGTCGCCCAATTGTTGCAGCAAGCTGTTGCTTCGTAGGCTTGACGCTTGTGGTCGCAGCTTTCGTATCCTTTACATCAGCAGGCTCCTCGTCCTCTGAACCATCCTCTTCGCCATCGCTGCCGTCTTGCATTTCTTGATCGACATCTTCATCTACATCGTCGGCATCCTCAGCATTTCCAGAGTCGCTGAAAGAGGCAAATGACGCAGCGTCGTCCTCCTCAGCTCCAGACGACACATGCTCGATTTTTCTCCTCTTGTTTCCTGGGACGGGCATGTTGGTTGATGTACTTCAAGTCGACTGCCACCTACAAAAGCAGCTGTCGCAAAAAGTTGTAGACTTTCCAGCAAGTAAGCCGCTAAATGATGCGCTAAAGTTTAAAGTCAACGTTAGGGTCAGGGTCGGCGCAGCGATGACACACTAGCACCGCTTCTCCGATCTCGCTGACACATTTCTTGCCTGCCAGACTCACGCTTGGAGGGGGACTCTCAATGCAATTGAAACAACATTACAACACAGAAATACAAGAAAATCAACTGCCAAGTCATCCACCATGCCAGGAGTCGTCCTTCCGTACAACGAGACGGTCGGCAACACCATCCCGCCAGACACGCCACATGTGAGTGAAAAATCGCCATATATATGAAATGCCTCTCTCAACAGCACTGACCCTTTGCCACAGGCTGTCAGTGTGTCATTACCAACATGGGAGGCCAATGTTGGCTACGAGAAAGGCGAGAGCTGGGTCGTCGATAAGATGAAATGCGGCTATCCCAGGTCAGCATCGACTATCCCAAAGATCGATACAACATGCTAATCAATCCTCAGATTCTTCATCCACCCTTCCATCCAGAAGCTTGCCAACTGCATCGTCAGCAAACATGCCACTCCCGATGTCGACAAAGCAATGCTATTTCCTTCCAGGCGATGTGCCATGAGGTGCATTGAATTCATCTGCGAACAGAACCCAGATGTCGACCATGGCAGGATCCGCCAGCTAGACTTCATTCCTCAACCCAGCAAGATCACCAGCGAGGACTCTCAGAAAATCCTGCCCAGATTATCGGCTGTCATTTATCCAGCCGAGCTCTGGCCCACCGCGAAGAGCTACTGGCAGCACGTCGGCGATGGCATTCAAAGTCGTCGTGCCGACTTCTGTCAAAAAGCATTTGATGAGGGATTCATGGTTGAGCGTAGCGCGGCTCGCGAGTCGCCACCCCGTGTGACCAAAGGCCCTCGTCGTTACCAGCGCACCACTTCAGTCGACATCACCAAGAACCACGCCAAAGTCGAAGCGCCCGGTGCTGATGGCGAGTCTGCTCCCGAAGCAGGCATTCAGGATTTGGCCCAATTCGTCGAGGAGAGGTTCGGCCGGAACTTGAACATGGAATTCGCCGCCCAAGCCAAGCTCGCCGTCCGCAAGAGGATTGCTGGTACCCTCACAGTCGACATCGACATTCCTGAATCGCTAGAGCAACCTGCCGATCCTGCGCGTGAGCGATCACGAGACGTCCCTGGCTTCTCCGTCGACGATGTCTACTTGTTCTCGTGTGGCATGAACGCCATCTTCACTGCTCACAGAGTCATGCGCCTAGCTAGGGGCGAGATGAAGAGCATCATGTATGGTTTCCCTTACGTCGACACCCTCAAGATTTTGCAAAAGTGGGGCCCAGGTGCACTTTTCTACGGCATGGCATCGCAAGAAGAGCTCGACGACCTCGAGAAGCGCCTCGAGTCTGGCGAACGCTACCTTGCCGTCTTCTGCGAGTTTCCCGGCAACCCTCTACTCCGCAGCCCCAATCTCAAGCGCCTGCGCGCGCTGGCAGACAAGTACGATTTCGGCATCGTCGTCGACGAAACCATCGGCAACTGGCTCAACATCCACGTCCTCCCCTACGCCGACATCGTCGTCAGCAGCCTGACCAAAGTCTTCAGCGGCGACAGCAACGTCATGGGCGGAGCCATGATCCTGAACCCTCAGAGCCGCTACTACACCTCACTCAAATCTGTCCTCGCGGAAGAGTACGAAGACAACCAGTTCGAAGAAGACAGCGTGTACCTCGAGCGCAACTCCCGCGACTTCGTCAGCCGCCTCAACCGCATCAACCACAACGCCGAAGTCATCGCCGACACACTCCGTTCCCATCCTCGAATCAAACAGGTCAACTACCCCAAATACGGCGACACCAAAGAATACTACGACGTGTGCAAACTGCCCGAAGGCGGCTACGGTGGGCTACTGAGCTGTACTTTCTACAGTATGGAAGACGCCGCGACATTCTACGATCACTTGTTCACGCAGAAGGGCCCGAGTCTGGGCACGAATTTCACGCTCAGCTCGCCGTTTGTGATCCTGGCGCATTTCACGGAGCTGGACTGGGCGGCGAAGTATGGTTGTGAGGCGAGTTTGGTGCGGTTTAGCATTGGGTTGGAAGAGACGGAAGCGCTGAAAAAGTCGTTCGAGTTTGCGCTCGCGGCTATCGCTAAGAGCGATTAGATTATCGGACGAAGAACAGGGTTGCAGCAACGATACATAGTCAAGAATACGAACGAAAACACGTTGTAAACGAGAGAGGTCTTTCATAGCCTTTCCACTGTGCGGGTCAAAGTCCAAAACGCCGTTCCATTTGGGGGTATCGTAATGCTTGCTCTTAAAACCCATGCCAAATCCATACGCCAGTTATGCACCGCTCTGCATCCCACAGACTGCAGGACTCAATCACCCAGCGAACGGAAGCGTCGTCTGCCCCCTCTCCGGATCACTCATCTTATGCACACTCACATCCTCGCCCATCTGTACATTGCTCATGCTCTGCGGCGTGATCAAAATGAACTGCCTGCCCACACTCCTCCTCGCCGCCTGGATCATCATGCTCATACTCTGCGCGCGATTGACCGAGTCCATGAAAACGTCAAACTCGTCCAGGCAGCGGATGGGGCTGCCCATGGCCTCCCAGATGGCGAGCAGCAGGCAGATAGTACTGAAAGACTTCTCGCCGCCAGAGAGCGTCTGTGTCTTGCGGCCCGAGTCGGACTGCTTGGTCATGTCGGGCTCGACTTTGATGTCGAGCTTCTTGCCCTTGTGGTCGATGATGACGCGGCCGCGGAACTTGCGCTCGGAAAGCAGGTAGCCGAACATGAAGCGGGCGCGGAAGGAGATGTACTTGCGGAACATCTTCCAGCGGTGCTGGCGGTCGTCGAGGGATTTCTTGAGTTGCTGCAATATTTGTTAGCGACGTTCACGACCACTTGATAGAGTGCAGTATAGACTCACGTTAGACGCATCAAGCATACTCGACAACTGGCTCCTGGCATCGCGGAATTCACGCTTTGCTGTGAGGAATGCCATGTTGAGCTCTTCCGCAGTGCCTCCAGCCTCCCTCTGCACACGTTCGTATTCTGCGATGAATTGCTCAAGGCGCTTGTCGAGGATTTGCGTGGTGACACCTGCATCGACGGGAACACGGTTGCACACTTCGCCGGCATGTCCGATAAACACTTCAACGTTCCTTGCTTGCTCATCTCTTGCCGCTTCGGCGCGGCGATGTCTATCCTTCGCCAGATCGATCTCTTCGAGAGCGAGATTTTTGCTCCTGAGGGCGTGGACTCGATCACTTTCGAGCTGCGCTTTCCTGTTCTCAGCTTTTTCGATCTGCATCTTGGCGGTTTGGTACTCGCGAAGTGCTGCATCGGCTTTTGCTTTCAGGCCGTTCGGGCCGGTGGCTTGCTCGTTGAGGCGATCTTTCCAGTCCACTCCATCTTGGTATGATCGCTGCGTCGCATCGACATCGTCAATTACGCTTTGCAGCTGAATCCGGAGCTCTTGGATCTTGCCGTCCTGAGGTCGGTTGTTCTCAATCTCGTTTTGCATCGCCTCTACAGCATCATCAGCCTGCTGTTTTGCCCGGCGCAGCTCTTTGTTGGTTCTGTCCCAACGGACAAGAGCTTGTTCGGCAACCTTAAGCGTTTGTTGAACCTCTCTAGCCTGTTGCTTTAGCTGCTCCATATCACGTTTGGCATGGCCTTCGTTCTCCTGGGCTCTCCGAATTTGCTCCGCTCGATCGGTTTGCATTCGTACTGCTGCCTGCCATGGTCTCATTGGGGTCGACTTTGGTGCGCCGGAGCGTGAAAAATCATACCGAATGCCACCGCCTCTCTCGGCACTCATTGCAACAGCGACTTTCGCATTGCGCGGCTTTTGGCCTCCATGCATGAAATCATTGGCCTCGTTGCTGTTCTCGATGAGAACAGTCTGCTCGATGGCCTGGTTGATGATGAGCTGATTCCGGACCATGTCATTGTCAATCTCAAGTGCGCGCATGATAGTGAGAACACTCTCATCTGGTTCCTTGCCAGTGGTGTCCAATGGCCTGTCCGGTCCGATATAGATCTGTACTTGGCAATTAAGCCGTTTCATGATCTGACTTAGAATGACCTGGTCCTCTTTGTTCGTGCAGACGAACGAGTCGAGCACACCACCAAAGGTTGTCTCAATCTGTGAAGACCACTGCTGCTGCTTCAGTTTCACATGTAGACCCATAGGGCCCACGGGCTTCTTCCGCCATCTTGTTTCGTTGTCAACCGCCCTCACGAGGTTTGCCATATTTGGTCGGAACGGTGCGAACTTGTTGCCGGCATC
The DNA here is from genome assembly GCA_035771495.1 of Cladosporium oxysporum. NCBI lineage: Eukaryota > Fungi > Ascomycota > Dothideomycetes > Cladosporiales > Cladosporiaceae > Cladosporium > Cladosporium oxysporum. The sequence goes on along the minus strand of JAWNKS010000020.1, from coordinate 564,825 downwards.
TCTTTGTAGTCGAGCGATCAAGCCTGCAACCCTCTCAAGCTCCCTGCTCTGCTCTTGCATTGGCGGCTTGGTCTGTTCGAACTCCGCCGCAGCTTCTTCTCGAGAAGTATTGAGCGCGTCCTTTTGCGCAAGATGATCTGCCGCTCTTTGTTCGGCGGCTACCACTGCTTCTTTCAGCTCATCGAGTCGTCGGAGACGATCAGCTTGTTGGGGACCTTCTGCGCTGCTCAGACGCTCTTCTTCCTCGCGTATCTCTTTCTCGAGGTGGAGCTTATTTACCTTGTGGGCCTTCAGGTCGTCTTTGATCCGACGCTCTTGTGCCCGCTGGTCCTGAAGCTCCTTTGTATTGGCATCGAAAGCGGCCTTTTCCTCTTTCCAGTGGGATTCGAGGTCGTCAATGTTGGCTTTGAGAGATTCAACATTATTTACAGCGCTTTCGTAAGATTGATTGTGACCCTCGTAAACGCCTGACACGTCATCTGCATGCGCAGTGGCCTCTTCAATCTTCTGTGCCTGCAAGGCCACGTCGCGCTCGAAATTCTCGAGACTGCGCTCTTGCTCTTCGACCTGGGCCCAGGCATGCATCATCTTTGTCCTCTTCACACTGTCTTGGATCGCTGAGCTGGCGTCTAGCCGCTCCTTTTTCTTCTTGGCCTCCTCCATCTTCTGTTTCAGGCCAGCCATGTCCTCTGTCCTGCTACGGAGCTTGGCGTCCATGCTGTCGAGGTGTTCTTCCAAAAGCTTGTAGTCGGCATCGAGGGTCTCGAGTTGCGTGCCTTTGATAAAAAACTTGTACTTGTCTTCTGGAGTACTGTTTGAAAGAAATTGACGTGCCATGTCCTGCGTGAGCACATTGATTGGATTGTCCAGCTGAAATGCGAAGTAATCCAGGATATCGTCAAGGTCGGTCTTGCGAGAGGAGATGACCTTTTCCTCTGCGTTTTTGATCTTGAAACCGCTTGTGCCGCTCTTCGAGAAATGTCTCTCGACTGTGATGCTGGAGCCGTACAGATCAGGCTTGTATGCCCCTTCGCCTCTGTTCTTGATCTTTACTGCGAGCGTGGCGCTTTCTTGTCCTTCCTTGATCAAACTCTTCATGCTTGTTCCACGGTTTGTCGCCGTGGCTTTTCCTCCAAGACACATTGTCAAAGCCGTGAGCACTGCGCTTTTGCCGCTACCATTATGCCCAATGATGAAGTTGATCAAAGGGCCCAGCTTGATCCTAAGATTCCCATGACACATGAAGTTGCGGCATCGCACTTCCTCAATCACGCCGGACTCCGATGCCACATTCTCGCGCTGATTGCGAATTCCTTTTTGCACGAACTGGCTTGCGCTTGTCTCGTTTATCTCATCATCCTCGTCCTCCCGGGCTTCGTCCATGTCCTCGTCTACGCCAAAGCCGTTGGTAAGCTGCTCAAGGTCGGCGTCGCTTTCGTCGTCGGAAACAGTAGAGCCGCCGCGCTCTTGGGCCATGGCCACACGAGAGCGTTTAGCACTTTGGCGGAAGCTTGAGCTCGCTTGCTCGGTATTGTGCTCTGGCTCGTCATCGTTGTCCTCTTCACGCCTGGAGCGCTTGCGCGAGGAGGGCGCCATGATGGTCGTCGATGCGCGCTGAACCGCGCAGTAGTGTATGTTGTGTGTATGCGATACAGCAGTGGGGTCTTTGCTCGTTTCAAGAAGTCTCACTTTCCAGAGGACGCGACGAGAGACGCGCTTGCCTGGAGCGCGCTAACAAAAGTGGGGCTGAGTGAAGCTTATTCGGCAGTCGTGACTGCGATACTAAAGCACGTGATCTTCACTATATCGGAAATCGCTATCTCACTTCGTCGATACCATTCGCGATATGCTAAAATAAAACTACACTGAATGATATCCAGCCGATATATCGTGCTGCGGCCGATTGCTCAAAACTTGTCCCAGCCATTTTCGAAGGCCTACAATGTCTCTTCGCCGACCCACCACCGGATTCGGCTGCCAACATCGCTCGCACACTGGAAGTGAATGCCGCCGAAGATGCGACTATCTCCATCCTCCTCCACTGCTTGCTTAGCGCTTGCCCTCCGTCTGGTGATGATTTGCTTGGTGCGCGTCACGTTAGTGCCCAGCTGAAAATCGATTTCATCGCCGCCGTTCCACGAGCTGATGACTGCGCCGGCTGCCGCGCCAGACATGGTGTGTGTGCTCAGATAGTCTCGATGGTCCGGTGTAGGATCGAGGAAAGGCTTCCAGCTGGGATCAACGAGACTGCATTGTAGTTGAGAGTAGTGATCGGCGCCAGCTAGTATAGAAATACTTGGTGTCCCAAGTAGCGATGACAGCGTTTGCGAGAGCGTGATTGAGGACTGCGTAGAAACGAGCAGTGGCAGTGACATTTTGGGCCAGGCTATTGCCAACTACCAAGTTGACTAGACGGTTCCACCTACTAAAAGTACTGGTCAGCTTTTGTGCTCAGATCGTACCAAACCGGCTACAGTAAGACTTACATCGGGCTACTCTCAAGGCAGAACCATGTAGTCTCTTTATCATACTCGGTGAAATTTACTGAGATGTTGCCGCCTTGCTCATAGACTTGAATGAGATATTCCTCAAAATCTGGTGACTCTGGCGCTGGAGGTCGTGGTGCACGATACTTGGTCATATCATCGAGTCCACCAAAGAGGCGAAGATCCTTTGCCTGGGGCGTATCAGGGATTCTAGGTCCGCCTGGCAGGTCCTGGTAGTTACCTAGTTCCGCTGGCAAAGGAGTGTCCGCAACGTAGCGATGTGTGCCATCATTCGCGCGGGCAACGGTCACACCGCTTGCAGCAGCTTCTCCATTTTCGCGGACACGGTGCGCGTCAGCAGAGCTTACATTGACACCAATTGGTGTAGCTGCTGTGCTGAAAGTTGCATCGATGGTAGCATACAGGCGAGTGCCGTGGAACATCCAAAAAGATTGTCGTGTGCAGCGTGAGATACTGCGAGGTGACAAACGAGTAGATATGTTCTCATATCACCAATACAGGTACAATGATGTCGCTTGCGCGCGTCCACCGCTGCCTTGAAGAATCTAGGGCCCATATCTGGTTGAGTGTGGCTACTGCGACTGGGATGTTGCCGAACTTGCCAATGTCATAGAGCTCACTCAGACGCTGGGTGAAAAATATGCGATCGGCATGTGTCCGGCTTTCGGCTGCTGCGATGAAGTAAACCCACACAAGAGTATGTGCGCCTGGCGTTGTCTTCGTGATAGGTAAGACTAATGTGCGCAGCAAGTCCAGGGTACCGTTGACGACGTGGTCAGGGAGTCGTGCGTTATTCTGCTGCATAGCGAGTGTGTGTACCATCTTGAAAGATTCCCTGATGATTGCAACATTCAGATGATGAGAACGCTTCATCGATGGGGACAGGCCAAAGAACTCGAAGTACAACTCTTCTGAGGCTGACCAAGGCTCTATGGGCTCCGTTGCGCCGAGCAGTGGTGGCGTCATGAACATGAACCTGGAAGAAGAAAAGTCTTAGCAAGGAACTCAGGGGAGAAAGTTGTTACTCGGCTAAGGGAGTCAGTATATTGACAGAGGTCAGGTCACACACATTCTTCTTTGGTAGTCGAGAAAAGTCGATAGGTCTTGAGAACCCAAAGGGTTGCCATTTTGCAATGCCATCAGGGAGCACAGCATGTTGAACAGATGAACGAAGTCCGATGATCCCGTCACTGTCTCGCCGACGAGTAAAATGAGGAGGGTGGCCCATGTTGACACGCTCAGAACGTCCTCCACACTGCCTCTCATGACATCTTGTCGTAAGCGAGCGAGAATTGCGGTGCGACCGATCTCTGCCTGTTGGCGTAGCTGCTTCTGCTGATTACCAAGATGGAGGGCTGATACGACCATGACGGCGCGCTGTACTAGCGGGTCTTGATGCGCCATAGGTAGTATGAGATCTCGATATCCGTTGCTGTCGACATCATGGGCGACTGTCATATACGGCGCTATGACCTTGGCGACTAAAGATTGAGTTTAGTCCTCGGCGCACGAGAGACAGACAGATCAAAGTTCCAGGGAGCAACTCACAGTGGTCCATCAGCATCACCTGTCCCGGCTTATATAAGGCGACGGGATAGTGGAGCGAAGACTTGCTTATCTGGGCGTCTTCAACGCCAGAAGCTCCTTGTTGCCTCAGTCGATGTGGAATAGCCTCATCTACAAATTGCTGCGCATCTGACGCAGATACCACAGCGTCCTCGACATCGTCGCTTTCGTCCAAAATAAAGCCGGTGCTGTCGTCGGCGGTTGACCCCAAGCTTGGATAGGTGGCAGTATTCGAGACATCAGCAGAAACCTCGCCCTCAACATGGCGGGCTACCCTATAGGATGCCTCTATCGTTTCTGGGGTTCTATTCTTTACGAACTGATAAGTCTTTCCGATGCCCGAGCATTCGAGATCCTTTTTAATGCATTTGGCACATCTCGGTGTGCCTTTGTCACACTTGATCCGTCGCTTCGTACATTGGCGACAGCTGTCATATCGCATCGCTCAGTCTTCCTTCAGGCCCGCCGAAGGGGAAGAAAAGATCCACAGTCTAATGCTGCCGTTGAAGGGGATTCGGCAAAGGAGCGAGAGGGGAAGCTGGAAGTGTAAAATTGAAGATAAGTGTAAGCAGATCCGACTTCAGGGTTAGGGTTCATCACGGAATGGTGTTATTATTCATTGCATATTAATGTGCATTCACATATCTACATGTGTGTGTGGGGGGTTACGTTTAACTTCGGGCAAGTTGGCAGACCGTACTGAACAGAGAAGCATAACTTGGCATACTCAAGGTCATTCCAATAGATAGGCATGACAAGTGATTGCTGCTCAGTGAGCGTCAAGACAGAGATGCAATGAAGTGAACGGAACAAAAAAGGTTGATATCCATTCTGGAAGTCGTTATTAGAGCTGTGAGATAGGATTACAAAGACGATTTCCACTAAAGATTTATAGCTTGGCACTGCTGGACGCGTTCACTGGAACGCAACAATCCGACTTGGTCTTGTAAACCTCTTGACTGCTGAGGTTTTTGTTACTGGGAACGTCGATCGAAGGGTTCGCTTCGAAGAAATCAGCTGGTCGTAGATGGACTGAGTGAGTCTCAACAGGCATGACTGGCCAGTCCTAGGAAACGTTAGTGACTCATCCGAAATCGTGTTTACAAGAAATCATGCTTACCTCTACGCGTGGGTTGTGTGTAAGTCCAAAGACCGACCATACGACGACGTCTTCATCTTCGACGTTGTCGCCTCGTGCCACAGCATCGGCGACGCCGCCAATCTCCTTTGTTGACTGCAGTGTAAAGCGGCCGCCGGCATAAAGTTCGTCGTCTTTATACTTGGTAACCCAAAGGTGATGTTGTGCGAAAGCTGCACGTTTATACTGAATACACTCGGGGTCCGCTAGCAGCAATTGTGTCGCAGGAGGCGTGAGTTTGTACCCTACAGGGTTACCACTGATGCGGTTCTTTCGCGATGTGTTGACCATCTTGAATACACGGTTGTACTGAGGTGCAGCGTCTGCCCAGCCGGAGCGCTTGATGGGTGTCTTGCGAACCTCGTAGTAGTTTCCTCTGGGATTTGTGACCGCGTTGAGAGGAACTGGATGAGACTCCTCTTGGATCACAGTGTTGGAATGGCCGTCGATGGCCGGGTCAATGCGGAAAGCAAAGATGTGTTGATGGTTTTGAGCCAGCACGCCAGGTCCAACTACATTTCCGTAATCGCTAGTCTTACCAGCATCGATATTGACAGAGCTCACAATACCAGTGGCACGTGTCTCAATGTCAATGCCGCCCGACTGATCAAACTTGTAGGCGAAGATGTATTCGTAGTTGGCCAGAGTAATGATGAACTGTACGACCAGCTCACGGCTGCGGGTAACCACCGCCCTTCCGGTCCGCCAGTTGGTATGTTTCCAGCCGATACCGTTATCCTGTTCATGAAGACAGATGACGTTCGGCTGGGCTGAGATGTCACCTTTTGAATTGATGGTCCAGGCATCGAAGTACTTAATAAGTCCGAGACAATCGCATCCAAGAGAGAGGTTGTTTGCGCAGTTACCCGCACCGCCATCGCCAAAGTCGAACGCCTGCTTCCGGTTGAAAGGCGCGCGTGCGTCTGCGTATGGTACCGTCATTTCACTGATTGACAGTCGGTACAACACGCTGCGACCATCGTAATGCACATCGTGAATCACCGCGCCTTCTCTTGGGTTGAATGACACCCTGAATCTCCAGTTCTGCCACTCGACCAGGGAGTTGTCTGTGACCTTGAATGATGGGCCGTCCGGCTGAATGACATCCAGCCTCTTGAGGTCTTTTCTTGTGCCATTGGGGAGTAATTCAGGCACATATTCTGCGTTCGTGCAGTGATCAAGAATCTTCTCCTCGTGCGTCTTACCGTCGAGGGCGTCTCCCCTGCCACCTGTGGCGAGGCGCTCTACACGGATGATTTCGCGCTTGTGAGCGTCCATGATTGGGATGAGTGGCAGCGGGAAGGCGTAGAAGTTTGAGTCGGGATTGCCGTTCCGTGTGTCTTGTGCAAAGATGAGTCCTTGGAAGTATCGGCGGTCCTCGTCTGTGAGATCAAGACCTCCGTACGGCCAAGGCTCAATCACCACCTCAAAGCCTTCGGGCAACGTGAACTCTTTCAAAGCATCTTGGAACAGTTTGGATTGTTTGCAAACATCCACCAAAATGTCGAACTCATCACTGAAGCATATTAGCATAGTGTCCGTCGTCGAGTATGAGGCAATTGACGTACAGAGTGAGCGCGGGCTGAAACCCCTTACCAATAACTTCATGCTCGAGCACTGTACCGGCCTTGACATCGACCGTGGCCTCGTGATAGTATGGGATCTTGTCAGAACCGATCACGTCGTATTGGCATTTGGCTAATCGGTTGGGTCTTGCTGCAGCTGACAGCTTGCCATTGTGCTCGGCATCCAGGTAGCGACTGAGTTCAGCTTTTCGTGGCTCCTGGATGAATATTTCACGGAAGCTGATCACATCCTTATCGTGGGATTTTAAAATGACATCTCTTGCGCTTTGAATTTCAGCAGCAGAGATGCCCTGAAGCGGGTGGGCGAAAGACATGTTGTGTAATTACAAGATTGTAAAAGGTGGATTGAGGTCAGAACACGAGGATGAAGGGAGGTTGTCACCTTTTATGTACATCTCCTACAAGTCATTGCTGTGGTCGGCAATAGCACCTCGCTCCCGCGGACTGCGTACAAACACCAGGATCTGACATAATGGAAACCATGGACAGAGGTAGCGATGGTACTAGACAGTCTATTGGTTTCCTTGCATATCTCGTAATGGCTCATCGTTCGTCTAGACCAGAGAAGTGATCTACAATTTCCTCGAAGATTGCAAGCGTACTAGCCATAGCCGAACAGGGGTGACAAGAAGGACGCAGGGAGCCAAGTTACCTCGACCGGAACGACTCCGCCTTATCAGCAGCAACGAATCGGCATCTTCGGCATCAGCCCCAAGTCTCTAGCCTCATGCCGCTTATCGCGATGAGCTTTACCTAAATGGGTAACGAAAACGAGAACTTCTACTTGCCCTATCGCCATCGCCTCCACTTGTCAACTTTACAACTGCAAACCACAACCATCAGGATGGATCTACTTTGTTTCTCGCTGGTACTGCCCAATGCGGTAATGGAAACGAGAAAAAGGGCATCTATCTTGAGTCTAGCGCTCTCTTCCCCCATGCGGAAACGGAAGTGAGAAACCTTATTATTGACGATTCGAAACTCACAAGCCTATAGGCCTACATGCTACAATCAGTAGACAAGATAGCACCGTATCTCACAGGGGCTCTGGTCTACGCCATACCATTATTTCGAGAATTCAACGTTCAATTATGTTCTTATCGCTCGCTACTCTTTGCCGAATAGCTCGACATGGAGACAGCGACGCATGCGCGATGGGCAACATCCTAGCCTCATTAAATCATCAAGATAACCCTTATCTCTAGATGTCGCGGACTAATAGATGACCCATTGCCAATTGCAACTGAACCTTGCTGCTCTCAAACGAACAGCACCAGGGATCATTGATACATCGCCAGACTCATGGATCTTACAACAATCGAAGTCCATGACGCGAAGGGAAAAGAAGGGTCATACCAGGAGCATGGCTCGGGAGAGCTCACATTGGAAAAAACTGAGCCTAGGACGGTTGGCCTGGTTGAAGAACTTCCTCGCAAGTTCTCAGTATGGTCTCTTGGCTCGCTCCTAATTTGTCTCATGGCAACATGGGAGGCCTTGAGTTCAGTTGTCGCCCAGGCTTTGATCAGCGGCGGAGCACCATGTCTTTTCTACAATTAGTATGTGAAAGTTTCAGCGCAGGTGTGATGACTCGCGAAGCTGACATCAATGGTGTAGTATCATTTCTTTTCTGGGTACATTGGCACTCGCGGCCTCAATGGCTGAGATTGCTTCCATCTATCCTACAGCCGGAGGTAAGTTGCACAACGCACAAACCAACGGCGCATCGATTGTCTGACAACATACATAGGTCAATACCACTGGGTCGCCTGCCTCTCGCCAATGTCGAAACGAGCCGTAGCATCATGGTTCACCGGCTGGATCTCTGTCGGCGGGCAGATAGTTCTAACCGCATCGGCTGCCTTTGCTGCCGGTCTTCAAATGGTGGGTATGATCAATCTCAACAACCCCGGCTTTGTGGCCCAGCGATGGCAGGGGATGCTGTGTTACTGGTTCATACTCGCATACGTGCTGGCGCTGAATGTTTGGGGCTCGCGCATCCTGCCTCATGTAAACATTGCGGCGGGCGTCTTGCACGTGGTGGGCTTCGTTGTGATTACCATTATTCTGGGAGCAATGACCGAAGAGAAGCACACTGCGGCATATGTCTTTACGGAGGTCTCTAACACAAGTGGCTGGCAGTCGGATGGGATCTCGTGGTTGGTGGGCCTCTTGTCGACAGTCTACCCGTTCCTTGGGTCAGTCACTCCAAAACCCTTTGCGATTCTCATGATCACGAAGACTGACCAAAAACAGATACGACGCGGCTGCACATATGGCAGAAGAACTTGACAACCCCGCCCGCTATGTTCCCATCGCAATGGTCGGATCGGTCGCTGTCAATGGTATGCTCGGCCTGATCTACTGCATCGTCTTACTTTTCTGCCTCGGTGACCTGGACGAGCTCCTGGCAACGACCACCGGCTTCCCATTCATGCAGCTATTCCTAAACTCGACCCAGAGTAAAATTGGCGCAACAATCCTCTCAGTCGTAATTACACTCACTGCGACTGCCGGCACATTCGCTGGCCTCATCTCAACAAGCCGTACAGGCTGGGCGTTTGCTCGCGACGGTGCCATGCCGTACAGCAAATATTTTGCACACCTCGACAGCAAGCGCAAGATTCCGGTGCGCATGTGTGTGTTGCTCACCGTGCTTCAGGCTCTGCTTGGCTTGCTCTACGTCGGTAACACGACCGCGTTCAATGCTGTGCTTTCGATGGCCATCCTGGGGATCTATGCAAGCTACGTACTACCGATCGCTTACATGCTGCTGTATGGTCGCAAGCCCAGTTCGCACCGCGTTGTACGTTTTGGTCCATTCAGCCTCGGCAGATGGGGTCAAGCTGTCAACATCATTGCGCTGCTTTGGGGCACTCTGGCGATGCTGTTCAGCATGTTCCCATCATATCAGCCAGTGACTCCAGCGAACATGAATTACTCTTCCGTCGTGATGGGAGGATGGGTTGTGCTTGGTGCGGTCTACTATGTCGTGTTCCAGCGTAAATCCTACGAAGGGCCTTCTGACCTGCCCGCGGACACGGAATTGTATTGAGAAATTCGCGGTGATCAAACGAGACACCGCGTCACGCAGCCGCAACAAATCTATGGAAGATAGAAATAGTAGACGCGAAAGCAGTGGAAAAGACAAGATACTTTTGGCAGAGTCATACCATTAACCAAATCAAGGTTAGATCCATATCTCACGTTTGTAGCCAATTCGAGCCGACCAATCACAGCGTCACTCTGCTTTACAACGACTCATCGTCACGACGTCATGGCCTAATAAACAAAGCCTCCCTTGTTGCGAGGCACAAAGCTATTCTCCATTGTTAACACCGCTCGTTTTCCTCGAACTTATTGTTTCATGTGACTCCCGAACAAAGAACGAAACGCATCAATGACGCCATGTATATCTTGCGAGCCTTCATATCTTGCCTCCTGGATGCTGCTATGAAGGGTGTACTGCAAACAGCAAGACGATTCGATCCTGGAGATTGAAACGTTCACATACGACTCATCCGCTGCTTGTAACACGTGATAAAACCTCACGTTTCACCAACAGCACACTCACTTTTCGCCCACTGGTATCTACAGGTGTCACCGCATTTGGTACTCACATCTCGATTACCGCAAGACCTAGATCTGAAGTCAAGGACTTTCCGAGCACGATCGAGCAACTGCGAAACCTGAGAGATATAATCACCCGAGACTAAGATTGCAAGATGTCGACTCCGAGGTTCGTTGACGGTGTCAACGCTTCTGTCGGTGTTCTCAACGACTTGCTGCAAACATACATGCCACTCCAAGTAGACTGGACCATCGGACAGACGAGCTACACGCTCAAGCTTCCTGATCTCACCGTTCGCCTTGAGAATCAGTCTGGCATGACTGTGACCGCGACCAGCGACACCATCCCGCGGAAACAACTCGATTCCCTCAGGCACGCGCTTCGGAGCATTGTGGAAGCGGCACTCGGCGAGCTGTCATGGTCAACGATGGGTTTCGGCGTACTGCTGCTTCAACTAGGCGAAGAAGCTCTCTCGCACTTCGAAGCCTTCAACACCGCCCAGCAAGTGCTTAAGTTGCAACGCTTGGGACACACCCAGCGCCCAGGAGAGAAGGTTCCGGAAGCCGCTTGGGATGCAACCTCCAGCGACTGGAGATCGGTCATCTCTAATCCTCTCGGAGTTGACCTCCTCACAGTGAACGACACTGCCAAATTCCTGCTTGGCAAGAGCATCACCCAGATCCTCGCCAACCTGCCAAGTGCGCTGCGCGTGCTGCATGTTGAGCCTGTGTTCCGCAAAGACCTGGTTGCGAAGTTCGCACGCAGAAGGGAGACCATGCGAAACCACCTGGCATCTTTGAGCAGCAGTAGCTTGCGCAAATGCATCAGACCGTCGGAATTGCGACGGGGCAAAGATTCAGTCGAGGACATGGCGGAGATCCTGAGCACTCCAGAGGTCACTTTCCATGGTGCTCCACGCAGAGTCATGCAATCGATCGTTCGATACGGATTTGTTATCCCAGGAAAGCAGATCGGGGCCACGGGCACCCAGAACGAGATTGCCTGCGGCGCTTCTTTCGGCATAGGGATCTATTCCAGTCCTTCGATTGATTTCGCATCAATCTATGCGTACGATGATACACACCACGGAGAGTGGCGCAACCCCGCCGATGTGCCTGGCATGCGTATAGTCGTGTGTGCTACCCTTATGGGCCGGCCGATTGAAGTCTCGCGTGACGCGACACGGAGGACGGAGGGGATCTCCAACGAGAACGCGGATTCCCACGTTTCGCCAAATGGCCTGGAGTACATCGTCTTCGATGAGGCGCAGATCATTCCATGTTACGTGCTGCACCTTGACTACGGCTCCGAATTGGCAAAGAAGCATTTCGCTGCGTACCAACAGAAGCCTTGGAAGGCGATCAAACTGCAGTCTAGAGTCGATTGCATCACGACCCGCGAGACCGAGGACACTCCGGCAGCCAAGGTCGCCAGGAAAGAGGCGTTGAAGGCAGCTGCCTCTAAATGGTTTCCGTACGGCTATGGGCCTGCGACTGGAACCAATTTTGTGATTGAAGAGATTGGAGATGTTTCCGATGACGAAGAAGAGTACGGCGAGTACCAGGGGCTTCGAGTCGAGCAGGAGGATGATTGGGAGATGTTCCGTACTCGCTCCGAGGATGAGAAGACGTCTTGGTTCGATGAGTTTCAGACTGTAAGAACAACCAAGAAGCAGGTGCGAGTCAGGTGAGAGATACAGTTCGACAATTAGATGAAATGCAAAGCTTACGTCAAGTATTCATTCTTCGCTCTCAACTATGTTTTTACATTCAATTAGCAAAAGTCTCGTTTATTGTAAATGCCCTCAATGTAGCCATATTGCTGTTACTGCTTGGGCCAACCTTGGTAGACGGTCCTGGAGCAATGTCTCGTAGTAGGTTACGCTCTGGTGCAGTCAGTGTAATGGGAAATAATAGGTTACGGTGCACAAGTGCGCCAAGGTAGCTCAAAGTTGCACAAGACCAGTACCATGAGCTCCAAGATCGGATATTCGGAAAGTGGTATGTTCCGATGAGGCCGAAGAAAGCGGTGTCTGCCTGCATGCGGAGGAGGGCAGATGACAGCACATTCGCCAACTGCGGAAATGCATGCGTGCCTCAAGACATGTAGTCATAAATTAGTACACCACCTAGATGATACGTACAACCTTCGCGCTCGCAGGAGGACTGCAGCTCAGCAAGGTCGGGCGCATGTTGGTGTAAGATAGAGCGTTAAGTCCAATAGCGAAAGTGAGCAGTCGCAGAGTTCTGAGTGACGCATTCGCATGGCTGCAGGATCCGGATGGCGGGCGCGTAGCGAGTATGCATGAAATGCCACACAAGGATGTGATGAAGCCTATCGGCTGTGGTGGAAGGCTCATCGCTGGGCATCGTGGGCAGCTGACAGGCGCTTTCGCAACACAAAGATGCGTCTGATCTGTTGCACCGCTGGGCAGAAATACCGGAATCGGATGCGTCAGATGACATGGTGATGTCTTCAACCAACAACATCGCGGAGTTTTGCGGCAAGGCGGAATGCCTCGACTTGGAAAAATCGTTGTGCACGGGCGCCGACAGTGCCGAGCATCGACTTCAGGTCCTGGGGTTAACTTTGTTCAGACATGTATTGACACACTGCACACAAGGGCTGCATTGGCAGGGCTCTTGGCCAAGTAATCTGTGATAGCTATTTGACAAGTCTTCGAAGTCAACGTGTCGCTGTGGCTGGTGATGAAATAACAACAAAGCCATGCGTCACCGCAGCACAAACACCAGGCCGCTGGGAGGTAACTTATGCCATAACTCGAACCCAAGGACGTGGTTGAGCAAAGTACAGTAGTAGTGCACCTCTCATGGCGACCACGCTAGTCAACAGCCTTGTGACCATGGCTGCTCTAATATCCGGCAGTCAACGGATGCCGTCAGACCGCGGACCGCAACGCTAATACAGCCCTGGGGACGATCCTTGCATGTGAACAAAGATTCGCTCGACATCGTGCCTGTAGATTGACACCGATATCACGTCAGACTACCCATCCTCGGACTTTGGCGGAGACTCCCTCACACATCGCCGAAGCAAGCTGTGATGCCGCCGCTGCTTACCGATGCTGCCTGCCACTATACTTCATCGGCCTCGCCCTTTGACAAACATATCGTAATCGATCGGTGTCAGGCGCAAAGGATCTTAGGCAATGCTTGATTCATAAGCGAGCGGACAGTCATTCAGATCCTTTGCGTCTGTTACCTTGCTGACCTCTCTTAAATTTTTCTGCCAAACGCGAACTCTTCTCCTGACCACCTTCCTTGACAACTTTTGCACTCACCTTAAACCGCTAACCTTTCCGAGCTCGCATCAACCAACTTATGCAGCCAAGCCGAGCCACAACCACGGCCTCTTTGGCGCTCTTACTGGGAGCGCTGCCACTGATCGCAGCTCATGGCGACGAACACATGGAGGCCGGGCAGGAACATGAGCCCAACATGGTTGCAGCTCAAGAGGCAGTACCAAATTACTTCAGACATCCACACTACGAGGGCTGGATGTACGCACACATTGCTCTCATGATAGCAAGCTGGGTCATTACGCTCCCGCCTGCCCTCATGCTCAGTGTCGCGCGATCAAAACATCATCTGCCTGCTCAATTGGTATTCCACAGCATCAACGGCCTAGGGATGTTCGCTGGATTCGTCTACAATCATTCGACGCCGGACCTGTACATGAAGAATTCGCATCATACAATTGGATGGGTCGTCACATCACTTACTGTGCTGTGGACATTGATCTCGCTTGTGGTAGCGTATGCGAATCTGCGAAATAAGCATGAACACCAGAAGAGTCGTGTTGCAGATACCTCATTTGAGGACTACGTGGAAAGCCCCTCCACATATCGCTACTCTCGCGACTCTGGAAACTTCTCTGGCGGTTCTCGAAGCAACAGCTCAGATTCAATCTTCGAGAAGGAAGAGACGATCCCACTGCAAGATGATCAAGCTCGCAGCGACTTCGAAGCCCAGGATGCCACAGAGTCTAGCGGTTTCATGAGTGGAAACAAGCTGAAAGGTGCGTTCGCGCGCGCCAAACATTTCGCCTTCAATGCACGGATTTCGGCGACTCTGCGCATCTCGCAGATCGTACTCGAGAAGTTCCTGTTGTTACTTGGATTCCTCGCTGTCACAAGCGGCTTCGTAGTCTACGGCGGCCTCTTCAAAGACCGTGAGATCTACTCGGGCCTTGCGCATTACATAAAAGGTGGCATTTTCTTCTGGTATGGATTATTGACTCTCGGGCGGTGGATGGGTGCTTTTGCGGAATTTGGATGGGCATGGAATGTGCGTCCACAACTCGCGCAAGTCTCCAAGTGGAAGTTTCGCGTACCATCTGCTGAGTTCACGGAGTCCTTCGTCATCTGGCTCTATGGTGCGAGTAACGTCTTCCTTGAGCACCTCAACAACTGGGGCAAGGCATGGAGTCCCCAAGACTTCGAGCACGTCAGCATCACCATCCTGTTCTTTGGCGGGGGTCTACTCGGCATGATGATTGAATCACGAGCGTTACAGAACCTGACAAACGCGTCTGCGCAACCGCACAAGGACAAATTCCAAGAGCTCGAGACAGACGACGCTGGCTTCAAGTTTGTCAGTGGAAACTTCGTGCACCCCAATCAGCACCCGAAGCCATCAAACACGAAAAGGCTTTCGCTCAACCCGATGCCAGCTCTGACGATCCTGTTCCTCGGCATGATGATGTCGGGCCACCACCAAAGCAGCATGGTCAGCACAATGCTACACGCACAATGGGGTATGCTCTTCACTGGCTTCGCCATGGCGCGATCAGTAACCTACATAATGCTATACCTCAAGCCGCCGACTTCGCACCATCCCTCTCGTCCACCCAGCGAGCTCGTCGCAGCTTTCTGCTTGACAGCCGGCGGCATACTATTCATGAACAGCGCGCGAGACGTCGTAGTCACGATTGAGAGCAACGGCCTGGACGCCATGACCATCTTCACGCTGACGATCGGTCTGACTGGCGTGATCTTGGCCTGGGAGCTGGTGTGCTACACGATCAAAGTTTGGGCTGTCAGGAGCGAGCAGCGTTGCAGCCGCATCTGATCCTCTGCGGCCCTCGACCGGCCTGTAACGAATCAGGATGACGGCTCAGGACGAAAGAGAGGGAGCAAATGGAAGAGTGGACAACACTGGCGTTTGATAGTACTTTTGCGACTTTCCTTTCAGCGCCTTATACCCCTCTGCAATGCACGCACGCACAGCAGAGTGGCGCGGCTTACTAATGAGATGACGAGATACACTTGGCTTCGTATATAATAGTTAATTGTTAAAGATTCAGTTTCTCACACGATCGCCAGCATCGTGTGTCTCGTGCTTGTCTAGGCATTGATTGGCCTCGGCGTGCCTCCAGAAATCCCAATCATCAGTAATCCGTGACCGCCGCAGCAAAAGGTGAAAGGTATCCGCGCCTCAGTCTCCCTAGTCCCGCAGTGGAACAATAGTGTACGTGGATTCGAGTTGATGCCGGGCCACGAGTAAAACCACAAGCGCCGGATCGTTCGACGTATCTCTCACGACCGTTCTTCCGAAGCCTCAGCGCAACATGCACAATCCTCATGGACGGGCAGTTTTCACCACTCCACCGCTCACAGATAACACAAAGAGTAAACATCTTTACAAAAAAAATATTCAGAACTATGGTATAGCGCTCGCTAACAATTTAACAAACAGAACGAGAAAAACAGAGCAAAGAGCAGTAGCAGAAGCCGCGACTGTCTCGACAGAGCAAGCAGCGATAACCAGCTAGCCAAGAGCCTCGGTGGTACGACAACAAAGTCAAGGGAAATGTTGGATTAAGTAGAAATCGCGAAAGCGAAAACAAGAGGAAAGAAAACGCCCCTGTATTTCCACCCAATCCGTGCCCCCATGGGGTGCTGCCGCTAAGAGTTACAAAAGAAAAAAATGGCTGAGACGCGTACATTTCGGAGAGGTAGAAGTGGTGGTGAAGTGAGTGGTTCGACACATCACACTTCTGAGGGCTTAGGCAAACCGTTGGCGAAGCTCTGCAAGCTCATCCCTCTCAGCTCTTGCTGGTGAAGCAGATAACTTCACAGTGGGGAGCGAGGGCAGTTCTTTGTCTCTGCTCTCCACACTCAAGCGGCTGTTCGATTCACCAGACAGACGGCCTCTGAACCTTTCATCCTTTGGAGGCGTTGGAGGTGGCCCACCGCCCCAACTTGGCCTGCCTTCGCGTTCTTCAAAGGCTCCTTCAACTTTAGGAGGCGTGGGTGGTGGGACTTCGCCAATGGTTTCCGGTTGCATATTTGCATTGCCAACGATCGGTATCGCTTTCGGGAAGGACTTGCGCTGGCGGCTGAAGTTTTCGTAGCTTGCTTTGGGTGTCGGATGCGGTGGCGGTGTTCTGCTGACCTGACTCGAGCTTTCGGCCGCTTCTCCTATCACGGGCAACACAGCTCCATCAGAGTCATCACGGCCAGTGGCCCCGAGCATTCGGTCAGGAACGTCTTTCTCGTCAGCACCGCGGCGGGTGGACTTTTCAGCCGAACGCTCAGCCTTTTCGATGACGCGACTGGTGCCTGGTGGGTTTGTTTTGTCTTGGTGCAAATTGATGCCACCTAGGACAGGATCATCAATTGGAGGTTGGATGCCAGGTGGGAGAATCAGTCCAGTAGCTGCTTCCAGAGTTCTTGAGAGACGTGCATTTTCTGCACGTTCACGAGACATCGTCATGCCAGAGATGAATTTGACGAAGCGATCACCGTATCTCTCAGGAGGAATGGGTGAAATCTGCGACTCGTTGCCGCCCATGCCTTTCCAAAAGTGTTCGCATTTTTTCAAGAAGTTGTACTGGAAGACTTGTCAGTAGATGCAACAAATGTAAAATCGAGACGCAACTCACCCTAGTCAGGCAATCGATAATGCCCAGGTAATAGATCTCTTCACCCGGGAGGTCATTTTCATGGGTTGCTTGGAAACCGCCATCGTCCGCGTAAAAGTAGAAGTCCTTGCGGTGCCCATCTTCGGGCATCTTGTCAAGCATCTGGTCCATAGGCACAGGCTTTTCTTTCTTGACCATTTCTCTCAGCTCCTTTGCTCGCTTCGCGGTCTCGAGCTTACTGGGCGTGCGAGCCAAAGCGCCCATGGCAGGGTGATTCTGCTCTTCTGCGTTGTCGCTACCCGGCTGGAAAACCTTGAGCGTCTTGTCGCGCAGCTGTTCTTCGTTGCCTCGTTCCAGATCGTGGATTCCTACCAACATTGAATAATCCATAATTTTCAACTTTTGCAGTAGCGCCACATCGCGCTGCATCTGGGCAACGAATGCTTCTTTCTTCGTTGGGCCGAACTCAAGGTGCAGATTCCGTCGTAACCAGTTCAAATCTTTCAGTGTCGCACGAGGATTTTTCTCCAGTTCCTCCTCTTTGAAGTCCCTGCCGATTGTGCTTCCTTTCAAATCGAACGTCCTATGAATATCGCGATGAGGAGGGAAAAGGTTGTTCATGACGACGAAGTGAATCTTCCTGCCGTAGGGAATTTTCACTCGGTGCAGGCCGTAGAATTGCGAAAGCAATGTGTTGGGATTATCGCAGACGTGGTCGTAGTACTGCTTCAAGATCTTTCGTAGGAACTTGTGCTCGCCATGGTGAATTGTCTTGATGATGTATTTGTAGTCTCGTGAGAAATAGAAGAATGATCCACTTTTGCCAGGAGATCCGAGCTCGGAAAGAATGTATTTCGATGTCAAGGACATGAGGTACTCGGCCGGGTCCAGTCGGAATTTTGCTCGCAAGTCACGGAACACCCAAGGTGCGTAATCCTTGAACTTGAAGTCGTATTTGGCGCTTGGTGTGAGTTCGTTTCCGGTGATGTCGAAGCTGAATTTGTGTTTTGCGTCAAAGTCAGCATCGGTAAGCTTTCGGTCCAGTTTTGCGTTAGTCCTGCTGACAGTGAAGCGGATTCCAGTGAGCATGTTATACGCGGTGACATAGTTGACATGGTTCTCGTCGACTTTCGTTCCCACAACAACTCTGTCGTCGTCAGTATCCACGCGTGCCTTTTTGGAGGCCCGCTTGGCCTTGATATGTTCTGTCCACCGTGTCACGTCTTCGTCTTGCGGAACATCATCATGATGCATGTTGTCAGAATTTATTGACCGGGTCACCCGTCGAGCCAGCTGCAGCGAGCCACGTCTTTTGGTTGGTGTGTTAGGTGAAAAGCGGCCAGTGGAGGACACAACGCCATCCGTGGAGCTGATAGGGTGCTCTTGACTATCGCGCGAAGAGCGTGAGGTAGCGAGCTTGGGTACTTCCAGGGTATGTCTTTGTCGAAGTCCGTCTGGGCGGCCAGGAGTGCTGGAACCTTGTGTGTTAGGCGTTTGTGAGGCTGGCGGCTGAAATGCTGGCGGTGAGGAAGCCCGATGGACTTTCTTCTCGGGCGCTCTCAGTCTGCCGTCTGGACCAGTATTACTGCTTGGCTGAGCTGGCGAGCTCTCCTTGACAACTGATAGAGTTGAGTTCGGGGCCATTGGCGAGATGTTCGAGTTTGATCTCTGTGGCGTGCTGTTCACCGCTACCTCCGCGTTAGGAGATGCCATCGCCGACCATGCTGTCGTTGTCTTGACCGGCGCAGTTGGCTTGCCGTTAGCCACAGCTTGGTGGAAGTATCCTTCCTCTGCGGCTCCCAGTCTAGGCACAGCCTCTTTGACAGACTCGCCAGACTTCTTTCCATCATCCAACTGACTGCTCCTCCGTGACCGCGAGCTCAAAGCCGTGCTCCTGGCACTCGCGGCGCGCTCCTGTGATGTCAAACCACCTGGCACAGTCAAAACACTGCCATCTTTTCCTCCAATACCCTCTTTGATATCACCAGCCGGTAGGCCAGAAGGTGTCCTCGGCCATCCTCCAGGGAGAGCGTCTACTGCAGGCGTGGCCGCCTCTTCCCCACCGTATCGTTTTCCTCCACCAAGCCCGTTCACGAGGCCGCCGCCGCCGTACGAGACACGGCGGCCGGCGTCCGCGTCCCCTCCAGCGGCAGCGGTAGCCGTGGCCATGTCGAAACTGTGCACCATGTAAATGCCACCGGCATTGAGATCTGAAGACTTCCTCAGAAGGACATTATTATCCCCCTCCTGGGGTAGGGGAGCCGAGGTCGCCAGTGCTGTAATCGTGAAAGGCCGGTGTGTCGATTCTGGGAGCGATGCGAGTGTGACTACTCCAGCGGCTATGTCGTCGTTCGCGTGACGTTGGGTACCCAATGTTCGCACCGATGCGAATGTCTCAGAGGCAGGGTGCCAGCCACAAACAGCAAGCAATCTCTCGTGTCCGCGCGGTCGTGGGGCTGTGCTGGCGGAGTTTGTGCAGGTGGTAGTAGAAGCAATCGAAGGATGAGCGGCGGTGGGGTATGTAGAAGGAAATAGCGGTGGTCACGGCGGCAACAATGTCCAGCAAACGGGGTCGTGAAGATTGGGAGATGGGGGTGCGCTGGTGTTGTCGAGAGATTGGCGAGGAGTGTCGTGAGCAGTCTAGCGCCGCCCAAGCCGGGCCAGCTTGGTAGAGGGCTGCACGGACGGGCATTGTACTGCTCGCCAAGTAGCCGCAGCCCTACGCTCGTCATCGCCGCGCTATGACTGGCCCGGTGATACGAGTGCACGCATAGAGTCGTTTATCTATAACTGCTGCTATCCTACATGTATCCCATGCAGTATCACTACCCAGCACTTGGCGGCGACAGAAACCAGAACATCCAATTCTCAGGTACCTGTCTCGAACCCTTCCCTGCCACCAAACTCTTTTTTCAAACTATTGAGAATGGTGCATCCGCGTCGGTCCGCGGTACGCGTTGTGGTACCATATTTATGCAAGGTCCCCTATGAAAGCTGTAGAAATCTGCAAGCTGTAACGTGCTCCACGGATTTGTGGGTCAGGGGCTGCCTTTATAGGAATTTGTCAGCTAAAATCTAAGCATCGGGGCAGCTAACCAGTCGTTGGCATAAAGCATTGCATAGAAGTCTGTTGTAGACCGCCTACGGACCACTGACGACGTCCGGCCATGTCCTGCTCCTGTATAATATCATGGACGATCAAGCGGTTCTGTCTGCCCTCGAGAAACACGACCTCCTGTATGATGCCAGCCTTATTCCTTCTTCTTTCCATCGCCGAACTAAGAAACATGCACTTCGCTCGTCTTGATGATCGCCCTTCCACTGGCCCCATCAGACACCTGCCACCCGTGCAAAGGAGCCTCATCGCTCTCGCTACCATTTTTACTCGGGGTGTCCCAATGCACATACCCCTCATTGTCTGTCCGAAACACTTTCCGAGGCTCATGCATCGAGACAACGTGCGCGTTGTACGGGCCTTTCGCTCCACTGAGATGGTCCAGAGAATGACCAGATGGGTCGCGCTGTTCAAGATATCCAGACCGGCCATGCGTACGCCCAGTGCGGCCGGCTGTGATGGCGCGGGCTTTTTCGAAGAACGTGATGAAGAGCGGTTTTATGGTTGGGAGGCAGGCGGCTACAATGCCGATGTTCATTTCGACGATTTGCCAGACGTCTATCATCAATCGTGGTTAGCGATCGCGGGCTGTGAATGTAGGTGGCTTTGAGATTTGTCTGAGGGCGACACACAATACCATGAGCCTTCGCCAGTGAAATCTTGTACTTCGAAGAAGTGGTACTGCATCGGCGTTTTGTAAATGGCGGTAGCCGCTGCGAAAAAGCCCAGGCTGAGGATACAGATCAAACCGATTTTGGTGCGCGTCGTGAGCTGCAATTTCCACACGAGTGGAATGGGAAGAATAGCGAAGAGCAGATCGGTGGCGATGTTGACGGCTGTGCTGGTCAGCGTCTGAAGGAAAAGCTGTAAGGGATGCACTAGAATATCTCACAGCTATTGAAGACACCAACTTTCTTGAAGATGTCCACGCTGTAGCATGTGCCGGTCCCGGTCGGCGCTCGCAGCGTGAGGTCGTAGCCCGCGGCCACAGGGTTGCACTGCAAGATAATGGCTAGTACTGAGCCGATGGTGAACATGACGAGGAATACTAATTATCTTGTCAGTCAAGATGAGCGTCCGTGAAGCACATTGCAGACTAACACGCACCTAATATGCCTCGCAGTGCCCATCTGTAATTAGTCCGCTGTGTCAGGCGAAGCAAGAATACGGCAATCGAAAGCTTGATAAAGCTGTATGCGAGGATGACAAATATCGAATAGAAGTATAGCCATGCGAACATGGGTAGTACCCATTGAGGGTGATACTGGAGGATTTCGACGTGCTTGCCTAAGCCGAGGCGCGACAAGGAAACGATGCTGACGAGACATGCTGTACTGAGAAGCTATGAAGAGAGATGGTCAGTCTGTGTCATAGCTGCATTCACAGTATCATGTGCTCACATACCATCGCTATAGTCATGAGCCAATCGTCCAGACCTGCCATGCTGATCAGTCTGTGTCTGTATCCAAAATCTCACAGTATCATACCAAAAGCTTTCAATATTTGGGTCCGAACCCACACGCGCAGCAACACCGCCAGTAAGGCCAGCCCGTATAGAGTCCCAACAACCGCGAGAAGCTGTGCTGTACGATCTTCAATGTCTTTCTCCGGCGTAGATGGTACATTTGGGCCACCTCCCGCCTGTCTGGCTATAATCTGTGGGCTGAACATGCTCAGTTCTCATAACGAGACGTATGCTGGAGTCAAAGTGATCGCTCCTCGTGGGAGAAAATGGAACGAATGGGCTTCAGCGCTTGAAGTAGCGAGCAACAGCATGAACGATGGCCATGTATACCGCACTCTCTCGCTTCACATCATCAGCCGCTGGTCGAATTTACATGCACGCATGCGTTAGGGGTCGTTTCGTCGCTTGCGGGTTTCTCAAGAAAGGCGGCGGACGGCACAAACTGCTGTGTTCGCTTCCTTATGCAGTAAGAGATCCGACTTGCGGGCATCCGCGGTAGCAAGAAGCCAGCAGTGGCTTTTCGACTGCCGCTGTCAAGTGTATGCAGGCCATGCCGCCATACCCTAGGAGCCCTCCCCCGATACTTCCCTGCGGCATATAGCTTCTTTTACATGTGCAAGCAGGGATGTTCAGTCTTAGCGAGTTTGGGCAGTGAGGGGGTGTACAATGACCGCCGCAGCTCCGTGTAGTGTCGTGTAGGGAAGATGTCCTGTAAACTAGGATCTACCATCGCTCTGTGCAGTCTTGCAAAGAAACATCGCAACAGCTTGAGCAGGCCCTCACAGTGCCCGGATAGAACAGAGCTTGAGTTGAGTGAACTTTGGGGGGTATCACTGCATGCAATCAACGACCTCGAGTCTGAGCCCAGACATGCAACGCGCACTGGCGAGCCAGGATGATAGTAAGCGGGCAAATGAGATTTCGAGGAATAGAGTGAGATGGAGAGCTGGCGGAGTCAAGCTGGAGTTCGCTTATCAGTTACAGCTCAGAACGTTCTCGGCTGTGCGGTTCCTTGATTCTATTCGCATATCATGTCCATTGGCAGGGGCGCCGAACGGCATAGAACTCCGCTTGATGTGTGGCTTCGTCGCTCTTCCACATTGAACCCCGTGGCAACAGTCATCAGTATTACAAGCAGAAGTCGATGTCAGATTGTGAAATATTTTGAGTGCAGGAGGATTGAGGGCATCAACAGCTCGCTCCACAAGCTCTCAGTGTGGGACCGGCAGCCCGCATCCGAACATCCGAAGTGCAATATCAACGCACGGAGAGCTTTGTTCTCGCGACGCTAAATGCCTTCAATGTCCACAGTCTTGCCATCCAGACCGAAGGAATTCATATGGACATGACAAGCAAGTGCTTTTGATCCTAGGGCAACATCCTCCAGACGAGTGCCCTGCTCGGACATGCATTCTTCAAGAGATGATCTCCGTCGTGGCAAACGCCCCTAAAATGCAGCTACAGGGGCCCAAATCCTCAACACCATCAAGCGAGATTCTCTGCCGGGAGCCAACTCCATTGCACGTCGAATGTTACTGGACCGGACGATAGCATTTTTGGCTGAATGACCACCACCCTCTCGTCGGGGACCTGTTCCCCTTAGCACATGTCTAGCGGCTCTACTATACAATGCCCTGGGTGCTCTCTGGGGTCTATTACTGGCAGCCCTGAGCCCTGTCTTGTCGGCCCATTAGATACTCGGCTGTGAAGAGCCTCGTGGCAAGATAGATCCCGGCACATGTATGCGAGGGTGGATTGCCGTTCTGCATTGTGGAATCCTATGGGATCTCGCGTGTATATAAGGTAAAACTGACAGCGCTTGATTGCATTGCCTCGTGCTTGTATTGCTGTGTTCATTCAGTCCAAATCTTCACAAAGCTATGCATCCTAAGGCTCTTCTCCTTTCGGCAGCGGCCGTCCTTCCTGTCACTTCTGCTCTTGCTGTCAACGGCAAGGGATCTTACCTAGAAACCGACGCTTATGCGGCGCGCGCGGTGGTCAATCAGCAAGATTACCAACGAAACAACTCACCTAAGTCCTGGGCAGTCTGCAATGACAAAAACACAGTCGTACGCAAAGAATGGTAAGTCTCATTTTCGATTAGCTCCCACGACCAGAAAGTACTGAAGACAGTGTCTGTCTAGGAGCGAATTGACCAAAAAGGAGAGGAAAAAGTACATCGCGGCAGTCCAATGCCTGGGTAAGCTCGAAGCAAAGACACCACTGTCGGAGGCGCCCGGCGTGCGCCGTCGCTACGATGACTTCGTTGCAACACACATCCAACAGACCTTCTCCGTACACAACACAGGCAACTTCCTTGGATGGCATAGATTCCTTACTTGGACCTACGAGCAAACACTCAGGAACGAGTGTGGCTACGATGGCTACCAGCCTTACTACAACTGGCCGAAGTGGGCCTCTGATCCTGCTTCATCGCCTGCTCTTGATGGAAGTGATACCAGCATGAGCGGTAACGGCGAGCTAGGCTGCACAGAGCAGGAAGGCTACGGAATCCCGACCAACGTGGATCCCAGTATCTTAATCCCTCACGGCGAGGGCGGCGGCTGCCTCAAAGACGGTCCCTTCAAGGACTTCGGCATGAATCTGGGTCCCGTCTTCAGCGGCCTGACCTGCACGCCCCCGAACCCCTACAGCAACTTTTCCGACCCCGAGCAGGCACCTTTCTTGGGTCTCGGCTACAACCCTCGCTGTCTCAAGCGCGACATCTCGCCTTGGACCTCCAGCCAGTGGACAAACGATGCGCAAGTTGTTTCTCTCCTTGAATGCAAGAGTATCTACTGCTTCTGGGCGAACATGCAAGGCGGCGTGCCAGCTTTCGCCAACAACTTTATGGGCGTGCACACCGCAGGGCACTTTACGATTGGCGGTGACCCAGGCAGCGACTTCGTGGCGTCCAATGGCGACCCTTGGTTCTACCTGCACCACGCACAGATTGACCGTGTCTGGTGGATGTGGCAGAACCAACAACCGTACTCACGCACAAACGCCATCTACGGCACAATCACTCTGGCAGACTCTCCGCCGTCGAGAAACGCGTAAGTTGATCTGTTATCATTATAGCTTTTGAACAATCGCTGACTAAGTGCCACGACAGGACTCTTGACGATGACATGCACTTGGGTCATGCTTCAGACATGCACATTACTCTTGGAGAGAGCATGAGCACCATGAGTGGACCGTTTTGCTATAGGTATACGTGAAGAGTTGGTAGCTTGGTAGAACAGTTCTAAGAGCCATTAATGAGGGCGAAAATACATTTACTCCAACGTTTCGGAATTCGACAACATCAGTCTTAGTTGTTTCTATTCCGGTTCTATAATCTATCGCATGCATTTATTCCTGAAATCGAAACTCATGCATTGTGGCGCATTCCCTGGACAACCACATTTATAAACAAACTCACAATCAAATCCCTCGCAAGATGCAAGATGACGTCGTCGACGCGTCTCGAGGGAGGTCCAGCTAAAGTCTCGACGCGTACTCCGTGTACATCCAATAAATCCATCCAGCAACACCACACTCTCACATCCACACACCACCCAATATGTCGCTCAAACGCAAAGCTGGTGACATCGCTGCCGATGTGGCCAAGAAGCCCAAGCAAAACGCCGCCATTACATCCTTCTTCGGCGCTCCAAAGCCCAATCCAAATGTCTCGAAACCTGCGTCCGATCCCACCGCACCAGCAACACAGCCGATCAAATTCGACAAAGATGCTTGGGTAGCAAAGCTCTCCGACGAGCATAAAGATCTGCTCAAGCTTGAGATTGACACCTTGCACGAGAGCTGGCTTGGAGCTCTCAAGGACGAAGTGACGAGCGAGAGCTTTCTAAACCTCAAACGCTTCCTCAAGAAGGAGGGCGAGAGTGGAACCAAGATCTTCCCTCCTTTGGAGGATGTGTACTCATGGTAGTCATACACCCTCTCCAAGTATTTTTCCGCCAAACTAACAGTCCACCAGGTCACGTCATACTCCCCTACAAACCGTCAAAGCCGTTATCATCGGCCAAGATCCCTACCACAACCACAACCAAGCACACGGTCTCTGCTTCTCCGTCCGCCCGCCCACACCCGCTCCTCCCTCCCTACAGAACATCTACAAGTGCCTCAAAAGGGACTACCCATCCTTCACTCCCCCGCCCAAGAACGGCGGGCTTCTCACACCATGGTCCGACCGCGGCGTCTTGCTCCTCAACACATGCCTGACGGTGAAGGCGCACACTGCAAACTCTCATGCAAACAAAGGATGGGAGAAGTTTACACAAAAGGTCATCGACACCGTGGCTGCGAAGCGTACGAGAGGTGTCGTGTTCCTGGCTTGGGGCAAGCCGGCGGAGAGCAGAGTGAAGGGCATCAATGCCACCAAGCACTTGGTGCTGAAGAGTGCGCATCCCAGTCCGCTCAGTGCTCACAGGGGATTCCTTGATAACGGACACTTTAAGAAGACGAACGAGTGGCTGAAAGAGCGCTATGGCGATGATGGAGAGATCGACTGGGATCTGAACGTTGCGCCCGAGAAGGCTGGTGTTTGAGGCGTGCATATTACGACACGTCGTCAATGGCAGTATGTATGATATGATGAGTTAGCTGCAGGTGGGAAGCATATCTGGCTTGCGGCGCTCAGTTTGGAATATGACCTTTTAGGCTCGCTGAAGCTCGCCCTTCGTGCCCTTTGGCCAAAAGGTTAGCATCGCAGTCGGGAGAGAAGTTGTGAATAGGCTGCTTATGCATGCAGGGTCCTAACGAACAAAGAAATAGCAAATTTTGCTTTTCAAGTTGAGTAGTGTTGAACAGTACTTTTGTTCAAATGGACAAGCTTTCTACCATGTCCAGACCTAGGATCACATCTCTTCTAGAGTTTGTAACCCAAGATTCCGTTTCTCTAAGGAAACCAGAGAGTACAGCATGCGTCCCACTATCTCACTTTTAAGTGCAAGTGATCTGGTTCCAAATGACCTTATACAGTACGTTCGATGCTCGCTCGTGTTGCAGATGAGCTAGTTGCAGATGAGCTATTTCTACACGCCAGAGCTAATTTGATAAGAGACACATGTTTTTGACTTCCTGCTCGTGTGGCTAACATTTTAGACCTCTCAAAACAAGCCACATTGTCTGATTCAGTTATGCACATGTGTATAAGCACATGGACATGCATAAATGGTCACGAGTAGACAACTGTGCGTATTCATCCACCGCATCCAGCCACCGTCACTGCAGGACCAGATGCAAGCCAAAGTATTGAAAAGACAATACTACCTCATAGTGCTCCCTTCCTCGCAGCCGTGTTATTTAGGTCTTTCTCTCGCCTAACGGAGACGCCGAAGTCCCCACATCGTCGCTCGGCGCGTTCTTTCGTTGATCGATCTCGAGTATCCGTGTGTATCTGTCTCGTGTAGCATCGTGACTCGGCCTGCAAATCGCGCCTATAAGGTAAGCAAACCAGCCTTTTTGCGGAAGTACTGCAAGCCACTTCGAGGCTGCCTACTGAAACTGGAAATGTCCGCGAGAAGCTGAAGGCAGGCGGAGTTCGCTTGAGCAGCATACTAAAAGCTACCCCTCCATGACTGAAGCTACTCCTAGAAGTAGTCGCATTTTTAGCCTTGCAGGATGGTTAAAGCTGGCAGGTGGCGCTTCACAGGAGCAGCTCGAAATTGTGGAGCCTGTACACTCGCATATGTGCATCCTCCGATGTGGTATGTTAAACGTTGACATCATTAATCAACAGCATGATATTCGCCATTGCAATCTGCGCCCGTGCGGCTGATATGCGGCGTCCAGCACATCGCTTCCAGGCCAGTGGTATTTCGGTGCCTTGAAGAGGGAGGTGAAAACTACACCTTTCTTATATACCACAGCGACGCCTCGACATCATGCCTGGCACCCTACACTTCATCCACCATCTGGTCGGGAAATCCAACGCCGAAGAACAAACTGCTCAGAAGGCTCTGATTCGCTCTCACGTCATGAAGCGCTTTCGACGGGGCCAACGTCAAGAAGATATGCAGCAGCGCGCATTATCTGTCGCCTCATCGTGTGCCAATTCTCCTCGTGTATCCAGTGTTCAGAGCAAACATGACCGGATACCTGGCTGCTTTACAGACTGCGCAGACTGTTCGCCGGAAAGACGCTGCGATCTTCACCGCATACAGCTTCAATACGAGAATGATGATCACGACACGTCTCCATCCAGGGAAGGACACTTCACAGCCAGCTGTGTAACACCAGAGTCATCGAGATGTCCAGCGGAGACACCGGGCAGTATGGTCTCATCACACGACCATCAAGGCGTCAGTCTTGTCCAGGACAATACCACCATGCCGTCAATGATGCACTCACCATCTGCATGGAGGGGGCCTTTGTTGGCGTCGTTCGTCCAAGGCCTGTTTCCCTCACGAGATTTGAGAACCCCAGTGCTGGTTGAAGGACTGCATCATTGGGGCGGGGGCAGAAACTTATCCATGCGCCTTATCAACGACGCTTTATGCATGATGCAATCAGGCATTACATTTCAAGACCAGCGCATATTCATAGAAGGACACAAGCGGCAAATTTTGGCGATACAAAGTCTGAGGGACGAAATTAGCAGGCCTGGCGTATCGATCCAGGAAATTTCAACTTCTGCCATCAACATAATGTGCAGCGGAATTTACAAAGCGACATCGACTGGATTGGCTGGGTGTGCCAGTCACATTGCTGGAGTAACGGCAATCCTCGAAGCCCACAGCCGGACATCAAATTCTGAGCCACTGACACCTCAGCTGAGGAGAAACTTCCAACGATTGATCTTGATGCACCACCTCATAACTAATAAGGCGATTACCATAAGCGACCAGATACTCGGCGCCGACCAAATAGGTATGCCTGGAAGCGCAGATGAGCTGATAAGACTTTCATTGCGTCTTCCCGGCCTGATGGAAGCCACTTCGAATCGGTTCGACAAGGTATTCGACGAAGGCCCAGGAAGCGAAACAAAAACATTACTAGCACTGGCCTACACACTCGCTGAAGAACTCGACGGCTGGCTGCAGGCTTACGAAGCGCCACTTTCTCGAAATAGGCCGGCACCTCTCGAATTCCTTGGCTCTGTGGATGCCAACATGCTTGGCTTATACTGGTCAGTGAGACTCCTCCTTGCAAAGAGTCGGGATCAGCTGCAGATGATGCAGTCTCTCGATGGCTCACACGACTCGATCACTCTTCAATACTACAAGAACGAAGCGGACATGTATGCGACATACTTGCTCAATACCGCCATTTGGATTGAGAGGAATGATGGCCCAGCCCTCAGTAAGGCGTTTTCCATGAGGGCTCCTCTTCATTTCGCTCGGGAGTGGTGGACATTCTCAGCAGACAAGACACGGTTGGAGTTGACATTGACCCTTGAAAGGCGACTGTGGTCGAGTCTGCCTCAAATCGATTGGGACTCAATACTGTACTGGAGCTTTCTGCCTATGCTGTGGCTTGTGTAGAAGAGGGGGTAGCGGTGTTCAGGCGGGTTTTAAAGATATCGCATCGGTTGAGAAATTCACGATTATTAAATTGAGAGCCGATACGTTTGAAGGAAAATCGTCTGTTCGAATGATGGCCTTCTTGGAGAAAAAAGCACGAACGATCTTAGTTCTCAAGTTCGAGGGAGCGCTCAAATCACACACCCTTAACCTCAACGTTGTCGACCTCGTCAATACTCTTCTCATCCATACCTTTGTGGCCAACATTGCCCCTCTCAACCTCAGCCATGCCCTTGGTAGCTTTCTTCGTCTTCCATGCCGGCGTGCCAATGTAAGGCAATCCGTTGGGGTCTTCGAAGATGAGCTGCACCTCCTCAAGAGTCTTGCCAGCAGTCTCTGGGAAGAGGAAGGCAACGTGGAGCAACATGCATAGATTGAACACACCGAAGATAATGTACACCTTCCAACGAATGGTTTCGAACGCCGTGGGGACGAACGCGGCCAGGGCGGTGTTGAAAGCCCAGTTGGCTGATGTCGCGAGTGCGACGGCCTTGCCGCGAACGCGCAGAGGGTAGACCTCGGGCGGGTAGACCCAAGAGACCGGACCCCAGGTGATGGCGTAGCTGGCGACGAAGAGATAGGTGCATGCGATGAGGCCCTTCGCTGGGGCGCCGCTCACCAACATGGATTGCTGTTTCACGCCGTTGACGCCCTCGGGCATGGGTATTCCAGTGCCGCCCATCATGCCTGCGTTTGCGAACATGAAAGACATCATCAAGAAAGCACCGATCATGAGCGGCCAGCGGCGACCCCAGTTGTCCATCCAGATCAAGGCTGGGACAGTCATGATTACGTTGATGATGTATTGGATTGAGGAAGCGAGGAGGTTGGCATTACCAGAGTAACCTGCCATGCCGAAGATGTAGGTGATGTCTATCACACTGTAGTCAGCAATCTATTCTGAGAAACAATCGAGCAACGCAGACGGCACTTACAGTACATCATCACATTCATGCCTGTCAGCTGCGACCAGATTTGAGTGAACATTCCGATGTGGGTGCGGTAGATGTTCTTCGGGTAGAAAAGCTCCCAGTAAGTGACATCGGCAAGCTGCGCCTCGAGCGCGCATGCTTCCTTGATGTCTTCCAGCTCGTACTGGACGAAGGGGCTGTCGGGGTCGCCCTTGCCATGGATCAGAGTCAAGATTTTGTGGCATTCCTCCCACCTATCCTTGCGCGCGAGCCAGCGAGGAGACTCGGGCATGAAGATCATGAAGCAGAGAAGGAGGACTGCAGGCAGCATTTGAACGCCCCATCTGATATTCAGAGTCAGTTGATGATCCAGCTCTGATTGATGATGAATTTGTGGACTTACGGGATTCGGAAGACAGACTCGCTGTAGTTATCCGCGTTTTGGTTAGATCCACCAACGAAGGAGGCACCGTACGAGACGCTGTGACTGGTCAGCAGTGTCACTATGATCTAGTCTCGGGACGACTTACTAGTATAGGATCAGAATACCCCATGTGATAGCCCACTGCTGCAGACCAACCAGACGACCGCGCTTGGTCGGCGGCACACATTCACTGATGTACACAGGGACCTGCGCGGACTGGACACCCACGCAGAGACCGTTGATTATACGTCCGACGATCAACATAGGGATGTTCTGAGCTGCGCAGATAATGATCGAACCAATGATCCAGAGCACGCAACCAATCATGATCGATGGTCGTCTGCCCAGCATGTCCGAGAGGTAACCAGAGACCAGAGCACCAGCCCAGGAGCCAGCAGTCATCGCAGCGGTGATTCCGCCCATAACACCTGCATTCGGGCCAGAGCATTCTCGCTGGTCGTTGATGCTGCCGCCTTCGTTGAAATAGCATTTGAATGCCGGAGTGCCTATGACAGTCAGTAAATGGTTTCGTGCATCCATAAAGTCCGCATAGCTGCATACCAATGATGGCACTCATGGAAGAAATGTCGAAACCAAACAGACCGCCGCCGATAACGGCGGCAGCTGCAATCACGTAGAAGTTCCCGACAGTATACATGGCTTATGCACACCGCAGAGCAAAGAAAGCAATGCAAGATGAAGACACGAGAGAAAAAGAAAAGCGAGCTCGCCCTCGACGAGGGTCGTCCATGTTATACCGTTCGCAAGAACGCACGGATGGACGGCATGTGCTTGCCAACATCCACGAAAACCCTCTCCTTGCTGCTACACACTCTCTCGCAACCCACAATAATCCCCGTTCTCCTCACGCGAATTCTCCACAGCAGCAGCGTTGATTTGCGTGTGGGTGCTCCAGGTGGGCTCTCCGCCGCGGTGCCACGGGGATTTCTAGGGCGTACCTGAGGCTCCACGTTTGGGATCAGGCTCTGGCAGGTCGGGATGTGGGCGACGCTCCCACGCGTGTCTGCCAGTTATGTGAGCCATATGCTTTGGGCACGCCTGATGATCGATGATCGCGCGATTTGAGGCTCTTCCTAAGATGCCCGATGTGTCATTTGGAGGATTTAGCGTTAAACAAAGACTTCTCGAAGAAGTTCTGCTCCGAGCCTGCGTGGAGATTTCGATTTGCGAACTCGCCCGGAGTTCAAACCCGCCGGACAATGCTAGGAGGAGGCGGTAAACCCTTCTTTTTCCTTTTCGGCCAATCGCTCGGTGTTTCAACTCTATCTCCTCGTGGTTATCGTTTCAGGGAAGTCCCATGTCTCTATCGAGCCGTCTCGTAGAACATGTGGAACAGAGTTGCATCGAAGAAGCAGCCTCGTAGTCGACGATGGCAAACCTCTTCTTGCGAGTCATGTGAATTAGGGTTTCTAACCTGGCACGCTTAAATGCTTTGCCTCGCGGCTTCGGCACAGCAGCTGAAGATAAGGCTACGCGGCAGCATTCTCGCGTATGCTTGTGAGGGCTTGCTGGTTCTGCCTGCGATTTCCCTGTCATGACGAGACCTCTCACCACAGCCATCTTTCTCAGATTGATCAATCTAAAGAAAAGGCCAATACAACGACTTGCTTTCATGCAATCAATGAAACTGCCAGTGAAGTGCCGTGGTGAGGAAACTATAACTACAACCATGCAAGCCACGAAAGATGATTGCCAGGTGGCGTTGGCGGGCCGTTTGGTGGCGTGCTCTTGGGAGTCTTGTTCCAACATCAGACAAAGGCTGTCGGTCGGTAAAAGCAAACACCACTAACGTATCAAGTTCATACGATATTGTTGCATTGGCTTAATATGCTCATGGCCATCTGAACCGAACAATGGTTGCAGTTGTGCGTGTGTCTAATTTATCTTTGCTGCCGCAAGAACTTACCAGGCCCCGAGTACGATAAGTTCCAACCAATTCAGTGCCCATGGCCACAGCGGTGTCGTTGCAGCTCCTTCGTCATGTGACGGTACCAAAGGCAGTATGGAGAGAGAAGGCATGGCCATCTAAATGGACAGACGTCCACGATATCCATCTTCATACCGATTTTGGAAAGCGTCATTTCAGAACGAAAGCTTTCGACTTTTGTGAGATCGTAGAACGTATCTTCGTTGGATGATGGTCCCCAGAGGAGTCGACGTTTGCATCACTGCTCAATTCAAGCTAGTTGAGATGTACTTTTCGCGTCTGCAGCCTGTACGAAGGCCAGAAGACTCAGAGTGGTAGCCTCAATCTTGGTGCTTTTCTCGAAAGTATTCCAGCGGCTAGATTACTGATTTTTTCTGGTACCCAATAGTCAGTACCAACAACGGAATGGGATGATCAAATTACGGGTTGGCACGCGAAACACATGCGCTGACATTTTATGCATTGACATGAAAATTACACAAACCAACAATACTCCTCATTCCCACCTCGCGAAACAACATAACCTCAGCCCTCAATCCCGCCAGCCAGACATCGGGTTCGTACCCCCACAAAGTATTGGAAGCAGTGCTTTGCAACTCGAAGCGACGTCCGGTATTCCCCTCCACATCCCGAACCACTCATCATCATCAAATCAAGCCCTCCATCACATGACCCCACAACACCCAATGCCCAACTCAAGCCCTCTTCCTTCACGGCTCGCGTCCCTGCCGACCTTGATCCCCGCGGCGCGAACTTCGCAAAGCCGCTTGTAGCGCAAATCAGGCTTCGCGTCTCCGCAGCGCGGACAGAGCCATTCTGGGGTGCAACATGGAAGGCTGTGTAGGTGAGGAATGCTCGCTGGGCCGCGTGGTTGGGAGGCAGAAAAGTCGGGGCATGTTAGGAGGTTGCGAGATGGTTTGCACGGACGGTAGAGCTCAATCCTGGGGCGGTTGTTGTTAGGTGGATGTTTCTTCTCGTACGCTGGTTTAGATCGGGGAGGGTTGCTTACCAGGTGTGGCCGCAAGAGGGAGAGTGGCGGATGCGGGTTGAGCACATTGAATGGATGGATTGTTGATTCGGTTGGTCGTTGGTTGGCGAGAGTGAGCCTTTAGGT
Source organism: Cladosporium oxysporum (assembly GCA_035771495.1). Lineage (NCBI taxonomy): Eukaryota > Fungi > Ascomycota > Dothideomycetes > Cladosporiales > Cladosporiaceae > Cladosporium > Cladosporium oxysporum. The sequence continues at coordinate 531,069 of JAWNKS010000020.1, read as the reverse complement.
GCCTTTCGAGAGGTTTCGTGGTATGTTGCCGACGGTTTGGCCAATGAGCTCGGTCAAGTATCGGTGGGAAGCCATTGGATGTTTGCTGCAGAGCAATGGTCAATGGCCAATGGCCACATAGCGAGCTTGCTGGCGCGAAGCGTTGTTGGTCCGCGATGAAAGATAGATTTGCTCCTGATCAGCCGTACGCGGCGTCTGATCAACAAGTAGCCTCGTCGACAAGCGTTTGCGCCAGAGGCAGCACACATCGCTCTCTCCCCCTGCTCTTCAACGTGCCAGCATCCCGACAATGTATAGCCGATCAACGCAATCAATTCTTCCCCTCGATCTTCTCCGCCGCCCTCCTAGCCTCGACCTCCGCCTCATTCCCCTCAACCTCACTCTCCCTGATCGCCAGCATAAGCTCATACATCTGCGCGATCTGCTCGTCGCTCATCTTCTCCACCTTGGCCTTGTCCATCTTGTCGCCCTTCCACGCATCGCCCTCGATCATCTGCGTGTAGCTCTGCCACTCGGTCAAGAAGCCCACGATGTGCACCGGGTTGTCGATCTTCTGGTGCGCGCGGAACTCCGCTTTGACGTACTGGTCGCCGAGCACACGCATTTCGGCGGGGAGGTGCTTGCGGTGGGCGCGCAGGAGGCGGCGGTAGAGCAGGATGGGCGGGAGGAGGGCCATGGGTTCGGGTTTGGAGCCGCGGGTGATGCGGGTGGGGGTTGCGAGGAGGCGGAGGGCGGGACGCATGGTGGACGAGGGGGTGGAGAGGTGTGAGTGTGATTTTGACTGGAGATGTGATGGGTGAGATGTGTCAATCGGAAAAGAGAGGAATGATAGGCTTGAGGCCGTGGCACTCCAATGCTGTCAGTGCTTCTTCGAAGATTGATTAAAGATTGCCGAGATGTGCCGACGTCATCTGCACTTGCCGAAAGAAGAAGCTGAAGATCGATCTCATTAATTCTGCCCAAGTCTGTCTATCACGGCACCCGAATACTTCCATCACTGCGAAGCATCAAACAGCTTGAAATATTCCAATTTCGCTGGTATCACAACACGACGACATCCCCCCGATACCATTTCGCAAATCAGCCTCTTCTAGCAGAGAACTATACGTGGCTACATCAAAAATGCTGCCAACCCCATCAACCTCACACGTCTCCTTCGACAACATCTACGAACCAGCCGAAGACTCCTACCTCCTCCTGGATACTCTATCAGCGTCTTCGGAAACCGAATTTCTGTCTACCCGCTTTCCTTCTTCCACGCCCTCACCGTTGGCATTAGAAGTCGGCGTCGGCTCCGGGGTAGTCCTCGCCTTCGTCGCTGCAAACGCCCAAACCATCTTCAACCGCTCTGACGTGGCCTTCCTTGGATCCGACGTCAACACTCTGGCAGCGAAAGCAGCGACTCAAACTGTCGACCTCGCCATCGCAGAGATTGCACCACAGAGCAGACCTGCGCCAGTATCATTCGGTGTTGCTGTTGCCGACCTCGCATCTGCAGTCCGAGAAAAGGAAGTTGATGTCCTCATCTTCAACCCACCATATGTCCCCACAGAGGATCTCCCGGCTCCACTCGACGATGCTGCAATGAGTTCCGGAGCCGTTTTTGAGCGTGATTCGAAACTTCTCGAGCTCTCCTACGCTGGTGGTGTTGATGGAATGGAAACGACTGACCGTCTCTTGGATCAACTGCCAACCATCCTCAGCGAGCGTGGTGTTGCGTACGTACTTCTGTGCGCGCAAAACAAGCCCGAAGCTGTAAAGGCCAGCATTCGCGCGAGGCCCGGTGGCTGGAATGCAGAAACAGTAGGCTCCAGTGGCAAGAAGGCTGGATGGGAGAAGCTCGTCATCTTGCGCATATGGCGCGGCTGAGGGCTTCACGTCTGTGAGCTAGAGTAAAAAGCTTGTCTTACGTGCTTAGAACCTCGACTGGCACGCCCTACTCAAGTTCCGTGCGATCAATATCACCGCCATAGTGGAAGTTCGACAAGCCCGCGTTCCACGGCTCGTTGTTGTTGAACATCGAGTCTGCAGGTTCGGGTTTCGGTGGATAGAAGCCAAGACCCATCATTTCGTCAGAAAGCGCTTGCGAAGGCTGTCGATCTCGCGCTTCGTTCGGATCCAGGGGATATAGGTTGATGTCGAAGTCCTCGTCATCTTCACAGACATGATCATTGATGCATGCGGCTTTGTACTTCAACACTTCGCCAATGTCCCCTCGATGGGATGCAACGTGCTTGAGATACATTCTTGACCCGTGATATACAGGTCCCTTGCCGCTGCCAAAAGTGCAGAATGTACACTGGTAAGAGAATTGCTGGCCCTTGACTTGCTTCTGCTGCACATGGGACTTGGCGAGAAAAGCCCATCGCCACTTGATTCCAAGCTCCGGGTCAGTCCATACGCGATCCCAGATGGTGTCGGCCTTGAGCTGGCTCATATAGCTGCACTTTGACGAGCGACATGAGAGGTAGTATATCGTTTGGCTCGAATAGCCAGATCGCGAATATGCGTGCTCGGCGTTCTTCTCGAAGGCGCCGCGATCACCGTTCTGCAGTCGTACTGCGTTCTTGCAGAAACCGAGATAATTGTTCTCTGGCGTTGGGGTTGGTATGGCGACAGAAGAATTGCGATTCCAGCTTGGTGTCGTGGAAGGGCGACTCATGGGTGGCGAAGAGCTTGCAGGGCGGTCCTGAGGTTTGGTCTCTGGAGACTCTGTACCTGCCTTGGTCGCTCCCCAGATCTTCGCTGGATCATCCTAAGTAGATATGTCAGTCTCATGAGAAAAACAACTCCAAAGCAGATACACATTTCACGAACTGCAATCCGTTAGCATTCGTTCGGTCACTAAATATGGCAGCAAACACTCACCCTCCCAAGGCTGATAGTTCCAGTTCGTAGCAACAGTCTGAGCCGAGCGAGTAGACCCTGCACTGATGGAGGATCTCGCATCTGTCGCAACGGTATGAGCTCGCGGTGGGAGAGCGTGCACAGGTGAGGCTGGCCTGGTTGGGTCTTGGTTGCAATCTTCCGCGACGACTGTAGGCGTCTGCATTCCAGAGCCTCCTCCGTGACTGCTCGTCCTGTGTCGGAATATCCCAAGGAGAGAGCTGCGGTGTTTCGACTTGCGGACGCTATTTTCCGCGCCGGACGCAGCATCTTCTTCGCCAGAAGCATCTCGGGACGCAGCGTGGTTGGTCTGCGCCCAGGTTTGAGCGGACTTGAGTTCGCTTCTGGACGGTGGTGGCGAGGAAGGGCCAGGAAGCGGTAGGGAAGCTCTTTGCTTGCCCGCGATGGAAGTTGCAAAGGATGTGGATGGCGAGAGGTCGTTTCCAATGGGTTCGGCGACCAGCAAGCGCTGTCGAAGCTCGATCAAAGTGTTCATAGTCTTGTCTCGTCCCCCATCAGCCACGTCGACCAAGTATCTAAAGTCGGTGACCGTGTCGTCGAAGGCGGCATTGCGCAGCTCCTCGAGCAGGCTGCCCTGCAACTGGATTGTGATCTGCTGTAGGGCGATGATGGCGATGGTGTCGCCGCTCTCGAAAGCTTTGCCAAAGCGCTGGATGCCGCGCTGCTTCTCGCGCTCGATGTCGGCAGGCGCTTGGTCGATGGACTCTTCGAGCAAGCGCGAGGGTGGAGCTGCGCGTTTCTGCGAGCGCTTGAGCTTGATTTTCTGGATGATGGTGCCGCCATCACGGTATGCGGAGACGACAGCTGCAACGCAGGCCTAGATGAAGGAGAGTCAGGCAGGTCGCATGTGGTGTTGTAGTGGATTTAAGGCGAAATATGAAATGATATGACATGACCGAAGGGCGTATGCTGCTGCTGGTGCTGCGGGGAGCTATTTAGTGCAAGGGCGAGAAACTCACGACAGTGCCCAGGACGACCTCGACGCCGGACATGCTGACTCTGTGCGGGAGGAAGAGGAGTGTTTCGCGGCGATGATGATTCGACTGGCATTACGTTGCGACATGCGCACAGCGGTGTGTAGAGAGCGCGAGAGGGAGCGAGAGACTGAGAGACTGCAAGCAGCGTGTGCCCAGATACGCCCACCACCACACCCCGGCTAAGCTCAGCCCTCGACACGCTGTGCTGTGCTGTGCTGCGCTGTGCCTCTCCAAGGAGGAGCAGCAACAATCGAGGCGCCTCAGGTTCGCGTGGCGTGCCGGTGCATTGCATCGCCCTCGTCTGATACGTGCATGCATGCAGCGAGTCCAAAGGCTTATGCTCGCTTAGAACCAACAACATTGCTGACCAAGATCGCATACATCTACTGCTCAACAAAAAAAACACGCCCATGCTATCTGCTATCTGCTATCGCCCAGCCCCGCGATTGTGGGTACACTTCTGGGCTCCCAGCTCCAATATCGTCATCACAGCACATGGCAGACACGCACTACTGGACGGAGGTATCCGAGAGCCAGAATGGTGGAGCCGAAACCCCGCATAAACATATTCGTGCCAAGATGATGATGTCCTTGGGATCAAAGAAAACCAAAATCGTCTGGGACGAAACTTTGGTCACTAGGTCCACGGAACGGGTGAACTGGCCGAAGCACCATTGACAAATTTGGTGGCAGTCCAAGTTGACATGCATCATTCGATAGGAAATTACGTTTGGCTAATGAAACGAGTCGAATCACAAGTAGGTGGTGGCCTGAGTGGAAGGTACCGCTGACAAGAAAACCGCGTGAACTGCGGAGATTGAGCACCAAGAGCAAGCGAATTTAATTTGCCATGGGTCGATGCGAATCGTGACTGGCCATGAAGCCGCAATGAGGATGGAACATGGAAATACTGACAACCGGATGAAAGATGTTCGATACCATTAGTTTGTACACACATCGACGTGCAAACGTCGATGTTTCCATCTACCACTCTCTAGTTACCCGACCACCAAGTGTAGTTGTTAGTCTGCTCAATCGTATCCCACACAAGCTTGCTGCTGCTGTTCGCCGGCCTCTCGGGCCACACATTCTTCAGTCCAACCCAAGCCTGCAAGCTCTCGACAACCGCCTCGCCGCCCTCACCAACATACACACCATAGCCGGTGCTGCAAGTCTGGCTGGGGTATACGCGGGTGCTGAGCGCGAAGCGCTCGTTGACAAACACCTCGACGAGACTGCCGTCGACGATGACGTGGAATGTGATCTTCTCGAGGGCCTTGGTGGATGCGAGGGTGTAGGGGTGGAAGTAGCCGGTGACGGTGGAGTTGCCGAATTCCTTGATGGCGCTGCTGGCGCTGCGGTCGACGAGGATGGTGCTATTGGAGGGGTTGTAGTAGACGTGTGTGCGCTCGCTGCCGTCGGGAGAGGCGGCGAAGGTGAGACCGACGGGACCGCTGGAGGACGAAATGGTGGCCAGGATCTCGTACGAGGCTGCGGAGCCGTTGGAGAGGATCTGAGAGGAGGTGTACGTCTTGTTGTACTCGTGGCCGCAGTGCTCGGCGCCATCGCGGAGGCCTTCGAGGACATCCTGGGCAGGGCGACGACCTTGGGTTGAGGCGTGGTAGGTGCCGTCAGCGTTCTGAGTGAGGTGTGCCTCGCCGGAGTTCAGGGAGCCGTTGGGATTGAGCACGCCGTCGACTTCGTGGACGAAGATCTCACGAGGAAGGCCGAGAGCACCCTGGTAACCTTGTTGTGTGGCGCTGAAAAGACCCTCGTCACCAACCAGGTCCTCGCGGATCCACACCCACTGAATGCGGCGGTCGTCGTTTTTGGTGTCCTTGAATTGCGTGATGGCGTATCCGTTGCCCCAGTCTGCGGCACCGCCAGAAATCTGGTTGAACTGAGCGCTGCCGTTCTCGCGGGGAGTGACGGTTCCCTCAGCCCAGAGAGCCCACTGAGCACCCTGGTGGAAAGAGACGTTACCACCCTCGGTGCCGTAGGTGGTGTAGTAGTGCAAGTTGCCCTTGCTGTCGGGAATGGAGTAGAAGCCGCTGACTTCGAAGTTGAAGGCGTTCGTGCCAGTGGAGAGGACTGGACCGAAGGACGAATTGGCCGCAGGCTCCCAGAGAGCACCAAGGAAAGTCCAGTCGGTAAGGTTTTTCGCAGGTGCGCTCCACAGCGGCATGCGTGGGCCGACACCCTTGATACCACTTCCGAAGACAGCATAGTAGTGAGGCTCGGATTGGCCGAGCAGATTGTCCATCTCGGGCCAGGGCTCGAAGAAGGGATCACTTGGATGGGTCAGTAAGTCTCTTTGTCTATGGTTGATTGAATTTCAGCACTTACCGGAAGCCGGTGATGTTCCAGTTCATAGGCGCCGTATTGGCGGTGGCATCGATGACAGGGTTGTTCTCGTATTCCTCCCAAGTGTTACCACCGTCCTTGCTGTATACCAAGCTCTGAGTCTCGGTGTATGGGGTGTACGGAATGCGCCAGTTGGTGGGCAAGTACTGGACAGAAGTATAGAAGATCAAGAGCGTGCCGTCCTGCTCGCCTTGAAGGTTCACGGGCTGTCCAGTACCACTGAAGATACCAAGACCGTTGTATGAGCCGTTGCCGGTAGGTCCTAGAGCGACAGCCTCATCGTCGCGCCAGCCGCCCTTGTCTGTCCAGGTGATCATATCTTTGCTCGTAGCATGGCCCCAGGAAATGTTTCCCCTGTTCAGGCGGGTTAGTCGCGTGCACGTGCTCGTTGTCTTGATCGAGACTTACCAGTTGATGTGGTTGGGGTGGAACTGGTAGAAGATGTGGTACTCATCCCTAGTAGGGTCGTACATGGGCGCGCAAGGGTCGTTCAACCAGCCAGCAGGCGCATTGACGTGGCTGTAAGGTCTCCAGCGAGTGAAGAGGGTGTTGTTGCCCATGGAGCGGATCTCGTCGGCGTCGATAGACGAGCATTGGCTGTGACCTCCATTGCTTCCGTAGCTGTCCTGTGCCAGAGCAACAGGCGACGCGGCAAGAAGGGCAGCACCCAACGAAGTAAGTGATTTCATCATCTTGACTTTGCTCGAAGAGATGCAGGTTGGGGATGGAATGATCGACCTACCATAAATGAGATGGGAGGGCCATTTTATGTAGCCATCTGCGAGCCGTGGTCCGGCGGCACTTACCATCCAAGCCAAACCATATTGGCATTGCGCAGCCAAGCATGGTATAGTGAAGTTGAGTGCACGATACACTTTTTTTTGCTAAGAAACGCCAGGCAAGCTGAGGTCATCCCAAGGATCCCCGCTCATCACGAAAGCCAAATTGTGGGCAGCGGGGATTTCTCCAGTGGAGAAGAGAAAAGGGCCGATTGCGAGAGCACTGGAGAGCTCCACCCATCGATGGGCCCGTCGACAGGAACAGGCAAAGCGCGTCATGGCCCATGGAGTCAACCTTGTTGGCCACATGTCGAGCGAGATCACTACTGGCCGGTGGTGATGGGTGGATGGGTCGCGTCGTATCGACCAGCCACGACGAGAAGATTGAGTTGTGGCGTCCTGCGGTAAGGGCTTCGAGAAGGGCTATAGAAGCCTCTTGCATCGTGAGCGATTTATTCGATGGCTTACATTAGAGACCGTGCTCTGCCTGGTGGTGTTTCTTAGGCTTGCATTAAAGTGCATGGCAGGCCGTGTCGCCGCAGTACCACCGCGCTCGCGTGCAATTCCCGACGGCAATGTGGTAGGGTAAACAATGCGAGATCGGCGTGAGCTAAACACTGCCCTGTGGTCTTGCTTATTCTCGAGGGCTCGCGGCCATGTGTGCAGTGTCGAGAGAGAGGGCAGTGTCAGACTTTTGACGTGAAGCAAGCAGCCAATCTCCCACTGCTCCTTTTCCAAATTGAAAACGTCGAGAATGAACCTTGACGATTCGATCAAATTATTATTTGTGCCGATTCCTCGCCTTTTCCTTGAAGTTCTTCACACGGCACTTGCGGATGTGGGCGGCTCATACCTGCCAACAGAAAAAGTAATACATTGTACATAAATCTCTTGTTCAAGATGCTCACTGCCATACCAGTGACAAGAGCCATGAACCCTAAGGGTTGGGGTGGCGATGGGCTGTGACATTGACGGTAAATGTCACTACGGCCATAAGGCGCCGCGGGCCATGAGAATCGGTTTGTTAATGGCCCTTCCAGATAACAAAGAAGCCACAGAAGTGCTATCAGCACCCTCTAGTCGCTCTTCTCTGCATCTTGATACACTTCAACTCCAAACATCTTCCCAACCACCCAACTGTGCCCACTGACACTTATAGGCCCTCCTCTATACAAAGGCAGCACCTGACTCCGGTCCTTCCTCCGTCGTTCAATCTCCTTCAATAAGGTACCCTTTTGAAACGCGACCACATCCTCTCCTTCTACTCGTCCAGTGTGAACATCCGCAGCCAAAGCCCACACACCTGCCGCGTCCGCCTGGCTCATATATCCATTCTTGCCCGCTAAGCTGACCAGTTCGGAGCACGAATATGACTTCTTCTCTTCTACGTCGATACCATGGAGGAGTGTGTTCTTCGGTGATACTGAAGGGACATGGATGTTGAGGGAGAAGAAGCCGGTGTTCTTGAGGAATAGGTGACGGCCGATTGCTATTGCGAGCGCGACAGGGAAGTCAAGGCCAAGTGCGAGGTTACCGTAAAGCGAGTCTCGAAGGCGGATAGTCTGAGAGTCTGAGCCATTGCGGTTGGAGTAGAAGGAGAGTAGACGGTGGAAAGGTGGGGTTTGAGAGGTCATGCTCGTGGTGGCTGGTGGGCTGGTCGATGGTGTTTGCTTGGTGTAGTGCTGGAGGAAGTTGTAAGGCCACTGATTATTGTTGAGACTGAGATCAGAATGCACGTATGTCAACCACTAGAATTGCGGGATACTACATGTAGCTCAACTCTGTTGAACAAATGCATCAAATGCGATACCGTTCGACTTGGTGATGGGCAATGACATCAAGCTGCAGCACGGACGGCTGCGAAACCGATTGGACTGGTGAGAGCTCACACATCTCCTCCTCCTTGGTACATGTACTTTTTACCAATGAACTGACAACTTTGTCGTCGTCTCCAGATACTACTCTCTTGAGCTATGAATAGCACTTCCCGTCCTTTCCTATGTATCCCTGTCCGGACGATGTATGCCAGCGCGCTCCTACCGATCACACTGCTCCTGGCGCAGTAGGACGCCTCAAAGACTATGTATTCAGGCATTGTCTGAATACAGTATGCCTAGCGACGATATAGATATACGGACTACCCAAACAAGAAATTTGCGGAAACATACCGAGGCGATGTTACCTTAACGATCCTACCAACCCTGAATGGTTCGGAAGCTCACAAGTAGTTGGGTGGCCTGGCAAACCTGGCAGCTGATGCAGATCGCCCACCTCGGGTAAGCTTGTAATCAGCTCCGTGCAGATGAATAACATGTGTATATATGTTCGACGAGAAGTCCGGTATTATTGCTCTTTCCTACTGGACAACATCTCACTTAATTCAACACAAATACTCGAACGTTCAACTCTTACACAGCAAACCATGATCGCTACACAATTCGACCACGCCCATGCTGCCAAGCCGACTGACAGCTTCGATGCCAAATCTCTTCAAGGCAAAAGTGTTGTAATCACTGGAGCTGCGAGCGGTATAGGCGAAGCATGTATGCGTTCCTTCGTCTCAGCCGGAGCTTTTGTGACATTTGGAGATCTGGCAGAAGACCGCAGCCACGCTCTGGTATCGGAGCTCGGCCAGGACAAGGTTGCTTTCGTGAAGTGCGACACCCGCGTATGGGAAGAACAGGCAGTGTTGTTCAAGACTGCGTCTGAAAGGTCGCCTTCGCGCGGCGTCGACATCGTCCTCGCTAACGCAGGTATCTCCGGACTGGACCCCGTCTTCAATGGGCAACCGGATCCTACCTCAGGCGATCCTGTCAAGCCAGACCTTACCATCCTGGAAACTAATTTGATCGGCGCCATGTACACGACCAAACTGGCTCTGCATTACTTCTCACGGCAGCCAGAAGGTCCAGGCCGTGACCGTTGCCTGCTAATGACTTCAAGCATGGCTGGATACGCCGACCACAATGGAGCACCCCAGTACGCGGCCGCCAAATTTGGTGTCCGAGGTATGATGAGAAGTCTACGACAGGTGTTGCCAAGGCAGAATGCAAGAGTGAACATCATTTCTCCTTGGTGGGTGATCACTTCCACAGCTATGTGGAGTCTGAAACAGATGTCTAGGTGACTGACGCTAATTCACGGCATAGGTTTATTGGCACGCGCATCCTCTCCAATGCAGCATTGGACAAGTTGGCAGCGCACAAGATACCTCTGGCCCAGGTTGAGGATGCCGCTCTGGCGGTAACGCATCTGGCTAGTGATCCAAGAATCAACGGTGTGCACCCAACAATGTTCCGGCCGAAGTGACAGGCCCCAGAAGAGGGACCCGACGCTGACAATGTGGGGCTTTCAGGTCGTGCACTGGCGATCATGCCCAGAGATCTTACTGCAGGTGGTTACGTGGACCTGGGCCTGGATGATGCGGAAACGGGCGGAATCATCACAGAATTCCAGCCGATTATTGACCGTCTCAGTCTCAGAGTTGGGACCAACTAGGGTGTAGGTCCTAAGCCACGGCCAAGATCTTGCGTCTAGCTTCGAAATCGTTTTTGCTTCCTTGCTTTTTCAACGGCACCTAATCGATGAGCTTATGGAAAAAGAGTGTATACTTGAGCAATGTCACAATATTCGCATGCACAGCCTAGGCTACCAATGAGTGAGTGTGCTGTTTGAGAACTGCTCGAACTGACGAACTGCACGATCATCGTTGGGAAAAGATCAATCATTGCGGTCAATGACTCCCATCCGAACTCATATGTATCTGCTCAAAAACGACACAGCCAATCTAGGTGAATCGATCAGCTCAGATTTCAAATGTCATCTGCCTCAATCGTCACCCAATCAGTAGTGTCATACCTAGAACAGACAGTGGCGATAACTACTGACCACCGTGATGCATGCTTATGATGGAACGCTCAGTGACCTCCAGATGCCCCAAGCCCGTGCAGATTTTGTACATACACGCACATTTACGTGCAAATCACTTGACAACCCTAACCCTCAGGACCAGACCACGTGAACGGATTCAACTACACGTATTTTACGCCGCACCTCAAGATCTAGCAAGAAATCGTATGAGCGATTGAATCTACGGAATCCGGGATGCCAAATATGACGATGTGTCAGCTTGCCTGATTGGATTTGACCAAATTACGTTGTTGAACAGTGCGGATTCCGCTGTTGGAGAACCTCGGATGCCGATTGAAGTCGTCCGTGATACATCATCGACGTCTCAATCCAAGAGACACATATCACAGAACGATCACCACAAGATCTAGTCCCGCGTACCAATCGAATCAACTCTCCCAGGTCGAAGCCTACCAATTGAATCCAGATTAGCAGCCATGAACGCCACTGCCATCGACTCAAGAATCTTTCGCAATCTTTTCGGCACTGAAGAAGCGAGACAAATCTTCTCGGACGAGCAGTATGTCTCGCGAATGATTGATGTTGAAACAGCACTTGCAAGAGCTCAGGTGGAGGCAAAGGTCATACCTCACGATGCAGCAGAAAGCATCACCAATAGCTGCGATGTGGCAAAGATCAAGTATGATTTCGATTTTAATGTGACTATAGAAGGGCTGCTCTGACACTTGCAGTTTCGAAAAGTTGGCGATAGATACGGACATTGTTGGATACCCCGTGCTACCTCTTGTCGAACAATTGACGAAGATGGTGCCCACCGAGCACGCGAAGTACATCCACTGGGGCGCCACGACGCAGGACATTCAAGACTGCGCAGCCATGCTGCAGATGAAGCAGGGGCTCGTACTCATACGCCGCCAAACGATCGAGTTGATCAGAGTGCTCGAGTCCTTAGCCCACAAACATAGAGACACGTACGTGACTGAGCACAAAAAAAAGACTACTTTGACTGCCACTCCCATTACTGATGACCTCAAACAGACCCATGGCAGGACGAACACACCTCCAACACGCCCTCCCAGTGACCTTCGGCTACAAATGCGCCGTCTACCTCTCCAGCTTCCAGCGCAACCTAGAACGCCTAGACGCCCTGCTCGCCAACCGCCTCCTAGTTCAATTCGGCGGCGCCGCAGGCACTCTCGCCTCTCTCGGCCCATCAGACGGTGCCGGCCTAGCAGTCCGCAAGAACCTCGCCGCCGAGCTCGGATTGCAAGAAGCCGCCATAACATGGCACGTCGCGCGCGACAACGCCGCTGAGATCGTCAGCGTGCTAGGCATCATCGGCGGCTCCCTGGGCAAAATCGCCCTGGACCTCATGATCATGTCTTCCAACGAGCTGGGCGAAGTCTCCGAGCCGTTCGTGCCGCACCGCGGAGCGTCGTCGACGATGCCGCAGAAGCGCAATCCGATCTCGAGCGAAGTCGTGCTCGCTGCGTCGAAATTGCTGCGAGCGAACGCTGGTCTCGCGCTGGATGCCATGGTGTGTGATTTCGAGCGGGCGTCTGGCCCGTGGCACCTGGAATGGGTTTGCGTGCCCGAGAGCTTCATATACTGCTCTGGAGCTCTGCATCAGGCTACTTTCGCGCTTGGTGGTCTGGTGGTCAATGTCTCGGCCATGGCGACCAATCTGGCGTCTACGCGCGGTCTGATTGCTGCGGAAGCGGTTATGATGGGACTGGCGTCTTATATAGGACGGCAGCCAGCTCATGATGTCGTTTACGAGGCTTGCAGGACGTCGATTGAGACGTCTCGGCCGCTGCTGGATGTTCTGCTCGCGAATGAGTTGGTGTCGAGCAAGATCTCAGCTGAAGATTTGGAGAGGTTGTGTGATCCCTTGAATTATATGGGCTGTGCCACGCGAATGGTCGATGATGTCCTTCAGCGCGAAGTCGTCTAGACCGGTGTAGCACAGGAGGCAGCACTTCAAAGTGAACAATTGAGCTTAGCCCAACAAGCTAACATACATGCAAGTGTTGTTTTAGTGGCGTAGATGAGACTATGAGAAGAACATTCTTAAAATGTCAAATGCAATTTCCGGCTTCCTGGCTTGGGTCTGGCGCCTTCACTTTCTCTCGATTCTCGAATGTCCTATCATTCCCGGGCGTAGTCATCATAATGTCCATTTGACCCCATCCCGCCCATCCGTCTCGTGAACCTGATGCTCCAAGTCATCCGTCGTGCGTAACGCAATCGGCGCCATACCCGTGATAAGACCCATGATGCCCCGGCCCTTCCTTTCCTACCTCCTAGCCCAAGACACGACAATTCATATAAATGGATAAAGATATCAGAACAATAAAACTACCCACCTCTCTCACCAAACTCCTTGGCCCAGTCCTCGAATTCCTTCAAGCCCTGCTTGCTCACACTGGGACGGATATTGGTCAAACTGGCGTGGAAGTCTTCGATGCCAATGGGTCGGATGTCTTCTGGAGACATGTGCAGCAGCTTTTCACCCAGAGAGCGCAGCGGTCCCATGGCGGCGTCCTTGGCCAGAGCGGTAATATCGGAGCCAGAGAACCCTGTAGTATGAAGTCAGTTTCGTTTATATATTGAAAAAAAGACATCGGGGAAAACTTACCTTCAGTGTATTGCACAAGTTCAGCCAACTCAGCATCATGCATGTTATGCTTCTGCGAAGCCAACAGATTCCGTAATTGTTGTTCGCGCACCCAATCCTCAGGCAGAGGAATATATTGTCGGCGTACGAACCGACGGCGAGCAGCCTCATCGATTGCCCAGGGTAAGTTGGTTGCAGCAAGCACAAGCACGCGACTTGCATCACCCTTTTCTTTATTCTGCTCTTCGCGTCCAGCAGCCGCCTTTTGCAGGTCTGACCATTGAATCAGGAACTCGGTCTTGATTCGCCTCGTAGCTTCGTGTTCTGAGCCACCACCACGCGCGCCGAGAAGAGAGTCGATTTCGTCCACGAAGATGATACTAGGCGCCAGCTCTTTTGCGATAGAAAATAAGGCACGGACAAGCTTCTCACTCTCACCGAGGAATTTGCTGGTCAAGCTGCTAGCTGAAATAGCAAAGAAGATACTCTTGCTCTCTGTCGCTACCGCGCGGGCCAACATAGTTTTACCCGTACCTGGTGGACCGAAGAGTAGCATGCCTCGTGCGGGTTCGCGAAGGCCCATGAACAGGTCAGGTCGCAGGAATGGATAGACAACGGTTTCCTTCAAAGCACTCTTTGCAATATCGAGCCCGGCGACATCGTCCCAATGAACTTCATCGCCTTTGATGACGATCTCATTGAAGATCTGTTTCGCGGCTGCTTCATCAACGCCTTTTGGCAGGTGCTTCATGATATGCTTGACCCGCTTGTCCCATGCAGCTTGGTCGCTCGGCAGTGCTGTTGAGAATGCCTCCCCTGCGTCATCAGTCTCGTGAGATTCATCGCTAGCGGGAGGTGTGATAGTCTTCGTAGGTATTTGCTTGGCGGTTGCCTTTGAAGCCGGAGCTCTCCTCATGATCGGCTTAGAGTCACGCGACTCGCGTTCCAGAGGATTATTCGGATCGGCTTCCTTCCTGTTCTCCAAACTAGCCGCCACGCTATCAAGCTTCTGTCGCTGGGCAGTGGCACTAACAACGCCCGCTGCTCGATTGACCGCTTTCCGTGGAATAGGTGGTGCGGGTTTGGATTTTCGGAACCCTGCTGAATTGTCTGTGACTGCTAAGTTTGCCGCTTGGTGTATCGCAATCTCTGGTGGCATTCGGGACTGAGCGGGCGGGTGATTAGGGAACTCTCGCAGGTATGTCATCGGCTGAGCAAGCCCAGCTTGCGCCATTGTGCGTGGCGCTGAGACTTTCTTTTCTACATCTGGCTGTGTCTTTGGAGGTGGCGGCGAGAGAGGAGACTGGTGTGGCGGAGGAGGCGGAGGCTGCTTGACCTTTCCAAAGGACTCGTCACTGCGAGAAGACGCTTCTTTCGCCGGCGCATTACCATGAGCAGGGTAGTCGGGGTATGGTAGAGGTGGCCGTGTAGGGCGTGATCGATGCGATTCTTCGAGGGAAGTGTTACTGTGTCGTGCTTTCAGATAGCCTCGTGGACTTGGAAGCCTGGCAAACAAGTTATCCGAGGCCCGTCGTTCAGGTAAATCTACTGAGCGTCGCACAGGCGGAGTCTCCACTAGCGAGCGTGTGTACGGATCCCATGTAGTGCCAGAGGAACCAGTACCATTGGGAACAGCTTGAGTCTGCTCAGCGCTTCCTGCACTCGGTCTCTGCCCTGGCCATACTTGCGACGCGGCCGAAGCTGCAGCCGTAGGAGCCTTGCCGCGTAGCGTCGTAGCCATCTTGCCCGAACTTGATGAGCCTTTGCGCTCCTTGCCTTCCTTCCGCAATGTCTTCAACATTCCGCCCCTCTTCTCTGGACTAGGCGTCCTAGACCCTCTACGTGGTTGTTCTCCAGGCGGCACCAAATTCGAAGAGGAGTTGTTCTGTAGACTATTCGCCCTGGGCATGTCCTCGCCCGATTTCGTCTTGCCGAGATAGCTTGGGCGTGGAGGCTGCGGCGGCGGACGCGAGATTGGAGGCGAGGGTCGAGGGATGTCTGAGTATGTCGCTTGAGGTACCGTATCGCCTCCAAGCCATGTAGGTCGGTCCGTAGTCGGCTTCGGCGTGTTGGCAGGTGAATCTTTGCGCAGCCTGGAAGGTCCGTCTGTGGGAGTAGCTGCCTTGGTCTCCTCTGCAGTCTCGTCCCTACTCTTCTTCAAGGCCTGCAATAAATCCACGCGCTCCTTGCACTGCAATTCCATGCTCCTGAGAGAATCTTGCAGCGCCTTCTCGGTTTCGGTCCTGGCGACATAGCTGGATGGCACTCGGTATGCGTTGTGGTAATAGATCTGATCTAATGCCTCACGCCATGAACGGAGGGCTTGGGCTTCGTTGTTCTGTTTGCACGATCCATGTCAGCGATCACTCCAGACTGGCGCAAGGCACGCCTAACCCACCTGGCCCTCGAAATAGATCGCGGTGGAGCAAGTCAGGTAACATTCGTCGTAGGTCTTCTGCATAGACGACGCGGGCGCCTTTCGCAGATTCATGCTGGCCAAGTGTGTGCGGTGTATGCCAACACGCCCATCCGTAAGGCTGTAGGGCAATTGGTGTAGTGGCTGGGCGAGGTTGGTGTTGATCGTTGGACCGCACGGCTGTGTTACAGTTGCGGGACACCCATGCTGAGCCGCAGTTTCGTCGAGGCGCTGACGTACTTCGTACAGTAGCACAGTCTAGCGCTCGGCAGCGCCACACCAGACAGACGACTCCTCCAAGCCCCATCACGAAGCCGAAATACCCAGTCAGCCAGCCAGCCAGGCCTCATCATCACGTGCGACCTTGAGCATCACGCCCGTCCGCATAGCGTGGTCACTTGCAGCTGGCAGGCATGAGGGCATGGCGGTCGGCACGCGGTAATGCGCAGCTGCTCAGGCAAAGCAGGAGAAATGTCTCGAGTGCGGCAAATGCCAGCAGTCCCAGAGGAAACAGCATAGCCACAATCCTGGCCCGAGACGCGCCAGTTGAGAATGCTGAAGTGCATGGATGGGTTCGGTCTGTGAGGAAGCAGAAAAGGATTGCGTTTGCCGCTCTTGGTGATGGCTCTACTTTGGACTCTTTGCAGGCTGTGTTGAAGCCCGAGCAAGTCGAGCAGTAAGGAGATTATGCTTCGTATAAAAATTTCATCTGCTAAAATACTGTAAGGATTTCTACCGGAACTGCGGTCAAACTGCAAGGTGCCTGGGTCAAGTCTCATGGTAAGGGGCAAAGCCACGAACTACAGGTGTCGAGCGTTTCGATTTTGGGTGAAAACGATGCTGAAAGCAACCCGATTCAGCCCAAATATCAGACAGTCGACTACCTCCGCACCGTGCCTCACTTGAGACCCCGTATCCCGAACAATGCACTCCTTCTCCGACTACGCTCACGTGTCGTCGCCAGCCTGACGCGCTTCTTTGATGACGAAGGGTTCGTCCAGACACACACACCCATTATCACATCGTCAGACTGCGAGGGCGCCGGAGAAGTCTTCACTATCTCTTCCAACGCCTCCAAGGACTCTGCCCAAAAGTCAAAGCCAGAAGGCGAGGCGAAAGTCGAGCATTTCTTCCGAGAGCCCAAATACTTGACCGTCTCTGCGCAGTTGCACCTTGAAGCGCTTGCACAGGCCGTGGACAAGGTTTGGACGCTTTCACCGACATTCAGAGCCGAGAAGAGCGACACACCTCGACACTTGTCAGAATTCTATATGCTGGAGGCAGAGCAGTGTTTCGTTGACGATGCCAACCAGATCATGGATCTGATCGAGAACATGCTCCGTTTTGTCGCCACCGACACGCTTGACACAAAGCTCTACCAAGAACTCTTGCAGGCAAGGGGAACCAATCCAGCTGAAGACGTTGAGTCACATGTCGATTCTGCAACCCTTGAACAGCGGTGGAAGGGCTTGAGAGCGTCCTACTGGCCACGCATCACCTACGACAGCGCCATCGAACTGCTCGTTAGCGCACACGACGACGGAGCAGTCAAATTCGAATTCCCGCCCTCACACAAAGATGGCCTTGCGGCAGAGCATGAGCGCTACCTAGCAACTACAGTCGGCAATGGAAGCCCGGTGTTTGTCACTGACTACCCGGCAGAGCAGAAGCCTTTCTACATGGCTCCGTCTGCGGGTGGAAGCAACACAGTCGCTTGCTTCGACTTGCTCGTTCCTGATCTGTGCGAGTTGGTCGGTGGTTCTATGCGCGAGTATCGATCGAAAGAGCTTGTCGACACCATGAACGCGAAGGGTGTTGCAAACTTGGACTGGTATCAAGATCTGCGCAGATATGGCAGCGTACCCCACGGTGGGTTCGGTTTGGGCTTTGATCGCTTGCTGTGCTACCTGTCTGGTGTGGCCAATCTCAGAGACGTCGTGGCGTTCCCTAGGTGGTATGGACGGTGCGATTGCTGAGGTGCAGCATCCTGTATATTACATGTAAAATAGCATACAACATAGAGTGTCCGCCTTACTGAAAAGCAGAAACGTGATTTTACCACCGACACAGGCCAAGCTGCATACATTAAAGACTGCACAAAATGGCAGCAGCCGGGGACAGCCATGCCGAGCATCTTCATTTCCAAGGTGATGCCACGGATGCCTCAGCCTTTTGGCGCCGTCCGAATAGGGCCAACAAGAGCGAGCGAGAACCCTGACAGTGAGCGCGCAGGGCCGGTATCGCCGGACCGGAGATGCAGAGTTCGAAGTTCCAAATCATACAAGCGTCACCAGACGGGAGGAGCTGAGAAAGTCTTGCGTGAAGAGAAAGAATACCTGACAAGCACAAGACATACCTGCAGACACGCACTCTCTTTGTCGGTGGCGCCTTATCTGATCTTTGTGCATCTCACTCATCTCACGACACACCGCCCCACCGCCCCTGTATCTCTCTTCTGCACCCGACCGTTTGGCCGTTTCGTCCGAGCGCATCAGATAACGAGCCCGTGCTGTCATAGTCTAGTCGATTTCTTGAGCGGCCGTCCGTGCGAGGCAGCGAGAGCGAGAGCAAAGTAAACCATTGGCCGCAGCAGACCTCCGCGCAGCAACAACTCTGTCTCTCCTCGACGACGACGACACATTTTTGTTAGCCATCTGCCACTGCTCGACACGGCATCCTCTCAACAAAGCCGCTCTCCGCCAGCCAAACTTTCGCTCAACGTCGACATTTTGGGGACCTTCTCTTCCTGGCTTCTATCTGATCCGCTCCTCCAGCTTCTCGCTTTCTCTCTCTCCGCTCCGCACTCTCCGGACAACCACCTGTTGAATGTCTGCCGCCAGCAAGATCGAATCCGCCGTGGCCCAGCCACACCAGATGTCTGCCGTACACGACAATGCGAGTCTCATAGAAGGTGACGAATATGAGTAAGGCGATGCGGACACCCCGAATTTGCAAATGCGCGCAAGAGGCGCTGACGGATTTCATTTCACAGCTATGAGGGTCTCCCTCCCAACTTCTCGCTGGCCGCCAACATGGCCGCTGGCGCGTTCGCTGGTATCGCCGTATGCATTTCGAGAATCCACGCGAGGGAGAAGATGACGAACTGACACGCGAAAAGGAACACTCGGTGATGTACCCGATTGATCTGCTCAAGGTATGGATGGAAACACAGCATACGTAAACCGTCACGCAAAACTAATTCGCGCTCGCCAGACCCGTATGCAAGTCGTCAACCCTACACCCGCCGCAATCTACACCGGTATCGGCAATGCGATCTCCACCATCTCAAGAGCAGAGGGATACATGTCGTTGTGGAGGGGTGTCTCAAGTGTGGTACTTGGCGCAGGTGAGAAGCATGGAAACATGGAAGACATCGCAATGATCTGACAGTAATCCAAGGACCGGCGCATGCTGTCTATTTCGCGACATACGAAGTTGTGAAGCAAGCCATGGGCGGCAACGCAGCAGGACACCACCCCGTTGCAGCAGGTGAGGCTCAGCAAGCCTTCGCAGCAAACTCAAGATACTGATATGTTCTTCTAGCAACCAGCGGTGCATGCGCCACAATCGCTAGCGACGCCTTCATGAACCCGTTCGACGTGATCAAGCAGCGCATGCAAATTCACGGCTCAACTTTCCGCAACATCAGAGAATGCGCGAGCACCGTCTACCGCACCGAGGGCATTCGTGCTTTCTACGCCTCGTACCCCACGACTCTGGCCATGACAGTACCCTTCACCGCGCTCCAGTTCGCCGCCTACGAATCTCTCACAAAGGCTATGCAAAGCCGCCGCAAGCCCGGTTACGACCCTCTCACCCACTGCACAGCTGGTGGTGTCGCTGGAGGTGTTGCAGCTGCGGCTACGACTCCTCTTGACGTTGTCAAGACTCTCCTCCAGACGAGGGGTACCAGCGCCGACCCTGAGATCCGTAACGCCAGAGGTCTATGGAACGCCGCTGGAATCATCTACAGGAGGGAGGGCACCAAGGGCTTCTTCAGGGGAATGAACGCCAGAGTCTTGACCGCCGCTCCCAGTACCGCGATCTGCTGGTCTGCTTACGAGGTCGCCAAGGCATACTTCATCCGCATCGAGGAGGAGAAATGAATAATTCCTGCTTAGCAGCGTGGGGGTAGTGTAATTTGATCGGAGTCGGCGAGGCAGGCAGCCCGAAGAATTCAGGCAGGCAAAATAGGTGGAATCGTCAACGCACGCAACTGGAAGTCATCGGCCATGTGTCGAAATATACGGGCGCAAGGGCGATTGGGTGGTTATACAACAAACGCCACCAGTAGCCTTGCATCGGCGCACCGTCGCATATTCTTTTGGGAGAGGAGGCACGCTGAGCGTTGACGGCGTCAAAACTCGGGCGCAGGTTTTCAGCGCACACTTACTTTCGGCGGGCTGGAGGGCCTCTTTCGACGAGGAGGCTCTGTTGTTCTTGTTTTTTGCGGCATAGGAAAACGGCGCACAAGTGTTTCACGGATTCCCTGGAGACGCACTTCGGGAAAGGACTCGGGCCCTTTGTATGTATGATAATCTATAGAAGCTGTGGATGAGGGAGCGCCACGATACATGGAAACATTTTGCTGTCTCACGCTGTTAATACTCTACCCGCCTGGCGATGTGTTCGCTTCTTTCTTGAGGCTGCTAATCTGCTCAGCAGAGGTTATTGCCACGCCGCATTTAATCTATTGCCGGAGATGCAGGTCGGGAGGATTGATCGACAACCTGGAAAGAAGCCGAGGCACGATTTGGCACTCCTCACTTGTACGCGGTCAAGCGATGTACAAGGGTACGGCAAGCGTGTAAGCGTGTAATAATAATAGACCTGCTGCATTGTTGACAAGGCGAGAATGCTCTTTTACAACATACTACGGAGTTGGTCGAGGCTAGATCACCATGGCATCGAAAACAAGATCAACACCATCATTCGGCGAATTGTCTCCTTGGGCTGAACCAGCCTGGTCTCACGGCATTGCCTCGCCTTACTATAATGAATCTCACTTTAAGCTGAGAGACGCCCTGCGCACCTACGTTGAAAAACACATCTTACCCGACTCTCTCGACTGGGAAGCGAAAGGTGAAGCACCACGAGAAGAACAGCTCAGGTGGGCGAAGTCTGGCTTCGCTTTCGCCGATGTTCCAGCAAAGTACAGACCAAAGGATAACCCAGGACCGGCTGGTATCCCAGTCGATGAACTAGATGTCTTCCATCTTCTCGTTTCGACTGACGAGACGTCGAGAATCGAGGGTGGCGTCACGTCGTGTCTAGGTGGCGCCTCTGTCATCGGTGCGCCACCACTTCTACACCACGGCACAGAGGAGCAGAAGGCAAAGTGGCTGCCAGGACTATTCGACTTCACCACCAGCTTCTGCCTTGGTATCACCGAGCCCTCAGGCGGTTCCGACGTAGCCAACATCCGCACCACCGCCACACTCACCCCCGACGGCTCCCACTACATCGTCTCCGGCTCGAAGAAATGGATCACCGGCGCGCCCTGGGCCACACACATGACCACCGCCGTGCGCACCAGCGGCCCAGGCGCCGCAGGCCTCTCCGTGCTGGTCATCCCCATGTCCTCCCCCGGCATCACCACCGCCCGCATCCCCAACAGCGGCCAGCATGCCGGCGGCGCCAGCCTCGTCGACCTCGACAACGTCCGCGTGCCCGTCGCCAACCGCCTCGGGCGCGAAGGCGCGGGCTTCAAGATCGTCATGACGAACTTCAACCGCGAGCGCTACATCATGGCCGTGGGCTGCAACCGCAAGGCGCGCACCTGCCTGTCGCGCGCGCTGGAGTACGCGTGCACGCGCGAGACCTTCGGCAAGCCGCTCATCGCCAACCAGGTCATCACCGCCAAGTTCGCCACCCTCGCGCGGCAGATCGAAGCCCACTGGGCGTGGCTCGAGCAGATTGCGTATGCCGTGCAGGCTGCGCCGAAAGGGTGGCAGGACGTCGACGTCGCAGGGCGTATTGCGCTGGCCAAGGTGCAGGGCGGGCGGATGCTGGAGGAGGCGAGTCGCGAGGCGCAGCAGGTTTGGGGTGGAAGAGGGTATCAGAAAGGCAATGCGGTCGAGCAGATTGCAAGGGATTTGAGGATGATGGTTGTTGGGGGTGGGAGCGAGGAGATCATTGCGGATTTGGCGGTGAGGCAGGAGGTGGGCATTGCGAGGAGGAGGGGTTGGAAGTTGTGAAAATGCATTTCTTTGAGGATGCGGGTTAATCGTTGTGAAGATGGTAGTCTTTCTTCTGTTCATTGTTAGTATTCACCCGGTAGATGCGATTCTAACTGAGAAGATGATTGTCTTGATGAGCTGGATGAGTGATGAGAACATCGCTATTGCAAGAACCTGGCGACTAATTTCGATCTGATCAGCATAGCTTGATCGATATGAAGACAGACCATTTCCTGCTTCCTTCGTGCTATGCCGAAGATACGACACGACCGAAGCGATTATCCTAGAACACTCGGTGGATGATGATCAAAGCGAGAATCGCCACCTTTCGATATGGATATAATGGTTTGTGAACATGTGAGGTCAAGGACACGGTAGCCTCTTGCCCATCTAAGTTCGTGTCTATGTTTAATGCTCAGGTAGGATCCGAAGTGGTGCCTGTGCACGTGTTGGCTGACGTGAATCAGTCGTTATATGCCGAACCGGGGTTTGCCATGATGACTGGCCAACGATCAGGACACGGAGTCTTGCGAGAAGATCAATGTGCATGCTTCGAGTTGATATGAGATCTTGACTGGCTAGACTTGTACGGTCGTACAGACACCAGATAGTTGAAAAGGTGTAGTCGCAACGAGAAGAATAATGGAAAGCACTCCCATGATTAGCCCTAAGGATCAAATGGACAGATATGTCTATACGGGGCAAGCGATGCCGGACCAGGCGCGTAGGAAGCAGGCGGGTGGGGATTATTAATGTTTGAAACGACAGATACGGACGCGTGCACTCCGGGATCCCCTTATAGCAGTGGGTGATAATGCAGAGCCGCGACGGATAGGGTTTAGGATGGTGCTCTAACATGGTTCGCGTTGGTGGAATCAGGAGGCTGATCTGAGACAAGGGGAGCTTGTTGCTGCGTGGTGTTTGCTCGCTCGTGCCTGCCAGCTGTTAACACCAAGTGTCCTCGGACCCTGAGCACACGCTTTGTCAGGCCCGCCGCTCGCTCACTTATTAGCAGCTATCAACTACCTGTCCTTTGACACCGCTCCTCCACCACCACCACCCTTCCTCCTCCTCCACATAAATATCTCGCGAGAAGGCCCTCTTCTTGCTACCACCTCCATCCACATACCGAGGAACTCCCCCAAGAAAAGGCAGGCTCCTTTTATCTTTCACAATGAAGTACGCCTTCGGTCTCGCTGCCCTGGCAGCCCTTGCTACCGCCAGCGATGTCCACGACCTCACCAAGGACACCTTCGATTCATTTGTCAAGGAGAACGACCTCGTCCTTGCCGAGTGTAAGTCTACATCAACCAATGACCTCCGCAACAATAGAAAATGCTGACTTTTCATCAGTCTTCGCTCCCTGGTGCGGACACTGCAAGGCCCTCGCTCCCGAATACGAAGAGGCCGCTACCGAGCTCAAGGCCAAGGACATTGCCCTCGCAAAGGTTGACTGCACCGAGCAGCAAGAGCTGTGCCAGAGCTATGGTGTCGAGGGATACCCCACTCTCAAGGTCTTCCGCGGTATCGACAACCACCAGCCTTACCAAGGTCCCCGCAAGGCCAACGCCATCGTCTCCTATATGACCAAGCAGTCCCTCCCTCCCGTCTCCGTCCTCGAGACCGCCGAGTCCCACGAGGAGTTCAAGACTGCCGACAAGGTCGTTCTCGTTGGCTACTTCTCCGCCGACGATAAGTCCAGCAACGCTACCTACACCGCTGTCGCTGAGGAGCTCAGGGACACCTTCCTCTTCGGCGCCACCTCTGACGAGGCTCTCGCCAAGGCTGCCGGCGTCAAGCAGCCCGCCATTGTTCTCTACAAGCAGTTCGACGAGGGCAAGAGCACCTTCGAGGATGGCTTCACCCAGGAGGCCATCTCTGAGTTCGCCAAGACCGCCTCTACTCCCCTCATTGGCGAGGTTGGCCCCGAGACCTACGCCGGCTACATGGCAGTAAGTTGAGATCGCATCCATTGGTAGAAGCTACCCACTAACTTCTTGTCACCAGTCTGGCCTTCCCCTCGCCTACATCTTCGCCGAGACCCCTGAGGAGCGCGAGTCGCTCGCCGCCGACCTGAAGCCCGTCGCTGAGAAGCACCGCGGAAAGGTCAACTTCGCTACCATCGATGCTGCCGCTTTCGGCCAGCACGCCAGCAACCTTAACCTTGAGGTCGGCACCTGGCCCGCTTTCGCCATCCAGGACATCTCCAAGAACCAGAAGTTCCCTTACACCAAGCAGGGTGCCGCCAAGGACATCAGCAAGAAGGCTATCGGCGCTTTCGTTGAGGAGTTCGTTGAGGGCAAGATTGAGCCTAGCATCAAGAGCGAGCCTATTCCCGAGAAGCAGGAGCCTGGTGCTACCGTGATTGTCGCCAAGAGCTACCAGGACCTCGTCATCGACAACGACAAGGACGTTCTTCTTGAGTTCTACGCCCCCTGGTGCGGACACTGCAAGGCCCTCGCCCCCAAGTACGACGAGCTCGCCGAGAAGTACGCTGCCTTCTCCGACAAGGTCACCATCGCCAAGATTGATGCCACCGCCAACGACGTTCCCGATAACATCTCTGGCTTCCCCACCATCAAGCTCTTCAAGGCCGGCTCCAAGGACGAGCCTATCGAGTACAGCGGTGCCCGTTCCGTCGAGGCCCTTGCTGAGTTCGTCCGCGACAACGGCAGCCACAAGGTCGCTATTCCTGAGGAGGAGGCCGCCGCCGAGGGTGTCGAGACTGACGGTATGCCCCAGCAGGCCGCCGCTGCCTCTGGTGTCAAGGACAAGGTTGCCGAGGCCGCCGAGGTCGTCAAGGAGGCCATCCTTAACGAGGACGAGCCCACCGACTCTCACGATGAGCTTTAGATGGGCACCGTCGTGTGATGTTATGTTAGCTTTATTATGACACGTTATTGTTATGCCGTGGTTGAATGCATTGCCTCGAGAAAGAAATTGGCACAGAAGAATGAAAGCCGGTATTTTTTTGGGGGCTTAGGATACAATTGAAAGTTTGCCCCCTTTTTCCAAGGGTGACGGAATGAATATCTTGCTTGTCTTGACAATGATTTTGTTTGTTCTTGTTCTTGTTCATTTGCTTTGCTTTGATTTGATTTGTCTGTCAATTGGTGTTGTGCTCTGCCTTGTGTCGTTGATTCTCAAAGAAAACGGCTGTATATATGTGTTTATCTTGGCTGTACTCCGCCTGCTAATTGGCCCTCCTCCTGTTCCCTTTCTAGTCCTGATCAACTCTCCTTGACGCGTGACATGGTCAAACAACCCAGCGTTGGTGATTTGTCGTGTCAATTCCCACCGGAAGTGTAGCACTTAAGGCAAGGACTCGACCGTGCAACTCTGGAAATACATGGACAGCACTTGTAGCCACTGAGGTACACGGCGAAGTAAGGTTGTTTTCCGACGACGTCTACGACGGCAATATATAGATGAGCATGAACGATAGAATGCGGTGTGGCGGGCACTATTCGACGGAAGACGATCGGAGGATACACATACATACACGTGGACGATAATGAACGAAACGTGCACCCCCCATTCCACTTATTCTCAATGTCTTTGCTTGCTCGGGGTTTCTGCAGGCGGTTGAGAGACCCCGGGTTCAGAAGAGAAGAAGAAAAAAAAAAAAAGAATCGAGTCGCAGCCTCTTTCGAACAAACACCTTCTTCTGCCCGCGCAACCAATTCTTTTTTCCTTCCCTTTTCGTTTTCCCTACGATTCTGGCTCCATTTTCGTTGTCAAGACCCTCCTCCTCCTCCCTGCTCTATGCCGCCTCGGCGGTCGCGCAGCAGGCGCAGGCCTAGACCTCAGCCTCGATCTCCCTCTTCCCATGGCCGTAGTAGACGTAGATCCCACCGCGGGGATACCGGCCGAGTGAGGACCCGGGAAGGCCCTCTGCGCCAGCATCCAGAAGAGCGATTGCGCGGTGCCGATGAGGTCCAGAATTTCCGCGTCCGGTGGCTCATCGTCGGTTGCTTCGAGGGAGGTGGAGATTTCGTCGAAGGCCCTGCGGACGGAGGAGAAGGTCTGGCGGGGTGGGAGGGTTGGGGAGGCGAGCATGGTTTCGAGAGAGGAGATTACGCTGCGGAGACGGGTGCGTTGGAGGCGCGGCGATGGGTGGCGTGAGAGGGAAATGGTTAGGGGTGGGGACGTGGGTCGTGGGGATTGAAGGGGGGCTATGGGTTGGTCCTGAGGCGAGAGCGTCGAGTCTGGAAGTACTTCTGCCGGGTCGAGCTCGTGGGCTGGTTGGGTGTCCTCCTCCGAAGCGCCACTTCGTTGGTCTGTAATTGTCTCGAGGCTGGCCGTTCGTTCAAGCTGGTCGAGCACTCGATCGAACATGGCGAATGTCCTTTCGGAGATGAGGTGCCGTGGCAGTCCGCGGAACTCGTTGGCGAGGTTCTGGATGTCGCTGAGCGTGCGGAGGAAGCGGCTGGGAAGACGTGTTGACGCGTGAGGGATTCCATGGAGGACATTCAGTCGGGTGCTGATGTCGGAGAGTCTCGTGTTGGCCACTCGCTGATTGCGTCGTTGACGCGCAGTCAGCTGCAAGGCTCCAAATTGTGATGATTGAGAATCCCATGGCTGCACGTCAGGCATATCGAGCAGGTCGGTGCATTCGCTCTCGCCCTCGCCGGCGTCTTCGTCTTCCTCTTCTTGCTCGTCGATAGGCGAACAGGCGCCACTATCAGGCGGAGTATCACCAGTCCTCAGCCGAACGATCCATGTCCCACGCCCATCAACGACGAATCTGAAATCATCGTCTTGTCCCTCCCCTCGCCCACCATTAAGCCATATCCTCCGCCTCAGCAGCGACACGCTCACAATGTCATGCTGGGTCTCAGGATCTGCGAGACCCAAAGGAATGCCCAGCAGGTGTGATCTGCGACCATCTCCCGCCAGAAATGCAATCTCCCTGCTGTCATCTCTCGATCCGTCGAGGTGGTAGTAGCGTTCAGCACCCGGTAGCAGTGGCGCGTTCGCCGCGTGAAGAAGGTCGTGGTTTTCTGGCGGAGCGGAGATGTCTGTGACGAGTCTGAGGAAGTGGTCCGGGAAGGATTGGGCTGCGAAGCGAGTGAGATTGCCTGTGACGCGGCCGTGGCACATGTTTGGCGTTTTGATAGCGAAAGTCTGGATCTGGTTTGGTAATGTTGTCGGCTGGGTATGAATATGCTTACAGCTTGTAACGAAAGCTCTGTGGACGATAATGCTATTTCTGTGACGTATGTGTAGTATTTGATGCGAGGTAGAGTATGCGAAAGACGACGGTGTCTTACCATGAGAGGATGTGAGGCAGGTGTCTTGTGTGTTGCGGCTTCCAAGACATGCTGTGCTTTGCAGGAGCGCCTCGTGATACAGGGAGAAAGAGCCAGTCCAGTCCGCACACGCACCGGCTTCTGCCGCAAGGATGTCGTATTTATTCGTCTATGGCGCAGACAGATAGAGATTCAGTTCAGTCGTTTCGAGCTTGCGCTTCGCCAGTAGATGCATCGTTGTTGGCGGCCAATCGGGTAGCTTGCTGCGTGCTTGTATTGCTCGATGCAGGAGCGGCGGAAGCGTTATTATCTGGGTTAGTATGCGATTCGCTGTTTGTGTTCAAGCCTTGTTCCTCACCAGCACCGGCAGTAGTGGTAGTAGAATCTGTGTTAGTACGCACGCGACCACCATCAACATCGCCGCCTACCTGCTGCTCGTCCTCATTGCTCCCACTCTCGTCCTCATTCCTGTCCTCATCATCGCCACCCTCCCCCTCGCTCTCCCCCTCACTCTCGTAATCCCTCACCCTCAGCACCTCCGGCCAAGCCCAGTTCAAAAACTCCTCAATCTCAGCGCGCGTCTCCTCATCCACGAATTCGTACTCACCCAAGTCAGGCCGTCCGTAGCCAAATTCAAAGCCAACGTTGTCGTTCGCTTGCGCGACGTAGTCTCGCGGCTCGTCCGTTCTGGTGAAGTCGGCGTGGGAACGGTAGAAGTCGAGGGGTTCGGTGGCGCCGTGCACGAGCTCGACGACGAAGGCGAGGTAGTCGTGTTCGTCGATGCGGCGGTCGGGGCACATCTTGTGGATTTGGGTTGGTGGTGGTGGTGGTGGTGGTGGTGGTGGTGGTGGTGTTTCGTGAGGGTTGGTGGGTATGAAGTGCGTGGTTCCGTGTGTTGGTGGTTTTGCGGTGTGGGTTAGATGTCTTGATGGCGGTTGTGGTTGTGTCGGCTTGTTTGGTGGAGCTTTACCGTCGAGGTGAAGCGTTGTCAACGCAAGTGAGGAAACGAGCTTAACATGCGACGTATTGCCGCCGATTAATATTTTTTCACGTGCTACTTACATTGCGACTCCCCTTCAATCTAGCTGTCTTGCGGATTCACCCCGTGGCGTTTCAAGCCCATCGTCGCTCCCACCATCGCCCATGTGCTCGATCATCGCCGTTGTTTCTCGCGCCAACTCCAAGCCTTCCCTCTTCCCTCTTTCGACATTGACCATGAACATAAGTGGGATTGGCAGGCCGATCAGTACTGCCAGGAACCAGAACGCCGGGCGAATATCGCCAGTCGCATCAGTGATTGCGCCTACGATTGCTGGGCCGAAGACGCTGCTGCCTTTGTCTGTGATCGCGTAAAGCGCGTAGAAAGCGGCTTCGTTGCCTGGCGGGATGAGCTCTCCGTACAATGCTCGACAGTAAGCACCTAGACCTCCGAGGACGAGACCATAGACGGCTCCGACGGGGTACATCTCCCACTGCTGTTGCAGGCCAAAGCTGCCTAAGCGGCGAATGGCCGGGACGTATCCCAGCAAACCGTAAAGCGGGATCAGTTCGAAAATACAGATGCAGGTGAGGATGGTTTGGCTGGGTGTGAGCCGCATCATGCGACTGAATTTGCTCCATGTGAAGGCGCCGATGATTCCTGAAAGCGTGACGATAACGTTGATGAGTGCGAGAGCAGACGCTTCCATACCAAGAGTGGTCTTGGCAAAGAGGATAGCAGTCCCAGATACTGTGGCGACGCTGTCTGAGACGAGAAACCATGCTGCCAGAAACAGGAGGACATCTTTGAGGCGACGAGCGCGTACCACAGTTCTGCCAAGATTTTTCCACGAATAAGTGACATATCCGACCCAGGTCTGTTTGGTCCCAGATTTGCCGTAGAACAGAGGAGGTCCTGGGCGAGGGCGTAGCCAGAGAGCCGCTGGGATTGTGAAAGTGAACCACCACAGGCCAATCACGAACAAGACGAGACGGAGAGACCAGAGGTCCGCGTTAGTCGATTGGAGAATGACGACCGAAAGCATCTGTACAGCAAGGGCCGCAAGGTACCCGATCCCGATTCCGTAAGACGAGATCTTGGTAGAGAGCTGCATATCGTTGAGTGGCAGAGCTGTGGATCTTGAGTATGGCTCTGTTCGCTCGGGACGCTGCAAGAGAGGTGTTGTTGAGTCTGAAGCGGGCAGCTCGTCAGTGGCATCGGCGGACTGTGTTTCGATTAGCGACAATTTTACGTGCACAACTCGGCTTGGACTCAGCAGATTGGTAATGATTCAAATCGTTTCCGATGAGCAATGCGGTCGGTCAGATCAGGATAGCCAACAAACTTGTTGTAAGAAGCGAGTGATCCAATGAGATAATTTGATGTCATATGACCTACCTCGTTTGCGTCTCTCGACCTTCCAGGTCTGCCTCCACTCCACCCCAAGATCGTTGGATGATGCCTGACTAGCAGCGGCAAGAAGGAGTTTAGTAGGACGAAGCTCGCGCCAAAGCAGACATTTCCAATGATAGCCCAGACACTCCCCAGCAAGTATGCGCTCGGCGTGATGGGCAGAAAAAGCATGGTGGCAACAGCACCAACAATAGCGAAGGTTAGTAACATGATCTTGCGGAACTTGCCGTGATCGGCAGCCCCAGACATCGTCACAACCACGAGTGCTTGCAGGAGAACACTGATGCTGAAAGTGTACATGGCGAAGCTAGCTGTATTGATTTCCAGTCCCAGCAAGCGGAAGACACACTGATTGTTGGCATGTTTTCTGCCTGGCGATAATGTGGCGGCCAGTTCCGGGATGTCGAGTCTAGTTCTGCAGGACTTGGTCGGATCGCTTGCGAGGACGGCAGTGGGAGAGCCTCGAGCCAGGTCTTCGAGGGTTATTGGGATGAAAGCACCAAGACCACAGATGACGAAGACCTCGGCGGCGAAGGAGTAAGCGTAGAAGCCAGCCAGTTCTTTTCTCGAAGTTGGGCGCGTATCCTCGCCGTCGTAGGAAGGCGGGGACAAATCTCCATCATCGTCTAAACTCGAAGAATCCATTGAGGAAGTATTTGAAGAGGGATACGAGCGCTCGTCATCAGCTTCGGCGCTGCGAGAGGAGAATTGGGCAGAGGAGGACTGTTGGCGCAAGGAGAAGGGAGGCTGGAGGTGATGTCTTGGTGGTTGCTCCATCCGAGGCGGGCAGATGATTGGCGCGGCTGGTGCAGACCCTGGGCGTTCAGATGTGCATTCGCATATTCATTGGATTTGGGAGGATTCAAGGCACGCGCGCATGAAGAACAAGTGCTGTGCTGTGGGATATATGGAGTGCAGAAACACAGGGCGTAGGCAGAAGGCAAGAGGTCACGCTACAAAAGGCGGTGGCGATAAGAAATGGGATAGCGCTGGACAAGAGGATTAGGAAGTGGTTAGCACGCGTGATATCCAATCTACCGCCGTGACTAGCTGCTGCTTTTTACGCCTTGCCCGTACGAGTGGGCGAGTGAGTGAGGGCATGCTCGTCGTGGTGAAACTCATATGAGACGTCGGGGCTGCATAGCAGTAGGCCTGACATGTGTAATCATGTATCGATGTATTCATTGTCAATGTCAACGCGTGACCATGACAAGTGCTCGCGTTGAGTGCACACGTTGTCGCCGTTGCGCCAGCTGCTCGTGAGTGCCGATCGCATCGCATCGCATGTGCCTGGCGGATGATGCTGGTGATGCGGATGATGGCAGCACGTATCCGTGACGATATTCAGAAATCCATCGATAAATACAAGTAGCCCATTTCTCAGATCACATGATTTCAACCATGCATTACCCTCGAAAGCGTGTTGCGAGGGTCTCTCGCAAGATCCTTGGGCCCACCATCAGCCACTATTGCGTGTGGAGCCGGCACGTTCCACAACTCTCTCTTCCCGTCGCATTCTCCACCGGTGTCGTCGCTGTACCCGGATCTGCAATCATCACTCCCACAATCCTCGACAACACCACCGCCAAAGGACCCAGCACGTCGCCATACAATCCACCTCGACGCCTCCGTCCTGCCTCAAGCAGCAACCGTTGTACTTGCGAAAATCACCACCCAGAAACTTCTGCGACGCGCGCAACACCCTCTTGCGCCTTGTTCCTCACATCAACACAACGCCTGGTAGCCCTCTCACTCCCACTGCGCTGCCCATAGTCCTCGAATCGCGTCTTCACGCTACAGCCTGCGAAGGATCCCTGGATCTCATCTTCGACGACCACCACTTTTGCGCCGGGAAAGGCCATCGGAAACCCCCTCTGGACATGCTCAACTGACAATAAGCCAACATACAGTCGACAAGCGTACTGCCGCAGGGCGACATCGCCACGCGCAAGGCGACAGACGAGGCAACGGTGGAAGGAGAGCGCGCCGGGCATGGTCAGGCGATGCCCGGCAGGCTGAACATGGAAGATCAGAGCAACACCGCTGCGTTGCAAGGCTTCAAAAAAGATCGCAGCCATGCATCAGAAAATCCGGAACCCTATGCGGTCGGATCGGCAAATCTCCCTCAAGCGAATGGCGTGGTAGCGAATGGACCGAACGGAGCTCTACCAAATGGCACCTCAGGAAGTGATAGGCGCAACGGAGCCAACTCGCCTCTCGCAGACGCTGGACCACCACCGCCTCTGGACCAGTCATGGCGCGACGGTCCGGAGAACAAATCCCTGGGAAAGCTCATGATTCGCACTGCCGAGAGCTGTTGGAAAGAGCTGGACCAGGTGCTTAAAAATATGGCGGCACAGCCAGTGACGCACCAGCCGCCTGGGCCCAATGGCGCGACACCGGAATACGACAATGACGCTGTCAGCCTGAACAAAAAGCGCGAGTTGATGAAATTTGCGCAACTTCACAGAGATCGGTTCATGAAAGCGCTCGTCATCAGTGATTGGGCCAAAGATGCCGACCAGTTTGCCAACATAATTGACGTCAATGCGCACCTAGGAAAGATCAATGCCTGTCATAACGCTGCCACGACTGCTGTAGGAGAGATGAAACTCGCCATGAACCATGCGAAGATGCCCAATCCTAATATCGAGGGTGCTTTGGAGCTTCTTTCCACTGGAAAGTCGCATGGTCTGCCGGACTTTGGTTATATCACACCTCCGAAGATGAGCGCGAAGGCTCTTCTGCAAACACTGCGCGATATGAATGTCACGCTCGCGACTCGACTCACATTGCACGAAGAGCTTCCAGACCATTTCAACGACTACACAATCGCTGATGGCCGAGCCACATTTACGGTCCCTGGCGAATTTGCAGTCGATCTTGCTGTAGCAGATGAAGATACCACGAGCCCTTTCTTTTTCATCGACTTGCGATTTCTGTTCACGCCTGCTCCAGCTCAGTTGAGCGAGCAGATTCAGAACATCTGCGAGGCTGAAGTCAATAAAGCGATTGCCGCAAACGGCTTGAGCGGATGCTACGATGTGTTGCACAACTTTATCCTGACGCACAAGCTCAACGTACTGCACAGCCAGGTCGCTGAGGTTGTCCGCGGTAAATGGTTCGAGAGCATCCGTGTCGAGCGGATACGACGATCACTCGTCTTGAGCTACTGGACTAAGAGACCGGGGAAGAAATCTTGGATCGAATTTGGCATTGGGAGTGGTAGGTCACCGCGTACCAACCCGAAGAAAAAAACTACACCGATCATTGCTACGAGATGGTTCCAACGTGGCGTTGAGGTGCAGCATGCCGAGCTAGACATTGATTGGCACTCGATTAGCCTTGAAGCTATCCTCTTGCAGGCTATCGCGAGGCACACATCATCCCTACTACACCACATCAAGGAAGATCTGGAGACGCTTGTAGTCAAAGGCTCAGGCTTCTCAATGGAGCTGAGTACCTCCGACTACGAGCCGGCCGATTGCGAGTTGGTCATGAAACTTCCGTCCTTGCGTACTCCCATCCGATGCTCGATTGAACCTGTCACCGGACAAATGACAATTTCACCCAGTACACCAGCTACAAGGCATGCACAACAACGACTCAACGGCGAATTGACACCCAACATTCCACAACGACTAGCATCAACTCTCTGTGCGGCCGCTCTTGAACTTGTTGACAAGCAGGCAATGATTCTCAACTGGCAACCAATCATGGACTTTGCACGCCAGGACAACGCCAGACAACTCTTTGGAGATGATGTCTGGCAAAGAAAAGTGTTTGTTCCGAATAGGCAATGGGGCAATTCTTGGGCCGTTGCTGTTACTGTCGGCCTAGGCGGCAGTCGATGGTGGATTGTGCAGCTCAGAACAGCCGACGACACAAAGTTGAAGACTATCATCAACACGAGAAGACTATCAACGCCTGCCAGCACTGACGCGGTTCCCTCACGAAATCTGCTTTTGCAAATTGACAAGGCCGCGTTGGCAGAGGTATCATATACCGCGCTATCAATGGAGCTCACCAGAAGACACATTCCTCATCACTTCGAGAAGCCTTCGCTAATCGATCCTGAGAGTAGCTTCCGCCAGCAGACCGCTCCAGCGATGTACATCAACTTCTCGAAGTTGATGAACACTTCAGCAGACCGGAAATGGAAGCCGTGGGCGCAAGAGCTCATGCGGCTCACGCACCAAGGCGATGACGACATGCACAGTAAGGGCTCCGACATATTGTTCACGAGACATGATTTGCGACTTGCTCTGCTAGACGGAAGATTCAAGGAGCTACGAAAGCACATCACATCAAATAATCGTGATCGCGACATAGCGATGAACGACACTGGCGGCCTGGCAATCCGATTCAGAACCCCATTCGGCGTTTCGTTCGTTGACCAATTGTGCACAAAATTATCCGCTATTAAGCGTCTGGAGAATTATTTGACAGCATTGAGAGACTGCCGCGCGACGTGCGAGTCGGTGACCCTCTCCCACCTGACATTCACCTACGGCCCAAACCACAACCTACGTGCACATCTAGCCTTCCCTAGCGATGGCCAACAATCTGTCAAGCTTCGTTTGGAACCACCAGACAGCAACCCCCATTTGCTCGTCAGGAAGCAATTGGAGAGTAACTTCAACAGAGATAGCGATGAAGCTTTCGGCGAGACCCTGAACATACTATTGTTCAGCCTGCCAGTCTTGACGACCGTTGAACAGCTTCAATCCAGCCACGCCGACGAGAATTCCCTTACCATGCACGTACGCAATGTTTCTTGGTACAGCCTCAAATATACAGCACCCCTACCGCAAATCACCTTCCAGATCCGCACACGCACAAAGGTCGAAGGGAAGAAGCGCCACATGTTCTGGCACGTGGAGCAAGAACCCAGCAAAGCAAACTCGGAAAGCTTACCCGAGGAGTTGCTCAAGTCTCTCGGCGAACTCTGGAGCAGCAACGACGAACACTGGCTCGGTCTCAAGAACGGTCTGGCCGCAAAGGTGCAAGGGATCGGCACCGTGCTGCAGCGCATCGACGAGATCGTGCGGAAGTTCGAGGGACCCGCGAAAAGCACCGCGGAGCCGCCCACGGCACCACACCCCACTAAACCCGCCGTCCAGCAAGAGGTGATAGCGCTCGACTAGGCGCCTTTCAGCTTTCGCCGTCGCGGTTGGATGGGAATGCATGGCACCGAAGCTTTGGCTTGAGGGGGGGAATGCCAATTTTCTTTTTTTCCTTCTTTATCTATTTTCCCTTTTTCTACTACTATTCCCTGGTGTTTCTGCGGGAAGAAAAAGACTAACTGTTTTTGTTACTACGTGTACATATACCAAGCGAGTTTCTTTCTCTGGAGTAGTGAGAAATCAAATGTCTTTTTTTCTGAAATGATGGAATGGTGTGATTCGCCTTTTTACCCTCCCCACTGTTTTGGCCGAAGTGATTTGTGTGTGCCTCGCTCAGACGTATAGGCGGAGGAATACCTGAAGACCCACCGAAACATGTGTGATTTATCGCGTTCTTCCGGCCATCACGATTGTACACAGGCGCTCTGCTCTGCTCGATTCGAGTCAGAACGAGCTGATTTTCGAAAGGCTTGAGTGCAAAATTTGTTTTTTGGTTTTCTTTTGCCATGCTGCTGCTGCTGCTGCTGGTAATATAGTATTGCAAGTAGGGTAGGTTCAACCCCCGATTTTACCAAATCCAAAAGAGCTCCATACCCGCCCTTAAGCACTTTCAGCCTGCTCCTTCTCCTCTTTGCGCTTCTGCGAGATGTCCCAGTTGTACACGCGCGCGGTGGCAACTTCCATGGTCTGCGGGAAAATCTGTCAGCAATCCGGGAACAAAGAAGGAGTCGGAAGGGTTAAGAAGAAGAGGAAGAAGAAGAAGAAGAAGGAATAGAAAGGTTTCCGAACAACGTACCGTCACTTGCTCGCGCAGGAAGTCGAGGTCTTCTTCGCAGTTGCGCAGGCTCTGTTGCGCGGCGCTGAGCTTGTTCGTGAGGAGCTCTTCGGCTTCGGGGATGGGGTAGGAGAGCATGACGTTGGCCTGCGCGATGGGAGGGTTGTGTGTTAGTGGGGTCTCTGTTTTGGGTGCTTTTGTGGCGTTAAGGCGCTGGAGGCTCGACTTGGGCTTTTTGTCTTGTTTGGATGGGATGGGATAGGGTGGGAGTGGGGGTCTTTCTACGCACGCCTAACCAGAGGTAGACCTCGTCGACCTTCTCGATGTTGGCTTTGGCGAAGAGGGTGTCGTTGAGTTCGAAGGATGTTTCCAGGGGTTCGGCGTCGTCCTGCGTGGGTTGTGTGTTAGTATTTTAGGCGATGCTGGCTTTTGGCCAGAGTGAAGTGGTGGTGGATCCTACGTCTCGTGACTTCAGGAACTGCACCGTGTCCAGCGTCTTCTGGATATCGGGGATCTTGTCTTTGAGGCCGAGGGCGCGTTTCTGTGTGCTTTGCTCCATGAATTGGTATTTTCTGAGGGGACCAGGTTAGTCATCGCCAGGCCATGCTTGAAGTCTGCAAAAGAGATCGGCAAGACCTACGAGATCATTTCCTGGAAGCTTTGAAGTGTCTTCTCGACGTCGGCGCGGGTGGTCACATAGTCCTCTACTCGTTCGACGAATGGGGCATACGGGATGCCACGGTCGTTCGTGGCGGCATTCTTGCTGTTAGAGATGCGATCAGCATTGCTCAGCTTACTTTGCGGGATTTATGCATACCCGAGCTTGATCTGTTCAGTCATTTTGTGTTATGGGTTGTGGTTTGTTGCTGTTATTCTCTTGAGGCGACACGGGATTGGGCGCAGGCTTGAAATTCCGAAGTGAAAGCGCGCGCATGCGGTTGACGTTTTGGCGGGGCTGGCTTCGATCGAACAAGGGAAGTTCGTTACACCACCTCGCCTCTTCGTCGAACACTCATCACACCCACTCATGCTTCATCCTTCTACTCCATCGCCACTTGACGGAGAGCATTACTGGTATATGCTCCTGGATGACTCGAAAGATTCACAGGGGCTCCTTGCATGATATGTGACAGTGGCCGCTGCCAGAAATCTCTTCGCAAAAATTCAGAAGGCCTATACTTGTCCTGTCCACGATTCACATCGCAAAGCCTGGAACATCCTCATCGATCAACCATCGATCAAGATAAGCCGAGCAAGCCTGATCTAACGGGTGTCGCGACCTAGGGTCGAAATTCGAACGTTCTCACGTTCCTGATCAATAATCTAAGCGATATATCAACACAACAACCTCAAAAATACATCAATAGCAAGCCTGGTCTAGCGGTTATGATTTCTGTCTAACAATCAGTTGCAAAATAAGCGCTATTGGTCGCACAGAAGGTTCCCGGTTCGATTCCGGGGGTTTGTAACAGATGGTCAATCCATGATTTTTTGACATTTTTTCGTATACTTTTGGCCCTCTGAAGGTATCCCGGGGTTTGTAACAGATGTTTCTTTTTGTTTTGATGTGACTATCACCTCTGAGATGACCTGCTCTTGACATACTGAGCCGTTTCTATGTGGTTATCTTCTTTGTTCTTCCACAGGTTCGGAAACCATCTCGAGTTACGCGAAAGTTGGCGTTAATGCGCATCGTCCTTATTCAAGCGCTGCTGTGTTGCCTCGTAAATGGCAGGTACTCCAGTACGCTTGAACGACACGCCATTGACTGCCATTTCCGCAATACCTCGGGCAGACAGAAATATTCTGTCCATTCCGCCACCATTGAAGCCAGCCACCACATACTGTCCGTCCGAACCTGGGAGCTCGCCGACAAGTGGGACCTCGTCTGCAGTAAATGCCATGATTCCAGTCCAGAGATGGTCGACCACAGCGCCGCTGTTCTGCCAACCTCTGAAGTACCGCTGCATGTACCCATCAAAATGTGGACGTACTTCGGGGATCAGTTTTGAATCGTCCCAATTGTTGTACCACAGCTCACGGTCCTGCTCGAAGGTCCATTTTCCGCCGCCTAGGACTATACCGCCATCTGGTCGAGGATTCAGATAGTCGACTCTTCCTCCTGGGGCATACTTGATGTTGTATGTGGTTGATAGGTGAGGAGCAATTGGACCAGACATCGGCTTGATGTGGCAAGCTGTACCTCTGTCTGGATCATGCAAGCATGATTGTTAGCACTAGTTTTCAAATTGGTGTGAGAGGGGGAACAGAGTGGCTACATACACGGAACGATTTTGTTCGTCAAAGCAGGACAGATGCCGCTGGTCCAGGCGTTGGTAGCAAAGACGACCTTCCTAGCCTTCAATATCCCTCTGGGGGTTCGCAACAGCGAGTTTCCCGCATCATCTCGATCGACGCGAGTTACAGGTGTGTTGGTCTGCAGATTCACAGCATTTCGCTCCACGAGCTTGGCGGCCAATTGGGACACGAATTTGTACGGCCAGAATGAGCATGCGGGAACATTGGTCGCAGCTCGAGCGCCTTTGAAAGAGGTGACCTAGCCATCTTCAGCGTTAACCAAATTAATATTCGTTCCTCAGTGCTCACCTGTTCGACCAGCTTTTCTTCGACCAAGGCCACATCATCGGTCCATTGCCGACCAGCCGCTTGACTAGCCCGCACATACTGACGAGCTGCTTCAGCTTCGTCATCGTTACAAAAAACATCATAGCTACGGCGCAGCTCAAACTCGCAGTCAATACCCTCTTCTTCCACGACTTTCTTCAAGGCGTAGACGTGCGCGCGCGAGAAATTCAGTGCTTCTGTCGCTGCTTCTTCTCCGAAACGCCGCGTGAATGATTGCATGGTTGTCGCTTGTACCTTGCTATGACCCTGTCCATCGAATTAGGATCAAGATACGTTTGTTGCATCTGGGGGTCAATTGACTCACGCCGTTACGCCCGGTTGCTCCAGAACACAACTGTCTCGCTTCAAGAATGACGACGGACGGCTTGTCATCGCATGCTAGCTTCGAAATGTGGTATGCTGTCGCGACGCCTGTCATACCGGCGCCAATGATGGCAATGTCGCATTCTGTAGGTAGCTCTTCTGTCGTGCGGTGCTCATCGAGTGCGTGGAGTTCGGTTCGCCAGTATGGGACGGTAGCATTGTCAACGGGAAGTATTTGTTCGTGCGGCTTGTTGCCGTTGCTCACATCCATAGCGATGTTCCTCATGTCGTAGCTGGTAAAAGACGAAGTAGTCGACGACTGGTGACTTCAAGTTCACTGATAATCTCAAGTCTATAAAGAATCTCCCCCTGTATATGTCTAGAATCGACCGACTACCTAGGTATGCTGCAATCAAGCTCGTCAAGCAAGAGCAAGCTTTTATGGGCTGGGCTGTTGTCGGTCATGGTCGCGAAAGCGAACTCCGTGATGAACTCCTGCAGCCAACCACGTCACCGCGCGATCATCCGCCTGCTTTCGTTCGACATGTCTAACCGCCTATCGCTACGTATGTTTTCCACGATAGGCAGGTGCTTGTGTCTGCCTCTTGCTTCTAGGCGTTCGCCTCTCATGAACCATGCACGATATGCCTGATGCTTCAATGCAGCTACAACAGCTCCTTGGAAAAATGGACAATCTACCTTCGCGGCTTTTATGTATGCAGAATTCAGTACATCACACTCTCCAAGATCATAGAACCTGTGTTGCACTTTGTTCTTGGAACACCAGCACACGTGTTGTGCATACTTCATACAGTGTCTCAACGCCCGAAACAAGGTAGCCACGATTCTAATGCTTGCGCAAACAGCTCCGTCGCTGCTTCAGCGTCTTGACTTCCGGCAATCAAATCACTGCAATGTTTGCCCTTGGGCAGAATTAGACCGAATACCTCGCGTCCAGTCATCAATTCGTTGCAGCGTGGTACCTTGTTCGTCACTGTCCTGTCGCATGGCGCACTGGGGATAAGGCCTTTGGTAGGCGTAATGCTCACCTCGTGCCAGGGATCCCGTAGGCCAGTGATGAACATCACGTTGCTGACGTCTCTGTCCCATCCAGCATACAGGGATGGAGCCCGCGACTTCGGATCCAAAGGCGGACTCAACCAGGGGTATTGGCGTGCGCAATTGTCTGCCCAGACGTTCTCCGTAGTCAGTATACTAGATACGATATTGTACGGGTCTTGTGCAGCAGTTGTGCGGAGCTGAAAGTACTCGGTGCAGGTCTGATATTGCCAAGCTAAATTGTCGAGTTGAGAGAGCCCCGAACCGCCACTAGTTCCAGCAAAGTGGCGGTCGTTCGCTTCGATCGCGTCCAAGATCGTTTCGATCGCCGTGCTAGCCTGGGAAGCCGAGCTGAAGTTTGCAGTCTCAATCGATGCACAAGTGACTGTCATTCGCCCGTTGGGATCCATGCCATGCCACTGCCAATCTGCTGCGATCAGCTCCAAGAAGTGGCTCGCAACAAGAACATCAGGGGCAGCGAGCGCGTACAGAAGCCGTTCCTTGCGGGTCGTCTTATTCGCAGGCCAACGTCGAGCGATGGCCCATCTGAGTCTCGATCTTGTGATGTAGCTTCCATCCTTCAGCACGTCATCAGCGTACCGCACTGCCTGCCGGATGATGTTGCCGCACTTCTCAGGTAGGTCGTGTGAGATGTGCAGGTAGTACTCTGGCAGGCTCAGCCTGACCTCGACCGCCGCACTGCTGCTGTAGCTCGCGAAGAAAACGTCCGGATTACGATGCCGTATCATCGCAGCTCGCTGTCCGGGGTACGACCCTCCGATCCATATCCACGGCGTTGCGTTCGGCTTCAAGTCTGCGTTTGTCCTCTCGAAATGTGACGCGAAGAAGACAGCGTCTTCGAGTGCTTGCTCGGTATCCAGGAACTGGTATGCAGCTTTCTTTTCTGCATCTGTACTGTCGATTTGCAGTGGAAACGGGGAGCTTTGACCATAGAATCTGTGTTCCCATACGATGGCTAGGCCATGGAACGCTCGCGTGAGGTTCATTAAAGGGTGAGACTCTTTTGACAATGAGACAAGGTTACCGTCTGAGACGCCACGTTCGCCAGCATCGTAGAAGAACACTGGTCCACCTTTTCGATAGAAAGTGTCATTCGTCCAGAAGTGATTGGCATACGTTCGATTGTCTGCAGGGTTGAAATGATCGATCGGTGTTTCGACTGTCGCAGCCTCGAAATGGATCTGCTGCAGGTGCTCTTGTAACAGAGCCTGCTTGGAAATATGGCAGCTTGCCAAGACGCAGTATTGGCAGATAAGCGCAACAAAGAAGTATATTGAGGAATACATAGCATAATATCTTCACAGGCTTCCGCAATGTGGCCGGAGGCGTAGGGGCTGTTGGCTTTTGTACAACACCGCTTGCTCGCTTCCGCCATCCGGAGCTCGGGATTCAAATGTTGTCACGTGCAACAACATGCAGGTGGAAGGATCACTTAGCTCCAAGTGCAGGAGATAGCTTCCCTGTCGCTACAATACTGGAATCTTCGTCGTCGCTGAAGCTTGTCTTGTGGTTCAGTGCATGTTTCACATGAAGTCTGTTCGAGAGCGTACTGTATATTTGACTTTATGTCTTCTGTGACATGGAAACAGGGTTAAAGTCACGACCATATACAACTTCGAGAGCGAAGACTTTGGAACCATCGAAGGATTTATCTCTATCAAGTCTATACAAAGCAATCAACTCGTCGTACTGGTCGGCAGCTTCCACTTTCCATCTCGTTTCAGCTTCGGCAGCACCATCACAATACCAGTCAGCAGCATAGTCGCACAGACAGCCGTGTAGAAAATCCACATCCGCCAGAACGCACCAGAGTATACACTCAGCTCCGCCGTCGTTCGATCCGCAGCATCCAGAGAGCTTCCAATCCTGGACTCAAGCAAGACGGTTCCGACGACGATGCTCACACTGGAAAAGAGGTTTCTGGCAAACCCTTGCGCCGAGATCGCGGCTGTGAGGTTTGCGGGGCTAACAAATGACTGCAGCGCGAGGAGTGGTGTTTGGAAGACTTGGCCAACTCCAACACCGAGGACGATTTGGAGACAGATGATTTTTGCCCACTCCGTGCGGGTGCCGAAAGTGGTGAAGAGTGAGACTCCGATCAACATCATGGCAGTACCAGTAAGCATGAACAAGGAGAATTTCCCGTTCTTCCTGACGAGCATACCCGTGAGGAAAGTCGCCAAAGATAACGGAACGACCAGTGCGAGAAGCGCGAGACCTGCTTTGAGTGGAGAGAATTGCAAGACAATCTGATAGTACAGAGGCAGGAAAAAGTCGCAGGCGATGAAGATGAAGCTGTGCAGACATGTAATTATCATGGCTGCTGCTGGTCCGAGGGAGCAGAATATGTGCATTGGGATCAGAGGCTGTTTCGCAAACTTGGTTTCGTACCAGATAAACACGCCGAATGCTACGACTCCAAGGACCAAGGGGACTATCGCTTTGGCGGATGCCCAGTCGCTCTCTTCGCCGGCGCCAGTTTGAAGGCCGAAGAGGAAGGCCACTGTCCCGCCGATGATGAGCACGACGCCAGTCCAGTCCAGTGCGCGAAGACTGTCCGTGAGAAGAGCCGTGGGAACATCAGCTTCGAGCGAAAAGACCAATACTGCAAGGGCTGCAGCATTGATCGGCAGATTAATCCAGACTATTGATTATTGTCAGCAGCTGCCCATACATTTCAAAAGGAAAATTGCCTCATGGAAGACTCACAACACCACCTCCA
The DNA here is from genome assembly GCA_035771495.1 of Cladosporium oxysporum. Classification (NCBI taxonomy): domain Eukaryota; kingdom Fungi; phylum Ascomycota; class Dothideomycetes; order Cladosporiales; family Cladosporiaceae; genus Cladosporium; species Cladosporium oxysporum. The sequence goes on along the minus strand of JAWNKS010000020.1, from coordinate 488,664 downwards.
CCCGATCGTCTGCGTGAAAACACCTCCCAACACCGGCCCGAGACCACTCGCCGCCGCGAACACCAAGCCCATTAGACCGTAGTACTTCGCCCTGTCTTTCATCTCGAACATCCTGCCGATCAAGATCGTGATCAGAACTTGAATGCCTCCACTCGCCAGTCCCTGAATAGTTCGGCCGCCAATGAGCATTGAGGGTGTATTCGACAGAGCGGCGACAAGACTTCCAACGAAGAACATGACACTGGCTGCAATCAACGTCCACTTGACGCCGAAGAGGTCGGACAGCTTGGCCCATATAGGAGACGACGTGGTGCTTGCGAGTGTGAAAGAGCTGCCTATCCACGCGTATTCGGAGGCATTGGCAGCCAAAGCTCGTGTCACAGTCGGTAAGGCCGTAGCGATAATGGTGACGTCCAAGGCTGTGATGAACTGCGTCAAACACAGCGAGGCCATGATTGCTCTTCGTCTCCAAGTCGACGCTGCGGCTTTGGCAACTGGTTGTGCCTCACTATCGACAGCATTTTCTGTTTCTTCTTTGGCTACGACTGTGTCTCCAACCTTTTCGTTAGTGCTCACAGAAGGGACGTCCTGTGTTTCCGCCATGGCTAAAGTGTTCTTCACCTGGTGTCGTGATGTAGCGGTCTGTGGAGTAAAATGAAAAGAATTGGGGAGGAAACAATAGCGGACAAATGCCCATGGGGTTCGCTTACCGTTCCTGCATAGCATCCACAACGGGTTGGTTATGCCCACATGGCCCGGGTGTTTGTATAACCAGATTGAGGTTCTGTCCACCGGAGCTTCGGGTCGTGTGGGCAGCTGCGGTCGCCATTGTTCCCATCTCTCATTTCTCTATCATGGTGATATCTTATACCTCTCGGAATATGGCTACATAGGTGGTGTCGTACTTATGCATGGGTATAACAATAGTGATCACTACCCAGCACTGTCGTTGTCGAGAGTGAAGTCTCAAGCTTGCAAGTCTAAAGCCTCCACCACCTCCGCAACCAGTTGTGGTTTCGGAAGTCACGAGGATCGTAGAGGTTGATTGAGGCGACTAAAAAGCTCACTTGTATGTATACATGCATGCAAACTTGCGTCGGCCATACTACATGCATTTCTGATTCATGTCATACTAGAATTCGATGTTGCTGGAGACTGCAGGTATATCGTAAGTGCAAAATCGACAAATCCACGACCTGGCCCGTAACCCTCAAACCCTAACCCTCACAACGCACCAAGGGGGCGATTCGAGACCTCAGACAGATATTATATAAATATTATGAAGTTTGGTTGGTAAAGTATATGTATGTACGCAAGCAAGTGACAGCAAGGTCGATTGCCCCTAGTGTGTGGACAGACGACAGTGTCAAGGCAGCGTCGCGGGTGAAGTAAAAGCCCATGGCCAAAACAAGGAGAAGAAAACGACAAAGTCACATAAATCATTTTGTATGATTCTAATGGTATCTGATAAAGCAAAACATCAATCACAACCCTCCTGCATATCTATTTGTACAAAAATTCACTGTGGTCCTCGGGGTATATGTACACTGTCGCCGTGCAAACGCCATTCATTCCAGGAACACGAATGCCGTCCTTGTTTGTTCCTCGTGGTAGTCGTACCTCTACTCGCCTCTCTATTCCTCTGTGCGCGTGAGGTTTATGGTGATCGATGGCTTGCTCCTCATCTGTCACTGCTTGATTGAGTGCGCGTGTCTTCTCCAGATGCCTTTCAAGTAAGCAGCCTGGCCAATGGCTTCAACGATATGGTCTCCCGCGCATCCCCCGTTGTGTGCTATGGAGCCGACTGGCGTACAAGCACGTCTTGCTGGTCGAACGTTTCCGTCAGCATCGGACTAGCTCAGTCCCAGGGTGCGATTTCCGGTTTACGTTCTTCGCAAGCAGGCCGGCGATCAGTGGAAGCTAGTGCCGAAAACGCATCATCGTATTCGACCAAGTCCTCGTCTGGCGCTGACAATTGTCGCGCAGACCGGCGTCGCTTTTCCCGCTTTTTAGATACGTGGGCTCGTTCGACATTCTGAGACGTCTCTTCGCTTGTCAGTGCATCAGGAATGCTTGTGAGCGCCTTTCCTTCTTTGCCTGCCGGCTGTGGCACAAAGCCCTTGGGCCGCGCCCAACGTTCGGACTTGAATCGCTGGCTTGAATCGTTGCCTTGTCCGCCAGTCGCAGGCATTTCTTCGCTTGTTAGCGCATCAACAACGTTCGCGGCAGGGTCTAGAACAGTTTGCTTTTTGCCTTCTTCGCAACCCGGCCGCCACACAGCGGGGTCCTGCATTGAAGAAATATTGTCCAGGTGAGCAGAGTCGTTGACTGGCACCGAGATGTCTCTATAGGACGCGAACTGCTCAATATAATGCTGGGTCGCTTCGTCCGGTAACGGCACGAAAACGGATCCCCCATCCTCAGTCGCAATGGGCTTCAGCTTAGTCCATTTTTTGAGCCTGAACTTCGCCTGATTCGCCATGAAAGTAGACTTGTTCATCCACGCACTTTCCTCCTTAGCCCGGCGCGCTGAGATGACTTGATCATGGACGGAAGCTCGCATGTAAGTGGCCAGTTCCTCGGCTTTTTCCCGCACTTCGACGCCTTCGACTTTTTCGACAATGCTCAAGATGTACTCGAGCCTTCCGTCGGGTATCCATTTACGGGCCCGAAGATGCCTTAAGATGCCAGCTGTAACCATAGCGCGTGACATCAGAGGGTTTATAGGCGCGCCGCGATCTTGCAACCAACGGTACATAGCCCAGACGTTGCGATAAGCCTGGGACGGCCGGAGTGACTTCATGTGCGCACAACTATGCGCGAGCATATGGACGACCTCGATGTGCCCGGCTGTGACGGCAAGCTTCAAACTCTCTCTCCACTCCATTGGTACTGGATTCGGTTGGCGGTTGAGCATCTCGAAAATGTCGAATTTGACGCTTTCATCTTCTAGCAGAGCGACTGGAAGCTCGGGCACGTCGGTTATCGCGATCGTAGGTGTATCACAGAAGAGTTTGTAAGCCAAATAATTCTCCCCCTTGGCCATCAAGTGTTCGATGACTGAAACGTAGATATTCGTCGGAATGGCGAGCTCATCGTCCTTAAGCATTTTGGAAAAGATACTATAGATCGTCTTTGGATCATGTCGTACTTTGCAGATTTTCAAAACGAGGTCGATGACGTGGAGATACGAAAGGCCTTTTCGCTTGAACGCTTTGACTAGAGCCTGCCAAGCATTATGATTTTCAGCTGCGATGAACAACAAGGCGAACTCGACTTCTACCGCCGGCAGATCTTCACTGGAAGGGCTGCGATAGCCAAGTGGTATGGGCTTGTAACCACGCGCACCGTAGGTGGCTGCATTGCTCCACTTCAAAAACGAACGAGGGATATTGTCAGGCCCAGCATTCGGAAGCCATATCTGCAGCAAGGACCTTGCGATCTCGGCATCGTCAACGTGCCTCGGTGCGAAACGTTCAACAATTTCACTGAGAGGAACATGTTTGGCGATTTCTGCATAGACGATAGGCATGTGATCGACCGGGAAGGAGGCAGGGGTGACACAGTCCAGCCATGTCAGCGCCTGAAGCCCCTTGTAACGGAACACGCTTCGGCCGTTGTCGAAAATCGCGCGTGTAGCAAGTCTGAGCACTTCCGTCATGGCCGCAGAGGGGATGTGGCACAGTGCCGTTTGTAATTCGGACAGTAGCTGATTCCGGGTGGTTTCCTCAGCGCCACAGTTGTGGATCGCCAGTAGTGTCAATGCAATATTCTCCGATAGGACTTGCACATTTCCATTTCGAGTGGTTCTGATTAACATAGCGATCAGCCTTGAGCATGTCTGTGCGTCCTTCGTTGCCTTGTGGACCTCTGCAAACATTGCCTGAAGAACCAAGGCGCCGCTCGGAGCCCGGTCGTCAAGGGTTTCGGCGAAGGTAGCGTAGATCCTGTGTAATCGATGTTGAGCACTCTCGTCTTGTTCCCAATCAAGCACACCCGGCAGCGCGCGAATCACCTCGAGCAGCTCCTCATCATCGATAGATACCAGTTTGATTTTGTCGCAGATCAGATCAGTGATTGTATTCCAGGCGGGCTCACTGACAGAGCGCCCCGACAGCCATTGTATGAGGCGCGTCACGTTCTTAGCCGCAGACTCGTTCGCCGAGCTTGCAAGAAACTCGGTTGGTGCCGTCATATCGAACGTTCTGAGCACCTCAACATCTTCTGCAGCCTGTAATAGCTCCTCGAATGCTTTTCGACTTTCTTCGACCAGCTCTTCTCCCGAGCGAGGTATTTCCACAAGTTGTTCCCATTCTGGGGGACGTTTGGCCGGTTTTGCTCCCCAGTTCCAGCCATTGGACGTCGTCTTCGTGGGAGCCGGTTGTGTTCCAGGAGCCATCCAAGTCCAGCCGCTCTCTATAGTATTTCCTCCTCCACCTCCGTAACCGAAAAGTTCTCCAAAGTCTCCTCCCGGAGGTCCCATGCTTGTGGCTGCGACTGCACAGCCCATCCTCCTCTTCGAAGCCCTCCTACGCGCTTCCAATGGCCCCGGCACATTGCTTCCATAGCGCCTGGCGGCGTGCGACACGCGAAGATAGCGATTGAAGGCTTCGGATAATAAATCGTCGGAGATCCAGATGTGGTTGCTACCGAAGGGCGCTGGTGAGGGATGTGAGAGCTGCGCAGCCAGTCGCTGGCACAGCTTTGGACGACATGGCATGAAAGGAGTGGCCGAGCCGCATCCAATTGGCGAGAGGTGTGGATGCAGCGGTGTTGTTTGTTAATTTAGTACATGTGAGATGTATATACAGTTCAATGTCACATGCACAATAATGTGCTTGCTTACCCTGGCTGCCTTCCCAATGGAGGTTGTTGCGGCGGCCAAAGTTGCATGGCTTGGCAGAGCAGCAGCGACTCCGATCGGCTTTGAATGTTGTCGCAGCGCAGGCAGAGGGGAAGATACAGGCACAGATGAACTCCACCATGATTGTCAGATCGCTATTGCTGCGACAGGGTAATATCACCTGACATCATACCTCACTTACTCTCGCTAACCGCGTCTTCCCAGGCCGCTTCGCCCTGCCACGAGCACCCACTCCTTTCCTCGCCTCACAATGGCGCCGCTCGCTCGTCACCCAGACTCCCTCCAGCGCCCAGATCTCCACCGAAAACCAATCAAATCTCCCTCAAAGCGCCTCCTCAAGGCCGCAGGCGATAATTGACCCCAATGATACCACCGTCGAGGACTGGGAGTTCTTCCAGCACCAGAAGAAGGTCACCACCGGCCTTGGATCCGGCCCTGTCGATTTCTACAAACCACACGAGCTGCTCCACAACCCACCAAGGCCTCAAGATGTGACTCTGGAACTCCTGATGGCCTCGCAGTCGCACCTCGGCCACGCCACGTCCCTCTGGAACCCCATAAACGCAAAGTATATTTTCGGTATCCGCGGCGAGCACGACCCTATCCACATCATCTCCCTCGACGTCACGGCATCCCACCTGCGTCGCGCTTGCAAAGTTGTCGAGGGCGTAGCCGCAAGAGGCGGTCTGATTCTGTTCGTCGGCACTCGCCATGGCCAAGCGCGCGCTGTGGTGAAGGCCGCAGAGATGGCCGGCGGCTGCCACCTGTTCGACAAGTGGACGCCCGGCACCCTCACCAACGGCCAACAGATTCTGCGCCGCTGCAAGAAGAAGGTCATCAACGAGCTGGACCGCGAGCAGCATGGTTTCGAGCCGCAGCTCAAGTTCGGCTCCGCTGTGAAACCCGACCTGGTCGTCTGCCTCAACCCGCTCGAGAACTACGTCCTGCTGCACGAGTGCGGCATCCACAACATCCCCACCATTGGTATCATCGACACCGACGCCAACCCCACATGGGTCACCTACCCCATTCCCGCAAACGATGACAGCTTGCGTTGCGTGCAAGTCATTGCCGGCGCTCTCGGACGCGCTGGTGAAGCAGGCCAGGAGAAGAGATTGGCAGACGCAAGACAAGGAATCATCAACTACGAGCCCAGACACGGCCTCTCCATGCCGACCCAGGAGGAAGTCGAGGCCAGCAAGCGCGGCGAGGACGGCGAGAAGTCACAGCACGATGAGGTCGAGGAAGTGTTTGACGACGAGATCGAGGAGGCAGAGCACGAGGATGAGCCTGACGCGTATGCGCTGAGGATGGAAGAGGCGGAGAAGGAGCGCGAGCTGATGGCGCGGGCGACGCCGGGTGCCGCGAGAGACGAGGAGTTGGCCAACCTCTCAGGGTTGGACGCCGAAGACGTAGAGGAAGACCTTGCGCAATTCGGCCGGCCTGATATTGACATTCTGTCTGAGCGCTCACGAAGGGCAGAGGAGGCGCAAGGTCTCGAGGAGGCCAAGGACAAGTGAGAGATGGGCACGAGCGACAGAATCTGTCAAAGGCACCCGAGAGTCGAAGGTCTTCTCGAAAAAGATTAGCAGGAATACAATCCTTTGCGGAAGTCTCGAGTCGTTGCATGTGAGACGAGACTCATGCAGGCGAGGTCTCCGGAGAGCAAACAATGGCTCGAAACGGGACATTCGCCCTAAAGGGGATTCATGTTTGCATAGGAAAGTGAAGGGCGCTCGAAGCAGCGGGCGAAGCAGGAATACCATGTACCAAAACACTGTACCTTGTCTAGAAGATATACAAGACTTTTCCTTCAATAGACTGCTCACCACGCACGAACAACACCTCATACGACCGCGCGTGAAATGCGAAGCGAAGGGGACAGGATTGAGAGCGGCTCATCTGTCTAGTTTCCACAACAGCAAGGATCACTGCCCACAAAAATTGTTCAAAAAAACAAATGACGTGAGTAATAAGTATTCTCTGTCCATAATTATGCTACTCTCTAGCTTATCGAACAAAGGCGCTCATCATTCGGCCTTTTCCGAAATGTGCGAGAACCCTTCTCGCATCATTCAGAAGAAAAAGAAAAGGCCCATAGCCAGAACGCTTCCGAATATGAAAACAGAGAGAAGGTGGAAGATTCTAGTACAAAGAATGGAGCCCTCATCGCTAAACAATAACGCCTCAGCGTAGAGCGATCACGCTTGCTGATCAGAGTAAAGAGAAAGGAAAGTGAAAGAGAAACGCTCCAAGTGCTAAGACTTCCTAGGGAAATGCTTCTGGTGTGTTGCTTGCAGGAGACTTCCTAGTGGCTTGCGCACTGTGGTATTGGGAGGCTGATGAGCGCGGCCATGGCGTTTAAAATGTGCAAGCAAGAGACTGCCCTCTAGTAGCTCGCGAACTCGTTGACTGCGCTTAGGCTGTGGTGATTTGTTGGGCTGTGCAGTGCTTGGTGGCTTCCGAACGATGAGGCATGGAGGGCTTCGGGGTGGTGCTGTGATCTCTAGTTCTCCCGGAAACTCGACCAAGTCATCAGGCACCGAGTCAGGAAGAACGAATGAATTTTCGAAAAAGTGATGCAGGCATCCAGAATGGCCATTGTTCTCATGAACCCGAATCTCCGATTGCAGATGTGGAGGAGTGATGTGCGCTTCAATTGATGGTATTGATACGTCGCAAGACATGTAGCCACGTTCCTAAGCAGTCGTGCCCATGCTCTGCATCGCAAGCGTTGTTGTTGCAGTCGGCATAGGTCCGCCAGCAGCAGTACGCTCGCGCTCTCTCTTCTCGAATTCCATTCTCTCGCGATCCGCCTTGGTGATCCTTGGCTTGCGGGTAGTACCAGTGCCACGACCACGACCCCTACCTCGGCCAGAAGGAGCTGGTGCAGCACCCGTGTCCTTCTTCTCTGCGAGTGAGGCATGTGTAGTGCCCGATGATGCGGCGCCACGACCGCGACCACGTCCTCTGCCACGGCCGCGTGTAGGAGCAGACGATTCGACGCGAGCTGCCTCGCCTGGCGGAATCAAAGGCCCACTGTAGACGAAGAAACCATCCTTGGCTACAGCAGCTTGCTCTTCCCACGCAAGCTCCGTGTCATCAATGAAGTCGTCATCCTTGTCGTACTCCTCGACCTTCTTACGACGTTTTCGTGGCTTCTCGCCGTCAGCCGGTTGCGCGCTGTTCGCTGTGTCCTCCATCCCACCCATCTCGACGTTGCTGTCGTCAGCCATATCTGACAAGTCCACACTCATGTCATCTGCAGACCCGCCGTCAATTCTATTAGCGGCAGCCGCAACTTGCAAGAGGTGTTGTCTATGGGCAGCGGCACGCGGGTTGATGGCATCGTGGCCATACTTGTGGAGGATCTCCTGTGCGATGTTGATAGTATTGCCTCCTTCAGGCTTGAGCTTGATGTGAATGTCAATGTTGACTCCGCGACGCTCGGTCGCTTCATTGTTCGTGGAACCACCAAACAGATCCGAGCTTGCAAGTAAGCCAGTACCGGCACTCTTGGGTGCTGCTGGTGGGGGTGTGGGTCGGCTGTTTTTAGGTGTGGGCGCTCCCGAGTTTGTTTTGGAAGTATCCTTCACTTCAGAGGCTGTTTTCTTCACAGGCATCTGAGGCTTGGGAGCACGAACATTCGAGTCAATGTCCATAGCGCCGTCCATGTTAGACACGGTGGCTGTGGAGTTTGATACTGATGGTGAAGGGTTTGAGGGATATGAATAGGTGCTGACGGGTTTTTGGAGTGGTGTGGGCGAGTGAGGCTGTGATGGCACAACGGGCTGTTGCATTTTTAGTTGTGGCGAGTGCGTAGTGGTGGGATTAGAAGGTCTAGTGATTGGCGGATCAATCAAGCTAGCAATAGATGGCGATGCAGAGGCGCGGTTGATGTGAGGTGATGCCTGAGTTGGCGTAGGTCCAGCAAGTGACTGCACGGGGCGCGGTGGGTTAGAGTCAATTGTTGCAGATCGGACTGGGTCGTAATTCTGTCCGCTTGAGAATGGCCGAGGCGTAGGAGTGCTGTTGGATGTGTGCGAGATCAGGTTTGGTCTCACCTGGCCGTCGGTGTAAGTGTGTGAAGGACGAGGTGACACAGTGTTGCTGGGTGCAGTCATAGATTGAGGGTAGGCATGCACCATCTCAGTGATGGTTGGTTGGCGGGGCTGTGAGGATGCATCTGTTGCAGCTTTGTCTTCAGTCTTGACTTTCTTGCGGGAGGCGGCAGCAGTGGCTGTCGTCTTGTCTTTGGGCTCTCTCGGTTTGCGGGGCTTCTTCTCCTTGGGTTTTCCGTCGTCGGTGGCTTTGCCGTCAGTAGCGATTTCTTTTTTCTTGCGTTGGCGCTTGACCTTTACGGGTGGAGATGGATTGTTTGCTGCAGATGCGCTCGCTGACGAGGCGGCAGCGTGCGCGTTTGTGAGGTTGGATGAAAGGGCGGAATTTGCCGCGGAGGCTGCTACACCTCCACCAAGAACATCAGGATTTGAAGGGTGCGGACGCGCGACGCGGATGGTATCTGAAGCGAAGCCAACATTCTGTGGGGACGTTGGCGGCGAGGAAATGGACGAGGAACTGTGGTCCGACGCGGCGTCGTCGATCGGCATTCTGTCTCCGAAGCCTGGCGGCATGGCCATCGCAGGGTGACACGAAGGATGCTGCCAAGAAGATGGTATAGCGGTTTGGGCAGGCTGTGAGGATAAAATGCGAGGGCAAGCGGGCAATTGAGCCTGCTAACAAGAAGCAAAAAGTGGTGGTGAAATGCAGCAGTGAAGCAGTTCGCGATGTTGGACCAATCCGACGCCGGCTGGCCGATCGGGCAGGTAGAGATGGCGACGTCCAACGTCGCAGCACGCTGTATAGGCGATGACAGCAGCAACAACAACAAATCCGGCTACTGCTTGCACGCGGGCGCGCACAGGCTGCTGGATGTCGGGACGGTGTCGAGCGTGCGTGATATGGCAGATTTCAGGCGGTTCGGGGGCGCTGGCGATGGCGGAAAAGGGCTGGTTGATGCAAAGGCGGATTGCACAGGAGCAAGACACACAGCAAAGTGGAAGAAAGTAGGTAGGAAAGGGGAATGCGAAAGGAATCGCAAAAGACGACGACGCTGGGGATTTGGTTCGACTTGAGAAGCCAGGCCAACGCACGCAACAGCTTCTCCAGCGCGCGCACGCGGACGGGCCATCAGTAAACCACACACACCAAGAGCACACACATGACAGCCGCAAAACCGCGAGCACCCCGCGATTCCGACGGGCGGTCCAGTCACGGCGGACGGCATTCGATCATGCCAGCCGCAGAGGCCAGGCAGGGCAGGGCAGTAGATCCATCCATTCATCGCTGCTGTAATTTGTCCCAGGGTGCAGAGCCCCGGCTGCTTGGGCGAGGCAAGCCAGCAAGGCCAGCAAGCCCCCAGAAAGAGCAGAGCAGCAGCAGCAAGAGAGAAGTTCGGCTGATCTAACCGGCGCAAGCCTCCTCCTCCTTCCAGACGCCAGGGTGCCCGACACCCCTTCCTTGGTGGGCAGATCTCCCGCAGTAGTGCTTTCGCCTACGAGATTGCTCAGTGATTGATGGCGCGCTTGGTTGGCGCGGTGTGTATCGAGGTCTGTCACGGGTGTGGCACAGTATGAGTATCGTACCTATTGTCCAGTGCATTTGCCTATTCTTGCTCTCGATCTTGCCCTTATACAGGGCAGCGGTTGAAAGGTGACGAGCTTTCGCTGACAGCGCAATTTTCACCTGGAAATTAGTCATGTGACTAGACATTTTATTCAAGCACATGCATGCGCATCTAACTTAATTACTATCGGGTGCATTGCGCATCCGCAACATTCAATAAACCCTTCCATCTTCCACCAGCGAAGACATCACATCTACAAAAGGCTCCTGCAGCTCTGCACCTTGTGCTCCACTATTTAAGGTTGCGCGGGGACTAGTCCCTACCCGGGCGCGCGTCTATTCTTGACTCTCGAATCTGAAACGCCACATAAAACACCTTCGCCCAGTGACAAAAGGCATATCCCCAAAAAACACAAATCATTAACATGTTCCGGGGAGAGAAGTTCGTACTCGATATCGATGACGATGGCGACTTGCATCAATCAGAGCCTGTGGCCGCCGCGCCCGCGCCATCGCCGTTCACATTCGTAGGCGACGTCTTGGAGAGGAAATCCTCGGCTCCTACGCCGCCTAGCGCCCCTACACTGAAGAGCAAGACCGGGTTTCCTGAACACAAAAAGCGTCCTCTACAGAGCAGATTCAAGCAAAGAAAGCAGCAAGCCGAAACGACAGTCTTGAGCGATGGAACTACTGTATCCGCGGGCGCGCAACAGCCACGCCAGAATGCCACACAAGCTGAGGACCCTTCGCCAAAGACCTGGCAAGACCAGGAGAAGGTGCAGATTGATCAGCAAAATCGCGACGTGCTTGCTGGAATGTCTGAGGCCGAGATCGCAGAAGCCAGAGCTGAGCTGCTTGGGTCACTGGACGCGGATTTCATACAGAAGCTGCTTGCACGCTCAAACATAGACAGCGGCAGCAATGAAGCGGACAGTCTTCAGCCTCCGCCTGAGCCCATCGAGGGTGGCATTCTCCATCGAGAGAGACCGACCAAGCAAAAATCTGTCGCGTTCGCTGATGACAAAGCACCATCTGCGCCAAAACAACCCACCGTGCAGGACGAAGATCAAGAGCCCACAATAGAAGTCGACTATGAGCCTGACTTCCCAGATGCCGACAAGTCAACTACGCTCGAAGAAGCTGTTGATGATAAGACCCACGACTCAATCCACTTCCCGACTCCCGCTCAACCACCTTCACTCGACCCAAACAGCGCCACCTTCCTCGCAGACCTGCACGAAAAATACTTCCCCTCCCTGCCCTCAGACCCCGACAAACTCGAGTGGATGCGCTCCCGTAAAGCCGACAAAGCAGCCTACTCTCCCGCCTCTTCTTCACTGAACCCCAACGAGATCCGCTTCTCCTTCGACGGCGAGATCCTCGCGCCCAAGACCTCCGCGTCCATCCCTGTGAGCGAAGGCTTACACCACCACGGCAACGCACCGGAAGCCGCAGGCTACACGATCCCAGAACTCGCGATCCTCAGCCGCAGCACATATCCCGCTCAGCGATGCGTGGCATTCCAAACGCTAGGCCGCATACTGTACAGGCTCGGCAAAGGTGAATTTGGAGATGCTGGTGAAGAGGGCGCCAACAGACCTGGCGCTGACGAGACTTTCGGCGAATTGGCGAGAGGACTTTGGAGAGAGGTGGAGAAGGAGCATGTGATCGCACAGTTAGTGGCAGAAAGCGAGGGCAACGGCGTCGACGGCGGCAGACACATGAGCGCGAAAGCGTATGCGACCGAAGCGGTCTGGTTATGGAGGAAAGGAGGCGGACGCAGGTGGAAGGCTGATTAGAAGAAACATCTTTATGTTATGCTATTTAGATGCTCCCCAACAATCTCCCGCGATGCAAGTTTAGCACGTTGCGCGAACCTTTTTTTTTTTAGCTTCTCCTCTTATCACGCTCGCTCATCCATCCTCTCCTTCTACTCTTCTAACACACCCCACTCCAAACCGCCGTCCCACCCACAACCCAAGCCGGCCACCAAATCCCCCAAACCACAAACTCGGTCCACACTCCCTGCGCAACCCACCCCTTCGCCAATTCCACCAACACCGCAGCCAGCCCCTGATCCCTATACCACCACAGACCCATAGCGTACGTCGCGCTCATGGGCGAAAGCGCCGCCAGCACTAGATACGCCAGTCCGACGAACGCGGGAGACTGCGTCTGGCGCACGAACGCGAGCGGCGTGGTGAGCAGGCCGACGACGAAGGCCAGGCTGAAATTCAGCGTGGCGAGAGTGGAATAGCTTGCGCCGAGGAGGAGGAGGGAGAGGGATTGGAGGATTTGGAGTTGCTGGGGTTTGGCGTGAAGGGTGGTTTTGAGGGTGTAGGCGAGGGTTGGGGGGAGGAGGATTGAGAGAACGGTCAGGATGTTGAGGGCGGAGGGGAGGGACTGTGAGGATTCAATTAATTTGATTGAAAGAGTTGTTTGGGAGGAGTCGGGAAACGTACGTTTATGCTCAGGTGGGTGAGGAGGTAGAGCGGGATGCAACTGGCGAGGTGGATGCCGAGGAGTGTTAGGGCTGGAAGGAACAGTTGGCGCTCGACGGGCTCGAGAGAAACTTTGGGGACAAGAGCGGCATCTTTGCCTTCGCGGACGAGCTCCATGTTAGGGAGTCTGCTACTTTTCTCTTCGGATGGCTGAGCAGGCGTGCTTTTTGGCGAAGCAGCTCGGCCACTCTGAACCCATAGGGCGAGAGCCGAAACAGTAAAGCTTCCAGCGATCAACATGGCAGCTGGGAGGTAATTGCCTATGCTGACGAAGCGGTTCGCATTGAGCAAGATATAGAAGAAGAAGCTCTGGTGGAGATGCTCGAGAAGGTTGTTGATGGAGCGAATCAGACTCTCAGTAACGCGGCCGAGGCTCATCTCGTCATGCCAGCCGTCACCCATGGTTTTCAGAGTAATGGCATCGATGTGGTATGGCATGAATGCTGAGTGTGGGCCTGTGGCGTGGCCCAAAGACTGCGTGGCCAGGCCTGCGGCGATTGTGCGTAGGCGGTCCGTGTAGCTGTCCTTGTGGCTGGAGATGCCGTGCAGAGTGCAGCCGATATTCACCTGGCCTGAAGCGACCGAGACAGCAGTGTTCAGCAAGTCAAGATTGGGAAGTGCGCCATTCAAGCCGTCATACTGTATATCGATTTTGTCGAAGCGATGACCCCAAGGTCCAATGGGGTAGTCGATTGCGATCGCTGCTTGCAGAGCGCCGCCTTTGATTGGCAGTGTACTGATGTTTCGTGCCGCTGTCACGATCGGTGCAGTACTGTGGTATGCGTCCACCCACGCTATCGGGCCATAGGTGCTTTCTGGCGAAATGATCACAATAATGTCCTTACTCCAGATGCTCCAGCGAGCGAAGTAACGGGCCAGAGTCAAGACAAGAGCGACACCTGAATAGTTGACCAGGCCTTCGAAATTCTTCCAGCCAGCCATGATCACCATTGCCTCGGTCGCATCCGCCCTAGGTCCTTGCAATATGCCATACACGTTGGTGCCTGTTATGTCCTCTCCAGCGACATTGTAGGTGTACGCCTGCTCGGCCACCTTGAGCCCACTCTCGCGCATGATCCTGCCGATACCAGCGACTCTACTCGCCTCAGACCAATCTCTGTAGTCGTGCACCTCTTGACGGAAGGCGCGGAAGACATTGTGTTCGCTTCCTCCGAAGTATGTGTGCACCTGTCCCGGGAGAATGGCATTCTCAGAGACGTATGTCTGTCGGGAGTAATCGTTGAGCGGTAGGAGGAGTAGCCATACCACACCCACAACAACGAAGATAGCTGAAAGGTATGGCGGGAGCTTAAGGAGGATTGGAGAACGGCGAAGAGTGAGAAGGCGTGCAGCTGTTGGCTAGATGGTCAGTCAGCTCTCCGTGGCAGAGTCGCATGGATCTTCCACTTACACAGGCCCATCGTTATTATTTGCTACTACCCGTCGCCGGTAGTACGAGCCCAGACTGCTAACCGCAACGCATGCACATCCGTAGAACACAGGGGAGTATGGTACCTGAAGTAGCAACCTGCTTTCTTACATACAAATGTCCAAAGGCCAGCGGCGGTGTTTCCCTATCCCCACGTCCCTGCAGCGCTAAAGCAAGCACCATGCTGTCACTGGCGCCGATCCTAGCACCAGTCTCAATCTCCTGTAGAGTCCATGCACACGCGACATCCGAACGAGACACCCCTGCCGTCGACTTCCGCAGCTGTTTGTTTCCTCGACTGCCGTTTGAGTTTACACGCCGAGTACGAATCTACCATACTGAAAGAACCATGGTATCCTTCATCCAGGTCCCGGATGCCCGGCGCATACGAAGCTTCTTCACCAAGTTGCCTTTGGCGACAAGGCTACTGCTGCTTCTTTTCACGGCCTTCTGGCTCGCAAAAGCTTTCCGTCCAGAGCTGGAGCAATGGGGAGCACTCATTCCGCAAGAGATCAATCTCGGCACTCGTAAGTCTTGCAATGATTTGCAATGTGCGGGCGCAGCTAACTCTCGTTCCGCGCAGTATACCGATTGAACACATATCCATTGCTGCATAAGAATGTCTTCCACTTCCTGCTCAACTGTATTGCCCTCACGCCGCTGCTCGAGCGCTTCGAAATGGAGAACGGCACCATTGTGACCCTCCTTCTATTCACCGGACCATTCGGCCTGCTCCCAGGGGCCATTTACACCATCCTGGAGCGTTTCGTTTTCCGCAACAACTCAGCGATCATTGGCGCAAGCATCTGGGTGTTCCTGCTCCTGTGCGTCGAAGCTATCAAGACGTATCGTCAGAACCCAGCCTTCACCATTGGCGACTACGCCATTCCGACTTGGACATCACCACTCTTCATCATTTTCGTCATCCACTTCCTGATACCGAATACCAGCCTCCTGGGCCACCTTTGTGGAGCAGTGGTGGGATACCTATGGGGCCTGGGATGGATCAAGTTCCTCGCGCCAAGTGAGAAGATATTACGATGGGTGGAGGGCAAGTTGAACTTGCTGGGCAGATTGCCGCACTATGTTAGTGTGGACCAAAAGACATACGGAAGATACGGTGTGCTTCCGAGTACAAGTGGAAGCAGTCCAGGTGTTGGACCTGGCAGAGGCACGCTCGGCGCGGCGAACGGCATCGCGGTGGGTCCTATTGGAGGTACACAAAGATTGGGACCTTAGATGGTGTTGTATAGTTGTATACCTGGTGCTTGTTGCGTCGCATCGCATTGCACTGCGCCACGCTTCGGTTGATGAAGTCCACAATGCGCCGGCTGTTCCTTCCTCGTCTCTTTGCTAAACGGCTTGCCCGACCTCACCTCATTCACTCTCCAAAACCACCTCTGCCATCAAACCACAATCTGCGCACATCACAACAATCTTCTACAACCACTGGCCGCGAACAGCCTGATTTACGACCAACTCTAACGACATGGCGCCCGCCAAAAAGGACGATAAAGAGGCAAAGCTCAACCCTGAGCAGTCCGCTGCCCTGATCCTCGATTACTTGCGCAAGCAGAATCGTCCATACAGCGCCACAGATATCAGTGCCAATCTCAAGAACCGCGTGACCAAGACTGCTGCTGCAAAGCTGCTGAAAGACTTGCACGAGCGCAATGAGATCGAGGGCAGAGCCGCAGGCAAGCAGCTTGTATATCACTCCATACAGGTATATGCCGCGAATCTGAAGGTTTTGCCGCGCTGGTCACCCAGAACTGACTCTCAGGTCAGGAGGAAGCGGATGAGTCGTCACTCGAGACTCTCCAGAACATGGAGATTGAGACCACACGACTGAAGGGCGCCACGGCAGCTCTCAAGGCCGACGAAAAAGGACTGCGCGCTTCTCTGAAGGATCGCGCTTCTGTTACGCCGCTGCCAGAGCTCAAGGCTTCTGTCGCGGCTCTGCAGCAGCAGAAAGAGGAGATGTGCGAGCGGCTCACCAAGCTGAAGAACGGCAATGTCAAGCCTATCACTCCCGAGGAGCGCGACAAGGTCGCCGCTGAGTACAACAAGTGGCAGAAAAGCTTGGCTGCTAGGCGCAAGATTCGAGCAGAGATGTGGAAGGTCATCGCAGACGCCGATCTCGGCCCAGAGAAACTTGAAGATGTGAAAGAGAGCCTTGGCCTGGATTCTATCTGATTTCCGTGCGCTCACCTTGATTTGTTAGATCGTGTGTACGATGAGTGGCCAAAAATGAGTAGCTGAACGGCAAGAATGGCACCATGATGTGCAGACGGAAAATGGCTAGTGTAGAATTAATGTAGTATCAAAGCAAGTGGTATCTTAAGAACAACAAGCAAATCTCGTGTCACCGCCAGCACTTAGTTGGAAATCTTGGAAGGAACCTGTAGCGGCGTTAGCACTTGTTACAGCACTTGTACCTCACGCGATGAGTGTACCTTCTTGCCAGTAGCCTTTTCGAACATGCCGCGCAGCTTGTCGGTGATCTTCTCGTTTTGCGCTCTGTACTGGCCGGGGTTCACGGCGTGGCCGGACTGCGGTTGCTGTTAGTTTTGCCCGTCTTGCTCTCCGAGATATGTTTTCGCGCATACCTTCTTGCCAGCCATCTGCTCGACCTTATCAAGGGCCTTGTCGAGGTAATCCTCACCACCCTGGTTGCCTTGGTTGTTGTTGTTCATGACTGCTTAACGAGTCTAGTGACGTGTGCGAGTGTTGGATTCTGAGGTGTAAAGCGACTTGATTTGATATGGATAAGAGAAAAAGCAAGAACACGGTGAGATGACGGACCTCGCGCCTCTCTTATATACTCCCAGCCCGGATCGAGCGCGCCTGTAATCTCTGGAAATGCCCTTCCACCAACCACTATGACTGCATGGCCCACACACACGCCCAGTTCTGTCTGGTCCAGGTCGATCTCTGGGCCTCTGGCGCGGGGCGCATGTGATCGCGCTGAAAGCTTGTTGAGCTTGTTTTCTGTCTGGGCCCGCGATCAAGCGTGCTGCGCCACGAGTTGATGCTGCGCCTTGCTGCTGTGGCGTTTTGCTGGTCCGTCCATTGAAAGATTACACGCGGATGAACTCGGCGATCCCGTACCTCATGAAGGAAAGAGATCAGAATGTTGGAAATGTATTAAGGTAATCTACGCCAATGTTGTATCACAAGATGCAAGACGCCTTATCAGGAAAAAGGCGATCACATGCCCATGAGCAGATATGAGGTCGCAACTGTAAATCAAGCGTACATATATACGCGAGAATGGGCCGTACTTGGTGCTCCATTACATTCAAATGTAGTGTACGTTTACATCGCACTGTACGAGGCGAACGTTGTATGCTGTGCCATGTTACGACTGAAACAAATAGGATTAGGGTGCAATCCTTTCGTGAAGGAAGACACAGTGTGTATACATCTACTCGAATGTGCGGTAAACGAAGAAGCTGCTTAATGAGTTTGAATAGGGCCAAAAATGCCTAGATTGGTATGTACTGGCCATCCCAGCTGGCTAGCGATTCCAAGCAGGCAAAGGCAACCCCGCCCAATCACAAAGGCTAAGGTCAGGTGTTACAAGAACCCCAAGAATGTCATCTCATTGGAAGTCAAGCAGGAAATTGCCCATAGGATCATCGCCCGACGATGCAAAAAGTGTGTTGTCGATATCAAAGCTGAAAGGCGTCCACCCAAAATTACCAAAGTCGCCGCCTGAAGCTTGCTGACTCTCGAGTGGTTGGGCTCGGCGGGGATCGCTTATCCACGCGTAGTCAATCATCCGTCGGAGGTGGTCTAGTTGATTAGAATCAAGGTCAGTAGTGGGAGAGAGTGACGGATCAACAAAGCGCCTTGCGAGGCTTTGCTCGACATCGAAGTTTTTAACGGCAGCGGCCTGCAGGAACAATTAGTAAGGTCAAGATCACTAGTGCGGACAGAGGTCTGTAGAGCATTTCACAAAATTGTGAGATGTGTTCCGTCAGTCGTGATCACATACCATGTAAGTGTAATTAGGCCAGCACACCGGAGTCTGCTCTAAGAACGAAATGCACGTCTCTAGAGAAGCTCTAGATCTTGCCGAAATGCTCTCATCTGCAGAATGCAGAAACAGCTTGTGTATTGAAGCAATGTAAGCGGCCATGTAGCCCAAGAAACTTCCCCGAGCGCAACAGCGGGTGACTTGCACAACCCTCAGGGTTTCCGTGAGGCTTCCAACATGATTCTGGAATCTATTGGCAAGCTCTCTGGCAAAGGTTTTGGGAAAGCGTTGTTGATACGCCTGCCTTTGCTTGTAGAGATTCACTGGGTGATACAACATGGTGCCGCAAAGATGGTAGATTGCCCTCGCCCAGACGAAATGACCAGCTTGTTGCCTGTCAAACCCTTCATAAGTGCTGAAGCGATCGGAAATGTGGGACTGCAAGTTATCGTCTCCGATTGCATGTATGCTTTCAAAATTGAGGAGTACGCTGCTGCTTTTTGCAAAGTCGCTCCGGTGATCCCAGCACGGGATATCAAGCTTGCGGTCCTGAAACACACTCCTCACTATTCGACCGAGTAGAGATGACATCAAGATCAGCATGGTGAAGCTATCCGGAGATATATTCGAGGAAGAGCCCGCAGGTTCTCGTAACGTCGCCAAAGTTGAAACTCCGGTCGGAGGCATTTCCTCATGGAAGGATTCTTCGCCATAGGGCAGCGCAACTGTGCAGTCGTTGTCCGCCACAGCAATGGGGCGGCCACCGGTGCAGGCCATAATCTTATCAAGAGCGTAGATAGACCAGAACGTCCTTCGATGCTCTTCTTTTTGTGACGTGGAGAGCTCAGCATTTGGCTCTGCGTTGAGTTTGAGATCCTGTATGAGACGAGTGGCCAGACCAAACTTGACCCACGCAAGACGACTTTTGCCAGCTGCGCGGAAATTTTACTATCAGTTGCACGCTCGTGATCCTTGTCGAGATGGACATCTCACCTGTGTATTCAATAATCGCAAGAAGAACTGTGGCTTGCGCGACAGTTATGTCGATACAATCGTCACCTGCGAATACTCGCTCGAGGAGAATGGCCCACGATGCCTTTGCATAAGCTTCAACGGCTATAATCTGCTTGTCTTCGAAGAATGGATGCCTGCTGTAGCGCGTAGCAGTAGCAGCGAAGGCCAGGACCAAATATCGTGGGACCTCGCCATCGAGAAGGCGTTTTCGCATCGTAGATTCGTGAAAGAAGCAATAAGGCTGGTTTTGACAATTGGCGAAGTAGACGTCGATGAGCTTTTTGAGCACTGACAAGGGAGGAGGTACAGAAAATCTATGTCAACGAATTAGAACATCAATTCTTGTGCTCAGAAAGGACTTAGGAGGTGTCAAGAATGGCATACCGCGTCTCTTGGCTACCGAAACTTTCTTGCATATCCGTATCATTGGAGTCAACGTGCTGGGGCTGGGGCGGATGAGAGGGGGAAACAGCTGACAATTTTCGTTTGAGGAAGGACTCCCTCCCTTGAGGGATCTCGGTCTGATCAGGGCTTCCCGATATGCCGCTGTCTAACTGAGTGCTGAGTCGTGCCTCAAGTTGCGCCACACGGGCGGCCAGATCTGGCTGGGAAATGATTCAGCAAGACTTAAGAGACAAACATAGGGAAGCTCGACGAACTGCCGGTGGATCGAACGACTGCGTTGCTTGCAGGATAGTGTCATGGGAGACCTGCGGAGAAAGGGGAAACCCCATCACTTGGGGAACATCCATGGATGTTTGGATGGCAGGTGTCTTCTGATGCGTCGCGGTAGCGTTAGGAACGCTTGAATAGCTGCATGGCTGATCGAGACGGACGCAGAATCCACAAGCCGGACGTTCGCCAGGGCAGCGAGTCTTCTTACGCCTATATGTGATTTAGTAGCACGAGACGTTACGAATCATTTTATGCACAACAGACCTGCAATTGTCACACGCCCGGCGCGTACGCTTTGCCTCGCTCCCGTCCCCGGCCATGGCAATGTATAGCTTGTGGAAGTCTTGCGCATGTACGGTGCAGTGTTAGGCAAGTGAGTTCAAACATCACAGAGCTCTCCTAAGATACAACTAACAGACCATTATGCGATATTGTTGGGTCAAGAGTCTGTTGAATCAATGTGTAGTATCGTCCCTCTGCCGCATCGTACTCCCAAAGGTAATCCAAATTGCTGTATGAGGTACCTCGGTTCGTCTTACACGTGACTTACACGTGACTCGGGGTTTCTGATGACGTTCACTGTCTTGGCAGGATTGAGCCTCCTGCACGGTACCCTTGCGATCTGCCTTCACAGACTGTAAGACTTTCACTGTCGCTGAGAGACCAGACGAAGTTGAGCAAAGCCTCCTGTCTCATCAGAGATCAGAATGCGCATAAACCAACGTTGAGCATTGCGCTCTTGACAGCGCGTTTTGAATTCACATTATTTTTCAAGCCAATAAGCGAACGACGACCTCGATGAACGCAGGTCTTGACACAAAGCGTTTTTATCATGGACAGATCGACTACAATTTCGAGAGCGCGCGTACCTCCTGTGCAACTGCAAGATCCGCGAGGATCTCTTCGCTGCCCCCACCTACGACCATCACGCGTAAATCACGGCTGATCTGCTCAATGCGTGCACCACGCCCTCCTCGCGAGTATCCCAATCCGCCCATGACCTGCTGCGCCTCGCGATTGACGAACTCCAGCGTCTGCCCGGCCAGTACCTTCAGATTGGCAAACTGGCCGCCAAGGTGTGCCTCTGATCCACGTGCGCTCGCGGTCTCGTAGGTGTAGACCAACTGTTCCATCAACGCATGCGCCGATTCCACCTTTCTGCCACTTGCACTGAACTTACTACGGATGACTTGGTTGGTGATCAGTGGCTTGCCAAACACTTCCCGAGTTTGTGCGTGGCGGTACGCATCTTCTATGCAGACCCGTGCTAAACGAAGACTGGTTCCTGCCAGCCACAAACGCTCGTGGTTGAAGTCTGCAGAGAATCGTTAGTTCCGCGAGCGCCAGCGTTGACTAGACCTCATGGACGCTTACTGGACATGATAATCTCGAATCCTTTGTTTTCTTGGCCCAGAAGATTCTTGACAGGCACCTCAACATTATCGAATTCGATATAAGTTGATCCTAGATGTCCACCAATTTAGCTGGGAATGCATGATTGCACTTTCGTTGCACCTACCACTTGCGCCAACGCCCGAGTTCACCATCTTCTTGCAAGTCACACCGTGTGCCTTCAATGGGATGATCAGGGCAGACACTCCCGCCTTCCCTGGGCCACCTGTCCGTACAGCAGCCGTGCAATAGTCGGCGAAGATAGCATTGGTGATCCACTTCTTGGCGCCATTGACGACATATCTATCGCCTTTGCGCTCTGCGGTAGTTGTGATTCCAGCTACATCGGATCCAGCTGCAGATGCCATCTCAATTAGCGACCAAAGGTACACGGAATGACTTGTCATCTACGCACCGTCTGGTTCTGTCACTCCAAGGCAGAATCGGAGGCTCCCATCCAAGATCTTTGGTAAAAACCGCGCCTTCTGTTCCTCGTTGCCAAAATTCGCCAGCGGCGGCGCGCCGATCGAATTTCCGCACGTCAACCCCCAAATAACGCCTAGATAACCACAACGAGCGATCTCGTCGAGAATCACAAGGTCGTGGAAGCCATCCCACTCTTCTGGGGGAACGCCTCCGGGAAGGCGAATACCATTGACATATTCCTTTGGCATAGGGTATACCGCTGTTGCCATATATCCTCGACGGCAGTGCTCTTGGATCGCCTAGCTCAATATATTCGCATCAGACACCATGATTCGCCAATGTTGTCTTTGCTGGTCGCTTACCTCGACAGGCACTGATCCTTGACGCTCCCATTCTTCGGCGTAAGGTCGCAAGTTGTTGTCAACGTACTCTCGCACCTCCTTCTGCAGTCTTCGATGCGACTCGTTGTGGTAGGGTGATATAGTACGACTGATCCATAGTGGGTCTGCGAAAGGTACACGAGTTGAGTTGACCGTCATGATTATTCCAAGTGTTGTGATCGATATAGGAATGGAAAAGTTGATGCACAAATTGCTAACAAGATGTGAAGAAGTATGGGTTTATCTTGATCGTACTGAGTAGAGTGTAATCCAAAAGATATGTCGCAAACACGGTGCTTGTAAAGGTTCGACCGGGCTGATCGCCGCTTCGTCCGCGAACACGCTCTCGCAGTCTAGCTTCAAAGCCTGTACTTTCTCCACCACCGCTGGAAGCACAGTATAGACTTTGAAGACTTTGAACCTAAATCGCGAGACCCGGAAGATCGCGGTCCGCGCACGGATTGCTGTGCCTTGGGCAATACTTACACGGGTACTATTGGGGACGCAAGGATATTAATTCTATCGCAAGTACAACAGTCGACTCAGATCTGGTCAAAATTTGTCTCCTAGCAAAGGGGTGACAATTCGCATGATGGCGGCTTCAAACAATTCGCGACCGACAAACAACGTTGAAGACCTCTATGTTGCACAGATTCCACAAGACGAACATGGCCAGCCACGTATTCGCCGTATCTTGATTGCCAACAGAGGCGAGATAGCTTGTCGGGTCATCGCAACATGCAAGAAGCTCAACATTGTCGCAATCTCAATATACGTTGACGAGTAAGTGCTCTGATCGATGAATCGAACATCATGCAACTGACATGTGGTCAAAGGGACTCAGCATCACAGCATGTTACACAAGCAAATGAAGCAATTCGATTGGGTAGCATGAATCGCGAAGGCGGCAACCCATATCTCGACATCGGCCTCCTTACTCAGGTCGCCCTCGATGCAAACGCAGACGCAGTACACCCTGGCTATGGCTATCTGAGCGAGAACGCCAAGTTCGTGGATGCCATAACCGCAGCTGGAATCACATTTATTGGTCCTGCTTCGAACGCTATGTCCACTTTGGGCGACAAGAGGTCTGCGAAAGCTTACCTAAGAGAGCACGATCCCAAGGTACCATTGATTCCTGGCGTTTCGAGCTCAAGCCAAAACCCGGAAGAGCTAGAACGTATGGCATCTGAGATCGGATATCCAGTCATGCTTAAGGCGTCCGCTGGAGGTGGCGGCAAGGGTATGCGTATCGTCCACGACCCTTCGGCCTTCCGTGCCGAACTCAAACTCGCACAATCAGAGGCGTCCAGGTTCTTCGGCTCGAGCGACTGCATCTTGGAGAAATTTATTGAAGCTGGTAAACACATTGAGATCCAGATTATGGGTGACAGGCATGGAAATGTCGTCAGTCTCAATGAACGAGAGTGCTCTATTCAACGACGACACCAGAAAGTTGTAGAAGAAACTCCATCGATCTGGCTGAACCCACGACAACGGGCAGACATGAGCGAAGCAGCCTGTCGTGTCGGCAAGCTTCTGGCATACGAGAATGCCGGCACCGTGGAGTTCGTATTCGATGTCGCAACAGGAAAATTCTACTTCCTCGAGGTCAACACTCGCCTACAAGTCGAACACCCCATCACAGAAGAGACGACAAGACTGGATGTCGTTTCCTTGCAAATCTTTGTGGCTGCTGGAGGCAATCTGTCAACGCTCCCTCAGCTCGATTCAGTTCCCCAGGTTGGCCATGCTATCGAGTGTCGCTTGTGCGCAGAAGACCCAACCCGTGATTTCTATCCTGAGAATGGCACCATCCGACTATGGAAGCTCTCCAACGACACAAAACACACAAGAGTCGAAACAGCCGTCGCGACCGGCTCCAATGTATCGATTCACTTCGACTCCATGATCGCAAAGTTCGTGGTCTGGGCTCCAACCAGGACTCTTGCGAGGGCGAAGATGATAAGGCTTCTGGCTGATACTGCTATTATCGGTGTTCGGACGAATCAGAAGTTCCTGCAGAGCTGCCTGATGAACGACGGATTCTCGGATCCGGCTTATACTACCTCGTTCATTCCGCAGCGACTGAAATCACTGCTGTCGCCAGCACGAACGCAAGCCGAGATCAACCTCCAACGAGCCTTGCCACTCGTTGTGTCTCATGCCTTAGATGTGCTCCCACGATATCTCACCCACTTTTCTACAACAAGAGCCTTCTCTAACATCCGGCCGAAGTTCAGAAACCAAGCTTTTGACACCGTGAACAGTGGAGAGCGAAGGACCATAGTGACAAGTCACGATGCTGCTACATCAAGTCAGGTGGCGTCATTCTGTGCATGGGAACCCAACAGATCAGCAGCTGGTCCTGTAAGAGGATATGCTGCATCTCTGCCCCAATCAGCAGCCCAAAAATCTGCTACGGCAGCCACCTCAAACTACAATGCCCTGACTAGCGCCATCAGAGCGGGTAATATGCCTGATCGAGCCGATTACACCCTCGATGTCCTCTCTTGCGAAGCTGACCACTCATCGACAGCATCGGCTTCAGGATCTTGGATCACTGGGACGATGAGCATTGCAGTCAACGGTATGGTGTCGAAAATGTACCTCGCTACCGAAACAAGCGACTTGCGTGCTACAAGAATGCCCGACACTGGCCAAGGGTTCCGTATCATGGTGCATCTGCCATTACTAGGAACCTGGTTCAGTTTCAACGTCTTCAGCACCTTGTCGTACTTCGAGCATCTGCGCGAAGCCGTCGGCGGAGATTCACAGGCCAAGCTGAAGGTCATCCCGGCTCCCATGCCTTGCAAAGTGGTATCGGTACTCAAGAAGAACGGTGAAAAGGTCAAGGCTGGAGAAATTGTCATGGTCGTGGAGAGTATGAAGATGGAGATCAATATCTCTGCTGCGGTTGAGGGAATATTCAGCTCAAAGGTTCAGGAACAGGATGCGGTGGACGAAGGTAGCCCACTGTGCGCTGTCGAGTAGTAAAGCAGTATGTCCCAACTCTTCATGACGACGTCCATGATACGTATAGATACTTATAAGTTACTACTAAGATCTCAGTGGTGAGCTATAGTATCCATAGGCGTGATATACTTCGTACTAGCCTAGATTTGTCGGATATAGAAGGGGCTCTCAATGGTGAACAGCATTCTCTGGAACATCATGTCTCCCGAAATGCTATATCAAGTGCTTAAGCGCTGAAGGTACGGTCTCAACGGAGGATGCCCTTATCCATAGGAGCAAATCTCTAGATACCAGCACCGAAGGCAGAAGGACAAAAGCCCACTCTCAGCGACAAACATCCCCATGATCGAGAATTAGATCTTCTATACCAGCCTAGTCTACTTGGAGATAACACAAATTCCTCCATGGCCAAAATGGGCGTTTGAAAAGCAGATCCGCACTGGTAGTAGCTCAGGCGCTCGAGAGAGCTTCATCGCTCTCATGTCACCGGCCAAGTCTTGCTGTGAGATCGGGACCATTCTGTAGGACCTTTCCCGAAAAGATCGGTATCGTTCGTTCGATTTGTATGCCGCATGGTGGCTCATCATGTGTATCTATAAGAGTCGAGATATTTGTATCACGTGCACTCAGTACTTCGCGACGTAAACAGATTCATGCTTTCATCTACAGCCGGGCAAGAATGTTATGCGCGTCTGCACCCTCCACCTTCGTCCCAATGACTTCCAGGCACATTCCGAGAACGTCTCTGGTGTCCCGAGGATCGATCACACCATCATCGAGCAATGTAGAGCTAGTCCTATAGCAGTCGCTGTCTCGCAGCACTGTATCCTTCAGTGTCTGCACTCTCTTCTGCGATGCTTCCGAATTGACTTCCGCCCCCTTGGATTTTGCACTGTTTGCTTCGATGTTCTGCATGACGCCAGCAAGCTGGTCGGGGCCCATGACACTGCATCGAGCGCTTGGCCATGCGAACAAGAAGCGCGGCTTGTATCCTCGTCCACACATGGCGTAATTACCTGCACCATAAGAGGCACCGAGGATGATGGAGATGGCAGGCACTTTTGAGCAGCTGACAGCTGACACCATCTGAGCGCCCTTTTTGATGATGGCCGAATGCTCGGCTTTGGTACCAACCATGAAACCTGTGACATTGTGCAGGAAGATTATGGGTGCGTTCCTGGTCGTTGTCAATTTAGCTTTCCTAGTTTTAAGGAAGGCATATTGCTCACGATTGATTACAAAGGCGGATGAATTGAGCGCCCTTGGACGCTTCATCGCCGTTAATCACGGGGATCCGATTGGCGATGATGCCCACCTTATGTCCTGCCAGAAGTGTTAGTGAAGACTTCACAGTGTGCATGTGGCGGTTTGTACCATATATCTGCGCGAAAGCCGTCATCAGATTCGAGCCGAAGCCAGGTTTGAACGACGAGACCCTAGAGTCGTCAACAAGGCGCAGGACAACTTCACCCATATCGAATGGCTTGCGGATGTCTGGGTCTACCAGATACAAGAGATCCTCGGCAGAGTATCGAGGCGGTGCTGGTGAGCTGACCGCCACGGAGGGCGGTGACATCTTTTGAGGGAGTACGGACACCCATTCTCTGGCTTTGCGAATTGCATCGAATCTGGAAACGTCAGCTCACGAAATGAGATAACCCGAAGAATTGGGCTTACTCGTCTACCGCGATCTGATCGGCGAGACCAGTGACTTTGCCGTGAGTCTCAGCGCCTCCCAGCGATTCTGCATCGACTACTTCTCCAGTAGCCATTTTGACGAGCGGTGGGCCGCCTAGAAAGACTTGCGCATGACCTTTGACGAAGATACTGTAGTCGGATAAGGCTGGATGGTACGCGCCACCCGCGGTCGATGAGCCAAAAACAATCGCGCAAGATTGTTGCCCAAGTTGACTCCGTCTAGCGAGGTCGCGAAATATTTGAGCTCCCGCATGGAAGATCTCGAACTGCCGAGGAAGGAACACGCCGGCCTGCAATATCGTTGTGTTAGTGAGAATCTCTAGAAAGATTCAGTGAGAAGGCTATCAGATCATACTGATTGTACAAGCGCCACAATAGGCAGGTTGTTCTCTGTGGCGATCTCCGTCACGCGGTTCTGCTTGGGAACTTGTGAAATTGTAAGCGGCTTTTGTCTCAATCTTTCTGATGCGAAGTCTGGTAACATACTAGTCAATGTGCTCCACGCACCACCGTTCTGAGTAGGTATGTGAGAGAGCACTAAGCAAGGTCGGCCACTGCGCCAAACAGTCTATAGTAAGTCATTGGTCAACCATAGCGATAGAATAAATTCTTACCATATACTCCCAATACCGCTGATGAGGTTCCCACATGCTGGCACATCTTTTTGGCCAAGGCCTGCGAATGGACAAAGCTCCAGGAACGGCGAGTCTGAGTCGAGGATGAGGGCGATACGATCGCGAGCTATCGACCGGCCTATCAGCATGAAAGTGATTCGATGCCACGGAGAGAGCTTACCAAGCAACTGTCCCCTATCCTGGTGTCTCTGCAAATATTTGTCGTTTCCTTCGCTCGTGGCAGCCTTTGAGAGAGTCTCAAATTTCTGAATAAGCGGCTCCCATGACTTGCGATTCGTGGTTAACTGTGGTCCTCGAAGGTTTACAGCAGATTCGATGACGGGATACGTGTTAGCGTCCATGTTGTGTTCAATATCGAGTAGACTATGATCATGCTCGGTGCAAATCAGTAGTGTGGCTGCGAGGTCTTACCTTCTCATCAAGTGATTGATCCGGGTCACGTGACCCGGAGGCGGGCACGGCGGGCGACACGGAATCCACACCGATTCGTCCTTCTGTCAACCGGAATGGTTGCATGCTACCAAGTGCTATCTGTCGCCAATGTACCGCTGGATTGCCATCTTTGATCTTGCTGCATCGTTCAACGATATCCAGGATGGCACTGAACGTTTCTCTATCAAAGACCGCTTCATTGGTCTACGGACCAACAACAGAACCACTCTGGAACACCACACTAGGCGCACTGATCGAAAAACAAGCAGTAACATATGGGGAACGCACGGCTGTCGTCTTTCCCCAGCAGAACATACGAAGAACTTACCGCGATCTTCTCGCTCGAAGCAGACTGGTCTCAGAGGCGTTGATCGAGCAGGGTTTAAAACCAGGAGATTGCGTGGGAATCTTCGCAGGGAACCGCTGCGAATATGTGGAAGTCTTCCTGGGTGCAGGTGCCATTGGATGTCCAGTCGTGGTGTTAAACGCCAGCTACACCCCGACAGAGCTACGCGATGCGATCGCGTATAGCGGTAAGTTTGACTACTGTGATAGCATAGTAACAGACTGACAGTGTTTTGTCCAGAATGCAAGATGTTGTGCGCCGCGCGTTTCCTGGGCCCAAAGAGGGACGTAACACCACACCTGGACCGCATCCTAAAGGACGCACGCGGTACCCAGGTCATCCTTTTCGACGACGATGACTCGGTCCAACAAATGACCACATACAGTACTTTACTCACGCGGGGAAAGTCGAGCCAGCTGAGCGACTCGGAGCTCAGCTTCAAACAACGATCAATACAGCCGAGCGATACCTTAAATCTTCAGTTCACCTCTGGTAAGGAACAGCTTGCATTTCTCCGATATGAACGTTCCAGAAGCTGAAAGATTCAGGTACCACCGGTGCTCCAAAGGCGGCAATGCTTTCACATTTGTGAGTCTCATGTGATGTTGCAATGTGTTCCAGACATCGATCATGCAATGACTGACTAGTCCGCAGGAGCTTGATCAACAATGGCAGATTCACGGGAGACAGACTCGCCCTAAATCAGAACGATGTGGTCTGCTGTCCACCGCCACTTTTCCACTGTTTCGGTCTTGTCATGGGATTCCTAGGTGCCTACACGCATGGCAGCACGGTCGTTTTCCCTTCTCAAACATTCGAGGCGGACGCCGTCTTGAACGCAGTCGAGGCAGAGCGATGCACAGCGATTCTCGGGGTCCCGACCATGTTTGTTGCGGAGCTGGAAGCAATGAGCAAAAGGCGTCGGAAGCTGGACTCGTTGACAAAAGCCCTTGCCGCAGGGTCGCTTGTGCTGCCAGCCGTGATGAGAAGGATGGAGCAAGACATGGTACGTGAACGAAGGATTCAACCCAGTACCGCGGCCTAGATCTAGACTCCGTACTGGTCTCTCAGCGGCAGGACGAGCAGACCGGATTTTGAAGCTCGACCGCAAGCCATTTTTATGTCGGAGACACTATGCTGACTTGAAGCCTTTGCTATGCAGAATATCAAGGATGTCATCATCGCGTATGGAATGACGGAAACGAGTCCTGTGACATTTGCCACGAATCTGACAGATCCGATTGATCTCCGGTTGAATACAGTCGGGACTGTGTTCCCGCACACCGGAGCCAAGATCGTAGGTCTCGACGGTGAGATCGTACCCAGAGATGTCCCTGGGGAGATCTGCACGAGTGGCTTTGCGTTGCAGAAGGGGTATCTGAATAATGAGAGCAAGACGCGAGAAGCCATGCGCAAAGATGCAGATGGAGTACTTTGGATGTATACCGGAGACGAAGGTGTTATCGACAGCGAAGGTTATTGTCGTATAACCGGCCGTATCAAAGACATGATCATCAGAGGTATGGCCTTTCATGATGTTTAAGCAGAGATTGCGCTAACACAATATTCATAGGAGGAGAGAACATCATGCCAGGCGAGATCGAAGAACGACTGCTGTCTCATGCCAGCATTGTCGAGGCGTCTGTTATCGGGGCACCTCATCCAAAGTACGGCGAGTCAGTCGCTGCATTTGTTCGCCAGGCTGAACAGACGCGTCGTCCAAGTGACGCCGAGTTGGCGACATGGGTTCGAGAAACACTAGGACGACACAAGACCCCGGAGAATATATTCTGGGTCGGCGACGAGCATGTAGGCGCCGATTTTCCGAAGACGGCCAGTGGCAAGCATCAGAAACATCTGCTGCGAGATCTCGCCGCGAAACTGCTGAAGTGTAGTGTGATTCGGGCCAAGTTGTAGAAGGCATGAATGCAAATACTCAAAAAAGCTCCTGGGAGGTGGTACCAGCTCCAGCATTACGTTGCATGTCTCAGTTTGACAATTCATGTTGCCAACACGTGATCTGGAGTTCTCGGGTGGTGGGGACGGCGTTCGGTTGTGGGGACGGCCGCATGGGCCAGAATTAGGTTTCGGGGTGTAACCAAGGAACCTACGTCTTCCAACTCTCATCGATTATGAGGACGGCAAACGCGTCCGGCCGCATCGAGAGGCTAGAGCAGTCCGTGTGCTTACTCGACATGTAGCTTATTGTCAAGGTATGTCATCCGCGAAGCACATCTTCTGTTCTACAAAGGTCTCTTCAGCGTTGTCACGGCTCTTCTTGCGAATAATCCCGTCTTTCTATTGTCATGGCTGATGTACGGGTAATTGAGGTCGGCCTTCGAGATGGGCTCCAAAATGTCAAGTCCGTCATTTCAGCGTCCATCAAGACTGCATTGATCCGCAGGCTGCAAGAGGCCGGTCTGCAGAATATTGAAGTCACATCGACAGTCAGCCCAAAAGCGGTTCCCCAATTGGCTGATTGTGCCACTGTTCTCGCGGACAACAATGTGCAGAGCCTCATAGCGAATCCGCAGATGCGAATGCCAGTCCTGGTACCAAACCTCAAGGGTCTACAGAATGCAATGCACCACAAAGTCAAAGAGGTTGCAGTCTTCGTGAGCGCCTCCGAGGGTTTCAGCAACGCAAATATCCGGTGCAGTGTGCAGGAAGGCCTGAACCGAGCACGTCAAGTTGCTGAGAAGGCTCGCGCGGAAGGCGTTGCAGTGCGCGGTTACATCTCTTGCGTGTTTGCGTGTCCCTTCGACGGACCAACGCCACCTGCTGCAGTACTAGAGTGCACCCGCCAGCTGCTCGATATGGGATGTTACGAAATCAGTTTGGGTGACACGACTGGCGTTGGCGTTCCTTCAGATACCGACAAGCTAATTCGGTGCCTCATCGAGGCCAATATCCCAATGGAAAGGTTGGCCGGACATTTCCACGATACGTATGGCCAAGCCATCGCGAACATGTGGGCTGCGTATAACTTGGGCATACGCACTTTCGACAGCAGCGTTGGGGGGCTCGGCGGCTGTCCGTATGCACCAGGAGCAAAAGGCAACCTCGCAACGGAAGACTTGGTATACTCGCTCCATCAAGCTGGTATCAAGACTGGTGTTGACCTTGACAAGCTCGTCAAGGTTGGTGACTGGATAAACCGCGAGCTGTCGATACCGAATTCCAGTCGTGCCGGTGCAGCGCTCTTAAGCAAATCTCGGGCCTTGCAGCTGGCCTCTAAGCCATCGAGAGCGGCGACCCCGAAGATGCAATGGGTAGCACAGACTGCAGGGGAAGGTCTGGAAATCCACAGGTCTGGCACAAATTTGAGGCTCACGCTCGACCGTCCCAAGAATGGAAACGCGCTCACCAAGTCTATGATCGCACACATCACGAAAGTGTTTGGAGACGCCGCGCAAGATCCTTCGGTGACGCGCATTGCCATCACAGCAAATGGCAAATACTTCTGCACCGGCATGGACCTTGGCAAGAGTTCGCCAGTTGCAAAGAGTGCCACAGCAACGAACGAGCAATTTATCCGACTCACACGCCTCTTCGAAGCCATTGACCGCGCACCACAAGTCACCATCGCATGCGTACAGGGACCCGCGTTCGGTGGTGGTTGTGGATTAGCTCTCGCTTGCGATATAAGACTCATGGCAGCAAAAGCGACCCTCAGACTGAGCGAAGTGCGGCTCGGACTCGCACCGGCAACTATCTCCAAGTATGTGGTGCGGGAGCTCGGAATTCCCTTTGCTCGCGAAGCCATGTTATCCGCCCGCTTCGTGACATCGCAGGAGCTTTTGCGTCTTGGCAAGATCGCTTTGATCATCGATCCTGCAGCAGACACGTCTGCGGTCTTGGACGCCTATCTTTCTCGTCTGAAGTCATGCGCTCCCCGCGCGTCGACACTGAGCAAAAATCTGGTGAGACTGCTGGGTGATCATGATAAAGGTGGGAAGCAGGCCGCTGGTATCGAGGGAATATTCTCAGAAATGATGGCACCACACAGCGAATCCGCGTTTGGCCTTGCGCAGCATCAGAGTGGTGTCAAAGAGGTTGACTGGGATGGCCATGCTCTCTCACGGAAAGAGACGAGAGCTCGGTTGTAGGCCACAGCGTTCGTATTCAGATTGTCAGTTCCTTGTACAAAAGGCCTTGTTGAAGATACCAGAGCAGGCCCTACATGGCGTAGGGGAACAAGGACTCCTGCATTAGATCCGAGTATCAAACTCATCCGAATCGTGATCTAGCATTGGATCGTCTGGCTCGGTATTGTCCTGTCGCAAACCCGGACGCCTGTAGTTTTCGTCAGGATAGTCACCCTCGTCTGGCAGGATGGTCTCGTCGTCTGTTGGATATTCGCCCCCCTTAAGGATGAAGTTTTCCAGAGCTTCTCTGTATGGAGCAATCCTGGGAGATTCGCAACCAGCTTCTTCGAGCTCGATTTCGTTGTCGCCGTTCAGATAGAACGCACCGCGGAGTTTAAGACAGCGGAGCTGTGGGAGCTGGCAGCTGAGCCTGGTGAAAATCTCAACCCATGAGGCTCCAAAGTCAAGCAAGGAAATGTTTGATAGGGAGAGGCGGCGCAGTGTTGCTTTATGACGCAGGATCAGGTCTACTAAATATTCCTCGTCTACTTCACAATCGCTGATGCTGAGCTCGTAAAGGTGGGGATAGACGATTTCACCGAGGGCCCAATCGAGTCGAGAGTATAGTGGATCGTCGTTGCCGTCATTCCACGGCGGCATCGGTCTCCACTGCGGCATTCCCAATTTGAGCACGCGCAGCTCAGTGGCTGACGATAGAATCTCGTGCAAGTAGCCATCCGCGAAGTTTTGCTCACAATCGAACTGCATTTGCGTGATCCCCAGGTGTAGCTTGTCAACTTCATCATCTTGTGTTGGATTCGGAGTTGTCATTTGGGTGAACATCCTCAATCTGCGAAGTGGCTGTACGAGTCGTTTCAAAGCACGCCACTCTTCTTCTCCAACATCACCATGCCTATCAAATAGCTTCGGAGAGACAGACGCCAGCGTGAGGCTATCCAGTCTTGTGCCTGCGTTTTGGGCAGCTTTTGCCACCGAGAGGACTTGGTGCACACCTGAAGTCCAGCAATGCCGATCCTTTAGAGGCCTGGTCATGGCATCTCCAAATGCTGTGGTATTGGCTTTCAAACGACGTACAATGTACATCTGCGAACCAATCGTAACCTCACGAATCCTTGGACACTTGGCAAACAGTACTCGTAAGCAATTGAGATCGTAGCCTTCGTCCTCGACATTGATTATGTCTTGGCACAATGCGCAAAATTTCTCGTAGGCTGCTTTTCGTTCGCATCCAGGTACTGCCGCCTTTCGCTTGAAGAATCTGTACAAGTCCTGATCGCACTCTCGAGCATACGCACGGAAATCGCGCTCAGTGTGAAGTTCGGCATCTCTGTCGTAGGCCGTCTCTTCCGGATGCGGATCGGGTCTGCAGTGGTCCCATTGCTCGAAACTCTGGATTTGGCATCGATCGACTACGTAGAACAGCGAGCGCATCTGTTTTGATAGTTTAGGGTGCCCAGCGATTTCCGTAAGGGCCCTGAACTTGTCACGATGGAAGACCAAGGGAATTTCATCCTCGAAATAGTCTAGGCCCACAGACGCGAAGATGGAACACGAAGTGCGAAGTGCCAGAACATCTTCGATGGATAACTTGGAGAAGATCAGATGAAGTAGCTCTGGAGGCAGTGTCTGGAATATCGGTTTGGATGGTGGTGTCAAGTATGGCATTTTCGAGGAGGCTTGTTTTCGGCCCATTGTGGTGTAAAATAGTCACGGTGGTATCTTGTCTGCTCAAGCAAACATGTGAATAGTACGATGCAAGATCCTCAGTAGAAGCAGAGGTACATGTAGAGAGTCGGGAAGACGCGTCAGATCGCGTCGACGACATGATGATGCAAGTTTCGGGGCTGGGGTCCAGCAGGCACAAGTCTGAATGCACCTGCGCTCAAGTTTGCGTACCGATTCTCAATGGCAAGCACGGTCATTCAATCTCGCCAGTTGGTAGTACTAGCATGCTAGCTTCTGAGATTGGTGGCTGCTATAAATGGTAGATCGTCGGCTAGCATGTCCTCGTATGTGACTACAATGTGTGGTAATCGTACATAGCATGATAGCAATGTTGATATGGCTGCAGCTAATATAGTCTATTGTTATGCCCGAAAGTCTTACAGGATTGTGCAATAAATATACCGGCACACTAAGTCTCACACTGCTTCATGGAGTAGTGATCAGCGCTGGTATAGCCTCAAAGGGCGAATTTGGACGCGCGAATGCGGAGCTCACATGACTAAGAAAGCCACAGCAGCGGTACACAGAGGCTCACAGATGTCGATGCACAGTGGCCAAATCCTAGAGATAGTGGTCGAACTCGTCCAAATCGTAATCGAGCGCCGGGTCATCTGGTTCCTTGTCATCGTCAGGAAGCCCAGACTGCACCCAGCCCTCGTGCGGAATGTCATACCGACACACTCGTTCTGGCGAATCGGTGCGATCGAAGACACGATTGTCGATAGGATACTCCCCTCCTTTAACGACGAAATTCTCCAGAGCATCTCTAAAGGGGTCGATTGTAATGTTTCTGTCTGTGCTCTGGAATCGAAGCTCGCCTGTCGGTGTCAAGCTCGCATGAAAGGTGCCGCGGAGGTGGACTTGACGTAAATTTGGCAATTGGCCGCTGAGTCGGGTGAATACCTCACGGAAACTGCTGTGGTCATCGAGTAGCAACATATCTTTCAAATAGAGTCTTCGGAGTGTTGCTTTGTGGCGCATGCAAAGGTCGATGAGGTAATCGGCGTGTACTTCACACTGACTGAGACTAAGCTCGTAAAGATGGGGATATGTGATATTCCGTAATACAGGCTCGAGCTGGCCATACATGTCCTCGATGTGGTCGTGGTAGCTCCAACGTGGTAGCTGCAACTTGATTACGCGCAGGTTGCTAGCTACTGACAAAATATTGTGAGCATGGCTTTCGAGAATCTCATTGAAGTGGTGGTACACTTGCTCGTAGTCGGGTTCGAGTTCGTCGGGTTCCTCCTCGTCACCCTCTTCAGGTGCATCGGCTTGTAAAAAGAGCCTCAGCCTGCGTAAAGGTCGAACAAGGTTCTTGAGAGCACGCCATTGATCGGCTTTCACGGCAGATCCACTGTCAAAGATGCTTGGAGATAGTGACAACAATGTCAAGCTGTCAAGTTCTACACCAGACTGAGCGGCAGCCGTAGCCACGGAAAGAACTTGATGGACAATTTCGTTCCACCAGTAGCGATCACCAGTTGGTTCTGTCATGGCCTTCGCGAACACTCGGTTGGCATCCAGTTGGCGCATGCAGGATCTCTGAGATGCAACGGTGACTTCGCGCAGTTTCGGACAGCCTTCGAAAAGCGCACGTAAACAATCCCTGTCGTATCCTTGCCGCTCGATCTCATGTTGGTCACGACACAGTGCTTTGTAGACCTCGTAGCTTTCTCGACACTCGCTTTCTGTCGGACGAGCTTCTTGCCATATAGTCATCGGATCTTTTTCCGTGCGATATGGGAGTGCGCGTGAACCACATGCTTCCAGATACTCCTCGCGGCGCAGTTCCTCGTCGCTTGGTTCGGGATAGGGTCGCTCCATGTCCCATGTCTCGAAGTCTCGCAGCTTGTTGCGATCTGCCATGTAGAAAAGCGAACGCATGTGTTTGGCCAGCTTTGGGTGCGCTGCAATTTCTGTGATTGCTTGGAATCTGTCGCGATGGTATACAAGAGAAACCTCATCGTTAAAGTGATCTAGGCCTATAGATGCCAGCAAAGAGCAAGTTTCCCGCATTGCCACGAGCTGCACTCGAGATTCCAGATATGAGAATATCTTATGGAGCAGCTCAGGGGGCAATGTCAGTAGAATCGGCCTCGTTGGAGGTTTCATGTACGGAGGCTCCACGTGCGGATCACTCTTTCGGTCGACAGTCATGGCAGAAGGTTGTTGTAGATAGCACTCTCTTAGGTGGATGATGGTATACAATGTGAGTCTATGACGACTCCGTGCAACGCGTCAGATCGCGTCGAATGTTAGCAGCGCCAGAGGGTTAGAGTGTTTGAGACATAAGTCTGCATGTGAGAGCATCACTTTTATGCATGTGCATTCCAAGGTGTATGTTCCAACAGCTCTACACAACCTCGGGATATGGAGAATTGCAGCCCCCCGATAGCAAGTGGTGCTGCGGTGGAATCATATACACGACTGAAGAATAAAGGTCAGGAAGTGCATACCTGAAGAAGGGATATGCAGACCTGTGCGTAGACCAAGCCAACGGTCTCCGCCAAGTGAGCTGGTCGGGCGCGCGGACGGCGATTTGACAATTCCACCTTTCGCCTAAAAGGGCAGGCATTGGCGAACAGGGCGTCCTGTCGCGATTATCGCGTAATCGTTTTTGGTCGCCCCGTTGTCTGCTGGACCTCATTCGTGACTCTGGAACGTGAAAATAATCTTCCAGGAGACGTTTCAGCGAAGAGAACACCCCAGTTACCGCATCTCTCATTTCTTGAATTACTGGATAGATATTCACATCAGCTTGGGTTCTTGTCTCTCTGAGCGAAGCGCCCATCCACAACTTCTACCAAAAAACAACCATATCACAAAGATGTCTCAAGCATTAGAAGAAGCCAACGTCGGCGTCAATGAGACCTTCAAGGACCTCTTCTCGGGCGCTGTTGGCGGCATTGCCCAAGTCCTTATCGGCCAGCCCTTCGACATCGTCAAAGTCCGCCTGCAAACCACCACCGCCTACTCTGGCGCCGCCGACTGCGCCACCCAGATCCTCAAAAAAGAAGGCCCCGCCGCCTTCTACAAGGGAACCCTTACTCCCCTCATTGGAATCGGTGCCTGCGTCTCTGTTCAATTCGGCGCCTACAACTATGCCCGTCGCGCGTTCGAGGCCCAAAACTCTGCATCTGGCAAGCCTATGAGCTACGCGCAGTACTACGCCGCGGGTGCTTTCGCCGGTCTTTCCAACACATTCCTCTCCAGCCCCATCGAGCACATCCGTATCCGCCTGCAAACGCAGCCTCATGGCGCAGGCCGCCTGTACGCCGGGCCCATCGACTGCATCAGCAAACTGGCCGCTTCCCCCAGCGTGGCGAAGGGCCTCTACCGTGGAACATCCGTCACTCTGATCCGTGAAGCGCAAGCCTACGGCTCCTGGTTCCTGGCCTTCGAGTACCTGATGAACAGCGACGCGGCGCGCAACAACATCGCTCGCACCGAGATTCCTACCTGGAAAATCGCGGCTTATGGTGCGCTGGCTGGTGAGGCGCTGTGGCTGAGCTCGTACCCGTTCGATGTCGTCAAGTCGAAGATGCAGACGGACGGCTTCGGCGAGAAGCAGAGGTACAAGAGCATGCGGGATGCTTTTGCGCAGACGTTCAGGCAGGAGGGTCTTGCGGGTTTCTGGAGGGGTATCGGACCGACGCTTTTGAGGGCTGCGCCGGTGAGCGCGGGCACGTTCGCAACGGTTGAGTTGACGATGAAGGCTCTTAGCTAGATTTTGGTGGCAAATGCATGTGATCACAATTCTGCTGGCCAAAGGTGGCAAGAAGTAGCGTTGCTTTCACGCGTGAGGATTCTACGCATATAGAACATGAGACGGCAGCGATGTCATACAATTCGAACATCTTTCTCTTTTGTAGATCGTCTACTTGATGGCCTGCTATTTACTGCTTTGCCGTTTGTAGGGTCGAACTCGTCTTTCTTGCTTGCGCACGAACAAGCACTTTAACTTTCTCGTCGGCAGCACCCACGCAGGTGCTTCCGTGCCTTCGTAACCTCCGTGTCATTCTGTCCTCGCAGGCTGATACTGCAGTCCCACATAGCCAGAATTGGCATCGCGTTTGCATTCTGGTGCTGTATGCCTCTCACTATACATGATCCCTTGCACGATCACCGTGCCTCATCTGTCATCATTTTTGCCATCATTACTTTCGTGTCAATTTTCCCTTCGAGTCGACAGTCTCACTCATCATGCCCACGCACTGCGTGCCACAATGCTTCATCGTGCTTCCCATACATTTCCAAGACTTCACTTTTCAAGCCGCTGCCCTCACTTCCGCCACGACTCTCGTAACACCTTCCTTGTCGCCCTTGCTAGGCGGTAACTCCCATACGCGATTAAAGGTTTCGGCATCCGTTTTGCCGTGACATGGGCAACCTTTGGTCTTATTGTAATACGAAGCGAGAAGGTCATTGCTCTGGCCCTTGATGGCTTGCTCCAGGGAAGCCTGGTCAGGCTCTTCAGGCGACACGGGTTCATCAGAGTCCTCATCGTCGTCATCCCCATCGTCAGGCTCGAGTGGCGGTGGTCTCGCGCTACCTGAGGGGAAGCGTGCCAGACCGAGGCCATCGTCGTCTTCGTCGTCAGAGGCGCTGTCAGAGAGGTCATCTTCGTCTTCCTTATCAAGGCCAGGGATACTGTTGTTTGGTGGTGGAGGCGGTGATCTGCGTCCCAGTTGGCCGGTCGATGGCTTCTTTTTTAATTCGCCGGTGCCTTGGAATTGTACTGCTTTGGCTCGCTGTGATCTGCCGATATCGTGTTCGATCTCGACTATGCGAAGGCGTAGAGACTCGTAGTGCATGAGATGGCCGACGACAAAGCGCAGATCGCGGTCCTTTGAGTTTGCTGCCATTTGCAGGCGGCACTCGGCTGTGTGAGCAAGGCGGTAGACCTCTGGTAGGGACATGTTGAATTGAGTGAGGAAAATGGAGGTGGAAAAGATCACTTGGGCCTGGTTGAGCGTATGATACTGGGAACCTCCAAGATTGGTGGTGTCGCTTCGCACAAACCGCGTGTGTCAGTGTGATACGTCTGAGCGTCAGTATCGGCAGGAATGTTCGTGTTGTTGACGAAGTCAATGGGTCGCCACCACGAACAATGGGATTGAGTGTTATTAATCCATGTGAGGTTAAGCTTACGGGCCGTGAGGCAACGACGATGACTCTATGGGTGTTTGTAAGCAGGCCCAGATGGCCGCTTCGAGTCACCGCAGTCAGCTGATCTGACTGGTTTCTTGGAAGCAAGGAGGGCTTGAGGGCTTGGAGGAGCTGGGGAAGTTCCAGCCGTTTGTGTCTGTCGGCCGCTGCGCATATATTTACATACAGAGGTTCCGATTGCTACGCCCATATCGGCAGGCGCAGTCTTCAATCAAGGATACTCCGCCATTGCGATGATACTACAGCTTAGCTGGTCTTTCAGTTTCAATAAGCCAACACTATCAGGGTCAAGCCTTGCAATGACTGTGCTTGCCACCTTGATAGTCATTCGAATGGCTGAGTGTGTACGCAAACTTCATGCATACCACTGTAGAGTGGGGGTGGCTCCCAGCGTGGGTCCGTGGGATGGATAGAGGAGGGCAGATCAAGCTTGGCGGGCAGCTTGTGCATGGGTGTGTGATGAGTGTGTGATAACGACGACAGCTCTAGAAGACTTCTTCAAGGCGGTATATTGTTCAAGGCTCTTCTGAGTATCGCATAGCCAGCATTTTTATCTCATATACCATCACGTGCACTGGGAAGCATCGTGCTTGAAGTGCCAATGGCACAGCCCATCGCACCTTCCTCCTCCTCGAGGCCGACCTCGTCATCTGCTGCTCATGCCAACGAAAACACAAACACCTCACAAACCGCCACTACATCTTCTTCCACACGCGGCCGACCGTCCCCCTTGCTTAAGGCTTCGATCCCGTCTTCCTCCGCCATCTCCAGCTCGGCGGCCACTCCCCTCGGCACACCTCGCTACGATCATTCCCACTCGCCCGCTGTTTCACATCGCTCAAGCTTCGCCGACAACTTGCGCAACTACCCGCCTTCGCCGCGCGCAACAAGAAACCACTCTTTCTCAGGCAGCGCGCTAGCTGAGCTTCTGATGAATCCTCCTTCCAAGAGCAACGGCGAGGATGCGCGCTTCAAGGGCCGCGACTGGCGCAGCATCCAAGTCAGCGAGATCATCG
Source organism: Cladosporium oxysporum (assembly GCA_035771495.1). Taxonomy (NCBI): domain Eukaryota; kingdom Fungi; phylum Ascomycota; class Dothideomycetes; order Cladosporiales; family Cladosporiaceae; genus Cladosporium; species Cladosporium oxysporum. The sequence continues at coordinate 448,267 of JAWNKS010000020.1, read as the reverse complement.
AGCCCACTGAGGTGCGCTTCGTGCAGCTAGACACAAGCATTGAAGAGACGACAAAGCTGTTGGTCAAGTCAGGAGCGCCCAACCTGGTGCTGGTGCGTGAGTCTACAAAGACGAAGACGGCGGTAGCGACCTTTGATTACTCCGACCTCAATGCATACCTGTTGCTGGTCCTGGGCCTCGCCCTGCCTGACGAAAGCGCTCAACAGCTCTCCAACCGAGCTCGTAGTGGCGAGGCTATCCCACTGGCTGATCTGCTTGATCATCTTGGAGCTCGAGAGATGCCCGCCTTCCTCCCTCATACCGCGGATCTCACCCAGGCGATGGAAGTGCTAGGCGGCGGCTCTCACCGACTGATCATCTGTAAGGAAGGTACATCAGAAGTTGTAGGTATCGTCTCTCAGCTGCGACTTGTGAGGTTCTTCTGGGAAAACCACCAAAACTTTTCCGCGACCGAAGCACTCTACGCTCGCTCACTGCACGAGCTCAGAGCCGGCGCCAAAGAAGTCGTGTTTATTAATGGTGACCGGCCACTCAAGGAGGCTCTCCTACTCATGCATAACGAGGGCATCACTAGCTTACCCGTGCTTGACAACCAGAAGAATGTAGTCGGCAACATCAGCCACGTGGACGTGAAGGTAAGTCAAATGTACCTCTCCGTTGCAAGTGACATTGATTGACATGGTCTACACAGCTGCTCACGGACAGCTCCTCCATCCCATTGCTTAGCGATACGTGCATACACTTCATCTCCATCATCCTCTCTGAGCGAGGCGTGAACGATGGCCAAGACTCATACCCTGTCTTCCATGTCACGCCCGTCAGCACTCTTGCTCACACTGTCGCTAAGCTTTGTGCGACACGATCACACCGCATGTGGATCGTTGATCAGCCATCTCCTGCTGGATCAGTGCCGCCAAGTCCCGGCTTCCAGCCTGCAGCGCCTGCCTCCAACGCTCTTGGCTCCCACTCACAGAATGCTCGTCCATTGACTTTGGATGATCCGACTCACGCAACACCTGGCTCAGCAATCTCAGGCATTGGCCCGGCCGCCGCTGTCACTGCTGCTGCACTTCCCGGCCAGAATATGAGCGGACGTCTCTCTGGCGTCATTAGTTTGACCGATGTCCTAAACCTCTTTGCTCGCGCGAGTGGCCTCTCACCAAAGGATCCAGAAGAGGAACGTCAAAGGCGACGACGCTCCAGCTCGAGTTCTCTACGGCCCAGCATGGATAGCTTACGGAGCAGCATAGATTTGGGTCGCAGTCCGAGCGCTAGTGGAGGAAGAAGGTGAGCAGTAAGCGTGGATCGCAACGATGCAGATAAGCAATCGCATCACAAGGCTATTGACCAGCTTTCGAATTGCAAATGATTGGAATGGATCGGCTGTCTTTCTTGACCGCTAGCCTGCGAGAACTACAAACTTTGAGATCGATGCAAATGGCAGCGACGGCGTTTGAGATATGGGTGGCGCAGGCGCACTTCAAACGATACGGATTGTGATGGTGCAGCGTACATAGCGCTCCAGGCGCGACCAATGCATAAATTAACTGTACCTATGCATCGCTTGATACTAAAGGTGTGGTCAAATTTGTGCTCTCCGTTGTACCTTAGATTTTGACGTTGCGGCATGAACGAAATGTCATAATGGCACGACTGCGTACCTTAGGTATGTCAATGTACCAATACCTAGATGCACCATATCACGTTCGTTTAACGCGATCGTGGACAGATGGGATTAGACAGAAAATCCTGCACGACATATAGACACTCAAAAGTCATTTGCCGCGCCAACTCGTATACTTGAGCTCGAGGCCCTTCGCTCTGTACATTCAATGTTCATATTTCTCGTTAAGTCGTCCGCTCAAGGTCTTTCAGTACTTCATATCCCAAACTCTTATTCCAGCGCCTGCATCATAACAACATGATGCATCTCAATCGCCTTCGCCTCGCCCCTCAAAAGCCCAATATTCTCTTTGAACGTCTGCGTCTCCCTAAACGCCATGTGCGCCTCTTTGCTCGTCCATCCGATTGCAAGCACAGCCGCCTTGCCCTTCACGCCTTTGTACTCAACTTCTTCGTGCGTGATACCATACGCAGCACCCAAATATCCCGCTGCCGCAGCCTCTTTCTCCAACCACTCGCTCGCCTTAGCCGCGTTGCTCTTCCAGTCTTTGACAGGCTCGCCCTCGCAGTAGTAAGTCACGATCTCTGTCACAGGCGCCTTCAGCGCCTTCCCCAACTCCCCCTCCGGCTCAAAGTCGACGTGCACGATATCCACCGGCCCGGCCATGATGGTCGCGCAGCGCTGCAGATGCGGCGCGTAGGCGTCCGAGGCGATGAACGCTTCATGGTCGCTGCGCGAGTCCCAGTCGAAGAGCATTTGAAGGATGGAGGGGTTCTCGACTTGCGTGCCGAAGTGCGTAGAGCGGAAACCAGGTTGTTGGCGGAGAGTGCTGGTAATGGAGGCTAGGACGGCTGCGCCCGGGTTGGAGGGGTCGCCGATGGAGGTCCCGGGTGTGAGGGGGATGAGGGCGATCTCGGTGGTAGGCATTTTGGTTGTTGATGTGGTTGTGCGGTATGGAGGTTCTCTTTGGTGGTGTTTATGAGTATAGGGTTGAGGTCGGAGAGCAGGTTTCCTGTGGTTGGACGATATAATGGGAGAGAGGAATATACCTGTGAGTTACAACCTTACCTACCTTCACTTCCCACTTTACCGAGCTTCGTATGAAGCGATCTGCACCAGGTGAATCTTGCAATATTGTTTCTCAGCTCACTCTGTCGCTATCAAAAGTCTAGGTCTATTTTCTCCCGTAGCCTCATTGTCACAGATCAACCTTCTTGCAATTCTCAGCATTCTTCTCACTCTTGTTTATTTGGACAGAGCACGGCACGACCCCGCATTCGTCATCGACCCACCAACGACGTGCCGGACAACTGGAGGTAGAGGGGCTGGGCAATGGCCAGCAACTGTGTGGGAAATTGGACTCAAGTCCATATACTTTTTTTTGATGCAGAAGGATTCTCGTTGAGTGTCCCTATCCCTTTGAGTGATGGACATGAAATAAGCTGCTAGCAGTGATCCTACAACGAAGAAGAGATGTCACTTTGCGGTTAATGGGTACGGTAAGTACTACGATCTTCTCGTTCCAATCTCCTTTTGTCTTGTTATTGATCGATCTCATACTAAATCTTGGGTGCAAATTTCGATAAAGTATCGTCAACATGATCATTTGTACAATCGCAATTATGCTATACGGTAATGCTTCAGCATCTCCTTCAAGTCGAACAAGCCCGAATTCGGCAAGCTTCATGCCGATTTCGGAAGGTGGAATAAAATCCACCTGGCCTGCTTCCACGCCACGTTCGTGTGCACTTCCAGATCGATATCCACAACAAGAATACCAAAATTCACATGCTGTCCGTCTGCAAAAACCATCTATTGCGAATATATCACTAGCATGGTGGTTAATGAGGGGCTGCAGCATGTATTGCCCAGGGACTTGATGGCCATGCAGCTGGGTCAGATCGACCTGCTGATGGCCATGTATGCACCAGACGATGCTGTATCCATTGAAGCTTCCTCGCTTGATCTGATCGAGACTCTGAGAGAGTGGTGTGATGGAACCGCGGACGCCGTCCCGACCATCGCGGACTCGAGCGTTGATATTCTACTTACTCTGGACCTCGCCGATACAGACAGTCTTGCAGGAGACGAACCGAGACCTCTGCAGCTCAGTCTCACCGTACCTCTGAAACATGAGGGACAATTGGAGATGGATCCTCCCTCAATCAAGGCCAGATTGCAGCAACCTTCGTGGATGAGCAAGACCCAGGTGGCGCAACTGAACATGGACCTTCCCGACGAAGATATTCTGACGATTATCGAACATGTCAAGGAAGCCGCACTCGAGTATTCCGCTCAGTCAAATCAATCTCCAGCGGAAGCGAATGGTCTTTTCGACAAGAACGCACCACTCGTCCGCGCATGGTTCTACTTCCCATCCATCAGCACCAGGGCCAAGCGTGACGATCTAATCAACTTTGCTCCAACGTATGGCCTAACGGGGTTCCTGATGGCCGGCAAGCCGGGTATCTTATGCCTTGAAGGCGGATCAATAGCCATCGACGACTTCATGAAGTTCATCAAAACGGACAGCTGGGGCGACATCCCATCTCAGCACAAAAAGGTGAGCGAGAGGTACCGACAGACAGATGCAGATCTGGTAAGAGTTTTCGGCGGCATGGAAGAGATCACAGAGACAGTCGGTGAGCGGCGAGGAGAGAGAGCCAACCGTAGCGACATGAAAGCTTTGGAATCGTGGCTCGTTGAGAGAGGCTTGGGAGTAGCTTTTGGAAATGTGTTCATGTGAGAACATGCAACGATAACTTGGAGATTATTCGGCTTCCCCGGACGAACGGTTGGACACCGCGTCGACGACAACAGCAAGAATGACCCTGGTTTTTGCGCTATACCTTGTGACAGCAACAACTGCCACTAGCTTCAGGAGCACCCAAACGCCTTTTCTTTCTTCTCCGAAAATGAGCATGATTGAGATGCGTTGTTCCGCTCGCTACCGGCCAAGGTCAGCGATCTCGCTACCCCGGAAAGCGGTAACAGAAAACGTGCGTTGAGAAGCATGTCGATATTTGCCATGTCATGCGGATCCCAAAATTGTCAACGAGGCTCAACTCTGTTCTTACCTTTCTCCATGGCTTCGTGGAGGCTGACGTCTCAAGGACAGTTCCGTCGCATCGGACTCAAGGAAAGACCGAGCGGACACCCACGGAACGAAATATGAAAACAAAAAAGCCACCCGGAACCACAGGAGCTGCTAAGCAACGACAAGTCCACGTGGCGCAAAATTGGCACGCGGTTCTCAGCCTCAAGCCTCGGTCTTTTTGGGTTCTCTTTGACAACTTGGCTTCGATTTTACCTATAGCCGAGGGTACTTGTGGATGCTTGGAAGCTTTTGGCTAGCGCCACCGAGAAACCTACAGGGGTTGAGACTCTAAGCTTGTACGAACTAGGCAGGCGCTACGTATGTGACTCTTTCATTGTTACATGATTCCGTATGCCCTCCTGCATCTGGGCCAATTTCAAGACGCCATCATGGGCTCAGTCTGGAGAAATGGATGGGGTCCCCAAAGCGGGGAAAACTCTAATCGGTGATGGATTAGTCGGGAGAGGTGTGTGAGAGAGGAAGGGGCAAGTATACATGTATAGGCCACATGGCTGCAAGACTGTCTTTCGTCAGACTTGATCAATAATCGTGATCATTAATCCAAAAATTTACCGAAAACTCCTGCAAAATGGCTACCGAAAAGTATGAAACATCACCTGCTCTTGAGAGTGGGGCATTGCACATCGATGGCGGACCACTCAATCGCGAGACCACAACCATCACTCTCTCAAACGACCAGTATGAGCGTCTGTTCTTCCAACCTTCGAAGCCGCAACGTGGTGATGCCGCCAAACGCTTTGGTGTGTGATCTCCCCTATTACTGAAACATCGACCCGATCACTGATAAACAGTCCAGCCAACCCGAGTTTGCTCGGCCTCCTCGGATTCCTCATCCCATACACCTCTACGATCTTGACGCTATGTCAATTCCAGGGAGCAGTCCCGCCGTATACGCTGGTCGGCATCACTGCCGACTACTATTTCCTAGGAGCGATCGCAATGGTGCTTGCGGGGATCGGAGAGTTCATCTTGGGAAACAGTGCGTGCACAGCTACCACGTGATGCCTTCAGTCATTGACGATATCAACAGCATTCCCGTTCGTCGTATTCATCATCTACGGCACCCACTGGGGCTCCCTAGCATACAACCAGGACCCCACCAATCAGATCACATCAGCGTTCAGCGCTGAAGGCGGAGCAACTGGTGCCGTATACAACTCATCGCAAACCTTCCACAACATCACGATGTTCGTTATTCGCTTGCCCAACACCGCTAGACGTAGGCTAACATCTTTCGAATAGGGCCATGGTCAGCTTCGTGATCTTGATCGGCACCTTGCGAGTCAACCTGCTCTTCGTCCTCCTCTTCTTCGGTCTCACGATGCTGTTTTCGTTTATTGCTGCCGCCGATGCGGCGATTCCCTCTGCGACTTCCGAAGCCGATCTCGCTCACATCCTGAAGCTCCTGAAAATCGGAGGTGGCTTCGGATTCATAGGACTCGTCTGCGGCTGGTAAGCCATTCTCTTCTCTCATGTCGTCTTCGGTGCGAACAAATGCTTACGTGTCTTCCACAGGTACCTTGCCATCCTCGAAGTCTGCGAAACCGTACAGATTCCATGCCCTCTCCCTGTGTTCGATTTGAGCACCAAGATCTTCCCGGCTAAAAAGAAGAGCGGTTAGAGGGTACGCATAGGAAGATTGTTGTAGATGGCGTACAACAAGGAATGCGACGCCTGTTGCCACCAGCAAAGACTCTAGAGCATGAGCGTTATCCGTCATGGCAGGCATTGGACATATGCACAGGGACCTCTCAATGGATAAAGATAATAGACAGTACATTGACGTTGGAATCGGTCTTCACGACCTAGTATATGGTTTTTTGGCATCATAGCCACATTGACGGTAGTCATTGTATTAGAAGAGAACAGCATTGTAATGCTAGCCACTATAACATTTTCCTCGCTTGCTGTTGTATCGGTGAGCAGCGCACCATACTTCATATATGTACACAACCCCAAAGTTAGGGGCTTTGACGCTACACGACCACAAAATCGTAGAAATGGCTGTAAGCAACGCGGGTACGAGGATACCATTCACAAGTCTTAGCGAGCATCCTTCATGATGCGACACGGTCAGCCACACAATAATACACATTGCCCGCGCCCCGGCCCAATGTTTTCAAGGAATTCATGCGTTGCATCGATGCCAGTAGCGACAAGCTTTCCTCAAGACATGGCGAATATTGTTAAAACTTTCGAGCGCTTGAAATTGGTAGACACGCGGCTCTGTCTGACGCGCCACATAATTAATCGTGAGCGCCTTTTATGCAAGGGCAGAGATGAGATCCTCCTAGCCTTTCAGCCCCCGTCGTCATGCCGGCTCCCGAGCGGGCAGAAAGCCAGTGTCAAGCAAAGTTCACAACGCCGTTACATCCAGACAAACGGCTCGTTTCTACCCAAACTTCATGTTTCAGCTCTTTCTAGTATTAGGCAGAATCGCAGCCATGCCAACGACAATTTTGAGATCCACAGCCTCACAAGCGACCGCGGCCAGATGATTGCCACGCGCACCAGGATCAGAGCCGCTATGTGCGGGTGTACGCAAGCGTCGGGTTACAGCCAGTCAACTGATCACCTCGTCCATCAAGATCGCATTTAGCCTGAAGTGGCGTGCCGTGAGCCTTTTGACTTCGAGAATCCTATCAATCGCGTGGCTATGCGGCTTGGTGGATACAGCGTCAACCTCCACCCCTCATGCTAAGGCCCAAAGCGTCTGGGCATCCCGTCTTGTGCCCCGTGGTGTGCCCCATGCTCCCCATGCTGACCCGGGTCGGGGTTAATATACAAGACGAGCCAGATTGTACATAAGCTTGAGAGCTGGACAACGGCCAGTTTTGGGGCTCGCACCTTGAACACCATATTATACTATATATCCCTTTCCAACAATGGCACCTGTTGGCGGAGAAGGCCTCTCGGCCGCACGAGCCAAATATGCCGGCCCTGGAGGCTTGAAGGGCATCATTTCGAACGGAAAGACCACATCTATTGCGTGTTTCGCTGCTCTTGGAGGCTTCGTCTATGGATACAACCAGGGCATGTTCGGTCAGATCTTGACGATGACTGCTTTTACTCGCCACGTCAGTCCATTAAAGATTCCAGTTTCCGCTCAGTACTCAAGCTGACGATCAACGTAGTTGGAGCCCTGGTACACTGAGTCTAGCGGCAATGGTGTCACCCGTGGGCTGCTCACTGCAATTCTGGAGCTCGGTGCCTGGATTGGTACCCTCATCAATGGATATGTTGCCGATGCAGCTGGACGTCGATGGTCGGTGGTTATTGCCTGCGTCGTATTCACCGTCGGTGTGATTGTCCAAGCTCTTGTCAAAAACTTTGCCTACATCCTTGCAGGACGATTCGTCACAGGTATTGGTGTTGGCGCATTCTCGATGCTTGTACCACTATACAATGCCGAATTGGTAATTGCCTGCGACTTCAATCAAATTGTTTCAATAATAACACTGACAATCCCAGGCTCCCCCAGAGGTTCGTGGCGCTCTTGTGGCTCTTCAACAACTCGCTATCACGTTTGGCATCATGGTTTCGTACTTCATCGGCTATGGAACAAACTACATCGGTGGTGGAGCCGAAAGTATTAAAGGAGGAGCCATGCACGACGCTTCATGGTTGATTCCCATCTGCATTCAGTTGGTCCCATCGACTATTCTCGCCGTCGGCATGATCGCTTTCATGCCCCAGAGTCCGCGTCACCTGATGAACAAGGGTCGCGAAGAAGAATGCCTCAACACTTTAGCCCGCCTTCGCAGCTGTAGCAAAGATGACATGAGAGTCCGCATCGAATTCCTCGAGATCAAAGCCCTGCGCGAGTTCGAAGTGCAGCGTTCAATTGAGCTGTTCCCGCAGTACCAGGACGGCAGCTTCAAGAGCAACTTCATGATCGGCTTGAACGACTACAAATCGCTCTTCACCAACCAATCGCTACGCAAGCGAACGGTGATCGCGGTTCTAACAATGGTTTTCCAGCAATGGAACGGTGTTAACGCTATCCTCTACTATGCTCCCTTCATCTTTGACGGTGTTGGAATTACTGGTGGAACTCTCTCCCTGCTCGCAACTGGCGTTGTGGGTATAGTCATGTTCTTGGCCACGATTCCAGCCGTTCTTTACGTCGATCGCTTTGGTCGTAAGACTATTCTCATCGTTGGTGGTATCGGAATGGCTATTTCACACTTCATCGTTGCTGGGTAAGAATCTTCCAAGCATCGCATTCCTTTCGAGATCATACTGACATTATAAACAGTATCACCGGCACTTACGGTGATGGAAGAAACGGTGGTTTCGAGAACCACCAAGGCGCCGCGTGGACTGCTGTTGTGTTCATCTGGCTATATGCCATTCATTTCGGCTATTCGTGAGTCTGACATCTTCCGATATTTATGATACTTCTATTGACTTCAATCACAGTTGGGGCCCAGTCGCCTGGATTATCATTTCCGAGGTCTTCCCCCTTGGTCTACGTGCCAAGGGTGTATCGATTGGTGGTTCATCAAACTGGCTCAACAATGTAAGAGGCTTAATACATGACCGCCTTGCCAAACAGAGCTAATGTTAATACAGTTCGCGGTTGCACTCTCGACTTCGCCCTTCATTGACGTGTCACAGTACGGCGCATTTGTAAGCTACCGAATCCAATATAGAAGGCGTGAGATATGTGCTAACATGGAGGCCAGATCTTTTTCGGTGCAGTCACGACTATTGGAGTTCTCTGGGTCTTCTTCCTTGTGAGTATTCCTTACGCTGATCTGAAAGATTTGCCATTAACATGAAACAGGTACCCGAGACAAAGGGGCGCTCGCTCGAAGAGATGGATGAGCTGTTTGGCTCTGGCGATGCACGCTTCGCTGCCGAAGATCTGGCCCGTAAGGAAAGGATCGAGAGAGACATCGGCCTCACTGCTCTCCTTAACGGTGACGTGAGCGACTACCACAGTGATGAGAAGATCGGTTCTGGTTCGGAGAACCACGAGCACGAGTTTGTTGAGAAGCGCTGATCAACATATGGGTGACTCCAGAGGTCAGTCGCCTACAATATCTTGCCATCGTTGGACAGGGTCGCAGTGATTCTAGTGGCCTATAAATTGTCATGTCTGTTGCAATTCAGGTATTCAATGCCGTCGTTACCAGTATTAATCTAATTTTGCAAGCATGAGTTCCCCTTCTGGAGCCGTCACATCGATTTTGTCAACATTTCACATTTCCGGCAGCGTGGATCATAGAAGTGCATGTATCAAGATCGCACCGCCAAAATACCGACGCTAATGAACCGCTACATTCAAAAGGATTCCAACGACCGCTATAGCAGCCGCTATGTTTGTATCAAAGCGCCCACAAAGACTAAGAAACTCCGGAGGCGTTGACTCAGCACTTCGCCGTATACACATCTACAAACCCGAGCCGTCGACTGCCCTCAGCATATCCCATCTCATCGGTATGGCTGGCAGAGTTGAGGATTTTAACCATGATGGAAAGCCCTCAACTCATGCAGCTGAGTCTCCAGCACGCCAAACCTCGTTGTCACTTGGACCATCAGTGCTAAGGATTGCCGTCGTTCTAGCTATTAGCTTCAACATGTCTGGCTTCGGGGCTGTATACGATACAGTAAAGACGCTAATGAATTATGTTCATGATATCGAAAGCCCTTCGGCACCGAAGACCCCATTAGATGTCGCCACCTACACCTGCACTGGCATTCTTCTGGCTATCAGGAACTATCTCTTGATACAGCGGATGACATCAACTGCACACGGTGGCAAATTTCCGATCCAGAAATCAAAATCCATTGCGATATTCTTCCATCGCACTTTGCGCTCTTTGGGCGGAGCAAAATGGTGTCCAAAAAGCGATGAAAAGCGCGATGAGCTACACTCGTGGCGAAGGCGTCACCCTCCCAGGAGCCCCGAATTCTTCGCGGTCTGCGGAGAATTCGCCACTGCTTTACAGATGGGATTGGTCTGGTATAAGCTGGCCAGCAAGGCTTTCAAGCCTTCGAAGCAGCAAGTCGCCTCGTGGCAGACACACAAAGACTCCAAGCAGTCGGAGGCCCAGTCGATTTGACGAGGTAGCTAGCTTGAGGACCTCCAGTCGGAGCAACAGATGGCCTAGTTTTCGAGATGGCTAATAATCACTCTTGCGTCTTCGTGCTTATGGTTAACGCAGATAGCTCAACCAAGTCCGCAACGGCCGTCTCCGGTACAACGCCTTGTCTACACGATGATCCCGTGTTGATCTGTTATGTGGTTGCAATAACGGCCGCCTGGTTGGAGTGACAGCTGGATAGTCTTCACGGCGCGACTGCATCAGATAGGCTTAGACTTGTGGAATAGAACTGTATTGAGTGTTGGCAATGATGGCCACAAACTTTTTCCAATTTTCTCACTCAGTGCTGTTTCACTCGGTCGGAGGATACGATCAAAGGAATCAGGTACCCCATCGTATTACAATAGCAGCATAGTATTGCTTTATTCAAGTAGGAGGTTGTCTAGACATTCCTCTTGGTGCTTGTTATGTGCGGAAATTCCGTCGCATTGCGGCGTTGCTCGGGCGGGCGTTGCTGAACCATTAATTTCAATTCTTACCATCAATATTTTATTACCAGCCGCTTCTCTTGATTGCAGATCATCGAGCACGAGATTATGTTTGCGTCATGGGCGACAAAAGCAATGGTGACGTGGAATCCTGGGCAGTTGCACGCGCCTCGCGCGCCCGAACGTCTGGTTTGGCTTTCAACCTGAAACCGCGTGTATCTACGTAGACTACATAACACTCAATATCGCATGGGTTCCACCTTCACCTTGCAATAATCACATGCTTGGACCGTCCCAACTATGCTTGCCGCACGCGCCCTTTTCCTGGCTCTGAAATGTGCTCAACACATTCGCGCACAAGTCCTTCCAGCCGGCGTATCGCCAGGAGGCAACAGCAGCGAGCTCAGTATTAAATTGTCCAATGGCGATACACGAGAATACCTGCTTCATGTCCCTCGGAATTATAACGAGTCTGTTCCACCAGGTTTGATTCTAGCGTACGCTGGCCGAGGAAGCGATAGTGCAGAAGCAGAATCGTTCACACGGTTTTCCGACCCTAGCTACAATCCAGACATGCTTGTAATTTATCCTCAGGGCACAATAGATCCGACTGGCGAAGATGTGTGGCAAGGCGACCCAAACGCCAAAGCAGACGATGTCGCTTTCACATTAGAGCTTCTCGACAATATCACAGCGACTTACGCTGTCGATGAGAACAGAATCTACGCTTCGGGAATGAGCAACGGCGGCGGCTTTGTAGCCAACCACTTGGCGTGTGATGCGGACGCCTCAAAGCGAATCGCAGCATTTGGCGCTGTCTCGGCCGCCTACTATCAGTTCAGAGACGCCAGTCGGAGATCTTGCAAGCCCGACTCTGTAAAGATCGACTGCAACAATGGAGGCAACAAAGTACCACTAGTCGATATCCATGGAGGGAGGGACCAGACGATCGACTACTCTGGAGGCTATCGAAGAGGAGCTTGTCTCCCCTCCATACCGCATTTTGTAACTTCCTGGGCGGTGCGCAACGGCATGGAAAGTTCAAACCACAGTTCAGAAGTGTACAATGGCAATGCCATGCGCTACACCTTCGGCGAGGGCGAAGCGGCTGGAATGGTTCAGTCCTACTATGTCCCGACTATGGGTCATGTCTGGCCCTGGGGCTCCAATGGAGAAGTTCTGAAAGTAACGGATGTTCTTATGGATTTCTTCTCGACATGGTCGATTGAGAAGCGCGACAAAGCTGCAATCACGCTTCCAGAAACCAGCGCAGGATCCCACCCGATCTCAGCTGGTCTATCTCTGGCACTGGCCTGGATCGCGGCGTTAGTTCTCCTTGAATCTGTTTGAGGAGCGTTCGCTTTTCTGACTCTCCACGGCAAAGGCTCGCAGTTGCGCTGCTTGTTCAGCCGGCCTATTGCCTCACGGCGGCGCTCATCTAGCTTCTATTCCAGGAAGTCGTCCCTTCTGGTGAAGTGTCAAGTCTGTGTCTAGCCTTGAAGGTGTCGATACAACATAGGATGCCCGTTTAGGCACTTCCCCAATGCCTGGAGTGGGCTGTCCGTACGATATACCACACGATCAGCAAGACCATGCTACAACTCCGAGGAACACATGACCATGGCGTCGGCAATTGCAATCAACACCAGGACCGTCAATAATCCACAGGACAACCGCGGACTACAGGTACCGTCGAATTTGAGGCCACCCACAGGGGGTCTCATTAATTTCAAGTCACGGCGCTAAAATCAGTGCCTTTTGGTGACAACAACGCTTTTGCCCCCTCTACCTTCATAACAAGTGGAGGCATCGATATGTATCATAGCTATCTTTCTACGAGTACTACCAATCTTGTAGCTGAAGGAATAAGCTCCTATGCTAAAACTCAGACCTGACCCTAATTGTCTGGCAGAGGTTCTGGTAACCTAAGGTTTATGAGTCTCCCTGTGCGCCGGCTATTCCAATGTAGATCCGCTTCCAGTCTTTGCCGGTCACACAACGCATAGCCCGAGCGCGGAAAACTTATTACCCGCTTGCGCAGTTCTACACGAGACATTTGTGGAGATCAATCTCCCAAAAACACGATTCATGACTATCTGAAGAATACTCTCCCCTTTAATTCTCCACAGTACTCCGCGCTCCCCATTATTCCCCGCATGGAGAGCAGGGTTCACAGTCTTTAGGACGATTAAAGATTTATATAATATGTTGTGCCACCGTCGAGCTCGAATGCTCGATGGTATTTCTTGTAGATACTCCAGCTGCGAAGTACTTAATTTCCATCGTCAATAGCGAGTAGCGGAACATCGATATTTACCATGGTACTGTTCTCATTACTGCTCAGCAGTGCAGTTGCTGCTTCTGCTTCCGCCATACGCAGAGATCTGGCCAATGGCAACTCCACGAACACTGTCGTCGACTTGGGCTCGGCAGGATCATACCAAGGTGTTCTCCAGAATGACGGAACGTACGCAATAGCTCACCTCATATTGCAAATCCCCAAATCAACAATGCTGACATCGACAACAGCGTGGTCTCATGGAAGGGCATCCCATACGCAGAGCCACCGGTAGGCAAGTTACGATTCATGCCGCCTGCAGCTCTCAAATCACAGTCTTCATCGGTGGTCGACACAACGACCGATGCTCTGCGCTGCGTCCAATTCGCTGGAGCACCGTACGGCGTGATCAATAGCAACATCGTGGGAGTGCGAGCTGGTCCAGGTCAAGAGGACTGCCTGAAGCTGTGGGTTTGGAAGCCAGCGAACGCTTCCGCGAGTGCTTCCCTTCCAGTCATGTTCTACGTTCACGTAAGCTTTCTCTGATACTTGCGAAATATCGCTCTCCGCTGACGATTTCGTAGGGAGGTGGCTTGCAGTACAGCGCTGCACCAAACAACGACTTTAGCGACTGGGTTGGCCAGAGTCAAGACTTCATCGCCGTCAATGTCGGCTACCGTCTCGGGGCCCTTGGTTTCATGGCGCACGAGTCTCTCCCATCGGCCAATGCAGGCCTTCTCGATCAGCGTTTCGCATTGGAATGGGTGAAGGCCAACATTGGAGCCTTCGGTGGTAACCCTGACGACGTGACGATTATGGGCCAGTCCGGAGGTGGCTGGGCCATTGTTTCGCAAATGGCTCTTTACGATGGTAACACCGGAGGGCTCTTCCACAAAGCTGTCCCCCGGTCCATCCAGCGCTCTCCAATGTTCCGTACACACGAGCTCGCAGACCGCAACACCGAATTCGCCAAATTGTTGAATTGCACTGCGGGACAAGATCAGCTTGAGTGCTTCCAGGGCGCATCGGTGCCGGCGCTAGTGAACGCATACGCGAACATTACCAAGTTCAAGGCGTCTAGCGGGTAAGTCGAATCGTCACCTGTGAGCATATTGTGACAGCCACTGACAGACTACCCATGTAGGATCTTCCAAAACCTGACCTTCGGAGGCAGTGCGGCATTCGTGCCCACCATCGACGATGTCACTCTCTCAGACTCCATCACGAACCTCTTCAAAGCCGGCAAAGTAGCCAACGTGCCCGTGATCGCAGGCGCCACCAACGACGAAGGAGGCAACTCGGGTCCTCGCAACGTCACCGAGCTGAGTCCCGCCACAAACTCACTCTGGAACTTGACCGATGCCCAAGTAGAGCAGGCGGCGAGCTACTACCCTGTGAACTCAACCTTCGGCTTCGCCAGCCCAGACAATTTCTTCTTGTCGACTTTCAAGGCGTTCATCCAGGCTCTTCATTCCTTTGGCGAGGCCGGAATCACTGGTTCTGAGCGTCTTGTTGGCAGATATATGAGCGAGGCATTCGGCTCCGACAACGTGTGGACTTTCCGCTTCAACGCTCCGAGTAAGTCAGCTCTTCCCAGCTGTAGCCGAAAGCAACTGCAAAAAAGCGTATAGCTGACATCCTTTCTTTCCACAGCTGTTGGAACCAACTACAGTGCCAACGGATACCCCCTGGCGTACGTCGCCCACTCCGCCGACAACTCCTACCTCCAGAACGCCACATCTGTCATGACGCCTTTCGAGAAAGCCGTCGCGCTCGAATGGCGCGCTTATTTCGGCTCGTTCATCCGCACGGGCGATCCGAACAAGCAGAAGCTGGCGTCTTCGCCCAGCTGGCATTCGTATGGTTTCCTCGGTGACTTCGTGGGCTCGCCCTTGCGATTGGTGCCCCAATTTGCGTTTGAGAGTAATGCAAACAAGAGCGCGACCACTGGTACGCAGATTGAGGTCGCGCAGAGGGCGCAGCTGGAGAGGGAGGATTGGTGGACTTCGGAGGGTGTTTTGGAGGGGATGAGGTTGTGATCGAGAAGAGTTTTGGTAAATAGATATATGAGACCAGACTCTTTGATGCGAATGTGCAAGGATGTAAGAGGCATACATGTTGTCTAGTCAACTTGATCGTGAGCTTGCACTGATATCCCATGACATCAATTCGCGTGCCACATACATGCTGCCTGGCGACGTCAAAGGCAGAGTCGGTCGCAGCTATCAAACCTGCACGCATACAGCATACAGTTGGTGGCAAGTAATGCGCGTTACTCGGTTGCAATTTACTCTTTCTTCTGGATGGCGAGACCCAAAAGTGTTTCCCTGATGACCAAAATGGCAGTCGCAAACCCACGGCGCATGTGAGGGGTCGTGAACTTGGCTGGGCCAGACTATTGACCTCGGGCATGATATCATTAGCTACTTGCACATATTTTAGGAGGATTCATTATTGATAAGTATACCTTGTCATTACAATTGTTTTCTTGCAGCTAATATCGACTGACCAACGTAGAAGTTGTCAAATCAATCCACTCTATAAGAACAATCGCCCAATTATGGCCGAATCAGACATCGTGCCTTTCAAAGTTGGCATTCCGCGATCCGAAGTCGACAGACTCAAAAGGAAGCTGCAGGATACTCGATTGCCTCCGAAGGAGATCGTGCCGGGTGCCGGAAACAAATATGGTATGATGAGTGACACATGTACGTTCACAGCACTGGTCACCAATTGACACTTAAACGTAGGACCAACATACGAATGGGCACGCGATCTCTACAATGCATGGCTAGACTACGACTGGTACGAGGTCCAAGACCAGATTAACGAGTACCCGCACTTCACCACACGCATCGAAGACGTCAAACTCCATTTCGTCCACGCTCGCTCTGGGCGCAAGGATGCTATCCCTCTCATCATGTGCCACGGTTGGCCTGGCTCCTTCTGGGAGTTCAGCTCTGTCTGGGGCCCACTCTCTCATCCTACTGATCCCAAAGACCCGGCGTTCCACGTCGTCGTACCTAGTTTGCCAGGCTTCTGCTTTTCCGATTGGCCGCCCCGTGCAGGCTGGACGTTGCAGGACACCGCACGCCTGTTCGATAAGCTTATGAAGAAGCTCGGGTACTCCAGGTACATGATGCAAGGTGGCGACTGGAGCCATTGGATTGGTCGTGAGATGGGATCTAAGTATACTGACTCGTGCAAGCTCGTACACTTCAACTTTGCACCAAGCCCACTGCCGGAAGGCGTTGAGTATACGGCGAGGGAGAAGGAGGTGCAAGGTCGGGTTGATGACTGGCTGGAGAACCACATGGGGTATGCCGTCTGCATGCGCACGAGGGTGAGTTTGTCTGCGTTGCTATTGCAGAATTGTCTCACTGATCGTGGTGTCTTGTTAGCCTCATACAATTGGCTTTGGATTTAATGACAACCCGATGGGCATCCTGACCTGGGTCGGAGAGAAATACAACGAGGCGGCCGGACCCGAAAACCAGAAAAAGCCGTACTGGACTCGAGTGATCCTGACTACTGCGACGCTGTACTATTTTACAGATTGCATTATGCCATCAATGCTGTGCTATTACGAGAATGTTCGACACGAGGATTTCGCGAGCTTCGCAATGGATAACAAAATTACAATTCCGTTCGGGTATACCTCGTTCTACTGGGATACTGAGCCCTCATCGAAGCGGGCGGTGGAGCGGACGGGCAATCTCGTGTACTACAAAGGTCAGTAATTAATTTGTTTGTCTAGAATCAGGATACAGCACAAGCGGAGGCGCACATGCTGACTCGGCCAAGAACGTAACGACGGCGGGCACTACGCCGCGATAGAGGACCCGAATGGTATCACGCAGGACGTGAGAGAGTTGGCGGCGCAAGAGTGGCAGGGAGAGGCTTAGCAGGTGGTTAAGGTGCCGCCCTATCGCTCAAGCACGTGAGGCACGGTTGTCGATGGGGCAGGGCCAAGGCACTAGGACGAATAACACCTTCTCCATCAAGCTTGATCCTTCAGATGCCTCCACCCTCTACCCCACCGCCAAGCATCGCGTGCATGTCGAGAGCTTGGCGGGCAGCAAGGCAGTGTGATGCTGTGCGGTGCTACCTTCCCAGCACGACATAGTCTCCGATGGCTAGCACAGTTCAGCACAGCTAGCCATCGCGTGTATGTTGGTGCTAGAGCGCAGAGAGCAAGGCGTGCCATGGATCCCAATGCAGGGACGGTTCAGCCGTCTTCCGCCGTTGCTTCCACCGATGTCGTCACGTGGGTGAACATTATTTAAGTACCTGAATGTAGCCTGCCACTGCACAACAAGGCAGCTATCCATTTGTTGATCTCGACAGTGCGTGTATTACTACGGGCGCATCCATATCAAGATCATGGCTGGTCAAATCGCTGCGGTTGCAGCACTCCTGCTGCCATTGGTGGCTGCCATCACGCCGGAGTATGTACCTTATTGTTGTACCGATACAACACGACAGAGCTTTGAAAAGCTGACATACCACCAGGCAAATGCTCTCGGCTCCCCGCTACAGCACTGCCTCTGCCAACCCCAGTGGCGAGTGGGCTGTCTACACCTCCACCAACTACTCTTTCGCTGAGGCAGCCTCCTCCACCACTTGGAAGCTCCTCAACATCAAGACTGGCGACATCTCCGACCTTCCTTTCTCCAGCGATGTGTCTGAGATTGTCTGGGTCG
The DNA here is from genome assembly GCA_035771495.1 of Cladosporium oxysporum. Taxonomy (NCBI): domain Eukaryota; kingdom Fungi; phylum Ascomycota; class Dothideomycetes; order Cladosporiales; family Cladosporiaceae; genus Cladosporium; species Cladosporium oxysporum. Next base: position 430,003 of record JAWNKS010000020.1, on the reverse strand, counting down.
GCAGCACCAACACCAGCGTTCTGTACCTGAACGGTACCAACGACGATGTGCCCGGCGGTGTCACTCTTTGGACTACCGATCTCGCCGAGTCTCCCATTGTTGGGTATGGCAATACCTGATATTCAAGCTCTCTCACAATCACTAACACACTACAGAACTCAAGTCGCTAGCCTCGCAGCTCCCTTCTCTGGTCTCAAGGCTTCCACCACCTCTGCCGGCGGAATCAACTTCGTCGTCAACGCCAAGGCATACGCTAACAACGGATCTGCTTACAACGAGGAGCTTGCCAGCACTCCTGCCACCAGTGGTCGTCTCTACGACAACGTCTGGGTCCGTCACTGGGACTCCTATGTGACCCAGGAGCGCTACTCCGTCTTCGCCGGTTCCCTCACCAAGGGCAACTCTAGTCTCAGCCTTACTGGTAACCTTACCAACCTCCTCCTGGGCATCGATGCGCCTATCACCCGCCCTGAGACTCCTTACCAGCCCTTCGGTGGCTCTGAGGACTACGATCTTTCCCCCGATGGTAGCCAGGTTGTCTTCATGACCAAGGCACCTGAGCTTCCCAAGGCCAACTTCACTGCCAGCTACATCTACGTTGTTCCTCACGATGGTTCGTCCGTTGCAAAGAAGCTCAACGGCCCCGGCAGTAAGGCCCCCGAGGAGGCAAAGGGAGCGTCTGCGGTTCCCGTGTGGTCCCCTACTGGCAAGAGAATCGCATACAACCAGATGGACGGCATCGACTACGAGTCTGACAGGGCCAAGCTTTACATTGCTGATGTCGAGACTGGTGACATTACTCTCCTTGCTGGCGACTGGGACCAGTCCGCCTCCAGCATTCAGTGGAGCCACGACTGCAGCGAACTTTACGTCTCTGGTGACTACATCGGTAGCACCAGGCTTTTCATCGTTCCTACCGATGCTGCCGCTGACTACAAGCCCGAGAACATCACCGATACTACTTCCGTCGCTGGCTTCTCCGTCCTGCCCAACGGTGATGCTCTTGTCTCCTCCAGTGCCCACTGGTCCTCGAGGATGATCTACACCGTCACCCCCGAAGGCGAGACCAACTACCTTTACAAGGCACACGAGGTTGACGCTGAGCTCGCCGGCCTCGGCCCTGAGGATTCTACTTGGTTCTGGTACGAGGGCTCTACTGGTGACCAGCAGCAGGCATTTGTTGTCCTGCCCGAGGACTTCGACGAGAACAAGGTCTATGATCTTGCCTTCCTTGTTCACGGTGGTCCTCAGGGTCTCTGGGCCAACTCTTGGTCTACTAGGTGGAACCCCAAGGTTTGGGCCGACCAGGGCTACGTCGTCGTTCTTCCCAACCCTACCGGCTCCACCTCTTACGGTCAGGAGTTGACCGACCGCATTGCCAGCAACTGGGAGTCCTATCCTTACGAAGATCTTGTCAACGCTTTCAACTACGTCAAGGAAAACCTCCCCTACGCCAACACTAGCAACGCCATCGAGGCTGGTGCATCGTACGGTGGTTACATGACCAACTGGATCCAGGGCCACGACCTCGGAAGGGAGTTCAAGGCTCTCGTCTGCCACGACGGTGTCACGACCACCTACGCCGACTTCGGCACGGAGGAGCTCTTCTTCATGCTCCACGAGCACAACGGCACCATCTGGGACCAGCGCGAGGTCTACGCCAAGTCCGACCCTCTGACCCACGCAAAGAACTTCTCCACTCCCCAGCTCGTCATCCACAACGACCTCGACTACAGACTCCCCGTCAGCGAGGGCATTGCCATGTTCAACGCTCTTCAGCTCCTCGGTGTGCCCTCCCGCTTCCTCAACTTCCCCGATGAGAACCACTGGGTCGTCAACAGGGAGAACTCGCTGCTCTGGCACAAGACCATCTTCGACTGGATCAACTACTACACTGGCAAGGTTGACACCCTCGAGGGTGATGTCATCACCCAGTAATTTTCTGCGTCGCATGTGTTGATCGAAGATAAACGATTCATGAGCACCATGTCAACCTATGATGGTGTTGAGACACCGTATCCTACGAACGAAAGGAAAATAATTATTAGCCAATTATGATAATGTCCATCGAATGACTACTATTACTCAAGCTGTGTTTCCCAGAGACTTCTGCTTCACATGCATATCGATCGTGAGTTTTCCAACGTTGGCATCATGTCTACTAGTGCCTATAATACTCGCAGTCAGTGTGCCGTCAGTATCAAAATCAACTATAATCCGCATCGAGATTGTTATCCAATGACGAATCACTGTACCTGCATATGTGCGGGGTCCTCATAGCTACCTTATCTCCGTTTAACAGCTCGATCGTAAGCTATAGAAGGAAGAGCTGAGCACTGCAGTCTCTCAACTCCACTGATCTGACTACAACAGAATCTCCTTTGAAACAACAAATACCATGGCCTCACCTGCATCTCCTTCTAACACCGCGGCATGGGCACTGCGAGCCAAAAGTCGACCATTCGTCGTTTCGTCTGCACCATATCGCGCTCCTCCGCCTGGCCATGTGGCGATTAAAGTCCACTGCGTAGCTATCAATCCCATCGATTGGATCATGCAAGACCAGGACATCTTTGGAGCGCACTATCCCGCCATCTTTGGTAGCGATCTGGCTGGTGAAGTTGTGCAGACTGGCGAGGGAGTTGCAGGCCTGTATGTTGGGCAGAAGGTCATCGCGTATGTACTTACGTCCTCTTGGATGCCCACATCCAGTCGCCTCCAAAGCGATGGACAACGAGTTGGCATCGCACGCCTGAACCACCTCACTAACACCGAACCAGCCACGCCCACGGCCTCTCCACCAACAACCCGTCCTACGGCGCTTTCCAACAATACGTCCTTGCGCCCACAATCTCCGTCTCCCCCATTCCGCCCTCCATCCCACTCCAAAGCGCCGTCGTCCTCCCCCTCTCCATCTCCACCGCAGCCGCAGGCCTCTACCAACGCCACTACCTCTCGCTCCCCTACCCAACCTCTTCGCCCACCCCTCTGCACCGCACCCTCGTAATCTGGGGCGGCTCCTCCAGCGTCGGCTCTACGGCAATCCAACTCGCCCGCGCATCGGGCGCCACCATCCTCGCCGTCGCCAGCGCGCGGAACGCAGCGTACTGCCGCGCCCTAGGCGCACGCGAGGTCTTCGACTACCATTCTCCGAGCGTCGAAGACGACCTCGTGAAAGCTTTGGAAGGTTCGACGTTAGCGGGCGTCTACCACGCCGCCGGCCCCGACGACGCCGTGCGGGCTTGCGCGCGGGTCGCGGAGCGCAGCGAGGGGAAAGCGCTTGTTGTTACTGTTCGCGGGGCGCCGAAGGATGGCATCCCGGGGAGTGTGAGGGTGGAAGCGATTCGGTCGAGCGATATCTTCGAGCGTGGGAATGAGGTTGGGGGGAGAGTGTGGCGGGATTATGTTCCTGGGGCTTTGGCGAAGGGGTTGTTGGTTCCGGCTCCGGAGCCTTTGGTCGTGGGGAAGGGGTTGAGGTCTGTTCAGCATGGGCTGGATGTGCAGAAGAAGGGGGTGAGTGCGAGCAAGGTTGTTGTTGAGGGGATTGAAGGGGATGCGTCGAGGGAGACGGTGTTGGGCGGGATCTGGGATCCTTACCGGATGTGTTGAATGTCGTGTGGGTTCTCTGCTTTCTTTGGGTTGGAAGGGCTGCTGAAGGAGCAGTGGGTGCAGATCCAATTGTAATTTCCAGAGAGATGCTGTTAAGATGAGTTTAATAGTCTCGTTGATCGGCAAGCCGGTACCATCAGTCGTGCATGTCGACCAGCCATGCGTGGCATTGAGACGCGATCATACGCAACCCAGTGTTGACCGAAGACTTTGCCGTACGAAGGCGTAAGTTCGAGAAAGCAGTCATTCATTCTTTCATCGCAGTATCAGGGTCGAGAAGAAACAAAAAAAAAAAACGTCATGCATGTCTATCTTTGAGACAGCAACCTGACGTGTTGAACGTGGAACGTCTCTCGACAAGCTTCAACAATGTCATTTTGTCAAATCCACTTTTCACTCCCACACCTACCACCACGAAGCCATAGCAACAACAAGGGGATACTGAAGACCTATCAGTAAAGTACCAATAGAATCACACCCATTCTCGAGCCATAAATGCCCTTCTCATGTCATCTAGCGGTACATGTCACAAACCCAACCCGAACCCTCCGAAGTGGATTAGGTAAGCTCCTCGTGTCATCGGAAGATCATGAATCACTGAAATTGTACAATGTATACACGTAGCAGACGTTAAAGCAGTGCCGTGCTACGCATAACCTGTAACCCAAGATGTAACTTATACATGTACCTCGATAGCCATGTTGCCATGGATCGGAGAGTCAGGAACAGCCGGCCCTCGAGCAATATCGAGATCAACTTTTCAGCGGCCCATTCAGTCGACTGGAACAAACAGAGCAGTGTGGAATTTAGCTAGGTAGGTATCCTGGACCACAAAAAGGAAGAGTCAGCGATAGGGATGCTTTATATTCAGAGATTGACCGGATGTTTGGAAGGGCTTTGATGCCTCGTTGTACGTGTAGCGCTCTACTTCGCCAATGATCGATCACCAATCCCACCTCGTTATTAGATACCCATGGAAGCACAAGGGCTGTCGTTCGTGCATTCCAGTAGTACTGCTAGAGAGAACGGCACAGGAGAAGATAAGAAGCACGTCTGACCATCGAAATTCTTTGGAAACAAATACATTTAATTGAACGTGTCCAATTAAGAAGATAGAAAAAAAAAAGATTCAGAACAATTGGCCAAGTACGCCTCTAATGCTCCGTAGTCCAGCAAGGCAAGAAAAAAGTGAACAGATTTATTCAAAGAGAAATGCCACTCCTAATTATCACAAAAAGTAGAAGTGCTACTGAATTCTCCTTTTTTGTTTCCTGTACATGGGAGATCCGTGGGATCGTTCGTGGGCACAATACACACACTACACTCTCTCTTGTCTCGTAGCGATTAGCTTAGAGGAGAACCATGCCGAAGCCAGAAAGGAGGCCGAGGACAAGGAGGGAAACAGCCTGCAGGTTGCCGCTGGAGTAGCCAGGGCCGAAGTGAGCAGCAGCACCCTGGGAGCCGGAAGCAGAGCCGCTCTCGCCGGCGCCACCGTTGGCACCGGCACCAGCGCCGGTGGCAGTGGGCTTGGAGGAGACGACGCCAGTGCCGGCGGTGCCGGCCTCGTTCATGAGGCTGCTGCAGGCGCCGCTAGGAGAGGCAGCAGAGACAGTGGCGGCGTTGCCGTCGAAGTCGCAAGCAGAGGCCTGGTTGGTGCTGTCCTGGGCCTGGTAGTAGGCGTCCATGACCCAGCCGAGCTTCTCGGTGGAGTTGCACATGCTGTAAGCACCGTAGTCGCCGGTGGAAGCGTTGGCAGCGATGCCGTCGCACTGGGAACCATCACCGAGACCGCAAACGGTGCCGAAGAGCTCGCCGACATCCTCAGCCGAGATGTCGGACTTGGGAGCGCAAGTAAGAGAGTTGAACATGCAGGCGCAGAGCTGCTTGTTGGGGGTAGGAGGGAGAGGCGAGGACTTGGCGTTCCAGTTAGTTCCCTCAGTGGGGCAGGCAGCGGCAGTCTTGGAAGCAGAGTAGCTGGCACTGTTGACACCGGAAGGAGAAACAGTGGCGATCTGGCTGGAGTAGTAAGAGAAGTCCTCGCGCTTGCTGACCTTGTCGCCATCAACGGAAACAAGACCGTAGTTGTTGGCCTCCTGGAAGTACATGTAGACAATGCCACCGGACCAGACGGGGGTCATCTTGTCGCCGTAAAGGGCCTCAACATCGGTGAACTTGCGGGGTGTGACCTGGTTGCAGCCGTACTCGGCGAAGAAGACAGGGACGTCGTAGTTCTCGAAGTTCTTGGTCTGGACGTCGTAGCCGGACTTGGTGTAGGAAGAGTCACCGCACCAAGAGTAGATGTTGTAACCCCAGAAGTCGATGGCCTCAGAGCGGTCACCGCAGTCGAAGTAGTCGGCCATGTTGTTGCGGATCTCACCATCGTCGTTGGTAGCGTAACCAACGCCGATGGGGCGGTAGTCCTGCTGCTTGATGTATGCCTTCATGTCGCGGACGGCAGCCTTGACGAAAGCGCTGGCGTCGGTGTTGTTGGGCTGGTTGGAAACCTCGTTACCGGCGAAGAAGCCAAGAGTGTTGTTGAATTGCTGCATCTCGTCGATGACGGCGGCGTAACGGGCGTAAAGCTCGTCGTCCCACTGAGGGTCGTTGCGGATGATGGAGCTGTCGGGCTGGGACAAATCGGCGACAACGTAGATGCCAGCGTCGGCAAGCATGGACATGCACTCCTTGTGGTCGGCGGTGGGGTCGAGGGCGTAGACACGGATGGTGTTTGTGCGGAGCTCCTCGAGAATGGGAATGTCACGGGTGCAACCGGCGACATCTGCAAGAGGGTCCTTGTAGTGACCGCCGGCCTCGTCGGCCTGGGTGCTGCTGTTGGTGGAGTACTCCTGCTGGTAGGCGACACCCCTCATGAAGCTGCGCGGTGGTGTTAGTGGCGGTCTTTGTAGGTGAGCGCTTTTTGTCGCGCGATTGTATCAATTACTTACAACTGAGTGCCATTGTTGCTGTAGAAGAACTTGGAGCCCTTGATGACAATAGGGGGCACGTCGGCGACGGCGCGACCGACGAGCATGCTGGCGGCCGCAGCGGCGGCGGTGGCGAGTCCTCTCATATTGAAGAGTAGTAGTAAGAAGTGTGAAGTGGGAATGAAGATGAAGAAGAAGCTGGTGTATGAAGAAGGGCCCTGGTGCGGGAGTCGTGGGTGAGGCTCGCTATCTCAAGGACAGTGAGGCCTACAAAGATGGTGTGGCGCGTGGCGCGAATGCTCTTGCAGGCGGCTGCAAGGCTGATGAAGAAGAACGAGGGAAGCGGGTTGTGGAATGCCCAGGAAAGCTAGAAGGTGGACAAGAAAGGACAAGAGACTGGTGAAGCTCGAGGTCAAGCAGCAGTCAAGAAAGAGTAAGACAGTAGTCGCGGGCGTGCGCGGCTTGGGTGTTGTGCTAATGTGCTTCTCGCCCTCGGGCCCCCGTTCGTTCGTCAGCGCTTCAGGAGGCTGCTGTTTCCGCGGCGCCGTTTGCTCAAGCGCGCCTTTAGGCCGCCTGGAGAGCGAGGAGCTTGCGCGTTCGCTTGCCCACCTCCCTCCAGCCCGCCAATCTCGCCTGTCTCACCTCCCTACCATGATTGGCCCGAGGGGCCCAGTAGGCAGTGCAGACAATCTCAATTTGGCATGCGTGCAAGGGGCAAGACTCGAGCATACTGTAAGGCTACGCGGCCCGGCTGTATCTGGCAGGCAGGGAGGATTCGCGATACGAGCAATAATGCTCAACATCTCTGCTATTTGTTGTCACGGAACAGAAGGATATCTAGGTTTGCGTGTGGCGAACATTTAATATTGTCGTCGTGATATGTGTGCTGCCGAGTTGCTCCCTCTAATCGACAGCTTGTTCACCTCGTACATGTGTATCAAGCTGCCCAGCAACCGACCAGCCTTCTCACGAGCTCAGCGTCAAGCTGTGGCCGAGTTCCGCCTTGCTGTGGCGACTGAGCAGTAGTGCTATCCGCTGGCTTGTCAAGAAAATACCGGAAGAGACGGTTAGTCATGATGGAGGCCAAGCATGTTGTTGCCAGCTCGACGACCGGGCGAGTGGATACGAATTGTTAGCTGTTGTTCAGCTGGAGAGTCCTTCATCAGCGCAGTTGGAGAGTCCTTCATCAGCGCAGTTGGAGAGTCCTTCATGAGTTCAGCTGGAAAGTCCTTCACGAGTTCAGCTAAAGTCGCCTTGACAGCCATTGAGATGTTGACTGAAGTGTGAAAGACAGCGCTCTTATGTAGGAGATGCTGCCTTGTCCAAGAATCTCGGAGATGACTGCCCAATTACTCTCCAACACCCCTTACAAGACGCATACCTGTTTGCCAGCAAACAAAACATGTTTTGGCGAACAAAGTGGGTGGGCACGAGTGGGCGCAGGATTGGCCAGGTATCGAGCGACTAATGCAGGTACTCGGCTTTGCCAACACCGTGAGCTTCATAACCATAGTGCATTGCGCAAGCTCGCTCAGCCAAGCGCCAAATACGAACAAGATGCTATGTATAAACACTTACGAAGTCTCACATATGCACAAACAATCATCATCGCATGCACGACTCGAACAATGACAAAAGAGGCGTCCTGTCACTTGGACGGGACCACACGCCACCGTGTTACGATGAGAAACGGCTGCCGCGAGATGTCTGAGTGACAAGTGTGCAGGGAGGGAGCCCAGGCAAAACACGCTGGACCACGGCTGGTTTCAGGTGGCGGCGCCCGGAAGCGTGGGTGGGTGGCGAACGACAGACCGGCGAAGGAGAAGGCGAGCCGTCGCGCTAAGGGTTGGGAAAAGTGCCCGAGAGGTTTGCAGCAAATCTGCGACAGGCTCCACACCAGCCCGCCTTTGATCATCATTGATTGTTCGATGTGTTCGATCTACATGCAGCATGCTGGGACAGGGGTGGGAATTGATTGCCACAAATTGATATCATGAATTTGGGATGACGGGATCCGCAGCAGTGGGTGTCGCGGTATATGGGCCCTGCTCACGCGGTCGGCTGTCTAAGCGTGGCGAGGGATTGCTGGACGGCACGGTCGATGATGATGATGGTGATCTGTAGATAGACCCGATAGTCTCGATAATCTACCAGTAGGGAAGGGTGGTGGAAGGCGGCGGATGTGCAGTAGATTGCGCGCGCAGGCTTCCCATGCAAAAATAGACCACGCTGGCTGCAGATACAGTACGCTAAGAGACGCCGGACGGCGACCGGGGACGAGTCTTGGTTGCGGGCCACCGGCGGCGTAGATCAACGGCTGGCAGTAAGAAGTTCTAGCGGGTGGGTGGTGGTGGACTGGTGAATAACGATGATGATGATGGCAAGCCTTTCACGACTGTCCAGCATGTCAGCGGGCGGGAGAGGGAGGCGCACAAGGTTGAGTTGGGGCGTCACCAAGAGTGCGCAGGCGATGATTGAACGGACGAGGCGGGCGGGCAGGATGATCAATCGGGGGACAGCGGTGGTGAGGCCGGGATTGATGGGCGATTGAGGGTGGGCGCTAGATGTCAGAATAGCATAGCGCGGGCCACAGAGCCGGCATGCGAGATCAGGTTGGGGCCTGCGCAGTGAAGCGCTGCCCCTTTTGCGCGCGTGGAATGGTCGAGGGTGTAGGCGATTGCATGAATTGCATCTGCCCTTCAATAATTGCCAGCTCAACCTTTTTTCTTGTCCTTCTTGCACGCACGCATGCTGTGTACCAGAGGGGAGCCGTCGACAGCGATAACGAGTGCAGCAGCAGCAGCAAGATCATAACAACACCACCACCACCTCTCCACTACTGCTGCACCCACACCCGCCACCCGCGATTATTTGCATCCAACAAATCCAGGCACCGCGCTCTGCTCTGCATAATCCCATCCCGCCCCGCCAATCAGCTCGCTAGGCACGGGAGGTTGTGCATTGGCTTCGCCCGGCCACAACGCGCGTTCGCACAGCAACACAGGCCCTGCTGGCTTGATCTGCCGGTCTTGCTCTCCTACCACCACCGACTGCCACTCCCGCTCAGTGCGCACCGTTGCCAACGACTGTCTTGTCTGTCTGTCCAACGACAGCTTCACCTCCACCCATCAACACCTCCATCACCCGCGTGCAGTGCAGGCGTGTGTTTGTACAGCGTGTTGTTGTCACCAGTCTGTCGCTCACTCCTCCCACCTCACCACCACACGTGCCGAGCGCCCCTTCCACTCGCTGAACCCAACTTTCCCTCGCTCCCGCCACGCTTTACAACCACCACCACCACCACTTCTCTCATCAGCTCTCTGCTGAGACACACGCCGGCCACCCGCCACCTCTCTTGTAATACCGACTCGCACGCTCTGCGACATCCGTTGCCGCCGACACATGGTGTTCCATTCAATCGTAAGTCCCTGCTTCCCTCCCTCCTCCCTGCCGACCACCAGGCACGTCCCACGCGCCGACCTCTTCCGCTCCACCATCATCACCACCACCGCTCGCCGGCCTGCTTCTCCACCCCATTGCATGCCATCAAGTGCTGACGCATGCCCGCCAGTAATCTCTAATCGCACCATCTCCCATCATGGCGTCGCATCCCCAGCAGGGCGGCCACGCTCACGATGCCGGCTACGATGATTACGGCCACCCTCAACAAGGCCAGCAACACCCCCACGGCCAACAGCAAGGCGATGGCTACTACCACGATGACCAGACCTACTACGACCAGCAGGGTTACGCCCACGCTGGCCAGCAAGATGGCTACTACGATGACCAGGGTTACTACCAGGGCCAGCACCAGGACGGCTACCAGCAAGATGGATACTACGATGCTGGAGGCCAACCCGGCTACCAAGACCAATACTATGACGACCAGTACTACGACCAAGGCGCACAGCAGGGCCAGCACCCAGGCCAGCAGCGCGGCCCTGGCGGCCGTGGTTACAGCCAGAGGAAGTCTGGTGGACGTCGTGGTAACGACTCTGAGGAGGACTCCGAGACTTTCAGCGACTTCACCATGAGGTCCGACATGGCTCGTGCCGCCGAGATGGACTACTATGGCCGTGGCGACGAGCGCTACAACTCATATGGTGAAGGCGCCGGCTACCGCCCTCCTTCATCTCAGATCTCCTACGGCGGCAACCGTTCGTCTGGTGCCTCCACTCCTGTGTATGGCGCAGACTACGGCAACGCTCTGCCTGCAGGCCAGAGATCGAGGGAGCCTTACCCTGCCTGGACTTCCGATGCTCAGATTCCCCTGTCCAAGGAGGAGATTGAGGACATTTTCCTCGACCTGACCGCCAAGTTCGGTTTCCAGCGTGACAGCATGCGCAACATGTTTGACCACCTCATGATTCTGCTCGACTCTCGTGCGTCTCGCATGTCGCCCAACCAGGCTCTTCTCTCGCTCCACGCCGATTACATTGGTGGTGAGAACGCCAACTACCGCAAGTGGTACTTTGCAGCCCACCTCGATCTTGACGATTCCGTGGGTTTCTCCAACATGAAGTTCGGCAAGAAGAACCGGAAGGCGAAGAGGGCCGCGAAGAAAAAGAAGGGCCAAGAGCAAGATCCTCAGAACGAGGAGGCTACTCTCGAGAGCCTCGAGGGCGACGACAGCTTGGAAGCCGCTCAGTACAGGTGGAAGACTCGCATGAACCGCATGTCCCAGCATGACAGAATTCGCCAGGTTGCCCTCTACCTCCTGTGCTGGGGTGAGGCTAACCAGGTCCGTTACATGCCCGAAATCATGTGCTTCATCTACAAGTGCGCGGACGACTTCCTCCACTCTCCCGCTTGCCAGAACCGTGTCGAGCCCGTCGAGGAGTTCACTTTCCTCAACAACACCATTACTCCTCTGTACCAATACTGCAGAGATCAAGGTTACGAGATCTTCGAAGGCAAATATGTCCGCAAGGAGCGCGATCACGCGCACATTATTGGTTACGACGACATGAACCAGCTCTTCTGGTACCCTGAGGGTATTGAGCGGATCGCTTTCGAAGATAAGAGCAAGCTGGTTGATCTGCCACCCGCCGAGCGTTACGAGAGACTGAAGGACGTTGTCTGGAAGAAGGCATTCTTCAAGACCTACAAGGAGACTCGCTCTTGGTTCCACATGCTTCCCAACTTCAGCCGTATTTGGGTCATCCACTTGTCCATTTACTGGTTCTACACAGCCTTCAACTCTCCGGTCCTGTACACAAGAGAGTACCAGCAGCAGCTTAACAATTCGCCGCCGGCTGCTCTCCACTGGTCCGCTGTTGCTCTTGGTGGTACCGTCGCAAGTTTGATTATGGTCTTCGCCACTCTCTGCGAGTGGATGTACGTTCCCCGACGATGGGCTGGCGCTCAGCACTTGAGCAAGCGTCTCCTCTTCCTCATCGGTGTGCTCGTGCTCAACGTCGCTCCTTCGGTTTACATCTTCGGTCCTGGTCGTGAGGCTATCGAGAACGGCACCAAGCAGCCCGGTCTTATCCTTGGTGTCGTGCAATTCCTGATTGCGCTCGCTACCGTTATCTGGTTCTCGATTATGCCCATCGGTGCGCTCTTTGGAAGCTACCTCAAGGGTAGACGCCGCCAATACGTCGCATCCCAGACTTTCACTGCCAGCTGGCCTTCTCTCCGCGGCAACGACATGTGGATGTCCTACGGTCTTTGGGTACTTGTCTTTGCTGCCAAGCTGACGGAATCTTACTTCTTCCTGACGCTCTCTCTGCGTGATCCTATCCGTATCCTGGCAAGCATGGACATCGGCTCTTGTCTCGGTGACAACATTCTCGGTTCCTCTGCAGACATTCTCTGCAAGCACCAGCCGACTGTGCTTCTCATCCTCATGTACTTCACCGATCTGGTTTTGTTCTTCTTGGACACTTACCTCTGGTACATTATCTGGAACTGTGTCTTCTCCGTGGCCCGCTCTTTCTACCTTGGTGTTTCTATCTGGACGCCATGGAGGAACATCTTCTCGCGTCTGCCCAAGCGTATCTACTCCAAGATCTTGGCCACCACCGACATGGAGATCAAGTACAAGCCCAAGGTCCTGATCTCACAGATTTGGAACGCCATTGTTATCTCGATGTACCGTGAGCACTTGCTTGCCATCGACCACGTCCAGAAGCTGCTCTACCACCAGGTTCCCTCTGAGCAGGAAGGCAAGCGTACCCTCCGTGCCCCGACCTTCTTCGTGTCTCAGGAAGATCACTCTTTCAAGACTGAGTTCTTCCCCATGCACTCTGAGGCCGAGCGCCGTATCTCCTTCTTCGCCCAGTCGCTCTCTACCCCCATCCCTGAGCCTCTGCCCGTCGACAACATGCCTACTTTCACTGTCTTGATTCCTCACTACAGTGAGAAGATTCTTCTTTCTCTCCGTGAGATTATCCGTGAGGACGAGCCCTACTCCCGTGTCACCATGTTGGAGTACCTCAAGCAGCTTCACCCTCACGAGTGGGACTGCTTCGTCAAGGACACTAAGATTCTGGCCGATGAGACCTCGCAATTCAACGGTGACTACGAGAAGGGCGAGAAGGACACTGCCAAGAGCAAGATTGATGACCTGCCCTTCTACTGCATCGGTTTCAAGTCTGCAGCTCCCGAGTACACTCTCCGCACCCGTATTTGGGCTTCGCTGCGCTCCCAGACCCTGTACCGCACCATCTCCGGTTTCATGAACTACAGTCGCGCCATCAAGCTTCTCTATCGCGTTGAGAACCCCGAGGTCGTCCAGATGTTCGGTGGCAACTCTGACAAGCTTGAGCGCGAGCTCGAACGCATGGCTCGTCGCAAGTTCAAGATCTGTGTTTCCATGCAGCGTTACGCCAAGTTCTCCAAGGAAGAGCGTGAGAACGCCGAGTTCCTCCTCCGTGCCTACCCCGATCTCCAGATTGCCTACCTTGACGAGGAGCCTCCTGTCGCTGAAGGCGAGGACCCTAGAATCTACTCTGCCCTCATTGACGGTCACTCCGAGCTCATGGAGAACGGCATGCGTCGTCCCAAGTTCCGTGTCATGCTTTCCGGTAACCCCATTCTCGGTGACGGCAAGTCTGACAACCAGAACCACTCCATCATCTTCTACCGTGGCGAGTACATCCAGCTCATCGACGCTAACCAGGACAACTACCTCGAGGAGTGTCTCAAGATCCGTTCTGTCCTTGCTGAGTTCGAGGAAATGACCACCGACAACGTCTCTCCCTACACTCCCGGCCTGCCTCCTACCAACTTCAGCCCTGTCGCCATTCTCGGTGCTCGTGAATACATTTTCTCTGAGAACATCGGTATTCTCGGTGACGTTGCCGCCGGAAAGGAACAGACATTCGGTACTCTCTTCGCTCGTACTCTGGCTCAAATCGGTGGTAAGCTTCACTACGGTCACCCCGATTTCCTCAACGGTATCTTCATGTGCACTCGTGGTGGTGTGTCCAAGGCTCAAAAGGGTCTTCACCTGAACGAGGATATTTACGCCGGTATGACTGCTCTCCTCCGTGGTGGCCGCATCAAGCACTGCGAGTACTACCAGTGTGGTAAGGGTCGTGATTTGGGCTTCGGCTCCATTCTCAACTTCACCACCAAGATTGGAACTGGTATGGGTGAGCAAATGCTCTCTCGTGAATACTACTACCTCGGCACTCAGCTTCCTCTGGATCGCTTCTTGTCGTTCTTCTACGCTCACCCCGGTTTCCACATCAACAACTTGTTCATCATGTTGTCTATTCAATGTTTGATGTGGTGTCTGCTCAACCTGGGAGCTCTTCGCCACGAGACCATCCCTTGCAGATACAACCGCGACGTCCCCATCACCGATCCCATGATGCCCACTGGCTGCGCTAACACTGTTCCCCTCATGGATTGGGTTCAGCGTTGCGTTGTTTCCATCTTCATCGTGTTCTTCATCTCCTTCGTGCCCCTCACTGTCCAGGAATTGACAGAGCGTGGATTCTGGCGCGCCGCTACTCGTCTTGCCAAGCACTTCTCCTCGCTCTCTCCTCTCTTCGAGGTGTTCGTCTGTCAGATCTACGCCTACTCGATCCAGCAGGATTTGTCATACGGTGGTGCCCGCTACATCGGTACTGGACGTGGTTTCGCGACTGCCCGCATGCCCTTCGGTATTCTCTTCTCTCGATTCGCTGGCCCCTCCATCTACTGGGGTGCTCGTTGCTTGTTGATTCTGCTCTTCGGAACAGTGACTGCCTGGGGCTACTGGCTCCTCTGGTTCTGGGTCTCTCTGCTCGCCCTCTGCATCTCGCCATTCGTCTTCAACCCTCACCAGTTCTCGTGGTCCGACTTCTTCATCGACTACCGCGAGTTCCTCCGCTGGCTATCTCGTGGCAACACCAAGGCTCACTCTGCCTCCTGGATCGGCTTCGTTCGTCTGTCGCGTACCCGTCTTACTGGTTTCAAGCGCAAGACTCTTGGTGACCCCTCTGCCAAGCTCTCTGGCGACACTCCTCGTGCCAAGTTCACCAACATCTTCTTCGCTGAAGTTCTGGGTCCGCTTGTCTGGGTTGCTGTGACCGTGCTGCCATACCTGTTCATGAATGCGGGCACTGGTGTTCGTGAGACCAACGAGGGCATGGAGGATGTCGACATCACCCCCACCAACTCCATTATCCGTCTCGTCGTTGTCGCATTTGGTCCCATTGCTGTCAACGCTGGTGTTGCCATCGGCTTCTTCGGCATGGCCTGTTGTATGGGTCCCGTGTTCGGCATGTGCTGCAAGAAGTTCGGTGCTGTGCTTGCCGCTATTGCACACGCCATCTCCGTTATCGCTCTCATCATCTTCTTCGAGGTTATGTACTTCTTGGAAGGCTGGAACTTCTCCAAGACGCTTGCGGGTATGATTGCTGTCATCGCCATCCAGCGTTTTATCTACAAGCTCATCGTCTCCCTGGCTCTGACCAGAGAATTCCGCGCCGATACCTCGAACATAGCATGGTGGACCGGCAAGTGGTACTCTCTTGGATGGCACACTCTGTCCCAGCCTGGTCGTGAATTCCTCTGCAAGATCACCGAGATGGGCTTCTTCTCTGCCGACTTCGTCCTTGGTCACATCTTGCTCTTCATCATGCTGCCAGCAATTTGTGTTCCTTACATCGACAAGTTCCACTCAGTCATGCTCTTCTGGCTGCGTCCTAGGTATGTTTCCTGCTCCATTTAACTACCATACGTCTACTAACAACGTTCACAGTCGTCAAATCCGCCCTCCTATTTACTCTCTCAAGCAGACCAAGCTCCGCAAGCGCCGTGTCGTGCGCTACGCTCTTCTCTACTTCACCCTCTTCGTCCTCTTCATGGTCTTGCTCATCGCCCCGGCTGTCATCGGCAACCTCGGCCTTCTCGATGACACCTTCAAGTCACTGTACGGCAAGGACTTCATGTACCTCATGCAGCCCAGCGACTGGAACAACAACGACACTACTAGCTCCAAGACTGGTAGCGGTCTGCCCAACC
Organism: Cladosporium oxysporum; assembly: GCA_035771495.1. Lineage (NCBI taxonomy): Eukaryota > Fungi > Ascomycota > Dothideomycetes > Cladosporiales > Cladosporiaceae > Cladosporium > Cladosporium oxysporum. Next base: position 414,011 of record JAWNKS010000020.1, on the reverse strand, counting down.
AGGCTGCCCAGACTGCTGGTGGAAGGGCTTCCGCGTCTGCTAGCAGCACTCGCAGGGCGATGCTCGCTTTCTAGATGTCACGAACGAACAACAATTATAGAGGATGACAGTTACTTTTTTGCCACCCATTTTTCATGAGAAAGAAAAAATTGTACAAAACATCGAATTCGCAAAGGGATGTGGTTTTTGGGGAGGACATCGGTAATGGACCAGATAGTGCTTTCGGGCCTGGCTTTTGCTTTTTCTCCATTGGCGGTCGCCATCTGCCTCAAAAACAGACGGGCCAAGCCTCTTTTGCTTCGCGGAGACAGTAACGGAATGGGGGCATATTTTGGCATTTTATAAATGGCGTTTTTGAATTTCAGCTTGTCTCTCCTGACACTGCCTCTGGCTCTGCGCTGCTCTTTTTTGTTTTCTGGTGGTTCGATAAAATAAACCTAGTTCTGTTTAACCTAGTGAACCTTTTTTGTATAACCTTGGCTGCTTACCACTTCTTTGTGCATTTGTCATGTTGGCTACGAGTCTACGAGACGCCGATGTCTACGAGCGAGGAGCTTCCTTTTGCCTTTTGTTGATGCGGAAAAGTCATGTGTATGAGTGGTTTATCCTACTTGTTGAAGGGAACTGTTCTCCGATGAAGCTTTTCACAATCTCCATGTCATGTTTAAAGTACGAATTCAATGTCATGATATTCCAGCACGCTGCTTACGTATCTCATAAAACAACTAAGAGCAGAGACGCCGCCCCTCCTCCTCTTGCCGCTATCCATCTCTACGCTCTCCTCTCCTCACAAGCTGAACTCCAACCTATTGCCAGCATAGTCGCGCGCGAAGAACCGCTGCGGGTATTCTGCGCCTTGGTCGCCTAACAACAAGACGTCTCGTCAGCACAAAAAGACTACATCTCCGCCGCCATACCTCAACGTTTCGAACATACCCGAATTCACCACCCCCGGCTTGTCAGCCTCCAGCGGCGCCGCATCGCCGCCTTGCTCGTAGTGCGCCCAAATCCGCGCCCGCAGCTCGATGAGCTGCTTCGGCGAGCCGAGCTTGAAACACGGGTGTCGCGAGGACTTGGGCGATTCGTTTGTTCCCGGTGCAATGTGTACTTGTTGGCCTGAGGAGCCGATGTCGAACCAGGCGAGGTCGTGGACGCGGTGCGCGGGGACGGGGCGGGGGGTTAGGCCCAGGGTGGTGCTGTAGAAGGTGGTGGCGTGGGGTAGGGTGCCCGGGGGGACGAGGAGGTTGATGTGGGCTATGCCGGTGATCATTTTTGAAGGGAGGGAAGGCTTAGTTTGGGGTGGATGTGGATGGGGTTTGCTTTGTGAGTGTTGATGTGAATATATCACTGCATTATTGGATAAATGTATTCGCGAGGTGTGTGAGATCGGGTCGGCGATAGTGAGCAAATGCCGATGTCGTTGAGAGTTGCCTTACATGTACGAGGTGAGACAGCATGTATCTGCTGAGGACATTTCGAGCGATCGAAAGTGAAAGCATGAGGAGACATCAACCATGCTGATATGAGGCAGGTGGTGAATTGGGCCCATTTGATGTTCTGGATACTGATGTCCTTCGCGAAACATGAAGACTCGCATCGTGAGGCGCTGATTCACCGTCGTCAGCACTGTCAATGCGTGGGACACATTATCAAGCTTTGGATTCGCAGAATCCGCCTATATCCTATGTCTTCATGTCATCTATACAGCTACAGCGGTTTGCTTAGCAAGAATGGCAGGCATGATAGATGTTCCCCTCGGCAAAGACCCGCTTGTACTTCGGGATCACATCAGCAAAATCAATGCCTGTTTACCAATCATGAGCTCATGACGTAGGATCAAATGCTATATATTCATGCTGAAAGTACAACATTCCCATCAATCATCTCAAATCAGACGCTCCATTGCTCCGCGAATACTTACACCCCCTCCTCGAACTCTAGACCATTTTGATCATCGAACTCAAACAATAAATGCTCACACGAGCAGCCACACCCCGCCTCATCTTCAACCCCACTTCTCGCCACGGCCTGAGGGCATCATCCTCCTTCATCACAAGCTTACCAGCACTGCAAGCCGCGAAGATGACCACTACTACCTTCAAACACATCGACGTCGCTTCGAGCACGTCAGCAAAGCCATGGAGCAAAGTCGACGGGCCCGGTATGTCTTTCAAGATGAAGGATCACGAGAGAAGCGTACACAACATCCGTGACAATGCGGAAAGCTTCAATACCGACAACGCTGGCTTCGCTGTCTACAACTCTCCGGCAAAGGAAAAGCTCTTCACAGATGACGCGGCAGTGCGCAATGGTTACTACCCGGAGGTCGAAGATATGCTCCGCCAACACCTTCCTGGAATCAAGAAAGTGCACATCTTCGACCACACGATTCGAAGGAGAAACAAGGACGCTCCGCGCCAGCCTGTGCAGCAAGTTCACGTTGACCAGACGCCCGGTGCGGCTGAGGTACGCGTGCGTCGCCACTTGGGTGATGAAGCAGAAGAACTCCTCAAAGGCCGCTACCAGATCATCAATGTCTGGCGACCTATCGAGAACCCAGCTTCAGACACGCCTCTCGCGGTCATCGACTGGCGCTCCACATCGCCCGAAGATTTCATCCCCGTCGATCTCATGTATCCCTCGCGAGCCGATAGCGCCATGGACGACGACGACCGTGGCAAGGAGAAGCTACCCGAAGAGCAGAAGTGGTTCTCGACGGAGGGATACGAGGTGAAGGGCGAGACGCTGGGCGTGGCCCCGAGCGAGAAGCACAAGTTCTACTATATGAAGGACATGACGCCCGACGAGGTCATGCTGCTGAAGTGCTTCGACTCGTATGGAGAAGGCATGCCGAACGGCCGGAAAGGGCTGGCGGTTCGCACACCACACACTGCGTTCATCGACCCGGCTACGCCTGAGGGCGCACCCGGCAGGCAGAGCATCGAGGTGAGATGCTTGGTGTTTTACGATTAATTGAAGACTGGTGTTAGTCCAATACCTGAACGTTATATATGATAGTACGAATGATTTTAACGCTTTCCGACAAAACATTCGTGCTGCTCAGGAGGTTGACGTGATTTCCGTTTTTCGATGAGGGCTGTTTCATGATGATAGGCACTACGATTCGGGTATATTGTGGCAGCCAAACGCCAAGCGAAGCCCGTTTGAAAGCTTAATGTCCGGGAACTTCGGTTACGTTCGACTCTAGAAGGCGCCCCAAGGCCGCAGAACTCGTATTACTCCAGATCCGTCGCGAGCTTGTCGGCCTGACAGATAACTGCTGCTGGGTTTCAGCTCTCACACCACATCCGGATGTTGTGTTCTTTTCGATGTTTCGCACCCGCGTTCTGTGTCAGCCTCGCGGTGCTGCCGTGACCTGTGTGTTATCGTCTCCACCAGTCATGATGCCAGACTAGCGGCTGGACCAGGCTGGGCATCATGTCATCGCTCAACGACTCGTTGCGCGTCCTTCGCGGAGGTTCCTCCTCAGCTCGTGCCCGGACATGATGGCCAACATGAGGGCGTGGAGGTCTGGGGCCGGTTTTGCTGTATGTGGACCCATCCACGGGGGGCATCAACAATAATTGTCGGACATAAGGTTGGTGGAGGTGGAACGCCCGTCTCTGCTTTCGGTTTGCTTTGCTTTACTTTGTTTGCTGTTCCGTCGGGTTGAACTGCGCCTCTTCATGGGGCTAGACTTCTGTGGCATGATCTTGAGATTTCTGGCCCTGACTGTCGTACTGAGAGTGATACTTCCCGCACACGGCTTGGGATCTTGAAGGGCTTTTCTTGTTATTTTTGTTTTGGTTTGCCTTGCTTCTCTTGTATTCAATTTGCTCTTCGGAGAGCTTCTTGGTCTTTTGCTACCGACTCCATATTGAAAATGGAGGCGGCGACGGCCCGAAGGCCGGGATCTTGGATGGTACCTTCGGCGTACCAGGGAGCCATCGGATATCTTGTGGCTCTTCTTTTGGCTATCTCCTTCCGCCACCTAATGTTTGGTATGAATGTTCCTTCGAGGTGGCACTGGTCAAGCGCGAGAGAAGCGAGAAGCTGAGTCTTTGCTCTAGAAAGCGACGATCCCTACAAATGCAAGGCCCTCAAGGACGAAGGCGAGTGGTATCACTCACACACCTGGCTGGCTCCGGGGTGTGTTGCTGAGCCATTCGGCTTGGACGAGGTTAATTATTGTTTCGACCAGCGGCGCGTGGTCATTGCCGGCGACTCATCGGTCCAGGGATTGTTCTGGTCGATTGTCGTGGCTATTGATGGGAACCAGAAGCGTCAAGGGCCTGTGGAAACGGATCTTCATTACAACAATTCGAAGTTGGATCTACAGTATATTCACGACCCAACCCTGGAAAGCCCGAAGCTGCTTACGGCATTGGAGTCATATCACGATGCGACGCCGGAGAGTCCTTCGTTGGTGGTGATTGGCACTGGACGATGGCATGTTGCTAATGGCACGGTGGAAGAGTTCATGGGTGCCATCGATAGAGTGGCAGCCATCGGCCATTCATCCAGCACTCGAAGAAGCATCGGACAGAAGTCTTTACCGGGCAAAGATGGGCCTGGAAACCTTCTTTTGTTCGCACCTGTGCAAGGCCCGTACAGCGAGCATCCAGAGACCGACCCAGAGCTGGCCAAATATCGGCACATGAACGAACATCTTCAAGATCGATCTAATGAAGGCGCTATTGACGTACTCTGGACATTCCTACAGATGACTGAGGGACGCCGAGACAAGTTCATCAAGGGTGGACCAGCTGTGCAAGATGAAGTCTCTCGGCAACAGGCTGCAGTCATGCTTGGCCTCAGGTGCAACGCCAAACTCGCCGCTAGAGGAAGATTTCCGAACACACGCACCTGCTGCGCAAATTGGCGGTCACCGAACTGGGTTCAGCTGAGCTTTTTGTCATCAGCTTTGGCTATCCTGCCAACCATCGTCTTGTTCGATGTTATCAGACCTATCTTCTCCGAGAACACACGCCCTGCCGCGAGGGCTTTCTCTGGATTCGCCGCCGTGATCGCGGTGCAGTATGCGTCAGACCGAACGCACATCTTTGAACAGGTCAAGAGACTGGACCTTGTGGATCATAATCTTTATGCCATGCTCGCATTTATCGTGTTCGTCGGACTGATTACTATTCGCCGAAGCAAGCCACTGAAGAAACCTGGGCTTGGTGAGAAGTCACCGAGTCAGCCGTTCCTTTCCAGAGACCAGACCGACGAGTGGAAAGGGTGGATGCAAGCGCTCATCATAACCTACCACTACAACAAAGCATGGACAGCCCTTTGGTTCTGGGAGATCATTCGGCTGGCCGTGTCTTCTTACCTATTCCTCACTGGCTTCGGGCACACCCTCTACTTCCTCCAAAAGGAAGACTATTCATTCCGCCGAGTGGCAAATGTCATGATTCGTACGAATCTTCTGCCTGTGACTCTGGCGTATGTGATGCGCACGCGTTGGCTTCTCTACTACTACATGCCTCTCTCGACTTTCTGGTTCCTGGTTGTCTACGCCACTCTGGCCATTGCTCCAGGTCTCAACAAGAACAGACTCACACTTGTTGGCAAGACCGTAGCGTCTGCCATGCTCGTCCGAGCTTTCATCAACACCAAAGACCTCCCCAATACTTTCGTCCGACTCCTCACGCTGACTTTCAAGATGTCGTTCGACGCGGATGCATTCTTTGATTATCGCGTGAAGATCGATGAATATGTCGTGTACGTGGGTATGCTGTCTGCAATCCTGTATATCTGGCTCAAAGACGTTCTGTACTCCGACAAACGGTACGGCAAATTCACAGAATCCTTCCGTCGAGCATTCCCGATTGTAAAAGTTGTGACGATCGCTGGCTCGTTGGCAACTTTCGCCTACTTCTGGTACTGGGTGCACTACAACATCAAAAGCAGCAAGGATTGGACCAAATTGCAGCCTGTGATCGGCCCCATCCCTATCTTGGCTTTCATTGTCTTGAGAAATGCACACCCAGTGCTTCGAAATTTCTACTCTGGCGCCTTCGCCTGGCTGGGCAAGTATTCTGGCGAGATGTATACCATGCAGAATCATATCTGGCTTGCTGGCGACCAGGAGTCGGTTCTGCGTACTGGCTTCTTCTACGGCGACGGGACTTTGAGGAATGACCGCTGGAGAGATCTGGTAGTCATCACGCCGTTGTATCTCATTGCGTGTTGGATCATTGGAGACGCCACGGGTGCTATTGCAAATTGGTTGTTGAAGGAAGATGGTGACGCCAACAAAGTGACCGCACCGAAGCAGCGCCATGCTCGTGCCGGCTCGACATCTGCGGTCGAAATGGGCCTGCTTGCTGGCGAGAACGTCACTTCCGATGAGGAAGAGTCGGAGAAGTATGAACCGACTGGTCGTCCAGGATTATGGCAGCGAGTCGGAGGCATGTGGCCGAGGACTGTGAGGGGCAGGGCGATACTCACACTTGCGGCTCTTTGGTTCATGAATGTGGTAAGTCCTTCCGGTCTTTTCGGCGTATGATTGCGCATACTGACGCTTGCTTTCAGATGTATACATAATCAGCATCAAGCTCAAATGCCAAAATACTAATCGAGCTTCCCTCCGTCGTGATTTGTGCAACGCTTCCTTTTAGCTTCCAACTTCTCTTGCAAATCACAGCTTGACTACTGACTATATTTCTTCACGGCCCAGGCGTCACAGGAATCTTTGTGGGTTGGTGGGCTGAAGTGCGGAGCGAGGCAAATAACGAGCCCTGCAATCACCGCACTGTCGCAACATCTGGCAACGCTCTTCGCATACGCCTAACCAAGACGGATCTGACCCAAGCCGCTGTTCAGGACTTGCATATCTTTGGAATACTGGCAGTAAAAGAACATCGCGCAGAGGGCCTACATCAGCTACCGCTGGCAGTACTTTTATCGACAAGCGTGGCCTGCGCGCGTGGGTTGTTCCTTCCTCAAGCACTTGCTTTTGCCCAAGCCTCATCAAGCTTCAATTCGCACTCATCATGCTCCTCACTTCTTAACGCAAAATATCAGACTACCTCCCGCTCCAACGCCTAGCATATCTTCCACGGCGGGCACACAATTGTCGCCTTCAACCGACTGGCAGAATCGACCTGCAAAGACGTTGGTACCAACACCATCAAAGCTGAGGGCGCCACGATCAACTCTGATTGGTATGCTGATAGTTTCTTGAGTTTCTCTTCGTCAAACCAAACCATGCACAGTTCGAGTTCCCCGATCGCCCAGATCACCGTGTCACGTGCAAACGGTTCAACAAAAGTATTGACAGCCCACGACCACAAGCTTAAGCTCTCGCCCTACTTTCACCCATTCGTAACAGAAAAGAGCTCTTCGACTTTTGGGACGCCGATTCGCGTGACCTTGAGATTTACGTCGTTTTCTTCTTTCGCAGACAAAGCTTGAGGAAGTACCATGAACATGAAAATGAAGATGGAGTGAGATGTCATGACGAAAATGAGAAGTGTCTTGCAGAATGGAAAGACGCTGGCAGAGACAAACTGGAACAGTGCGAGATTGGCTTTGATGGTTTAGCTGATTGCTTTGAGTCCATTAGTTTCCTTTCTAAGGAGAAATACGGCTTGCTAACTCACGGGTGACTGTAGCCCGTTTCAAATCGATGTGTTACCTGTAAGAATATGGTATCGATGCGCCGCTGCGCCTGCTCCCACTTCACTTTGCTCTTGGCTCACTACGTCAGAACTCAGCAGCTCCTTCCTTCACTGTCACTGTTTTACCACAGGAACATTCTGCGAAATTGCGCTCAGTGCGACACACAAAAGGCCAGCTCATGCCAAAAGCCTTGCTCGCTCTCCACCACTTCTGCTCTACCCACTTTTTGCATAACCCCTCCGCAATCTACTGGCAGCTACGCACGCACACGGCACTAGTGGCCGAGCAACCTCTTAATCATTTCGACCTCTGAAGCGCTATCACACTGTTGGTGGCCTTCCAGCCTAGAGAAGGGACATCTCGGCTGCCTTCTCTAAATCGTTCTTGACTTCTTGCCAATCAGGCAGTACCGCTACAAAGCGCTGCACCGAGCGTTATAACACCTCTAGCCTCACTGAATCGTGTCAAGATAACACTCAACACATCTAAGCGAGCAGAATGGCGGCCAGCAAAGACTCAAACGCAATCAAAGACACGACGGCACAGGAAGTTGCCGGCGCGATCGAGGGTACTCAAGTCGCCACCGCCTACGACTTCAGCCCCGATGATACCGTTACTCTCGTTGTCGGCGCTGAACAGAAACGCATGCTCGTACATAGCGCTTACCTCACCCGCGACTCCGACTTCTTCAAGGCTGCGCTGAAGAAAGAATGGGTCGAGGGCGAAACCCGTGTGATCAAGCTTCCTGAAGAAGATCCCGAAACGATGGCGCACTACATGACCTTTGTCTACCACAGAAAACTCCCTTTTGAGGGCATTACGCCGAGAAAGGGTGAAGACTACAGTGCCCGCTGGTGGATCCTTGTCGACCTCTACGTGTGTGGCGAAGTTTTCCTCCATCGTGTCATCCAGGATGCTGTGATCAGAGAGATCCTGCGCCTCACGCGTCTCAAGTGCTCCAACGGTTCACGATGGTACCCCACGCGATGTTTGGTGAACAGAATGTATCGCGGAACACCTGAAGGCTCACCAGGACGCAGACTAATGGTCGACATACATATCATGAAGGGCGAGAAGAGCTGGCTGCTGGAAAATCCCGAACCACAGTTTGCAACGGACCTGGCCAAAGCCTTTTACGACATGATGAAACTCCATGATAAGTTTGGCGATTTCCGTGGGAAGGAGCTGAAAGCCGTGGATTACATGTGATGTTTTTCGCTCTTGACAGAGCACACGAGTGCCTTTGATGAGATCATTGGTAGCTGACTCGGAGCCAGTGAGAAGAAGGGAAGAAAGTGAACGATAATACTAGGGTGTCTGAACGCAATTGAGACTCCGTCTTGGTGAACTGTTCTTTTCAACTAGTCACGCGAGGAAGTAAAAGCACATTGGTCTTTCCTCGGCACACTCGCAGCGGAGAAGAATGAAGGTTCTCTCTGGCACCAAAGCGGCGGAGACACGATTTTAAAGAAAACTGTTTCATCAAGCTCGTAACATGTACCGAATCCTTCTAAACCTACACATCGTGTCCACAAGTGCCCGTGTGACGCTCGCCCGCGACAACAGTCCAAGGGAAGAGCTCATCCTCGCCCATCACACCAAGATCGCGAGGGGTGAGAGCAGCAGTAGCATTGCCAGCAGTCTTAGGAATAAGATCCTGGCCGTCAGTGGCGAGAGTAGCAAGCACGTGCGCCGCGGCCTTAGCATTGACAGTAAGCGTAGTAGGGTTCGAGTTGTTGTAAGTGTCGCAAGCCTGGTGGTAGCAAGGGTCCTGCGCAACGCCAGTACCGGTGTGAAGGCCACCAACGGGCTTGTTGAGTGTGCTCATGAAGGAGGCGTAGTCGCTGCCACCGGTGAAGACGGCGGCGGTCACGTTGATGCCCTTGCTGGTGAGGTGGTCGACGAACAGCTTCTCGATGACATCAGAGCCAGGAGCACCAGCGAGGCCGTGGGTGCTTCCATCACCGTCGAAGACGCCGTAGTAGCCGCGCGAGACCATGTCAAAGTTAAGGTAGAGGAGCAGGTTGTCGGCCTCAGCGGTGTTGTTGATGGACTTGGTGTAGAACTTGCTACCGACAAGGCCGTTCTCCTCCGCGCCCCACCAGGCGAGCCTGATCTTGTTGCGGAACTTCAGGCGCTGGAGACCCGCGAAAATCTCAAGGAGGAGGGTACTGCCGCTGCCGTCGTCGTTGATACCTGCGCCGGCCTTGACGGAGTCCAGGTGGGCACCAAGCATGATCACGTTCTCCTCGTCACCGCCCTTCGACTCGACAAAGACGTTCTGGGTGATTCTCTCCTCGACAGTCTGGGTGTGCTGGAAGTAGGCCTCGATCTCCTCGCCAGCCTCGAGCCTTGCCGCGAGAGCCTCACCATCATCCTGGTTGATGAAACCGCTGGGGCGGTAGCCAACAGGATCGGGAGCAGTGAGAGTGCCACCAGTGACGAGAGTGGGCACGTTGTTGTAAAGAATAACATTGCTTGCACCCGCAGCAACGGCAGCACGAATGCGGCCCGCAAGAGTTGTGGCGTCGGGACAAGTACCACGCTGGACGAGAACAATCTTGTCGGTGACATCCAGTCCTTCGTAGCCGGCCGCGCTGCAGGCATCCGTGCCCTTCGGACCCAATACTAGTGGTGCGGTAACGCCCTCAGGTGTGGTGGAAGGAGAGTAGGTGGGACCGAAAACATAGTACTCGGTGTCGTCGACGCGGAAGGTGATCGAAACGACATCGTTGTACAAGGCTGGGAAGTCCTGAGTCCAGGATTTGTAGGATTTAGATTTGGAGACCTTGGACAGAACATAATCGACTGAAGCGGCATAGCCAGGAAGACCGAACGCTCTGTTGCCGCCGTTTGCGGTGGCGATCTTATCAAGGTTCTCAAGGTTCTTCATCAATCTATGGTGCGTCGTCAGCTAAGTTTCAAAAATGGCTATCGGTGGCATATCATACCCTTTTGTGGTGATAGAAGATTGCAGCTTCTCGGACAACGCCTTAGCCTTGCCTCCGCCATGGCGCTGAGCGGCAGCGTGCGGCAGGGAGCATAGCAAAGATGCAGTAGAAACTGCATTGATAAGTGAGAACTTCATCTTAGCAGACTATTTTGAAATGCTCGTGGTGAAGGACTGCTGTCAGGGTGGGAAACTGCAGGTAGTATATATCTGTGGTTTAAGCATATCCGGCCCAGACAGCAGTCACGCCCGACCCACCTCAAGCGTCTCGTCCACCTCGCCATCGAAATGCAGGATGGCGCAAAAAGTCGACTGGTATTCCTTGTCGTTGCCACGAGATTGCCTATCGGAATCTGGGCATTGTGGCTCGCAACCCTCGCAACCAGTCTGCAGGTCGCATTTGGTGGAGGTGCCCAGCCTGGCCAAGCCTGCGAACAATGGAACCTTCCTATTGCGGGCGTCGCCGTGCAGATTAATAGAGTGCAATACTTTTCGTTATCGGCTCTGGTCCGTGAGGGAAGGCGGATCTTTGTAATATGCACACAACATTCGGCTCATAGCAGATTGGGAAGGCGAGGTAGATATACTGCGCGAGCTGGGCTTCTTGCATGCTCACAACGCGTGCGGGGCCGAATGAAAATACACTGGACTCGTGGTATTGATTCGTCGTCTGGTATCAGGTTCATGTTATTCTTCGGAAATCAGCTCAGCTTGCTACATTCACTCCGTCTCGTAGTGCTCCCAGCCCAGTATTTTTTGCGCCTTTTCAGTCGACCAGAAGCCTTTGTTGCCGCTCAAATCTCCCTTGATCGGTACGTCTGGGTAGTGTTTCTTTGCCAGCTCTTCACTTGAAATGTCTTGCGCCGTAGTGGGAGCGTGCACATTGAACACCTCCATGCCCTCGTAGTTGTCCCATTCTTCCAAAGCAGCTACGCATGCGCGAGCCGTCGCCTCAGGCCGCACCCATCCCCAGAGCTGCTTCACACCAGCGCCCTCCCAATCGCTTGCATGGTGCTTGTTCACATTCTCACGCGTGCCTACTTCATGGAAGCGCATGCACGCAATCTTCATCCCAGGGTACCAGTTCACGAATGCCCTAGCTTGGAGCTCTGCCTCCGACTTTGCGAGCGCGTAGGCGTCGGTCGGTGAAGGAGTGTAGTCCTCGTCAAATAAGGGAAGTAAGGGAACTTGAGAGGCTGGTTGGAGTAGGCGAGGCCAATCGCATTGACGCTGCTGGCGTAGCAGACGCGCTTGATACCCAGCTCTGCTGCGGCGCGGAAGCCGTTGAATGCAGAGTTTACGTTGTTTGAGTGGACTACGGCGTCCTTCTTGTTGACCGGGTTGGGGATCGCGGCAAGGTGGATGATCGCATCGCAGCCTTGGAAGGCTGATACAACGGAGTCGTAGTCGCCAGCGGTGTCCGCGACTCTGGTCTCGGAATTTGGTGTGTCGTCCTTCTCGAACTCAGTCATGTCGATCTGGACTGTTTTGTAGCCCTTTGAAGCGCAGTATTTGACTACGGCAGAGCCGACATTGCCTTTGGCACCAGTGATGGCGATCTTCATGGTGTGCTATGATTGAGTAGGAATTGGAAATGGATATGGTCTTGCGTGAACAAGTACTGGTAGAGCTCACTCGGACCTACCTTGTAATATAGAACTGACCATCACTTACTCTAGGAGGTAAGGTAGACGTGGAGTCCAGTTCGGAGGCAAATCGTACCTATGAGAGGTTTGTGACGGCCTGCGCGTAGTTGGCGCGTCATTGCGAAAGTAGCTTCTGTGGGCCGCGTGGGTAAAGACGAGGACGGGCGAAGTGGGTTCTCGGAGAACACTGCGAGATGCTCTGAGTACCGTGGGGTACAGACTCATTGTGGCCGACGTGACCCATGAGAAGGAGTGTGAGAGGAGTAGTGTGAAGGAGGAGGTACGCTCACAGGGAGAGACTTGCAAGCGCCAAGGCTGCGAGCTGCCATCGAGGTCTTCTACCTCTTACTACTTCTTCACCAACCCTCACATGTCGTTGTTCATGTCAACACCAACATCTGCACACGTATGTAAATACAACAGACTTCTGCATTGAGTTTTTCCACGCGGTATACCAAGTGGACGGATTGCCTTGCGAGCTACAACAAGCCTACAATACCTAACATTTCCACCATGCTATAATTCACTCCGAGTCCTCCGTTATCACTTTCACCACCGGACCCTCATACGCATGCCTCGCGTGGAATATGTACATGAGAGTCGCGAACCCCATCAGACCTACAAACAATACACATGCCCAGTTGAAGTTCACGGGTGTGACTTCGTACGCGTTTGGGAAGAAAGACCAGACGAAGCACCAGCATGAGTAGACGAGAGCGACAATATTGACGGGCAGACCGGCTCTTCCAAGACTCCAACGACATTTGGGCAGCGGAAGGTGGCAAACACGACGGTAAGTCACACAGCCTGAGAGGTTTCGGTCAGCGAGACGTCCCAATTCTAACTATAAGAATTCTGCCTACCGATTGAGATTAGGTATGTTCCCATCATCTGAAAATTTGTCAGCGTACTCTGATCACAGAAACCTGTCAATTTCATTGGAAGACATACCGCATTGGAAGCAAGCGACAGCACCGCATTGAAAGCAACAGTGCTGCCAATGTTGATCAGCGAGACGATGCACACGAACACAGCCGTGGCGACGATAGCATTGGCTGGCACGTGGAAGCGTGGGTGGACCTTAACAATTTCCCCTTGGTCAGCATGCTATGGTATGGCGTTTGAAGAGGGTACTCACTGTTCCAAGCCACTTGGAAAATGGCAGGCCATCATCGCGTGCGAACGCGAACATCTGGCGTGAGCTCGAGGCCAAGGCACTGATTGTTATCATGACCAGAAGGACAAGAACAACACTGACGAAGCCCGTCGTACCACCTACACTCTCGGTGGCGTTTTCGAAGACGTAGATGAACGGGTATCCGGTGGTATGGCTAAGCGCTTCTCCAATGTCGCCGATGCAAAATGCATAGCTGCAAACGGTAAGCTTTCGCGAAAGTTTGGTATAGGACTTCTACTTACGTGATCAAGAGGAGGAAGGTAAACGGCATGTTGAACAGAAACGAGACGCTGTCTGGAGTCAGCGATGTATGCCAACAATCTGTTTAGGACAAGACGGCAGGCGCAGATTACTCACACCATCGCTTTGGGCACGATGGTACCCGCGTTTTCGACCTCTTCGGCCATGTGAGCGACGCTGTCCTGACCCAGCACTACAAACATGCTCGACACCTTGGCCAGAATTGTCAGCAACAAATCATCGAGCGAAGACTGTGTGTGATTGACATGCCTGTCCGACGAGAACCGTAGCACTCATGCTAGGCCAGCCCGCGCCATTGTCAGTAAACTGCGTGAACACTGCAGCAGCGCTCTGCTTGGTCGGTGTCATCACCCAGAGACAGACTATGACCGGGACAAAGCTGAAGATGTGGACACTGCAAAAGATCCCTTCAGCCAATGGGAGGTGCTTTGCGCAGAAAATGTTGAAAGACGACACCGCAATGACTGCAACCCAGGTGAGAAGAGTGCCCTGCCAGCGCTCGGGAGTGTAGGTGACATCGTTGATCACGATCAGCGCCTGCACCAGACCGCCAACGATGAACGAGTCTACGGCGATGATCGAAAGCCACGATATCGTTGCAAGCCACCCTGGATATTGTCAGTAACGATCATGCCTGAAGCGATTAGTGACGAGTTACCTGAGAAGTAGCTCAGTAGACGCTGAGCAGATCGTGGTGCGAATTCAGACACCCAATGACTGTTTAAATGGTTAGCTCATGACTTCAGACGCTTGTTGGACTTTTTTGTTCGACTGACTATTGACCGCCTGCTGTCTGTGGTGGACTTCTTAGTAGTGTTGCGCAATCCCCAAAGGTTCGAGGCTGCTCACCGGAGCCATCGACGCCATTTCTGCAAGTGACAGGACGATGAACGATTGGCCAGCGTAGCACCAGACCAACGACCAGAACAAACCGGCAAGACCTCCTGCCGTCAAGCCTTGCGTGTTCGCTCTAGAAGTCTACATCAGCAAGGCAATGTCCAAACCCAGAGTACACCATTTTCTCACGTGAGATAGATTTCCCATGTCCCATAAACACATGTTGCGTAACCAACGGTCGAGATGAATCGGAAGTTTCGACTAAGGTCAACCAGTCAGCTTTTGCAGGGCATTGACATTACACGATTCCTTACCGCAGCTCTTGCTTCTTACCCATCCTCCACATGTCCTTACGATCTTCTTCAGTGTAGCCTTTCATCTCACTGGTTCCAAGTTCTTCGGCGATTGCACCACCGACATGGCGCTTAGTTGGCTCAAGTCGTTTGTTGTTCATGTTGAACGCAGTATCAGACAATTGGGTAACAGAGGACAGATTCTGGACAAGGGTGCGACCAGGTCAGTATGTATGGACACAATGGCCTGACAAATGCGGAGCAGCTCTCTTCAACGGCAATCACGAGTAGCAACGATGATAACAACAAGCTCGGTTCTCAAACAACTACATGTCCCGACCACCATCAGACACGGAAGCGAGGAGACTTGAGCTCTAATGCGTCAGTGGCATGGATGGCGCTACTGATGTACCACGCATTGTCGAGACGCTTCGCGCCTTTTAGCGATGGCAGCAGCTTTGCGCAACTTCGAATCTGCATGTCTTGCGTAGGGCCAATGAGTTGCACAATATG
Source organism: Cladosporium oxysporum (assembly GCA_035771495.1). Classification (NCBI taxonomy): domain Eukaryota; kingdom Fungi; phylum Ascomycota; class Dothideomycetes; order Cladosporiales; family Cladosporiaceae; genus Cladosporium; species Cladosporium oxysporum. The sequence goes on along the minus strand of JAWNKS010000020.1, from coordinate 398,705 downwards.
CTGGTACTCATCACAACCCCTGTCTGCAGATGTACACATCCTGGTTCCCCGCGGTCCGCCTCGAGCGGCATGCTCCTTCCGCGCCTCTTCTCTTCCCACTTATGCAGCGGAGGAGGAGCCGCTGCAGTTCGCTTCGACAACCTTGTTTGACGCTTCAATATCACTTCAGATATCCCGGCGACTTACAATGAAGAGCATATGCAAGTTCAATACATGGCAAATGTCGATCACTACTCGGCTACAGCAAATAAACGTGGGGGCGTGGGATGGAGAGAAAGATCAACCAACGAGCATGAGCACTCCCTCGTTTGCAACCCACATGATACTGTGCGACATTTGCACGACATGCCCACACTGCCGGTTCGTTGGATTACATTGCACGACGCCGTTGTGATATGTCTTGCAGCACATTCCCAGCCCGTCTCGGATACATGTCGCTATCCGGTTACAAGTTTCGATATTTACCCTACCTCCAAGTCGAATAGCATCTCACTGGTCCACTCGGAGACATCTCGCGAACACGGACCGTGGCGCATTCATCGTCATTGCAAGTAGGGTCTAGATTCCTATCATACATATGGACATGGACTATTAACGTTTCACTCTTCGCCGCACTCGGTTGTCGGGGAGCGCGGGAAGGAATTGGGCGCTGCAGCCTCAGCACATGGCTTCCTTGTAGAACTACCATGTAGAAGCAACGCCTTATTGAACTTGATACGCCACTGGGCTCTGGAGTATGGACAACAATAGGCAATGCTCTGGGAACAGTCAATATCACACCTCTGCTGGCAGAGTGCAATGACACAGACCCTAAAGAAAATCCCACGTCGCTATCAACTTGCGGCCTCGCGCATGGGATTTTGTGCTTCGTTGCATCCCAAACCCCGTGCGGCGTTTGCATTGTGATCGACTGACGAGTAGATGCGTTTGTTCAAATCAACGCCATGTCGACTGCCATATTCTTAGTGAGACCTCAAAGTCTAAAGTCTCCATCGAAAGTGACACAAGCATTTTTTCCTGTTGTACAGCAATTGATCCACCATCATTACATCCGGAGTACTGTCTGGAACACCACTCGACCGATCCGCAACGCTATGGAAGTCAACGACCGCACACCGCCGCTGGTTGTAAGTTCGATAGCTATCGTAGGGATCATATGGGTCGTGATGGTGCTGGGCATACGCCTGTACCTTCGATACAAGCTCAATGGCCCAATAGGCAACGACGACTACGCTGCTATACTTGCGACAAGTCTGGGTATCGCTCAATCGGCAGTCGTACTCGCTGGCGTCAATTCTGGCCTGGGTCACAGAGCAACCATTGAGGAAGAAGGAAGCCACGACCAAACCACGGCGAAGGTCTCAAACTCCGCAACTATCAAAAGCAGTCACGCATCAAACTGACTGTCATTGTTGAACAGATTGGCTACGCTGCTACATTACTCTACTTGTCCGCAACATACGTCTCAAGAGCTTCTAGCTGTTTACTCTACATTCGCCTGACATCCACCCGCTCACATCTTATGGCCGCATTTACAGGACTCGGTATGAGCGCAGTGGGAGGCATGATCTGTCTTTTGGCAATTGCGTTCCAGTGCAGTCTGCCGACGCCTTGGAGTGTGCCGGATGGCCAACATTGCATTGATATGGTGAGTTGAGGCTTTTACATCACCAATGTACCGCTTGCTGATCAGAAGTAGTGGCGTTTATGGAAAGGCGTCGAGCTCACAGCCGTCGCTCTCGAGGTCTTCATCTTCGGCATCTCGCTTTTGTTGGTTTGGTCGTTGCGCATGAAATTGAGGCTGAAAGCCATGGTCGTATTTGCATTCTCCGTGCGACTACTGTAAGTCTGCAGGACCGCTGCGACTACAATCGTGTTCCCCGGCTGACTCTATCACTTCGCAGTGTCATCATCCCCATAGGCCTGCGCCTAGAATACATCAACCACGCCGCCATCTCCTCCCGCTCCATCTACACCAGCGTCGCCGTCACCGCCATCACGACCATCACAACCCACATTGCAATCATGTCCTCCACCCTCCCCTGCCTAAAGCAATTCCTAGCAATGTTCGAAAGCGGTATGATCGGCGAGTTCAGCGACGCAACATATACTGGGAGCGGCAAGGGCACACGGACAGATACATCGATTGCTCTCGCTTCGTTGACGAGTGGAATTGGTACTGTGCGTGGGCGGAGGAGACGCGCGAGTGACGAGCTTGAGCTGAGGCCGGATCAGATTGTTGGCGACTCAAGGGCGGAGATCTCGGCTGATGCGATTAGTGCTATTAGCAATCGGAGTGATGCGGCGATTATCAAGAAGACGCAGAGGTGGGAGATCTCGTATGATTGATGGTGAAGCGCTGGCATTGAGAGGAATGCGACATGTAATATGAGTTTGCGCGCGTTTCTCATCAGTATTTCCACTAGCGTACTAATAGCACCTTCACTGTGACGCTGCTGCCTGTTGCAGGACCAATGAGCGTTCCTGGAACCTCAGGGCGTGCAGCCCTCTGCACTGGTCTCGTAGCTCAATATCTACGTATACCGCAATCCAGAAGTAACAATCCCTGTCTCCTGCCAAATTTGACATGCGACCACTCGCTTCGAGGTCGTCAATCTCACGTTCAGAGTTGCTGGCATTTTTATGACTCTCAACGGAGCAAGATCATTTACAAGACAGCTTGCAACTCAGCTTCGCTTTCGCAACTGCATTGGCGACGCTCAGTGCATGTACGCATCGATGTTCAGATCTTGCTCGCGCAATCCAAGACCTGCAAGCTTCTCGTACAGAGACTTCGCCACGTCAGTGACAAACTCCACCTCAAGTTCATCGTCCATCCACTCCTTAGCGCCCATGACCACGTGCAAGTCCACCATGAGTCGACGTCCAGGAGATCCCTGTGAAGTGCCACGGTAGACGATGTTCACGTCTTCGCCTGTCGGGTACCAGTACATGCGGTCTTCGTCGGGGAGACGAGTTAGGCGTATGATTTCTTTGAGAACCACGTTCTGGAATTTCGGGTGGATGAATCGCTCCCCGGAGACATAGAGTTTTGATAGCAGCTGGAAGCAGGACTCGATACCATCACCTACCGTCCCTGTGATGTCCTCTGTGAAGAACTTGCCGGTGTACAGGTACTTTAGGTAGTGAGCGATCGCGGCCGGATCTTCCTCTGGCAATTTGATCGTGCGTGTCTGTCCTTCCACCCATTCTGTCTTTATCGCAGCGGCAAAGAACTGAGACTCGCGGACGAGGTCAGAGCTGTAAGCCTGCAATTCTTGTTCGCTGTGACCAACGAGGAGAGTGACTGTGCCTTCGCGACTGAAGTCCGCCGAAGAAACGGAAGCCATAGCCTCGGCAGGCGTCTTCTTGCTTTGGCCTGTAATCTCCATGTAGCCACTTCTTTTTCTCGCAGCAGTCTTCGTCGGCGGTGCCTTGCGCTTTACTGGTGTGCTCGTGGGCATCTTGTCGGGTGGCATATTGAGCAAGTCAGTGGCGTGAAAAAGTTGCAACCAGCAATAAATGCAGAAGTACGGGCAAAATGTTGGGTTAGGTGTAATTTGCACGCTTTCAATGGGTTCAGCGAAGTGAGGCTTGGTACCAGGTAGGTGAGTTTTGGAAGTTGAGTTTTTGGAGGTGGCTCTTATGGGGTGAGTTTTGTGACGTGAGTTCAGTGACGTGAATCTAGTGAGGTGAGTTCAATGAGACCAGATTTCTTCGTCTTTAGCACGGCGATACCCCATTAAATCACTTCACTACTACTGCTCACTTTGAGCCATGCCACCCTCAACCCACCCATCGACAACCAACCTCGCCACATTCTTCCCCATCAGCGCGCTAGTCTCCATCGTCGAAATGAACCTCTCAATTCCACTCGTATACCAAAGCCCATCACTTAGTTTGATATCCTCGAATGAATCCCTCGGGTACTCGTACGGGTAGCTGTGCCACACCTTGCGATACATCCACGTGATATCGCTCTCGCTTATCTCACCCTCCTCAGTCTTGACCCCAATGAGGCTGGACAAGAACTCATTGGTCGGAGGCGCCGGCGAGAAGATCTTGTACGCGTATTCGACTGCTCCAGTGCGAGGGTTCATGAGGTCTTGGAGAAGACTGATGCTGTAAAAGCCTGGGCTGCCGACGGTGGCGTTGTGAGGAGGATGCTCGTCTGGTGGGAGAGTGGTGATGATTGATTGTGGGACTGGCTTGTCGGGTAGGAGACCGAAGTGTGCAGGCGATAGGAGGTGAGGGGAGGTAAAGAGGGTCACGTGCAGTTTTACGTAGGGCAGGTCGTCTGGCTTGCGGAAGGGGATGGAATCGAGTTCGATGTTTGAGAATTGGTAGGGTGTGGCGAGGATTACTTCGTCGAAGTGGGAAGTCAGCGTCAGCGAGTCCAGCTCGGATGAGAGGCTCTTGGAAATGAGTTTGAATCTTCCATCCTTGGACCTCTCGATTCTGGTCACTTCCGTTTCAAGCATGATGCTCGCTTTCGCGGACGCTACCATGTTCGCGAAGATCTGCCAGTTGCCTCCCTCGACCGACATCGCACCAGTGGCTGCCATGCAAACCATTGTCTCGAGGCCGTGGAAATTGTCGATATTCTGCGCATAGTTGACTCTCGTGCTCGCCTGGATGATTTCCCTGGCGAAGAGGGTGCTAATGCTGTTTTCGCGAAGAAAGGCTTCTCCAGTCGCTGATGTAACAGCTAGGAGGCCAACGTCTTGTGCGGCTTGCGTCAGTGATGCGAATGGAAACACAGGCTCATCGTACATCTTCAGAAATTTGCCCACGGTCGCTTTCATGAGGTTCAATGTTCGCAGTGGCGACAGACCATACTTGTAGAACAGCTTTGCCTTGTCCCACCAGCCGCCCTCATTCTCTGCCGTGAAGATGAAGGTGTTCCCATCCCAGATACCGAGGCCAGCTCCAGGGATGTCGTCGCTTGTAGAAGCAAAGGACGAGGTGGAGAGATTGAAGGCTTCTACGGCATCGACAAGGATCTTGTTGATCTGGACAAAGACGCTTGCACCCAACTCGATGGGAAGGTGAGATTCATTGTAAGCGTGGACTGTCGTGGACCGCCCTCCGATATGGGAGTTCTTCTCGAATATTGTCACATTGATAGGTATATTATGGGCCTCAGCGAACTGGCGAATGTGGTAAGCTGAGGATGAGCCAGCGGATCCGGCGCCTAGGAGAGTCAGACATATGAGTCGAATGATATACCGCAATAGATGGCGGTATCTTGATGGACTTACCAATGATGGCAACCTGCTTGGCTCGGTTCTGCTGGAGGGTTCCATCGAGGATTACCTGTTCTTGCGACGCGTACGCGGTGGCACAAAGGCCTAGAGTCACCAGATTATGGAGTGTGAGTCTCATTGTGATGATTCCTGGGAGGGTTGAGTCACGATGTGATGATGAGGGACATGGCTGATATTGTACTCTTGAGGTGAGATGCAGGACTGACTACCTTGCATAATAATACATGTAGAGATATGCAAGACACAAGCACACAGCAGCTGAGCTCGACGCGCGCGCCACAAGCCAAAGGGCAATCGAACTGAACTGAACCCCGCAAAAGGGCCTCCTGCAGGAAACAGTCATCCGCGATTTTGTGCGCCGGCTCAGAGCCATTGATACGGTACCCACCCACTTGCGCCTGCTGCCACCATTTTCCTTTATGCTTCTTCCAAAATTACTCTCGACTCCCAGCTTCTTCTGTGCCACCAAACGACTAAAGCCCGCCCGGTTCGCGACTACACTCTCTCACTTCCGATCGTACACACCCACCATGGCGCCCAAGGCCAAAAAGGACGAGGGCAGCGGCAGGCCGCTAGAGATGACCCCGCCGCCAGACTACTTTGCTACCCGTAACGCCATCTTCGACAAGAGAAAGGCCGAGAGGGACGAGTGGGTGGCCAAGCAGCCCAGGGACGAGATCGAGATCACCCTGGCCTCCGGCGACATCAAGAAGGGCAAGAGCTGGGAGACCACACCCGGCAACATCGCACGCGAAATCTCAAAGAGCTTGTTCGAGCGCACCGTCATCTCGCGTGTCGACGGCGAGCTCTGGGATCTGGAGAGGCCTTTCGAGAAGAGCTGCAAGCTGGAGCTCCTGGACTTTGAGCACCCCGAGGGCAAGAAGGTCTTCTGGCACAGCAGTGCTCACATTTTGGGAGAGGCTTGCGAGAGGCACTACGGTTGTGCTCTGTGCATTGGTCCTCCCGTGGACGATGGTTTCTACTACGAGATGGCTCTCCCCGACGGCGGTGCGGTGCAGCACGCCGACTACAAGCCTCTGAAGCAGGTTGCCGAGAAGGCGATCAAGGAGAAGCAACCGTTCGAGCGTCTCGAGCTCAGCAAGGAGGACCTCCTGGAGATGTTCGCCTACAACAAGTACAAGCAGCACATCATTCAGGACAAGATTCCTGACGGCACAAGCACCACCGTCTACCGTTGCGGTCCCCTCATTGATTTGTGCAGGGGTCCTCACGTTCCTCACACCGGCAGGATAAAGGCTTTCGACATCATGAAGAACTCCGCCAGTTACTTCCTTGGTGACGCCAAGAATGACAGTCTCCAGCGTATCTACGGTGTCTCATTCCCCGACAAGGCCGTAAGTTGTATCCACGAGCTCGATTCACGATTCATGTACTAACACCGCACAGGCTCTTGCGGAACACAAGCACATGCTCGAAGAAGCGGCCAAGCGCGACCACCGCAAGATCGGCCAGGAGCAAGAACTCTTCTTCTTCCACGAGATGTCACCAGGCTCCGCCTTCTTCCTGCCCCACGGTATGATCATCTACAACGCACTTCACTCCTACATCCGCGGAGAGTACTGGAATCGCGGCTACAAGGAGGTTAACTCTCCCAACATGTACAACTCTGCCCTCTGGAAACAGTCAGGTCACTGGCAGCACTACCACGAGGATATGTTCACATTCAAGGTCGAGAAGGAGGAGTGGGCCCTCAAGCCCATGAACTGCCCCGGTCACTGCTTGCTGTTCGGCCACCGCGACCGCAGCTACCGCGAGTTGCCCATGCGCATTGCCGACTTCGGTGTTCTGCACCGTAACGAGGCCTCCGGTGCCCTCACTGGTCTGACCAGAGTCCGTCGTTTCATGCAGGACGACACCCACATCTTCTGTACTGAGGCTCAGGTCGAGCAAGAAATCCAAGGCCTCTTCGATTTCCTGCAAGCTGTTTACGGTCTGTTTGGTTTCACCTTCAAGATGAAGCTGTCTACCATGCCCGACAACCACCTTGGTGACGTTTCCACCTGGGAGCGCGCCGAGGCTCAGCTCACCAAGGCTCTTAACGAGTTCAAGGAAACCACTGGCACTCAGTGGGAGCTCAACCCTGGTGATGGTGCTTTCTACGGTCCTAAGATTGACATTACCATCTCCGATGCGCTCAGGCGTGAGTTCCAGTGCGCTACCATCCAGCTCGACTTCCAGCTGCCCCAGCAGTTCAACCTGGAGTACCGCACTGAGGATGCTGCTACCGCTGCTGTCAAGGAGGAGAAACCCAAGGGCGAGAAGCCTGCCGAGGAGAAGCCCGCCGAGAAGGCTGCTGACGGCGAGAAGGCCGAAGAGAAGCTTGTCATCCGCTCCGCTCCTCCCGCTGAGGCCGACTCGAGCGCAGTCAAGAAGGACGAGGGCAACTACCGCCGCGAGCTCACCCCCGGCTGCGCCCGTCCCGTCATGATTCACCGTGCCATCTACGGCTCCTTCGAGCGCTTCATCGCCATTCTCACCGAGCACTTCGGCGGCAAGTGGCCCTTCTGGCTCTCTCCCCGCCAGATCCTCATCGTCCCCGTCATGGCTAGCGCCAACGACTACTGTGAGGAACTGCAGAAGGAGTTCCGTTCACACCACTTCCACGCCGACATCGACATTTCCGGCAACACCATGCAGAAGAAGATCCGTACCGGTCAGCTCGCACAGTACAACCTCATTATGGTCGTCGGCGCCCAGGAGAAGGAGAGCCGCTCCGTTAACATCCGCAACCGTGATATCCCCGAGACCCAGAAGATGGGCGAGCTCGTGCCTGTTGACCAGGCTATTGAGCTTATGAAGAGCTTGAGGGATGAGAGGAGGCTGAGCAGTGCGCTCAAGTAAGCGTGCGCTTGCTTTCTCTGTCTTGCATCGCTCTGCGGTGCTCAAGGCAGTTTACGGGAATAATGAGGAGTTGTGTGGTGCGGATAAAATGGGTATAGCATACGTGATGTAGCTTTGAGCGTATAAAATTGCATGCAGCTGTTGCATGATACACATCCATCCGGTTTGACATGGCGCGTTCTTTTGAAATTTCGAGCTGGTCGTGCCTTCCTCTCTTCCTTCTTGCCATACCCCTTCCTCAGATCGGAGAACTCGATTTCGCAAGCTGACGTTGTTTTCTATCTTCCAGACACGCAGATACAACGAGAGTTGCAACACTTGATCGACCGACATGCGAGTCCGCGGGAAACATGCCATGCGAGACGCTATTCTGGAATCCGCCTGTGCAACCTGAAACGAGCAACACGCGTCGGGGGCGCAGCACGCGTGGATGGCAAAAGCTATTATTCGAGGGAATTTTGGAGGTGAGCTTTCAAGTTTGCAGTTTCGATATCAAATAGCGAAAAGAGTATAGGCTCAGAAAGATGACCTCGTTGTTGTCTAGGCAATATACGCATTACTTTTTGCACTGAGTCGACTGTCTCAGGGAGTTTGGCCAGCCCCATGCAGGCGACAAGGAAGCTGCAGCTTTAGCGAGGCCGCTTTGGCGCCAATCGATACGACTTGAGCGGCAAGCTGCGTAGGAGGCTTGCAAGATAGTGTTGCTCAGCCTTGCGTTATGGTGCTTCCTGACTGCTACAAGAATGACAAACGAACAAAAAAATTCGCTCATCTCTGGTTAAATGGAGTTTTCGAAACTTCTGGCCTAAGCTTGGGCACAGGTGTGATCAACAGCCTCTTTGGACCTCCAGCTCTATATTCCGGACACCTGCACACTCTCCTTCTCGGGACGTGATCTAGTTGTAGCCCATCTTCACAGGGTTCGCAGGACTCTTCGCGATGGCAGAGGCCGCCGCTACTGCCATCGGCATCATCTCGTTTGGCCTCACAGTCTGCAAGGGTCTATACACATACTACCACGCCTACACCGGCTTTGACTCCAACATCAGCAGCGCTCACGAGTCGATCGCACAGGTCGCCAGAACGCTGATCCTACTCAAAGATTCTTGTGATGACCCCGACCTTGACCATGAGCGGAAAGACAGGGTTGCGACTTGTGTATGCTCATGCGAGGATACACTCAAGAGCCTGAACGCAAAATTGCAGCAGTTGCGGATCGCAGACCCGGAGGGCTTCCGCGAGAAGGCCAAGGCGCGGTTCAAGCGACATGCATACCCTTTCAAAGAGCAGTCGCTCAGAGAATTGCGCGATAACGCAGTCGAAGCTCAACGGCAGCTGGCTTTTGCTATCCAGATCCTGGACCTTGCCGAAAAGCTCAAATCGCAAAGGGTGCTGGACTATCTCGAGACTTGGAGCAACGGCGTCACCATCACCATCGACCGAATCTCAGACGATACCCAGCGACTCTTGTTAATTGCACGATCTGAAGAAATCGACAAGATCAAGGCTTGGCTTTCACCACCGGATCCATGGACGAACCATCATGCAGCGCGTACTTTGCACCAAGCTGGGACAGGGAAATGGGTTCTCGATAGTGATGTCTACCAAGCATGGCTCGGTGGATCGACCCGCCATCTGTGGCTTTGTGGCAAAGCAGGCTGCGGCAAGACCATTCTCTCATCTACGATAGTAGAGGACGTGCAACGTCACTGTTGCCAAGCAGTCGACTTTGGTCTCGCACCTTTCTATTTCACCTTCACAGATCGAGGGAAGCAGTCGTACGAAGCTATGCTGCGCTCATTGATAGCCCAGCTAGGACTCCAAGAACCTGGGCTGCCAGCGCTACAGGAGCAGTACGACCAGCGACACAAGCTCAAAGGAGAACTGAACGTACGAAGCCTTGAATCGATCCTCTTGGTCGTTTTAGCTACCTATGACGCTGTGTTCATGGTCTTGGACGCTTTGGACGAGTGTCCCGAAGAAGGCAATGCTCGGTCCAAGCTTTTCGACGGCCTCAATAATCTGGTCAAAGAAGCACCTAACCTTAAAGTCTTGATGACGAGCCGCGACATCTCTGATATTCGCGACTGTATGGTTTGCCTTCCTGCTGAACGATTGCCAGTCATGACGGGTGCAGTAAATAAAGACATACACAGCTACGTTGCACAACAGCTATCTGAGGGACAGTACTTCAGAAGGCTAAAACGCGAGTCACTGGACCTCATCCAAACGACAATCACCAGACAAGCAGATGGAATGTACGTGGCCCTATATCGTGATAGCGACATGCATCTTACTAATGACATACTGTTTGAATAGGTTCCGATGGGCCTACTGCCAGCTCTTCGAGCTCAGCCAGAGTAATTCCACGAGGCCCAGCCGCGTGGAAAACGTGTTGAAAACACTACCTGCGACTCTGGACGAGACCTATGCCCGTATGCTCGAGCGCATCGGGCCAGCAGACAGAGGGGACGCTCTCACCTTGCTTCGATGGCTGGCGTACGCTATGAGACCTATAACGCTGGCTGAGCTTCAGACTGCTGTCATCATCCGCCCAGAAGATGACGAGGTGGACGATGGCGACGAAGGAGACCTTGAGGATTCACTGAGCATTCTGGCCGGGCTCGTCGTATTCTCAGATGACGTAGCAGCTAGCATCTCATCGACAGAGTCTGACGAAGATGACGAAGATGAAGACTCGATCCACCATGAGCCATCAGCAGAAGCCACAAATCTGACCCCTTACACCCGCATTCGCCTCGCACACTTTTCTGTGAAGGAATACCTCGAATCGACACGTATCTCTGGAAGCAACGCGAGCTTTTTCCGCATGGAGCCTGCGATCTGCCACAGATTCCTTTCGCAAAGCTGTCTGACGTACCTCACATACTATAGTCAAGTTCGCGATGATGGTCCAACGCGATGGAGTATGGATAAATTCCCTTTGTTGCTCTATGCCGCAAAAAAGTGGCACAAACACTCCAAGCTACAGAGCGGAGGTGATGTCAGCCGCGAAGTGGCCCTGCTGTCGTGCGGAAAGGCCAGGATTGATTGGCTTCAGAATTACAGCCGCTATCTCTTGGATGAGGCCACTTCTCCCTCGAGCATCTACTATGCGGTTGATTTGAGCCTCCCGCTTGTAGTGGTGGAGTTGCTGAAAGCTGGCGAAGACGCAAATACTTTCGGGCCCCAATTCGAACCTATTTTGATTACCGCAGTACAACACGAAGATCAAGCAATGGTGGAGCTACTTCTAACTCACGGCGCGGACGTCAACATGACCGAGGTAGATGGCAAAAGCGCACTATGGTGGGCAGCTTACAACGGCATGCCGCTCACAAAGCTGCTAGTCGACCATGGGGCCGATGTCAACATCGTATGCGACCACGGCACAGCTTTAACAGCCGCTTGCAAGCGGGGCCACCGGCAGGTCGTCGAGTTTCTGCTCGAGAGAGGGGCGCGAGTCGATACTTTCGAGACTCTGGAAACCACTGCGCTGATAGAGGCATTGCGTTCAGGGCACATCGAGATAGCGGAGCTACTGATCGCGAAGGGCGCGGATGTCAACAGGTCGAGTCTACACACCTCGGCGCTGCGCGCGACCATTGTACTTGACCGTACAGACGTTGTGGCAATGCTCATCGGCGCAGGCGCCGACGTCAACGCAGAGGACAGCAACGTGTTGTCCCTTGCGTTGCGGTTTGGAAAGGAACAAATGGTGCCGCTTTTGGAAGAAAAAGGCGCGAACAAGCTCACACAGAAGCAGTTGGACCTTCTTCTGATCCAAGTATGCAGCCTCCAGGATGAATCCACGCAAAGAGCAATCGGCTTGCTGTTGGACCGCGGCGCTGATCCCAACGCAGGCGGCGCGTTGTTGGCTGCACTGGAGTATGGACAAGAAGCTCCGGTGGCTCTCTTAGAAGCGAGGGGTGCGAAGAAGCTCACTTTGGATCAGCTGAACGATGGTTTGGTCCGAGTGTGCCGAGATCGGTATGATACGTCTCTGACTGCGGTTGAGATGCTGCTGGATCGAGGCGCTGACGCCAATGCACATGATGGCGGCGCTTTGTTGGCTGCGTTGAAGTATGGCTATGAACCTGTAGTGGTCCTGTTGGAAGCTAGGGGTGCGAAGAAGCCTGCCTTGGAACAGTTGAATAATGTTTTTATCGACGTGAGGAAGCACCGGTTTCGCATCTCCAAGGTTGCAATCCAGTTATTGCTCGATCGAGGTGCTAATGCTGATGTCCATTCAGCGAGTGCCAAATCTCTTACGTAGCGTAATGTGGGCCAACAAGCTTTATCAATAGTTGATGGGGTGTATTGTCTTTAGGGACTGTATGCATCTGGTGTTGAAGTATACAATTTCCGGAAATTAGCAACGCCAGTCAACGTTGCGTCCAACTCCAAGCATTTGAGATGCGGATTGGCCAGATGCGGTGTTGGATTATATCTGGTCACGGACATTGCCAACAACCGAGCACTGGCATTTTGGCGCTTCTGCTCACTAATAATTGAGACAGATACTTAATGAGTTGAGCATCTCATATTTAAACTTCAGGCGCCCAAACAATCCAAGCCACAACAACAACCGCCTTAAGCCCAACAGCAGTCCAGAGCGCCCCAGTAAGTCCCACAGAACTGTGCGCCCACACGCCCCCAATCATCGCACCAGCCACAAGCAAAAGCGGCGCCGCAATCCTGCGGTTCCTCTCAGGATTAGCTTTCAATCCCCATTCAAACAACCTAGGATCCGAGAACAAATCGCAGTAATTCGAAGTCAACACCACGCTAGTCAGACCATTGTATCGCAACGCACGCGACGTGATTGCCTGGCCTGAAGATTGGAAAGCTACGAGTGCGATCGAGACGCCAACCCAGGCGTTCAAGGGGGTGGATTTGTCGACTTTGGGGCCGAGCGTTGCCATAACTGCTGCGATGAGGACGAACAGCATTTGCATGGAGAAAGAGGCGATCAGGACCCAGCGTTTGCAGGGCGAGAAGTGGCGGTGGAAAGTGCTGAAGCAGAAGCTGCCGAAGCAGAAGCAGACGATGGAGATGAGGGCGCGGAGCCAGCGGTCGCCGTCTTCGGGGGCGATGATGCCTAGGCCGAGATAGACTGTGTTTCCTGTGATGTTTGTTAGACCTCTTCGCATTGATGAGAATGAAGAATGATGCTTACCAGTCTGCATGCTAACAAAACTGCCCCAAGTCATGATACTGCTACTGTCCAACAATCCAGTAATCAGGTAGCATCCCAGCAACACTGCATCGCCCCACGACTTGGTCACGTTGACAGTAAAATGCTCCGCGCATCGCGAAACGAAAGTGTTTTTCGACGAGGAAGTTTGCAACATGGCTGCGCGTTCTGCGTCGACGTCACTCGGTGCAGGGCTGTCCTGCGCGATAGTACCGTAGCCAGCGCGGAGCGCCATTGTGATTAATGCGTCTAGGCAAGAATATGATGAGATGATGTCGTTTGATTCTTTTCCAAGATTGCGGGTCCTCTAAAGGATCGTTAACTGATCGGCTAGCCCGGAGTGGTCGGTAGAAGCGGGTCGCACAGGTGGTTTGCTGCAGGAACGATCTTAGGGCTGTGTATCGATGTTGGCATTCGTGACGAGGTATAAATAAGTCATTGAAAGAAGAGAAGTGTGGACGAAGCAATCATCGGATGTCTAATGGACGTGCAAAGGTCAAGGTAGGATGACCTATCCAACGGATGGCCGGTTCCGAGCGAATCATGGGTGTCCATTTCCTTTTGACACAGATCTGGATCATGACGTAGAAAGACGGCATTTGTTTCCCAGATACCGAGATCCGGGAATTGCCATCATCTGTGTGCAGGTACATGTGCTCCAATTCATTAATTGAAAGCATTTCTTATGGTAGAAAGGAAGTCGTTCCCCGAGAGCCGTCAAGAAGGGTATCTCCACTCGCCAACACGTGACAATCAGAATAATCTCCAGTGTTGCTGCGCCTCTACGGACATGATTCGGGCGACTGATTGGAGATATAGTGGCTGCATAGACCAAAGCTTTGCGGCATTTTCATAACTGGCAATATGCCTCATCGTGGGGTTGAAGGGCGGTCAGGTGCAGCAGCAGGTGCTTATTCATGGTCTAGTAGATGTGCATTCATGATTGCGAGAGTCCAAAACAATCGCAAACTGCACGCAATCTGCACATATCGGCAGCGTTTCTTCACACCCAGCGCCCTTGCAGCGGGCAAGGAATCTTGAATTCTCTCGCCAAGCTCGCGCATCTTGATTGATCTCATCCTCACGTCTGCCACGCTGCCACCAAGCCTTTTTCCTTTTTCTCGCCCACCTGGCGCAAGCAGCGTGACACGCGCCGGCAACAGGAAGCGCTCCTACGCGGTACAATAGCACCATGGCTTCCTTTCCCAACAGCGAAACCCGCACTCCCAGTCCGCCCTTCCGTACTCCAAGCATCCTCGCAGGCGCCACTCGCAGGGCCTCGAATGCTTCAATTCGCGAATCTTCTGCTCACGCAAGGGCTTACAGCAACCCTGGCGGCATGTCTCCCAATCAGAGCATCACTCTCACCGAGCCAGTCCGGCCTGCATTTCCTGCTCGCCTGAGAGCAAGCGCAAGAGGCGAGAGCCACCGGAGTATAAGCGAGGCCATGAGGCTCGCAAGATCGCGCGAGGAACAGGAAGAGCTGCTGGATGATGAGGAACAAGCCGACGACGATGGCTGCTATCCGCCTAGGAAGAACGATGATCCGCGTGCACCGAACCCGCATGGTTGGCTGCCGGTCTACACCACAATCCATAAAATCAGGCGGCTGATTGTCGCAAGCATTGGTAGGTCCTCTCCTGTCATCTCCTTGTTTTCTGTCGATCGCGCTTTGGTCCTGCGCCTTGCACGATGTTCGGCGGGAGCAAAGCTTGCGATTCTTCAACAGAACGGCAAGGGCGTCCCGCTGACTCCTGAGGCAATGTATAGACGATCCATATTCTGTCGATCAGCTTAAGAGTCCTCGAATGAATATCAGCGTCATCAGACCGCTTGTCGACCACCTCTACGACCCAGATGATGTGTCCGTGGTGTACTGCCTGCTTGTCAATCGCATGCAGTTCATGCGCGAGCAGAGCTACCAAGCCCACCACCAGACTGTTAACATTACACGTGCTACTGTTTGTGAGCTCATCGCTAGTCGCGTACTAAGAAGGTTCGATGAAGACCATGAGGGACGACAGGGTCTTCTCCTCATTGCCAACGTGCTTGTCGCTGGTTTTGAGCCTTTCCAGAATGCTCCGCCAGAGGTGGCCAGGACGAACAAGGTCGCTTTGCACTGGGCTATTAGATCCCACTTCATCCGACCGGAACAGGAAAGAATGCTGACCGCACTCGAGGTGGCTATTGTCACTGAGTCGAAGAGTTTCCTGAGTTCGTCCTCGTGTCAGAAAATCGTAGACGCCGTGTACCGTGGAAGAATCACGTATACACCCACATCATTCATGGACATCTTACCAGATCGCTACAAGAGCCGTGCAATCTCGTTATACGATCCACGGAAAGCACCTTTATTCAACCAGTACCGACTTATCGTCCCCCGAACTAGGAACATCATCGAAGCATGCCAGTTCTTTGTCCTACTCATTTTATACGTTTGGACTATGGCCAACAAGTCTAGTGCCGTCGGACCAGAACACCTGCGGTTCACCGTTGCCGAGCTGGTCTTCGCAGTATACGGAGCCGGCTGGTGTCTTGACGAGATGGCCTCGATCACAGAGCATGGCTGGACGGTACACACCGAGAATCTTTGGTCGTTCCTCGACATCACGTTCGTTCTGATCTTCTCGTCCTATTTCGGCATCCGTATGCATGGTCTCGCCACCAACGACGGCAGCATATCGAAGCTGGCCCTTGACGTCCTTTCACTCGGCGCTCCCGTTCTTCTACCGCGCATGGCCTTCTGTCTCTTGCCGGAGAACATGCTTTTCATCGCTTTGCGTGCCATGATGGCGGACTTCACGTTCCTTACACTCCTCGCTGGCTGGTGCTTTGGCGGTTTCTTGCTCGCCATGCACTGGTTGTCTGAATCCCAAGACGGTTACAGCAGACACTCTCCCCTTACTATCGCCAAATGGATGCTCTGGATCTGGTTCGGCCTCGATGGCACTGGTGTTCAACGTTCGGCCGACATGCATTGGCTTCTAGGCCCAACGCTGATGATCACCTTTGCCTTCCTCGGCAACACCCTCTTCCTAACCATCTTAGTCGCCATGCTCAGCAATACTTACACCAACCTCGCCACCAATGCCACCGCTGAAATCCAGTTCCGCCGCGCTGTCTTGACCTTCGAAGGCGTCAAATCAGACGCCATCTTCGCCTATCGTCCACCCTTCAACATCCTCGCACTCATCATTCTCCTACCTCTCAAAATGATCCTGACAGACCGCTGGTTCCACAAAGTCAACATCACCGCCGTGCGCGTCCTCAACGCCCCCATCCTCCTCGGAATCTCGCTCTACGAACGCCGCTACCTATGGAAACGCAGCAAATGGGGCCCGCCGCGCAAGCACTCCTGGCTCACGCTATGGGAGCACTTTGGCGCTCACGGCGATCTGCAGGCGGTCTTCGACACCGAGCCGCCGCAGAGCGTGCTGGAGGATATGGAGGACATCGACGACGTGCTTGGTGGTGACATGTGGGATGGTGGATACGTTGATGCTCTGAGAAGGAGAAGAGGCAGTCGCAGTATCTATAGTAATGACGCGGCGAGTGCGAGGACTGGCATGACTACGGGAGATGGCATTCGTAGGAGAAATACGGTTGGTGCGCTGAGGGGAGAGTTGAGGTTGGGAAGTCATGACGTTATTGGGGATGTTTGATGTCCTTTAATGAGATTGCGGGAAATGTTGTATACGTTGTCACTCTCGTATATGAGCATACAAATTGTCCAGGCTTGAAATGGTGCCGCGCGAGATGGCACGGTGCCCGTGACCACCATGTGCATGTTGCCAAGGCACTTGCTTAGGGACACATCTGCTCTGACTTCAGCTTGCTTGCCGGCGAATTTGTTATTAAACATTTGCTTTCGATCTAAACAAGCTACTCGAACCTTCCTATGACGCTGTAGGTCGACAAGTGGGGGTGAGCTGAGGTCGCTCCTGATGCAGGTCACATAACAATCACGTTGTCGTCCGGCCATTTCTCACCGGACGCATGATGATAGTTGATCTTGAGTGCTGACTCTTGACCTCACCGAGACCCCATAACATCACTTTGAACCTTTAAGAAGCTCACTTCTCTCTCTCTCTCTCTCTCGCACACAAACTCTCGCACTCAATCTGCACATCATGCCTCCAAAGCTAGAAAAGCGCTTTACCATGCGCGTAAAGCTCTCCAAAGAGCACATCTACGACCTCAAGGCAGTCCGCGGCCCCAATAAGTTCATTGCCGCGATGAATGGCGGCTTCATCAGAGGCGAGGGCCTCGACGCCGAGATTCTGCCAGGTGGAGCGGACTGGATGTCGGTATGTGGTGCTCATCTCCTCCTTTCCCCATATGCATTTGCAGTGAGTGAGTGGCCTAGCCATGGGGATCGTACTGACGTGCACACTCCTCCAAAGCTCGACCCATCAACCGGCGTCTCGCACGTCGACGTCCGGACCCAAGCTCGTACTTCTAATGGGCATTACATCTCCATTCACTACACGGGCGTGGTCCAGAACGACGAGGCAACGGGGAAAGTGTTCGGGTTCGCGGAGGATGCGAAAACGACGCAGTTTGGAGATCATCAGTGGTTCACTGGGCCGAAGTTCGAGACTAGCGATCCGGCGTTGAAGTGGATCGAGGATGCGTTTTGGGTGGGGCAGGGCAGGTGTGTCGTTGATGAGGCGGGGAATTGGATTGAGTATGAGATTTGTCAGGTGGTGAATTGAGGGAGGAGTGGTGATGCTTTGGTGAGCTGTTAGCGTGAATGGATTGTAGCAGCCGACTTACTGCTCAAGGCTGGGACATGCTTCATGTACATGAAAGTACCGAGGAAATGCATGTGCTCACCCGTTCTTCGAGTTTCAAACAACAAACTCGACTCGCTCGGAGCTTAAGTAATTAGAAGAACGAGCCTACAGAGCTGCCAATAATCTAATCATCTGTAGGCTTCGCAAATCAGGAAATATCTCACCACCCCAACCCGAACCCTGGATCATCAGATCGCCCAAGAACCACCGTTGAACTTGATACAATACATCAAGTATATAAGTATACGTGTTCGCACTGAAGCCATAGCTTTGAGGGTCCCTGCGTGTCAAAAAGGTCAACAACGATATTGTGTGACTCTGCTATTCTTCATGCAATGCAACCAGATGAGTAAAGCTGCTGGTACATTCTTAGGTAAAGTCGAGGCAGTGCCGACTTTGACGCCACAACTCAAGTAAAGGTATACACGGCATGTGATCCTGTTGCATCGCCGTCAACGGCAGCCCATTGTACCATACTGGGCTCGCTCGGACGCATGTGTTCACGAGTGCTGCGCTCGTGAGGGACCTCTCCCAAGCGATGACGGAGAATAGCAGCGTAAGGCTGTAGGGCGGAGGCTAGCGCAGCACCAGTGGAGATCACTCTCAGCCTTGTCGGTGATGCCGCGCGCCACACTGTGCCGTCAGCCACCACGAATCTATCAATGGAAGGAGAGTTTGTGTGATGGTCGACGTGTCGCGCGCGTGTCTTCTGCATGTACATGTGCTGGCATAGGACGTCCCAGGCGGTACGACATGCACTCCAAGTATGGTAGAGGCGAGTGAAACATATATGATCCAGCTTTTGAATGCCCAGAGCCGTTGCTTCCGCGATGCCCGGCGAGGATGAGCCGGCGCATGTGGTGACCAAGAGAGAGGCATGCCACGAGAGTGCCAAGTTGGAGCGGTGCCGGTCTCCATTACGTGTGTCATATGTTGTATTCTTCTTCTGTTCTCTCTGTAAGCGCCTGTATCGAAACCATCACCAAGGTACATCTGCTCTGCACCCTCGAAACAACGCACACAACGCCTCGACGCCTCGATCTGCACGCCTCAAAGCGGCAACACACTCGAAGTAACCGCTGCCCTGTGCACTGCCTGCCCGC
Organism: Cladosporium oxysporum; assembly: GCA_035771495.1. NCBI lineage: Eukaryota > Fungi > Ascomycota > Dothideomycetes > Cladosporiales > Cladosporiaceae > Cladosporium > Cladosporium oxysporum. The sequence continues at coordinate 379,480 of JAWNKS010000020.1, read as the reverse complement.
CCCCGCGTCCAGCCCGCGCTCGCATACACAGCTCCAGAGGCCTCTCACCACCGCGACATCGCTTACCACCTTGCTTGCTATAAGCATACACGACCCCCCAAGACATTGGACTGTTGCGTCAGACTCCACTGTCAACTTCTGCTCTGAGCACTTGCGCGCGGCACTCGGCCGAGAACACCTTTCAAAATGGCATACCCAGGCCAAGGATACCACAATTCGCATGGCGGAGGATACGGTGGAGGGTATCAGCAACAGTGAGTAAAATACCGCGAACCGCGCGACCACGTGCAACTGCTGATCAACTTTCCAGGCCCCAGTACGGCTACAACCAAGGCCCTCCGCCTCCCCAGCAGTACCAGCAGCCCTATGGCCAGCAATATGGCGCCCCTCCTCCTGCGCCTTATGGCCAATACCCGCCTCCCCAGCAACAGTACAACCAAGCTCCGCCGCTGCCGTCACACTACGGACAAACTCCGTTCCAACAGCAGCAGCAGCACCAGTACAACCAGGGCGGTTCGTACGGCCACGGACAGTATGCCTCCAGGGCTGCTCCTAACTTTTATGCAGGTCCTAGACCCCCTCCCCCTCCCCAAGGAAACCAAGTATTCGGCCACGGCGCGCCGCAGGGCTACGGCTTCCAGTACTCGGCGTGTACGGGACGTCGCAAAGCGCTTCTCATAGGAATCAACTACTTCGGCCAGAAAGGACAGCTAAGAGGCTGCATCAACGATGTCAAGAACTTGTCGACATATCTCAAGGATAACCACGGATACGCAAGAGAAGACATGGTCTGCTTGACTGACGACCAGCAAAACCCGATGAGCCAGCCGACCAAGGCGAACATGATCCGCGCGATGCACTGGTTGGTGAAGGATGCCAGGCCGAACGACTCACTGGTCTTCCACTACAGTGGCCACGGTGGCCAGACCGAGGATCTTGACGGAGACGAGGAAGATGGATACGATGAGGTTGTCTACCCCGTAGACTTCAGGCAAGCAGGACACATTGTCGATGACGAGATGCACGACATAATGGTCAAGCCTCTGCAGCCTGGTGTGCGTCTCACAGCCATTTTCGATTCCTGCCACTCCGGCAGTGCTCTCGATCTGCCATATGTATACTCCACCCAGGGTGTGCTCAAGGAACCCAACCTTGCCAAGGAAGCTGGCCAGGGATTGCTCGGCCTGGTTTCTTCATATGCTCGTGGCGACATGGGTGGCATGGCTTCGACCGCAATGAGCTTCTTCAAGAAGGCCACCAAGGGCGATGATGTGTACCAGAAGAACCTGCGGACGAAGACCAGTCCTGCGGATGTGATCATGTGGAGTGGCAGCAAGGACGATCAGACTTCGTGAGTTGCGCGTATGTTTATCGAGGAACTACCACTGACCAGTTTGTACAGAGCGGATGCCAACATTGCTGGCTCAGCCACTGGCGCCATGTCGTATGCCTTCATTGCAGCACTGAAGAAGAACCCGCAGCAAAGCTACGTGCAGCTCCTCAACAGCATTCGCGACGAGCTGGAGGGCAAGTACGACCAGAAGCCCCAGCTGAGTTGCAGTCACCCTCTGGACACAGACATTCTATACGTAAGTTGTCGCCAGGCATATGCTCAATCGCAACACTCTAACACAAACATCCAGGTCATGTAAATACAGCGAAATGCGAAAAAAGTTATGCGAACGCGCCGTTGGGTATGCACGATTCGATACGATAGACGAAACGCGGAAAGATTGATGTGTTTGGGAAGCTGGCCTGGGTTGATTGGAGAATATGCGGTTGCGGTCACTGGTGTGCATTATTCCATAGGTGGGCATAGTCACGGCGTCGAACGAATCAATGATGATGTATCGTGTTGTTCTTTCCCCAGTGTATCTCCGTGGTCAGACCAAAACCCGACACTGTGTTCCTTGGGTTTTCATCCTTGCTTCGCGAATCGTCAAGAAGCTGAGAAGACGTCCGCGCTCAACTCGCACGGTCGCCATTCAGACCTCGACGTTCCGGGTTCTTGTAACCTTCTCCTGCCGGGGACCCATGCTCTTCGTCGGAGTTTGCTGTTCCCGTGCTGAACCCGCCTGTCATCTCCTGTTTGACGCCAACAGAGGGGGAGAAAAGGAAAGCAGGCAACAGCGGCTCAAATTCATCTCGCTACAAACCGATATCAACGCCTCAAAACCCAGCCCGCCTGTGCAGCTGAATAGAATGTGCCTCGGTAAGCGAAAACACAGCTGTGGCCCTCTTTCTCCGCACTTCTTTACCGCCACAACCCATGGTGATTTCCACAATTTATTTACGCGAGGCCTGCCAGGCTGCCACGCGAGCTGGATGCTCAGGTAATCCATCAGAAAAAGCTTGAGCTTCGCGTCCCAGCTACTACTGCGCACGTCATCGAACGTTCGTGCCTTTTCCTGATCGGACGCTTGCACCGTTGTGACCGCCTTCTGCGCCCCGGTTTCTGCACACGACCACGACAGCTAGCACCTGGACGCCTCATGCTGGCGGCTGTGTTTTGTTCGAAGCCGCCGTCGCAAGCCCAGCGTACCTCCTAGGGCACTAATTTCACGGGTACTGACTGACCGGCTTCGCTGGCCGTTGTCGTGCCGTCTTCTGCGCTTTCTTCGCCGTCTTCGCCGACTTTGCGCATAAATCGACATCATTCTGTGGTACGGATCGATCTTCAGCCGATCAGGCAGCCCGGAGGACTACTTAACTAACTACATAACTGCAATGCAATGCGAATGCGGGTCGCGCACATCCAAGCGGAAGCCTCGGCTTCCGCTTAAGTTGGATCTCTGGCTGCGTTGACGTGCTGACTTGGACTCTAGTCCGTAAATTTATTGGGGTAGACAGATGAGCTAGCCACGAGTCTTGAACTCTAAAGCCGAGGCCGAGCCGCGAAGTGAGGTAGTGCTTTAGTGCCTACCTTCCTTATATAGTATTGTTGGAGAAGAGGATCTGTGGCCTGGGTTTGCTTGTAAAGAGTGCTATCGCTGCTGCTGCTGACTCTGACTCTGCCTTGCTTTCTCTTTCCGTCTTACTGCAGGTCATTGTGTCACCCACCTTTAGACTTTGTTGTATTGCGTCTGTTGCGTTGCACTTTAGTGGGAGCTTAGCATTCCCGGTTGTGTTGGCGACACTCTCGACACTCTGGAACGATGAAGTTCTCTACTGGAATGACGACGTTGGCAACTCTGTTGCCAACATTGGCTCTCGCAGGACCTACGAAGCAGGATCAATTGCCAAAGGTCGATCTTGGATACGAGATCTACCGTGCCAACTCCCTCAACGACACGACTGGTCTGTACAGCTTCTCCAACATCCGTTACGCTGCTCCGCCGACGGGCAAGAACCGCTTTAATGCCCCTCAGCCACCAGCCCAGAACCGCTCGACTGTTCAGTTCAACAGGAGTGAGCCCGTTTGTCCTCAAGCCAGCCCGCTGTGGCAGGTTGTTGCCCAGGAGTTCCTCGTCAAATACTTGACCACCAGTGACAGGCAATTCAACCAGTCTGAATTCGATACCGGGCTTCCTGCCGGCATCACCGTCAACGACATCAACCTCAACACTTTCAACACTTCGATCATCCCCCCAGTCGACCCTCGCACGACCGAGGACTGCTTGTTCCTCGACGTCGTCGTTCCTCAGAAGATTTTCAAGAAGAAGGCCAAGAAAGGCAAGGGTGCTGCCGTGCTCGTCTGGATCTACGGTGGCGGTTACACTGCCGGTTCCAAGACCTCCGGCTACGATCCCACTGGTCTGCTTGCTCGCAGCCAGAATGGCAAAGACGACGACGGTGTGATCTATGTTGCTCTCAACTACAGACTCGGTGCTTTTGGCTGGTTGTCTGGCCCTACTTTCCAGGAGAACGGTACTGCGAACGCCGGTCTGCATGATCAGCGCTTTGCTCTCGAGTGGATCCAGAAGCACATTTCCAAGTTCGGTGGTGACCCTGACCGTGTTACTGTGTTTGGTGAAAGTGCTGGTGGTGGAAGCATCATGGCGCAGATTACTGCGTACGGTGGAAACAAGGGCCGTGTTCCGTTCGCTCAGGCTATCCCTCAGTCTCCTGGCTTCGTGCCCGTCGCCTCTAGCAACCAGCAGGAGAAGACTTTCCAGGACTACCTTACCTTGTTGAACGTTTCGAGCATTGAGGAGGCTCGCAACGTCTCTACTGCTAAGCTGCAGCTCGCCAATGCTATCACTGTTGGCCTGGCTGGTTACGGTGGCTTCACATATGGACCCGTTGTCGATGGCGACTTCACTCCTGCTCTTCCTGGCCAGCTGTTGGCACGTGGCCAGTTCGACAAGAAGGTCAAGGTTATGGTTGGACACAATGCCAACGAGGTAAGCGGAATTACCATGCATTATTCCAATGTTTTGGGATGAGCACTAACACTTTGATAGGGTCTTCTTTTCACTCCCCCATGGTCAAACAACGCCACCGACATCCAGAGACAGATTGCAAGCACTATCCCGTCCATCCGTGCCTACCCTGATGTCCTCGACTACCTTACCACCACTCTTTACCCTCCTGTCTTCGACGGCACCCAAGCTCAAGGCTACACCAACAACATCGATCGCGCCTCTGCTCTTGTCTCCGAGCTCAGCTTCTCCTGCAACACCTTCTACCTCGACAAGGCCTTCAAGAACCAGACCTATGCCTACCTGTTCTCCGCCCCTCCCGCGCTCCACGGCTTCGACATCCCATACACTTTCTACAACGCCAACGTCACTGGCACCAGTCCTATCCGCGGCGTGCCCAACCCTGCCATTGCCATTGCTTTGCAGGAATACATCACGACTTTCGCGCAGAACGGCAACCCGAACACCGCGGGTGTGCCGCACTTTGACCTCTACGGTCAGAACGCAACGGTGCAGAACCTGAACGTTACTGGAATTAGCCAGTTGAGAGATCCGGTGGCCAACCAGAGGTGTAACTGGTGGCAGAAGGGACTGTTCACTTAGGTGTCGCCACCTTAATATGAGATGGTAGTAATAACTGGAAGAATGACAGATGAATGAACAAAAGCAAGACGAATCCACGTGAGAACCACTACTTGATTATGCATGCACAATGTGTTCACAACTCCCTGTCACCAGGCCAATGCATTCACATGCCTTTTCGTAAAGTTCGATTCCCCCGCGTTTCCCATGCGCGCGTACAGTGAGGTATGGGATCATCGCTACCGCATTTTGGCGTCAGTCACGAGTCTTTGCGCTCTCACTACGTACATGATACGTCAGTGGACTCTCGCAGCCGTCGTGCGCCTTCCAAATAGCTCTCTCCTTCATATAGCTCAATCACCTGTTCAAATACCTACACCACCTATCCATCAAAGCCTACCAATCCCACATCAATCTCAATCAATACCAACCAATCAAACAAAAACCACAATCACAACCGCCACCATGTACCGCGTCGCCGCCACCGCTTCTCGCACCGCCCGCACCACCAACACCCGCTTCTTCTCCACGGCGCAACCTCTCCGCAAATCCGTCGTTGACTCTGCCAAAGAGGTACGCAGCGCTCTCGGTTGCTCTTCCATGTAGCCTTCATCCACATAACTAACAATTTCCACCCGCAGACCGTTCACCAAGCTGATAAGAACGTCTCCGGAGCCGCCGTCAAGGGCCTCGACAAGGCCGGCGAGATGGCGCAGAAGGCCAAGGAGGCCGCTGGCCTCGGCACCGGACAGGCGCAGGGCAAAGCCAACGAGGTTTCTGGCCAGGCTTCCGGCAAGGCGAACGAGCTTGCTGGACAGGCGCAGGGCAAAGCTGCGGAGCTGGAGGGCAAGGCGAAGGGTGCCTATGAGCAAGCCAAGGGGAAGGCTGGAGTGCAGTAGAGCGGATGACACAGATACTGTGATGGGGAAGTCTTTGATGGTCGGACATCAACGATGATGGCCACGATGAAGGAAAGGCGTTCATCCTGTGTATAACAATAGCGATTGCGAATTAACGAGCATTTTCTTGATGATGTCAATTCCCCGTCATCCATTGCATTTCTTTTACATGTGTTTGTTCAATCGACATCCCGGTCTATGGCACAAACGACTACCTGTCAGCAGAGAATCTCTACTGTAATCAATGGATAACCGTACAGCTGTGCTGGCCAACTACAGTGGCGTGGAATGGTTCAAGGTCCAGCTCCAAGCTCTCCCCAGATCGTCATCGTCACTCGTCAACGGCGCGGAGAAGCTTTTGGGGAAAGTTCGACCTTCTGTCATCGCACAAAAGAGTACCGCGCGAATGCAACCTCAATTTTCTGGGATGTCCAAGATCATGTAACCTCTAAATGCCTGCTAGTCGACAAGCATATCTACTGGGAAAGATCCCAAACCTTGGTTAAGTGTGCAGAGTTCGAGGAAATGCTTGTTCGATGACAGATGTTCCTGGCGGAGAAATGCACAAACCTGACAGGTGGATACCTCATAGCCGCCATGGCCTCCTCTTTCTTCGGCAATGCTCTCATCAACATCCCGGCCCTGGCTCTGATTGTAGAGATCGGCATTTACACGGCCGTCTTTTCCAGTAGTCGGTAAACCCCATGCCTAGCTATAAATCTTGCGTCGGCCGTTGTCTGGAGATGCGTGTCTCTACAGATCGACTCTTCCACGTGTGAGCGAGATGTTCTCCAAGCTACCTCTTCTGGCTCTTATAGCTCTAACAGCTGCCCATCGTCCCTTCTACGGCCCTGGACCCGCTCGACACGATGACCTGACTGTCCAGACCACCTCCGGCAGCGTCCATGGCAAGATTGACTCCGCACATCCGAATGTACGCCAGTTCTTAGGCATCCCTTTCGCCCAACCGCCTCTGGGTGACTTGCGATGGGCAGCACCGCAGCCTCTGTCACAGCCTGATGCGAAGGTCAACGCCACAGAGATTGGCCCTAGCTGCATTCAGTACTTCAACACGAATTCTAGCGGTGTCTACAGGAACCAGGTCTTGGAGTACAATTTGCAAGGTCTCAACCGTACTGGCGACATCAGTGAGGATTGTTTGAAGCTGAGCGTTTGGGCGCCTAGTCGAGACAAATCCCGCGATTGCAAAGATGAGAGTGGGAAGCGCAAAGGGTTACCCGTTTTTGTCTACTTCTATGGCGGTGGATTTAGTGAGTACTCGCCTCTAGCATGCTTCGAAGTGAAGACTGACCAAAAATAAGGCACTGGTGGTATGAATGTGCCAGCCCAAATCCCTACCCAATGGGTCCAGAGGACTCAGGACCACATCGTTCTGTCATTCAACTACCGCGTGAACATCTTTGGCTTCCCCAACGCGCCGGGTCTCGATGAGCAGAATGTTGGTCTTCTCGATCAACGACGTGCTGTAGAATGGGCGAAAGACAACATTGCTGCTTTCGGTGGCGACCCCGAGCGCATCATCATCTGGGGTCAAAGCGCTGGTTCCATCTCTGTCGACTATTACAGCTTCGTCTACCCAGAAGACCCTATCGCTGCTGGCATGTCACTCGACTCTGGCACGGCTTTTACAGACATTACGAGCAATGATAAATCTCAGAGCAACTTCACTTTTGTTGCCGAGAAGGTAGGATGCAGCGGCTTCGGCAGCAACTCGTCCGCTTTGCTGAAGTGTATGAGAGGCGTGGATGCTCTGAAGATTGGTGACTTTATTGCACGTTACGCGGAAAGTTCCCAGCAGCCTGGTGTTAACTTTATTCCTGTGATCGACGACAAGACTGTCTTTTCCAACTATACTGAACGCATGCTGGAAGGCAAGCAGGCAAAGATCGTAAGTTCAATAACCCTCAATCTACCGTCTCATACTAATATTATCCTGCACAGCCCGCCATCATCGGCACCAACACAGAAGACGGCGTTCCATTCGCTCCCTACAGCGACTCAGGGCCTGATCCTGCACTCGCCGAACGCGGCCTGCTTTCCACGTTTTTCTGCCCAGCCACTGAGTCTTCTCGTCTTCGCCAGCAGACCGGTCTTGCCACTTACCGCTACGAATACGCCGGCAACTGGACCAACCTCTCCCCTGCGCCATGGCTTGGAGCTTTCCACAGCTCGGAGCTGCCAATGCTGTTTGGAACTCACCCTAACTTCAGGGGAAATTCGACACAGTTCGAGTATGCGACTAGCCATGCTATGCAGGATGCTTGGGTTGCGTTTGCGAGAGACGGAACGAAGGGCCTGGAGAGCACTGGCTGGTCAGAGTACGAGCACATTGGTGAGGCGACTGTTAGAGAATTTGGCGATGAGGTACCGGAGAAGGATATCAGTCTGTCTGGTCTTGAGGACAAGTGCAATGGAGCGGTGCCGGCAAAATGAGTGAGCTACAGCTCACTGATTGCCTACGTTGATAGGTTCGGCATGTGTAATTCAAATCGCCGCTTTGAACCACTCCGCTCGGAAACTCCTCAATCTCGATTATGCTGGCTGAAGGGTAAATAGCTGCGGCGATTGTGACAGGGAGAGGCCAATCATATCACAGCGCCTATACATCCCGGCCTAAAGATATGTAATGAACGAGGTCAACGCTGCTCAGCCTCGACAGAGTGCCTTCGCCAAACACAGCCGGTGGCTATGTCGGTGCAGGATTGTGTGCAACAAGAAAACCAGTTTGGCGCTGGATTTTGTCGCTAGCTCGACAATTTAACGCATGTATCATAAGTGTCGACTGGTGACGCTCTCAGATGGGCCAAGATGTGTTGTGTGAAAACTCGCAAAATAGTGTAGTTTCATGACATGCGTACACAAGGTAGCTGAGTCTGCAATGCCAGCGTTTGCGCGCCAATTGTGCAAAGCACGTGCAGCTTTTCTCGACCTCTGTCTTCGCGGTCCGCCTTGTCTCGATATAGCTCGCCTGGCAACGAGGATTATATCGGCACGTAGGTCAAGCTCATCAGAACTGACACCGAGAACCTGGTTGATGGTTCGAGCTTCTCAATCAGGGTGTTGCTATGTCATAGACCCCTTTGCCGATTGAGTTTACGCCAAACACCACGTTGACGCAACGTGCAGGCTACGTCATTTGTGAAACGGCTGCCAACATTCAACATTATTGGATCGCGATGGTATTAGAAGGAAATAGATGTAAGGAGGAGTAAAATAGTATTCTACTACTACTTTACACACATTAATCGAACAAGTCACAACATCAACCATGGCCAGCTATCTCTCCTCCGCAGGCAACGCCATTTCTGGCTACGCTCAGTCCGCGAAAGATACAGCTACGGGATATGTCACTGGAGCACAAGAGACAGCCACAGGATATAAAGACTCAGCGACTCAGGCGGCAACAGGCTACCGCGATCAAGCGTATGGATATGTGAACGATGCTGGCGAATACGTCACAGGAAATCTGGACAACGCTGGGGGGATGGCCGGCGATTACGCAAGGCAATACGGCAAGACGATCACGGACGCCGGAGAGGGCGTTGAGAAGCGAGCACAAGGATACAGTGACACAGTCAACTCCGCCGTCAGTGGAGCGACAGGCAAACCCAGCAAACCAAGGAAGCTGCCGGCCAAAGCGCCTGCAAAGTCGGTGGAATCTGCCAAAGCAGCACCAGCAAAGGCCACGTCCACAGTGAAGAAGGCAGCAGATTCGACCCCAGCATCGAAGCCTGCGCCCGTGAAGAAGGCACCCGCTGCCGCTAGCTCAGGCGCTTCCAAGCCTGCGCCCAAGACGACAGCACCAGCTAAAGCTCGCACTCCCATCGGCACGAAGAAGCCCATTCCCCAGGCTGTCGCTCCTTCGAGGAAGCCAGCGGCAGCAACATCCGACGACGCAGAATCTGAGCCAGCAAAGCCTGCACCGAAGAAAGCTCCCGCAAAGCTGCCCGCAAAGAAGCCTGCTGCTGCTCCAGCAAAGGCACCGGCAAAGGCACCAGCGAAGCCTGCTGCCAAACCTGCTGCTGCAAAGCCCGCAGCGGCCAAATCGACTCCAGCTAAGGCGAAGGCTTGAGTCTTTGACGTTCCATATATGTGAAGCAAGATCTCTGAAAAGCGTTGTTGGTGTGTTGTTCATTTGGATTCAATCGAACTGTCTAGCGTTGAGCTTTGGCGTATCCACATCGAGGTTCGGGTGATATTTGTAAACTATTCCATCTAATTTCATAATGATAACTTACCCTCTTTGAACAAAAATTTTTGACCAAAGCTCTCGAGACCGAACCACCTTAAAGGACATTTTCAGAACGCACGATGTCTGATCTGCAATGTCGCTGCCATTTCATCTCGCTAAAACTATGGGCGGGCGACCTGACGCTGATCATAGATAATTACACCCAACGTCCTCCCATCAAGTCAACGCATTTGCAAAACCATCCCGAACCTTCGGCAACACGAGTCTTATTTCGGACATCGCAACATAAAACATTCTGCCCACGGGTGCTTGCTCCTTCCACCGGGTGCCGTTGGCAGACCTAGAGCTTTCCAAGTTCTGATCCTCTCGATTCAATCACAAGCCAAGGATCTATGCGTTGGCTGTGCTCCTGCGCACTTGCCGACTGTTCGTACGGATTTGTCTTCGGCTTATACGTCCGGAGACGGCGAGCAATAAATCACTGCCCTCCGCACCTCGGATGCTCATCGTCATGTTGATGGTACAGGCACTTGTCCGAGTACTTGCTCCACTCATAATCCTCGCTTTTGATGATCCCCATTTTCAGACGCATGAGCTCCATTGCCACGTCTTCTAGGAAATCCCTAGGGAAGCAGTCTGCCTTCAAGCGGTCGATCGCATCAGTTGGCATCTGATGTACCCAACAATCGCGTAAGAGCGCACGTAAAGGGCTGTTGTTGGAAGTGGAGTTGTATACGAGGCTGGTCAGCGCGTACTTCGGAACCTCGGTAGTCTCAGCAATGAACTGAACCAACTCGTCCATGACCATGTTGGCAGTGGTGAAGTCCTGAAGCTTGTCGGCGAGCAAGTACAGTTCGATCAGCGCTGTGCATCCAGCTTTGGAAAGCCTGCTCGTGGCTATTTTGGCGTTTGCGCTGCCGGCTGAAGTCGTAAAGGCGTAGAGCTGGTGACCGTCAAGAGTATGCCCATCAAGGCTTGCGATCGCTCGGGTGTCACCCTCACTGTTGGCGAACTCTATGCAATATACGGATTGGAGGGTGACGTCTAGCAAGGGACCGGGCCACACGCTCTTGATGGGACCAAAATTCTCCAGAACAGGCACAAGTGAGCTTTCAAGCACTGTTGCGTGAGAACAGACGCATAGTATGGTATTGAATTGTTCAATCTGCCGCTCAAACTCTTCGGCGTGCTCGCGCAGCGTCTGAGGACCAAAGTAGACGCAGTTCAGGTAAGCCTGAAAGACCTCTGGATCTTCGTCCGTGAGATCGACTGGCTTTGTCGCATCTGTGAGCCATTCCGGCTTTCGCGCCGCGCAGAAGAACCGGGACCTCTTGGTGAAGACGTCGGTATGGACAGTGAAGCGCTCCACGGGCGAAGGGAATTTGCCGACTTCGATGTCAAAAGTCGCGCGGAGGTCATATCTGTGCTAGTTGAGTATTGTAACTATCAGGGAAAGCGGCGTACTCACTTTAGGCTCTTAGCCGCGGAGAGTGGGTTCGTCATGATTGTAGCGTGGGCGCAGGGTGCTGTGATATTATTCTGTCCCTACATAGGGCGAGCGTGTGCTTCGTGGTAAGTATAAGAAGAATATAATTACGACAAGCGAAAGCATCAAGTGGGGCTCGCTCAAGCATCAGCCAATGAGGCCAAGTCGAAGAATCAACAAAGTGAAGTGAAGAGCAGATCGACAGACAGCGGAGTCTTCAGTGTCGCGTACGTTTGACCGCGGCAATACCGTCTTCCAATGCAGCAAATGGAGCTACTCGAGCTACCTGGAGTGGGCTGACTGAGGCAATGATATAATTTGAACAACGGCATATGCATTCTCACAGTTGCTACCTGGAATTCCCAATGATTTGATGTCAAACGTAGCAAAGCTTCCCATTACAATCTGCAAAGTCTCCGTGTGGCTCAAATGACATACTTAAACTTGCCCAGCATTGCCCTTGATCATTCTCATCAGAAGAAGATGCCCATATTCAATATTCTGCGAAGCCCGTGTTCGTTGCAATAAAAGAGCCGCGTCTGGGGGTTCACGCGTTCCTAGCTGCTCGGCAAGACTCGCAGTGTCCTTCTTCCCCCCAATCTGGTGGACAAAAAGGATGCTCGTCGTCATGTTGGTGATACCCGCACCGAACCGGGATTCCGCAATTGTCCTTATTCAACGACCCATCGTTGGCCGTAATGTCGTAAAAGCTGTCAAGTTTCTCAGGTCCCGATTTCTTGATGCTCATGTAAAGTTCCAAAACATCGTGGAGGAACTCGCTTGGGAATTCGTTTTGCTGGAATTGCTTGATGGAAACCAAGTTCGTGTCGTACAACCATATATCGCGCAGCAGTTTTCGTAACGGACTTCCTTCTACAGTGAACTGGTAAGCAGTCGATACCGGCAAGTTCCCCGGGTGAACGCACTGGTATTTGTAGAATTGCTCCATCTTGTCCATGACCACGTTGGCAGTAGTAGTATCTTGCAGCTTATCAGCAAGCAGATAGAGCTTTGTCAGCGTGTTGTAAAGCTGGTCCGCGAGTTCGTGTCTTCGCTCTTTCCATTCTTCCGCTCTTTCACTTGGGTAAGAAGCCCTGACCGTTACACGATGTCCATGGAATGTAAAGCCATGAAGGCGTTTCATGGCTGCCTCGCCCGCCTCCGCGGTGGAAAATTTGATTTTGGCGAACCGGGGGGACTCGAGGTATGCTTGCGTGTACTTGTCAAAGTAAATTGCCTCGATATCACCAAATTCTTCGAATCGTTGGATGATGTTCTCTTTGGTGACATCTTCGCATACGTTATAGATGTAAAGAGTTGAGAATCCATTTTCGCTACCGCCGCGAACTTCACGCTCGAATGCAGCAGGGATCTCTTCGAGCGTCTCGGGTCCAACATAAACGCAGTTCAAGTAGGCGTGGAAGACGTCTGGGTCCACATCGCTCAGGTCCACTGGCTTTGCAGCATCTCCTGCGATCCACTCAGGCTTGCGTGCTGCGGCGAGAAACTTCGATCTCTTGGTGAAGATGTCGGTGTGGACCGTGAAGCGCTTCGCCTCTCGGGGCAGCTGGCCAACACGGACGTCGAAAGTAGAGCTGAAATCATATCTACACGATGTTAGCTCTTGTCATTGTTCGAGGATAGATATCGAGACATACTTGGCACGCTTAGTCGGGCGTGGCGTCTCTGTCATCGTGGCTCTGCCAGCGGACCGTAGTGATTTTACTGTGTCTTAGCGCGACGAATGTATGTTGTTTTGGACTGAAGAGGTTTGGGAAGTGGGTTTTGGTAGATGTAGTCGTAAGATGAATGACGGAAGTGTGTTGTTTCGGATAGGAAAGATTGGAGCAGTCAGTGTCGTTAATTGTGAGGTGGCTAAAATTGTCAACGCGGGAGCTAATCCTGTCGAGTGACGGTGGTGCTTGATGAAGTGACGAGGGGTGAAGTCATGTGGACGCTGAACTGAATAGTTTAGTGAAGCAGTCAGGACTAGACATCACATGGGGATCGCATGTGACACGAGAACAGCGGGAAGAAAGCAAACTGCACAAGCCTGCCTCAGTGGACTCGTTGAGTGAGCTGATATGCGGACCCAACATGGGAATCACTATACAAGAGTGAAGTGAAGCACGTGGAAGTCATGTGTGCTCACCTACATCTAAGCCAGTGTATCAACGAAAGTAAGCAACCCACGGAAATGAGTGTCCCTCCAAAAAGACGCATTAATACAAACAAAGTGAAATTGTTAAACAAGCATCTAAGCCTCCTGCTGGTGCACCTTGTGCCCGATGTTCTTCTCCTCCTCGCCCGAATCGTTCCTCGAAACCGACATGCGGCCCGCAAGTCTGGGATCGTACTCAGGCGTGCCAGGGACCTCGCCGGCAAGCTGCTCGAGAGTCTTGCGCTTGGTCTCGGGGATCAGAAGAGTGGTGAAGCAGCCCAGAAGCATGAAGAGGGCGTAGATCTGCATGACGTGGTTGAGCCAGGGAGACTTGTTGGTAGGAGTGGCGCCGCGGGTGCGGAGGGGACCGATGAGGACTTGGGCGATGATGGAGCCGATCTTGCCGGAGGCGGCGGAGATACCGTGGGAAGTAGAGCGGTAGCGCGTGGGGAAGCCTGGATCGTATTGTTAGTATTGCTTCATTTCATCAGAGTGTTTTTGGTATGATGTGCTTACACTCTCCGGGAACGATGAAGGTGGTCGCGTTGGGACCGAAGTTGAAGAAGAATTGAGCAATCACGTAGCATGCTAGGAGACCGTTCTCGCCAATCTTGTGATAGCCTGAGACTCAATTAGTACGTTTCTTGGAAGATTGCTGATATAATTGATTAACGTACCGAAGCCCATGATGCAGAACATGATTGTCAAAATGATGAAGCCACCAAGCTGAATGGGTTTACGACCGACAGTATCGACAGTCGCGACGGTGACCCAGTAACCGGGAATAGCGCCAGCGCAGACAAGAATCAAGTTGCCGACGGAGATGTTGTAGAAGACCTTGTAGACACTGTCACCCTTGGCATAACCAATCGCCTGCAGAATGGTTGCGTTGTTGAGGCCGACACCGTAGAAAGCAACATCAAGGAAGAACCAAGAACCGGCAGTACCGAGCAAGATCTTTCCGTACTTCCACTGGCCGTAGTGGCGAATGAAGTCGCTCCAGGAGGCCTTGGGAATTTCCATACGAGGAGCAGAATCGCGCATCTCGTTGACGCGGGTGATCTCGTCAGGAATGCCTTCGGGCTTCGAAGACAGGTAGGCCTTGACGTCTGAGCCAGCCTTGACGACATCGCGAGAGACATCGAAGGTGTACCTGGGGGTCTCAGGGATGGTCAACCGGTAGTAAAGCGCAATGCAGCCAGGCACAGCACCGAAGCCGATGATCACACGCCACATCTTGTCAACAGCGATGCCACAGACTCCGCTGCATGCGCTGACCTTGGCGGCGGAGAGAAGAGACTCCTTGAAGCCGACAGTGACGATGAGCGAGATGATACCGGCAGCGAACTGACCAATACCCTGCATGGCGAAGACAGAGCCCATCATGGCTCCACGCCACTTGGTGGTAGCGAACTCAGAGGTGATGATAGAGCTGAGAGGGTAATCACCTCCGATACCAACTGCAGTAATATTAGCATTGGAAGAGGTGAAACATTGTTAGCGGTGATCTTACCTCCCATGAGCACACGCCAGAAGATGATAGTTCCGACGATCGACATAGAGGGAGAGTCCGAAGAGAGAGCCTGAGCGACAGTAGAGAAGATGATCAAGATGAGTTCCAGACCATACATCTTCTTACGGCCAACCATATCCGCGAGCCATCCAAAGCCGAGCTGGCCGATGACTGTGCCTCCAGAAGTCGCAACCTTGATGGCTGTGTCCGAGTTCGCAGGAATGGTACCACGAACGGCGGCAGCGAGGCTTTCATCTTGCCAGTAGACGACACCAAGCATGGTTGTCACAATGCCGATAGCAAAGATGTCGTAGGCGTCAGTGAAGAAGCCGATGCCAGCAACCAGAATAGCACGAACATGGTACCAGCCAAAGGGAGCCTTGTCGATCTCTGCAAGGGCGAGACGACGGCGCTCGTTCGGGTCCGCGATATGGGCATAATCGTTGTTGAAGTTATGGAAGGCGGCATTGCCACCAGCTGTTCTGGCAGCCATGTCGACGCTGAGCTGCAGCAGTCGGTGTTGTTCGACTTTTTGCTGTGGAGGACCAGAGGGAGACAAGAAACGCCAGGTGAAGACAAGACACTTGGCAAATGCTTGACAAGAAGCGAAACGAAGGCTTAGATTTGGAGGCGTCCAGAGCAGGTTTATATGAAGGAGCGCATCCAGGATTCTAGTGCCACTCGAGAGGCGTTGGTGGTGCTGCTGGGATGCTTCTCGACCGCAGTTAGCGTAGGCGAGAAGAAGGGCAGGGTCCAATAGTCTCTTTTGGCGGCGAGCCGGAGTGAGCGCGCAGGTGCCTTAGCTTTAGGATACGCCCTGCGAATTCGACGCTTAACCGATGTAAGCACAGAAGCGACGGCATCTTCACTGCTCGCTGGCCAATCGCGGAAGAGAATTTGCGCATGCTTATGAGTGTCAAGACTCTCACATGGTTATCGCGGCTTCATTGCTTGTTCGTGACAAGCCTAGAAGGATTGAAGTTGACGACGCCGAGCCTGCGAGGCTACTTGCATTGCATCATGAGCAGCATCTCGGCAGATCATCAGCAATTTGAGACGGGATATGCAGCCTCGTACATGCGGCGACTGAGCAAATCCAGTATTTGTCTGGGAAGAACAAACGGACAAGGTCTTCGGCCCCGAAGCCCCAAAGGCTAGCCATCAAGCAAGCCGGGGCTGAAGGATGGATGCACATACTGTATCACCAACACTTTTCGTTAGAGTTTTGATTGGCCCCGTGTAGGGTTCCATCTAATCTTTGAGCTTGTCTCGGATATAGCCATACACTTCTGGCTTTCCTCGTAGCATTCGATCATTGTTCCATTTTACTACTGCCTGCAGGACGTGATGATCATGATGATCATAATGGGCAGACGGATAACCAATTGCTTGGGATACGGGTGTGTGTCTGAACGGCAGGACTCGAACAAGGCAATCGACAGTAGCTTGAACGCCACATTCGGACGAGCTCGCTCAATAGAGGCGTGCGATGCGGGAGGCGCGATGCGAAGTGAGGATGTCTGGCGAAGGAGTGATGTTGCATTGACGCGGCTGTGCCAATCAGAAGCGCGTGTGGAGAAACGTGGATAAATCCTGAACTGCCCTGGCGGAACTTGAGTTTGAAAGAGCTTCCCACGTGCTTCAAGCTTCAGCGATGCGAGATTCGACGACATGGCATGCATGGCTAAAGGAATTATAGAATCAAATCAAGATCGTCCTTGCTTTCCGATGCATGGGATTTGCATTGTTTTCAATCATTGATTTATAACTGCAGTATCGTTGTCGCGATGGGCCTTGTAAAGTCTTATAGAGTTCTGATATAAACCTAGCATAAAATCCTAATAAATTGACGGCAATTACTCTTACGTGCGCAATGATAAGGGTGAGCAGATAGGAAACTATCATATGCATCGCAAAAGAGCAATCACCTCCCTTGCATTATCCATGCAACTTCGGAGCGGTCGTGCGCCAAAAATGCAAAAGAACAGCTCCCTCACGTATTCGAAACATGGACCTTAGGATATCTTGCATTTGACTGCAATCCCACGCTCTACCACTGAGCTAAGGAAGCTGGTATTGTTGGTATAATTGGATGATGTTATAGCTATTGTTATCAATAATATCGCTCGCGAATTGATGCTGTAAGGAAATGCTTCCAGGATCTGCGGCCGAGGCTTCCCTCAAGCCCTTGAACTTTTGAACTTTCGCATACCAGCGCAAGGAAAGATTATTCCACCCAACACATTAACAACCATAACCACACACAAATCCCTCCACCATGGCGAGCGACAAAGCACGCTTCTACTTGGAGCAACAAGTCCCCGAACTCCAAGAATACGAGCGCAAACAAATCTTCACCCGCGAAGAAATCGCCGCCATCGCAAAGAAGCGCAGCGACTTCGAACACATCCTCAACGCCCGCGGCTCCAAGGCCGCCGACTACGTGCGCTATGCCACCTACGAGATGAACCTCGACAGCCTGCGCAAGAAGCGCTGCAAGCGCCTCGGCGTCAAAGCCACCGCGCACGGCGGCCAGCGCACCATTTTCTTTATCCTCGACCGCGCGACGAAGAAATTCCCTGGAGATCTGGGCTTGTGGGTGCAGTATGTGCAGTTCTGCCAGAAGGAGAAAGCGAGCAAGAAGTTGGCCAAGGTTTTCACTTCGATGTTGAGGTTGAAGCCGAGAGAGTGGGGATTGTGGGTGTTGGCTGCGAAGCACTATGCTGAAGAGGTGGGCGACATGACGACAGCAAGAAGCTACATGCAGAGAGGATTGAGGTTCTGCAAGGACGAGAGGCGCATGTATCTCGAGTATGCGAAGCTTGAGATGGTGTACCTGGCCAAGCTGGCGGCGAGAAGGAAGATTCTGGGTCTGGACGAGGAGAGGAAGGTGCCCGAAGGACCGGACGAGGAAGACGACAACATGATGATGCTGCCGGAGATTTCTGCAGAGGACCTCGATCCCGAGGCCAACAAGGGCGTGGAAGAAGTCAACGTGGCCGCTCTGGAGCGTCTAGCAAACGCACCCGCGTACACCGGCGCAATCCCTCTCGCAATCTTCGATGCTGCTATGAAGGAGTCCAACGAAGACAGCGATGTCGCAAACGACTTCTTCGACCTCGTGGCCACTTTCGACACCGTTCCTGCGGCTCGCAAGATCCTCGACACCATCTACACGCGCCTCCAGGAGACAGCGCCTGACTCTGCGGACAAGATCATCTGCGAAGCCAAGATGCACACCTTCAGCGTGGCACCTACCTCTGTCGAGTTCCCCGCCGCTCTGGGACAAAGTATCGCCGTCGTCAAATCAGGTACCTCCAAGGTCGCATCCGCAGGCCAGTCCAAACTCGCCGAGAACGCCATCTTCTACTTCCTGTCGCTTGTTGCCAAGCAAAAGGACGAGATGGACGAAGGCGTTGTCCGCGTGCTGGAAGCGAGCATTAAGAAGTACCTCCGCTCGTACGTTGAAAACACCCGCGGAGGCAACGAGAAGGTCCAGATACTCCCTGCGAAGCTGCAGAAAGTGGGCAAGCAGGCCGAAGGCGAGGCTCTGCAAAGTTATCTGCAAAGCATGGGATGAAGATACGACGCCTACTCAGGATTGGAATCGCGAAAGGGAACCACGCAGGGCGCATGCAAGCGCATATTTCCCGGGATATTTACCAGGAGCGCCGCTTCGAAAGCCTATGCCGCTTGAGCCAGTACTCGAGAGCGGCAGCGCATGCCTCGAGTGGCCACAAGAGCAGACAAATGCTCGCAATTCGAAAAATGTAGCTTGATATTGCTGCATGCACCAGTCTGCTGGACCACACAAAGCAGCCACCAGAAGCGCTACAGAGAACGCAAGCGGATTCGTAGTCAGGGGCAGGCTGCTGCTCGAATGAGCTATATGATGGGGCGCTAGGGGATTTATTAGATCAAGAGAAAGCACTGTAAGATTCTGATGTACTAAAAGGTCTCATCGATGCACGACAAATCGTTGTACTTCCGAAATCCCACTGGTCTCCAATATTCTGTGATATTCCATGTCGTGCCCTGGACTGTGGAGGTATTTTTAAAAATGTTATGTCACTTTAATAATGTGTCGTTACTTCGGGTATATGTATGCTTTGAAAAGCAGCGCTAGCAATGATCGACCACCATCGTTGGTATGGCCTTCCCTCAAGCTACCTTCCATCCTCCTCGCCACCATCGCATACTCGATCTGTCTCTTAGTCGACATAGACCAGCCATCCATACTTCTTCCCAAACCATTTCCGGGCTAACTTCGCTCCTGCATCCGTTGGCTGACTGAATGCCACTTGGTCCTTGGCTATGCTTGACAGACTGTTTATCGTCTCTGGCCTGGGGTTGTCGGCGACTGTATCTTTCTGCGATGTGTTGACTTCGATGCTTTTGGTGCTGTTGTGTTCGGCGACACGTTCGTTGTAGTGCTCTATAGCCTGGTCCAGGAGGGTGTTTGCGATTCCCTGGCCCCGGTGCGTGGGAGCGGTCCAGATGCGGGAGACTCCAAGCTTTGCAGGCGAGGACTTTGCAGCAACCCGTATAGGCTGGTCTGACACTCTAGTTTCTTCTTGCAAAGCACGTCTCGCACGTAGTCGTTCAAGCGCTGATGTCTTGGCCGTGCTAGGCTGTATGTCTTTCGCGGATGCAGGTTTGACAGGCTCGAGCACTTTCTTTCCTTCTTTAATGTGCTCTACCAGCAGGAATCCCACGCATTTGGTTTGACGGACGTACATGTACACCGTATGGCGACTCGCACCTGCCTTTGACATGGCGTGTATCGTTTCCTTGTCCCAAAGTTGATTATCAGGAATGTCCACAGCGCCCAGCTCTCTCTGCACGACATCCAGCGCAGCTCTGGCGCGTTTCCTCCTCCAGACGCTGTCATGGCCGTCCACAGCTGCAATCTCATCGCCTTTCTTCGACGTCTTGAACACACTGCCCGCTCGGCCTTTGCTCAAGAAGTCCTTGCCGACATCATACCCTTCCAGATTCTGCTTGTGGTACATTTCGTGCAGCTTGCGATCTTCTTCCGAAGAAGCGATGTACTCCATCCCACAGGCTTTGCATTTCTTTTGTACTTCCTGACCTAGGCTGATTTGCATTTGTGTGAGAGGTTTGCTGCCGTCTTTTTTGGTGAAAGATGGTGTTGATTTCTTAGCCAGGCGGGCATTGTCGTTGGTTGAGACAAGCGCTTTTCGCTTGCCTAGTACTGAGAAAGCGCTTTTGATCGGCAGTGGAAGCTTTGAAGGGGTTTCGTTCTTGGAGTTGTCCCATGGGAATTCTGGTGGTGATGAGGGCGGGCTTGACGCGATGAGCTCGTCTGAGAAAATGGCATTGTCGCTGGAGATGGGCGTAGATGATATGTTGGTGGAAGGTGTTGATATGCGAGGTAAGTCTGCCATGTCTGAGATGTGGTCTGTTCTAGCAGTATTGTACAGAAGTGCCTTTGGTAAGAATATCACTCCCGTGCGTCGATGAATGTGACGCGACTTGAAGACGCGATCAATCTAAAGTTCCCTCGGCTTCGCAAAGGGTTTAGCGCCCTGTGCTTCGAAGCCGCCGATCTTCACATGTCACAGTCAGCCAGCCCGCTTGCTTACGTTCCAGCTTGAAGATAAGCATTGGGGACGGAGCTACAAATGCGAATTGAGCTCGACTTCACCACATAGCACACTATATATTCCTCTGCTCACCTCACCAAACATGCCTCTCTCAGCTATGGCTCCGTCACGGGAGGTTCCCGTCAAGCCACTCAGTGGCGTGGCTTTCCAGGACTTTGGCGAAGTGATCGAGGACCCGGCGACACATAATAACACTCTTTCTTTCGCGACCATCGAAGCAAACCAAGGCTCTGCCAGGAAAGTCCTGGATGTGACGCTCATGAACAACCATTATGCTCTGTCGCAATCCAAAAAGCCCGCGCGGCCGGTCGTCAACATGTTCGTCTGCAAGCCTCGGGCCCTCGAGCAGCAAGAGGGCAAAGGTGTGTTTCCAGTCAAGATCCTCGAACGCCACCCTTTCACGCCTCAGACTTTCGTCCCCATGGGTCTAGATGCCAAGGATAAGGAGACGGCGTATCTGGTCATTGTCGCTCCAACACTGCCACTGAGTCAGAGGGCTCGTGATGAGGGTCTGGTTCCACCATATCCTTCGGCGCCAAAGAAGAAAAAGCTAAGCTTGCGTGAGCGGCTCCTTGGAAGCAGACCTAATCCGTTCACAAACGACCACGTCCCGACGACAACGCCTCCCGTCACATTCGATCTGTCAGTTTCGCAGAAACCGAAAGGTGCCGGGCTTCCGGATTTGAGCAGACTGCAGGCTTTCATTGCGAGAGGCGATCAGGCTGTTACGTACGGGCCTGGGACTTGGCATGCGCCGATGGTTGTGCTTGGGCAGAGACCGATCGAGTTTGTGGTGTTGCAATATGCGAACGGCGTAGGGATTGAAGATTGTCAAGAGGTTGATGTCATCACGCCTGAGGGTGGCAAGGGTTTAAGTGTCGTTATCGAGAACGATGCTTTGGCAGCTGGTGCGCCCGTGAAGGCGAAGCTATGATGAGAAGTTGCCGCTTCCAGTATATTGATGGCCATGTTGGGCAAAAAGTACAGTCTCGTTGGGCGCACATGCATGTCCTTATCTACTTGGGACGTTTGTAAATTGTAAAACGTGAAGACAAGCCACAAATGACTAGCGACCCCGCCGTCTTTCCATGACCAGAACAAACTGTTTGCACTTGAACTAATATTGGACAAGGAAGATGTTCATATTACAATCTCGATGCAAAGCATGTCCGATACATACATGTACTGTATGTATCCCCACCCCAACGGAATATGACGTCTCGGCGCAACGGCGTAAGGCTTGTTCTGTGGAGTGAGCTTGCGTGTTGTAGGAGGGATGATGGCGGAGGGACAGCTCAGATGCCAACTCAAGGCCGCGCCGGATCTTCAGGGCTGACAGGCGGCGATCGTGCTCTAGTGTAGGAGTCTCGTGTACCTACTGCAGCAAATTCCATGGTCCTCCACCAGACGAACCGCACACATCCGGCGGTGTCTCTCCAATACCACTAGAGCTCCTCGAGAAGACCGTCGCCCGTCGCATATCCAGCGCGCACGCCCTCTCCCAGCATGTCTGGAAACCCTTTCCGCCGACCACCCCAGGCCAGCACACGAGCGGACGAGAGCGCCATAGATGATCTCCACGTCGAGGTGCCAAAGTGTAAGCATAAGCATGCGCATGTGGCAGCAGCTTGGACGGATTCGGAAGGAAGCTAAGTGAGGAATGCTACAGCGCCGCCAAAGACAAAGAATGGGAAGCCCAAGAAGCGTGTCACGATAATCTCCCCACCGCAATCGCCCGTCGATGTACCAGAGCGACCCAGACGACTATCAGATGGCAAGACAGGATCGCCTCCGCCTCCGCCTGTCACCGTCACGCCGGAGGATGTAGCTGCAACGAATGCGACCTCGACCGCAGATCCCGACCTTCAGCGCGCCCTTCTCAACACTCAGCGAAACTCGGACGGCGCGGAGCCATTACCACCGCCAGGACCGACCGGCGTGATGCGTGCGCCTTACAATCCGTTCGCCAGGACATTGGCGACCAGTGATGCACAATTTGGAGTGCAACGAGCGACGACAGAAGAGCGAGGGAACGAGAGGCCGGCGGGTGGACCGCCCAAGATGAACGTGGATATGTTCAAGAACCTCCTCATGACTGGAAGTGCCAGCCCCTCTCCACCTGTTACACAACATACACAGCCCCAACAACCGCAGGATAGCAGCGCAGACACATCTTCTGTGTCACGGCAGTCCCTGTTCGACCCCGCGCACGAGTTACATCCGGAGTCCCCAAGGACATCTTTCGACCAGCAATCAATCTCAGACAAGGATGAGGAGGAAGACAACGAGCATGTCTCTTTGATGGGTCCAACTACATCGCGGCCAGAACCTGAAGGCCCTCCACCACCACCAAAGCACCGGCATGGAAAGGCTTTGGGACCGAAAGGACCCCAGACCGTGTCATTTGCTGATTTCAACGAGTCGATCCCAGCAGGTTGGCAACAACCTCCAGGAGTTCGAACACCACCAGTTAACAGTCCTCTGCAGGGAATCTTGCGACCCTCGACACCGCGATCACCCAGCAGCGACTTAAACAAACCACTCCCTAACAAACCGCTCCCGCCACCTCCTGAGGCGCAAGCTGCGCCTGAAGCTCCAGCACAAACCATGGCGAACGACAAGCCTGAAACACTGCCCTCTGTGCCACAACCAGAAGCATCCCTGCCAAAGAAGACCCCTCCTCCACCGCCACCCACATCACGCAGACAAAATCAAGGCCAAAATCGAAGTCGAAGCGGCTCGAACCTCACCCAGAATTCCATACAAGAGGAGGATGAAACGCCAAAGCCAGCCACGAAAGCTGTTCCACCTCCACCTCCTTCGCGAAGAGCACACCAAGCTTCAGCGCAGCCCTCGCCCGCTTTCGAAACACCGCCAATAACAGAACCAAGCAGTCCAGTCTCAGAGAACAAACCAATGCCTCCACCGCCTCGCCGAAACCCCTCAAAATCTGGCTCATCACATATCCGCTCTTCCTCAAATGCTTCAAGTCACAGCATCCCACGGCATGAGGGTGGCGCTCCTCCTCCTGCTCCTCCCCCTCGGCGTGGTGCAGGTGCGGCTCGCAGCAGTATGAGTGAACATGGCTACAGAAGATCGAGCGTGCACAGTGTGGGCTCGGATGCATCGAGCTTACGGCAGATTGATGAGGGCGCTCAGGCTGAGGCGCCTCCGAAGCAGCCTGAGAGGGATATCATGGCGGATCTGGCGGCGTTGCAGGCGGAGGTTGATGCGCTGAGGGCGGGCGCTGGGCACGGGTGAAGTTGTCAGGTGAGGAGGTTTTAAGAGGTATTGACACTGGTGTGGCGCTTTCAACGGTCAACGGAAATGCACAAAGCGCCTTGTTTACGTTGTGCACTTTATTCTGGTTTGTCACAGCCTCAATTCTACTACGGCTATCTGGTCGACGCTAGCAGTCAATGGATAAGAGCTTAAGACTCAGCGGACGGACACTCCTGGTGAAAAGGGCTTGATGACATGTACATCAGGCCAGAAATTGATGAGGTCACGAATAAATGGATCAAGTAGAGCTCGTCAGATCCTTGGATCTCGAATTGAAGACAGGTCGCTCCCACCATTCTCGTCGACTTCGGCTGTCACGTGCAGCGATTTGCTGACGCGAGCGCATCGCTTGGCATGACTGGGTGGCTCCTTCCTCTTTCACGCTTGCATTCTGCTTCTTCGGTGCTCTTTGTTTTCATGTTTCTCACCGCTACCTTGTCGGCTGTTGTCCCAGCATGAGTTTTCACGCCTAAATACTACGACACCTGAACCCCTTGGACCGCGAGGAAATCTGCTCGTTCGACAATGACTATTTCACAGCAACCAAACGCGCCAAAGCGCAAACGCTCGGCGTGAGTATTTACTGCTCGCACGCACATTTTCTATTGCGAATGCCAGCTCACACGTCACAGGTACGACCATGAAGACCCGTTCGAAGTCATTGTTGGCAGCCCGGTGGCGCAGTCGAAGCGCTTCACCATCCACACAGATGTGTTCACTGGTCGCTCTGGGGTTCTTGCCGCACTATGCAGGTCCGGGCCCGACGATCAAACCCAACCGGTTGACCTCAGGGGCGAGGATCCAGAACTCTTCCACGCGTATCTCACCTTCGTGTATTTTGGACCTGAGACAGTCGAGCAGTGGGCCGATGCATCCGAGGCCGAGACAACAGCCAAGCCAGAGGGCAACACAAAAGATGAGAAGCAGGCAGTCGCGGACTTGGTGTTCGAAAAGCTGATCAGATTGTATCTTCTCGCCGAAAGACTAATCGACTTCAAGACTGCCAACATGGTGATCGCTGAGATCATCCGAGCCAGCAGGCTTCTCGGTTGCATTCCCACGCAGAGTCCTACCTCTCTCGCATACGTATCCACTGCGGATGGGAGCCCACTGCGTAGGTTACTGCGTGATTACTGGGTCTACGAATCAGCCTCCACACACACTGATCATGAGCGCGTTCGGGCGGCCGGTTTCCCTTTGGAATGTTTGCAGGACATCGCCATCGAAGGGCTCCAGGCGTTGGAAGTTCCCGCGGAATACTCGCATATCCGGTTTAAGACTGTCAAGACTATCTGCGCCGAAAGAGTATGCTATTACCACCAGCATGATGAGCTGCATCCGAAATGCGTGCCGGAGGATTCAGGTGAACACGATGGCGCTCCTTCATTAATTATATACCCATGAGCTAACTTA
The DNA here is from genome assembly GCA_035771495.1 of Cladosporium oxysporum. NCBI lineage: Eukaryota > Fungi > Ascomycota > Dothideomycetes > Cladosporiales > Cladosporiaceae > Cladosporium > Cladosporium oxysporum. Next base: position 353,943 of record JAWNKS010000020.1, on the reverse strand, counting down.
ATCTTAGATGCAGACAATGATGCATCCGAAGGCTGAGTTGCTAGAGCATGTGTACGTAAGGCCAAAGCTTGAAGCAGTCACACGGAGATGGATCGGATAGGAACAGCAGATCACTGAACCACGAATCGAGTACAAGTTGAAGACCTTTCACTCCTGCTTACGATGCTCCAACTTTGAGCCCAATTACCTATAGCTGCACACGCACTTGTAATTTGTCCGGCCCGTTGGTTCACAAAACAAAGCCAAAGAAGCAATCAAAATGTCGCAGTACCTTCAAAGGCGATGCACTTATCCGACGAATATGCACATGGATGTGCCATCAACTGCAAAGCCGGTGAGACACAATCATTGCTATTGACATACGTCTTCCTTCTCGCACCAGCATTCATATTCTACATAAAGCCCACGGAACCTTCTCCTCATTCTCTCAAACACGCCAATGTACTCGGACAGCAATGCGCGCTAAGCAGACAGCTAGGAAGAGCACTGGTGGTAAGTCTGCAAGGAGAGCTTCGACCATGGACGCCCCAGAGCAACAGCCCGCAAAGCGCAAGTGCGCAGCGTAAGTACCCTTCTGAGTGCTCTTCGTAAGTGCGGCATCTGTTTACACTCTACAGTTACAGCCTTGAGGAAACCTTCGATGTAATCGTCGGCGATCCGTCGTCGTCTGGATCTAAACGCTTCACTCTCCACACCAACGTCTTCATCGCCCAGTCTGGTTTCCTCGCTGCTGCTCGCAAGCCTGAGTGGATCGCCCAGAACCCGGGAAAGCCCGTCGATCTGAGGGACGAGGACCCGGACCTGTTTGAAGCTTACATGAACTGCGTCTACTTCGGAATCGAGACCATTGAGCACTGGGTCGATAGCTTCGAGCATCCACCTCACCGAGCGACGACAGCGAACGACGAACATAACGCCCTGTTCTCAAAACTGATCAACCTCTACCTCCTCTGCGAAGAACTGCTCGACTTCAAAGCAGCGAACATGGTCATCGACGAAATCATCCGTTTCAGCTTCGTTGCCGGCGTCATCCCTCTGCTAGCCCCGACCTCACTGGCTTATAACTCCACCATCAAGGGCTCTCTACTGCGCAAGCTTTTGCGTGACTACTGGATGCACGAGTCGGGCAACATCGACCGCGAAACCCTGCTTAACGAAGACTTCCCTGTCGAGTGTCTGCAGGACATCGCCGTCGCTGTGCTGGAGAAGTTCGACGAAGTTCCCCTTGTCCCTATTCATAGGAGTGATCTCGCGCTTTCTGTGAGGACTCTATGCTTCAGAGACAAGTGCCGGTACCACTTGCACGACGATAAGCATCCGCAGTGTGGTGTGAAGGGGGAGCGTGATGGTATGTGATCTAGCGATCTTTGAGTGGGAAATTCTGTGTCGTGGACTGGCGTCGAGTTGCAGATGTAAGCTCTGAGTCCGCCTCCGAATGACTTTGGCATGAGATGCTCTTCTGTGGCGCCTTGGCGATTGTGTGAAACTGGCTTGGTTGGCAGATATATGGCGGACAGGGATTTGTATTGGGAAGAGGAAAATTTGACGGAGATATCAGTGACATTTGTGGAGGCAGTTCATACAACTTCACCTCATTCCATGGGAAATACGCTTTTAGTGGAGCATCGGCTTCGTACGAGGCAGATCACACTTCACTTTAGCAGTAGACTTAGGCTGTGTTGGCCTTGGATTCGAGCATTTGTCTTAGCTGCGAGTCTGTGAGTGTTTGTCTTTAGCCACATGCACAATGCCGATAGTGCCCGCATCTCTGCATGTCACTCCTCTTTGCGTGCATATTCTGTTGCCTGGGAAAGGAAGCGGGGCTAATACAGTGCGTTCAGGAGTACCTCAGTCTCTATCTCGAGTAGCTCGTCTTTTACAAGGTGAATCAAGTGGCTTGCTGATGAGAATAAACAACATTGAGCGGAATATCTCATGCTGGCAAGGACATGCTTGTTGTCATGTGTTTGCTGGAAAGCAGGTAAAAGCACGCGGGCTAGCCTTCTCTTGCTTTGACAACGAGAGATGTAGATGGCAATTTCCAGGACTGCTCGGACATTTGAGGAAGCAGAGGATTGACAACATAATCCTAGGATGTAGTGGGTTGTATATGTCCTAGGGAAAGGCGAGACAAGCAGCTCACATTAAGAGCCAACGGAGGGGCGGGCCGAACCTTATCTCCCAATCTCCAATGACGATTGACGCCCGACTGGCGAAAAGACACGCGCGCTGACCTGGCAGGACTTCTTTCACGTTTCGCCTTGTTCACGTCGACATCCCCCTCCCCGTACACCACCACCTACCCACCTCCCCTGCGCGCTCCAGCTGCCTGCCTTTTGCTGCCAATCCGCAATTTGCCGTCGATTTGACTATCTGACGGTTCACGAGCGAAATCAGCCATCTGCCTGGTCCCATCCGTCATCAATTCACCCACCCAGTCACCCCCAAGCGCGCACACCACCGCCTAAATCCCCCAGACCGCTATTGTCACCGGCGTGTTCCTTGCTTTGTCTCGACGATTCGCAGGACTCCTCAAGAAACACACAGTATCGCAATCATGGCCCAGCCTACTCAGCTTGCCTGTAAGCGCTCCCATACAACATCACACTACTTGCCTTGCTAACATTCCTCGCAGTCCGCACTTCCAAGCACATTGGTCTCCTCGATACCGCCCCTGTCTATCAGAACGTTCCTGCTTTCCAGCGCCCCGAGGGCAACCTCCGATGCTGCAAGTACTCCCCTGATGGCCGCTTCTTCGCCTACGCCTCGATCGAGAACGTGACCGTTGTGGACGCTTCTACCGGCAATGTTGTGACCACCTTGCCTACCGACAACGTTTACGAGCTCGGTTTCTCTCCTGCCGGCACATACATTATTACCTGGCAGAGGCCGACCAAGGACGAGAATGGAGATGCGACCAAGAACTTGAAGGTGTGGCGCACTATTGATGAGGCTGCGGAGGGAGAGAGACAAGTTGTCGGAAAGTTCGTCCAGAAAAACCAGACCGGCTGGAACTTGCAGTACACCCACGACGAGCAGTACTGTGCTCGCTCCGTGACCAACGAGGTCCAATTCTACAAGAGCGACAACCTTGGAAGCGTCTGGCAAAAGCTCCGTGTTGAGGGCGTTGCGGACTTTGCTTTGTCTCCTAGCAACAACGCCAGCGTTGCGGTCTTCATTCCTGAGCGCAAGGGTCAGCCCGCCGCTGTCAAGGTCTTCAACGTCCCGCAATTCAACTCGCCTGTCTCTCAGAAGACTTTCTTCAAGGGCGACAAGGTTCAACTTAACTGGAACAACCAGGGCACAAGCTTGATTGTGCTCGCCCAGACTGAGGTTGACAAGAGCAACAAGAGTTACTACGGCGAGACCAACCTCTACATTTTGAGCGCCAACGGCGGTTTCGACTCGAGGATTCAGCTCGACAAGGAGGGTCCCATCCACGACGTGACCTGGTCTCCCAACGGCAGGGAGTTCGGTGTAGTGTACGGTTACATGCCCGCGAAGACTACCATCTTCAACCAGCGTGCTGTGGCTCAGCACAGCTTCAACCTGGCCCCACGCAACACCATCATTTTCTCCCCTCATGGACGTTTCGTTATTGTTGCCGGCTTTGGAAACTTGGCTGGCCAGATGGACATCTACGATTTGGAGAAGAACTACAACAAGATCACTACAATCGAGGCAAGCAACACAAGTGTTTGCGAGTGGAGCCCCGACGGTAAACACATTCTTACCGCTACCACCAGCCCCCGTCTCCGTGTCGACAACGGTCTGAGAATCTACCACGTTTTGGGTGGCGTCATGTACAACGAGGATATGCACGAGCTGTACCACGTCACTTGGCGCCCACAGTCGACCACACAGCACCCTCTGGAGTCGCCGATCAACCCTGCACCTGCTCCCCACGCGTCTGCGCTGGAGTACCTCGGACGGATTAAGACTCCGTCTAAGCCCGCTGGCGCATACCGCCCACCCGGTGCTCGTGGTGCCGCCACACCTCTCTCCTTCAAGCGTGAAGACCAGGGTGGTGCTGCATTCATCCGCGAGGCCATGTCTGGCCAGCAGGAGATGCCCACCAACGGCTTTGGTAAGCCCAGGAGGCGTGAAGTCCCTGGCGCCGAGACCACTGATGGTCCTGCCCCTCCTGGCGCCGCTCCCGGTGGTGGCGTGAGCCTTGACGACGAGAACCTGAGCAAGGCCGCTTTGAAGAACAAGAAGAAGAGAGAGGCGAAGAAGGCCAAGGAGGCTGAAGCAAAGACTGGCGGTCTCGCTCCTACCACCAACGGCAACGGCAGCGGCACACAGTCTCCTCGCACTGACCGCCCACGTAGTCGTTCCAAGAACGGCCAGGACGCACCTCGTGCTCCTTCGAGAAGGAGAGACGGTGAGCGCCCTCGTGGCCCAGCTGTCAACACCAACTCTCCTGCCCCAAGGGCTGCTCCTGCCGCTGCCCCTGCGGCTCCTGCTCCAGAGCTTACTGTCACGAGCCCGATTGCCGGCTCGCCTGCGGAGAAGAAGGTCCGCTCGCTGCTCAAGAAGCTGCGCGCCATCGACGACCTGAAGATGCGCCAGGCGGGTGGAGAGAAGCTTGAGGGCACCCAGGTGCTCAAGATCGGCACGGAGGAGCAGGTCCGCAAGGAGCTGGCCAGCAACGGCTACACTGAGTGATTGTGCTCATGTCGTTCGTGATTCGAAATTGTATTAAGTAGGAACCATCCACCAAAAAATCAAAAATGAGATTGTCGTTATTTAGGTTCTTGATTTCACTACTTCACGTTTGTCAATGTTCATTCAGTTTTTTGTGGCTTGGTGAGAAAGGACGTGATCAAGAAGCACTTGAGTAAATGCCCGATCTCGCCTCGCGACGCTTCCACGATATACTGCAGCGTTTTGATATTCCTCCAATGTCGACGTCGCGTACCAGAGGATCAATAGTGTTTATTGGTACAGCCAGCATACACGTGGTACAAAATTGTAGAATCACAAGCGGATCATACCGGGGATTCAAAGAAAAGAAGCCGGCCGTCGGACAACAATCACCACCGACAACCAAGCCGTCACTTCATCTTGGCACTCCGGCGCATTGTCGCTGTGTCTGCTTTCCAGCATCAACAAGCTTTTAGGGAATGCTAACGGGCCAAGCATGGTGCTCATCCGACAATTCAGCCTCATGTAGCGGCGTGGCGTGATCCATCACCTGACGAAACACCGGTGGTCCATACGGCTCCGGGCGAATACAGCAGCCTGGTGTTGTTCTTCTTTGTTACGACCTCCGGAGCATATGATGTGACTCGGTTGCCTGGAGTATGTGAGTATCTAGAGCTTTGCTATCTTGAGAGCTTGGTATAATAGCATACCGCGACCGACACTGCTCCCATCTGGACCACGCGCTCTTCCACTCAGTTACCTTCTCATTGGATTAGCTTGCTATCCGCCATGTTCACCCTTCTGGTTCCTTCCGAAACCTCATATCTAAACATCCTCGTCTATGGCATCACGAGAGGCGCCGCGGGCATCGCGATCCTGGTCGCAGCGCCTATCGTGACACTTCTCGTTGTGACTGTGCCGCTCCAGCTGCATCGTATTTCTTTCGCACCGAAAGACCTTCCGTGGGTCGGGCAGGGGAATTATACTTGGTTCCCGAAGTTGAGGTCTAGTCTTGTGGCGCTGAAGAATGAGCGGCTGAATCTCGAGGAAGGGTGGGAGAAGGTATGTCTACGGCCTGGCGGGATTGACCATCAACGTTGAGCTAAATCAGAATGCTATAGTACAGTAGCAAAGGCAAGCCATTCGTCAGACCGTCACTCCACTGGCCGTCAGTCGTTCTGCCTCCCTGTGATGCCGAATGGCTCGCCCGCCAGCCTGAGCATATCATCGCAGATGCCAAAGTGCAAGACGAGGTTCTAGGGCTTGAGTGGCTCGCTTCTGGGCCGAGCAACGCTTTCATCCACGATTTTACCGTCATCCGGAGAGACTTGACGAGGCAAATCAATGCTTGCATACCGGAAGTCCTGGATGAAATTCGCCATACTTTTGACACGCACTTCAGCAGGGGCGATGATGCAGCAGATGGCTGGAAGAACGTCGTGATCAACGATGCTATTCGTAAGGCGGTTTGCGGCGTGGCAAACCGGGTCATCATTGGACTTCCTGTTTGCCGAAGTCAGGAGTACTTTGAAGCAGTCCAGAAGTGGTGGATATGCTTTGGGCTCACGGGTCTTGTGTTCCGGTCTTTTATTCCGAGACCGCTTCAACCAGTGATTATGCCTATATTGAGTCTCCCGACTTGGTACTGGCGAAGAAAGATCGCAAACATGTTCGAGCCTGAAGTGGCAAGGCGTGTCAAAGTCATACAAAACGCCATAGCCAGAGGCGAGTCATCCAACACGATCAAGGGCGAAGACCGATCGAACGACCTCATGCAGTGGCTCATCGAACAATCTGTGCACAGCAAAGATCCCGCCGAGATGTCCCCTCGCAACCTCTCGAACAAATTAGTTCTCTTTAACCTCTTCGGTAAGATCGCTCCCACAGCATCCACCGCACTTCGTAGCTAACCTCTTTCCAGCAACTCACACTCTAACCGCTTCCTTCACAACCCTCATCACCACCCTCCTCACCCATAGCGACAGCGCCTCAACCCTCTCTTCCCTCCGCGGTGAAGCCGCACAAACATTACCTCAAGTCGCCAGCTCTCCTACCCTCACCAAACAAATGCCCTTCCACGACTCCGTACTCCGCGAAACCCTCCGCCTCAACCCTGCTTTCGACGACTCCATGCTCCGCGAAGTCGTCGCACCAGCGGGCGTGCACACGCCCGAAGGCGTTTACCTCCCATGCGGCTCTCATGTAGCCATGCACACGCGCCTCATGCAGCGCTCAGAGTGGTCCGGCGAAGGGCAGGATTGGACGTCGTTCCAGCCCTTCCGGTACTATGAAATGGCTGCCGCGGCACAGAGAAAAGCGTCAGAGACCAACGAAGGAGACGACGCCACAGAGGAGGAGAAAGCGATCGCCGACAGAGGCCAGATCAGCGCCGTGCAGATTTCGGAGCGGTATATGCTGTTTGGGTTGGGAAAGCATGCTTGGTGAGTTTCCCTGATGGTTAGATGTGTGACAAACAACAGCGTGATTGCAGATGTACTGACTGCTCTACGTGTACAGTCCTGGTCGCTTCTTCGCGGTTAGCACGCTGAAGCTCATGCTGGCCTATCTGGTCCTCAACTTTGAGATCGAGCCTTTCCCTGAGAATAGGCAGCCACAATGGATTGAGTTCGGAGGCGTCAGTTTGTTGAAGGAGGAGACATATGTTGCGATGAAGAAACGTGCCACAAGTGATGATGTCGAGGAGAAGATTGCGTAGCTATGTTGTGAGTGGTAGCAAATATTTCTAAGCAAACGCCTCACTTGAGAAGATCGAGTGAGGAGTGAGGTAAGCCTTGTTTGAGATCGCCCACTAATTATGATTCATTTACGGAGACTCATACACTGCTTTATGATAGTGCTCAAGATTTCGCACAACCGTTGACCTTTGAAATCGTCTTAGTGGTTGCCGTGTTGCATATATACACTGTTGCGACCCTCCGGGGACTACAAACAAGTAGTCCCCGAAAGTTCACTCAAGAGCCCGAACGCTGTTAGAGCCCGAGCTGAGCTTACGGAACATCAACATCACACATTCGGCGACCACAACGATTATATAGTCGACTGTGACACCTCACAGCTCTCAAACATATTCCTTCAACAAAACCAATTCGAAAACGCGCATGTCCTACATCAAAATGGCCGACCTTCGTTCACCGGAGTCTGACGCTTCCGGAGTCGAAAAGAACAAGCCATCAGCGCTCGCATTCCACAACGACAATGTTGCGAATCTGGCTTGGGAGGACCTGTCAGTGAAGGTCATCGACCGTGCTACTGGAGCAGACAAATACATCTTGTCTGTTGTTTCTGGGCACGTGCAAGCAGGTAAATCGCGGCCATACATACCACACACCCTTTATATCAAGCTCTAACACCATGACAGGAGAAATAGTCGCGCTCATGGGTCCATCTGGCTCTGGAAAGACCACACTACTCAACACCCTCGCACAACGTCAAAATGCCACAACGTCGGGCAAGATCGCTATCAACGGCCATGAACGCTCGTTGGCTACACACCGCGATGTCAGCGCCTTTGTCGAACAGGAGGACACACTGATCGGATCTCTTACAGTGAAAGAGACCTTGCAATACTCAGCCAAACTTGCACTCCCTCGCGGAGTTGCCGCGCACGAACTGCAGCATCGGGTGGGCCACCTCCTTGAGTCTTTCGGGCTAAGAAACCAAAGTCAAACGCTCGTCGGCACACCCTTGCAAAAAGGTCTCAGTGGAGGACAGAAGCGAAGAGTCAGTGTCGCCACACAGTTGATCACCAGCCCAAAGATCCTCTACCTGGACGAGCCGACGAGCGGCCTTGATTCGACAGCTAGCTTCGAGGTCGTGTCCTTCCTTCGAGATTTCGCTCGGCGCAATAACATTTTGATGATCGCGAGTATCCATCAGCCCTCAACAAAGACCTTCGAGCTATTTGACAAAGTGTGCCTGCTTTCGCAAGGCAAAGCTTGCTTCTATGGCTCTAGGCCGGAGTTGCTCTCCTTCCTCCAGTCGATCGATCTGCCTGTCCCAGCGATGACCAACCCAGCCGAGCACATCCTCGATATCACGAACGTCGACTTCTCGACACAGTCTGACGCCGAGCAATCGCGCCTCGACCGGATCACGAGCGCCTGGGGGCAATCCCCGCAAGCAGCTAATCTCCAGCGCAATGTACAAAGTTCCGCAGCTTTGGGCGAAGATCAACTACTGGGTTCAACAGGACAAAAGCCCTCTACCATGCACCAAATCTTCACTCTTCTGCATCGCTCGTTTATCAAAAGCTACCGTGATCTCACAGCCTACTGGATCCGAGTCGTCATGTACATGGGACTCGCAATCATGATGGGCACGGTGTGGCTCAGACTGAGCACGGATCAAGCTCACATCCAGCCGTTCATCAATGCCATCGTAAGTATCTTGCGTATCAATCCTGGAGATTTCAACTAACAATATGGTGCTGGTAGTTCTTCGGATCAGCGTTCATGTCCTTCATGGCTGTGGCCTACGTTCCCGCATTCCTCGAAGACCGGGCAATGTTCGTCAAAGAGCGATCCAACGGCTTATACGGCCCGACAGCCTTCCTCGTCTCGAACTTCCTCATCGGCCTCCCCTTCCTCTTCCTCATCAGCGTCCTCTTCTCGCTAGTATCCTACTGGCTCATCAACATGCAACCCACCGCGACCGCCTTCTTCACCTGGATCATGTGGCTATTCCTCGACCTCATCGCCGCAGAATCGCTCGTGGTCCTACTCGCCAGCATCTTCCCGAACTTTGTCGTCGCCCTCGCTCTGATCGCATTCGCCAACGGCCTGTGGATGAGCGTCGGAGGGTTCCTGGTCTCCATGCCCGTCCTTAACGTCTTCTGGAAATACGTGTTCCACTACATTGACTACCAGGCATACGTCTTCCAGGGCATGATGGTCAACGAGTTCCAGAATCGGGAGTATGCTTGTGACCGGGCTGGAGATACGTGCCAGTGCATGTATCCGAGCGAGCTTGAGTCGGAGTGCAAGATCGCGGGCAGTGCGGTTCTGTCGAATTACGGATATGCGACTGGACGACAAGGAAAGTGGGCTGGGATCTTGATTGGGATTATTGTGGTGTACCGCCTGTTGTCGTGGGGTGTGACCTGGTATCGGAAGTCTTAAGCTTTTTCTGGAGGTTTGGCATTTTGAGCAGCTGCATGGAGGAGACAGCGATCTTGAGGGTGCGTGTTGAGGCAGAGACACAAGGCCAAGAGCGGTGTAATTGCAATGGAATATCTCTTCAAAGCTCGGTTGACCCTCTCACTCGGGGGTAAGCTGATTGTATGAATAACTTACACATCAGAGAGTGTACTTAAAGTCAGGATGGTGATCACCCAAACTCTCAAACTGCTCCTGCACAGACAACTGATCAACACCACGAAGAAGCCGATCCCTAGATTCCTCCTTCTGCTTGTTCTTCCACTTCAGCAACCATATCTCCCCTCCAACCACAGCAATAGTGATACAAACCAGCGAGAGATTATACTTCGCCGCAAACTTATATCCCGGCGCAGCCGATTTGGGATAGATCCAAGTACTGACGATTCCTCCGACGTTGGTTGAAATGAATCCCAGCGCTACAGCAGTCGCACGTCGAATGTGCGCGGCAGTGTTGTTCGGCATCCAGCTGATCAAACTCGGCGCAGACGAGTAGACTCCAGTGATCATGAAGCAGAGCGCCGTGTAGCGCATCGCGATCGTTTCGCCTTCGAGGAACATTGCAAAGCCGATCAGCGCCAGCAACGTGGTGCAAATGGCTGTGATGCCGCGAGCCTTGTATCGATCCGCCATATAAGCCGAGACAAGCGTAACGAAAAAGGCGATTGCATAAGGCGGCACGGTAAGAAGCTGAGTTTTGGTCGAATCGTAGCCCAGACCTTGTACAATGCTTGGCGTGAAGTAGGCAAGGCCGAAGAGAGAGCTACCATTGCAGAAAAGCGCGATGCCTAGGAGCCAGATGTGCAGGTCCTTGAACGTCGACAGTAGAGCTTTCATGTTGAACTTGGGACTTTCTACGGCCAGAACATCGGTCTCTAGTCGCTTGACAATGATGTCTGCTTGTGCAACAGTGAGAGAGACGGCTTGGTGTGGTGTGTTCGGTAGGATAAATGCCGTCATGGCTCCGAAACACACGGTGAAAAGGCCCTCCAGGAGAAAGATCCATTGCCAACCAGTCAGGCCTGCGATACCGTCCATCTGAACAATGGCTGCGGCCAACAGGCCAGAGAAGGCGCCGCTCATAGCGGCCGCTGAGAAGAAAAGCCCGATGCGCATCTGCAACTCATGTCTACGGTAGAAGCCGGACAAATACAGAACGATACCAGGGAAGAGTCCGCCTTCTAGGAGACCTAGGAAGAAGCGGCAAGCAACGAGGCCGCCGAAAGTCTTGACCTGCGATTGAAGTGTCGTAACTATGCCCCATGAGACACAAAGGAAGGGGAGGAGGATGCGAGGCCCAACTTTGGCCAATACTAGGTTGGATGGAAGCTCCGCCAGGATGTATGGGACGTATGTCACGGTTATGGCTTGCGGATATTAGCTTTGACTTCTGGTCGTGAATGCGTTGAGGCGTACCAATCTGATACTGATGATCCGAGATGCCCAGATCTGTCTGTAGTCCCGCAACACGAGCGTTGCCGATGTTCGCCCTATCAAGAAACGCCAACAGATATAATGAACACATAAGGCTCACAAGTAGCAAGTCCAGCTTCAAGAGCGCCTTTCGTTCCGTCTTCTGGTCGAATTGTGCCTCTGTCGAGTCCTGCCCTCCATTCTTTCCCAGGACATCTGCTTCTTCAAGCTGAATGGCCGCGTAGTCTTTGTCGACATCATCATGTGTTGTGGACATAGTCACCAGAGAGAGCTTGTGCAGATCTCACAAGAAAGGTTATGAGGTGGGTTGATGACATTTTCGAGGCAGAAATCTCCTGGTTATATAGAAGAGTCAGAACTCGGTCAAAGATCTCCCTCGAATGCGTGCCGTAAGCATAAGCTTCAAATATATGGGGCCTCGAAAATGGGGGTGGAGGCGGGAGTGGAGTGTGGAGTCATCCATGAGGGAGGGAACCAATTAGTTGCGGAGGTCGTAGTTGTACACGCTCAACGCAGTGCTACCGAAAAACATGCCGGGGCCGAATACAAGGTGACGCCAAGCATATAAAAGCCTTCTTACGTCGTTATTGCCGAGGTCCTCTTGTGTTGTTCGTAAGAGACGACCGACGTACCCTCAAAATGCAAAACACTTGCGACCTTGACCAATTGCATGTCAAACATCACCACTGTCCATTGGAAATCAATATTTACTCACAGTTTGAGCAAATATGCAGGGATCCCGGAAGGTCTCCAAGAAATCTGAATTGACAGTGATGCGGGCATCTGTTTTTGCAATGTTCGCACACCATGGCAAAACTGGGACTAAGACGGTATCTTTCGGCGCAGTGTTGTAGTACAGAGGCATACAGGATAAAACTGCGTGGGTATTCGATTCATACTTTACATTCCCATCCGCTTAGTCCTTGGACTTGCTCTTCTTCTCCTTTTTGTCTTTCTTGTCCTTCTTCTCCTTCTTGTCTTTCTTGCTGTGACCCGAAGCAACCAGTGCCTTCGGAAATTGGAAAGTCGCCTCCTTGCCGACAGGCTCTACGTCGCTCTCAGAGTCTGATCCGATGCGTCCAGGGTCTCCGCTACCAAATCCCGGAGGTTTGTACCGCATCCTCATGCCTTTGGGTTGTGGGCGCACCGCATGCACTGCGGGTTTCGCAACGTCGGCTGCGTCGGTGCCGCCTGTCACGTCGGAGGTTTGCTTCTCGCTGAAGTTGGGCAAAACAACATGTTGGCGTAGGTGGAAAGTCTTCGAAACGGGTTGCGAAATAGGCTTGTATCCATCCTTCTCCGGAAGCAATACCAGCGTTGCGTTGCCGCTCTGTGCACCCTTGTCTTCGCTCATAACGTAGTCGACGCCCTTGTGAGATAAAACTGGCTTGCCGCTTTGTATCGAGTCCAGAGCCACCTCGGTGAGTGCTGATATGGAGAGGTTTGCGGGCGCGGTGATGTGCCAGACCTGCTTGCCTTGCAGGTCTGCATGTGAGAGTGCTGTCCGTGCAGATGTGTCTAGTGATGTGTATCCGAGTGGTGCGTCGAAGGGTTTTGCTGTGACAGAGCTGACCATGCCTGCCGGCAGAGGCGCAGGCTTGTCGACATCCATGTTGTCTGCTTCCGCCTCGTCCTCTGATTCCTCTTCAGATGACTCGGATTCTGTTCGTGCCTTCTTGGATTCCGGCGCATCGGGCAGTTCCTCGTCGCTGTCCTCGCTAGAGCTCTCGTCCGACCTCCTCTTAACGCCATTGGCCTTTGGTGCCTCTTTCTTAGAGCTCTTTGAGGACTTCTTTGCCTTCTTTTGCTCTTCCTCTTCGCTGCTGCTGTCGCTGCTGTCGTCCGAAGGAACTGGCACGTCCAGAGGCTCTGTAGCCTTCACCTTCTTCGCGTTGGGCTTCTTTGTGTTTTGTCTCTTCTCCGCCTCGCTCTCGGTGTCGCTGCCACCTCCACTGCTTCCAGACTCGGACTCGCTTCCAGACTCCAGTACATTTTCCTCGCTCAATTGCGACGGCTTCGCACGAGCAGTGACAGAAGCCTCGGGTGCCTTGCTTTTCTTCTCACCCTTCAGAGCCACCTTGGGCTCTTTCACTTTTGATTTGGCCATGTTGTTGGTGTTGCTGTAATCCCAAATCGGGCAGGCAAATGGGTTGCGAACTTCACATGAAATCTTTGGCGCTGCACGGCGAAGCTTGAAGCGGCAGAAAAGCGGGCGGTGAGCTGGAATTTTCCCGGGTCGCGACTTCCCAATTTGGACATTCACTTCCGTCGAACGAGATATCAAAAAACGACATAATGGCGCAAAAGCGAAAAGTGCAGGATGCCTTTGGCAAACCTGAAGGTAGGTCGCTCATTCCATTTTAATAAGAATACGCAACCACTGACATGTCAAAGGCCAACTCAGCGCGTTCGCGGCTGCTCGTCTTGCGAAGCAGAACAAGCCAATTCCTGTAGCCGCCGTTCTGTCTGGAGGAGATAATGGAGAAGATCCAGCTGCCCTCGCTATTGCTGTTGGTGCCATCCCTTATGATGGTCACCACAGCGATGACCTTTCATCTGCGCTTCCTAGTGCTGCGGTCACGCCTGCTGTGACCCCTCCTAGGACGCTCCCATCCCGGAAATTATCGACATTCGCTCTCGAACCACGTCGGGTCTTACAGGACGATGAGACCTCTCTAGAACTTACTATGGCCGCTGGCGATACAGCCGTGTTTTCGGGCGAATATGTCCTCGAGGTCGTCAAAGGTACTGCAACCATCTACGGTGGCGCATTCCATGGTTCATCCGGACCTCAGAGAGTCTATGCGCCTACTGTGCAAGCTCTGCCACCTATCACTGCCCGCAGGAGCCCGACTGTCATCCGCGTTTCTTCGGTCAAATCAAGCATGAAGCGTATGGAGAAGCTGTCGCCTCTATTCCGTAACATCTGGGCTGCAGACCCTAAAGACCGCTCGTTCACATTCCTTGAAACCACGGCAGACGATCCTTTGCAACGCTCCTTGAACCTTTTGGAGACAGACTCAACTACTCAGAGAGTCTTCACTCAGCTCACTGGAAAAGTAGAGGAAAAGAAGGGTGCACTTTGTGCTATAGCTGTTGGGCCTAAATCATCTGGCAAATCCACCTTTAACCGACAGCTGTGCAATGCAATGCTCACTACAAAACTCCCCAGCCAAAGGTGCCTATATCTTGACCTCGATCCCGGGCAGCCAGAGTTTGGTCCTCCCGGGCAAATATCGCTTGTAGAAGTCAGCAAGCCATTACTTGGGCCTTCTTTCACAAACCAAGCTTCGGAGACGTCTCAGACAAACAAACTCCTATCACACCATACTCTTGCAGCAACGAGCTTCAAAGACGACCCAGACCACTACCTTGCATGTATCCGTGAGCTCGCCATCGTCCTGGAGTCGAGGAAGCGCGAGAAAGGAGTGGCTCCTATCATCATAAATGCTTGCGGCTGGACTTCCGGTCTTGGTGCTGCAGTTCTGACAGACCTCTACGATATCCTCCCCATCACCGACACAATCTGCATCGAAGGCGTCGACGCAAATCTCCAACAGACCACCCAAGCTCGCAGCCAGAACTCATATACCCTGTCGCGCGCGCCTCCTCGCTCCACCATCCGCTCCCCAGCCGAGCTCCGCGCCATGCAATCAATGGCGTACTTCCACTCCAAGGCACCCACCAAATCCTCCAACTCAAAAGCCGCACAATGGTCCAGCAAAGCCATCAACACCGTCCGGCCCTGGATCGTCCGCTACGCCGGTCCCGATCCAGGCATCTTCGCCACACTCTCCTACGGCCAAAGCGTCCCCAGCGACTTCCTGCCTGAGATTCTCGACGGCGCCCTCGTGGCCATCGTCGCAGCCGAAAACACAGAGGACCTTCACCAAGCCTTCGCAACCTCTCTAAATTCCCCTCCGGAGCCCTCTTACACTCCAGAGCCACAGTCCCTACCCTACATCGCGACACCGCCAGCAGGCTACCTCCGCGCTCTCGACCCCCGCTTCACCACCTGCGCCGGCCTAGCTCTTGTCCGCGGCATCGACGCGAAAACACAAGAGCTCCACCTCGTGACGCCGCTCAGCGAAGCGCAAATCCAGGATCTGACAAGCAAGAAAGTGCTCCTGGTGCGCGGCGGCTTCGATGCGCCCGAGTGGGCGTACCTGGAAGACTTGTACGCAGCCGGAGGCAAAGGCGACGAAGAAAGCGAAGCGAAAGTGCGGCCCTGGGTGACGAAGAAGGAGATGGTGGGGATTGAGGGCGCGGTGTGGAGGTTGAGACATCCGCCTACGGCGGCACAGGTTAATAGTGGGCGGTAAATACATCTCAAGTACTCCCGTTGTACCAGAACTCAATCAGCCTGAGTCCATATTTAGTTGATGTGATTTTGTTCTGCTGTTCGTGTTCGACTTGTGCAGTATTTGGCTCGGCCAACGTTCCAACACCTCGACAATATCGAACCGCATGGGACCTCACAAGCCCTCTAGTATGACCTTGCAACGTAGCCGCACCTCTAAAAAAAAAAAACTTCAAACCCAAGACAGTCCTGCTGCTCACTATATCGAGCAAGAAAACAAGAAAAAGTACGAAATATGTAAGAAGAGCAATAAGCGCGAAAAAAAAGATTGCGTCTGCTCCAACCAGCCCTCGCTTTCCACGTGGATGGTAGTCCCTCACGTCATTTCCCTTTTCAAGTCCTATACACCAAACAACGCCTCATTATCCATATCCGGTATCATGCACATCATCCCTCGTCCGACAGGAAACCCTTCCAAACCACGAGCCAAATAGAAAGAAGAAGAAAAAGTGCCCTCTACCGTGCGGTGATGTAGTCCTTGTTTTCTACTGTGACACTCTTGGTCTGTGAAGCGTATTGGTCAGTACAAGCTTTGAGCGAGGGAAGCGTGAGATTTTCAGACGTACCATGTGGTTGACCTTGTATACACCGACCAGCCTTGAGGCAAGCTCGAACATGTTGTTGCGCAACGAAATGACGATGAATTGGGCGTTCTTGGTGCGTTCCTTGATGTAAGCGGCAACGATAGAGACCTGAGAAAAACATTAGCATGACGATCACGATGTCGGAGGGTCGAGCGCAACTCACATTTTTGAAATCCAGCGCAGCATCAATCTCGTCCATGACATAAAGCGGTGTTGGCTTGTAGTGATGCAACGCAAAAACGAGCGCAAGCGAACTGAGCGTCTTCTCACCACCGGACAAGTTGCTGATGTTCTTCCAGCTCTTCTTGGGTGGCATGACACTGAACAGGATACCTTCCGCGAAAGGATCAAGGGAGTCGACGAGTTCCAGCTCTGCGTTACCGCCCATGGTGATCATCTGATACATCTCCTTCAGACGCATTGAAATGAGCGAGAACCCTTCCATGAAGCCCTCAAGGCGCAGGCGACGAAGGTCATCGGTGCGCTTCTTGGCCGCATCACGCGCCACAAGCGCTGTATTGAGATCGGCGAGACGGACTGTGTGCTCTTCGACACGACGGCGGTACTCAGCTAGCACCGCCAACTCAACGTGCGAGCTCGTGCGTTCCTCCAGGCCGGCGATTGCTGCCTTCAGAGACTCCTTGTTAAGGTCCTCGAGCTCGTCACGAGAGAGTTGGGGCATAGGCTCCGGCTCGTACTCTTCGCCTTCTTCGCTGACGTTCTGCAATGAGAGCTTCGAGAGCTTCTCTTCCCAGTATCGAAGACGTTTCTGGTTGTCAAGCAAGATCTTCTGGTTTTCCTCCAGCTTATTCCGCATCTCAACCTCAGCACCTCGGGTCTCATTGAGCTCGGCGACCAGTTCATCGAGCTGAGCTTTGAGCGCTTGAAGCTCTTCTTTGCGGTCATCGAGCGCTTGTTGTGCCTCCTCGGCTTGTCTGCGGAATTCAGATGTGCCTCGGGTTTGGTTGCGTACGTCTTCCTCGATCTGTTCGAGCTCTCCGGTAACCTTCTCGAGCTCGGCGCTGGTGTCAGCATTGACCTTGTCCTGCTTCTTGCCCTGCTTCTCTGCCTTTGACTTGGTGACTTCTGCGGAGCTGAGGCCTTCGTTGCGCGTGTCGATCTCTTCTCTCAGGCCATCGACCTTGGCTTTCTGGCTGCGGAGCTTGATACCGCCCACCTCCATGATCTTGTCCTGAAGCTCTTGGATTTCCTCTTCGATGCTCGCCGACTGAGACTGGATCTGCTCGATCTCATTCTGCAAAGACACAAGAGTCTTTTCGAGGCTGACAACCTGCTGCTTGTCCGACTTCGAGAACTGTTGTTCAGCAGCGATTTCTTGAATGCGCTTCTGTGAGTCTGCGATATTACGCTCGATGCTGTCCAATTCGAGGCTGAGCTTCTGTGCTTGAGTTTCGAGGCGAGGAACCTGGTTCTGCAAGTCCTGTAGTTGTCGCTCAAGCTCTCTGTAGCCTTCCTGCATCTCGGTGTACTGCTTCTCGACTGCATCGCGGTCAACTTCAAGCTTGGTCACCTGCTCCTTCGAGACGTCCGCGCTAAGCTTGGATGACATGCCGCCCTTAGCAACACGTGTACCACCACCACTCATCGTACCAGACTTGTCGATAAGCTGGCCATCAAGAGTCACCACACGCCATCTCTTCGCGCCGTATGCAATGCGGTTGGCTTGCTCAAGGTCTTTGGCAACCAAGGTGTTTTGCATCACACTGTAGAAAGCGGGTAGGAAGCGATCGTGCTTGCTCTTGACAAGGTCGAACAAACGTGGTACATTCTCGGGCGTCTGAATCGCTGACAGGTCACGCTGTGGCAAGCGATCAAGAAGGATGAAGTTCGCTCGGCCGAGATTGTTCTTGCGGAGGTAGTCGATACATTGCTGACCGACTTCGACAGTGTCAACGACAAGATTGTCTAGTGCAGGGCAGGCAGTGGAAATTGCGACGTCGAATCGCTGATCGATTGCGCCAAGGTTTCCCAGACGGCCGTGGAACCCATCAATACGACCTGACTCCTTCAGTCTTGTCAAACCCGCAAGCACATTGCCCTGACTTTGTGTTGCTGAGAGACTCGCGCGCGCCTCATCGGCTTTTTGACGTGCTCCGGACAGCTTCGATTTGAGTGCGGGTTCCTGAGCACCAAGCTGGTCGACCTCTTTCTGGAGACGCTGGATCTCTTTCGCGGAAACCTTACGCTTCTGTTTGCATTCCTCAAGCTCAGCGGCTTTCGTTGATTGCTGCTCCTGCAGGGTGGCGATCTTGGCTTCTGTCTCAGCAATAGCTGTCGCTCCAGCGCTTTCCTTCTCATGAAGAATGTCAAGCTCACTTTGAGCGACCGCCATGGAGGACTGCTTCTCGTTGATCTTTGCGTTCCAGGGTTCCAATTGCTTCTGCTTGGCGGCGATCTGATCACTCAGTCCTTGAGTCTTGCCTTTCAGGCTCTCGCGGATCTTTGCGAGCTCCTCGTCTTCGGCTTGCATCTCTTGCTCAAGCGCCTCGATCTCGGCAGCAATGCGAGCAATATCATCCTCTGCATTTTTAGCTTGTGTTGCCGAGTCCTGAACAGCTAGTCTTGAACTTTCGAAAGTCTTCTCCAGCTTCTTGGCCTTGTTTGCGAGGAATTTCTTCTTTTCTTCGATCTTGACAGTCTCCTTATCGAGCTGCGACATCTCTTTCAGGATGCCCTGAGTGCTCTTCTCGAGTTTCTCAAGCTCCCTAGAACCGCTCTTCACCTGCTTCTTCAAGCTCTCAATTTCTTCCTCGCTGCCTTGATGCTTTTGCAGTTCACCATTCAATTGCTCCTGGATCTGCGCAATGGCTTCGTCGGTGACCTGCAAATTATCCCCACATTCCGATACATAGATCTGGTAGAGAGCGGACTGCTTGGACGCCAGCTCATTCTCATCCCTGATGTAGGCAAGAGCCTTGTTCTTCTTGTCCTCCAGGCTGTTGCGCTCTTTCTCCACATGCTGAACACGAGTGCTCTTCTCGAGGCACACTTCGTTAAGCTGCTCAGTCTCCACAGCAGCTTCTTCGATAGGAGTCTTGTATTTAGATGTGCCAATGATGTCCTCCAAGTATTCCAGAAGGCCATCATCGTGCTCTCCAGCAGCCTTGGGCTTCATCTGTGCGATCGACTCGACCTCACCCTGCAAGATGAGGAAACGCTTATGGTCGAGATCCACACCTTTGCCTTTAAGCAGGGTGGTGACAGTGGTAAAGTCCGAAGTCCTGCCGTTTATGTAGTATTTGCTCGAGTTGTTCTTGAACGCGCGGCGTGCGATGACAATTTGCGAGTTTGGAACGACTGTTGAACCGCCATCGGGCTCATCCATCACTTCGTTGAAATGTACCTCGACCTCGCAATATTCCAAGTCCGGATATTGGGCGCTGTTGTGAATCAAAGCGGAGATCTTGCCCTGGCGCATCTTGCTGGCACGGAAACCAAACACAAAGAGCAGAGAATCAATGACATTCGACTTTCCAGACCCGTTTGGTCCTACGACAGACGAGAAGGATGAGTGGAAAGGTCCCACCATCTGCTTTCCAGCATACGACTTGAAGTTCATCAAGGTCAAGTACGTGATCGTCATGCGCAACTTCGGCGCAGCAGGCTCTTGCGTTTGGGGAACTCCTAGTGCTCTCGTTCGCACTACGATATCCATGGGTTTCTCCAGATGAGTAATCTGAGCGTCCACCTTCTTTACTTCTGTTTTGACCGCCTTCGGTGTTGCTGTCACTGTGGCCTGCGTGTCGTCCTCTATGGTAGATGCGTTTTCGTCGACTGGTGCTGTATGGCGCGAGCTTGGTCGCGGTGTCTGCTCGTTGATCGTGGTCTCGGTAATATCAGTCAAAGGCGTTTCTTGTCGTGGGGCAGGTTCCGGCGACTCTGTCGGCTGTGGTGTTGGCATTGGAGGCTGTATTTCAGGCGTATCAGGCATGATTGAGACTCTACTCTTTCGCGCAGCTCTGGCATCCTTCACTGATCGGCGCTTAGGTGGAGCCTTCTTGGAAGGCGACAGAGGCTCTTCTGCGACACTCTGGGGCGGGCTGAATACTTGTGAAGGTTCCACTGATTCGCTTGCTCGCGGTCGTCTGGCGGTGCTCGTTCTCGGTGTTGCAGCCACTGTTCGGCGCCGTGGTGATGCGCGTGTGTTTTTCGGTGCGGGTGTGAACTCCTCCTCCTCGCTCTCTTCTTTGACAATGCTGTTCTCGACATCCGAGTCGTCTTCATCATCGACCACCACCTTCCTCCTGGAGGCGGTGCGTCGCGAGGGTCGTTCGGGCGATGCTGCAGACATTGCGACCGTATCTTCGTCGATCACACGCTGCTGTGGTTAGTAGATCGTTGTCGTCGTTGTGGTCCTCATCCAAACAACATTCGTCCAATGTTTACGCGGGTAAACACGCTAAGCCTAAATCATCGTGAGGGCGCCAAAAGACGTGAAGGTGTACCGAAAGATTTGCGCTTGCCGGCTGTCACTTCCGAGCCTTCACCGCGCACCTTCCATCAGCGGCTCTTGCAATTCACGTGACCGAGGAAGAAGTGATCTCCGATTTCGTTCCAAAGAGGTTGCCGCGATCCTGCCGTCGAAAGCCATAAGGCGAACTCTATCTTCACCACACCAAGTGTGCGCGCACATAACTGGCCGTTATCAACACAAGCAATCCATGCGCTCTCGAGACCGCTACCACTGGTATTACCACGCACAATTGCTGAAGACTTATTTCGCTTATTGGAAAATCCTTGTCTTACCATCAACATGCTGTGTTGGCAATCTTTCTAGAACGTGAACCACATTGACGCTTGAGGGTTCTCGTATACAAAGCTCGAGAGCCACGTCACATGCTATCAGAGGCCATATCTTGCTAACATGCGTTGATGAAGACTACTGAACAGCGCACGGCCATACCGCTCGCCCAAAATGGCTGACTCAATCCCGCTAAGGCTGACAATCGGCAACTTCGGCACTCCGCGGAACTGACTTTTAAGAAATTTGTATTGTCGCCGAGGAGCAGGCGGGCAGAAGCCAACGAGATTCGATCGACTTTGTGAGAATAGTTGGCTAAGGTGATCGCGGTCAAGCCGGAACCGATCGCAAGTTGGTGGGTGAGCCAACGGCTTTGTCGGCAGGTGTGCATCGAGGTGCTTTGCTATGTGTTCATTGCCATGTCATATTTTTTCGATCTCGGTGCTCGCGCGAATATGTGCATGGCCTGATGGATAAGAGCGCTGGTCGCCCTGGGTCTAACTGGTAGTCTGCAATCTCGTCTCAAAATATCAGCATTCGCAGCATTGGTCAGAAAGAGAACGCCTTAATAATCACCAACGATCTTCTCAAGACGTTCGAGTTCTCACGGACAACACACATTCCCTTCCGTGTCACACAAGAGCGACAATGTCAACATACAGCCCACCCTCATTCCCACGGCGCTCCAAAACTTCCAACTTCATCAACGAGTTCCACTACCAAGCAAAACTCCTCCACTATCGGTACGAGATAAACACTGGACTCTACGTCATGTCGCCCGGCGAGAAACTAGCCTTCAACCTGATCTTCCTGGCTTTGGCTACTCTGGTGCTCAGTACTGTCTATTACTGCTTGCCGGCCTTCGTTATCCGCAGCTTACACAGAGTTGCTGGCTTCGTTGGCGCCAGCTTCAAAGGCAGCGTGTACCGGATCGAGGTCAGGACAGCCATTTTGCAAGGAGGCGTTGCTGCAGAGCATATTTCTAGTCTCTTGCCGGACCACGTGGGGACTAATGCTACGATGATGTCCGTTCCGGGGCTGTGAGCAGTGCTTCGAGGGACTTCGCAAGAATGCATTCTGGTCGTTTGGAGCTCCAATGGTGCTGGTCACTGCGAAGTTGGAAGCGGCTTTGAATATGGGCAGGAATGAGGAGGACCGGAGAGATCAATGACTTAACGAATTGGACGGCATTGATGACTGGTATTATACGATAATGACACGAGGGAGATCGAGCTTTAATTGATAATTGTGTCAGCAGCGCAATTGACGATTCCCTCACTAGTGCCAATCACCAGCCATGATTTCAATGTTGCCTCATTACTTCCCCTTGCGAAGGCGCTCTCTAACGTCTATGTACTACTCTTCTTCGTAAGGACGGCAAAGTAAAGTGGTCCCCATTTGCCACCACCCGCGTGATCAGGCAAAACCGCCCATCCCTTCGCAGTCTTCTCCGCCCAGTCGGCCACCAAACGCCGCTCTACTTCGCCGTCCAAATGCTCCACCTCAGCAGTCCACAGGAGATCACCCTTCTTCGATTCTTTCTCGATGAGCGCGAGAGCCTCTTCAACAACGCCGTCATTCTCCTCCTCTGATAACGAGCGCGTTGAGTACAAAACGCGCCCTCCAACACGTGCAGCCTTTAGTGCTGTCACCAGAAGCTTCACTTGCACTTCAGCCATGTGCTCGGACGAGAAGTAGTCCCAAGTCGCCAGCTCTTTCGCCCTCTGGCCCAGGACAACCTTCGCTTGTGCTTGCACAACACGTCGCTCGTCTGACGATGGCGCATCGACAAGCACTTTGTCGTAGCCACCAGGGCCGAGAGGAAGATCCTTCGCACCTTTCGTACCATCCAGGTGGCTGAACTTTAGTTGGGCTGTGCCAATGACACTTGCGGGCATGTACTGAGCCAGATTGTGTTCTGAATCGAGGTTGTTGGAGTGCAGAGCCCCTTTCTTTGCGCCCATCATCGGAGGCATGGTGGAGTCAGGATAAAGGGATGGCCAGATTGATTGGGCGAGTGTGATGGAATTTCTACCTTGACCGGCACAGAGGTCGAGGACATTGTCGCCAGGTACGACTTGGAGGATGTGGGTTGCAAGAACGGAGGCGGCATCCACCGTGGAATGAGTAAGGAGGCCATTGGAAGCTTCCTCGGCCGCGGGTATGGTTGCGCCACTCAATTCGTAATCTTGTTGGCGAGTGAAGCACATGAGGTTGTCGGCTTGAATGTCGCCTGTAGCGGAAGGGAATCGTACACGTTCGAGGGAGTCTGGGCGGCCGACAACGCGATGGAAGTCTTTGAGTGGTGCGTAGCGGTTGTAGAGGGCGGCATGGCGATGTTCGCCTTTGAGTGCTGGAAGAAGAGTCGAGTCCCAGCGCTGAGCATAACGAGTGGCAAAGCGGCCCTCGAAGGCGCCTTGGGAAGAAGACTGCAAGTGTTCTATAGTGGTCATATTCGAAGCGAGGACCTGCTGGTTGTGCTGGAAGATGTTGCGGCAATTGCTGCCAGTGAATAATGAAAGGAAGAGAAGTAATAGGAGCATAAGGTTGATCTAGGCAGCAAGCTACTTACTGTTGTCGAATGTAAGCTAGAGGTTCAGATGAAACAACTCAAATACGTCAAGCGTACAGGTGAACTCAGAGTGGATTACAGGAGCTCTTTCTAGCGCAACGTTTACAGCTTAATAGAGTAGGATGATGGGGAGATTTGCTCTTGCGATGTGGTTGATGTTCTTCATGCAAACACACCTCCGTACAGGGAGGGACCTTTGATGGTAGCCAATTGCGACCAACTCTCTCCGCAGTCCCGATCAGGCTAGCTTGCAGGGTGACCATATGTTTGCACTCAACTATCGGGGCATGCCAAGGACTGATCTGCTTTCATGATGCCAATAACAGATCTGGACATATATACGACAACAGTATTTCAGTCATCTTATATGCCTATGCAAAACGAGATATCGAGAAGGGAGACAGTGGTTTTCTTGCCATCAATGTGCTATCGTATTTAAATTTATCCTCACTCGCAGCATCTAAACTTGCAGCACCGCCAAGGACCGCGAGTCATGCAACTCGGAGCTCTGCGAGGAAATTCTTGAACTTCCAACTGCGGTGCAAGCATTGCGCTGCGCAGCCTCCACTCGACAGCTATCGCCCACCCAGCATACCGAAGCTGCACCCTCCAATCGACCCTCCGAACGGTCGCGCGAAGCGAACGTCTCCTACAAATCCAGCTCGCCGGTGCCCCTCCGACTGAGCCTTTCGGACCTCCATTCTCGGACGAAAACCCGTACAACAACCAGAACAAAATGTCTTTCCGTGGCGGTGGACGTGGCGGCTTCAGAGGTGACCGCGGTGGTGGAGGACGCGGTGGTGGACGCGGTGGATTCCAGTCTTACGGTCCTCCTGCGACTGTCCTTGGTATGCGCCTGCAAAAATCGCGATTCGAGCATTGAAGCTCCGCGAGAAGAGAAAGTGAGAAAGACGAGTCCACTAACGATTCCGCCTTACAGAGATGGGCACCTTCATGCACGCTACCGAGGGCGAGATGGTCTGCGAATCCATCAACCCCAAGATTCCCTACTTCAACGCCCCGATCTTCCTCGAGAACAAGTCGCAGATCGGCAAGGTCGACGAGATCCTCGGCCCGCTGAACCAGGTCTACTTCACCGTCAAGCCTAGCGACGGTATCCACGCCACCAGCTTCAAGTCTGGCGACAAGGTCTACATTGGCGGCGACAAGCTCCTTCCCCTCGAGAAGTTCCTGCCCAAGCCTAAGCCCCACCCCGGTGCGGCCAAGGTCAAGAAGCCGAGAGGTGCTGGCGGTGCCGGCGGTCCCCGTGGCCGTGGCGCCCCGAGAGGTCGTGGTGCTCCCCGAGGCCGTGGTGGCTTCAGCTCCGGTGGACGTGGCGGCTCATCGTTCGGTGGCCGCGGTGGTTCCAGGGGTGGCTCTTCGTTCGGTGGTCGTGGCCGTGGCACTCCTAGAGGCCGCGGCAGGGGTGGTTACTAAGCTGCTCGCGTCCTCACCAGCTAGGAGCGGACGAATATGATGCATCATTGGCAACGGCGTTCGAGGCGAAAGACGGAAATGGCTGGCTGTACTCTGCTAGAAAGGCGCCGGGTTATGCGCCTAAATTCTTTGGTAGCTATGCTACAGATGTTTCAATAGAAAAAAGGGAAGATTTTGAAAGATTGTTACTGTATTGATTTGCCTCACATCTCGCCTCTCTGGTCGCTCACTACATGCGTTCGGGTCAACTGGCAAGCCATTTCTCCCAGTCACAAGTTCAACCGCCGCTGACTGATCACTCCGCAGAACGAAAATTGTGCTACGCATTCAAAAAGCATGATGGAGCCTTGGACCGATGTGTCAGTACCGTTACTATTTCTCAAGGCATTTTCCAGGCATGCAACCGCAAGTCACAATCATCTCTCATCCGGTCAACACACCGATGAGTGATAGCAGCCATCTGACACTCAGATCCCATCTTCGCAACGAGCAAAGCTGTCGCGGCAATATGGCAAAGATGTCTCACGAAAGGGCATAGCCTTCGAAGCGCCAGACATTCCGGGTGAAGGATTTAAATGGCACTACGCACTGAATACAAATCATTTGGCCTCGACTGCCAAGGATAGGCATCGTCGCCGTATCAAATACGCTTTGAGAGGGGGTATCACTTCACAGGGTGTGGATTGACGGTATCCTAAAAAAGAATCGTTTCGCTGAAACTTTTGGAAATTCTCTATCTTTATATGTAGACTCGATCATGCCTGAAGGTACATCTCTTCAGCGTCGCCCACTCGGACTATGATTTCACCCGCAAAGGCAGCGCAATCCACACTATCCATAAGCTGGTTTTAACACAGAAACTCTACAGCTTCGACTGGTTCTCAGGAATACGGTTGCCAATCTCGTCAAAGTTGAGCTTCTTGCCAGTCCGCAGAGCCTCTTGCAAATAACTGCCGATCTGCAGCGACTGCACAGCACCCGCCAACTTGAATGGTAGGGGCTTGTCGTCCAAGATGGCCTCTGTGAACTCGTTGCTCTCACGAATGAAAGCGGGCTCGAATCTGTCCCAGTATGTCTGGGCGATCTCCCTGCGGATGCCAGTCGCTTCGTGGTGCTCGACGAGATCGTGGACAGGGTTGGCGTTGATGGTCAGTTTTCCGTGGGTGCCGATGACTTCGGTCATGTCGTGTTGGCCTACGGCCATCATGCGGCAAGCGTAGAAGTAAGCAATCTTGCCGGACCAGAACTCGACGATGCCCACGCCGTTGTCGACGTCGCCATACTGCTTCAAGCCTTGGTAGCGAGCGCAAGTACCAACGGCGGAAACGCTCTTGACGACGCTGTCTGAGCCGAAGAACCACAGTGCAAGATCGATGTCGTGGACTGACGCGTCGACAAAGATCGAGCCTGATGTCTTAGAGTAGCCGATGAAGTAGTCGTCGTCGCGATACTTGTCGCAAGTTTGAGATCTGAAGACGACCGGGCGACCGATATCTCCAGCATCAGCCTTCTTCCAGGCATTGCGATAGCTCTGGTCGAAGCGGCGCGAGAAGCCAGTCATGACCTTGAGGTGCGGGTACTGCTTTGCAACATCAAGCACGCCCTGGCTGATCTGAACATCAGTGGACAGCGGCTTCTCGCACAAGACGTGCTTGCCCGCCTTAATGGCCCTGATGGACTGAGGGGCATGCTCGGTTGTGATTCCAGAGATAATGACAGCCTCGATGCTGGGGTGTGCCAGCATCTCGTCGAAGTCCGCGTAGACAGTGACGCCTTCGAAGCGGCCCTTGGCCCATGCCATGGTTTCTGGGTTAGGGTCGCAGACTGCTACAAGCTCGGCTCGAGGGGTCTTTTCGAAGTAGTTGATGGCGTGGCGGGCACCCATGCGGCCAAGACCGCTGACGGCGACTTT
Source organism: Cladosporium oxysporum (assembly GCA_035771495.1). Taxonomy (NCBI): domain Eukaryota; kingdom Fungi; phylum Ascomycota; class Dothideomycetes; order Cladosporiales; family Cladosporiaceae; genus Cladosporium; species Cladosporium oxysporum. The sequence continues at coordinate 327,061 of JAWNKS010000020.1, read as the reverse complement.
GAGTGTGCGGACCATGTTGGGTGTGAAGTGATGTGTGAGATGGGAGAGCCGTGTGTATGGCGATGGTACCGCGATTGATTTGGGGGTTCACGAAAGGGTAAAAGGTGTGAAGATTGTTTGAAAGAAGCGCTCGATGATTCAATGGCTCCTTTACGATGAGTGATTGACTTCAACATCAAGACGACTTGTTCACAACTTATACCTTTTGATCGTGTTCCCATTGTGAGGGGCCCCTCGTGGGGCACATTGTGGACCGTACGGCCAGATCTACCACATCTGCCATCGGCGGTTGACTGTCTTGTGTCGGAATATGTCAAGTGTTCGACTGCTCGAATGTTGTTCTCGTGGTGATGTGTCGATGGAGGCAGACTCGCCGACAGTCCGCTCCGGCTAGCCTGTCTCTCGGTGAGAATTGCCCTCTCCACGGGCATCACTGCTCAATCAAGCGCTCTCGAAAAGTGGGGACTTCCACTTCGGCACAGTCCCAGATCTCTGCAGAGCGTGAGACGTCTGACCCTGCACGCCACACCAGGCCGGATAGACCGAACGGCCTAGGTCCATGGTCGCAGTCTGCGTAGAATCTGCCGTAGACGCCCCGACGGTGAGGTCTCTGCATGGCCATAAGGTTTGAGACGATTGCCTCTCTCCACGCGGGGCCCCGAGTCTGGTAGATCGTGGATGATAGTCGTTCCAGGCCAAGCACGCGTGCCCTATTACTGATACTGCAGAGCAGATGCCGAGTTGAGTCTTGATATGTATAAAGTCTCCTTGCACACCCCTTTGAACAATGGCCTTTGTCGCTGGACATCAACAGCTCAATTGTCAAGGGCATCTTTGCGCTGAATCGGCCAACTCCATTACACTCCTCTGTTCATATTCATTTCTAGTCTGAGGATTCTCACATCATCATGGCTACAGTCAAGCGCAACGACAGCGAGGGCGTGCAACTCGAAAAGAGCGACGTACAGGTTATCGAAGACGTCAAAGGCATGGACGGCCTAGATTCGATCGAGGACACCAAGCCAGGCGCCTTCGTCTGGCTTTGTGCGGCAGCAACAGCTATTGGTGGCATGCTGTTTGGCTGTAAGTACTGCACTCGTCGCATCTATCTGCCTACATTACTGACAGTATATCAAAGACGACACAGGTGTCATCTCGGGTGTTCTCGTCGTACTCGGAACTGATCTCGGCGGCAGAGAGGTCACAGACTCTGAGAAGGAAGCCATCACTGCCCTTTGCGCTGCAGGAGCACTTGTTGGTGCCATCCTGGCCGGTATTACCTCTGACAAGTACGGTCGCAAGCCTGCTATCTGGTTCTCAAGTGTCCTCTTTGTGAGTATACAATCATGTTGTGGTGAATCCGTATAAGCGATAAAGGGCTGACTGTTATCTTATTTGCAGACCGTCGGTGCCATCATTCAAGCGACCGCGTTCGAAATCATACAGATGTGTGCTGGCCGCTTCTGCATCGGTCTCGGTGTTGGCAGTGCTAGTATGATCGTTCCGCTCTATATTGCTGAGATCAGTCCAGCACGCTTCAGAGGTCGCATGATTTCGGTCGACATGATCTTCCTCGGTACCGGTTCCGTCCTCGCCTACGCCTTCGATGCAGCATTCTACAAGGTCGCGCACGGCTGGAGATACATGATCGGCATCGGCGCCATCCCATCGATTATCCTCGGGATCCTACTCTTCTGGTGTCCTGAGTCTCCAAGACAGCTCATGTACCACGGCCACAGAGACCAGTGCGAGCGCGTGATCCGCCGCATCTACGCCAACGCCTCGGAGCAACAGGTACAAGAGAAGCTTATATCGATCGAACACGGTGTCAATGCGGCAAAGAGCCTGAACGAGGAGATTTCGTTGCGCAAGTCGATGAAGATGCTCTTCACCATCCCGGCGAACCGGAGAGCAGCGATCGCCGCCTGTGGTCTTATGTTCTTCCAACAGTTCTGCGGTTTCAATACACTCATGTACTACTCCTCGACCCTCTTCGACATCGTTGGCTTTTCCAATCCCATCGCAGTCGGCAGCGTCGTCGCCGTCGTTAACTGGATCTTCACCGTCCTGAGTATCTTCATCATCGATCGCGTTGGCCGTCGCCGTCTCTTACTGTGGACCATGTGGGGAATGCCTGTTTGCCTCCTCCTCGCCGCCATCGCATTTGTCTGGGTCCCGATCGACCACAAGACTCTCGAATTGACCTCAGACAAAGTCGGCTGGCCTGCATACCTCGTTCTGGTCGCAATGATCCTCTTTGTAGCTTTCTATGCCGCTGGTCTTGGTTGCGTCCCGTGGCAGGCGAACGAGTTCCTGCCCATGGAAGTCCGCGCGATGGGCACAATGATGATCAACGTCTTCAACTGGGGACCGAACATTGTGGTTTCGGCTACGTTCCTCACAATGATGAAGCACATGACACCATCTGGCACTTTCGGCTTTTACGCTGGTCTGTGTGTTACTGGCTGGATCTTTGTGTACTTCTGCTTCCCGGAAGCATCGCAGATGACGTTGGAAGAGGTCAGACAGGTCTTCGAGCATGGCTTTGGAGTGAAGTATGCAGAAGAGTGGAGGAAGGAGTACAAGCGGGGCGAGAAAGCCAGAGGTCCTGCTGATCACGCAACGAAGGCATAGAGCGTGGATCGAGAAGATGTTTGAGGTACATTTCCACTGGATACGTTGTTCTATATAGTACGGGTTCGTCGTTTGTGTACTACATTTCCAATATTTTCTTCGCAGTCAAGGTCGTGATACAAGCATTGGGCTCGAAATCTTAAGCATAGGCCGTCGATCATGGCTCAAAGAATAGTTCAACATCAACAACCACATGTGTAGTGCATGTATCCTTCACATAATAACGCGGTCTTAGGGTTAGAGTTTGACAAACATTTTGCCAAGTGAAGACTTGTCTAGCCCTAACCCCTCCCGAAGTTGGTCTTACCACTACCGTTCTAGACTTCCAGTGTTCAAAATAGGATGTTCATTCTCAGTCAGAACATCGACTTGACATCGATGTCCCATCAATATCCTCCGCCCTGACACTGGTGATGAGTGGCACGGTCCCGAAGCCGCTACCAGTCTGCGAAGGATGTCGAGCTCGAAAGATCCGATGTGACTTCTACCAGGACATCTGCGGGGAATGCCGCAAGATCGGGATGGAATGCGTTCGCACGCCAGCGATCATATTCAAGCACCATTCGGGTCATAAATCTCGAGATGTGCAGGACTTCCCGGCTCGCCAGGTGTGGACTTTACCGAAGACGACTCTGCGTTACCACGATGAGACGCCTGGCATCATCGACCTGTACAGCGCGGATACATCCTCGTATGTGTTTTCCCAGCCACAGAATGGATCCAATAGCGCGCTGGAGAGCTCCAGCAACGATCAGATGATGCCCGACGACTACGAGCAGCCTCCGTACATTGCAACGACCAGCGTGGACAGCTTCTCGGCCTTGAAGAGCCCTTCTTCTCACCATAATTCGCCTCAGGTTTCGATGACACATGCTGAGGCCGTCCTCGCACAGTCTCCGGCTACTGGATCGCAGGCTCACGTATCACCTTGGGCTCAATCAGTAGATTCCGACCATGCCGCAGCGTCTCGTCTTGAGCTCACGCGTCCATTATCCGAGATTGAAGCTATGTTGCTCCGGAATTACACAGAGAACATGGCACTCTGGGCAGATGATACTGATCCTGGTCGTACCTTCGAGCTTGAGGCGTCAAGACGCGCGCTCTCTGAGCCCGTCTTGCTCTACGCTATATGCGCTTTTTCATCACGACACATGAATCGTCAGCAACCAGACCAGGATCACGTCGCGCTCGAGTATCAGAGTTTGTGCTTGCAGCTTCTCATACCAGCTATTTCTGGCCCGCAACCGGTGGACGAGTCTGTCTTGGCGGCTGTCGCGATCTTGAGACAGAACGAAGAGATGGATGGTGAGTTTTGCAACATTCGGTGTCTTGCATCATCTAACCTCTTCTGTAGAAGAAGACAAGCGATTCCATCTTGAAGGCGTCACGCGGATCCTTGACAATGTCCCCGACTTCATCAGCTCCGGTGGGCTTGGGGAAGCCACAGCATGGCTCTGCTTGCGTGAGGAGATTTACATGTCCTTGGTGACACAAACGTCCATACGATCAAGTGTTGCAATGTTCCGAGATGCGCGATGGATTCAGGGCAACGGCGATGCCGCATGGGCAAATCGCATGGTGCTTTTGCTTGCTGAACTCTTGACACATGCATTCGTGGACACAACAGACCCGTCTGTGACAGAAGAGATGAAGACCAGAATTTCAGACTGGCACCTCCTCAAACCAGAATCGCTCCGACCCATTCGTTATCTTGCAAGAAGCCCAGCTGCCCACCGATACCTGCCTGAGATCTGGATGCTCGCATCATTTCACGCAGTGGCGCTGCAGTATTACCACATAGCACAGCTGGTGTTTGCAATCTCGTCTCGAACGCCTTCAGCGAACTTCCTCGACTACTCTCGCAACCATCAGGCGATGGAGCAACAAGTCAGACATCACTTGCTACACGTTGTCGGCATTGCGTGCTCGAACGCACGTGCGCAGAACACGTGGTTCACTGCACATCACTGTCTGGCAGTCTGGGGCGGAAGTCTGCGGAAACACGGCGACCAGCAAGCTTGCCTTGATTTCCTGCTCAAGATGGAGAGTGTGGTAGGATGGCGAGTAGGGCGGCTGACTCAGAAGTTGAAGTCTCAATGGGGTGATGATGGAGAGTGAAGTGAAGCCTGATTGTGGCTGGCCTCACTTGGTGGCTCGCTTCACTTGACCACTGACTTCACTTGGTTGTTAGCCTCACTTCATGGCTTGCTTGACTCGATGACTAACTTCACTCGATCTCACATCAGATCATTAGTCTTCCCAGTATATGGGTAACACAAAGGCCAACGACTGACATGTCGCAGAGGCATAGCAAGGAGTAATGCTCGTGTAAGCAGGTTCTTGGTGAGCGTTGCATTAGGTGTAGCACTACAGTGATCAAGGTTGCCGCTCACCGCCCTACGTTCATTCAATGAGTTCACTGAGCGAGTTCACTCAGTGAGTGAGGACTCACTTCACTCTGCAAGTCATCCGTTTGCAGCACAGCCACGATGGTGTTTCACAACCTCGAGTCATCCGGAGTCATACGACCATATTGCCAAGAGAATCTGCGCGCCTCGCCTTACAAAAGCTCCGCGCATCCTCGACAAGATCCTTCTCCTCGACAGCAACTTTCTCGCCCTCGCCTACTCGCACCTCGTCACCTTCTCTTGCGCCTTCGCAATCGTCTCGCACATAGCTTTCCTCCACGAGAGCCATCGTCGGCATCGACAGTCTCAATGACTTGAGCGCCCCGAACAACTCTTTCTGCACTCGACGACCGGTATCTTCTTCGGAAGCAATACCACACGTACCAGTCTCAACCGAGCTACTGTACTCGATGCGAGGCGGTCAGTCTCCGAGATCTGCTTACGAGGCGGGTGCAGATGTTGTCATCGGCAGCGCAAATGTCTGAATGCACGCGCATGGCTGAGCGCGCTTCTATCCTTGGGCACCGAGGTTTCCACCTTCCTCAAAACCGACTGGAGATGCTGATACGACTTTGTGTCGTCGCGATCTCGCTCTCTCGCTCTCCCTCAGCATCACCCTCGTCCACTCATCCCCAGCTGAAAGCCGACCGCCAGAGACCAGTGAGGAAGCAGCTACACGACGAATGACCCGTAGTGCAGCGATGACGATGCTTGAGCCGATAATTACAGGACTGAAGGGGCTTCAAGAAGGACCAATGGAAGCATCTCAGAGGGCGCCCGGTCTCTTGAGAAAAAAAAAAGGGCGCAAAAGCATGTCTCGTATAGCTCGTATCATCATCAAAACCATCAACCCTTCACCAATCGCTCCAATACCTGTCTCACTGTACATCGTGTCCCATCGTATGTCCCTTGTAGATAACAACCTCCACGCTCGCCACACAATATGAAAAAAAAAAAGCTACACGACCGTCCAAAATCACAAGGTCATTCCCCAGCGCGCCAATCACACAGTCCCACTCAAAACCCATCCTAATCCATCGAACCACAATATTCCAACACACAACCATCGAACCAACAAACAAACAAGACCAAAACACTCTCGTCAGTTTAAAGTATCACCTAAATGATTCAAACATCCCTCAAAATTCCCACAGCGTAAGACACAGCATCTCGTTCTCTCTGGGACCCTAACCCTGACAACCCCAAACGAACCATCAGCACGCATCTCAGCCGGCGTACCGGAGTTTGTTTGCTTCTTTCAGTGCTTTTTCAAAAACCGCGTTCAATACGGTATAAGAAGCAGAAAGATTGAAGCCGAAAGGTTCTACTCACGGCACAAGATGGTAAAATTTTTCCATATTGGCAAGGTCACGTGCTTGACCTGACCCCTTTCACAAAGCGGCGGAGCACGCTCGCTAGATGCACGTGGACGGCGCACACATGCGTCGAGAGCACAGAGCGATCTATCATCGTGATGTCGGAATATTGACGACAAGACACGGGAAGTAAGGGCCGATGAAGGGCACATGGCCAGCTTTCGTATACTACTACAATTGCGGAGCTTCTCTCAAAATCTATGCACGGAGAAGAACCCGCCTTTCTATTCATGGACCTCATTACTTCCACATGGGTGAGATCCTTTTTTCTCCCAAAGCAAAAAACGCCAAGCGAGGCCAAGTGCTTTCGATGCGATGTAATGCAAACTCCTGTGATGCAAATGCGAAAGCCTCTATGAGGGACGCGAAAAGGAGAAGGGGGGAAAAAAAAGAGGGAGAGGAAAGCAAAAGATAGCCACAGCCGGAGCTCAGCCAAGACCACTCCTGCCAGTCCTCATGATCTGCTCGACAGGCGTGAGCATGCCGCTGCCGTCCTTGCCGAGCGCGGTGCCCGTCTGCCAGCCCATCTTCTCCATGAGCCTGTGGCCGAAGTTCTCTCTGCCGATCTCCTTCGCGCCGCCGCCGACGACTTCGCCGTGCCTGAGACCAGTCGAGCTGGTGTCTGCGCCGCGACCTTTGCCGCCTCTTTGCATCTTGGGGACGGCGCCGCCCTTGGGCTTCTTGCCCTTGAATGCTGAGTTCTTGAGGAAGCCCCTGGTGGAGGCGGCGGTGATGCGGTTGAACGTCGCGTCGGTGTAATCTGCAGTGCGGTTGGTCTTGTAGAGGATTGGAGCACGGTTCTTGCCTGCACCCACACTCTTAGACTTGAGGTTCAGGGCATTCGCAATCTCGTGAAGACTCTTGCGGTCGTGCTTGTCCATGGGCGGGAAAGCACGTGTGGTCTTTGTTACGTCTTGCAGGAAGATGCGGAGCTCGTCGTGGATCTGCGTGACAGTCATACCCTGTAGGTATTTCTGGCTGAGGTCGGCTTTGCCCTTCTTCGCCACGCCGGCGCCGAGCAGACCCTCCCGACGAAGCTCTTCACGCTCCGCCTTCTTAAGACGCTTCTTCTCACGATCATTTGACCAGTGACCGAGCATCTCGTCCTTGAGCTCGTCGTCGGACAGCGCTTCCAGCTCGGGAGGCAGCTTGCCCTTACGTCCGCCACGCTTGGGTCGGAGCGAAGGACGATCGAAGTCCATGATGTCAAAGCCGGCGTCACCGTACTGGTCGAGTGTGTCGGCAAAGGCAGTGGCATTTGGGAAGTTCATGCCACCATTCTTCTTGCTGCTGCGCTTGGTCGTTGACCGCGCAAATGAAGAGTTCTTAAGGGCATCCAGACCAGCCTTAGCTTCGTCAACATCACCAAACTCGTCAAGATCATCCTCAACGAATGTGCCGTCGTCTATCACGAGATCGTCATCGCTGATGCCTAGCTCGGCCTGCTTCGCCCACAAGCGCGCAAGCGTTTCGTCGTCCATGGCAGCTATACGACGCTCACGAAGGTCTTCCTCGTCCTCCCATTGCTCCTTCTCGTTGTAGGCTAGCTCACTTTCGAGATCGGAGGAATCGAATTCCGAAGGATCATCGTCTTCTTCAAGGTCGTCGATGTCAAGGCCAAGCTCTTCATCTTCAGAGTCGTCTGAATCTGTGTCCATCATGCGTAGCTCGTCATAGTTGATGTCTCGTGTGTTCCGGTCCAAGACGTCGTTCTCGTCAATAGCCTCACCGTCAACGACGAGGGAAGGGCCACCTTCAGCTGAACGGATACCCATGATTTCCGCATCGTCGTCAGCCTCAAGTTGTGCCTTGAGGTTCTCCATGTAATCGTTGTATGCTGCTTCATCGTCATCAGTCTGATCCGTTTGTAGGTCCCGGAGGAGCTTGTTGGAGCGCTTGCGACCACGCTTGCCTCGCCTGTTTGTTTTCGCCCCTAGATCATGCGCCACGGCCCGTTTCACCACCTTTTGTGCAGCACTTGAGCTGGGTTCATCCTCATCTACGGTCTCAAACTCGTCATCGAGCTCCTGAGCCGCCTTCTTGTTACGCTTCTTCTCGCGGAGGGCCTGGTCCCACTCTGCCTTTGCGGTGGCGATTTTCTCGTTTCCAACCGTATCCGTTTCTGTGGTGGACGCAAAAGCGACCTTTGAAACTTTAGGTGCAGCGGTATCGAGCGCCATCTTTTCTTCAGGCGAGGGGCCGAGATCAGGTCTTGGCATACCTTTGTTCTTCCACCATGAACCAGGAGGCGCCGGGGTGAAGTCAGTGGGTGCAGTTTGCAGCTGCTGATCCCATTTGGGCGCCTTCGCTCCCCATCCACCGGCCTGTGCTCCTTGTGGTACTGCTTGCCCAAGCGCAGCAAGTAGCGCATCTGTCATATGGCCTTCGCTGGCCTGAGGCTGTGGTGTGGCAGCCTTTGGTGCGGCCTGCTGAACGGGCTTTGAAGGTTTGGGAGCCGGAGGTGGTTGGCGGCGAGCCGAGGAATTGCGCGAAGATGTCACCGGATCGTCAATTACTGTCGGCCTATTGCGACCGTGGAAAAGAATGACCTCCTCACTGGAATCTGAAGGTGTTGGCGATGCTGGGCGAACGGGAACTTTGGCGTTGGAGTGACGAGGGCGGCTCAGCGAAGGATCGCCTTCGGTATCGATGACAAATGACAATGTCTCTTCTTGTGGTGGTGTCGGAGGCTTGCTCGAGGACGCTTGTGCAACATCGGGTAGTGTGTCCATGGCTCCATCGAGATGGGCGATGGGCGCTTGTACGTGCTCGTGGATGTGCATGGCCTTTGTGTCGCGTGAGATCTCCACATCGGTATCTGTGACCAGTGTGTTGTCCAGAGCGGATTTGTCAGGGTCGTCAATCAAAGTGTCCTCCATTGCTTCGTCCTCAAGGTCGTCGTCGTCGTCGTCGTCGTCTTCCACTAAAGCAGCGACAATGTCCGCCTCTTCAAGAACCTCCTCCTTCTTTTCAACGGGGGTGTTGGTGCCAGCACTGACGAAGGCGATGGCTTGGTGGCGGAGCTTCAGCCCAGAATCGCGTGGGGTGGACTCGCCGGATCGCTGTGCAAAGCCGCGGAACATTGGGCCGTCGTTGTCGTCGTCTGTGGTAGAAGAGAGTCTCAGCAAGTGGTACCTCGCAGGTGTTGGAGGGCGAGTGGGCGGGGGAGAGAGTGTGAGATTGGCATGTGAATGTGAGGGTGATTGCATGGCAGGAGCGACGGACCGTCATCGAAGCTTTTGGCAAACTTCTTCATCCATGCTGGCTTGCCGGGTGCATGATGTACATTCTGTGCCTTGGCCTTTTGCTTCGCGCGGCCCTGCACCTTGCCTCCCTTCTTCTTGGGCATTGGGTTGGCTTGTGGCGAATTCGAGATGGAGCGCTAGATCGGTCCGGGGGCGAAAAGTCGAAGATAGTGTAGTGTATACAACACGCGGCGAGAGGAGCGTAGCAAGCGACCCAGCACCAGCAAACGCGCAATGGATAAAGAGAGAGGGGGAGGAGGAGTGAGGTGTGTCGAGGCGAGAAAGTGTCGGGAGAGGGTGTAGGTGGTGCATGCACGTGTGGACAAAGCACTGGCTGAGAATGATGAGAGAGTATGACGCCTAGCACTGCTGAGTGGATCTGCATCTCTCTGCGCCCGGCTAGGTATTGATAAGTAGCCGCACGACCCTGCAGCAGGCGGGGGATGTGCCTTGACTTGTGATGTGATGCCATCTGACTCCAGGCACCTGCTCATACCTAACAACATCCACACGCCTGACTGTGCTGCTGCTGCTGCTCCCACTACTGTTTGCACCTCATCATATCGCTTGCTGCTCGCGTGAAGGGTCCATTCACTACCCTTTGCGAGAGTCTGTCTGGCCATCCTTCTGCTCTGCTCCGCCCTGCCTGCCAGCCATCTTCCCCACCAGGCTCGCTCGCCTTATCGACGCGCTACGCCACGCCGCAGCTCTGATCACGCCGCATGTCCACCTACTACCACTACCACCGACACCACATCATCCTGTGATCTGTCCACCGCACTACCGCTTTCCTCTCTCTCTCTCATATTCGTGACCATTTCTATACCGTCTTCCACTCTGCCCTGCTCTTGCTGGCAATTGTGTTAGCCAGCCATGGCCAACAACGACTTCACCCGCTTCAGCAAGAAGGTTGTACAGTACTTCTGGGATCCACTGCCTAAGAACGAGGATCCATCTCAGATCTGGTGTCTGGGCCGCTCGTACGACTCTCGCTACCAACATCCCCGCGTCTCCAAGCCGAGTGGCACTTCGCCGTCCGCCCACTCTGACTCTGGCACATCGCAAGCCGACTCCGGCGTGGACACTGCTGCATCGCACATCAAACATGCCGAGCCAGTCCAGCAAAGCGAGGACTCCAACTCGAAAAGCCAAGCTGAGCTCTCGCGAGCTGAAGAAGAAGCACTAGGCTGGCCATCAGAGTTCCTCGACGACCTGCAGTCTCGCATATGGCTCACCTACCGCAGCAACTTCCCACCTATACTGAAGTCTAGCGATCCTGCGGCAACATCAGTAATGTCCTTCTCGACCAAGCTACGCAATTTGGCCAACCCAGGATCTTTCACCAGCGACACTGGCTGGGGCTGCATGATTCGCAGCGGTCAGTCCATGCTTGCCAACACATTTGCGCTTCTCCAGCTTGGGCGAGACTGGCGATTTGGTCAACGAGAGCAAGAACACAAAGCTCTGCTTGCTTTGTTCGCCGACGCGCCAGAGGCTCCCTTCTCGATACACAAGTTTGTCGACCACGGTGCTGAAGCCTGTGGCAAACATCCTGGCGAGTGGTTCGGTCCCAGCGCCACAGCCAACTGTATCCAGTGAGTCCGCATCTTTTAATTCGCATCATACTGTTACTAACAACTAATGCAGAGCCCTTACTTCGAAGACTCCCACATTAGACCTCCGTGTATATGTCAGGCCTAACGACAGCGACATCTACGCCGACTCCTTGATCGCAGCCGCCACTTCCGAATCGTCTGAAGCATTCCACCCGACTCTGATCCTACTCGGCGTTCGTCTGGGAATCGACCGCATCACACCAGTCTACCACGCTGCTCTCGCCGCTACGCTAGAACTCCCACAGTGCGTCGGTATTGCTGGTGGACGACCTGCGAGCTCCCACTACTTCATCGGCCATCAAGGTGGACAGTCTTTCTTCTACCTCGACCCGCACTCAACACGATCTGCGCTACCACTTGACCCGTCACCCGAGGACATCGCATCATGCCACACGCGCCGGGTCCGTAGGCTTGGGATTGCCGAATTGGATCCAAGCATGTTACTTGGCTTCCTCGTGTGCTCACAAGAAGAGTTTGAGGAATGGAGGAAGGCTGTGGCCGCCATCCCCGGCAAAGCGATCATCCACATCCACGACACCGAATCGAAATACGCCACTGGACCCGAGCGACCGGGCGCTGTGGACGAAGTGGAAGCATGGGAGACGGGAGACGAGGAGTCTTAGTGGCGAACCTGCCATTTGACGAAGCATTTTGGAGTTCTGTTTGTCCTTTTTATCCCCTCTCAAGGATTCGGAATCATACGCATGGAAGGCAAGGAGGAGGAAGGAGAACACTGCACTGGTCAGGCGTACCGGAGTCCTGAAATTGTATACCTCATGACAAGCGCAAGAGTCTCGCGAGCAACAATAGCCGCAGATAAGTAGCATCAAGTAGTAGTAGAAGTAGTTAACATCTGACACAGCCATTTTGACCTACATTTCGGCTTAAATCTCCACACCAACCAGATCAGACAAGACAGACCGCCTTTTCCATCTCAACCACGCTCCAAAACGGCTTCTCGCCCCTCCTCTTGCGTGAAGCGAAGCCGTGCTCCGTCCGCGTTGCAGCGCACCTACACAACAACCAGCGCTTCCGTTTCCGTTTCTGTCGTCGCAGTAGCAGCAGACTCGCCCAGACCAATCAGCGCCATTCGCTCATGTACGCATGCATCATCATCATCATCGTCTCCGTCGTCCCGGAATCTCAGGCCCAAGGAGTTGCATGCAGGCTAGCAAGCTCGTTGTCATAAAGCACGGATCTTTCTGTTCTCCCAGCCAGCCGACCCAGAGCAGCAGCAGCGCTCGGTTCGCAGAAACGCGAAATTCACGCGCATTTTAACTTGGGCTCTGAGAACCGGTTTTTCTGGTTGCTGGGTAACTCTGACTCGGCCAATTGCGATTTTACGTTCCCTGGGCGATTTAAAACCAAGTTTTAGTAGTTGCCAATTGAAGTAGGCGCGATTCTTGCGTATCTGGTATGTTGATGTTGCTGTTTCGTTAGCGGTGAAGGATGCGATTTTGAAGGATTGCCTGCGAGCTCGATCAGTGTATAGTGGAGCGGATAATTGGATGTCGCTGAAGAAAGTACCTAGTTTTGAATACTTGGGGTCGTGAAGAAAGTAATGGAGTTATTGATCGTGCATTTCATCTGCCTTCTTAACTGCTGCTGCTCCCACCCGCTGCTACTGTACAGCACCATTCGTGTTATCTGAATGAAGTGGGCGCGCTTTGCCCTCTTTCCTTCGCTGCAGCACTAGCCATGGTATAAAGTAAAGAAAATGTGGGCTCGAAAACAAAGCCCCATGGTGTGTGGAAACCCAAAAACATAACACCCCGATTGATCGCATTCATTGCGCGCAACGCCCATTTGAAACCCCGCCCTTCATCATGTGATTGTGATTGAAGTACTACCCAAAAGCAAAGACATCATGATGATGCGCTTACTTGGTGGAAGAGGAGTACTTGGTGACGGCCTTGGTGCCCTCAGACACGGCGTGCTTGGCAAGCTCACCGGGAAGGATGAGGCGGACGGAGGTCTGGATCTCACGGGAAGAGATGGTGGACTTCTTGTTGTAGGCAGCGAGCTTGGAGGCCTCAGTTGCGACGCGCTCGAAGATGTCTGGAGAGCGGATGTCAGAATTGGATTGCAGTGATTGGATCGGATTGGAATGCGCTTACCGTTGACGAAGGAGTTCAGGATGGACATGGCACGGTTGGAGATACCAGTGTCGGGGTGGACCTGCTTGAGGACCTTGTAGATGTAGGAAGAGTAGGTCTCCTTGCGGGTCTTGGTGCGCTTCTTCTTGTCACCAGAGACGGCGGCGGTCTTCTTGCCGGCCTCCTTCTTCTCAGCGGGAGCCTTGCCGGCAGGGGCCTTGCCGGCGGTGGTGGGGGTCTTCTGGAATGGGAGTCAGATGAATGCGCAAAGGAAATCGCGTCGAAACGCGTGAATGAAGGCGTGTTTTGCGCACCTGTGCCTGCTTGGGAGCCATTTCGAGAGATTTGGGTCGTTTGACGCGGTTTTTGGATGTGGGTTAGAGGTGGGTGATGAAGGTGGTATGAGCTGGTGATGGACGTCGATGGATGCTGGTGATGTGGTTGTGGGAGGAGAAGAAGATCAGAGGCGACGAGATTCGGGGCACGGCGACGTTCTTGTACGAGCGGGCAGCGAAGGCGCGAGCAGCTGTGATTGCGGGCGACAGGCGCGAAGCTGGCCCACGCTAAACCCCATCAGGCCGAATCAACATCGCGCGTCGCCAAGGCTCACAATCAAACCCGTTGCTGCTGCGTCGCGCCCCGCGACTTCTTAAGCCAGCTGCCCGCCCACAACACGCCGACCTTGCTCCTTTCTATCTCCATCTTCACGCCACTCATCCATCACGACACATCGATCAATCGACCTTCATCACTTTCAACCAAACCACTTCACCCACCAAAACCAACCCCCAACCCCAAATCCATCAAAATGACTGGCGGCAAGTCTGGCGGCAAGGCCTCTGGCACCAAGTCCAACGCGCAATCGTGAGTCTGCTCCATCCATCACCGAGATCCAGTCTCCTTCATCACCTTTGAGCCATTTCCGGCTTCAAAATGACGCGTTTTCCATCCTCAATCTCCATCGGCGCAAACTGACATCATCGCTTCTTAGCCGCTCTTCCAAGGCTGGTCTCGCATTCCCCGTTGGTCGTGTCCACCGTCTCCTCCGCAAGGGCAACTACGCTCAGCGTGTCGGTGCCGGCGCTCCCGTCTACCTCGCTGCCGTTCTTGAGTACCTGGCTGCCGAAATCCTCGAGCTTGCTGGCAACGCCGCTCGCGACAACAAGAAGACCCGTATCATTCCCCGTCACCTCCAGCTCGCCATCCGCAACGATGAGGAGTTGAACAAGCTTCTCGGCCACGTCACCATCGCCCAGGGTGGTGTCCTCCCCAACATTCACCAGAGTAAGCTCCACCGCGCCTCAGATCTGCTCCAATCAATCACTAACATCATCTTCAGACCTCCTTCCCAAGAAGACCGCTGGCACCGTCAAGGGCGGCAAGGGCCCCAGCCAGGAGCTTTAAGCGCGTGCGCTCCAAGTTCCACCATCTTCACAACACACTGGGTTCCGGCGCAAATCGGGGTTGCATGATGACACCGGGTTCATCATGGGCAAGAAGCACAGGGTTTCGGGTGCTTATTGATTGAGATTACCAAGTTTTTCCTTTTTAACTTTTGAAGAATGCCTCCTCGGGCCTTTTCATGCGATGGTCAGTACGAGGGAGAACCATGCGATGGCTGTACATTACGCCCGCAGAGGGACAGGCAGAGAGGCGATAGCGAAGCATAACGAATGATACCTCCTTAACAATTTCAAAACTCTTTGCATCATCACATGGCGTTTTCTCATGTTCTCATTGTCTCTTCTCGAATGCGACTTCTGTCGAGAGATGATCTACGGTCTGAACTGACAACGCAACTTGGCCAGCGATTCGCAAGCTTTACAGACGATACAATAACAGCAAATGCCGCGAACGGCGAGAAACGCATTTGCGGCTCTATCAAAAATGCGATTCGATCGCTCTCCAACAAATGACGAGGAAACGAAGTGAATTAGTACTTTTAGAATATACGCGGATTTGCTCACGGACATGATATGAACATCAAATGGCCAATATCGGCTTACTACGCAGGAAGCGATCAGGCGCCAAGATCTGGCATCATTAGAGTGGATGGAGGCAGATATCGGAATGGGTAGCAGGACGTGGCAGCTTGGCGTAGGATAAATCACTGAGAGTATGGAGTGTTGTGGGATTTTTGTAGGTCCTGCAGATAGGTACATACAGTAGGAGAGTTGCATGGCTCGTGGCCGCGCGTTTTGAAGCATAGAGGCTGCCTCGCCTTGCTTCACTTACTTTACGTCGCCTCTGATTGGACTACACGGCCAAGCGGGCTCGCAGTACGGCTTCGGCACAGGAAATCTGATGTGATGTGAAGATCTCAATGCGCCTTTCCTCACAATGCCACGATCATTGAGATTTGCAGCGAAAGAAATGACAAGAAAAACTCTCCAGCGAGGCCTCTGTTTTTAGCGTGTTGTTTTTGGTATATTTTCAGCTTCTCCTCACTACCTGACCTGCTAACTAGCCATTTGTACATCCCGGGTTCAACAGTATAAAGAAAGACGCCACATTTTATTCCCATCAAGCGCTGCGCTAGCTTACAGATGCATGTGTGGCGGCGCTGCAGGACGTGTCAGCTGGATGTTGTCCAAGTAGTATTTTAACATAAACTTACGCTCAGTTGAGGGAACAGGCAAGTTGCGCTCGTACTTGCTTCCGCCGGGTGCGGTGGGAGCTCTGTAGGGGTCGGGGTGCTTCCACTTCTCGAGCAGACTCTCGGTCTCCTCGACGATTAACTGCGAGAGGTGGTGGATCAGCATTTGTCCATGGAATTTCCATGCTTCCGTCTGCATTTTCCGTTTCTCTCGTCCTTTCCTGCCATATTTTCCATCCTGGAGAAGGCGCATACCCTTTGCTGTCTGGGCTCTGTGACGTGCTTGTTGGCCTCGAAGAGACCGCGGATGTACAAGGCCTGGCCGCGCCAGACGTAGCGGTGGACGGCCCAGTCGAGGGCGAGCTTCAGGGAGCGGCGGTAGAGCGAGCTGGACTTCGTGTCAGAGGCATGTCGGATGCGCGCGCATTGGGGTGGAGTGGTGGTGCTGCTGCTCACAGGATCTGGGGTTTGGTAGCCATGGTCGGGGAGGTGCTGGCCGTCGCGGCCTGCCAATGGGTCTAGAGGGGAGACTGGGCCATGTGTCAGTGTCGGCGGTATGGCTGGACGCACGTGCTGGGGACTCACGATGGGTGTGCGGTGACAATGCCTTATCCACAGGCCTACGGCGCAATACGGCAGCGATGCGTGAACTGAGGTGCTGTTGCCGCGGGATGCGGTACGGTTGCTTCCGCTGGTGGAGGAGGAGCGCAGCAAGGCCAGCCTGTCAGAGGGCGGCTAGTTACGGAGGAGCTCGGACGGGAGTTGCGTCGTTTTGCCTTGGGTTTGCCTTCGGTCGACCTCCGAGAGCGCGCGCCAGGCTGGAGACGGAGACCTGCTGCTTGCTGAAGATCTGCCTCTGCTGCTTCAAGCTACATCATCCCTCACGACCACCATACCCCCGTCACACCCCGACATCTTCATCCTTTTCATTCGCGCCCCGTCCCAAGGGACTCTCCATACACTCTCCACTCACTCAGGCACCGCGCTGTAATCAGAGAGCTCTCTCTCTCTCCCCCCAAGCCACATTTGCAAGCATGTCGAGCTCACAATGTCTGCGCCGCATGGCCGCCGTCTCTCGCCCTGCCTCTCTCCTTACCCAGAGCTCAAAAAGCGCGAGGAGTCTGATGCGCGCGCCTGCCGCCGCTCGCTCCCTCTCATACGCCGCTAAGCCTTCATGGAGCTCATACCAGGCCCTGCAGTCACAGTATGTTTGGTTGCAGCATGTCAAGAATTCCCGCAAGCACAAAACTCTAAATATGCTGCAGACAATCCTCGCCCGCCTACCAGTCGCGCCAGTTCAGCATGACCCGTAGTCTCAAGGGTATGCGACGACGACTTCTCATCTGCCCAAGCAGGCGCAACGGCTGACACAACCCACAGGAGAGGAGATCATCAAGGTCCCCGAAATGGCCGAGTCCATCTCGGAGGGCACCCTCAAGCAGTTCAGCAAGCAGGTCGGCGACCACGTCGAGCAGGACGAGGAGATCGCCACCATCGAGACTGACAAGATCGACGTCGCCGTCAACGCTCCCAAGGCCGGTGTGATTCTGGAGTTCTTGGCCAACGAGGAGGACAACGTTGTTGTTGGTCAGGACCTTGTCAAGATCGATGCTGGCGCACAGGCAGCTGAGGGTGGCGAGTCAAAGGCCAAGGAGGAGCCCAAGGCGCCTGCTTCTGAGTCCCAGGAGACCAGCTCGCAGCCCGAGGGCCAGAAGGAGGAGGCCAAGCCCAAGCAGGAGGAGAAGAAGGCCGAACAGCCCAAGGAGCAGCCCAAGCAGGAGTCCAAGCCCGCACCTGAACCCAAGCAGGAGAAGAAGACTGAGAAGAAGCCCGAGGCTGCTGAGGAGTCAAAACCTGCCACCCCCGGTGCCCGTGAGGAGCGTCGCGTCAAGATGAACCGTATGCGCCTGAGGATTGCCGAGCGCCTGAAGCAGTCGCAGAACACTGCCGCCTCTCTCACCACCTTCAACGAGGTCGACATGTCTGGCCTCATGGAGATGCGCAAGCTCTACAAGGATGAGATCCTCAAGAAGACCGGCACCAAGCTCGGCTTCATGGGTGCATTCTCCAAGGCTGCCTCCCTCGCCATGAAGGAGATCCCCGCCGTCAACGCCTCCATTGAGGGCCCCAACGGCGGCGACACCATCGTCTACAGGGACTTTGTCGACATCAGCGTTGCTGTTGCCACTCCCAAGGGTCTGGTCACCCCCGTTGTCAGGAACGCCGAGTCTCTTGACATGATCGGTATTGAGCAGGAGATTGCCAACCTTGGCAAGAAGGTCAGTCGATGTGATATCTATCTATTCTTTAATCCATCAAGCTAACGATACTCCTTCAGGCCCGTGACAACAAGCTCACCATCGAAGACATGGCTGGCGGCACCTTCACCATTTCCAACGGTGGCGTCTTCGGCTCCCTCATGGGCAACCCCATCATCAACCTGCCCCAGACCGCCGTTCTCGGCCTGCACGCCATCAAGGAGAAGCCCGTTGCCATCAACGGCAAGGTCGAGATCCGCCCCATGATGTACCTCGCCCTGACCTACGACCACCGTATCCTCGACGGCCGTGAAGCCGTCACTTTCCTCGTCCGCATCAAGGAGATGATCGAGGACCCCAGGAAGATGCTCCTCGCTTAGACGTGTAATTTATTGTCGGAGATTTTGGGGGGGAGCGAGATGAGGAGGAAGGAGAAAGGCATGGAGGCGTGAAGGGAGTGCGTGGAACTCATTCTCACACACAGCGACAACAACCCTTGTACAAACAAAACCCGCATGTGAAATCTATCTATTTGTCTCTTTTGTCCTTCACGTATTAGATCTCTTTCCACTTTTTTGCTTCAATCCATGCTTATCACACCTCCTCACGCATATCCGAGATCTTTGAGCAGGCGAATAATGTCGGGACTCGGTTGCACGCGGCACGTCCTCATTGTGAAGTTCGTCTTTGTACCCGGGTGGTTTTCGTGTGTCGTGTCGGCCTTCTTCCGCGGGTGATGAGCTTCCGCTTTGTCCTCAGCTCTCTCCGGACTTTTGAGACAAATCTTGGGATTTGGGGTTAGAAGGGTTAGGGCTACCGTGCAACGACGACGATATCTCACGTTACATTCGATGTTATGTTGTGGAAAGCTGTATATATGCTTTTGTTGGCATTTGGAGTATACCCTGATGGGTGTTTGGTTGGTTTGGGGCTCCGGTGGCGGTGATGATTGTGGGCTGTGCTTTTTCAATTGGAATGGTAGTAAGACTGTTGTGATGGTTGGTCAATATGTTGAACAAACGAGAAGATAACGTGGTGGATCAATGCAACGAGTAGTGAGTGGCATAAATCACATACAAACGAGGCGTTACAGTGATATTAACCGGTGTAACAATCAATCGTCTCCTTGATCGTCCGTCAGACCTCGTTGTCGTCCATCCGGCGGGTTCGCGTGCCAAGCCTGATGCCCCAACTCGAACCCTACCGTGGAAGTATTCAGACTTCGCAGCGTTTTGTCACTCGGTCTAGCTTCAAAGTCCTCACTGCTCGCCTTGCCTCTGGGCGATAAATATGAAGTTTGAGTATAGCTTGCGAGGTTGTCTGATGCTATGGCAGGTCGAGCCCAGGCATATGTACTCGTGCTCGCAATCCTACGGCACGGGAGAAAAAATACCGCCAATTACAAACATGTGCACCCGAAAAAATGTATGTATTTACAACCGAAAAAATGTATGTATTTACATGCGTATGTATGCTTGCGCTAGGATTATGTGTATTAAGTACGCTTGATATGCATTCGTGACGTGTCGAATAGGCCGTTATGAAACCACGCGGCGTGCGTGCGTGCGTGCGTGTATGGTGAGGTTCGAGGCAGCGCTGCTGCGGGCTGGAGCAAGAGGACGAGAAGCCGGAAAGGAAACTGTCGGAACTCCGTGGTTCTGAGGGTTGTGTATGCCACCACGGACATAGTGCAGGATTTGAGAAACGCGAGGCATGGCCGTACAATGACTGCAAGAGGAGCATTGCCGGCTGACGGCGTCCAGTGGTATAGTTGTCTTGATGATGTCTTCGCTGATATGTGAGCGACACAGGCTGTCCGTAGTCGTGAAGAGTGATGCAGGCACAGCCCAGCAACACCACATCGGAGCTCATGTTGATCATAGCAAGGTGTGAAGGTCCTGGATGGATGGAAATGTTGCAAGGATGCTTTCGCTTCAAGAAGCGTCAATGGCGTTCAAGTACCGAAGCGCGGTCGTGAGCGATCGGCGGGCTTCGTTCTCCGACCCGCTTGACCCAGGTCGGAAGCACAGTCGCACAATGGCCACGAGGGAATGGTAGACGATGTACCTGTCGTTGCAAGTTAGTGCTCGGTCGCCACTGGTAGAAGTCAAGGACATCCATCACTTACAAGAGCCGTCTGACTTTCTGGTCGTCACCATCAGCAGCACCGTACCCTTCGATGAAGCCTTCCGATGCCCGGACAAAACAGTCGCTGAACATCGGATCCGCCCACATTGCACTTCCGTAATCGACCAGCCCTCTGACCTCTCCTGACCTCTCGTCGAAGACCACACCATCGGCAGGCAATTCAGTGACGGTCAACCTCGCCTCTGATACCGAATCCAAACGATCCCAATGACGCTTGAGCTGCGCTCTGACCTCACTATAAGGCAAGCTGACGAGTCCATCTTCGGCATCCCGGATGGCTTCCAGCAGCATCGAAGCAAAGCATCGTGCCCACGAGTGATGTTGCGGGCGTTGAAGTGGGCCGAAGGTGGGGCATGTGACGGCGTTGAGTCGTCTTAGGTATTGACCAAGGCTTCGATCAAATGACCTGCGTCGTGATGGGGAGAGTGGTGATTCTAGGTCCGGAAGTATGATACCAGATTGTGGTCCTACGAGAGTGAATGAGGCTGCTTGGTGGTCCAAGAGGGCGGGTTGTTTGACTATAGGTGAGCCCTTCCGTCGGCTGAAAATCTGAAGGCAATGTGCTTCGGTCGATAGACGGTCATGTTCATGGCGGAGAAGGCGTGTGTTTGGTACTGGAGGGCATTTGAGAAGGCAAAAAGTGTCGTCATCGCTTGGGTCCGAAAGACGGTATGATCGATATAGGTGGTCGTCCAATCTGTGGATCTCAACAGAGTCGCTTCTCAATGCGATACTGGCAATTCTGAGAATAGCCGTACGGTCTAGAGGGCGGGCTGTGGGCTTTGCGGCCATATGTGATAAAGATGCTGGCGTTCGACCGATCGTAGCTCCGGGTATAGGTGGGTGGCAAGTATCCATGCGATGGGGAGCCGGGAAGGAAGGTGTAGATATGCTCACACACGTAGCAGCAAGGGACATGTTTGCGGGACAGAGATGCGAAACAGTGCTTGTTGATCAATGGAAGCGAGGGCAACGGAGAAGGAAATATAGTGCAGGTGCAGGGTAGAGCGAAGATGTCCGTCCAGGCGGTAACAAAGTAACAGTGGCAGCAACAACAGGGCCGTTAGGCACGCACGGCACGAAAGGAAAGAGAGCATCTGGAGTATGGATCAGGTTTCGCTTACTGGAGACGCCATCGCCGCGGTCGTATTGGGCTGCGTAGGCACGGGGCAGGGCTTGGGGGTTCGCTGGGTAAGGTAGACGAACGGTCGCTAAATTGGCGAGAGCGGAGCCAGCGAGCCACGCAAGGCTGGAGTGTATACAGTGGCAGAGAGGCGATGGTGGTGCGTCGAGGCTTTTGGGATGGTTTTCGCGTAAGAATGCAAATCGAACAGGGGCCCGAGCCCATAGCGGCGGGCCGCCGTGGGAAGTAGGCGAGAGAAGGCTGAACGTGCACCAAGAGAGAAGCGAGAGAGCCGAGCGGAGCCTCGACGAGCCCTCGGTTGGTGGCATGGCATGCGGTCAGCGATTATTGGATGGCCTGCCCATGCCGACTCGCCTGTTTGCGAAGGCTTGTCCTTGTTGTTCGCGTGTCTTGCTGGAGGATTGCTTGCAGTTGTACCACATGCAATCATGGCAGACACATGGCATGTACATGCATACATACATGCACACACCCATACACACTCTCGCACACACACACACATAACACAACATGTGTACATACTGTGACACAGCACGCCTGGAGGCCTCGCCTGTCAAGCGGCGGCCATGCCCATGACGCCTGGGCTGCAGCACTTTCGCTTACGTGCAGCGCTGGATGCCGCAGCAATAACAATGATGGATGCGAGGGTAAGGGTGCAGACAGATAGATAGCCAGGGCAGCACTGTAGCTGAGGCAGCGCTGCGACGGAGATGACACGACAGCAGGATCACGATTCCACAATCATGATAATAATGATGATAATGCTTGTCCGCCCGGCAGTCGAGGTGCAGCAGTGGAGATAGACTTCAAACGGCGTCGCAGCAAGCGAGGCGCTCCATCGCGGCTGATCTCTGGATCCTCGTGGGAGGCCAGTTCTTCTTCTTCTTCTTCTTCGTCCGCCTTCCTCAGCCCAGTAGTGCCCAGTGGTGAGATCGATCGAGGGCGAGCCATCTCCGAGTCGAGGCAGCTGTTATTATTATTGTCATCGTTATACACATCGACGCCTGCTATACACCTGGCATCGTAGATCCAAATGTCCCCTTCTCCAGGTGGCAGATCGCGAACCTGTCATCTCATCAGCCTCTCAGCCACCCACTCACATGCATGTACGGCATGCTGATATACCAGGGATACGGATCATACCCTACGCTACCATCCATCCACCTCGCCTCTCACCACTATTCCCACGGTGCACCCGACCGTTCGGTCATGTCCTCCGAAAGTATATTTTCTAGAATCCTGCTGCCGGTCTTCCAACCCTCACCTTTCGAACTTCCCAAGGATTGCCTTTCTCGCTTAATTACCGATCAGGCCAACGCTACTCCTGCACGCCTGTCGTCAACCGTCTCCACCGCGTCCTGAAACACGCGCATTCGCATCTGATTCCGTCACAAACCTACACACCTTCTCCCCTTCCTTCCTTACTACTTTCGTACGCGCAGTGCCCTTCTTCACGCACACATGTGGTGTATGCAGACGAGAATAGGTCTCCACATCATCTTCTCAACGGCTATCACACGCCGGAACTCGCTCATCGGAAAGGCTCGCTCGCTTACACAAAGTGGAATACCAGCCCCACACACTAAAGCAAAAACGCATGCGCAACAAAACACCCCCAGGCGACTTTGTATGTAGGCCTTGCTCGCGTAGCATCGAGATTGTAATATACTTCTAGTAATATATGTACACCGCGTCAACACTCGTCGAGCTGGCTCCTCTGTGGTATTGGCGCTAAGAGAGACGGTATCCGTCTTCTTCGCGTAACTAGTCATCATCACTCGTCAGTGGCCCTGTCTGCTGCGGAGCCTGGGCCGAGCTCGCCGCCGCCTGCACCTCATCCTTGACATCCGAGACGCTATCCTTGTCTCTACTCGTCGCGCCGTCATTGGCGAGCGGCAACACCGCCATCGCCTTCCACCACCTTGTCATCGTCGTCTACTGAGACTTCATCTGTCGCGGCCGCGCCGCTCTTGTCTTCAGCAGCAGTAGCAGCAGCGACTGTGGGGACCGCCTCATCTGCCTTCGTCTCAACAGCAGCAGCTGAAACTTGCACTTCAGCTTTGTCTTCTCCCTTCACCGCCTCCTCCTTCGGCGTCGGGTCAAAAATCTCAGAGATGTTGTATCGCTTAAGTTCCTCGAAGCGATGATCCACAACACTAACGCCGCATATGTTCTGCGTCTGATAGTCAGCATCGCAATGTAGCATTTCAACGTGAGGTAGCATTCTTCGCCTATGGCTTGCAGTTGCAGATGCAAAACCCACCTTGTAGATCTCCACAGTAATCAAGAGGTCGTAGTTCTTCAAGTCCACTCGGTGAGGCTGCCCAACGAGCCCGGCGAGCGTCTTGATAATGGCGTCTCTCTTCATCGTGTTGTGATTCCGCATGTTAGGGCGTACGCAGAACTGCAGGGCTTATGCGTTAGTCATGTGCCCGGATCTATGTATGATCGTTCAACAAAACAAATGCACCATCACCACTTACCTTTTTCGGCGTCACAGGCGCCTGATGGAAGTGCGGCGCCAGCACCTTCTTCGCTACCTCCTCCAATCCCTCCATCGTCGCCTTGCCCATCAGAGTCATAGGCGCGAGCCGCTTCGCCGTCCGCGTCCTCTTGTGCATCGGGTTCGCCATGGCATCCTCGCAGATCTTGTGCACGAAACTGACCGGCTCGACCGGAACGACGGTTTTGAAGAACACAACTGCAAATCAAATCGAGTCAGCTCTCGCTCTTTCGCCTCTTCTCGTCGTCCACAATAAGCGAATCCGAGTGAGCGAGAAAACGGGAAGTAGTCGGATACTCACCACACTGCACATCCAGCTTCACAGGCACAAACAGCTGCGCTTTCGGCGGCTTCTGAATGCCCGCGAGCTCGGCTTGAATGTCGTTCTCGATGCTCGCCGTGCCCTTGTCGCCCTCGTCCTCGCTGTCGCCGTCGCCGTCGCCATACAGTTGCTCAGCGTACTCGGCAAACAGGTCGCGAAGCTCGCCTACGCATTTCGCCTCCCGGCCTTTGTTGCACGTGGCGAAGATGCCGCTGTCGCCCGGCATGATTGCTCGAGGCGCTTGCGCGGAGTTCTGGTTTCCGCGAGGGACGCGCCATTGTTTTTTCGTCTGTCGAGAAAAACACGGGATGTCGTCAGTTGTTTATCGTTTTTTTTTTTTTTTTGATAAATACGGGCAGATACATCGATGTATTGACCAGCCGCGCTGGAAAAGGTGTGCGACTCCCAAAGCATTCGCTCATGCAAATGAAAATTCGTCCTTGTAAGGCGACAATAGACATCAAAAAAACTCACCTTGCTCCTCTTATCCGACGAGCCTGAGCCCCCGTCATCGGCTTTGCGCTTCGTGCCTTGATCCATTGTTGCTTCTGCGTCGCAGTTAAAATGGGGTAATACTAGCTGTGGTATCGCGTCTCTCTGCGCGCGCGCTGTGAGTTGGCCGTTGGCCGTTGGCTGGCTGCCCGCTGCTTGCTGGGATTTTGTCGGAGGATAGATAGGCCTACTGATACGACAGCTTGCTGGAGGCTCCACTCTCTGTAGGGCGCGACTCTCTCTTTCCACGTGTCGTCGTTTTTTGGTTTAACATATAGATATCGATGTGAATCTGAGACTCGAAGTGTTATCGCAATTACTTGTGTTGAGAAGAAAGAATCGAAAGGCTTCACATTGTTCGCTCCCGCTCCTCCTCCCCGCCAAGCTTGCTGGTCGAGATATACCAGCTCGAGATACCTGATAGTCTCACGAATCTGGAAATCTGAACACCGTTATTGTACAGGCCGATCTGAGAAACTGAGACTATACTATTAGAATGGCTACTCCGAACGCGACGCCGCCGTTCCATGCACCATCTCTCATCCCACAAGCCTCGGAGACAGCTCTCAAACACCACTTCCTCGGCCGCCAAATTAAAGATGTCCAAGCACCGGCTGTCGTGATCGATGCTGCAGTCGTGAGGCGTAACTGCAAGCTCATGCTGGAGACAGCGAAGGAATTGGGCGTTGGCTTCAGGGCACATGTCAAAACACATAAGGTACGGTCAACCCGGTGGCCATACGGTTCCTATGCTTCATGATTTGAGCAGATTGCTGACTTATGCTTTTCGTTGGTCTTAGACCACGCAGTTGTCCAAGCTACAGGTTGGCGAAAATTCTCAAAGTGTGAAATTGATTGCAAGCACTGTGGCGGAGATCGAGAATCTGATGCCTTGGTTGGCGGAGTGCAAGAGGGAAGGCAAGGACGTCAATGTAAGTTATCGGACATTCTCGCTGATCACAGAACTGACTCTTCTCACCAGGTAATCTACGGCTTGCCAGTTGCGCCGTCATCCATCCCAAGACTAGGAGCCATAGCCCGCATCCTAGGATCGAACACCATCTCCCTCTTCGTAGACCACCCAGACCACGTCCGCCTGCTCGACAGCGTCTCCGAAGAAACCTGGCCCGGACAGATCCCAGTCTTTGTCAAAATAGACATCGGCTACCACCGCGCCGGCGTCGCCGTAGGCCAAGCCCAGCTCAGCGACCTTGCGTACGCCCTCAAGGCCTCGCAGCGTACGCACACGGCCGGCTTCTACGCGCACATGGGCCACTCGTACGGCGTGGGAGACCCTCAGGAGGCCCTCAAGTTCTTCGCCGAAGAGCTCGAGGGCGTCGAGCAGGCCGCGCTCGAGTTCCTGAAGTGTGTTGGCGCGACGGGCTCGACGGATCCGAGTGCGCCCAAGGCCGTGCTGTCGATTGGCGCTACGCCCACTGCGACTGCCACGCAGAATATCGTCGACAACTGTGAGGGTGGCAAGGAGTATAGAGCGCTGCTTGAAAGGATCGGGCAGAGCTTCGCCGTGGAGATCCACGCCGGAGTCTATCCAGTGATGGACATGCAGCAGCTCGCGACGCGTGCCAGGCCCCAGCACTCTTCTTCGGACCCTACCAAGAGCATGCTATCGTTTGCCGACCTCGGCCTCCGAGCGCTCGTCGAAGTCGTCAGCGTGTACAATGAGCGCGAGAAGCCCGAAGCCATGATCGCCGCAGGCTCCATAGTAATGGGCCGCGAGCCTTGCAAGAGCTATCCTGGCTGGGCAGTGGTCAGTCCATGGCCGGAGAACGATGGCAAATTCTACGATCCTGAGGGCGAGAAGAAGGGCTGGATCGTTGGCCGGATCAGCCAGGAGCACGGCGTGTTGTCGTGGGAGGGTCCGGCGGAGGAGGTGCGGAAATTGGAGGTCGGGCAGAAGTTGTTGCTGTGGCCGAACCATGCGTGCATGTGTGGGCCGAGCTTTGGGTGGTATTTGATTGTTGATTCGGAGAAGGGGGATGCAGATACGATTGTCGATGTTTGGACAAGGTGGAGGGGGTGGTAGGGTGTCTTTACGAGTTCTTCTCGTGGACAATACGACAGCCAAGCACAATCCAATCTCTTGAAACACGAGTTTGTCGGGCTCGACGAGGAGAGATTTGTTCGAGCCGGTAGTAATGTCTTTGCGCATTCCCCTCGTGAGCGACGCAACAGCCAAGCGGAGTATCTTCTTTCTGGGTAAAGACTGCATACGCTAATTGGGGATATCTGCCTAAAGACGACTGTGGCTTCAAGAGCTCGGCGCCAAAGTAATGTTGTACTCCAAACCCAACTTCGCCTGCGGATCGCCGTCTCTCGGCGCAAAAGTCACGGCCAATTCGTCTTTGACAGCAAACACGCTATCGTCAGCCAGGTACTTGCAGCCCTTGTCGAAGATCTGCGTTGTCAATGAGCTGTGGCCCTTGTGGCGAACCACGAGATGGATGTGTGCGGGGCGGAATGGGTGCCGGTCCATCATCTTCAGGAGTTGTCCAGCTGGACCATCGTCGGGAACCTTCGGTACATTAGCAGCTAGATTGAACAGCAGGCTGGTAAGGTGGCACTGACAGGGTATGGTGTTGGTCGCAGACAGTATAGTGAGTATTTGCCGTCCTCGTCTGTCACGAATTGGCCGCGGAGATTGAGGTCGCATTGGTTGGGATCTTGCTGTTCGTACAAGCCTGTGGAGCAAGGTACTTAGCGAAAGGCCCGCTGGCAGCAGAAGGGTTTCATTTACCATTTGTAGATGCTTGCCAGATGTCGACGGTAGCGCCAGAAATTGGCTTGCCAGTGGCAATGTCTGTGACTCGACCGTACATGAACGCTACCTCGGCATCTTTGGGCGTGTCAAAGCTGATTGTAGTACCGTTTGGGCGCACTGGGTGGTCCTCTCTCCAGAAGGGGCCCAGGATCGCGGAGGCTGTCAGGCCATTTGAGCTTTTCGTAGCAGCAGAAAATGTGATGTCGTCCACTAATGTACATCCGGTCAGCACTTTGAGGTCCACAATGTTTGAGATCGTGGGAGACTTATGATTCAATTCCAAGAACATCGCACATCAGCTGTCCCTCGTTACGCTTGTCGTCACTCATCTGTCCAGCCCAATTTATGGCGTTGACGCCGATCATCCATTCGTCTGTTGTAAGTTGCGTCTCAATGGTGAATTCATGTAGGTGCTTGATCAGCGACGACATGATCTCTCTGAGCCGTGGAGGTGTGTTGGGACCCATCGACCCTACGACCTTCTGGGTAAACTCGCTGCCCAATGGGGCGGACTCGACTTTGGAACCCATGATGTTGATGGAGCAGTGGTCGCTTTATTGAAGAGTATAAGTACAAAGGCGGGGGTTACCTGTGTTAAAGACGAAAGACTCTCGATGACAGCTTGAATGTCATGAAAATACTTATATCGCAGAGTCTCGTACAGCACGATACTTATCAGGCCAACAATACGGACCGCCTTCAGCTTTCCCCGCCAGGAGCATGGCCCAAGGATTTGCTTACGAGTTCATGTGATTGCTTTGCAACCATGCAGCGGGCCTGATACTGTCGTGTAAGGTGCTATATCCGTTTGGCGGACTGTAAAGGAGTGGTGTTGTGGTGGTGCGGGTATGCCCCGAACAGCGGGCAGGATCCCCCGCCAAGGGTTCAACTCTCAAAGGGGTCTTTTTCGCGACGCGTATTTGCGTTCGGAGATACAGAATCAGCATACGTCCATTGGCGACAGCCTTGTCGTATCGGATGAAATTCATATACTTTGGCATGCTACCGTGAAACGCGTCGTGTCGGTGCAGCAATGCTCCGGATCCGCTGAGCGGTTGCGCAGGCACTTTCTGTGCGTCAGTGCATGCGGACACTGAGAGCGGCTGTGTTCCACTCGGATCAGTACCTTGACGTGCTCTGCAGTCTACGACTCCGCATTTCCGCAGTCTATCACATGATGCTGAGCTATTGCAATAGGCGAAGGTAACCGGTTCGTTATGAGGTTTAAAACAAGTCCTTCTCGCAGCTAGAACTCGACTCTTTGCCATAAGCACAACATACCCTTTAATCTCAAACAAAGCAGCTCTTTTCTTCTCTCCACCATATACCAAATATCACAATGTTGGGCAAAGTCGCTTTGGAGGAAGCCTTCGCCCTTCCGCGCTTCCACGAGAAGACACAATGGTGGGCATCGTTGTTTGCCATCGACGCCGCGAAGCATGCAGCAGAAATCTCAGACATCACCGACAGACGCATCAAGTACATGGACGAACATGGCGTTGGCCACACCGTCTTGTCGTACACAGCTCCTGGTGTTCAGGACGTCTGGGATGCCAAAGAAGCACAAGCTCTTGCAGTCGAGGTCAACGATTACATTGCGGAAGCAATCAAACCCCACCCAGACCGCTTCAGTGCCTTCGCGTATGTATTTATCAGAAGTAAAGTGTCCAGAACATTGGCTAATATGATCTCCTAGCACTCTGTCCATGCACGATCCCAATGAGGCAGCTGCAGAGCTCAAGAGGGTCGTCAAGAACTACGGCTTTAAGGGTGCTCTTGTGAATGACACTCAACGAGCTGGTTCGGACGGTGACGATATGATTTTCTACGATGGCCCGGAATGGGACGTATTTTGGTCTACTGTTGAGGAGCTCGACGTTCCCTTCTACCTTCATCCCCGAAACCCTACCGGGACCATCCACGAAAAGTTGTGGGCAAAACGCTCGTGGCTGATCGGCCCTCCATTGAGCTTTGCTCAAGGTGTCAGCTTGCACGTCCTCGGAATGGTTACCAACGGCGTCTTCGATCGCCACCCCAAGCTTCAGATCATCCTTGGCCACCTGGGCGAGCACATTCCCTTCGACATGTGGCGAATCAACCACTGGTTTGAAGATATCAAGAAGCCTCTCGGTTTGTCCTGCAAAAAGACTATCCGTGAGTACTTCGAGCAGAACCTGTGGATCACCACCAGTGGCCACTTCTCGACATCCACACTGCAATTCTGTCTTGGTGAGGTTGGAGCTGATCGCATCTTGTTCTCGATCGACTACCCATTCGAGTCGTTTGGCGACGCCTGCAGCTGGTATGATGACATCCCGATGAACAAGTCAGACAAGAAGAAGATTGGACGCGACAATGCTGCTAAGCTGCTGAAGCTTGGGGACTTCAAGGACAGCAAGGCTTAAGATGAAAAGCTTTAGTATAGATCTCATGAATCAATATCCGTTGTACACATCTGCGCTCTCGCTTAAACTTTGCAAGTTGATACTCAGCCATAAAATGGTTGCAAGAACACCTGTGAAAAGCATGCGAGCTCTCTGATACAGAACATGGTAATTAGCTGATCCAACAATGAGTATTCGTTTCACAGGCCATTGAAAGCACGCTTACTCTCTAGGCCTGTCCCTGGGCAGTCGCGCTCATCCCGATGATAGCCGCGATCCCCTCTGCCCTCTCCCCTGCTGGGGATACGAGCTTAATACGAGGCTCTTCACTATGGATCCGAAGTGTCTCAAGTTTCTTGTATTGTTTGTATATGGACAAATATGATTTGCACCGACGGACAATGAGTGTGCAAATTGTGAAAAATATGAGAATGCCATACCACTTTTCGTCCGTTGGCTCTCACGTCAACGTGACCGACTGTACCACATGCAAATTTTTTGTCTAGTAAGGCATCATCGATAGGCATACCCGCACGAAATCATCGGAATACTGTAATTAACTATGACATTCAGAGGTTGAGGTTCCCCGAGGAAGTGGAAACATATTGCGCAACGTCAAGATTCGCAAAGTCCAGATTGGCAATGAGCTCGGATACGATCGCCATCCTCACAGCCGCAAAGAACTGTACTATTCACGATAACGCTAATCACAAACCAAGACGTCGCATCTGTGGACAGTACGCGTATCTCGCAGGATTATGGCAATCTACGGCGCCGAACAGATAGAGGTGCGTTACCCGCGCATGTCGGATATGTTCCCAAGCTCAATTGGCAGCGGATCGGAAGTGCGTAGCCGCCACCTTCATCATCACCAACCTTGGGCACATGGCTGGATAGCAAGGATCGTCGGACCGCGAGTAGCATTCGGCCGCACAGCACATGATCCGTCAGTTGACCAGCTCGCCAGGTGAGCTGCGGGCGGCAATCATGCAACCATGCAGAAAGATAAGAGATAGCTGTTTTACAGCACTTCTGACGATCTCTCCATCATCTCATTCTGTATAAGACTATCTACAGGTGTACCAACCTACACTGTGCCTTGACATCGGCATCTACACTCATCTCAAACCATACAAACACAACCCACACATCTACCGTCAATCACATCTCAATCAGAATGGCTGCTGGCTGGAGAAAACTCAACGTCGGTGTTGTTGGTGGCGGCATTGGCGGCATGTGTGTCGCGATCGCCTTGAGACGCTCCGGCCACGACGTTGTCATCTACGAGCGATCAGACTTTGCTGGAGAGGTCGGAGCCTCCGTGTCGTGTGCTGCCAACGGTACACGATGGCTGCACGAATGGGAAATCGACGTCGCGAAAGGCGACCCTGTGATCCTCAAGCAATTGATCAACAGGGACTGGAAAACCGGCGAGCCTGTCAGCGAGTACAGCCTGGACGACTATGAGGAGCGATGGGGACATGTTTACAACATGTTCCACAGGCAGTACATGCATGCCATGCTCAAGGATGCTGCACTAGACGAAGAAGGAAAGGGAAAGGCTGCCAAGCTAGTGGTCAACCACAAGGTAAGACGGTCGTCATCACTGACTCTGACCCTCTACGAAGCGATACTGACTCGGCCGTCTAGTGCAAAACCATTGATTTGGAGACAAACACCATCACCTTTGAGAACGGAGTATCTGTGGCTCACGATCTCATTGTTGGAGCTGATGGCATCGGCTCTGTCATCCGCGGTGTTGTCGGTATCCACCCTAAGCGTAGAATCGCAGACCAGCAATGCCTCCACTGCAATGTCATGACAGAAGATGCCGTCAAAGCTGGTCTTGTCGACTACTCAAAGAACGAAGCCCTGGAGTACTGGGGAGGCCAAGAAGGCAAATGGGACAAGATTGTCCTGTCTCCTTGCAATGGTGGAAAGCTGCTTTCCTACTACTGCTTCTTCGAGCGCGAGAAGGGCGACGCTGTCAGTCAAGCCTGGGGCGCTGAGGATCGCCCTGTGAGTGAGCTCCTGGATCACTACCCTGAGCTTGACCGACAAGTCTTCGGCCACCTTGGCATCGGCAAGGAGATTCAGCCCTGGAGGCTATGGATCCACGAACCTTACCCATATTTGAACAAGGAGCGGGTCTGCCTTCTCGGCGATGCTGGTCACCCGATGATGCCTCACCAGAGCCAAGGCGCCTGCATGGCCATCGAAGACGCTGCTGCTCTCGGAATTCTCTTCAGCCCAGAGTACTTTGATGGGAACGTGGAGCAAGCCCTTTCTGTTTACACCAAGGTGAGGCTACCTCGCGCCACAAGGGTCCAATCCTCAGCAGCAAAGGCCGCCTACAACATCAACGAGCGCATCGGTTTCTCCAACAACAGAGACCTACCTTTCTACAAGGTCGAAGACGAGAAGAACGTGTTGACGATTGAGGAAATGAACGCGTAAGCCATCAGTGCAATCACATATACCACGAGATCGTCGTTTACTAACAATTCCTCCAGATACGACATGTACCGCGACATCGAAGAGAAGTTGGCTGCCAGGAAGCAAGTCAAATATGCCGACAAGTTCATTTGTGGTCTGCCGGTCGGACTCAAGCTCCCGAACGGAATTATTATTGGCGCAAGCGCATGATCGTTTTCACATACCCGTCTGCTTCCTTATTTGTGATCGCTTGATTACTTAGCAGCCAAAAATTGACTCAATTTGTATTTACGAGAACTGTACCAAACGTGGAAAAAATTAGCGTTTCGACGAATGAAACGGCTCTTTTGACTTCAATGATTGACAACATTGAACACAATATCATATCTCCTCCAGCAGCGTTCTTCGGTGCACATTTCGAGAAAGTTACTCGGTACGCTGATGTTGTGCACCCAGTCATCCATAATGTGAGAGCACTTCTAATTTTGTGTGTGTGAGCGGCTCTGCGTGTTGATCTCTTGCATCAACAAGAAAGCGTTGTTGAAGTACGCTACCAGGCCATATTGCAGCAAGCCAAGACAATAATGGAACGAAAACAATAGACGTAACTTCTCTTTCCGCTAATATATTTCAAGACAGGCGAAGGGTATAAAGCTATATCGAGAAAGGAAAGTTATCCCAGTGAGAGATATTGACTGTCTCCCAATCAATAAACAGCTCCGGGTCAAGCTGATCATTACTGGGCCATCTCGAAGGGCTGCCTCCAAGCGACGGAAGGTCATCGATGGCAACCGAGCCCGAGTCTCCTAGCAAAGCGGCCATACCGGCAGCGTCATTTTGCATGCCATCGGCGAAGTTCTCCATATTTGAGGTCGCCGACCCAAAGGAGAAAAGCCTTGAAACATAGCGATTTGCACGGCCCTGTTCTGTGCGAGAGCGCTGTTCTGCAATGGCGTTGGACAGGGACGTGAGGATGTCGAGGTAATGGCTGGCTTGAGGACTGCGTGTTGCGAGGAAGCTCAGGACTCGTTTGGCTCCTTCGAATGCACGCTCGGTCTCAAACTTGCTGCCGGGCTTAGCAAAGTTGTGAACACCAAGGACAAGACCTGCGGCGAAGACAAGTGCTCTATCATATCGTTAGTAATCTTGTAAAGTTTCGGAGAGTGAGCACTCACTTCATTATACACATGTTGCTCGCGAGTAGGCCGGTATCGAGTGCCTCAACACATGTCTGTGCAAGGAACACAGCTGCATCCAGACACGCATCACTCATTGGCGATTCTTGATCTTTCTGCCCATGCTGCAATGTGAGCGCTGAGATGAATACTGGTCGGGTGGCCAGAATCACTGCAAAGTAGTAAAGGCAGGAAACGTGCACGATCCCCACAGACCCTTGCTTTGGGTCCGTTGACCCATCTCCTGGTAGAAGCGATGTCTCTTGTACACCCGGTTGTAATGATGGCAGGCAGTCGCGCTTCCAGGTGTCAATGGATTGTAAGAGTTGCTCTACCACCGAGGGCCGAACATCTTGCTCGCTGTAGAGCTTGGTGTTGATCTCGTCGATGATGGAAACAATCCTGTAGGCGGCAACCATATACTTAAGGCCGCGATCTTGACTGGAAACGAGGTCTGTGTAGACAGGATCAAGCTGTTCTAAGATGCCGATAGTAGTAGCTGGGCGACCAAGTAGCGAGTTGACAAGCTTATCACCGACGCGACATGTCATCCACACTCGGAGTCTAAGAGATTCAGTTAGGTTCGAACGGATGTGGAAGAACGTTATTACTGACCTGAGTTTATCATTCATGTCCAGAGGTTGCTGCCGGGAGTACGAGCTTGGGCTGTGAAGGCCGAGAGCGATAGCTGCTCGGGCGGCGACTGACAGATACATATACGCCGTATTCCTACGACACTCGCCCAGCATGTAAAACGCCATCAGAAGATAGGTTCTGACCATATCAAGATCGGGGTCCTGAATCATTTCCGATAAAGCTTGACGTTGGGCCTTGCGGAACAAGGCCCTGGCGATATTTTGGGAATCCTGTTTTGACGTGCATTGTGCACCGATAGCGAGGACTAGGTCAAGAGTGGCTCTTCGCAACGGGCTGGACTGCTCAGCAGCAGGGTTACTATGGTCAGTCTTGCTGTTGTCGTCTGTTGCACCCAAGAAAGAACCTCTGCCGCTGCTTGTTATGCAAGCTTCAAGTTCGGGCGGGTCAAAGATATCAATGAATGCTTCCGTCTAGAGGCAACGATGTCAGCCGCAGTATCCATGATTTGGACTGTATAAGCAACACCCACCACCGAGAAGTAACATTGCAGAAAATGTAGCTTCTGATCTACTGTCAGGCCCATGGTATCGTCTGTGGACTGCGGAGTTTCAATCTCTAGCATCTTCTCGCTGTCCATGTTTTGCGAAAAGTTCGAGGGCCCGATTTGTCCAGCGACCACTCGCCTCACAGTTTGGAGGAAAGCTATCGAAGCAGCGGCTCCAACGTAGACTGTAATGATGAGAAAACGTTGCTGGCAGTTGTGAATGATGGGAATTGCGTTGACATACCTCTTTCGCCATGTGAGCTAAGTAGCATTCGTGGACCAGGTTTGGTCAAGGAAGTGTCTTCCGACGCTGCATAATTGCCCAATGTCGCGGTCACAGTTGAGCCCCCAGCCTGATAACTTCTGTTATCATCATTGTCATCTCGGGATTCTGAAGGCGACAATGGTCCGACGATTCCGGCCGTTGCCGTCATATGAGTATCAGGCAGGCCGCCAGAAACATTTGATGGACTCGGTAGCGTGGCACCACCTGTCTCCTGAGCAGAAGTGGCTGGAGCTCGTGAACCAGCACTCCAGGACTGTCGGTTGGCTCCAGCAGAAGCATTATGTTTGTTCCTTGACCTGAAACCTCGAGGCAGATATGTGATGTGGCACTCATGGGGCAGTCCTCTTCGTAGACACTGCGTGCAAGGCGCCGTCCCACTGCATTTCTTCTTGCTCTCCCTGCAGAATGAACATGCTGTGTAGAGGGAAAAGTACAAGTCAGTCAATCGCGTCTGATATCGTACATCAGGTGTTCGCTCTGTACCCACCCTCTGCCGCTCTTTGGCGTTGGCTCTCGTGGACTTTTGGTCGCGGCATATTACTGTGGTCTTACCCGCACTTGTGACGAAGATGGAGGAAGAGATGTATCACGCCACGCGCCGCATGAACAGAATGCACCTAGAGCTGGGAGTCGCCTCTGGCGATTACTTCTGTATAGGCATTAGCAAAGCCATGGCACGCGTACCATAACACAGCGACCGTTATCTGACTTTGTCCAGCCAGCCCTTAGCCGACCCAGCTTGAGTGTGGCATGTGCTCGTTCGATAACGGATGTGGTCGGACCATGATTTGCCTTTATGACCCCGCGTGCTTGGACCAAGGCCTCCATACCTCCGCGCCCCCTGCGTGGTACAGCAGGCCACTTCGGCACCAGATCCCCATGGTTGGTGGCGACCTCGTTTGTGACAACTCCGCGTTCCGGCCGAACATAACATCTCACTAACTTCGAGAACAATGGAAGCTCCACGTGACGAGAACCTGGTAGTACTCAGCGGAGTCCCAACAGTGCCTCAGCAGTCGCAGCGGGCCTTGAACAGATTCCTCCTCCGAAAGCTCTCCGAAGTCAATGTCGATGACCATACCAAGATATATGTTCCAGTCGATGGGACTGGACATAGCTTAGGGTACAACTACACCGCTATA
Source organism: Cladosporium oxysporum (assembly GCA_035771495.1). Lineage (NCBI taxonomy): Eukaryota > Fungi > Ascomycota > Dothideomycetes > Cladosporiales > Cladosporiaceae > Cladosporium > Cladosporium oxysporum. Next base: position 290,880 of record JAWNKS010000020.1, on the reverse strand, counting down.
TCAAACCGTCGCGGGCCAAGTTGACTTTGCATACACAGCCTCGCTGTCGTCCGCTATCCCACATCAGATGCTGCAGACGTCGGCATCCGTACCTACAATGGCTCGGTATTGGACATGGCTCATACCATGACAGTCGAGAGGCTGGGTGATTCTCAGGCATTTAGGACAACGGAGTCACAGGGCGACGTGGATGAGCAACAGCTGAGAGGGATTGTAGCGCTACAGATTGTATGATTAACCTGCAATTGGATTTGGGACATGAATTCATTCATACACACTGCACTAGTATACGCCAAATGGATTAATATGTCCATCTAGGCCTTCCTCTCCCTCACTTCATATTTGAACATCTGGTTGGACGGCACCGACTTCCTATTACGTAGCTTGTCCGCCGTCTCGATACCAAGCACTGGTAGACGATACTCCGCCTTTGCACCTGCTGGCAACTTATTGCCTTCAGGCAAAGGGTAAGGGAATGGCAGATACTCTGGCAGGAGGCCAAGCTGTCTCAATGCTGTGCCCTGATCCCACGAGATGTGCTCATGGTAAAGCCTGTCGCCTCTGATGTTCACCACAGCCGTAAAAGGGATTTCTGCTCTGCGGAAGGTAGGTGGCACACCAGGCAATCTGGGCAATGTCAGCTGAGTGTCTCAACGAAATATTGCGAGAAGGTGGGAACCCACAGCCAATCGAGCTCTCTATCGTGTGTGAATTTGAAGATAAACTCGTCGATCACACGATCAATGCCGATCGTGCGGCTGACAAGCTCGAGATCAGTATCTGCCGAGTTGTTGAAGATGAAGTTGTTCCGATAGAAGACCGTCAGACTGCTCCTCCCTACGCCGCCAGTCAACTGTTCAACATTGTCAGTGAATTTCTCGTAATGCGCGACCTTTGGGAGCAGAACTCACAGTCGGAACGTGATTCACGTAAGGCTCTTGCACCATGGTACTCATAGTGTGCTCGACCGACCTATCGGCGAACTCGTAGAACGTGTGCTCCTCCCAAATATCTTCCAGATCAAAGTAAGGACCGCCCATCTTTGGCTTCAAGAATTGCAGGTTTCGTGTGTGCGCCACCGAGTCCGCAGCGTAGTCGAAGTCGGCGCCACCAGCCGAAAACCACTGGCCTTGCGATTTGGGGTAGTGGTAATCCTTGTTGAGGCTCCCGGCTGACTTGGAACCTATCTGCCTCGGCGGCCCGGCGACATGTTTGAGTAGAGGCAAGCTGTCGGCGCCGCATGCTTCGGATTCTTGAGCATCGACATAGACAACACCGGCGACGATCCTTGGGAATTTTGCGAGGGCTGGTCTTACTACATCCCAGAGATCTTTTGAATAGGCTAGTTGGGCGGTTAGCAGCCATCTAGACTTAAATTGCATGACGACTTGGACTTACAGACTACACCGACTTTGTCTTTCGGCTGACAAGCGTCGCATCGCTCGATTGCCTTGACAGCTTCGGTGAGTAGGTCTTCTAATTTCGAGCTTCCAACTGCTGCCGCCGAGATCTGGACGACAGTATAGCCCTCCTCGGCCCACTTCAGCACCGCCGTGGGTGCATCATCACGCTGGGCCACTTCCTCGTCGTATATATCATCAGTCGTGAAAAGGATCAAGCCCGGTCCAGAGCCTAGTCTTGTCAAAGGTGGCTGCAAAGATACACCAGGTTTCAAGACCTGCAGTTTGGCGGCAGGCAACGGTGCCGGAGGCTTGGTGATGTCGGCGTACGGCATGGTTTAATGGGCAGTGTGGTAGGCAATTTTCGTGAGACGATTTTCGTATCTCTGTTCAGATTCGCAACAGCGTTAAAAGTCGTTCATCAGCTTATCTACACTTTTCTTGGAAACTCTCAACTTGGAGTGTGCCGGTCATTGATGCAAACGTGTCGATCGAGCTGCGATAAGTCGGAAAACGCCCCAAGTCCCTTTCGGCAATTGCACCTCGGCAGGGTAAATCACGACAGCCGACCAGGCTCTTTGTGGAACAGCTCTTGCAGCTGCAGCGGCCCGATGTGAGACGGATCGACGCCGGCGAGTTCTGGACTGCAGGCCCGAGAGAGGCCACTGCTGGAGCCAAAGATTTGACCATTGAGGCCCCAGTCATTGCATTACAAGTTTGTTGGTACAACAGCATTGACCGATTCATAATATCATTATTTCAACTTTACATTGTTCTTGATTCCTGATTCCAGTTCGACCAAAATCAACCATCAAGGAACAACACGAATCGCCTAGAAGATCAAATACATAGAAAAAATGTCGTCAGTCCGCTCAGCCTTCGAGCTCACCGGCCGCACCTATATCGTCACCGGAGGCGCCCAAGGCATTGGCTTCACCATCTCTCGCGCCATCTGCGAGATGGGCGGCAACGTCGCCATCTGGGACATCCAGAACGGCCCCGTCGACCAGAAGGAATTCGAATCCTGGACATCGACATTCGGCAGCAAAACGCTTTACGTCCAAACCGACGTCACGAAGCAGGAGAGCTTGCAAGCGGCGTTCCAGAAGACGCTCGACACTTTCCAAACGATTGATGGGTGTGTACCGTCGGCGGGCATTGCGATTGACAAGCCGTTTGTAGAGCAGACGTGGGAGGAGTTCACCCGTATTCAGGAGATCAACGTAAGCAAAGCGAGCGCCGCAGAAAATCCATATTCAATCCGTTCGACTTACACATTTGCCACAGGTCCGCGGCACATTCTTCACCGCTCAAATGGTCGCAAAACACCTGATCGAGCGCAAAAAGCCCGGCAGCATCCTCCTCATCGCCTCTCAATCCGCGCACATTGCCCTGCCAGGCTACCGCATGGCGGCCTACAACGCCTCCAAAGGCGGCGTGATGCAACTGGCCAAAGTCCTAGGCGTCGAGCTGGCGCCGCACGGCATCCGCGTCAACACCATTTCGCCTGGCTTCGTCGACTCGGACCAGACGCGCAACATCCGCGAAGCAAAGCCCAGCAGGCGCGAGGGCGAGCAGATGTGGCTGGCGCCGCCGAACCAGCGCCTGAGCAAGCAGAGCGATCTCACCGGCGCGGCGGTGTATTTCTTGAGCGATGCGTCGGTGCACACGACGGCGGCAGACATTGCGATCACGGGCGGATTGCATGCTGGTACCATTGATGGTTTGATCAGCTATGAGAAGTAGACGTAGTTTCATGTCGTATGCACAATAAAGGATATATATGCACCGTATTCAGACCATTGCCAAAACAGACAGTAGATTCCAATCCTTTGAACTTCCGCTTGAGACAGACACGTCGGACTATACACCGCACGCCTGCGCGTACGAGAACCAGAGAATCGGTACCAATTGCTGAGTCCCCCCTATTGCTGAAAGGTTGCGGGTTCGTCCAACAGTCACCGCTATCAGCAACAACCATCAATTCCTTATCGCAGCCCATTGCCGACTCTATACTCATACAAGCGACCCGAGTCCAAACACGCGGCGGGCACCTACGTCCAGACCCTACGCGTCGGATACCACCATCATCCTTATCTTTACTGCCAGCCAGGCGTCGGATAATCGCCAGCTGTTCGCTCCCACACTCTGGCATGGGATTGTAGCCGACGGCGGTCCGTGTGGCAGTTTAAGGTTTTGGGGAGGGTCTTATCGAACCCCGCATAACGAATACTGCAATCCCATTACCCCGTTCCTGTACAGTAGTCAGTGTAGATCCGCACAGGAAGAACAAGAAAAGCGCTTTGGGAGTTCGGAGCGAGGGTGGTGCTCCACCGCTTCTCCTGGGATCCAGAAATGGCGCATGTAATCTCGCGAAGGGTGGGAGAATATTGGGCGGCCCGCTCACTCCTGCGCTGGGTGGATGTGGACGCCGACGCGGTGTGATTCTGGGGCGAGGCGTAGCGGCGTAGCTTTTGTCTTGGGGCGACCGACGATTGCGGTTATACGCAAGCTCGCAAGCTTTGGCCCTTGGGTTCGCTCTTGCTTGCTTGCGCGCGCCCAAGGGCCGACCGACTGATACGGAGATGGTGTGTTATAAGTAGGGCGTGACCGCCCGTGGGCACAAGTGACTGTCAATTCTGTGCCATCTATATATACAGAAGAACCTTTCATACTATTCATTATTAGTCAGTGCGGCAGTCGTCAGAGTTGACTGTCAACATACCCACACCATGAGCGAAACATACGACATTGTGGTCGTCGGCGCCGGTAAGCTCCTTGTTCTGTGCTCCTCGCCATGCTCGAGAGAATGTTGCTGAGATCGCACTTCAACAGGCTGGTATGGCCTGGCCGCTGCCAAAGCTGCATCGCAATTGATGCCAAACCACACAATGGCTGTCCTCGAGACTTCCGAAACCCCAGGTGGCACTTGGTCGAAAGACAGACTTTACCCTGGACTCAAATCCAACAACATGGTCGGAACATACGAGTTCCCCGATTTCCCCATGTTGGAATCGAGATACGGCGTCAAGCCCAATGCCCACATCCCGGGAACAGTGCTCAACCGCTACCTCACCGACTTCGCCCACCACTTTGGCTTCTTCGACAAGATCCAATTCCGCACTAAGGTCGAAGCGATCGAGCCTGCGGGCGACGCGTGGAAGTTGTTCGTGACTGGCGCTTCTGGCGAGCGGACGGTCATCGCTAAGAAGCTGATCCTTGCCACTGGTCTGACCTCGACACCGAACATGCCTACCTACAACGGCCAGGAGAACCTCGGGGCTCCTCTCTTCCACGCGAAGGACTTCTGCGCCCGCGCGCCCGAGCTGAAGGATGTCAAAAACTCTGTCGTCGTGGGAGGTGCCAAGTCTGCCTTTGACGTTGCTTATGCTCAAGTCCAGGCCGGCTCGACAGTCGATCTTGTCATCAGAGACGACGGTCATGGCCCGGTGTGGATCGCGCCAGCGTTTGTCACCCCTTTCAAGAAGCGTCTTGACCAACTGCTTCTCATCCGCTGGATGACCTGGATGGCTCCTTGCCCGTGGGGAAAGGAAGCCGGCTATGGCGGTATTCAGGGCTTCCTTCATGGCACATTCATCGGTCGCTGGCTTGTCGACACATTCTGGAAAATCCTGTCTGCCGATGTCATCAGCGCGAACGGATACGATTCTCACCCGGAGATGAAGAAGCTCAAGCCATGGAATTCTGCATTCTGGATTGGAAGCGGCCTCAGTATCTTGAACTACGAAACGCCACTGTTCGATCTTGTCAAACAAGGGAAGATCAGAGTCCACATCGGCCAGATCGACCACATGGAGAACAAGACAGTAGTCCTGGCCGACGGCACCAGGTTGCACGCGGATGTTGTCGTCTGCTCAACCGGCTGGAAGAAGGAGTCGCCAATCAAATTCCAAGGTCTTGGTCCGCAAGGATTCGGTCTGGACATCTCGCCAGCCGAAAGGACCAGACTCAACCAGAAAGCCGACAAGGACGTCCTCGACATGTTCCCTCGCCTCAAAGACCAGCCCAAGCTTCGCTTCACGCCCAAGGAAGCCGACCCGCTTCGCCTGTACCGCTTCATCGTTCCCTCCGGCTACACATTCGCTCGCAGCATCGCCTGGGTGGGAGCAGTCTCGACTGTATCTACTTCCACCTGCGCCACGATTCAGGGTCACTGGGCCGCTGCATACCTTGCCAACAAGTTGGACCGTCTGCCGAGCTCCAAGGGCGAGGTACTAGAGGAGATCATGCTGCACACACAATGGGGCAAGTGGCGCTACCCTTGCGGATATGGCGCGACTCTGCCAGACTTTGTGTTTGAGGGAATTCCTTACATTGACATGCTTCTGCGAGACATGGGCCTGCAGAACCACCGCAAGGGAAGCTGGTTTAAGGAACTCACTGAGCCGTATATGCCGCGGGACTACGCTGGGTTGGTGGAGGAGTGGAAGGCGGTCCACGCTGGTAAAGACTTGAAGCTGTGAAATATTTAGAGGGTGAGCAAGAATGGTGTTGGAGAGCGGGCTGTTTGAAGTCAATCTCCACATGTCCCAGATAGCGACATGACAGTGTCTCATATTTAGTCAAGGTATTTTTTTTTTCTGTAGTGATGATAAGCAAACAAAGGATTTCCATGCACTCCCGATGAGCGGCAATGGCAAGCGCCCGGAGACAAGACCGGATGATGTAGCTGGACACGCGCGTGCCCTGCTACAATCCCTGTTTGATTAGCATAATAATGACCAGTATATTCCTAAAACACCATCGCAAATGGCACACGCCTTCCGTTTGGTCGCATTCAGCCGCGATCCTGGCAGCAATCTCGGAAGCTGAGATGCAATCGTCAGCTTTATATACTGAAAGGCGGAGAGCCACGCAAGAGGCGTGTGCTACGCGAGATTGAGCCGCAGGGCAACGGGCTCTTGGCAGCAGATGCTGAGATCGTCACGCTGGATGCCCTCTTGGCCCTCACGTGTGAGACATGCAGGTCACTGGACGTCGAGGGTCTGCCTATCCTCCCACGGTAGTTACCTGGTACCTGACTCTCGCCTGGGTACGAGGCGTGAAGAGAAAAACCCCTTGACTCAGTCCGTTAGGCCGACAGCTCCCTCCGTCCCACCTCCCAGGAGAGTGGCCAGTGGCGAGGAAACGGGTGCCCGGGTAAGATGTGACGAGAGGCACTAGTGGGTTTCTATCACGCAAGAGGCATGCGCAAGACAGAGCAAGGTGACCCATCCGCTTGGAATTCGGGGTTCCCAGCAAGATTGAGTTGCGAGCGGTAGCACTGAGCAGTCCGAGCTTTTTGATGGTGCGCGCCCGGCGATCGTCTTCGCGGCGAGCCTATGCCCATCATCCATCGGGAGGCTTTCGGTCCATCGTGACCGACGTGGTGTGATGCGCTGATAGGAGAGGCGGCAGTGCATGTTGTAGGTGGATGTTCTGATACAGGCTCATATGGCTGCAAGAGTGAAGACGGAGACGGGTATACGAGGAGGATACGAGCACAGTCCCTGCTGCAACACGTGCCTGACGAAGTCCGCTGAGATGTTGAGGTATAGCATGCAGCATCTATTGCAGCGTGCAGAGTGCAAACCACGGCGCGCCGTCGCGATGGCGTAGACCCGATCCTGCAGATTGACAGGGCGCCGTTCCTCAGAGTTGCGGCCCATGCGCAGACGAGCTCAATCAATCAAATGATCGCCCACCACTCACGCCGGACACAAGCATCAGCACCACCTGCGCACCAATGCAAATCAACCCTAAGTTGACCTCCAATATTCCTCCTCTCCTCTCGCCTCTGCACACCTCCAAACACCTTCATTTACCCGCCATATACGCCCTCTGATCGCTGTCAACCACCGCATTTCTCTATCAGCCCGCATCACGTCACCACCTCTGGACTTTAGAATTTCCCCAGTCTGCAGCCTCCAGCCTCCCCCGCCAGCCTATCTCTCTCGGAGCATACACTGGCGAGTGGACCGTCTGCAGTGCATGGGAGCTGCATGAAAGGTACCACCGCACCCGGACTGCGACACCAATCGTAGCACTGTGCGCGTGACCATGTCCGCCCGCCAGGTCGCCAGCGAGAGCAGCGAGGATGAGTACTTCTCTGTCGGTGCCCAAGCCTATGGCGGAGCAGACACCTCAGACAGCGACGCCGACTCGGTTGAGACAACTTCAATGCCACCTCCGAGACATCCCGTGCCCGCCATGCAGGGCGCCTTTGAAGAGTCCATCCACGAATCCTCGGAGCCAAATCCGCAGCCCAGGTCGTCGAAAGACGAGACGGCAGAGACACGACGACAGAAAATACTCGAAGTCAGACAGTACGACGACTCGTGGACGGCAAGATGGAGGCAGAGGCCCAGCGCCCGGCACCACCCATTGGCCAAGCTCATGGCTCAGATCGTGTTCGGCATGCACTTGCTGCAGCAGCAGGCTGCGAAATCCGACGAAGAGGTGGTCAAGATCCTGCAGACGCACGTAGACGAAGTGGACAACTTCTTGGAGAAGACAACGGAGGATTTTGATCTTGCGATCAAGGATATCTTGGAGCGCATCAATTTCTTGAAATTGCCCATGGACCACCCTGATGTCTTTGGCACAATGTTGGAGGACAAGGCATTTCGCACACAGCTTATGGAGGGCAACGAGAAGATCGAGACTATAATCGAGCGTACTTCGAGAGCCATGAATGCTTCTCTACACGACATTCAACGAGGCAAGACTGCTACGAAAGAGCTGGGTCATTATCTGAATGCGGTGTCCGACGAGTGGCCTGGCGAGAAAGCGGACCTCGAGGCTGTGCTCAATGCCATGCGCGGCAACGAGCAGGGCTGGAAACATTGTCTCAAAGAATTGCAGGCCAAAGCCCATGAGCTGAGAGACAACATGGACCAGCTGTCAACCGTGATACGAGAAATGGCGCGGATGGCTGAAGAGGCTAGCAGAAGGACAAGAGCTCACGGCAGGGCGTCATCTTCCGTGCAAACACCAATGTCGTCCATTCCACGGTCAAAATTCAGCAGTGATGCCACAAGTCAAAGAAATAGGAAAATGCCAGTCGACAAGCCGGATGCATCAAGCCAAAGAAGCAGAGCGATGTCAGTGGACAAACCTCTGCCCAAGGCGCCCATCAACACCAATGGTCCCGTGGAGTTGGAGGCACACCCCGTTCCAATAGAACGAAGATACGAAGAACCACGTCCGACTCCAGTCTCACCTGCACGCATCGAACGCGAGAGGTCACGACGATCAAGCACGGTACCTCCGCGCCCATTGACCGCCGGCATGAAACCTCGCGAATCTCGCAACATGAACCGCAACGATACTAGAGATCTCGTCGAATTTCTACAAGAAGGGAGACAGCCCTCACCTCTGCAAAATCATCCTTCGGATGAGCGTGAGGCGAGGACTGCACGCAATACCAAAAGGCAGAGTGCGATCGACGTCGTGGAGCATGCGAGGAGTATAAGCAGGAACAGTATGAGAAGGAGCAGAGACGAGCGACCACAAACAACGGATGGCAACACTACACTTCCAGGCTATGAGCCGAGTCGTACGGAGCCATATAGGCAGGGCATCGAAAGGAATAAGCATGGTCCACCACCTGCAGGAGGCAGAGAGTCTTCGCGCAGATCATCCTCCATTGGGTATGTCTCTTTCTTCGAAGCTCCCGTCTTACAATCGAGATACTAACAATTTCCAGTCCCTTCATGCGCCGCCTTTCCTTCCGCAGTAGCAGCAGGCCACAAAGTCCAGCTCGCGCTGAGGCCTCGCCACCAGAATCTAGACCCGTCACCTCGAGACGATACTCAACCGCCTCTCCCACCAACCACAACCCCGAGCCCACAACCGAGAATCTCACCCAACGCACCGTCTCTCCCAACCTAGCACCCCCGCAAAATCAAAATCGATCTCTAGAATCCCCCTCCACCCCCTCCGCCACAAGCGGCCGCAGCACAACCGACAGCCCAACCCTCACCGTCACCACCCCCGGCACTGAAAACCTCTCACCAGCCATGAAATCCGACAGCGCAGACAGAGGCCCACCCGCGAGGCCCAAGCTCGCCAGCACTCACAGCACCAGTTCCGCCAATCCGAATGCAAATGGCAGCGTCAGGAGCGTGCGGAGTTCGCTTTCGAAGAGCGGTGCCGCTGCGCCGTCGGCTGCGGACGACAAGAAGAGAGGTAGGGGCATGAGTTTTAGGAGGTTCTTTGGCGGTAGCAAGGCGCCGAGGGAGAGGCTGCCGAGGGCGGCGATGACGTATGGGGATTTGGCTTGATGCTTTTGTCTCTTTTCTTTTTCTGATTGATCGATTGATTGTTGAACAATCTCTTCTTTGCGATGGTGCTGGAGGTGTAGATACATATATCTCGACAAACGATATTTTCTTTTGTTTGGGAGGTACGAAGGAGGTGTTTTTGGGAATGTCTATCACACGCAAAAGGTTGTGATGGACTGCAAGTAGGTTTAAGGGATTCCATGTTTTGGTGGGAAATGGGAACATCTGTCCATCACACGCAAAAGGTTGTGACGGAGGGAGGTTACGGGCATTCACTTGGTTTGATGGGAAAAAGATGGGCTGGTTCTGTCGAAAGGCGCGCGTCTTTTTTCTTTTTGTCTCTGTATACCCTTTGACATATATTTACAGGCTCGCGTTCGTATGAAGATATTCTCCGGAAGCTCATTTCGGCGTGTTATATCGTTCCTACCACAAGCCGAGCGCTAACCATGGAGTACAGAATTGATCCGAAGATGTCAGCCTGAACTTTGAGATATAATAAGTACAGCGTACAAGCTGGCATCGGCAGGCAAGGCGAACGTTTCAAAGCCTTGCGTACACAGCCCAGCTGCGCTGCCGCCACCTGTCTTGCATGATCGACTTGATTAATATTGATTGGGCACGAACGCGTTTCATTGCAGCGCGGCGTGACGCTTGCGCTGCAGTAGTGGGATATGTACTCAGCCTCGTAAGGGACAGCGCTTAGCTGGTGGACTCGCTGATGTTATAGTGCGGGCAACCCTGTCATCTTCTTTTTCATATTCATCTTTCAAGGTTTGCGAGTTCGACGACCCGGTCGACTGAACATCTTCCTGCAACATGGCCGATCCCTTAAGTCTCACTGCTACGGCTGCGGGCTTCATCGGCCTTGCTGGGCAGCTTGCGCAAGGCGTCATCAAACTCAAGGAGATATATACGACTATCAACGATGCACCCCAAGATGTTGCGAATTTGTGTTCGAAGATGGAGTTGCTGCAAGGCGTCCTGGAAGAGGTCGGGGAACAAATTCAACAGCTTTCTCGTGGCAACATCAACCTCGACATACGGACTCTCCGAGATGTGATCACGCAATGCGAAACATCGAGGTATAGAGTCGAGGCGCATGTCAAGAGACTCAAAGATGGCTTTCGGCTAAATAGAGGAGCCGCAATGAAGTATGTGTTCAAGAAGAAGGAGCTTGAAGAGATGTTGTCCGATGTGGAACAATGCAAATCGAGCCTCATTATCGCAAGGCAAAGCATAGACGGGTATGTCGAGCACTCTTGAGATATTCGGAACGTGCAGCTGATTTGAATAGCGCTGTCTCGAACTGCCGTCACCAAACGCTACTCCAACAACATGCGACACTGTCGACTGCTAATCAACAGCTCTTACAACAGACGTCCCGGGTCGAGACAATCGTGTAAGTGTTTTCCATTCTCTGGCGTTGGGTATCTTGGCTAACCAGCGAAGTGAGGCCGTATCAACACAACAGCGGCTCGACTTCGATACTATTTCTCATCAAGTCGCGATGGCTTCCCAGCATTCTAGACACGGGTATCAAAGTCTCCAAGACGCACAACGCGCCAGCAGGTGGGTGACACAAGGCATGCTCTGGTAGGTACATATCACTGACGATGATTTCCAACGACAGCTCGAGAATATCCGAATCCCTTCTCAACCTCCAGCGTCAGTTGCATTCACAGCACGAGCATGATTCCTCAAGGGTCATACTCGCACGAATTGAGGATATCCAACGAGACATACAAGCCTCCAATCGCAATCCTGAACACCTGGTCTCACGCCCTCTGGACGACAGCCATCGCAATTCTGCTCTTGCTACGAAACGTGTGAAAGTCGGCTTCCAATCGACACTATTCAGCTTTTCGGTCGAATTCTCGTCTGAGCACGAAGAACGGCAAACCGAAGGTCACGCAGTCGCACATGCTGTCAAGAAGAGCGTCTGCACTATCCGTCTACCGAATTGGTTCGTGCAAGACCAATATAACTTGGCCATCGCACGCTCGAAGAATGGCTGGCTGTTCCACCCTAGTATGTACAGGACAGTCGAATATTATTCGCCGTTCTTCATGGCTTGCCGACACGGTAATATAGAAGAGATGAAGATGCTATTGACGACCAAGCAGGCGTTTCTTGGCGATAGGAGCTTCAGTGGACGATCGGCGATCTGCTATGCTTTTGATAACTTTCAACTTGAAGCCTGCAGGTTGCTCATCAGAGCGGGCATACTAAGCACTTTCCAGTCTTCTGACTACTCTCTACTGCTGGAAGAAGTAGCGTATAATGTCACAGCGTCCACAGAGGAGAGGAGTGAAGGCCGAGAACTTCTGCGCTTAGTTGAGCCAGAGCGTAATCTCGGTGACGACTGGCTCGATGATTTTCAGCTGACTGGTATCACTTGCAAGGTCGTTCGGGACCTTCGATCGTACGCGGAAGAGATCGGTGGCTCCGACCTGCATCGCTTCGAAGCGCTCATGCTTCCCGCCACTTTCGGCAACATCGACCCCGAATTCAACTTGCATGCAATATCAGAATTCCTTCGGGATACAAATCACGTACAGGCGATCCGAGACGCCGCAGTCGAAAGCGCTTGGTTGCTGTTTGTTATCGTACAGAATATCTGCGAACTCTTCCTGTGTCGCGCTGACGAACACGACTTGCGCAAAGAACCCATCCAGGCCGGCGGCTTTGCTCTCACCGTCATGTGTGATTCACGGCTCGACCTGCACGCGCCTTACAGCAGTCTGCCTGGCGTCTGGCAGGAATGGCTAACTCCGCGGTGGCTGGCGACTCTGAATTTCTACAATGGCACCCCGTTTGCCTTCATCTTTGCCGAATGTCTATCGTCAATGTCACTCCGCTATGATAACCGCACATCCCGGGTCCTCAACCAGGTGATAAAACTATGGGCCACTACACTCCACGAAGCAGGCGTGGACCTTACGGCATATGCTGCTCAAGAAGTCCGGATAATCAACAGGATCCTGATGTGGGCGAGAACATGGTACCAGATCACCTACAGATTTTCGCATGGCCCGCAACCCGATGATTGGAAGGTTGAGTTGGGCCCACCTGGAGAAGCACATCCTGCAAATTTCTGGCGCGGTATCGAAGCAGCGCCAATCGAGGAGGATCTTGCGGCAAGAGTGTTGGCTGTAGTGCTCCGAGTGGAGCATCCATTCGGTGAGCACTGCGAAGTGCCGGGAGCCTGGCAGGCCCACCGACATGCCCTCGAGGAACCTTCTTGGAAAGTGATGGGTTGGCTGGCGTGTATGGATGACGACGGGCTTGCTGAGGTTGAGGCAGATTTGGAGCAATTGGGCGATGAAGAGTTCTATGAAGTATGGGATTTGAGCTCTGTGGTCGAAGAATGGCCGTACATCGAGAAGTGGCCACGCCCGCTTTTTTGGAACGAATGGGGCCTCTTGGAATAGCTATCACGATCAAAACGCTCATGCGACTGCGCATTTGTGCACTGGTTCCAATGCTCACGCATACCCTTGCTGTTTGATACAATGTTAACAAGCCGCCGCCGACTCAAGCCCCATCAGGCACAACACAGCATCGACATCCACCCTGCACCACATTCCGCACAACATGCGCATGCGCAACCTTGCCACCCACGCTGCGTCCCGTATACGCAGGTTCGTCCGAATCGTCAGCAGAGCTACTGCCATAGCCCAGCTGTGTCATGAGGCGATCGACGGTCGTATCATCAGAAGTGTCTGGGTTGGCGCGTAACAGACAAGGAAGATGGTAGACGTGGCCGCACGCGAAGCCGAGGAGAGGAAGAGTTTCTGTTGCTCATATTAGCATGTTGGTCGTAGCAAAGGTGATTAAATGTGCGAGGGGATTCGGAATGATCATACCTTCCAGGCTGAAAGGCTCGCCGCAGCCCACGCAGTGCCCAGGCTTGGCTTCAGAACTGTTCTTGGGCACTTTTCGCTTTGGCACGGGTAGGGCTTCGCCGTCGACTTGTGTCGGCACATCGTGTGCCACGAGGTCGACATCTGAGGGTGACTCGTGCACGACTTCGAAACGAACAGCCTTCTTCTGACCTGCGCGCAGTGTGTCCATGCCCATTGCTACCTCACCTTCAAGTACCTTGGCGACACCTTCAGATATCGAGTATTGAATCTCGTACTCCTTGACGAGGCGCATAATACCTTGCTTCAGGCCTTCGATCTCGAGACCAACAGGGATGCGTCGGACGAGTTCGGCTGGGTCGACGGCAGTGCCTACTTCCTCTAGCAGGCCGCGAATAAAAGCGGGCTTGTCCATGCCATATTCAAGCAGATCGTCCCATAGGTCCGGGTTGACTTTGACGAACTCGATTGCTTTCTTGACGTCGCCGAGCTCGCCAATGATCAACCACAGCGCACGTTTGAGCTGTCCGGTCTTGCTGAGCACGTGCACAAGCTCTGGGATATAGTGTCTCTGCTCGCAGATGTTTGCAGCTTTGTCATAGCTGTACACCTCACTAGCCTGCAAGAATTGCAGTAGCAAGTCACGGTCGTACTCGGCGAACAGGTCTACTGCCAGATCGGCGTGGTCTTCGACCATAGCATGCCCTTGGTCGACATGGTTGAGGTCGAACTTTGATCGGCGTGTTCTCGCGGGGTTGACCTTCGAGCCGCCATTCCAGAGCGCACGCAGGTAGAAGAAAAGGAAAATCTTCATACCGTCTCCTTTCTCTTGCAGTTGCTCGATGACTGTCACGGGTGGGATGCTGCCGCGTAACGCCTCGTCAACAAGAAGCGCAACCGGCTCTGCGCTTGATTCTTCAAGCTCGCTTAGAGGAGCGGAACGCAGTTGCTCTTTGCTGACCTTCAGCGTTAAGAAACCTGGAATGTCATCTGCTAGGGTCTCGGCGATCTTCTCGTCACGGATGAGGCTCATAGCCGCATCCGAGTTCTGAGTGAGAATGAAGCATCGCAGAGCTTCCCTAGGCTGAGCGTTTGCGAGATACAGCTTTGCAAGTGCATCCAGTAGTATTCGCCAGTCGCGGCCCTGGACACCATCTTGAACGCTCTGTTCGCTGACATCGCGGCTGCGTAGCCGGCTCTCGATGGCAGTGATGATGCTGTGTACATCGAATAGGTCTGCATCCCATTGCTCGAGGAGCTTGCCCAGTCGTGGTGGATCGCTCACAATATAATGGCCCAGGATGATCTCGTACACCTCGCTGGGTAAAGGCGGCTGTAGCACGGTGGCAGGGACATATGGCGTGATCTCGTCAAATTTGTCTGCTTGGGCAAACGTGAAGACCCAGTGTTCCCACCTTGCACTTCCTTCGAGCACTTTGCTCGCTGCTTTACCAGCCTCGCTCCATTTGTCTGCAGCAATGAGCTGGCCAAGCCAGAGGTCACCGATCCTCCGCTTCTCTTTCGCGGATATGCTGTCTTGTGCTCTTGCAGCAGACACGATAGTTGTAGAGTCAGAGTCCGCGAAGAAGTCGGCAAGGGTGTTCTTTTGAGGTTTCGATGGACTCTCCACCACAGAGCCAAGAGACTTGCGGTCTGCTGTCGAAGGATCGACAATCTCGGGATGTTCATCCAGGAGTTTCCAGGCCTGCTCGTATTGATGGTGTTCAAGAAGCCAGGCCAGGTGATCACTCAATTCACGCTTGACTGCCAATACACAATCGAACGGACTTTGGATGAAGAGTTTGAGGCCGGCTTCGGCAGTATATGGGTGTGCATCGAGAGTCCTTACACGTGGCGGTGTGGGTGTCACGCCTTGTATGCTACCACTCCTAGGCGTGGAAGTGCCACCTCGACTGCTACCTTCCTTTGAGCTATCGGTTCGGGTAAGTGCATGAGCACCAGAGGTGAACATGCGCGTTGCATACCCACCTCCAGAGATCTCCCAGAGTCCCTCCAGAGCACTCTTCTGCTCCTTGGTTGCTTTTTCTGGCAGAGGCGGAGGTATGAACAGAGTACCAAGGTGGTAGTCTTGTGCGCTAAGCGTCTCAAAGCGACTCACGCTGAGCTCATCAAGATCGACTTCTTCGCCATCTTTGACATTGACGAGTCTTAGTTGTGGTGCGAGACTAGTGTGTCTGTGTTGTCGGCCACTCTTTCTTGGGGTATCATTGTTGGAGGCGGCCGTTGGTAGAGGATTATCGTCATCGTCTCGCGTCCTGTAAGCAAGAATCGCTAACATGCTTGGGGTATACAATGACAAGCCTGACACAATGCAGTCGCGGAATTGCAGCTTGTGAATAATATCCGCGCTGCCAATCTGCCTTTGTCCTGCATTCTTGCCAGAAGGCACCTTTCCACCCTCATGGACATGCATGATCCACGTTGTGTCTCCCCATCCGACGACGAGCTTTTCGAACTTCTTTTCTCGCTTCTTTGGCGTCCCATTCACACCTCCATTCAGCGACCTGTCGGCTTCTGTCGCTGACGCTAAATCATCGCTTTCCAACAATCGATCATCGATCCACTCTGCTCTCGCTTTCCACACTCCTGCCATATCTTCCCAGCTTTTCCGGTTGGGCTTTGAAGCATGTGCAATACGTTTCCAAGCATCTTCGCTCGATTCGCTGTCAAGTCGCAAATGCGATCGCATGATTTTGATACCCTCCTCATTTACCCAGACCACCCACTTCCCGCTCATACTCCACTTGATCGTACTGATAGTTCCCTCTCCTTGATGCAAAATGGTATCCTTTCCGTTGTTGCTGCCCAATCCCATGCTTCCAAGCCAACCAGAGGCCGCCGCCGCGGTGCTGTTTGTGTTCGCGTCCGAACTGACACCCGACTTGCCTCCAACAGTAAGAATGAGGCTGCCAGCGCGTCCACCCGATAGATATGTGCGATCGGTCTTATAGTCTGGCGAAAGCGCAACAGCTTGAACAGGTCGCGCAAAGTTCCGCAGTTGGACATCCTTGGGGTCAACGAGGGAAGAGACGCACACGTGTCCGTCTATCGAAGATGTTGCGATATAGATTTGGTTGGTTGGAGTATTTGGTACAATTGGTTGTGGCGCTCGAGCCTGCTTCTGACTGCCGGTTGCAGATGTCCTGATTGATTCGGCCTTTCCAGACGGTACATTGGGAGCTAGGAACGCGTTGCCGTCTTGGGTGCGAGTAAGGGTTGGTGGAGGCGGTACCGGAGAGACCGAGCAACTTGTGATGCTCGCCGAATGCGCATGGTATGTCCTTATATTCTCCATTGTCGGTATGGACAGCGCATGGATATTTCCGTCCTGAGTTCCCATGATCATCTTGTCGCCAGCCACGCAGAACGCCGTCGTGAAGTCGCCATTGCGGTATACACCAGCAAGACTGCCGGTGAGTTTGGCGTACTTCAGCTTTGGCTCATCATCTTCCTCGTCCTCGTCGTCGTCCTCATCCTCCTCCTCTCCCTGCTGAGCGGCATGTTCAGGCTCGGGCTGGTGTTGTTGGTGGAGCGCATCGTCCGTTTCGGGTCCTGAGGCTGCTGCCTGAGGGTCCACAGACATGCTGTAGGCATCGAGGGCTGCTCCGTGGTGGTGACAGAGCAATTATAGTGCGGCGATGCGCAAGTGGTAGAGCTATGGCGGGAATGGTAATGCCTCGGCGGGAAGTGATGTCAAGCTGCAGCTGCCTGGCTGGCTGACTGGCGGGTGATGGTTGGACAGCGGAGAGGGTGTTTGCGTTTAGATACATACACCTCCAGACCAAGATATTGCAACACTTGATGTTCTTGCTCTTATAGAGCCGACTCTCCTATATACTCACACAGGCATCATTTGCTATGTCGCACAGGGCGGCGACATGGATCGCATTCGGCGCAATCTGTAGGAGAAGCCTCACCACGCTGACCGCAGCCCGTGACTCGCCTCGACACCAGCTATTCGGGCACAGGCTACCAGGACAATCATACCTCGCCTCACAAGCTGCTCGAGGCCGGAAGATCCCAAAGAATCACTTCACATCCAACAGGCCCTTGCGACAAGATGCGCCGCCTGAGCCATCAAAGAAAGAATCCAAGCGCAAGAACACCCGCTCCAAGGCGGCATCCACATCGCTGCGGCGCGTGGCAGTCGAGGCACAGCGGTCGAGAGATGGACTGGTCAGGGGCAAGGGCCGCAAGAGACATGTAGACCCCGTAGCAGAGACGAAAGAAGTCACGGCCTATTGCGCCGCAGAAACATACCAAGTCTCCGCCGCCCGCCGCCTGCTCATGCAGGAGGGCTTCCGTCCCGATCCTCTCAAGACCGATCTGTACCCGCAAGTGCTGCATGTGCAGACGCCCAATTTCGTCTCGCAGGACCCTGCGACGGGGGAGAAGCGCGAGCAGGGTATCGGTGATGTCTTCGTCTTCCCGTCTGGTAGCGTAGTCACCTGGAATGTCCCAGAGCACATTGGTAACAACATCGTGACGAGGATCATTCGCCCGGCAGCCGAGAACGCGCATCAAGTCGAGGTGGAAGACTTTGAGTATCTGGAAGATGACACTCGCGACTCGTCCGTGATAGTAGGCGACACCATCGTCCTCGGCACGAAACCGTCCAACGACCACCAGCAGCAACAGGACACTACAAACGCAGACTGCCCACCAGGCCACGAAACCGACACCATCCTCGCCAAAATCGCCTACTCCTCCGCCCTAGCACGCTCCACGAAACTCGCCGTCCTCGAAGAAGCTCTCGACAACTACTTCCAAAGCACTCGCCAAATCCCCACAACTCTCTCCGCCGGCTCGCCTCTACGCTTCACGCGCCAATTCATCCTGCGCAAAACAGGCGAGCTGCTCAGCATCCGCGCGCAACTGAACCTCTACTCCGAGCTCACGGACTCCCTGCCCGACCTCTTCTGGGACTCGCCTCACAACCTGGGCCTGGAAAGCTACTACGAAAGCCTGGGCAAAGCGCTGGACGTGGGCGTGCGAATCAAAGTGCTGAACGAGAAGATGGACTACGCGAGCGAGATTGCGGCTGTGCTGAGGGAGAGGCTGAGCGAGAAGCATTCGACTGGCTTGGAGTGGCTTATTATCGGGCTGATCACGATTGAGGTTCTGTTTGGGATCTTTGAAATCTCGGAGCTTTGGAGGGAGAAGAATGAGGCTGTTGAGGCGGAGACGACGCGGAAGTTGCTGAATCGTTTCTTGGAGACGCAATTGGCGAAGGAGAGCAGATGCAGCAGCGTCTCGGAGTAAATGTTACATTGTGGAAGGTTGTTGCGAGGATTGGTGCTTCCATACAGTTCTGTTTCCTTATCTTAGCTAGCGAACGGAATACCCCACCCATCGAATGATCAAGTTGATGATTATCTAGCATACAAGTGCGGTTTTTGCCGTTTCCACCATCCATGGATCTCGCGCGCCACTCTTGCCAAGCAGCCTCAGCTTTATCTTTTGTAGACTAGACTATTGAACGTGGCAGGTTCCGAAGGCATATCAGCATGCGGGGAATCTCTTACGCAATGGATAAGGGCACCGATATAGCAGATGGCGTGAACGTATATAAAAGAGTCGATGGCTGCGATTCGTGGCACATAGCTTCGACGTTCGTTCCTATCTCGTTGGCTTCCACTCCAACTCAGGCATTCACTCGCCCTTGGGATACTTAATCTAGCAACAACGACATTTACATCGATTAATATAACGATACAATACAAAGCAACAGGAAAAATTAAAGTAGAAGCAAAAATGGCCATCAAGCGCGTCCTGTTCGCCGTAGTCCTTGGATTCACCACCACCGCTGTAGCCCATGGATCCCACGATTCGGGCAAAGCATCGCAACACCAACTCTCCACCCCAGAACTAATAGTCAACGGCATCCCCCACTCGACACGCACGTACTGGATGCGCGCCGCCAACGACGCTCTCAAAGCCTCCGGCTCCTCCTGTCCCTTTGCAGCCTTCGGCACCGCCATCGTCAACCACACCGCCAACAGCGGCCTGGGAGAGCTGATCTGCACCGGCGTGAACCAGAACTCCGTGACCGGCAACCCAACTCTGCACGGCGAAATGGTCGCCATCGGTAACTGCACCGGCATCCTCACCGATCCCAATGGTGCATACAAACTCTCGGTGTCGGAAGCCTCTGCTGCGTGGAAAGATCTCACGTTGTACACGAACGCGGAGAGTTGTCCGATGTGTGCTAGCGCGATCAGATGGGCTGGTTTCAAGGAGTATGTGTACGGCACGAGCATTGGCCGGTTGATCGAGACTGGGTGGGGCCAGATAGATATCGAGAGCTCGGAAGTGTTTAAGCAGAGTTGGAACCTGGGGACCAGTACGAAATTTGTTTCTGAGGTGCTGACGAACGAGACGGATCCGTTTTTCCTGTGGCAATTCCAGGCGGGTTACCCGTGTCCTGGCAGCTGCAGTAGGGGAGACACAGGCAGGTGTCAAGAGAGTTGATGGTCCTCTTGAGGGTAGCCGTAGTGGGGATCTTGAAGCTTTGTATACAGCTGATGTGGTTGTTCTGGTTGTTGTGGTTGCAAAAGCGGCGGTGGCTGTTGCTGCCAACCGAACTAGAGACTAACCTGCTAACACAATCAACCTCACCAGGTACGGCGCTCTCTCTTCTGGCTTGCAAACCAGCAACGGCGCTACGACCCCAAAGACGCCAACTAAGAACGGCTCCGCCACGCCTGCTTCGAGGAAGAGGGCGATAAAATTGCCGGAGAAGTTGAGCGGAACTTAGGACACTGATGATGATGAGAAGTGTCCTGTTGGGGAGAAGGCGAAGGCCGCAACGCCTGCTGCGAATGGTGTCAAGCGCAAGGAGGTCAAGAGCGAGCCCGCTGGCTGATGATGGTCAGCTCAGCGAGGCGGAGGTGAACGTCTTTTAACGGATAATAGCTATTGAAAGGCTCTTTGGAGGCGAAGACAAGCTCTTCCAGGAGGATTGAAGGCCTACTGTGCTATGCCTGACGATAGCTACTAGGGCACAACCCACAGGTGTCGTTGCTAATCCGATTGGAACTACTATTATCGAGACACTGTTAACCCTGACTCCCATTCTTTGCGTCTCCGAAATCATGATGCTATCAGTCTTAGGCAAGGCTCCGGGAAACCCCATGTTTACCACAGAGAGTCGATGAAGTGCGGCAACGATACTGTACCTATTTATGTGCAGGGACTGTACTCGTTGATGATCGTCAGGAATGACTACGCAACCACCCATCTACACTAGATCCAGAATACAGATACGGCCATTCATCGCTGTGTCTACACAGCTATACGGCGACGACGATCGATATGTATTAATCACCACAGCGCGTCCAGGCGGCACAGCAGCACGTAGCTTCGAACCTTAGGCGTGCATACGACAGCGATACTCATACTCACAAGTCGGAGATAGTGCAATTAACAATCCTTATCCCTGTAGAGCTCAGGCATCCGCCCTCGGTATCGTCGGAGCTGTACCTTGGGTTATTCGTGAAGCTTCAGACGTTCCCCTTGTTCACGTTCCCCACTCCACTCCACCTCACGAAAAACCTTCTTTGTAGAGCAAACGCTAAACCTACCACCCTACCTACCTCCGCCCTCGCGCGGACGAGTAAGGCGAACAATGGGTTTCGAGCTATCCGCAAGTGCGGGCGGGGTTGTTCG
Organism: Cladosporium oxysporum; assembly: GCA_035771495.1. Taxonomy (NCBI): domain Eukaryota; kingdom Fungi; phylum Ascomycota; class Dothideomycetes; order Cladosporiales; family Cladosporiaceae; genus Cladosporium; species Cladosporium oxysporum. The sequence goes on along the minus strand of JAWNKS010000020.1, from coordinate 269,640 downwards.
TCGGTTGTGCAAGACGGGTGTTGATTGAGTGCGTCGAATGATTACAAGGTATAAGTAGAAAAACACTTACCTGCCCTTCAACATCTACGATTTGTTGCGATACCAGAAAGAGTAAGAAAAGCAACCACCCACTATGCCAGCCTCCTCCACCTATCGTCTCCCTTGCATCCTCTCCTCCCTTCTCCTCCTCCCCTCTCTCGTCTCCGCCGCAGGACAGTCCCCCTGCCACGCCGCCACATTTCCCGCTCCTACCGTCCGCGGCGCCCAAATCACCGACATCCACGCCACAGAAGTCCACGCCTACGCTCCCTGGCCCTTCGCCCCCGGCTCCCTCCTCGCCGAAGAACGCCCCGTAGACTTCTGCAACGTCACTGTGACCTACACGCACCCGGGCTGGAACGACGCAGTGCACGTCTACGTCTGGCTGCCGCTCTCGGACGCCGCCTGGAATGGTCGTTTCTTGGGAGCCGGGGGCGGAGGCTGGATGGCCGGTGGCGAAGGCGGATTGGCGCCTGCAGTGGCGCTGGGCTATGCGGCTGGCATGACCGACGCCGGGCATCTCCTCGTGGGCGCTGGGATGGAAGCCGCGGCGGATGCGAGCTGGGTGTTGCACGAGCCGGGGGTGGTGAATATGCCGCTGCTGTACGATTTCGCGTATGTGGCGTTGGATGACATGACCAAGGTTGCGAAGCAGGTTGTCGAAGCGTTCTATGGGCGGAAGGCGGAGTATAGCTATTGGAGTGGCTGCTCGACGGGCGGCAGGCAGGGCATGGTGCATGCGCAGCGCTTCCCGGAGAACTACGACGGGATCTTGAGCGTGGCGCCTGCGATGAACTGGGCGTCGTTCGTGATTGCGAATTTGTGGCCGCAGGTTGTGATGAACGATATGGGGGTGCATCCGCCGCTTTGTGAGTTCCACGCCATCACCGCCGCAGCGATCGAAGCGTGCGACGAGCTGGACGGGATCAAAGACGGGCTGGTGTCTGCTCACGGGCAGTGTTCTTTCGACCCTCAAACACTCGTAGGCAAGAAGATCGATTGCAATGGCAAACCACACCAGATCTCCCAAGAAGCCGCGACTATCGCCTCCAAAACCTGGCAGGGCCCACGCAACGCCGCCGGCACCGTCTCATGGCCCGGCATCTCGCACGAAGCAAGCTTCTACCTCCCAGAAGCCGGGCCTTTCGGCGGCGTCGCTCAAACCGACTGTCCGCCAACGACTCCCACCGACGGCAAGAAATGCAGCGGCGTGCCGTTCGTCATGGGCGAATCCAATATCAAGTACCTCCTAGCCAAAGACCCGGCTTTCGACATCGCATCCGTGACAGAGGCCGACTTCTTCCGCCTGATGCACCAATCGCGGCAGGAGTTGCTGTCCGTCATGGACACCGCGTACCCGGATCTGTCTGCTTTCAAGGCTGCGGGCGGGAAGATGCTGCACTGGCACGGGATTGCCGACGGGTTGATCCCGGTCAACGGGAGCAAAGACTACTACACTCGCGTCGAAGCGCTCGATCCGGATGTGAGGGACTTCTATCGCTATTTCGAGGCCCCTGGTGTGCAGCACTGCAGCGGCGGTCCGGGGCCGTTCCCTGCGACGGCGTTGGATTCGCTTGTGAAGTGGGTGGAGAAGGGCGAGGCGCCGGAGTCGATCGAGGGTGTGCTTGGAAATGTCAAGAGGCCGATTTGTGCGTGGCCGCTGGTTGCTGCTTACAAAGGTGGGGATGTAGACGAGGCGGAGTCGTTTGAGTGTAAAGAGGACTGGGGAGCTTTTGGATTCCCTAAGGTCGAGGGTGCGAGCCGTCTGAGAGACGAATTGTGAATTTAGAGAGACGACCCAGAATGTCGTTGTTGTTGTCATACAACCAATGAACCTCCCGTCAAACAGCGAATTTTCACTTTCTCCTGCTCGAACTTGTCCCACCTCCAAAGAGCCTGTTCAGCTGCTCCTCCCCTTGATGAGTATTTGTTGTTCTGTGAAGCTGTCAGTCAAAGCGTCAGCAGATCACTTACTAAGTTGCGGGACAAACTGTAGTATCATCCCAATTGTAGTCTTAGACAAAGTTGGAAATGACGCCTGTGTTGAAACCCTCGAATCAACGGACTTCACACGACCATGTCGGTGCTACATGTCCCGTTGCGGCATATCATAGATCCCGTCGGGCAATCTTGCAATCTTCCTAGAGCATTCGGAAGAATAGTGTCGTCGGTAGAGCTTCTTGAAGCGATAGGATTAGACGAACGATGCAAATGACCGACTCGGCCGATCGGGCAAATACCCACCAAAGCAATCGAGGATTCTGACTTTAGCCTTTCTCAGAAAAAAAAAAGTTAGCCTACATTCATGTTTCGGCAGGTCTGTCTTTCTCGGCGAACATGACGCCCCAAGGCTATCGAAACGATTCACTCCTCCCTCGCAGCCACATAACCGAAAGAGAGGTCGTCCGCCTTTCATCGCAAATGCACAAAGCTCACGGTGCAGCCTCAGCCTACTAAGCTTCCACACAAGCGCTGAAATGCAATCCAAACACTGTATGCATACAAACAATTACGTTCTCTTGAAAAAGTGCGCCTCCGTGTTCAGCACCCAGTCGTCCAGACTCCACTTGTCCGGCTCGTCGAACAGCAGATAGAAATACTTGAGCGTCTCAGCGAGCCAGAAAGACTCTTCCGAATCCTAAAACAACCATTCGAGTTAGCGTCGATCAACTATAATGAGAAACAGAAGGGTAGCAGCAACGTACCTCGAGCTCCGGCGCCGCCTTGGTAACATCGTCAATCGCACTGTAGCCGAGAACGGTGCTAGTGTGCGCCTGCACGGCGGTGAACATCTCCCATCCGCGGTCTCGCCAGTACTGATCTCCCGTGATGCGGTACATGTAGAAGACGCTTTCGATTGCTTCGGGGCGGAGGATGTATTTCTTTGAGGTGATGGAGGTGAATCCGGGAGGGAGGCGTTCTTCCTCGATCTTCTTGGCGACGTACTCTTCGTGTGTCAGGGGGACTGGTGGAGTGTAGATTGGTTTGAGGGCGGAGAGTTTGGGGATCGGCGGTGCAGGGACGTTAACGTCGGAATCTGTGGTTTGCGTGCCGGTGAGAGTTGGGAGGGCTGCGTCGTTGACTGGTTCAGCGATCTTGCCCTCTGAGGCTTTCGCAGGCGCTTCCGGTTCGACCTGTCGTTTGTTCGTATCCACGTAGTCTGTGCCCTTCAAAGCCGCTGGCACATCCTTGCCGTCCTTGCCATCGTTACCATACGTGCCAAGAATGGTCGGAGTTTTGGCCCTGTGTGACCTGTACGGGTCGAGCTCTGCGTAGTACTTGGTCTCGTTCCATTCGCAGCTTGTCTTGCTCTCGCACTTGCTCAAGTAGAAGTCTTCGGGCATGACACCTGTCGCAGTGACATTGTAAGCCCAAATACAGCCGTCTGTCAATTTCTTGCCGATCTCGATATCTTCAGGGCGGTCGAAAATGACGCCACCAAGAGCGAACATGCCACCTGCAAAGCAGACGAGATGAGAGTTGACAGCCTTAAAAGTCTCGATCAACTCGCCAGTCTCGGAAGTCGAATTTATGGCGATGCTGAGATCTCCGGAGGCGAGGATGTCACGGCCATCCTTGACCATAGGCTTGTAAATCAGCCTCTCAATGGCGACGTCTGCAGACTTTGTGTACATCTCCGAGTATTGCGCCACACGGCCGCCGAGAAGCAGATGCATCTTGGGGAGATACTCGTAAGTCGAATCGCTCATACCAGCAAGTGTATAGGTCTCCGAGCCGTACTTGCTGGGTGAACCTAGACCTTGTGGGATGCAGACATCAGCGCCTGTCTGTGGCTTGGGCGTGTTATCCTGCTTCTGGAAATTGGGTTCACCAGATGTAGGCGGAGGGACAGCATCGTTGCCCTGGGGCTTGGGTTGGGCCTGAACCTTCACGGTATCAACCTGTCGCTTCTGCTGCTTCTTGGTGTCTGTCCAGCGATCCTCTTCCTTTGGATTTTCGAACCCGGCGACTTCACCAGCAATCCCACTTTGCTCCTTCGCAACAGCTGCTTCTGCCTCCCCTTCCTTGATGATCTCATGTGCTGCCTTTCCTGGTGCAACAGCAGGCGGCTCCCAGATTTGACCACCCTGTACAGGCGTAGCAGCAATCATGACATTACCGCTGCCATCTGGATGGTACAGATGCGTTCCGTACACGGGCCTATTCATCTGAGCTGGTTTGGCACAACCACTGGCGTCGATGTAGGTAGGCCACATTCCTGGCAAGCGAGTGCTATTCTGGTACTCTTCCAGAGCGTCCGTTATGCGCGCAATCGCGTCATAGTACTTGGGCTCTCCAGATAGCTGAGCCAAGCGAGTGAATTCCATGCTCAGACTGCCGAGTTCAGCCAAAACTACTCTGGTAGATGCGCGGTGCGGGTTAGATGAGAACGTAGGCTTCCACCGGTAGTATGTCTCCGGCATGCGGTTAGGTGTGTCGAAAGCACTGTAGAGAACTTCAGCCTGCAGAGAAGTTTTCAAGTCAGCAAATCATCCCAAGCATTATATGAGCTCGTAGCCTGGCTTCAACATCCGCACTGCTCGCCGTGCCGCTGAGAGACTAGTACGGAGTCTGAAACTAGACCGCGAGATTAGGTTGCATCCTTCGTTCACGTACCAGCTCAACAGCCTTATCTAACAAGGTCCTATACTTTGCGTCAGACACCTCATAAGCAGCAATCAAGCCGCCGAGATAGCGGATCGTCGTCTCGAAGAGAGGGATATCGGAACGAGGCGAGGTCGTGAAGTCAATCGTTTCCACGTATTTCACGGCTTCCTCGAACTCAGTTGTCATTCCCATGATCCAGAGAGTGTCGAGCCCATCCACCAGTGTTGCGCCCCATCCATTGAAAGGATCGCCGTTCTTGCCAGAGACAGGCCTGATCTCATCATGACCCCAGGCGTGTTCTCGATACCCTCTCCACGTGTGTTCAGCTGCCGCTTTGATGACTGCCAGACGATCCGTGTCTGCGCCGTTGTTCGACGATTTGGAAAATTTGTGCTGCACCTTCGGGATCGAGCTGGCCTTGTTGGTCGGGAGCTGAATGGTCGAAGTGACTGGAAAGTGCTCGGGCTGCTTCGTCCAATGTATGTCGTTGACCGGAGGAAGTCCGTCTGCTTCAAATCGACCTTGCCCAAGCTCGATCGGAATCTCGTCGTCGTTCAAAATGGGCGCGAGCGCCGGCTGGTATTCCAGTGGTAGTGGCTGTGTTGGAGCGAGAGTCGCAGTCGACAGCACCTTCTCGCTTCCCGGCGCAGTCTCAGTGACAAATTCCACAACTATCTCACTGGGCGTCGGTGATGGTTGTGCAGTCGTTGGCGCAGATGCGACCTCCTCTTTCGGCGGTCCAGCCGCTTCTTGTGGTTGCTCTTTTGTCTGCTCTTTTGGCTGCTCCTCCTTCTCATCCGGTCGCATGACCGATCCCCCTCCTACTACATTCTCATACTTTTGCTCCGCATAGGACTTGTAGTTCTCGTAAGTCGAAGTCGAACGAGTAAATAGAAACAAGGCGATGGCGGCAAAGACGGCTAAGGCCAGGAAACGAAAGCGTCGGACCGGCATGGCGTGCCGTAGGTTTGGGTTTTTCAGCGAAGGAAAGTGGTCTTCATCGCAAGACCTATCTCACAGGAGAGGTGTACGGGTATTGCGGAAGGTGGTCTGAGAACGCGCTCGTTGGAGTACTGGAATGGCTTGGAGCGAGTAAGGAGGCTCGCTCCGAAGGATGTCGTCGTCTTGGCTCCACCACTGCTGCATGTGACTTGGCAGTTTGATTCGTGGCCAGGGCTACGTCGTCTACTTGACCTTCTTAGGGCTAGAAAAGAATATTGGGAACAGCTTTGGAATTGAGAGGGATGTGCTCCATTGTGTCCTCATGGCTATAGTCATCAGAATACCTTCTCACATGATCTATATACTGCATGTATATCACCACGCTAAGAAGAGGTTAACGCCTTACGCAGGGTCCTTTGGTCTCGAATGCGGGGTGATCATTCAAAACCTTGAGCATGATGAGCATTCGGCAATCCAAGTGAGTATCCGCCGTCCTCCAACGAGAGTTCGTACAACACACAAGGCTAAGACAATATTCTGGCTGCTACAGTGGTGGCAAACATGGCTGGTAGAATTATTGATGACGCCAACCCAGTGAGAGTAATGCCTCAAACCTCAACTTGGTTAATGCTGCGGTCAAGGTGAAGGACAAGAAGGATCCTGGAATACTAAGGTATCCATCCAGTCCTCATATTGGACGGAAGTCAATTGGTGATCGAGTGATTGAGCACGCCGGAAAAGTAAACGGTCCGAAATCATGTCTAGTATACAAGTATATTTTACATCTGTCGTAGTACATGCAGGACAACATCCGACAATATCGTCTTGCGGTCCCACGATAGCGCTACAGTCTTCGCAACGATCTGCCGGCAATTGTACACTTTGCCTCTTATTGAGCCGCATAGACCTACTGCCACGCACGCGCAGTGCGCGGCTTCTCGATGGCGAGGCCTGCGCCACCATAGCCAGCCTTCGCTGCATATCCTTCACTTCCACTTCCATACATTCTTTCTATTTTCCCTTCAGCGAAGTAGCGCCCGAACCCACGGCATCCAATGAACCATCCATAGGTGTGGCGCCCTCAGCATTGAGCTTCTTCAGCGTCAGATCACGCTGGTGCTCCATTACTCTTCGCTTCTTGAAGTATGTGACCTGTATCGCAATCAGCATAGTTCTCTGATCATATGGAGCGCTCCTCCTCTCCCAGAACCAATGTACTCACCCAACTACTCGCGCATGCGCTCTCAAATTCTCTGAGCTCCGGCGCACACACTTCTCTTGCCTTCTTGTCTTCCCGTACGCTGTCGATGATGTTGTGGCGATCCAGGCACTTGAAGAAGCTGTCGCGGCCGTCCCAGCATACTGCGCGAGCACTGCGGTCGGGCGCTATGAAACCGCCATCCTTGGAGGGTGCGGGAGCAGGAGGCGCGGGCTGCGAAGAAGAACCGCCGAACCAGCCCATGGTGAGTTTGTTTTGTGTGGTGAGAGAGTTGTTGAATGTGACGATAGCCTAGTAGATTTCTGGCTTGCGGTGTTGGTTATAGCGGGTGGATGATTTGATGTCTCAATGTCTGAAGGCGAGCGATCGTAGTGGATGATCTCATACAAGCTGTTCGTCTTCCGAAAGCATCGCCGCCGAGTCGCGTGGCCGAAGCCGACGCCAGGCATCATCAAACGACGGGAACAAGGGACCAACTTGCATGTGATCGCCTTCCTACAAGGCCACTCTTCTTACACTCCTTTTACACAACTACAACATTTCCCACAGTCATGGCCCGCCGCCGTCGCCCCCCTAGGCCGGGCGCCCTTGCCGACCTCTCTCCATCGCGCATAATAAAACAGATCGCTCTCCTGCAGCTCTGCTACTATGGCGTAGCCATTGTTTTGATCGTCTTCACCACCTTTGTCGCTGGCCGACACCCGGATACGAAAGCTATACTGGACTGGCGGGAGCTGAGAGGAGATGTCACCACAGGCTGGACCTTGGCTCTCTGCTGGCTCTTGGGCAGTCTGATCACGTACGTAACTTGTTATGATCGTTGGCAGCCAACTCCCTGTACAACCGCTGACCATGCTCACAGTGTCATTCCGATCCTCCTCTTGATTGCACGATCGAAGCTTGTCCCTGACTTCGCTCTGACGATCCACTTCATCCACTTGATCGTTACATCCCTATACTCGCACGGCGTCCCGAACACGCTCTACTGGTGGTTTGTACAAGCGGCGTCGGCCGCTCTGATGGTTTCTCTGGGCATGTGGGCATGTCAATGGCGCGAACTTCAGCCTATGGCGTTTGGAGGGAAAGCTACGAGCACGGCGAAAGCATCGGCGAATGAAGGAGAAGGATACGAGATGGGAACTCTGCGAGGCGCAGGCCGCGACGGCAATGGGAGTTACGAGAATGTTGGCGCTGAGGCGTCTAGCAAGGAGCCTGCTTGAGACAAGAAAATGGATCTCCATATTTGTACCCCTATACCAGGATCATCGACACACCACGCGAGCCCCTTGTGCTCTGACATCAGGAACACACGCGGCATCCTATGCCTATACCAGGATCGCGCTTCACAGGTCAGGCTTTCCGATCGAGACGCCGTCAACGGCATTCATACGCCTCCACTTCCGCGCCATTCAGCCAGAACTCAGACTCTACGTCCGCCAATCGCACCAGCCCATCCCCACGTCGAAACAATACCGTCTCCGCCGCATGCTTCTTGGGCGTTTTCCGTCTGCCAAACATGGCTTCCCACCGAGTGTCCGCTGCACTAGTCTCGTTGACATGCAGATGGACGGCGCATTCAATCTCGTCCAGGCGTTCCGGTGTCGCAAATTCAGGGGAGCTGCGGATGAGCGTGGTGATGCGTGCCGAAATTGGATGAGACGGGAGGTTGATCGAGTCGCCTGCCGCAGGTCAGGTTAGAAAAGAACGGTAACGAGCACAGGATCCGGGATGTGGATGTCGACTCACGAGTCTCAATGCGCTTGCCCAGCGGCAGCCACACGTGCATTACTCTCTGCTTTCCTGCGCTTGTGAGCAGCAGGCCGACTGAATTTGGCGCTGCATCGAAGCTAGAGGTGTGATGGATCGGTTGCGAGTGCGATAGTAACCTCTCCGGCGCATGGTTTTGGAGCACGCGCTGTGGTCTTTGCGTAGCCGGGAGAGGACCGATTGGCTTTGCAGCCACGAGACAGACCGCGTATAGGAGCTGCGTTAAGAAACGCATGGCGTGCTGTTCCGAAGGGTGAAGTAGAGTAGATTTCGCGCAACCAGTATTGACCGGTGTATCCACTCGAGAGTTCCGAAGACCGCTTCTGCAGCTATATCACACAGCCTCCCGCGCAGAACTTGTTGATGTCCAATATTATCACCCTTGAATGTTGCCGCCGTTAGATGCTGCCGAAGTAAAGATTTGCGCACAATAGTCGGAGGTCCCAGGCGAGGCGCACGCCGTCTGTCTGTCTGTCTGTCTGTCTGTCTGTCTGTCACAAATGCTTTGTCCGAGCATTGAGGAATGCGCGCGGCGCGTTGGCTGGAATGCAGGCGCCGGTTGCAGTAGCGATGTTTGATCTGGGCTAATAAGCAGGGACATTTTGGAACGTCGAAGAGTTCCTTCTCAGGCGGCTTGCAACGGCACGTGCAACTGGTCAAGGACATACGCATGAGGAACTGTTTCAAAGAAAGATAGTGTCTTGAAATGTACAGAATGTCATTATGCGTGCGTATATACAGCCGTTATTTCGTGCTTGTGCCGTCTCGCGGCCTTGGACACCCAACTTGATCCAACCGGCACGTTCCTCCTCTTTCGCACGCCGTCTAGTAAGCAAAGGTATTGATGGACTCATCGGGGTTCTGGCGAATCTTCTTGTTAATCCTCTTGAGCCAGAAGCACATAACCCAGGCAGCAGCCGCGGTCGCGACGGAGAAAGCGGCGGAAGAGCTGAGAGCGATGGTGTAGCGCGGCGCGTCGGAGTCCATCCACAAGTAAGGTGTCCAGACGAACGAAGCGTTGGCAATGGTGTTGACGATCGCGAGCGCGGACGCTTTCTTCTCTTTCGTTTGGCCACAAGTGGACGCGACCCAGCCGAGAATGATGGAATTGACGGCGTAGGTACCGATGGCGAAAACAATCATGGCGAAGTACTTGGCGCCTGTGTTCAGGGTAGCGAAGGCAAGGATGAAGCCGAAGATGGCGATGGCTTTCGCGATGGTGATGTGCCATGTGCGCTCGTTGAAGCGACCAGAAGACCAAGACCAGGCGATCGAAATGAAGCCAGCGATGAGGTAGGGCGGGCAAGTGAGGGCGAGAGTAATAGTCTGATTGAAGTTAAGGGTCTCAACAGCAGTAGGGAAGAAGTTCTTGAAGCCGTTCGCTGCAAAAGAGTCAGGACTGTGAATCAGTTGAAATGGGGGAACCAGGATTCACCTACCTGCAAGATGCATATGCTGCATGAAGGCGAAAAGCCAGAGCTTAGGATCGGATGCGGCAGCCTTGAGACCAGCGTACGGGCTGACGACACCCTTCTCGCCAACCGTGTCCAAGAGGATACGGTTGTTTGCCAGTAGGCGCTCTTCGGGTGTAAGCCACTTGGTGTTGAGCGGGTCATCAGGAAGAACAAAGGCTGCGGCCATTGCAACGACGAAGGTTGCAACACCTTGGATGATGAATAGCCATTGCCAGCCACTCAGACCAGCAGCTCCGTCAAGCTTGAAGATACCGATGGCAATCAGACCGGCGAAAGCGGTTGCAAGGATGTTGCCAGTGTACAGGATGGAGATTCTAGTGGCGATCTCCTTGCGGGTGTAGAAGATGGAGAGCATGTAAAGCGCACCAGGGTACTGTAGTTTTCATTAGCCTCTATTTGCAAAAATCGATCGCATGCCATTCGACGTACGTAAGGAGCCTCAGTAACGCCGAGGAAGAATCGGGTGAGGAAGAGACCCTTGAAATCCTTCGAGATCGCGGTCAAAGTACTGACAATGGCCCAAAGACCCATGGCAGTAGCCATATACCACGATGGGCGGATGCGAGTGAGAGCCATGTTGGAGGGGATCTGACCAAGGCTATTCCCGTATCAGTAACAGTCTTGAGCTGACCAAGTAACATATTTGTCTTACATGTAACCAACGAAGAGAATCGACACGCATGTCTGGTACTGGGTTCCCGAAAGGTTGAGATCCTGCTGAATGCCGTTGATCTTCGCGAGCGCGATGGCATTGCGGTCGAGGTAGTTGAGCCAGTACATCAGCCAAAGCCTGAGAATCTATGTCAGCTTTAAATCGATGGATCTCATTGCAGCGGATCTTACATGGGCATAATCCATAGGTCAAGTTTCTTCACAAGCGCGATCTCAGCTGGGTCGGTCTTTGCCTTCGCGCCGGAGTAGTCACCAAGCTCCTTCTTCTGCTTGAGGATCTCCTCATCGTAGACACTGGTCTGTCGAGCTGCTGCGGACTTCTCATTATCGAGGGTGTCGACTCTGTCCAGCTGCTCGGCGTGTGTGGTCTTGACGTCCGTCATCTTCGCGATTTGGATAGTGGAGGACTGTGAAAAGGGATGTGGGAGTTGACCGGTGGGAGGCGGCTGTCTCTTGCAAAGGGATTGTCGTAGTGGCAACGAGAAGTACTTTATAGCAGACCTACCTCCCTCATGCTCTGGATTTCTAGCAGTGGATCGTCACTACTCCATCGTAGCTGACGCTAGGCTCCGCGTTATTGTCGGACGGCAGAGCGCCACTGTGCATACTGACGATCGAGCTCCAATCACACGCGTCGTGGCTTGCCAGCATGGTCGATGGATTCTCGCCCAGCGACAGGAGACTGAGTGGTGCACTCGATTGCACCTTGACGTCCAAGACATTAGCGTCTTTCCCCAGGCCCTCCCCAGACTTGCCAAGGAGGTGGGGTGCAAGCAATGCTGACCGCAGCCATGTGAGTTGCCAACGTGCTCGAGCTTTTCCAAGCCCATTCTCCGCCTTCGCCAAGTTGCAACGAAGGAACCTTGACCGTCGGTAAATCGCGTTGGTACCATGTGGTACGCCACGCACTGACATTTCAACGACCCCATGGAGAAGTGCATACGGGACTCCACTCCCCAGAAAATGGTCTGTGTGATCAGATGCGCCACGTGAAGGACATGTGGAGCTGCCCGAGCATTTGCCAGTTCACCTTGCCAATCATTCTCATTTCGTTTTTTCTTTGCGTAGAGAGGCCAAGGCTGCCAACCTACGCCTCTTATTTCGAAGAGCGGCAAGCCTGCTTGGTGGCGACCATGTAGCAAAGTCACTGGAGATCTTATCCAGCTCATGGTTAAGGCGTTTCGCTACCGACCAAAGCTTGGGTTGTGGCATTGGCGATATTTACTCGGAAGTGTAGAAATCATAGAGAGTCCAAGGTCCGGAGTGGCTTCACGACGTCAATTGTCAGCCGTGTACCTTTCGAGGTCCCTACATGATCCGGCATTTCACCGGCATGGTCCAGACTGCCGTGGCAATAGTAAGGTGGAACCGCCCAAGGAGCCAGAGGAGCGCACTTGTGCATTCGTCCCCCACAGCGGCGTTATCTGTGTCTGAGACCAAGGGAGGGCTCATGTCGTCGGTCCAGATTCCTGAAAAGGCGCTCCCGTGGCCACTGGTTGGCAGTAGGGCGGTCAAAAGTCCGGTTACTCCTTTGGAGGTACGAACCCCGGTACGTTCAAGGCTGTGCAGGCTGCCCTACTTGCACAGGAGCATTGTATGTCCGGGCGTGGACAGTAAGTCCGACTGTCCAAAAGCATAACGATATGCATTGTGAACATAGTTTGTTGCACAGCGCGAGCTTCCATACGAGCAACCCCGCGCGCGAGATCTTCGTGGCACGAAGAAGCGCCATGTGCGCATGTTTGGCAGCATGGCGCCGCTCGTGTGGGTGAAAATTAGGCCCCGTTGTTTGTGGCACGTTTTGACGATCCGGGATCAACCGGATCCACAATTGTACCCGAGTCCGTGTTGGTCTGGAGTCCGCGCCTGCTTACAGATTAGAGGTACGCCCTGTACAATACAAACGCGCGACACTGATAATAGTATGAAAATCTGACTTCCCCTGCACCTGTAGATCATCTCATCAACTACTGATATACCTTCCAGCCTCCTCAGTTACTAACAATCGTAAGTGAAAGTCATAGGTGTGAAGAGTCGTAACTAACAGGGGGCATTCGCGAACTCTGCAGGGAGACCAACGACAACTACCACACTTCTGGCTTTGATCTCGCAGTAAAACCAGTGAGCATCGAGGACCTCTCGGTAATCGAGCCATCACTTGTTCAGTGAACACGAAGCCACCGATTCCTGGCTGTGAACAAGATTAGCGAAACTTTGACCGTCGAACTCACGACTGAACCCGCTGCGACGCTGTCCCTGCCCAGACGACTGCCAATATTCTTAACCGGAGCATCATCACAGAGTTTGTGATCCCGGCAACGCCGATTCCTAAAGCACCCGGAATCACGACGCAAGAAGCGATTCGGGCTTGCAGTGGTGTATCGTGCCTGAAAGCTAGGCTGCATGACAATTAAGTTATTGATGCCATATGGACGCAAGACACTCCACTCTAGTAAGGTGTGGCTTGGAGCAACTAGCAATCTGGATCTCATGTTCGGGAAAAATAGGGCTGTATATCACGCATGTCTTCAATACTGTACTTACACTGGATCTGGCTGGGCAGTGTCCATGGTCGGTAGTATCAGTCGCAACTGGAACAACGTCCCCCTGGACTGCGGAGAGCCGGAGACTATGGCGCATATCTGAGCGCTCTTCATGCCGACCGCGATAGTCTTGTCGCACTGCGGCCTTTTATAAAATTGAAGACAGCAGAACAGAAGGCATCTTTCAAAGAATCCCTTTGCGGGTGACTTGCTCGAAATCAACAACAGCCTTGATTTGTGAGTCGGTATCCATTACAGACTACGCATGGTCAGACTGCACAATCACTTGGACACATGGATCTCTCAAACCTAACTCTACTACATCAATTACACCTGCAAAGTAGGACACTTTGTCTTCTAGACGTTTGATCGCTGCCTGCAGGTGCATTTGCTTCTCAGAACGGAATTGTAAGTATTATCGATACAACAAGACTTTCTAATATGGACCACACATCAGCGACGACAATGATAACGACAGTTGACTGAGAGAGACACCAAAAATGAAGCCATGGCACGGGACAACGAACGATATTTCCACCACGACTATGATTACTCATCTACACACGACACTCTAGCCAGCCAGGTAGATTCGACTCAGTCTCCGCTTAGAAGAACTTGCTGAGCACCTTCCTCCAGGCAGGCCAGCTCGCGTAACGAGCCCTCTCCTTGTTGAGGATCTCCCAGTCGATCTCGCGGCGACCAGAGTCAACGTCAATTTCAGAGATCTTCTTCCAGGTGGAACGCTTCCAGACCCAGCCAACAATGTAAAACGCGATGACCACGAAGAAGGCGAGATAAGACTTGAAGAAGCCTTCGGCACCCGCGGGCTCTCCTCCGCCATCAACAGCAGCGTAGATAGCTGTGTAGAACTGCGCATTGTTAGCATGGATCAAGACTATGCAGAATAAACCGAAACCTACCTGAGCGATGAGCACAATGAGTACCAAGAGGAGCCCGATCCAAGAGCCAGTGACGCCAAAGATGGCCCTGAATGGGATCTCGTCAAGAGTGTGGCCGTGGTACTTCCAGGCGGTCCTGAAACGGATGTGGGCGAAACAAATGCTGCCCCAGGTGAAGAGGGCGGCGAGACCGGAAAGAGACTGCAGCCAATCGAAGGCAATGGCTCCACCAGTGTCAAGAGTCATGAAAGCAAGTGGGGACCACAGGAGGACGAAGATAGTAGCCCACAGAGGACGGCCAGCCTTATCAACGTAAGAGAAGAAGCTAGGAGCGTAACCTTGCTCGGCAAGCGCACACAAAGTACGCGAGCCACCGTAGACACCAGAAAGACCGATGGAGACGACAGACAGCATGATGACGACATTAGTGAAGTGGGCGAATCCGATAATGCCGGCACGCTCAGCAACAATGACGAAGGGCGAAGCCTCAACATCGATGAGGGAGCCATTGCCGAGCAGTTCGGGGTCATCATGTTTGATGAGCAATCCAACAAAGGTGAGCGACAGAATGTAGAACAGGGTAATGCGCCAGAAGACCTGCTTGATTGCCGAAGGCAGAGACCTCGCCGGGTTTTCTGATTCAGCGGCAGCAAGACCGACAAGCTCCGTGCCGGAGAAAGAGAAGGCAGCGGTAACAAAGACGCCACAGAACCCAACGAAACTGGTGAAAGCACCAGGGTTGGACCATGTCGCACTTCCTTGATAGGTATCGTAGCTGTTGCACTTATCAGTCACATTTTACACCTCTCGAGTCTTAGTTTCTTGCTTACGCTCCACCGGAGGGTCCACCACCACAGACGAAGATAATGCCCATGAAGAGGAAAACTATAATCGTCGAAAGCTTCAGGATAGAAACCCAAAATTCTTCTTCGGCGTATCCCATGACACCGAACAAGCTGATAATGCAGACGGCGATGAAGAATACAACGATCCAGACGCCGACGTGTACATCTTGAGCCCCAGGCCACCATTGGACTGTTAGACCAGCGACAACAAGTTCGAGTGGTAGAACAATAGCCTAGGCGAATTGTTAGTCGACAGTCCTCGTCGAAACGTCAAAGCAAATTGGAAAGTCATACCCATTGGAAGACGTAGTTCCAGCCCATTGCGAAGCCCCAAGAAGGATCGATAAAGCGGACAGAGTAAGTGTAGAAACCACCAGAGATCGGGTACAGCATAGCCATTTCACCGAGAGCATAGACGACATTGAACATCATCTGCACAATTATTAGACGCTCCATAACTTGAGGGGCTCAGTCGCACGTATACTCACCACACCGATGATGGAGAAACAAATCAAGAGAGCAGCGGGACCACCTTTGGCGAGAGCACCACCAGAACCGACGAAGAGACCAGCACCAATGCTACCACCGATGGCAATCATGTTCAAATGCCTGGTCTTCAAGGTCTTGTTCAATTGGTTGTGCTCGTCAGCAGCCGAGCGACGCCTGAAAGAGTCGGCGGACAGACCCAAGCGGGTTATGAGCGGTAGCTGCGCGCTCTCGACGAAGTCGCCATTGGAGTGAGAAGAGGACTTCTCCAACGGGCTGTCCATACCCTTGATCTCCGGCTCGTAGGACTTGTTGACACCCGTTTCCGGATCCATGTTCGCGCTGAAATGAGGAGTTGTATTCGCCATGGTGGGCGATCGAGGCAAATGCCAATGAAGGTGGAAGGCGACGTCGACGTTGACTGCAACGGCGATTCACCATCACCACGAGGCAACAAAGACTTTATAAGAGGCCCTTGTACGGCCTTGAGACCCCTTCGGTGTCGCCCGGCTGGAACCCAGAGCCCGCTAGCCAAGCAGTCCGCCCACCGACCAAGGCCTTGGCCCGCTCTCTCTCAAGACCTGACAGTCGATAAGCTGCCTTTTCGCGTTAGGTTCCGCTTGGTATACTGGTGGCCATCAATTCGAGAAGCCTTTCCACGCGAGCGTGAGGCCCGTTCTGCTCATCGCCTCCCTCGTCCGCACCGCTAAGATCATCACGCTGGCCTGTAATCCGTGGAAGCCAAGATATTGCGCTCTTTTAACGGTGTGAAGAGCGGGCCCAGGTGCATTCCTCTGCTGATAAGGCTATGCAGATGAATGGCTTGTCGCCACACAGCTCTGTCGATGTCCAGGAACATAGCAACCGTTCGTTATTGTTGGTGTTGTTGGTATCTTACCAAGGTTGACCGCGGCCTTGGCCTCTCGCACACGAGGCTGATGGGTGCGCATTAGACCGGCGGTAGCGGATATTCGGGGCCTTGACCATATACACCTATATTCTTTCTTTGAGTTTCATCTTGTCACAAGGTAGGAGGGAGCCGACTGTTTTTCGTAACGTAACGGTAATTCCCCCGCATGATAGCGGATCTGGGGATATTGTGGGACTGTGGACATCGAGGTTGTGTGGTAGTTGCGGTATTATTTTGGGTTCATGCTTGTAGTAGTAGATCCCGTTTTGCACTGGGCCTGCCGTTGTGCTTGTCCAAACTCAAGCCTCAGGTGGCATGCATGGAAACTGAGGTCAGGTTCTACCACTTAGCAATATGTACAATAACCACGATAGCGCAGGATGATCGCCTGATCCCGCCGGGCGGCTGATACCCGGCCAACTAGATATGTGACTAAGGTACTCCACGATTTCCTGCCGCCGTAGGCCAGAAGACAGGCAAGACAGGGAGAAAGAAATTGAGAAGGCGATGTGGCGTTTCGAGAAGACCCCAGCTTTGATAGCACTCCCCGGAGCACGGTTGTACGATCTCTGCACCAGTCATGGTAGCGGCAAACCTTGATAATACACCCAAATGTTGCCATCAGGTCTCGGTAGCGGCCGAGAAAGGCAATGGCTCCGTGTTACACCCAGAAAGCGCGAATTCGCATAGCGTAGCATCAAGCCTGCGTCTGTTCAGGCGACTGGCTGATTTCGTGATTTGTACCACATGGCATGCACGCCAAGGGAACGACCAAGAATCATGGTGAGCCTATCAGAGAATATGCCGTTGGCTCACCTCGGCCTGAATGACATCGCGTGATCTGAAGCGTGGACGGGACTATATGTTTAGTCCTACTTCACTCCACCATCACAACGAAGACTTCAAGTACACATTTAATACTAAGGCTAACATAAGCTATACTTGCTGTCCAGACGCAGCCTCAGCAGCCTACTCGCCCCTCTGCCTTGCTGCTGCTACTGCATGCTGCGGTCCGGGGTTGCCAGACTCCGAAGCGAGTATATTCGCGTAGATCAGGCACATGCGCCTTGGCTATACTGGCGCGGCGAAAGCTATCTACCAAATGCGAGGTGCCCAGAGATACTTGTGTGGTATATGCCTCTGGAGCCAAGTACAGTATACTCGATGCAGAAGGTGCTTTTTCGTATGCCGTATCAGCCAAACCAACGGGAGCACCGCTTTGCTTGACTGCTGACTGGCTATCATGATTGGGGCTGTGCTTGTCCATGAAGTCAATAATTGCCTTTGGTGAATGGCAATCGCTTACTCGTATACGGACCAATCAGATAATAGCAGTTCAGTCTGCTATACTGCTGCTGCACGGTGTTCCAACCGACATTATTGTATGTATACGCTAATGCGCTTGTCTGGATCCGCCCTATCCGCACAGATCATATGCAATCGTGCGTATCTGATAACATCGCGTACGCGGCCGAACACATTTGCCCTCGTCTACAGTCGTTCTTGGTGAAATCCTTCGAATAAGCCGCATGCAATCCTTCGCCTCATTGGCGTCTTTGCCGACCCTGTTCTGGCCTGGAGCGTACGGGCATCTATCGAACTTGATCAGCCGAGCGGGATGGGACGTGATCGGCTTGTACAAGGTGGGAATCGAAGTTCTGACGATACCGTGGTGTCCGCTTTGCTGCTTTGCTGATAACCTGAACTGGCTTCAAATATTCTATCCCCGTTATACACTTTGAGGAAGAAAGGCACTGCGATTGCCTTTAACGCATAGCTAATGATTATCCAGAACAAACAGAACTGAGTCTGCGCAGACCCTTGTGATACTCAAGGAGGCGAAAACCATGATGTTGTCGCAACTCAATACCTGGCTCGACCAGCCTCAACTCCACGAGATGACATCCTCCTCAAGCCGATTCTCGATCTCGCCTTGACGCCGTCGGCTGCAGCCATCCTCTCCGGCCTCTTCTTATTCTTTGCTTGCCCTTCGATCTTGAGCCCAAACCCAGGATCATGGCTCAGCTTGATCTTCTTCACTTGCCGCTCCAGAACTTCTTCTCCCTCAGTCACTTGGTCCACATCGTGGCTTTCCCTCTTTCTCTTCAGTCTCTCGGCTTCGGAGAAGTGAGGCGGGAAAGTTGGTCGCATAATCGGGTGCACGTGGAAGTGAATCTCGACACGGCAGCCTCTGAAATCAAGCGCCGCCGCGGCGTTGCTAGTTGAAGGTGTGCTGAGCATGTTGGCGAGTGCTTGGGATAACGCTGGGCCTTCTGAGGCCATCTTAGACGTTGATGACGGAATCGAGCTCTCGTCGTTATCACTTTGCGACGTCAAGGGCCGGTGAGAAGCCACGGTAAGTCGCTCCGCATCGTCGTTGTGAATGCTCGGCGTTTCCAGTGGGTCGGCCTTGGTATAAGGCGCCGTTCTGCGTGCTTGACTTGGAGTTCGATTGAGCCTTTCGAGAAGTGGACGAAGAGAAGGAGGTGGAGATGGCATCCTGGTAAGAGACGGGACCCGCGGATTGAAAGAGGCTCTCGATGGCGGCTTTGTTGCATACATGACTGCGTCGGAGTACGCCGTTTCTTTATGAATATTCTTGCTGGGAACTGAATACTGCTTCATGCGGAAATCAACTGATGAGTTGCGTGTATACAGCTGACAGTCGCACAACTACCTGTAAACAAAGCACGCAGTTCCTGCTAAATTTCATCAGAGTCTACCTTCCTCCTTTCCGATCAGGAACCACCTCCCACCTTCCTCCTTCACTCTCCCTTCTCCCTGCAATTTCTTCAAGACGTGCTTCAGACTACCCTCCGCAGGCACATGTAAAGCCTCTGGGTACGCTGCGTAGATGACTTTCACCAACTCCATGCTTCCCCAGCCCTGCTTGCCATCATCTCTCGGCCTCCCCAGCACTTCGATAACCTCTCTCTCCCGCTGCTGGCGGTGCTCAATGTATTCTCTCACCTTTGCTTTGCCGTTCTCCACCCAATCTCCGTGTGCCGGATACAAGCGCCCATCGACGGCTCCTGCCATCTTCTTCAGACTTGCCATGTACTCCGCCAAATCCTCAAACACTGCCGTGCCGTGTCCTAGAACGTTGTCGCCAGCGAACAAGGCGCCGTCGCTTTCGAGGATAAACCCAACATGATCATCCGTGTGACCTGGTGAATACAAGGCCTTCAGACTTGCACCCTCGCACTTGATCACTTCCTCGTCGTCGATAGTCCCCCACGCCGCATCACCCTGACCTGACGGTGAAACGAACTTCCTGATCTCAACATCAGGCTGCAACTCTCGAACCTGTGCAACGCCACCCACATGATCATGATGCCAATGCGTGAGCAACACGGTACCAATACTGGCTTTCTCTTCATCCAAAACCTGACGAAGCCGCTCGCCCCACACGGGCTTGCCTTCTCCAGTATCAATGAGGATACGTTTGGCACCCGTCCCGACGAGGTAAGTGTTCGTGCCTTGCAATGTGAATTTGCTCGGGTTACCCGCGACGATGCGCACAATAGACGGTGTAAGACGCGAGATTGGCGGAAGATCCGGGAGAGAAGACGCCATGTTGGACGAAGCTCGCGATGCAATGTGCAGGCTGCTTACACACGCTCGTGTGATTGTGCGGCGTGTTTGCAATAGACGGTTAAAGGTTGTCAGACAGCCTGGCTTGACATGCATGAACGTCTTTTCGAGTGAGGATGACAAACACCCACGATTGTGAGGTGACACAGTCCGGTCGAAGATGGAAGATATCTAGGCGAATTGCAGAACTTATAAGATGCTATGTCGTGTCGCCAACATCTGACATGACGATGTCGTGCTGACTCCGCTGCCGAGGTCCACTGGAAATGACAATGGTTGCAGGAGGACAACAAATAAGAATGCTAATCGCTACCGACTATCCCCTCTTGCTTCTTCGATATGCAGTACCTTCCACTTCCTCCGCGAATCATATTGTCTCGTAGCATTTAAGCCTCGCTGACGTGTAAGATACCTCACAAACGAGATGTCACGTGACACGGTCCTGCCCAAAGTGACATTCTCCATTGGGGTTAGGGTTAGTGTGACGTGTGTTTCTGTTTTTTCGCATAAATATATCATTTGAGCTAGTGGGGCTTTTATATCTTGTGTGTACCCTTTAGATCGTATACTGAAATATCCTAGGTTTTACTAAACCTTCGGGGCTGCGTGGGCTTCAAAGCACGGAAATTGGAATAAAACCCAATCGAAGGCAAGCAGGCTGCTTCATTCACACTCGAGCTTACATGAAGATCTGGGTAACAATTGTGCAGCATGAAACCCAACGTGCATATCCGACACATACACACGAAGCAGAAGTCGGAAAGTACATCGAATCTCCGAATTGACGAAACTCGGAGCCATAATCAACATGATGCATCCAATTGTTCGATGACGTTGTCATTCGATGTGATCAATGTCCGGATCCCAGCAACCACAAACCATGTGTGTACGTCCATGCATGTAGCCCAATCATCATGTGACCACACGGACAGGAAGCATTGTACAGAGACTAGCGCGGAACGCAACGCCTCGTGCACGAATACCGCGAACTACGAAAGTCGAAAGATACCTCAGCGTAAGAGCATCAACCACGAATTTCCATCGAAAGACCACAGGAAGACAACGACAACAACACAGGAGAGCGAGCACGTCGCATATTTGATCGGTAAGAGAACGGGTAATGTACAATGAACTTTACAAAGCATGCTACACATATCCCTAACCCAGCGCCTCGCTTGCTTGAATAATGGAGAACCAAGCCATTGCCGACATTGCTTACCAAAGAACGCCTCGCTGAAACCGAAAAATTGAAACAGAACTAAAAGTGCCAGGGAGGAGTGGTGAACACAGTAAAAGCCCGAATTGCGCGGGAACCGGCATCATGGATCGCTCGTTCGTGAGAGGAAGCCGGAGTCTCCTATCACTTGTAAGTTCCTAATCTCGCCAGGATTTCCTGCATGTTGACCTGGCCACCATTATTGGAAGGTGACGTCGACTGGGTTTGAGGCGCTGGGGCCGGTTGTTGTGACTGCTGCTGTAGGTAGCCTGCTAGAGCACTGGGATTGTGTTGCAGCGCGGTGATAGCGGCTTGTTGGTGTGGAGCGAAAGGCTGCTGCGGTGCGTAGGCATGCGGTGCACCTGCTGGTTGCATAGCAGCAAGGAGATTTTGGAGACCCTTTGGATCGAGAGAAGTGATAAGATGCTGCAAGCTCGGCGGTACTGAGGGACTCAATGGAGGGCCTCCAGCTGGTGGGAGAGCAGGTGGCGCAAGGAATCCTGGAGGGTACCCAGGCGGAGGGACTGGAGGCATGCCATATGCTGGTGGTGGTGGCTGGCCGTAAGAGTACTGTTGTTGGGGTGGTTGCTGAGGCGGTTGATGACCCCACATGCTCTGTTTCTTGCGTGAAACGAGCTCGACACAAATTTGGAGGTCCTGGTTATCGTAGTCGTCAAATTTAATGTTGTTGGCACCGGCGCCTGTACGATCGAAGAGACGCAGATTAATAAGCCCGGTATCTTGGTTGGCACGGCTGAGGCGGCACACAGCGAGAACGCCCTCGACCAGTTGCCTGCGAACGACAGCATCAAAGTCCAGGCGCGGGCTAAGATAGAGTACATCGACAGTGAGTCCTCGGCCCTGGAACGCCTTTTCGATCCAGTTGATAAAGTCGCGATTGAGATTTTCGTTCGAGATGATCTGCACATCTGGAACGTTTTGTGGCGCACGCTTGGGAAGAGGGAGTCCATCGTCAGAATCGGTCGGACTAGGACCGCGATCGTACCTTCCACCACGCTTGTAAGGAGGTGAACGATCCCGGTATCGGTCATCGCGGTACCTGTCACCTCGAGGAGGCGGAGACGGAGATCGGTATGGCCTGTAACCATCTCTTTCGCGGTCACGTCCGTCACGTCCATCTCTGCCGTCTCTTCCGCCATAGCTAACACGCCCTGGCGCGTAGCGATCGTTGCCACCTCTATTGTAGTCAGGTGAACGAGAGCGTCGGCGAGAGTTGACAGGACTCATGTTGGGCCGCGAGTCTTGCTGTGGATTCCGGTTGCGCTGAGGTTTGCTGACTTCGAGGTCTATAATTTGAAGTCAGTATAAAAAGGCTGAGGTTCGATACTCTTACACTTACGGATTTTCTTTCCGCGGATCTGTCTTCCCTCTTCACGAGCGAGCGCAACGGAACAATCCTGTGGTCGCAGGAACTGGACGAAACCATACGCTTGCTTGATAGAAATCTGGGCAAGGTCGCCATAGCGATGGAACGCGTGGAATATGTCTCGTTTCGTGACTCTTTCCGAGCTCAAGTTGCCAACGAACAGTCTCGATCCATAAGGGAACTGCTCCCAGCGGCCTTCGCTCACGTACTTGCGCTCGTCTTCGATGAATTTGTCATACTTTCGTTGAGTGTCCGCAGTCCACGGTTGATCATCCTCAGACAGATTAAGTCCTGCAGCGATCTTGTATTCCCTGCGACTCTCCAATGGTGTACTGCCCTGCTTTCTATTCACAGCAGCGCCCAAAACGGCTTGCTGGTCTTGTGTGATGGTCGGAGGAGGATTGCTAAAAGAAGAGTCGGTGCCAGGAGGAGCAGGCTCGGTGGAGACATGCACAGGCGGAACGAACGTTTGGGCGGAGGTGTCCGCACTGTTTGCTGTGTGACTACTGCGGGAGGCGTTATTCTGATAGGCAGGATTGGCTGCGTGTGGGTGGTAGTCGCGCAGATGTGAGTGAGAATAGTTGGCGTTGATCAATGGCTGCTCCTGTGGAGGTGGCCGTGGAGGGAGACCTGATGGAGGTGCACCAAGTCCAGCGGCAGACACTGGCGACGAATCGATACCGGGTGCACGAGGCTGGTTGGTTTGTGAAGGCGAGGACGCTGTGGCTACGTGCTGTCCATCGCTGGCTGGGGTGAAGCTGGGTTGTGCCGCATTAGACTGCAGGGTGTTCAGAAGCGCCTGGACATCAACTTCGCTGTTCAACGGGGTCGCAGACGACTGTACGTGACTCGCATCACTGGATTGGGCAGGGAAGGCTGCGTGGTGGGAAGCAGACTCGGCGGCAGAGGGAGTGGGCACAACGAAGGATGCCGTGGACTGGGCGGCGGATACGTCAGACACGCCTTGAGAAGGGCCAGCGTTCTGCGATGTGGGCATGGTTGTGTCACGTGCACTTGCCTGCTGCGCGGTGGCCTGCCTGTCCTGCATGGAAGGAGCAGCCTGGGTCGCGACTTCCTTGCCTGGCGCTGCCTGGCTTACGCTTTCGTCCTGCGGCGCATTTGGGTCCTGCCAGGCGCCCGGGCGCAGTTCTGTGTTGTGCATGGCCGGGTCGGCCATGTGAACTTCGGTTTGGTTGAAGCCAACATCCATCATATTATCAAGGACTGGGATGTTGGTGGGCGCTGGGAAGTGCAGAGGCTTGGGCGAGGCGGGCGAGAGCAGGGCTATCTCGCTACGCAGCTGCGGTTCGTCGGGGTAGTGTCCAGAGGTCATGTGTGGATCAGGCAGGGCGCAAAGGGCGCAGCAAGGGGAGAAGAGATGGGAGCGACGGGCGTGCGTGTTATGTGGATGCGGTCATGCTCTGACGGGAGAGGAGCGGATGGGTGGGCGCGGCCTCTCAGCAACGAGATCAACGCGATCTTTGTATATGAGGTGATATGTAGAGTGTGTGAATCACAGTCCGTCTCTTTTGCTCGCGCTATATCTAGTTAATTCCTCGCCGTGGTGCGGTGTCGCCGGGAGGAAGAGGTGATGTTGCTGGCGTTGTGCTTTGCTGCTCCAAGCTCCGAATATCGCAGTCGGGTTCGCGCGCTGGTGACGATGATGATGATGACGGCGGGGCGGGTTCGGCGGCGCTGGTCACGACGGGAGGAGATGGGCTGGAGGAATAAATCACACGGTAGACGGGACAAGACGAGAGAGGCGACGCGACAGCTTGGGTGGTGCGGTGTGGTGTAGGGAGGGGTATGTGGATATGAGCGCGGTGCAAAATCTGTCTGGCGTTCGTGGCGCGACTACCATGTGTGAACGGTCCCCGTCATTCTGATCCGTTCGTGTCTAGCCTCACTTCCAGCCCTTCAGCACGTGCTACTCACCTACCACCACGACTGCCGGAGCCCGATCCCTTGGAACCTAATCCTTTAGGCAAGCCCTCTCGACCTCACACCGCTGCTATAGTCTGGTATGCAATTAAGCAAAACCTTCCTTGAAGGCTGTCGCTCATTCTGAGAATGTATCATGGCCTATTTCACATTCCCAATCTCTGCAGTGACTCCCGATCCATCGATACCAAACCATCTTCACGCCGGGATCCTCGCAGGGATGCTCTCCTACGCGAGTTGCGCGGCGGGTCACGGGATCCGCACTGCTTCCATCAGAATTCCACCGTGGATTTGCCGATACCATGGACGCCTCGTTTTCGCCCTATTCTAGCTTGATATAAGTTAGATGTGTCCGAGTTCTGTACCCCTTCTGCCCCCTGCCTGAAATGCTGGTGTGTTAGATGGTTTTGACACAGAACCAAGTCGTCGAAGCTCACCGACTGGAACTAATTGCTTTCCTCTGAACCTGTCCTGATTCAAATGTCATATATCGCGCGGCCTTGTGTGTTTGCGCGGCTGGAGGCTCATCACCGTAAGTCCATGGGCCATAGCTGCGCATGGGCAGTGCAAACAGTGTTCACAGACAACAAACTAGGGTACGAAGTGGCAAGCTCGTTAGGTAAATACCCATGTATGCTGATGAAGAGCCGAGGTCCCCTCTTCAAAGTGCAGCTGGGCCAAATATATACCTATGTTGACGAACAGAGTGAGGTCTAGAACGTTTGCAAACACTCATAGTGTATTTTAGCAGCCTGCCTAAGCGAGGATAATCTATCTTCACCGCCAGTACATCCACAGCAACTCAGCGACATCCGACAAGACCGCTACATGTCCCCAGTCGCGCATGCAACACTGACCAAGCCGAATAGCGGAGAGATAAGCCCGCCCAATTCCAAAATCCTCGAGGCGATATCGCCACAGCCATCTTCGCTCTCTTTCTTGGTACGAATGAACATACGCATGGTGTCGTAAGCATAATCGTTAGATTTCCTGATGACGAAGAGGTCCTTAGGACCCCACTCGTACATCTGGAACCCATTGCCGGCGTCCTCACGTACCACAGCACGGTCGAAAGCCTGCCTCAACACATCGACCAGCGCATCGCGCACCTCTTCACCCCAGAATGTGCCCTCGAGCCACATCTCCAGCGTGCCTTGGACTGCTCCCATGTGCTGTGGAGTTTTGGCTTTCCCAATGTGTTTGCCACACTCAGCGTCGTTACAGCTCGCAGCAACAACGTCGTTCCAAAGATTCGTGAATGTCGGAGGAGAGATGGGATGGGGTTTGTCTTTCTTCAAGTTGTCCCAGTGACCGAATGTCATGACTGAGTTCTCATAGACTTTGACCTTGACGTCGCTGCCGTCTTCCCGAGCCGAGAGAGCCTTACAGTCGATGGATCTTTTGGGCAGGCTGAGGTTGCAATCGACGGATCGCTTGGGTAGGCTCGAAGCGTGTCTGTTAGGGAGGCTGTAGTTGCCGCTCTTGAGCCGCCATGCGAAATCAACATCCACTTCGGCCGCAGATGTCAACCCCGAGGCGAGGGAAGGTGCGGCTGCCGTAGATGCAATGAGCAAGTATGCTGCGAGAAGTTTCACCCGGGCGAACATCTGGGCGGTGACTGTAGTGAAGGTGTTGTTGATATTGTCGTTGCTGTTATTGCTCTTCTTCTCGTGAACTGAGATACTGTGTAGGAATGGCGTGATGGGTATCCTGTAGCTTGGGTTGCGTTGTGCTTAGGATCGTAGTGTGTGGCAATTTGATGATCAGCAAAAAGGCAGGAATGTGCATGGCATTTATATGCATCGCAAATCTGATAGAAGGCAGTGCATCGTGCTCCAAGAACTGTCATGTCCTGTGCATATTGAATTTGCGGCGTCGCCTTGAACCGAACGGTTTGTCTTG
Organism: Cladosporium oxysporum; assembly: GCA_035771495.1. Taxonomy (NCBI): domain Eukaryota; kingdom Fungi; phylum Ascomycota; class Dothideomycetes; order Cladosporiales; family Cladosporiaceae; genus Cladosporium; species Cladosporium oxysporum. The sequence goes on along the minus strand of JAWNKS010000020.1, from coordinate 243,195 downwards.
CTATTCTGATAGCATGGGTCCTGCGTCCTCCTACTCCGGCGCGTGGTTATTTGACCAAGTCTTCTACAGGCGTCTGCTGTGTGCAGGCGATTGCAATGAAACGACTAAGACTGTTAGTATTGTGGCACATGTATGCTGAGATACAGGCCAAGGGTGTTGTCTTTCGTAGTTGTGTCGGTACGCCAATACCAAGAAGATATAGTGACTTGGCTCGTCTCAGAGCACTGCTTTTCAATGGACACATGCAACAGGCCTGTATGGAAAGAGCGTTGGCAGTTGATTGCGCCAACGATAGCGCTGCCCAAAGGATCGCACATTGTGTTTCAACAGTCTCCAAGACCAAGACTCTGTATTGCGGCGTCAGTGCAAGTGGTCGATAGCTTGCGGAAATCCTGCAGAGCAACTGCGCCATAACGCATTTTCTTGGGCAATGAGGCTGAGTATAGCATCATCCTAGCAACGGACGTGAGATGTGGCTCTTGGCCAATAGGCGCGCGCTAAGCACTGTACCTTGGCTTCGACGCCGCAATATATACACTACCATCAGGCATCTTGGCTGAGTGCATTGAGATTCTGTAATTAGCATACTACCACAGGTTGATTCGCCCGTCATGTATGCAAGCTCGTTGCGCTCAATCTAGCCAGAACTCAGAGACGGTGAAAAGCTTTTGATGTTCCGGTTTGTGGCAGATCTGACATCGCTGTGGTGACATTGATGGTTTCATTTCATCGAGTTCGTGGAGCGTATATCTCAGGATCGAGAATACCAGTTCAGCATTAGTTCGCGTGGAGCGATTGATGAGGAGCCGAAAGTTACCGTGGCTGTGCTTGCGGGTGTTTTGAGATCAGAGACCCACGGATGGCTGTGATAGCTGTGAGTTCTAGCTCAGAAAGCGCGCGGTACGTAGATATAGAGAAATGGTTTCGTTTCGTTCTTGCGCACAAGGTTCATGAAAGAGGGAGAGGAATGCGTCGACAGGAGGGACAGACGATACTGGGATCACGTGGCGATAGGCACCTAAAAGGACCGAATCAAGAGCGCGCAAGATAAGAAGCACGGAAGAGCCGGAGCTACTGTAAACTTGACATCGCACGTAAAGCCAACGCCAGACGCTCCCGGGACGACACAACCAAAACACACCCTACGCATATGCTGGTCCTGACCAGTCGATGAAGGAGAAATCCAACAAGCCACACTTTCCAACCTGATCGAGCATGTGAAATTGATCGTGCAGCTGATAATCATCGATCACGTCCGTCCAAGATGCCGAATAAACTTAGTCCAGGCCTCTCGATACGACATCTGGCCGCGCGCCAACAGTTACACATGTATTCTATACCGCGGAAAAAGCAAACCCAGGTAACTATCTCCAGACGCTCAACAAGATATAGAATTAAGAAGACATGTCGGAGACAAGGTATCTTATCGCCAGATTGCTGCTATCGCTGCTATCTTGTCTCGATTTCCCTGTTCGGCCAGCTGGACCCACACCAAAGATAAGACAGCGTCTGCAAGTCTCAGCCAACTCTGCACCACGAGATGATCTCTGGGGGTTTAGTGTAAGGTAATCACGGCAGCCACGTGTGCTGGTTTAACATTACCCATGGCGCTGGCCAATGGGACGTCGTGTATTCATGACCTCTGCCCTGCGAGGTTGAGAAAGTATGGCAGACTTGGCGAGAATGCCATGGCAATGGCTCATTTCATGCGTCTTGTTGAATACAAGACGATCCTAGCTGACCGGTATAGGAGCGCATTTGCACTCAGGCGACAGAGGGATCATCGTTATTGCTTGAATGATCGCAGCCACAACCAAACAAAAAGCTTGCTCTTATCGTCTCCCAGCAGCCTCGCCATCACCAGGCAGCTCGAATCGATCAATGTACAACAAAATATCAGCACTGATTGGGCACATTCAAAGCCACCGCCGCGCTACGCCGTATCAAGTGCCGCCGACAAGGGCATATCGCTCCTCCAAATCCTCGGTGACGGCTGGCTGGGCTGGGCGATATCCTGCCGTCAGATTCTCGCACGCCCTGTGGGCTAACCTGGAGACCCCTCGGAAGTAGGCTTTCTTTGCTGCACGCCCCATCGTGGGCTATGCAACAGATCGCTGGCTCCGGAGAAGCAAGTTCTGCAGATACTCGACGTCGATTGAGAAGTTGGATGATATTAACCACCCAAGCAGCCCCTTGGTTCTTGTTGCGTAGTCACCATCGAGCCACCATAGCATCTTTCTTCAATACGACTCAATAATACAATTGGTTCAAAACACCTCTTCCCTATTGTTCAAGAACCCATTCGACCCACCTCCAAGGAACCAGCCAATAAGGATGGTTGGCTTCAACCCTGCCTTGCTCTGGAGATCACCAGAGCTCAACCCCATCAACCACAAGGCTCGCTCCGTGCCTCTATTAAATGTGATCAGTATCCATGGTCGCGTTTTCTTTTTCTCGTGGTTTGGATTCATGATAGCCTTCTGGTCGTGGTAAGTTCACCTGTTGATTTCGAAGACACCGACCATGCCGACTTCTTTGTTCGATCACTAATAACCATTCAGGTACGCCTTCCCACCTCTGCTCCACGACGTTATCAAAGAAGACCTCCACTTGACAGCAGATCAAGTCAGCAATTCGAACATTATCGCTTTGTTGGCTACTCTGCTCGTCCGTCTTGTTGCTGGCCCGGCCTGTGATCGATTCGGTCCTCGATACACATTCGCAGGATGTCTTCTCATCGGAGCCATTCCTACATTCCTGTCTGGTACAGCCTACAATGTGCATCAACTATATGCGCTGCGATTTTTCATTGGCATTCTTGGCGGTAGCTTTGTGCCATGCCAGGTTTGGACAACGGGCTTCTTTGACAAGAACATCGTCGGCACCGCGAATGCAATTGCAGCTGGCCTCGGCAATTCTGGCGGCGGAATAACTTACTTTGCTATGCCAGCCATCTACAACTCGTTCGTGACTCAGCAAGGACTCAGTCCGCACGTGGCTTGGAGGGTGTCTTTCGTTGTTCCTGGTATTCTGATCGTGGCCGTCGCAACACTTCTTGTCTTGTTGTGCCCTGACACTCCCACTGGCAAGTGGTCGGAGCGCGTGCAAGTCATTCCAGATACCCATCAACAAAGCAGCATTCTTGAAGGATCTATCGTCGACGTCCCTGGCCAAGTCAGCGAAGAGTCAAAGAACACCAGAACCTCTTCCAATGGTACAAACACCCCAGACTCACAAACTCGCACCAACTCGATCTTGCACAACGACGAGAAGAAGTCGAACTACACAACTGGCAAGGCCAGCGACCCGGAAGCCCAGATCGGCGAACAACAAGTACTCGACACATCCCGTGGAGAGATCGTCCAAAAGCCAACCATCAAGGACATCCTCCGTATCAGCTTCTCCCCACAAACAATCGTAACAGGCGCCGTCTACTTCTGTACCTTTGGCGCCGAACTCGCCGTGAACAGCATCCTCGGCTCCTATTACGCCAAACAATTTCCCACCCTAGACACCCAACAGACAGGCAATTGGGCTGCGATGTTCGGTCTCATGAACGTTGTCTGGCGGCCGCTGGGTGGTGTCGTCGGCGACATCGCATACAAATACACCAACTCTGTGTGGTCGAAGAAAGTCCTGCTGCACACATACGGTATCGGTACCGGCGCGATGTTGCTCGTTGTCGGCCTTGTCAACCCTGAGAGCGTCAGCGCGATGGTTCCGCTCGTAGCCGTCGGTCTGGCATTCTTCTTGGCTGGAGCGAACGGATTGACGTTCTCTCTTGTTCCTCACGTGCACCCGCAAGCCAACGGTGTGGTGTCGGGTTTCACGGGAGCGTGTGGCAACCTCGGTGGTATTGTGTTCGCGATCATCTTCAGGTATGGAACGAGCTATGGCACTTCCATCTGGATCATTGGTGCGATTGTTATTGGCATCAATGTTGCTGTGAGCTGGATCAAACCTGTCCCTTCTGGTCAGGTTGGCGGGAGGTAGGGTAGCAATTATGATGAGAAATGTTTCGGGTTATGATGCTTGGTCCAGTCAAGAGTTCTTTTCCATTATTTTCATGGCATTTGATGAAAACAGGTAGTGGAACATGCTTGTTGAGTGTATTTATGGTAGAGGGAGCTAGCCTACTGAAATACCTTCGCCGGTGGTCCGTGCTAGCGTAAAGCAGCGTTAGGGGCTGTGCACCCTTCTCAGTCACTAATTATCGTAAGTGAAAGTCATGGGTGTGAAGAGTCATAACCAGTATCCCCTCTGGCTCAAACACCGTGATCCCCCGCAAAACTCAGAGATACCATTTCGCCTTTTGGATCACACATCACGTGCCGTATAGCTTCTGCACAAAGTCCTTCCTACGGAGCTGTTAGACGTGATAGACGTCGAGACCCAACAAAACCCATGGATGAGAAAAGTGTATGATTGTGGCGGGAAATTTTGTTTGGTATTTTTGTAGTATCTAATCGCGGGCGATCAAACACTGGCTTGTCTTTCCCCTTGGCTGATGTGGTTCACCATTTATGCGGCAATGGTGACCTCAACCTCAACACCGGCCTCGATGTTGATGATGATCTGCTTGACGACCTCAGTGGGGGCGTTAAGGTCGATCAGACGCTTGTGGATCCTGTCGCAATAATGTCAGTCCAAGGTCTTCCTCCAGCGGCCTGTCCAAATCTCGAGTTTGCTTAGACGCCGCGACATCGCGATCGCGGTCCCACGGCGCCCTCAATATTTGCGCGGTATTCTAAACTCACCTCATCTCGTACATGTCCCAGGTCTTGGAGCCCTCACCGCAAGGGGTCTTGCGGGTGGAGATCTTCAGGTTCTTGGTGGGCATGCGGACGGGGCCCTTGACGCGGAGGTCCTTGGACTTGGAGCGGTCGATGAGCTCCTGGCAGACCTTCTCGAGGGAAGAGACCTTGCGGGAGGTGAGGGTGATGCGGATCTTGTGGATCTTGGCCATCTCGCCCTGCTGGACCTTCTTGGCATCGTAGGTAGACATCTTGGTGGTGTTGTTTGGGGGGAGAATGCGATCGCGACTTGGATAGAGCGTTAGTATGGATGGTAGAGGCCGTAGCAGAGGATGCGACTGTACATACCTCGGTCTGTGTGTTGGACTCGGTAACGTGACGATCGTGCAGAGCAGAAATCAATGCGCTGTGCGGGCGCTGGAGTGAATTTGTTGGAGTGAGGAATTTAGCGCCGGGAAGGGCCGCTGTGTGGGCGCGCGAACGTTTGGCAGCAGCTGCGACCTTTCGCTAGATCCCGCACGTGACGTGATGATGGGCGATTGCTGATGATGACTACATCGACAAAACGTTTGGGAGCTGAAGGGACAGTCGACGTCAAAATATTTGTGTGAGAGCAACTCTGGCCGAGGAACCACCACTTACCAGGATTCACTCATTACAGGACGCCGTGGCGGAAACAAAATGTCGTTGCCTTCATTAGCACCTATACCGCCAGCGAGCGTCCGCTTGAGCCTGGAACCTACAGAGTGGGAAGCATGTCTGGACGCCTGGCTCGCACTTGCGGAGATGCACATGAGAACACGCTTATACACCACGGCACCAGTCTCGACTTTCTTGCAATCATACTATCGCGAACTCGCTCAACTCGATGTCAGCGATGCAACACTACGCTCTTCAAAAGCCGACTCTCTACGTAAGATTGCATTCGCCTTGACCAGGAAAGCATGCTCGGAAGCAGGCGATGTCGAGGACTTACTGCAATGGGACTTCCTTTCAGATTTCTGCCGTGTTCATGTTAAAAGCACGCGGCTACCAGAATTTTTGAACAATCTATGGAGGAGCAAGCCCGACGACCTCCAGATGATCTTGCAAAAGCGCAAAGATGCCCTTATCACGATGCTGGATTCCACCAGCCCAGATGTTGCGGAGACGACGCTGGGTCAACTGGCACCCATCATGCGTGTTTCGCCTGAGACTGCTGTCTACTTTATCACTGGCACAGACTTTGTGGATTCTTTGATATCCGGCTACAGCAAAGCCGCTGCCGACAAGACGCGCAAAGCTATCAGTATGACAGTTTACCTTGGACTTGTCGCCTGCGTTTCTGGCGAGACATCAAACTTCTCCCTGCTGTCCGATCACCTGTATACCCTCAAAAGTCAAGGCGAAGGCAAGCCTCCTCAACAAGCCGTGGTGGCGGATGCAGTCACCAACACCCCACTACTAGCAAAGCTGCGGCGAAGTGTTGGTGAGAAGACACCCGAGCGCGTGGCCAGGCTGCTTGACAGCCTAGAGACTTTCAGATCACCCAGTATTGCAAGACCAAAGAAACACTCGCGTCGCAAAGCATCTAGCAAAGGAAAAGGCAGGAAAACTGGAGAAGACCACGAGATTCACATTCATCGTATGAGCTATGTCACACAAGTGCAAGACCTATTCCCTGACCTCGGAGCTGGTTTCGTGATGAAACTATTGGACGAATACGATGATGACGACGAGCAAGTCACTGCGCATCTTCTTGACGACTCTTTACCGCCTCACCTACAATCCCTGGATCGCAGTGAGCAAGCTCCGATCTTCGATTCGAGTGCGCAGGCTGGTATCAACCGCCTTGTACCGAGTTCGACGCCACCACCACCCGAGCCCTTCATCCCAGAACGTCGTAACGTATACGACAATGACGAGCTTGATAGGCTGTCCATGGACACTTCTCGTCTCCACTTCGGCAAGAAGAAAGAAAGCACGGCTCCAGCAGGCCAAACCAACAAATCCGCCATCATGTCTGCCCTTGCCGCATTCGACGCCGACGACGACGAACGCGACGATACGTACGACGCGCAGGATGTCGGCGGTAGCATCGACAACGCCCATCCCGATGGCGAACCTGGCCAGACAGCCAAGGCCACCCAAGAAGAGAACGACATGGCACTATTCACGACCTACAAGAGCAGTCCTGAGCTCTTCGGCCGCACGTTCGACGTGCGCCGCGGTCAAGCGAGAGCTGCACTGAAAGCAGAAACCGGCATGACAGACGAGGCGATCGAAGGCTGGGCCATCATGTTGCAACGTGATCCTAAACGTCTCAATCGCCTTGAATCTCAGCTTGGTGCCTTCGACGGACGTCAAGGCGCGCTTGCGCGCACATCGTATCGTGAGAGTCCCGGCGGTACAGAGACGGAAGACTCCGACGCACCTGGTGGCAGGGGCGGCTTCGGCGGTAGAGGTCGCGGACGCGGGCGTGGTGGCCGTGGTGGCCGGGGAGGAGGCAGAGGCGGCAGCGTGGCAGGCCCTTCGGGAGATGCCAGTACAGTGGCTGCGCAGAGGAGAAAAGAAGCCAATAAGGGCAGTCAGGCCAATCACAATCGAAAGGCGCAGCGTGGTAAGAAGATGGCCCGAGGAGGGTTCCCTGGCGCGTAAAAGAGTACATATACAACAGCTTAACGCTGCTTCTGACCTTTTACTGGCTTTGGATCAATGGAATAATACTGTCAGCCTCGAGCTTGGCCTACTGTGTCCAAGTCAAGTATGAAGAATGCGGACTTGTACATTACGAAGTCTCTGTCGTTCGCCACCTTTGGAACCAAAGAGAGTTCACGAGCAAACACAACCTAGCCTCGATAGTGTTTGTTCTGCTCGCACAAAGTTGCTAGAATGCTCGTATACTTCGTCTAACAATCAACCTGAGTTGTCCCGCACCGTCTATGTTCATAAGTGAGGAGGTGAGAAACACACAGAACTCCAGTCATGCTTGCATCGATCCCAGCGCTTGGCACGCACACTTCCATCATCCTCACTCCTTGGCAACTCTCATCCTAAGAGTAACAGGGTTCGCCGGACAGCTCGTAAGCGTCAGTCTCGATCTCACCGGGTTCGCGAGCTGTCCCTCCGCCGGTTGCAGCTTGTCAAAGCGCTGCAACAGCCGCACCACGACATAGCTCGCCTCCGTCAGCGCAAACTGCTGCCCGATGCAAATCCTAGGCCCACCGTTGAAAGGAAGGAACTCCCAGCCAGGCTTCCTACCCTGGAAACGCTCTGGCTTGAACTCCTCGGCGTCGGGGCCCCAGATGTCTTTGCGGCGGTGCGTGACGTGGATGCTGTAGTTGACTTCGCAGTTCGCGGGGATTACCACGGGACTTTGGCCGTCTGGGCCGCCGCCTCGGGGCAGAGTGGTGATCTTTGTTGAGCGGCGCGAGTTGCCGGGGACGACTGTCCAAAGACGGAGGGTCTCGTTCAGGCAGTGTTGGAGGTAGGTGGAGCTCTTCAGGCTGGAGAAGGTGATGTTTTCTGGGTTCTCGTAGGTGCCGAAGTCGTTAACAATGCTCTCGCGGAGCTTCTGGAAGACTTCGGGATGGCGTAGCAGTTCGTGGAAGAGCCAGGAAAGGAGGGATGCGGTAGTATCGCGGCCCGCGAGCAGGATGTTGAGAAGTTGGGCACGAAGTTCCACGGGGTCGCGAGTACGGGTCGCGAGCTCCTCAAGGAAAACGTATCGCTCTTTGTGGTTTCCTTCCTCGGCGAGCTTCTCGTCGCCTGCTGACTTGCGCAAGGCGAGGTTGACGTAGTGGTCGATGAAAGCCTGGACGTTCTTGTTGTTCTCGCGATAGTCCTTGGGGTTGTGCAACCAGTAAGAGTCTGCGAGTCTGAACCGCGTTGCCATGTGAGCCTGTGCGGAATCGAAGTTGCGGGAAAATGATATCTCCCTGACAGAGCAATCATGTTAGCACATTGACTTGTTAAGAACACCACAAGTACGGCGTGTCTCACCTTGACTCCTCGCCTTGAACCCCCATACCCGCTTCTGTCAACTGGCTGCCAACCGACTGGCCAAATAGGAACTCAGTGGCAGAATCGATAGTGAGGCGGAAGAACATCTGCTGTAGATTGACCTCGGCAGTCCACCCATCTGACTCGACGGGAATGACCTTCATCAAATTTTGCACGTGGTCTTCCTCCAGGTCAAGATCTGACACCTGATCTCTTACAAAATTGGGCCTGAGCAAGGCGCGGCTGTGCTCCCAGGCCTTGCCATCCTGTGTGAAGATGCCGCTACCTAGAGTCGCGCCCATGTTACCGATGCGGGCGGGTCCAAAGCCAAAGTCGTTGAACTGCGTGGCAAGCATTGCTTGGATATTCTTGGGATCGCTCGTGAAATAGGTGTACTGGAACATGACATAGTTCTTGAAGGTGCTGACTTCGCGGCCGTGAAGCTCGCTCATCATGCGTTCACGCTCGACCAACAGGTCAGGGAACATTTGCTCCTTGTCAGCTCGCATGAGTGTTTTGAGGTTCTTGAAGCCACCAAATCCTGCGTTTGGACATAATGGCGCATCAGTTGCGCCCGTCTCCTTGGCCTTGGCTATTGTGTTGTTAGTGAAGGCTCTTCTGGAGGGACCATGTACCGCTGCGTCGATATTTATGCGCACCTAAGGGAACTTACCTGCAAGCTGACGTTTCTCGAGGAACACATTGATCGCCTTGTAGATAACGAAGGCGACCACGCCCCACGCCACAAGGCCGAAGTAGATATGCATGGCTGCGAAGACTGACGTCGATGGAGTTGTGTTGAACAGGAAACAGAAACAAGAACAAGATGTTGATGATTCGAAGTACAAAGTGGATTATTCGCTTTCGCCACTAGTGATCGCTTAACCCTGTTAGACGCGAAGAAGGGCTTCTGCGGCTGAGTTTCTCGATGCGAGATAAGATCTAAACGACCTGCTCGTTTGTAAAATCTCGTATATTCAAGGTGTAGCAAGGAGGTTATACGGATGTGTGACGCGTACAGTTACCAATAATTTTCAGGCGATGGTAATCAATCAAAGTATAAATAATGCGTTGGCTTTTGGAAACACATGGCTCGGTTTCGGGTCCGGCTTGACTCGTCTCGGGCGAAGTGTATCCCCGAGCGCGCTCGCATTCGTCGGCTTGAACCTGGCCCCCAATGAACATGTGAGTAAGATCCGAGTGACCAAGGCAAGTTGCTTGTCTACCATGTGCTGCCGAGGCTTCGAGAACACCTCCACTGATGTGACGCGGGAGGAGAATGTGTAAATGCTACGCTGCGATGCCTGCCAAACAAGATTCAGCCGCACTCCAGCGCCCTATCGAGCCTATTAAGGATCCGTTCCCCGCTCAAGGCGATGAGAGAGTAGCTGGTTCTTCGTACCGTGCTAGCATCGTTCTGTAAACTGCTGGTCTGAGCACTTCTTCAGGTTCGTCGTAGTATCGGCACAGTCAACTGCCTTCCTCCTTGGCGGTCAGCATGTCTTAGGACCTCAGGAGGTAGTGCAACAGGATCGCCACAACGGTGCGGCGGCGCGAAACATGTTGTAACGCGGTGTCCGCGGACCAATGGACCGATACACCTGACAGCATTCGCCTGCTAGGAGGCACAGCAAGTGGTACGGCTTGGCTGTACCTCCCATACCATAAGCACAAGTTCGTTGGTCTGCTCGGAACCCGCGCCGTGTTTCATACGGACGTAAATGACCCTGCTCCTCTGGCGTGACCATTGTTGCATAGGGCTTCTAGGCTACTTCGAAATCAGCAACTGCTCTGCGAAATGGCCCCCAAACTAGCGCATGCTATGTCCAAACAGGAGATCGGCTTCGCGTCAGAAGACCAAATGCCTCCATCCCTGTCGCTGACGGTAATCGTGGCGCTTTCGTTCGACGTTGTGCTGATAGGCATTCTGGTGATACCGCGGAGAAATAGGCCCGTGGAGCACACGCAAGTCCATCTAGCTCATCTTGGGAGTTGTACAACGACGTTGCTGAGGTGAGCTTGTCGTCTGCGCAAGCACGTGGCGTGACTGCAGCCTTGTGCCTGCAGCATCCCATGCATCCTGCTGGCGTTGGATGCATGAGCCAGCTGAAGCGAAAGCGAAGCGGACGAATTACCTTACCAGCGGGTACATCCTGCATTTGGCGAGCACAAGATGTCATCGATGTTACCTACAACTTCCTGCGACCTCGGCCGTGAGCACGAGGGCGCCATGTGTGATAGCCATATCGCCGTTGTAATCGAGTCTGTCCGTGTACAAGTACCGACATCTTGGTGATCGGCATACTATAGTTGGTCTTCAGACTGTGCACAAAAGTGCGCGCGTGTATTCCACGTTAGCGAGTGGCACGAACACCAGATCGGCGAACCACTTCATCAACAAGTAAGACATGACTGAACTTTGATGATTTCTCGTTGATACAGGAGCGTACACACAATGGAAACATCGGCCCAAACCACAACCCGGCCGAGTTCCAAAGCCCATTTTATAGCACTTGCCTCACAAAGTAAGAAAAGACCCCCAAAAATATACAATAATAAAAGAAGCATGGCGCACATCTTTGCCCCTTCTCTTTTTCGGAACAATAGAACGCCATTAAAACGCCGCCAAGCTCTCATGCAACGCCGTTAGGATCGATGTCGAAGCGACTTCGAAGATAGTTTTCCAGCCTTCTAAGCCTTGCTCTTCTTCGACTTCTTCTTGATCTGCTCCTCGGGCACCTCGGCGGAGGCACCGCTCTTCCTCTTGGCCTTCTTCTCGGCCTTGAGCTTCTTCTTGATGGCCTCCTCGTCGACATCGTCGGCACCGGCGTCAGCCATCTCGACGTCCTCGGACTTCTCCGACTTCTTGGACTTCTTAGACTTCTTCTCCTTGCGCTCGGCCTGCTCGGTGGCACCAGAGGTGACACCGGCAACCTCGATCTCCTCATCGGCAGCAGTGCTGGGGTCAGCGACGTTGATGGATGCAAGGGTCTTGTCCATAGCGTTTTTCTATAGGATTCAGATTAGTAATGTGCTCGGTATCTGTCAGGTCACGACAAATCTTACCATGGCAACCTCGTTCTTGGTAGGGTTGATGCCGTCGGCGTAGAAGCGAAGACGCTCCTCGACCTGCTCCTTAAGAGCCTCACCAAATTGCCTGGTGGGTGCCATGCTGAAGTTGTCGATTCTGGAGGCAATAGAGGTCTTGTTGGCAAGGAAACGGGAGATCCTGCCCTTGTTCTTCATGCCAGCGCGGCCAATGAAGGAAGAGTGGTAGATCAGACCGTACTTGGGGGTGTTGCCCTTGGTCTTGAGAGCACGGAAGAGAGCCTTCTCGGCACCAAGAATCTGGACAGTGGAGGCAGGGTACTTGGCCAAGTTGGTCAAGCTACCAGCGTGGGAGATAAGACGGGCACCGACAGTCTCGCCAATAAGGGCAGCAAGGTTAGGTGCGACAACACCCATCTTGGCGACGAGGTAGGCAGAGAGCGACTTGCGGTACTTGACGAGGGAGACGGTGCGCTTAGCGAAAAGCATGACGTTCTCCATGTCAGTCTCAGAGATGTCCTGACCCATGGAGATCTTGGCGGCCTCGATGATGGCACGGGCGGTGCTGTGGTCATCCTCAACGATCTCAGCAAGCTCGTGAAGGCTATCGTCAGAGAGAGAGGTCTTGTTGCCGATGAAGAGCGCGCAGGCGGCGAACTTCTGGTTGTCGGAGACAATCTTGACGAGTTCGGGGAAGTGCCAGGAGTACCATTCCCTGACTCTCATGGAGAAGGTGTTGACGGCCTTGTCGAGGTGGTCCAGAGTCGCAATGGCCTGGATGATGTGGTTGTCGTTCTTCTGGACGGAGAACTTCACCTTGCTTCTGCTGTAAGCGTGACCGAGACCAAGCTGTGCGCGAGAGACGTCGCCGGTCTGGAGGCCCTTGAGGAGCTTCTCGGCGTGCAGACGGATGCCACGGAGGAGGTCACCGACCAACTCGCTGGTCTCGGGAGTCTCAGCCTCGACACCGGCGAACTCGGCCTTGATGGAACCAGCCAAGTTCCTGTCACCGACACCGAGGGTGACCTTGTTCTTCTCCTTCTTGCCGCCCTTGGGCAGGTTGGCCTCCAGAGTGGTGCGGAGGTAGTCGCTCATGATACCCTCGGAAATCTCGTTGGCGTTCTCGAGCGCCTGGGCGGCACCCTGGAAAGGTGCGAAAGAGACGAGCTGGACCATCTTGCCGAACTTGGCCAGGTCGGTGTGGCCCTCCTGGACTTCCTTCAGGCGGGCACCGACGGTGTCGGCCTGCAGCTTGACGGAGAAGATGGCATAGCCAACGGAGGACTCGTGGAGGAGGTATTCGACGGACATGGTGGGCGACGAGTGGGCGGGGCTGGTCGCGGGTGGTGAGGAGTGCGCGTCGAGATCAATCGAGCGCGTTCGGGTGTGCAGTGTCCAGTGCTGGACTGAGGCCTCCTGGGTGGGTTGGTGGGAGGAGGAGTGGTCGGAAAGGTCGCTGGCGCAATCGTTCGTTAACACTCTGGACGGGCACAACTTTTCCTTCCACAAGCTTGCAAAATCGGAAAGAGCGAGCTTCCTCGGCGGCCGCTAGCTCGGCCCGCCCGCTGCTGCATGCTGAGAGGTCCTTGGTCGAACAGGATCCTGCATGTATATAATAAGAAGAATAATTGGAAGATGGTATGAGCATATCGAATAAATCATCGCTTTCTTCGTCTTGGATCCCATGCCAGTAATTATGATATATTTTAAGAAATCAGTGATTCAATATGGTGAGCTAGCCCATGGATATCGTCTCTTCCCAATGCAGTGGTGAATCACACGAGAGATAAATTTACCACTGCCAATTGCTCGTAAATGAGGATATTAAGCAGGACTCATCGATTCGTTCGCCGCGAGAAAAACACATCAATTGTAGCATCATTCACTTCATCTCTCGCTCTTCCACCGCGGCACGCCAAGCCAGCCAGCGCGCCTGAGAAGGAGGCGTGTGCCTGAGCGTCGGGAGTCCCTCTCTCGAAAAGTCGCCGGCGTTTGGAGGGGAACAAATAATACGCAGTACACCCATACCACCGACTCACGACCCACCACCACCGAGCGACCACCCCGACATACAGGACCTTCGCACCTCAAAATGTCGGCAGCTCAACTTCTCAACCCAAAGGCCGAGTCCCGCCGCAGAGGCGAGGCTCTGGCCGTCAACATCGGCGCTGGTGAGGGCCTCCAAGGTGTCCTTGCCTCCAACCTGGGCCCTACTGGTACAATTAAGATGCTGGTCGATGGATCTGGTGGCATCAAGCTCACCAAGGACGGTTCGGTGCTTTTGAAGGAGATGCAGATTCAGAACCCCACTGCGGTCATGATCGCAAGAGCAGCAACAGCACAAGACGAGATTTGCGGTGACGGCACAACGAGCGTCGTGCTCATGATTGGCGAGCTCCTCAAGCAGGCCAACAGATACATCAGCGAGGGTCTCCACCCTAGAGTCATCACAGACGGTTACGAACTGGCCAAGACCGAGACTCTTCGCTTCCTGGACGAATTCAAGATTGCGCGCGAGGTCGACAGGGAACTCCTTCTCTCTGTCGCCAGGACATCGTTGTCTACCAAGATCAACTCCACGCTCGCTGAGCAGCTCACACCCGACATTGTGGACGCCGTTCTGGCTATCTACAATGCACCTGAGAAGCCCGATTTGCACATGGTCGAGATTATGACCATGCAACACAGAATGGCCGCCGACACCCAACTCATCCGCGGTCTTGCACTCGACCACGGTGCTAGACACCCCGACATGCCCAAGGACGTCCGCAACGCTTTCATCCTTACCCTCAACGTCAGCTTGGAATACGAGAAGAGCGAGATCAACTCCGGTTTCTACTACAACTCGGCGGAGCAGCGTGAGAAGCTGGTGGAGTCTGAGCGTCGCTTTGTTGACGACAAGCTCCGTAAGATTGTTGAGCTCAAGAAGGAGGTTTGCGGCGACGATCCTAAGAAGGGCTTCGTCATTGTCAACCAGAAGGGCATCGACCCGCTGTCTCTCGACGTGCTGGTCAAGAACGGCATCTTTGCGCTTCGCCGTGCCAAGAGGAGGAACATGGAGCGCCTGCAACTCATCTGCGGTGGTGTCTCACAAAACAGTGCTGATGATCTTACACCCGAGGTTCTGGGCTGGGCTGGCCACGTTTACGAGCACCAGATTGGCGAGGAGAAGTACACATTCATCGAGGAGGTTAAGGAGCCTAAGTCGGTGACCCTTCTTATCAAGGGTCCCAACTCCCACACAATTTCTCAGATCAAGGATGCCGTTCGCGACGGTCTGCGATCAGTCTACAACATTGTCGTCGACAAGTCAGTTGTGCCTGGCGCGGGTGCTTTCCAGGTCGCCGTACAAAGACGTCTTACATCAGACGAGTTCACCAAGACTGTCAAGGGTAAGGCCAAGTGGGGTGTCGCTGCGTTCGCCGATGCCATGCTTGTCATCCCCAAGACTCTTGCCGCAAACAGCGGTCACGACATTCAGGACTCTCTCGCTGCTCTTCAGGATGCTCACGCTGAGGGTCACGTCGCTGGTCTGGACCTTGTATCAGGAGAGGAGATGGATCCCGTCCAGGAGGGTGTTTACGACAGCTTCAGAGTCCTCAGGAACAGCATTGCAAGCGCCACCGGCATTGCAAGCAACCTCCTCTTGTGTGACGAGATGCTCAAGGCTAGGCAAATGGGCAGATCTGGCCCACCTGGTGGCGGCGAGGAATAAGCGGGAGGATCACGATGATGATGAAAATAAATTCAAAGTATGTATCATACCCGCAATGACCTCGACGAGCGAGAAGACGCAGCCTCTTGAAATAGAAACCACAAGCACCCCCAGACCTGGTATCTGGAGCTTTAGAGTGACCACGATCAATGACTCGTGGACCGAGGCCTCGATCGTACAAACGACGTTCAAATGCGAAGTTATGGCAAAACAATTCCCTCTCTGTTCCACTATACATGTACGCTTGACCGCATTGCAGTTTCCTAAAGAGTTTTTTCAGCCGACCCGCACATTCCAGTTGGCAACGCAGGAGATTGTATTGGCTTGACACGCGCGTGGAGTATCTTGTTATGTTTTCATTCCAGTCCCCATCTTGGCACGCATCTCGAACCGTTGACCAGCAACGATCTTCCAGTCTCTGCCACGCTCTCACCGGCCTGTACACGCTGTGATAGCACCAACGAGTCCAACTCTTACACTCATTTACAGTATCGCCATTGAGATTCTTCGAGCGCGTTGACATTCATTCTCAACGAGAGAAGAGCACCACCAGCTACTAGCCTAGTCATACACAACAGCATAACCACACGAGGACCGCAACAACACAAGCGCTCCTGCGCCTGGCGCGAAGATGTTCGTCCGCAATGCTGCTGCGCTTTTCCTCACAGTTGGCTTGATGAGCAAAGACGCTCTTGCGGAGCTGATCACCATCACACAATATCCGAGCACTTGTAGCGCGATCTATACGACCGGCACGCGATCGATCACGCTAGTCCAGTCGACGACCACTGTAGTTCCAGTTCCATACGACGATGCAGCGTGGAACGGCGGGACACCATTCGTACTCGAGATTCAGCCGGATGCAGGAACAGATCCTCTTGCTCGCCGCGCGGATCTTGTCGGCCGTTCATGGGTGTCGCTGGACGGCAGCACGTCCACTAACCCATCCGAAGCTGGCCAATACTACATCCGCGGTGGCCAGCTTCTGAGCGTCAACGGCGGCTACGTGTCCACCAACCTCAACGTCGAGAGCGAGGTGTTCTCCGTCAAGAACTCCCCGGGCTCCATCAGCACCACCTTCACATTCAAGGACGGCGTGCTCAGCTGGACGAGCCCGCGCTTCACAGGCGGCAGAGCCAGATTCTGCAAATCGCCTGTCACCCTCGTCGACAGTGCCCAGGTGCTGTGTCAGTTCCTTGGCCCTGCCGAGCAGCCGCAAACGTGCACCCCAATTCGTCTTGTTGCCAAACCTTGCGAGGAAGTGCACCCGCTGAGCTCATCATCGGTTGCTCCGACGGGCACTATCAGTCTCTCATCTAGTATGGGCATGCAGAGCATGTCGAGCGGCGGACCGCCTGATCAATACACTCCGCCACCATACACGACGCCTGGTGGCAGCTCCTCAGCTGTACCTTCGGCTAGCACACCGCCAGCACCATATATAAGCTCGACTTCTTCACGCTCGCTGCCTCCGCTGAGTACACCGGCAGGATATACGTCAGCACAGTCGTCTAGCGTACCCTCGTCCGGCTCACCTTCTGCGACGAACGCGCGAACGAGTTCTTCTAGCCCAGTTGTTTCGTCCTCGTCTGCTGGCCCGCCAGTTTATGGGTCTCAGACTCCTTCTCCAGCGCCTACTTCGAGTTCGCTCTCGTCTAGCTCTACTATCAGCTTCGCTTCCTCGGGCTCGCCTATTGGACCGATCAACCCTCCTGTACACGGATCTACAAGCTCCCAGTCCAGCTCTCTTTCAAGCTCAGTGTCCATCTCTAGTGGTGGCGTCAGAAGCTCGGCAACTTCCACCTCTTTAGTCTCTTCAAGCGGTCAGCCTCCTGTGTATCCATCTCAGACGCCACTTACCTCGAGTATGTCGATGTCGCCCGCCCGGTCCAACAGCGCACTGTCGAGCTCATCTTCATCGGCTTCTCCGTCATCTAGCATCTCTTTCGTGTCCTCTGAAAGCAGACCTCCGGTGTACACGCCACCAGCTTTGACCCCATCCTCGACTGCCTCCAGCACTGCTAGCTCGAGCCCGTCGATCTCCATCCCAGGATATTCGAGCCAGTCTTCTCCAGTGATTTCTTCACTGTCATCATCCGTAGTCGCCTCTTCCTCGACTCTACGAATTCCTTCTTCGTCGTCATTCCAGAGCCCACCAATTTACACTGGCGCACCACCACAGCCCTGTCCACAAGGCAACAACTCCGCCTACGTCAACGCTGCCGGAAATGTCTACACCATCTACTGCAACCTCGACTCTTTACCCGCATCATACAACGAGCCCTTAACCCTCGATTTCACAGCTTGCATCCAGCGTTGCGATTTCGATCCTCAGTGTGGCGCCGTGTCGCACACCGGTGTCGCAGGCGGCAATAAGTGCTACTTGAAGCCAACACCCCAGACATACCTTCCAGGGACCACAAATTTGGCGGTCAGACTGGCTGGTAATCCAGCATATCCGGGAGCGTCGAGCAGTGCATCTGGTATCAGCTCGTCTTCGCTGGTGCCACCAGTGTACGGTTCGACGAGCAGTAGCAGTGTGGTCCAGTCGCCGGTTTCGAGTTCTGTCTCATCGATGATGTCCAGCTCAATGGTCTTGAGCTCATTGTCGTCATCGATGTCCAGCTCAATGGTTTCTAGTTCGATGATGTCTAGTTCGTCAAGCAGCGAGGTCCCTTCGCAATACCAAGGACCAACAACAACTACTACTACTACCACAACTACGAGCTCTTCCAGCAGTAGTGAGGTTCCTGTGCCGTATGAGTCAACGACTTCTTCATCTTTCAGTTCCTCCTCGTCCTCAAGCATTGAGATCCCCGACGAGTACGAACAGACGACTACTACTATGACTAGCTCTTCCTCGAGCTCCGAGGTTCCTGATCAGTACGAGCAGACTACTACAACTAGCAGCAGTAGTCCAGCTCCGACCACTACCACCACCACGACTTCAACATCTTCGTCTCGATCCTCGTCATCTTCCGCTGCATCCTCAACCATTCCTTATTCTTCTTACCTAGTTCTTCCCTCGCCGACACCCTGTGACTTCGGCGACCCACCAGACTACGACGAAGACGACTCCTACTGCGAGCTCGATCTCCCCTTCTCCATCCAACTCTACGGCAACTCATTCACGCGCACCTTCGCCAGCAGCAACGGCTACGTCGGCCTGAACCGCGGCTCCTCGCAGTTCCAAGTAAACCCCCTCCCCTACTCCGGCATCCCGGAGAACACCATCGCGCCGTTCTTCGACGACCTGTTCCTTTACGGCAGGAAGCAGCCGCGTCAGGGCATTTACTACCAGATCGACGGCGGCAAGGTCACGTTCGAGTGGTACGTTGGCCGCTCGGCGCAGGCTCAGCCTGATAAAGACCGCTTGAGCCAGAGTATCTACCACTTCACCATGGCGTACGATAGCGCGGTGCCGAACACTTTCATGTACACTTACTACGCCGTGGGCAGGACATCTCAGGATGACGACGGCGTTAACGGCGCGTATGCAGCGGTGGGAATGCAAGGACGTAAGTCTTCTCCGTTGTCTTCTATATCATCATTACGCAAACATAACACAATGCTAATAATCATTGAACAGTGGACGGCAGCGGCGCAAGCAGAGGCACGACCTACTCGATCCGCAACGCACAGATCACGCCCGGTACGCAAATCAGCTGCAGCGGCACGGCGAACGAGTGCACAAAAGTCACCAACCCGATCATCTCAATTAATATACCTCTGGGCGGAACATCGTGATCGGAAGTTACTTGCGCAGAATATGTAGTGTAGCACGGGTTTTGCGATTTGGAAAGTCATATAGTCTGTTGTGATGAGTGGGAAGGGAATGAATGCTATTGGGGTTTGAGCATGTTAGGATATCACCAGGATTCGGTTTTAGGTATTGAAATTGTTCAACGATATTGATTTCAGTTTTTGCACACTCTGGCGCTGCCTGGGGGGTTTTGAAGTGGCGCTGAGTCCCCTGTTCGCCACTTGCAACGGCTACTCTCTACGCAATATCGGCGCCTCGTCGGTAACATCCTGATACTGCACCGAATACTCCGTCTCCCGCATAATGCTCAAACTCGCCTTGTCGCGCAGAGTCGAGCGACTATCGTGTCCAGCCCGAGCGGTGTCTGACCTAGACTGTCCGAGGTCTTGTGTCCCTCCACCACTCCTGCTCTTCAAACCTGTGCGGCTACGGTGCTGCATCGAGTAGCTCTCCGGGCCTGCGTTGACCGTGAAACCGAAACCAAAGCCCGAGTTGAAGCTCAGGGTAAGAGCACGCAGCGCCAGGAAGTGGCTAGCCAGCAGAGCGTAGGTAGCTTCGATGCAGATCCAGATGAGCACTAAAGCGGTGTCGAGGCCGAGGTCGTTGCTCTGGGTGCACAGTCTTCGCGTGTATACTAGGCGGCCGATCGATAACCCGATCACGGGGATTCGCAAGTAGAAAGCGCTTAGCACGGCCAGCTTCCTCCTCGTGGGCATCTGCAGGTTCCAGGTCATATGCAAGGGTAGAACAAGGAGCAGGAACTCGGTCAGGATGTCTAGAGCTGTCCAGATTGCCCATCGAGACGACTGTCGGCTGTTAGAGATGACGTTCTTCGCTGTTACAATTGGAAAAGTGCTCGTACCTGTGTAGCACAGGTCGAATCATCAGAGGATGACGCCCAGTAGTGCCCTGCGCCAAGAGGCCAACCTGCGGTGGGAAGCAATACGGATGCCAGCCCTATTGCGCCTAGACAAATCAAGCAGATCCGATAGAGTAAGATCTGACGACGGTCTTTAGTCAGGCGCAGGAGAAACGCTACAACACTGCTCTTTGATAGGTACAGAGAGATTGTGAAGAACACGATCGATACCATCGATGCCTGCGTGAGTCAGTCAATGCACTTGCTGCCAACTCGTTCAACAGACGGATGAGATAACACACCTGATCGAAGGATACCACATCGTGAGCAGCCTCAATGTAGCTCCAAGGCTTGCCTGCGCTATGCTCCAAGGCAACATAGTTTGCTGCAAAGAATCCTAGTGTTGTAAGAGTGGCAGCAGCAATAACCGCATCGTCTACGCCGTAGATATCGCGACGAATCCAGCCGCGTAGGATCGCGGAGCACAGAGTATAGGCGATGCATAGGCTGTTGGTGAAGTTGAAGGTGTCTTCAAACCCAACTCGACCTTTGTGCGCTTCCGCCATGGCCACACATCAACGACAACACAAGGGGAGAAAAGATGGAAACAGCCATCAGTATACTTACCAAGGGCAGAGGCTACATTTACCATGAACGTGAGAGGATGCGGCATGTGAAATCTGCCCGGTATCCGGCTCTCACAACGCCACGCAATGCACTTTGGCGAGGGTTGGAAGCGCCACTACTGCAATCCTGCGGGAAAGAAGCATTGAGACATATTTCGTGACCGTGGAATGCATACACAGGGCGGCTAAGCGAGCGCTGGAGCGCCGCAGTAGCTGCAGTGTAGTCGAAACTCTTCGTCTCGGTTACGTTTTTGGCCTCTCCTTGCCTTACCACGTCTGTTGCCCTTGAGAGGGCTACCGAGGCATGCGGAGGGTTGCGGACAGCGTGAGAGCGTCCGGAGCCGAACGAGAGTTGCATGGGGCAAACAAGTGTGATGTGCTGATCTCGCTTGCGCAATGTTGAAGACGTTAAGACGGTTGGAGTCGAGGGCTGGGCCGAATGGAGAGCGTTGTCCCGTTCACAAGCGCAAAGCTTGGCCGGCGGGACACGTTGCTTAGCCTTCTTGAGACTCCTTCTTCTTGCCTGATCCTTAACCATCCCTACATGTACCCATTGCTCAAATACAGCTAACAGAGTAGCTATCTCGGCATGGATAAATTCATGCAAAGTCTCCACTCACACGCATTGATGGAAGCTCGAATTTCCATCATTCCATCGCCCACATGATAAATTCACCTCGCACATTCGCGTTTCGGTTATTCGGACTCAACGCCCCCCAACAGGCTTAGCTGCTGCAACCAATGCTTAGCGACCTGCCTAGGATGAATCCTTCCGAATCTCCAGACGAAGGCTATTGAGACTAGGGACCAAGGGACCACTATGCTTTCAAACTATGTCTAAAGGTTGCATCCAGCCGTGATTCCCATCGCTTGCGTGAGGCAGTCGTGAGGGGCGAGCAGGCCTCTTGCCATGGAACCATGCCTTGAGTCGGCAAGAACGCCGAACCCTTCGCCGTTGCCCTGATGTTCTTCATTTGATGCGCTTGCTTTTATCTCTGTTTCGCTCCTCTCGTCTGCAGCTACTGTCTACTTTCCATACAAGGCTGACGCGTGAAGATGTCTCAGAAAGGATTTGACCAGAGCCCTTCGTCGGTGCACGAACTTCAGGACTACAACCAGGCAGAGTACCAGGATCAAGATGTGGCCAAGACCAAGGGAGGCACATCGGCTGACCTGGCAGATATGCAGCGTATGGGTCGCACGCAAGAACTGAGACGCAACTTCAAATTCGTGTCCATTGTTGGCTTTGTGACGATCCTACAAGCAACATGGGAATGCGTTCTGCTCTCCAACTGGTCGGGCCTGTTCAATGGCGGTACTGCTGGCCTTATCTGGACAACCATCGTTGTCTGGCTATTCATGCTTGCTCTGATCGCATCGATCGCGGAAATGGCCTCGATGGCGCCCAACAGGTAAGCTTTAATCCACTCTCACCAGAGGAATACGTTTGCTGACATTCATCCAGTGGCGGACAATACCGTAAGAGCTTAACCTCTTTGTAAAGAAATATTACGCATGCAGTCGCTAACAATCTCAAAACAGACTGGGTCTCTGAATTTGCACCTGCCTCCTTGCAGAAACCACTCTCATACGCAGCCGGCTGGGCTTCAACGATCGGTTGGATTGCTGGTGTTCCGTCATGCGCCACGCAGTTGGCCGGCATCATCCAACAGCTCATTGCCACTGCCAACCCGGACACGACCTTCTCGACCCAATGGCAGGTCACACTACTCATGTTCGCATTCACCTTCCTGATCGTTGCATTCAACATTTGGGGCGCCCACCACCTGCCATTGGCCGAAGGAATCATTCTATTCGCTCACATCTTTGGCTTCTTCGCCTTCCTCATCATCTTCTGGGTCATGGCCGATCACGCACCTGCTGACAAGGTCTTCACCGAATTCTATGATGGTGGCGGCTGGGGCTCGAACGGTCTCAGCACTCTCATTGGACTGACATCCGCCATCTGGTGCTTCATCGGTCCAGATGCTGGTGCACACATGAGTGAGGAGTTGAAAGATGCTTCCATTCAGCTACCGAAGGCTATGATGTGGAGTATCACGCTGAATGGTATTCTCGGCATCACCATGGTCATCTCCTTCTGCTTCTGCATCAAAGACGTTGAAGCATTCGTCAATGCTGTACGCGCCGCCGATCAAATATTACCTGTATCTTCACCTTGCTAACAATTTATAGGAATCCGGGTACCCGATCGTCGACGTGATCTACGAAACGACTGGATCATATGCAGCAACTTGCGTGCTGATCTCGTTCCTGATCGTCCTTCTGTTCTTCTCAGCCGTGTCGACAGTAGCAAGTTCATCCCGCCAAATCTGGTCATTCGCGCGAGACCACGTAAGTCCAACATCGCAATTCAACCGCGCTGCGCCACATCAACTGACCACATCCAGGGCTTCCCTTACTCCGAATGGATCCGCCAAGTGCGCCCCGGCTCCGAAGTCCCCGTCAACTCCCTCCTAGTCTGCCTCGTCGTCTCTCTTATACTCGCCTGCATCAACTTCGGCAGCGACGTGGCCCTCAACGCCATCCTCTCCGTCAGCAACGCCGCCCTGCTGCTCTCCTACATCATCTCCATCGGCGCTCTGCGCCTACGCAGAATCCGCGGTGAGCCTCTGCCGCCGCGCCGCTGGTCTCTCGGCAGGTACGGCGGCCTCGTCAACGATCTGACGCTGTGCTTCCTGGTCGTTGCGTTCTTCTTCTCGTTCTGGCCGTCGTACGTGCTTGTTGGCGACGCGACGGCGCTGGCGGACTTCAACTGGGCTGTGGTCGTTCTTGCGATTGTGGGAATTTTGGCGTTTGTCTACTACTTTGCTGGTGGGAGGAACAAGTATGTCGCGCCTGTCAGCCTTGTCAAGAAGGAGTGATTGTACGAATAGCACGGTTTTGTTTGCGTTGAGGAATGATGATAGGGGACGTCTTGACTCTTATTCAAGATAGCGTGCTACGTACCACAACCTAACCTTTTACTACAATTGAGTTCGTACCTTTCGTAGACCACTTGAACGTGATCCAGGCATCCAATTCGGTCTGTACGGAAAGTAAATTCATACATTCTTTGCAAGGCAAGGCCAGCTCACATCGCGTCGCTCTGGACGATGTCTATCTTGAACATGAGCAGAGGTCCGCACAGACGATGACTGCGTTGACGGCGATCATCTAGGCAGGGATGGATATTTCTATGGCATACTCATGACTGTGGGTTCCAACCCGAGTCTGAGCCAATACGGTACTTCGGCATCTATGGCTACCTTCTGCTATGTGAAGGCATCATCGCGGCTAGGATCAGCCGTGTGAACCACTCTAGTAGTAAATGAATAATGCACTTCTTTGCGTGGATTTCGACTAAACCCAACCACGCCTTTCTACCCAGCTTAGCTCCGCCCTTGGTTCTGTCATCTATGCCATGTCTAAAACTCGACCCCGTCGGCTGCTCTCGTAGAGGAGAAAAGACAAGCATCAGCTGGTCACTGCGGAACAGGTTGGCTTCGGCCATGATTAGCGACATCCAGGTAGGTAAGACAATTGCAAGACGGACGAAAAGCATGGCGCATGCTCCAAATACTTCTTTTGCTGTCACCCACTGGATTTGCCTCAAATCCTTGGTCGAGGAATCAATCCTTTCGAGGTCAGGCACACTGACCCAATTCGGTATGCTTTGCAGAAGCCAAACGGAAAATATGTGCGATATTGCCGGCACGGCCAATGCTCTCCATCTTGCGAAGCGCCGACTGGGCCCACGTCTCTGAGTTTTGGGTAGCTTGTAGGCAACAGTCTCCAGTGTCCAGTTGGCATGGAGTTCTGCAAGCAAGACGGGCACGATGATCCTCGCCAGATGCTCGCCCCAGTGATTTCCCCGTAAAATGATGTTCGATAACCATAGAAGAACGGCCTGGCTAGACTGGTATACCACTGCTCCCTTGAGGCCTCGTAGAATGACAGAGACGCCATATATCCGATAGAGCTCCAGGGTCGTTCTAATGAGGCTTCGGACCACAGGCTTGCCTTCTTGGTCATTTTCATCTCCTTCCATACGGGCTTTACGTATGCGACTAGTATTCTGCAGCATCTCAAAGAATAAGATAGCTGGAAGGACATGTCCCAGATAATAGCGTAGCTAAAGCCGTGGATCAGCTTTGCTTCATGTGATGTGTTTGTTACCCACTGTAACTTACAGCGGCTACCATCATCTGGGACAATAGGTGAAATACGAACACCGGAAGCAACGAAGGTCTTTGGCTGAGGCCTATGCTTTGCGATACGTTTTTCGGGTCGATGAGTGAAGCAGTAGATGAGAGCAGCTGTCCATCACCTGAAGGAGAAACAAGAATATTGATGCTCCGCCGTATCGTGTCTATAGCTAGAGCGCGCAGGTTCGACATATTGTGCTTGTACAAAGCAGATCCCGTCACAACAGTCAAATGGTTGAGGCCGAAAGTCGAGGTTGTATCTAACTATCCGACGGCCTAACACAAGGTGAAGTGGCAACGTATGCCGGAAGCTAGGGTCCTACTCATTGACGTTACCGTGCGACAAAATCATGTCGCCCAGAGGCGCCCGAATTTGCTCTCAGCTCGGGCCCAAATCTTATCCTTAACGGAACTTATAGGACTATAACAGTCCTCATGAATCGTAACAGAAGACAAAGTCAAACGATTTCCATTCGACAGCGATAATAACAGCTAAGAAGAAAGGAAGCAGAAAAGAAATTCACGCCCTAAAGGCCGTACCCACAAGAGAGAGCGAAAAAGTCAAAGGACATAGATATACCACCTACGCAGTAAACCCTTCCTTCCCTACATCCGGGTTCTCCCCAGGCATCTTCTCATTCGCGTACACCTTCACGCTCGCAATCTCCCAGTACGCCTCGGTGAACTTCTCCGGGTGCTGCGCGACGTACGCGTCGCAGCTCTCCACGCCCGTGGCCTGCTTCGCGCCCGAGACGTCCCACACCTTGCCCGCCCAGTCGCCGCAGAAGTCCGTGTTGATGATCAGCGTCATGTCTTTGAATGCCTGGGAGAAGTCACAGCCCGAGCCGGTGAAAGCGGCGAGGGGAGTCGGGAAAGAGGACGTCGAAGGGTTCTCGTCGTTGAGAGACGCGGGCACGGCGTTGCGCGCGAAAGCCCAGATTTTGATGCCGGCGGACGTCCACTCGGTGACATAAACGGCGCCGCCTTGCGCGTTGAAAGCGTGGCCGGCCGAAGCGAAGGTCTGGCCGAGGGAGGAGGTGGTGTCGGGGGCGTGGATGGGGCAGCCCATGGCGCCGTTGCCGTCGTTGCAGTCAGCATTGAGCAGGGAACCGGTGAAAGACGAGGTGGCGTTGTCGACGGTGCAGCCGGGAGCGGTGTGCAGCGTCATGGCGTTGTAGGGCGTGTCGTGGACGTACTCGAGGATGTCGATTTCGCCGCGGCCGGGCCATTCGCCGCCTGTTCCCAACAGCCACATGGCTGGCCAGAGGCCGGGGCCGACGGGGATGTGGTTGACGTCGGCGACGAGGAGGGTTCCGGCGGAGAAGGTCTTTTTGCTTGTCAGGCGGACGGAGTTTCTGCCGTTGGCGGTGGCGTCTTCGACCGAGTCGACGCCGATGCGAGCGCGGGTGATGTTGTCTTGCTCATGGAAGTTGTAGGCGAGGTAGCCTTGCTTGGCGGCGAATGCCATGTCAGTGTAGTTGACTTTTCCATGGGTAGGATCAGGGCCGGTGTAGGTCACGAAGCCATCGTAGAATGTTGAGCCGCTGTAATCAGCAACGAGGGTGTAGGGGTAAGTTGATGTTGCATTGCTAGGAGCATCGGCGTGGCCTTCGTGAGCTTGGGTTGTTGAAGTGAGAGCAGCTAGAGCCAGCAGGCCGCTCGAGAGGAAGAAGTTAGGCATGTTTGCAAATTTGTGTGTTCGCGTCAAGCGATCGAGTAGCGAATGGACCGTAAGATTGGTGATAGATAGATAGATGCAGCACCGAGCCAGTCGGGGTATAGCAAGGAAGTGATAGTAAATGGTTAAACAAAGAGAATGACTCCGACGCCCCCAAAGAATGCTTAGCGTTCACAAAAGAATGGCATTATCAAAGGTCGCAAAGTGACGGAACAAAGAAGGTAATGATGGAGGTCAAAGGAAAAAAGAAGAGTCACAATAGACAATGTCGCTGGCGTGACAATAGACAGAGGTCTGCAGTGCCTAGACTTGTCGAGAGTCGCGGCAAGACACGGTCGGAAGGTGAGAGACCTATCATGCCACAATGCAGTGTCTATGGTGTTACCGGCATAGCGGAGTATGGTCACGTACCTTGTGTTTTGTTAACTGATGTCTGTTGTTCGACATGCTATGTGAGATTGTTAGCCGCTGAGTAGGGACTGGTCGGCAGCCACTCACAAGCCATTTGACGTTCCAAGGAATTGAAGTCTGAAACGCCGCTTCTCTGGACCCGCGCTTCAAGGCAATACCTGCACATCTTTATCAATTGTTTCAACGCAAGATAGAGGCAATCCTGGTAGATGGGTCCAATGAAGCAGCAGCAATCAAAGAGAAAAGAAGATACATGTAAGCATTATTAAAATCCCTTTTCCCTTCTTCCGCCATTTCATATTTCGTTCGTCCTCACATTAGAGAGGCAACGATAGTCGCATACAAAGCACAAGCATGGTCGCTCTTGTGAGAAGTCTGACAAACAATGCAAGACACAACATCTCGCCGGCGCCGCAGCGAAGATTATGACCAAGCCTGGTCAGTCGTGATCGGTTGGTACATGGTTGGTAGTGCGTCGCAATTACACCTTGCCCTCGGCCTGTGCTTCACGCACTTGCTCAAACACCTGGGTCTTCAGTTAGTGGATGTACATCGACTCGCAGTACTCGCACAGCAAACATACCTTGAGCAACTTTCTCCTCGCTCCCAGAGCGTTGACACCCTTGGCCTCAAGTCCCGCATCGTCCAAAGCGACCAGATCCTGCCATTGCATATCCTTCAAGTTGTCTGTGTATTTGTGTAGACGCAGCGTGCGCAGCCAGTTGGGGATGTCCTTGAGCAGAGCAATGTCGGTGGGGTCCTCTGGCGGCTTGCTGCTGCCGCGGCGACCCCTAGGCGAACGACCACGTGTAATTTCTGAGGCATCGGAGAGGTAGCCCTCGCCGCCCATGGGGAAGACGCCGAGGTTCATGCCTGCGAAGCCGTTGTTGAGACCACCAAGACCATTGGAGCCGTCGAATGCGGCGAGGAAGCCGTTGTTCTGCATGCCAGTGCCCGTGGGGAGCTGTGAAGTTGTACCGTGAGGGCCAGTGATTGCGATACCGGGAGAGTTCGGGCGGGAGCGGGCGCCGATTTGAGCAGCGAGCTGTTGTTGCTGGAACGCGAGCGCCTGCTGGGGCGTGAGCATCTGACCGTACTCGTTGGTGAGGTTGATGCCGGTGGGAAGACCAGGAGAAAGCGGGTTTTGCTGGCCGTCGTTCGAGCGTGCACGGCGGTACTTGCGTACATCGTCAAGCTGGATGCGGTTGTTGACGGTCGACATGGCGGCAAGTTTCATGGCAGTGGCATTAGCGACCATGTCGGCGTGGTTCTGACCTTGTTGCGCGTGGTTGAAGTTGGAGACCATAGGAGTGTTCAATTGAGAGGCCCAGCTACCGCCGGGAGCATACGGAGACAAGATACCGTGACCCATAGGCTGGTTCTGGCTTTCAGATACAGTCGCAGACTGGCTCTGGATGTTGCTGTCGCCAGAGATGGGGAAAGGACGTGGTGAACGGAGACCACCAGCACTGGGCGGCGGGTTGCTCAAGCCGAACTGTCCCATCGGGGCCTGCTGACCAGACGAAGACTTCGGCCTACCAATCGGAGGCTGGTTCTCATTGTTACCATTCGTACCAGCGCTCCTCCATGAACCAGCAGGAATGCCCTTCTTTTGTTGCTGCGAGTCGTCCTCCTGGTTGGAAATGGAAGTGCCCAAGAAGGAAGATCTGTCGCCCACAGTGCTGTTGCGGTTTGACTTGGGTGCCGTTCCAGTGGTCTTCTGGAATTCAGCCTTCTGGTCCTCAATCGCGTTGGCTGCATCGGGGAACATGGACTTGATGGTGCTCGGGTCGAGCCCAGACATGCGCTTCGCGCCCGGCGAAGGCGGCGGCTTTGTCCCAAAGCCAAATGAGCCACGAGAGCCCTCGACGTTGAGTTTGCTCATGGCATCGTTCATGCGAGAAGACATGGGGTCTTTCTCACCGAAAGCAGCAGGCGAGAGAACACCGGACATGGGATGGCTTTTGGCCATCTGCTGCAGAACCTGGATGAAGAAGCGAATCTGCATCTGGGTGGTCTGCTGCAGGAGAGCATACAAAGCGGCGGTCCTCTCGGGCTCGCTGAGCACGCGGAACCACTGCTCGATAGCACTGAGCTCGTCCTTGAAGTCCTGGTCGAGGGTGGCCGAGGCCATGTCCTCCAGAGTCGTCTCGTACTGCTCGATATCCGTCATCCACTGCTGAGCCGCCTTTTCCGCCGCATCGTCGGCGTTGCCTGCGTTGCCGCCCTGCTGCTGGAACTGATTAAGGTAGACCTCAGAGGCCGGGCGGATGCCGCGGGCAGAGAGAGGAGGCTGCGTAGTGAAGGCGCCCATGTCGGCCGAGGCGCGAAGGTGGTGACCAGCGCCCATTGTGCGGGAGCTTGGCGGGCGGAGAGTAGAGCTTCCGGCCTCAGGAGTGCTGTTCCTGTTGCCGATTATGTTGCTGGCAGACATGTTTGCTGCAGCAGAAGGATAGTGGCGCTTGGAGGGCAGCGAATGTCACAGGCTTGCGGCTAGCGGAAGCTGTATTGCTGTATTGAGGGGCGGCCCTGCGTGAGTGCACGGGAGGGGGGAGAGAGATGTGTCGAAGGGACCTGCAGTGCCTGCTGACCTCAAAGGTATTCGACGCAATAGTCTGCGGAGGAGGAGGAGGAGAGGATGGTGGTGGTGATGATGGTGATGTTCCGGCGCGAGGAGAGAAGAGCTGGCTGCTTCTCGAAGGGGAGGCCGTAGGCTAAGGTAGTAGTGCCCGTGTGTGAAACAGAGAGCGTGGGGCAAGCTCGCGCGCCAACAACAGGCGACTCTGCTTGCGAACTGTGCTACTGGTGAACGGCAATCGAATGGACTGGCGCCTGCTGACATCGAACGACGTGTGCGACAAGAATACCTGCATGGCCACAGAGAGCAGCTGCAGTCTTCCGTCCGACTGCGGCCATGAACAAAGAACATATGCACACACAAACACACACATACAACAACAACAAGGCTCGCCGCACGCGACTCGCCGGCCCAGAGTCCCCAAGGGTCCTGCACGTTTCTGCAGACTAACACTATGCTAAGGTATTTCTGGAAGGGCTGCACCGCGCTAGCCATAGCAAAATATATCGCTTGCACGCGCCGGATAGGGGTGCGCGGGTTATGACGAATTAGATGGCACCCTCGCCCTCGAGCCGCCGTCTTCCATTGGCACGTCTGAGCAGGCCTAATCTCGCTGTCCAAAGGCCATGCGGAAGATGGCGAGCAGGAGACCCTCACCACGGCTGGCGGGCGCGGGTACCTGAGAATCGTTCCATCTGCTAATTTGATTCGGGCCAAGTCTGGTACACTAAGCCGGCACGTCGGCGCCGGAAGACAAAGGATATGTCAAAGGTGTTGTTGAATCGTAGGCAGGGAAGGCAGTCGAGCGCCCAGAAGTGGTGTACTGCCGTTTACTTTCAAGATAATCAGATCGTATGTCGCAATAGCTTCACCAAGATAGAGTATCGATGAGGTGCTAGGCACGTGCATATAAGGTGCAGGGACGTTGTTGTAGGCCTGAGAGTGACGATCAGCTCGCAAAACAGGATACATTTACGTATCTCTCTATGCGCTCACCGTCGATCGTACTGTAGGCACCTGGAAGCAATTATGAACTACAGTTGAGATACAGTTGGGGTTATATATACATTGAGGCATTCCAGTCGTGCTCATACGATGGTATCCAACGAGACATCATCTAGTGCAAAGGCCATTCGAACACGCAAAACGTGTAATTGCATACTCGGACGCAAACATACACACAACATCTTGTATTTATCATTTACATATACACCTGATCGGCTCCGCAATACCATACACATCTTTGTTGTACCGCTCCCCGCCCGTATTCGCCTGGTGCACACAAGATTGTGTCAGATGTTCCGCAGCAAGTGTGACATCCCAACCTGAGAAGCTTCGGTGCTGCCATCTTGATGATGCATTTCTCGTTATCTCTCAACACCCAACCATATTACCACTCAATAGACATCACAGAAAGCGTCCAGGTGTCTATTAAAACGACTCATAGGTCCAGCGAGGCCAAACTCTTGCGTGACAGGCACCGATGCCACTTTTCCTCTCCTGGGCTCGACCCCAATACACTAACCCTAATACACGCAATACTCGACACCAGACATTTAATACGTGTAGACTGGAGTCGAAAGCCTAGAACCTGAACATCAACCTTGAATCCAAGTGGACACGCACCCCTTCGGAAACCATAGCAATCGCGTGCTGCATCTAAATAGTGGTAGACGCAACACTGCCACATGCTAGGGGACGGAAGGCATCGATCCATCCAATCAGTCGCTCTAGACGAACACGATGCGAACGAGCAAACAGAAATTGATGAGATATGACAAGGATGCTCATAGGATACCAGAAAAAAGACCAAGGCGCTTATGCCCTGCAGAACACCATAGAAAAAGTATTCACACCACCAACGCCACCGCTAGCCCAGCAGGAAAACCCCATCATAACAGTTCGTATCCATTCGAAACTCTCCACTTGGTCGCAACATCACTTTGCACCACCCAAGCTCTTCCCCTTCCCACGCCTCATGCCCTCAAACTTCCGCACGAGCGCTTCTTGCACCTTCTTGTTGCCCGCCCACGCCTCGCGCATCTTCTGCATGCGCAGCGAAGCGATGACCGCGAAACCGACGGTGCGCAACGAAGGCTTCTTCTCGCGGATGGTGGCGTCGGGCGTGATGCCGATGTCTTCGAGGAGGCGGAGGTCGGCGGCATTGCTGTTGGGTTGATCGTTAGCAAAACGTACTTCGATAAATCAACGACGGGGTGACTGGGGTGGGAGACTTACCAACGGTTGTACATCTCAACCTGCATGAGGAACCAGCGCTTCGTCCACACCAGGCCCTTGCGGAAGCCCTCTTCTCTCTCGCAGCGAGCGCGTAGGAAGGAGATCTGCTTGGCCAAGCCCTTCAGCTCGCCCTCGTGGCGTTTCTCGCGCGCTTCGACTTGTCTCTGGTCCACGGCTGGGTTGTTGTCAATGCTGTTCTGCAGGCTGCGCATTCGCGTCTTCAGCTCTGTTTCACGCTTCTGCGAGTGCTGGAGAGCACGCTCACGCTCTTGCAGGCGTTGCTGAAGAGCTTCAAGCTCGGCTTCGGCGTCTGCGAGCTGGGTCTGGAAGTCAAGTTGGATGGTGTCGTCCGCACGCGATCTTTGCAGGCGCTTGCGGAGATCCTTCTCTTTGCGTACGAGCAGTTGCAACTGATCGTCCTTCTCTTGTGCCTCAGCCTGAACATTCTCGAGCTCCGATCTCGCGTCTCGAAGGGATTTGCGCAGCTCGGCTTCTCTGCGCATGTGACCTGATGATGAGCCCTCGCGGTCACCAAGCTGTGCCTCGACGTCCTCGAGACGGATCTTCGCGTCCTTCAGGCTCTTGAGCTGGAGTCGTAGATCCTTCTCCCTGTTCACATGACCCTGCAGCCTACTCTCAAGCTCTGCAACGCTGGCATGGGCGTCATCCAGATCCAACTTGGTAGCCTCGAGCTGACCACGTAGTTCACCCTCTCGTTTGCAAGCGGCAGTGAGCTTGCGATCCTTGTCGCTGAGACGTGTCTGCAGGTCCTCGTTTTCAATCTGGGTCTTGGTAAGTACGCCATGGTAGTTACCGCGCTCCTCAGCAATAGTCCTGTCTTGCTGCACGTGAGCCAACTCAAATTCGAGGTTCTCGACCTTGTCTTGCAGGCGCGCAATCTTAGCATCTGACTCCCGTAGTTTCGTCCTCATCTCATTGCGCTCACGCACAGGGGATCCAGATCGAGTGGCCTTCTGCGCAGCCTGGAGATCTGCCTCCAGAGCCTTGATCTCGGCTTTCAAGTCCTGTCGGTCAGCTTCCATCTCCCGCAGCTTGGAGCGCAACTCGTTACGCTCGCGAACGGGAGTGCCGGTCGACTTGGCCTGCAAAGCAGCTTCAAGGTCAGCCTCGAGATCTGAGATGGTCGATCTCATTGTCTGTCGCTCGTTCTCGGCAGTCTTCAACTTCAAGCGCAATTCATTGCGCTCGCGAACGGGCGTACCGTTCTCCCTCGCACGCGAGGCATTTGCAGCATCCTGCTCGAGTCCTTGCACACGCTTCTCTAGCTCAGCTTTTTCAGCTTCGACGTCGTCCAAGGTAGTCTCTAACACCAGGATCTCATCTTCCAGTGCCTGTTTGGCCTCTAGGTGTTCGTTCTCAAGGTTGGCTCTCAAGATTGACAACGCGCGCTGTGCCTCATCAGCCCTGACATTGCCAGTCTTTCTCTCGCTCTGAAGTTCTCTTTCGAGGCTGGAGACATCGGATTGTCTCTGCTCGATGGATCTCTGAAGCTTGACCTGCAGCTGATCGATCTCATCTTCGAGCTCTTCAATCTGTTGCTGGCTTGCCTTGAGGTCGTCTCCTTGGTGACCGATCACACTCTGGTCTCTGTCAGCGGCACTCAACCGCTCGTTGAGTCTCTCAATCTTGCGGTGCAGTTCGGCATTTTGCGTTTCAGTGGTCTCCAGTTCACGCTCAAGAGCCCGGGCTTTCTCAGCTCGTTGACGCAGAACAGTGTTGTCACGCTCCGAGGCATCCAATTGCTGTTCAAGAGTGTCAAGCTCGACATCCTTGTCTTGTGCCAGCTTCTGCAGCTGTTGCTCAAGTGCACGGATATGGTCGGTTTGCTGCCTAATAAGGCCATCCTTCTTTGAAGGTGTCTCGATAGCACCGATGCGTGATTTGAGTGAAGTGATTTGTTTTTGTTGGTCTGCGATGCTGCTCTCCTTGCGACGAATTTCGGATTCCAGCTCGTGAATCCTGTCATTCTTGTTGCGCGCCTCAGCATTATCACCAGACTGTAAGCTAGTAAGACGCTTCTGGAGCACACTGAGCTCTTCTTCACGAGAACGAATGAGGCCGTCCTTCTCGTTGAGTTTGGCTTGGTTGGATGCAGAAGTGACCCTGATCTTCTCCTGGAGCTCCTGAATCTGCTCGCTTTGCTCCTGAATTTGCCGTGTCTGCCTTCTTCCAGCTTCGTTTTGTCCAGATTCAGCAGCACGTAGGCGCTTCTGAAGCTCGTCCAGCTCGTCGTCACGCTGCTCAATTTGCGAGATCTTCTCGCGCAAACGTGCCTCTTTCTCGTGAATGATGGCGTCTTTCTCTTGCATGCGCGAATCGATCTGGTGCGACTCAGCGTCCCAGCTGCCACGTGCAGTCTTCAGTCGCTCTTCTAATGCCCTGATCTCGCCGTCCTTATCGTCTGCTTCACGCTGTGCATTCCTAATCTCCTCGTCACGTTGACGAAGCTCACTAGCGTTTGCATTAAGCTTGCGTTGCAGGTTGTGGACCTCCTCTTCGCGTTGGCGGAGCTCGTTCTCGTTTGTGCCCATGCTCTGCAGGCGACGCTGAAGCTCCTGAATTTGCTCGTAGCTACTCTCAAGAGCAATGTCCTTCTCGTTGAGTTTGGCCTCTGTCGATTGCGCGCGTCCCTGCAGAACTCCAATCTGCTCATCTCTGAGCTCCAGTGCGCGTTCCTTCTCGCTGAGTTTGGTCTCTGCGGATTGTGCGCGTCGCTGGAAGGCCTCGATTTGTTCTTCACTGAGCTCTAATGCGCGTTCCTTCTCGCTGAGTTGAGAGTCTGTTGATCGAGACTTCTGTTGCATAGAGCGCACCTGCTCGTGAGCCTCATCTAATGCTTGGTCCTTCTCGCGCAGCTGTGCTTCGAGCGCCGAAACATCCAGACGTAGTTTCTTGGTAGACTTCTCGCGATCGTAGACCGAATTCACGCGCTCCTCGAGCTCTGCGATCCGAGCCTTCTTTGCATCCAGCTCATCGTCCTTCTCTTTGATCTCAGCGTCCAGATTATCGATCTCTTGCTGCAATTGTTCCACATCATCAGCAGAGCCATTGGCCGACCTGAGCTTCTCTTTCAGCGTCTCAAGCTCCTCGTCCTTCGCATCGAGCTGACCATCGCGATCGCGAATTTCGCGCTCTAGATCTTGAATGTCGTCTCGTAAGTTCTGCAATTCCTCCTCATCTTGGCCGTTGTTAGCTTGCTCAGCTTCCTCCAATCGTTGCTTCATCTCTTCCACCTCCTGTAGCCGATCCTCAGCAGCGATGCGACTTTCCTCTGCAAGCTTCTCTAAGCGCTCGACCTCCTCGTTGTCTCGTTCATGCGTGTGTCGCTTTTTCATCTGCTCTTTGTACTCGGCCAGCTTGGTCCTGTATTCTTCAAGTTCGTGCTCCGCAAGCTTCACACGCTTGTGCTGCTTCTTGAGGTCGGCCAAGACAGTCATCTTTTCCGTCTTGAGCTCTACATTCTCTTTGAGAGTCGCCTGTTGGAACTCGGTACCGCTCTTGCGTAGGGCGTCTTCCAAGTAGTGAATTTTGAGCTTCAGAGAAAAGTTGGTCTTCTGAATCTCGTCCAATTTGGCTTCTTGGTCGCGCAGTGTCATCACGTTTCCATGGTCCAGTATGCCGTTTTCCCGTCTGGGAACCTCTGTCGTCGGAGTCGAGCTGAGCATGCTTGAGGTCGCGGCAGGCGCAATTGGGGTAGCATCTACGGGCGGCGCAGAGCTTCCAGTGAGTTCGTTGTCCAGCATCGAGCTGTCAATTGGCAAAACATGCGCCTCGCTGGCGTAGCTAGAGCGAAAGCCAGCAGGAGTGTCTGGAATAGCGTGATTGGAGTTCTCCTTCTCCTCTATCATGCTCTGTCGCAAGAGCTGGTTTCGCCTCGCGCTTTTCAGCAGCGGTGTGAATTCCTGCTTTGCTGCGCCAGCCGGGTTGCGCTTGTTCAGCAGCGGATTGCGCATTCGAGGTGTCTGCATGGCTTGAGGTTGTGATCTACCATTGCGTAGGCCGCGCATTTGGTTTCTCAGGTCCTCAGCTGGGTTCTTGGAGGGCGACGCAAATGGTTGCGCGATTGAGAAGTCGAGTTCTCCGGCATGGCTAAAGGATGTTGCGTCGACG
The DNA here is from genome assembly GCA_035771495.1 of Cladosporium oxysporum. Classification (NCBI taxonomy): domain Eukaryota; kingdom Fungi; phylum Ascomycota; class Dothideomycetes; order Cladosporiales; family Cladosporiaceae; genus Cladosporium; species Cladosporium oxysporum. Next base: position 207,205 of record JAWNKS010000020.1, on the reverse strand, counting down.
CGCTCGGTTCCAGGTGTGTCGATGTAGTTGCCGGCCATGGTGGGCAATGTGACGAGTTGGGGAGTGAGTTGCTCAGTGTTGAATCGCGCGCATGCCGAATGTGTATGTGGAAGAATGCGGCGTGTTGTGGATGTGGTTTATTCGTCCAGTCTTGCTCGAATTGCTTCCAAGCGTGTTTGGGGAAACCATCAACAAGTCAACAAAGCAGGTGCGACCGGCTGTGAAAGCCGAAGTTTGCCCGCCCCGCTGTCACCGAACGCCGACGAAGGCTCATCAGAGGAAATGAAGCGAACAAGATGAAGACGGAGACATTTGCTCTGCCGTGCGTGTGTGTGGCAAAAGTGTGTCACGCTATCGCAGTTGCCTCAGTCAGTGAGAGTGAGAACCATTCTAGGCCTCCAAGCATACGAGTAGACTTGGCTACAATATTTGCATACTCCATTGTAACATCGCCATGGAGCCATCTCAAGACGACGGCTTTAAGTGGTTTGGCGAGGGCTTTGAAGGATTCCCTAAGCGCCTGCCTGAAGATTGCGTCGAGTATATCATTCATGTCGTCGATGATACGCTCAAGACGCCCGCGCTTCTACGAGCGTGCTTAACTGAAATACTCAAAGCAGCTAATGAATCGGGGAAGAAATTGTTCAAGGACTACATTTGGCAACGAGACCAGTTTGCCCTCAAACTGCACCCGGACATCGCCAGACAGGAGACTGGAAATTCCAATACCAAAGCTCTTCCAGAAGCCAATACACCCTTACACCTCCGAGGAAGGACAAACTTCGGCGACTCGATAGCGGACGAGTGGCTGATCGTCTACTTTCTTCTGGACCTGAGCAAAAAGTTTCCGGAAGCATGGATACGAGTTTACGACACCGATGGCGAGTTCCTTCTCATAGAGGCAGCCAACGCTCTACCTAAATGGCTCAACCCAGAGATCGCAGAAAACAGAGTGTGGATAAGCAATGGCCACCTTCGACTCATCCCAGTCGAGGCTGGCTCATCCACCCAGAACTTGACCATAACTCAAGCTCTCGACTTCATCCGCCAGAAACCAGACAAACTGCTCATCTCGCCATTTGTGGAAGACGAGGCATTCCATCGTATCAGAGACTACCCCGGCGCCATCTCATCCACTCTGCACCACGCTCTGCTCTCCATTCCACGACGACTCGCACATGTGCTGCATACCAACGCATCCTACATCTCCCCTGCTGTGGAAGCATTTTATCTCCGCGATCCCATAGCAGTCCGACCACTCGTCACCAAAGACATCTCGACGTTGAAGTTCCCACCTGAGGATTTCGTCACGGTGAGTGTCAAATTTACTAAAGTCGGATTCGCGCAACTCCGCAGTCAGATCTTCAACCCACCCCCAGCATGGACCGGTGTCATTCCGCGGATCAAGGAGCCACCGGTAGACTTGGGGATGAAGCTCACCTGTGGCTTCGAGATGCTTCTATCAGACCCTCAAAACAAGGACAAGCGCTCTGTGCGTGAGATCGACGTTCTTCTCTCAGATATCGACACAGGTGATGACTCGCTACCTGATGATAAAGAAATCGCCACTTGGCCCAGAACGAAGGACGACGAAAAATGGCTTGACATTGATTACAACGACTTCGAGAACGAGCTGGCTGGCGACAAGAAGAAGACTGGCAACAGCAGCGGGAAAGGCTTCGGCGATGCAAGCGCGCAAGAGAACCTGCGCAAGATGGTCTCTCGGTTTGCAGACTTTGCCAAAGATGATGAAGCCGCTGGCATTGATGGAGTTGATGACGACGATCTAGACGACGAAGACGACTCGTCAGTTGCCAGCTCCTCGGGCGAGGACAAAGATGGCTCTTTCGATGAAGCAGAGTTCGAGCGTGCAATGCAGGAGATGATGGGCATGCCTACTGCTGATATCGAAAAGTCCGGTCTACTTGAGGAAGCGCGTAAGCTCGCGCTCGAAGATGAGGAAGCGGGTGATGGGGAGGAGATGGACGGGGACGAGGAGACGCGTAAAGTCATGGAGCTCATGGAGAAGGAGCTCAAAGGTCACGGCGCACTGAACCTCGATGCGAAGAAGAAGCAAAAACAAAAAGAAAATGCAGGCGGTAGCAAAAGCGAAGAGAAGCTTTCCGCCAAAGCTGCAGGCAAGCGGAGTGTGCACTTTGGTCCCGAGCGGCCTCCAGGCATGGCTGTGTCGAAGCAAGCTACAGCTGAAGAAGAGGCAGACGAAGAGATTGGGCCCGGTGACGTCGAGCTATCTTCTGACGACGAAGAGGATAACGACGTGGATTTACTGTTGGCAGAGAACATGCTCAAAGCCTTCTCAGGGCAAGCTGGCCAGGCTGGCCCCGCTGGAAATATGATGCGGGCTATGGGTATCAACATGCCCAGAGACTCGGGCGGGATTTAGATCTTGCATGGAAGAAATGTGGTCTCAAGTACGATACCACGACTACAGATACCGCGATTCTTGCAGTGGTTCAGCTAGCCTCCAGATCCAAATCATTTACCGACATTCGTGCCCTCCAAATCATCAGGACGGAGGCGTTTCTGCTTGACCTTCATTCTAGCAATCACTTCCTCAGCGTCATTTTCCACAGCATGGAACCAGAGCCAATCGAAGCGGCCTTGCTGTAGCATGGGCAATATCTTGCCCATATCATCCGCTGCCTCTTCGTGCTGAAAGAACAGCATCCGACCGACCTCAGCAGACTGCTCTAATTGCTTCTGAGCCCGCGGGCGTCGTACTGAATCGTATGCCTCAAGACCTGCTTCGATAAGTGGCGTCATCTCAGAATCGTTCTTGTGGACCTTGGCCAATTCCTCGAGCACACTCGACAGCACCAAGGCGTCTTCCAGACCTTGAGCGGCGCCCGCGGCTTGGAATGGCAGAGAAGCATGCGCACTATCTCCCAGAAGTACGACGCGTCCTCGATGGTAAGTCGATGTAAGTGGGTGGTGGAACAGACCCCACTTTATCGGGTTGGCTTTGCTGAGGAGTTGTCGGAAGCGTTCGTCTATATTCTCGCTGGCGAAGTCGTCCATCATAGCCTCATGGGTGACTGTCTCGGTGACGGCGTTGTTTAGTTTCCATGGGTTGGAATCCGCCACGCAGAGGAGGAAGTTGAACTCCTATGGTAGCATATACATTAGTCATAATCCATCACGACTTTTCAGTTCGAAGCCTCACTCACCTCGCCCTTCGTGATACGATAAGAAACAGCACTCCGGTCGTGACCGAAATAGAATTTCGCAACATCAGTAAGGTCTCCCATGATCTCATTAGCCTCAGACATCGGGATGACAGCGCGGTAGCAGTATGCGTCTGCATACACCGGGTCCACCTCGTTTGGGTACAAAGACTCTAGCACATGTTTACGAACACCACTTTTGATTCCGTCGGAGCCGGCGAGGACACTAGCCTCTGAAACATCGCCATCCGCGAACTTGAGAACGACTTTGTCGGGACGTTCTTCGATTGCTGTCAAACGCTTGCCGAATCTGACGTTCTCGAGTGGGATGAAGCTGGTCATGATTTCCAGCAAGTCCCTTCGATGTGCCTGTCAGACGTGTTTTAGCAGCGATCACAATACACGCACGGGCAGGGAGACGAACGGATTTACGATCGAAGTCTGGATGTCCCCAAGAGGACTTCCCAAACCACGGCTGGCCTTCGCCTGTGACGATAGCTGTCAGCGCCACTGCCGCTACTGGTGCAGATGTGATATGACATCAAACACACCAAGACCTTTTTCTAACAGCATCCCCTCGAAAAACACATGCTGCGCGTCGCTCCGCTTGTTTCCGACGCAGATCTTTTCATACATAGGCCGGAATCTCGGTTCGATGGCGTCTATCGCTCGCATGCCGTTCGGCGCAAACCCAATGCCCGCTCTTCGCCATGATCAGTTTTCTGGAAACGTCATGTCTTGTTACGGAGAGGAGAGAGCGAGGAAGAAGAGAGTAGAGAGTCACTCACCCCACTGCAGAGAACTCTGGGGCTTCTTCATACAGCGTGAAGGAGATATTTTTCTTGTGCAGTGCCATTGCCAGTGCCAGGCCTGCGATGCCGGCCCCTGGGATAAGTGTCAGCCGGTGTCATATGCGTGCGTTGGATGACTGAAGTACTGGAGAGACGTGCCAACGATCGCAACATGGAACTCGTTGCTCGTTTGCGATGCCATTTTTAACGAAGAGTCGTTATGATTGTCCTATCTCGATGACGATACGCATTTGATGGAGGTGCATGAGCGACAGGAGTCTCTTAACGTCACCCCGTCGACTTGCGTCAGAGTTCCACGCCAAGCACAGACAGCAGTGGTTATTGCTCCAGTCCCGACTGCTTATTTTATAATACTTGAAATGTAATAGATAAGCTATCGATGCGCTGGACCCCGGCGCCTCCATAATCTGTCGTAGGTTGATCGCGAGGTGGGGAAACTGAACGACATGCCGAGGGCAAAAAGAAGGCTGCCAACGCGCCCTTAGCCGCTTTGTATTATGTGTATGGAATATTTTATCAGGCGCGACGAGAGGATAATTAACTTGGATTTTGGGGAAGTTCGAATGTCATGCAAAGGCCTGATTGAAGATTTTGAGGGTTTTAGCCCGTAGTCTTACCCGGACCTTCACTGCCATAGTTGATCGAAATCATGAATCTGCTCATCCACTCTCATCGCAATGTTGATATGATAGTGGTCGTGAAAGCTGTCTTACCGCGTGAAACTAGGCCAATTTGAGATCCTTCGAAATGCCGTTTCTCTCCTCTTCAGTCAGGGTGACATCGAAGATTTCCTTCAGCGCCTGAACCCGTTCATCTTCAGTCGTACACTCCCTTACTACCTTGCGACTGCTGCCGATAGTCTCCCTAACAGTCCCTATAAACAAAGTGTTATTGCCGACAATTTCCTCCTTAGCTTCGTCCATGATCATCTTGGTACAAGTAACGTATCTAGTGAAAAAGGACGAAGGGTGTGTTGATGTGAACCACGACATAGTCTCGTAGTCCTGAGGCAAGAACTCCGTCTCAGTGAAACAGTAGACCGGCACCCATTTGTCATCCGCACTGCCAGTCGGCTCGTAGCACATGTCGTAACACCACATTGTCGGCGCATTGCTGGGATTTCTCGCGTAGGACTCTGCGATAGCTCGCAATTGGAGACGAATCCGGCGAGGCGAAATGCTGACGGTTTCGAAGCCGTCGCGCAGCGGGTACGGCATATTCGGGCCCATAGAGCCCATGCCGACGTCAACCACGTACCACTCGTCTTCCAGCCGCACGAGATTGAGCATGTGGTTCCAGCCATCGTAGGTCTGGCTCTGGTTCTGTCGGACTTCTGCGTAGGGACTCATTGAGCGAGCAACTCTACCGGCGCAATTACGCACATCGAAACCCAGGGAGCGTAGGACCGTTGCGAAAAACGTGTTATTCTCCATACATCGGCCGCCACGGCGCTGGTGGACGAATTTCTTGTAAAGGTGTTCTGGGTCGAGGCTGATGGTTTTGTGGGCCGAGTAGTGCAATTCAAGGTTCTCAAATGGAACGTTGCACGTGTGATGGCGGGTCAAAGCATGCAAGAATGGAAGGCCATATTCCTTCGTATCGGCTTTGGTGGCGTCTGTGAGTATGGGCGACTCGATATACTGCTGTGGTAATTCGATCCGAGTGAAGTAGCTTCGCACGTCGGCAAGGTTGTAGCGGGGACGATCTTCTTCGTCCAGCGTAAGCTGGGTAAGGGCGATAGGTTCAGACATGTTATATGAGCTGACCAGCAGTACTCATGAAGTTGTTGAGATCTGTTTGTTCGTATGTTCCAGACGACAAGCCTTGTTGTTGGCCAAGTCATACATAGCTTACCTGCCTTATCGATATGCAGGGGGGCCAGAGCTACAGCACTCAACACCAACCCTAGCTGTGCGGTATTCTGCAATACCAATGACCATTGTGGCCTTGTGGTCTCTCTCCTTGTTAGAAGGAGTTGGTTGATTTGAGTGACCCACCTAAAATGCCGAATGTATGCAATGGGCTACAGAAAATGTTTGTTACCTCCAAGCCACTATAGCAGGCATCGTCTTGGTGGAATACAGCTCAGGGGAGCTTTGTTATTAGTGGGGGGAAATCATGCTTCGCGGGAAACCCAACGACGGACACCTAGAGCAGAGAACACCGTTATGCAAGAATATCTGTAAGCACATGCGGAAGGCGATATTGCGGTTCCGCGGGACATCAAACGTCAAGTATGCGTGGCGCCCAAAGGTCACTTGCCGGGACATGCTGACATACGCATAGCGCATAGCATCGCTGGTGGCCATTGCGCAATCAACAAAAATGGCAGGGACGAAGCGAGTGCTCACCCTTTCAAAAGGACTACCATGATGGCTCAGTGGAGGAAGTTAAACCGCATTTGAGCTTATAGCTGTCTCGACATTGCCATCTATACCCTGTGCGGTGACCCTTGACGGGAGATTAGACACGAACTATCTTGGGATCTAGCACGCTAGCCAGCCAGCCAGCAGTCAGTGAGTGAGTGAGCGAGTCTGAACGGTAGGGTCGAGATACCAAAAGACCAAGATATCCTACCTATATCCTGACAAATCAACGCCACTCGGTGTAGTATAGTAATCATAAAGTATAAACCTACACGCCTTCAAGATCTGGGATGAGATCTGGTATGGCATCGCTCCCTGCTTCCCTGAAGTCCGGGAAGGATCGGGCAATCCTATACCGAAAGCCGTTTATAGCCAGGGCGGAAGCGTGAGATGGAAATTGTCAACCGTATGGCCGTGCATGTGAGCAAAGATCGCGAACAGGGACATGGAGTGCACGATGGTTGAAACAACGATCGATAGCAAAGGACGAAAGGGATCAGTAATTCAACTGATGATAACCTAAGGTAGCAGACGGAGGGACCCTGAGGCAGCAAGTGCTTCGTGGGTTGTGTGTGCATCAAAACAGCAGACACCCGAAAAAGCAAAAGCGTCTGTGACATCGAGACACGGCACCAAAGGGACCCCAAGACACGTCTATCATCATCATACATACATAACATCAACAGAACCACAAGCGACTGGAACGCCATGTGGAGCCCGCACCGCGTTCCTGGGTTACGCACACTCGACGAAGATCAGTGGATGAATGCTTATTGAACAGACCGTTCTCGAACGTCTTGGGTGCGCTGTCCCTTCTCCCCCTCTCTCTGCGCACCAGCACAGCACAATCAATAAAACTTCGGATTTAATTATTAACGAATTCTGTGCGTTTCTTCGTTGGACGCGCGGTGTTCGTATAAAAGTTAAGACCAAGGCACAACGGCCGCCGCCCGGAAGCACTCGGCGTGCGCAGCGAGAAGCAATTTCCCCGACCGCCGTACGCACGCGTCGCCGATTGCTTTTTTGTCACTGCCGCGCTGCGCACAGCACAACAGCAGCGGAATTCGGGCGGCGGACCTGTGTGCGTGTGGGATGAAGATCATGCCACGGATTGGGCAATTGGTGGGAAGGGCGCCAGGGTTTTGACGGTGGGAAGGTAGGAGAAACTCTGGAGTGAGAGTAACTCGGTGGCCGCGAAGGGCGCTCAGAGCGTCTGGACAAAATGGGATAAGAGGGAGTTTTCTTGCTGGTTGGTGATTGGCCTGGTCGTGTAGGCGGTCGTCAAGGAACGCGTGGAGGTACGTCTCTTTTGGCGGATAGCTCGCGTGAGGCTCGCTTATGTGGAGGCTCATTGGGGAGAGAGAATCAATCAAAACAACCGCAGGCGAGCCCAAGTCAACTGGAGTCTATCGAGAGCTTGCTGCTAGTCGCTTGCAATGCCATGGCTTATAGATAGGAAAATAGACTCGGAGGGAGTATTTTGGGCACGAAGATAGTGGTATGGGTGCCGGGAGTCGGATGATAAGCAGGGTATTGAGAGAATTGAGATGACGGGCACACCAGCGGTCGGTCAGAGCGCGTGAGCTCGAGTCTCTCGGCGGTTGAGAGATGGAGGCCAGGCATCTGCCGTGGCTGGGCGGGAGGAAGGGAAGGGAAGGGGAGGAGGTGGAGGATGACGGCGGGCTTGAGGAGGACAGTGCAGTAGTAGAAGTATAGTACTGCAGTCTGCTAGCACGAGTTGGCAGGTCGTTGCTGTGGTGCCCCAAGGTGCAGAGGAAGAGACTACTAAGGCTCGTCCAAGGCCCAGAACAGGCTGGTGAGGAGTTTGTATGGCGGTAGAGATGCGAGCATTCAAAGGCTGCATACAGAGACAGGAGCAGCAGCAGTAATCATCGGTGCTGCTTGGGAGCTTAACCCGGAAGCAGTCTAGCATCACAAACGGGGCGTTTCAGGATGACGGCGGGCCTAGGCTTCTTGCAGTCTGGTACCTGAGACTAGCATCTTTTAGTCTCTTCTAGTCTCCGTTTGGCGCGTGAAGGCGTGTGGCTTGCTCGGCGGCGTGCCTGGTGCCAGCTTCCTCTCGAGTCCTGTCCTGCTCGCACGCACCTTGCTCACCCGCCATCCGCCATCCATCTACACCACACACCACGGTCTTTACATTGCAATCTCCATATTTACTTACTCTCGCTTCCTACTATCGCCACCCTAACCACCGCCATACCATCTCGTCGACTATCACCACACCTCGACACGCCCTGTCGCCACTCATTAGGCCATCATCACCTGCATATACCCGCCGGAAAAGGGGCCACGACCGCCTCTGAAACGCCTGACACCACAAGCATTCCACCCCGACGCCTCGGATCCCACGATATCTGTTTCGGCCATCAGTGGTCTCGCGATCCGGCAGCACAAGGCGGGATTCGTTGTCATTGCGACCTGGACCTCTTCTCCGTAGGGCTGCGACTCTGACGCCCTCGACATCCACTCTTGTTGTGGAGTGAACGTCTTTCGACACAAACCGCACACGACACATCCGGATCCGCCGGAGCAAGGCATTTTGGGCAGGGAAAGATCGAAGCACTACTCTGCTGGTCTCAGGTAGGCTCGTAACAGACGCCGTCGTTCTTCGGTCACGCTCGTTGTGCGCTGCTGGCAGCCCGCGAATCAAAGGTGCGCAACTTCACCAGAGTCATCATCATCACTACAACTTCCGGGCGATATTCACTGCGAACGCGCAAACAACATGTGCTAACCGCGTTCCTTTTGTAGTCACCCGACAGCCCCTAGCTTGTGCTTTCTAAGCCACACACCACTTCCATCATTCACTCCTTGCATCAACGCGCGGCGCACCTTCCCGCAATGCTGTCAACACGCTCTACCAGACCCGTGTCACGGGCAGCCACCGCGCTCCTTCTGCTTTCCGCGGTAATCATATCATCGACATCTGCACAAGGTCTCAGGACCATGAAGGGCCAAGGCTGTTATTCGAGCTCGACACCTCTCAAGGATCAGGGCACCAATATCTACCAAAGTTCAGGAGCTTGCCAGAAGACATGTGTCGAAGGCGGCACAAGTTACGCCGTCATGGCAATGACAGAGGGAAGCAACTGCTTCTGCGGTGATATGCTACCTGCAGAGGACACCAAGGTCGACGACTCGAAATGTGACACACCATGTGATGGCTACGACCAAGAAATGTGTAAGTCTCTTGAAACGCCTGCGACGATACTCGCGCGCCAATACTGATCTCCGCTCAGGTGGTGGACACAACTACTTCACAGTCTTCCTCACAGGCACCGTGAACAACGTCGACAGCTACGAAGGCGGCTCCAGCAGCTCGAGTTCCAGCGCCGCTCCATCAAAGACAGCAACTTCCGCATCATCCTCTGTCACTGCAGCTCCCGAGGAAAGCGCTGCTGTATCCACAAGCATCGCACCAGGCACCACTATTGTCGTGACTATGCCATCAAGCCAACAACAGACCGAAGCTCCAGATGCTTCTCCTAGCGCCAAGTCCGATGGTGGATCCGGTACCAATGTCGCTGGTATTGCCGCTGGCGTTGTCGTCGGTGTTGTGGCTGTCGCTGGTATCGCCATTGGATTGTTCTTCTTCATGCGCCACCGCAGGCGCAAGGCCGAAGAAGAGGAATACAAGCGTAACCAAGTCGGCGATTTCATGCGTCATGGTGGAACATCCGGTGAAGGCAAGCCACCAAACACTGGATACTCCAACATGTCCGACTCCCGATTAGATCCGGAAGCCAACAAGAGGAACTCCATTGGAAGCATCGCAGACGACCAGGACTACTCGAGAAGGATATTGAGGGTAAGAAGAACCTAGTCTGTTATAATTATGAAAACTCCCAACTAACGCAGCACTCACAGGTCGCGAACCCGGACAACTCCTAGTTGCATCCTTGACATTTTTTATTGCCGCGAATTTGCACAAAGCAGGCGGTACATCATAACGGGAAAGGCACGAGCGTTGGTGTCTAAGCTGAAGATAAAGTTCCCAAAAGAAAACCAGAAAACCACCCCCTGATGTGGGCTCATCCAAACCTCACACGAAGCATAAGCACACCGAAAGACGAGACGATTCATCAACGACTGTACCGAAAAGGAAAAACTCATCACCCATTTTTCCTTCTTCACATTCTCAGCACGCAACTACACAACCCCGAAAGAAATCAGGCAACAGACTTGATTTTGGAAATCACCCACGGGTCAAATTTTTCTTAAACTTCTTTATTTAAACCTCTCTTGTATCTCCTTTCTCTCTTCCTTTTTTTCATCAGATATTTACCGCAAGGCGCAAAGCATGCCCATACAAACGAGGCAGGTATGGAAGCACAGGGCGCGGTAGAGGAAAGACACGAATTGTCCCTTTTCTTGTATTGAAATATTTCACAAGTCCACTTTTTTTTTTCCTATTCTTCTCTATTCCTCCCTTGTTGTGGAGTGGCTAGCATTTTGGCCTACGGAAAAATGCAAGGAGATGACTGGAAATATCAACAATACCCTCTCTGTTGCGTTCTTCGTTCTTGCTCGTTTTGTTTGGCCCCCAGGACATTTTTTCCTCTCGACGTGAGAGAATCTAGATCGCGTGACACTTTGCTTTGCTTCATATCGGTTTTTATTTTTTTGAAAAATTCTGGTCTTCGCCTGTTACATTCTGCAGGTCTTGGTATTTGTTGTTGTCCGTCGAACTCACGATTCGATACCGTCGCACCCAGCAGGATCTCTTGACGGGTTCTTTTTTTGTTGTCTGTCGAACTCGGCATTTCGGCAACGTCGCGCTGCTCGAGCCAGCAGGATCATTTAACTAATAGACACCACGCTGATCTATGTGCTCATACAACTTCATATCGCTTTGACTCGGCACTATTCTTCGCACCGAGGCAAACAATATCTGCATCCTTCAGTCTGCGGTGTGAAGTAAGCCGATCATTCAAGCCTGGTTTAGCGTGTCGCTCCCTGGCCTTGTCGAATCCTGGTCTTCTTGGTATCCCAAGCGCGTATCATCTCAGTCTTGACGACGCTTCGTCCGTTTCACTTTGACGGCCGAGCCGCTCTTGTGATCGCCGGCGCTGGACAATAGCCGGTCTTGCACTACTTTCTGCCGGCTCTACAGTATTGTAATTTATTGACGGCACTGTCAATCATCCTGGTTCGGCGTACGCGAGGCGTGTCTTGAGATGAACGTCTAGGATGCTAGGGTGTGTAGATGACACTTGTAAAGGCATAGGAGAGCCAATGTGGTAAATGGAGTAAGTATTTATTCTGCTCTTCTTCTTGCCTGCTGCTTTTGCTCTGCGCGACTATTCTCTCAACCTTCGAAGCCAAACCGGATCGCAACATCTCTCTCACTGTGATCAACATGGCTTTCCGCTCTCTATTCGTATCCACTCTCGCGGCGCACGCCAGCGCCGTTTGGCTTGCTGGTGTTAACATTGCAGGCTGTGAGATTGGTATTGACACGAGCGTAAGCAAGCGAACTCAGATTTTCCGATTATTGAATACCAGAACTAAAAAGAGACGACAGGGCAACTTCGCTCCCAACGAATTCGAGCAGCAGTATAGCTGTCCCTCGTCAGAAATGGCAAAGACTCAAATGTACGATGAGGAAGAATGCAACCCAATATAGCATCGAAGACATGTCGCTGACGCACTTTTAGGCAGCACTTTGCCAGCGTTGATGGCTTCAACGTCTTCCGTCTGCCGACAGCTTGGCAGCCTCTGGTCAACAACGACCTCAAAGCCAACGTCTTGGACAAGACGTACTTTGACAAGTATAACGCGCTCGTCCAGATTTGTCTCGATACTAGCGCTGAAGCTCATTGCATGTGAGTTCTCCGAGCCCAAATTTCGATATGGAGCGCAAACACGAGTCACCAAGACACTTTCTGACACCTCCCAGCATCGACATCCACAACTACGGCCGCTGGTGGGGCGGTATCGTTGGCCAGGACGGCCCCAATGCCGACATCTTAGCCCAGACGTGGTCACAGATCGCCTCTCACTGGAAGTCAGAGGCGCGCGTCGTAAGTGAACACCCAACATGATGATGTCCGAGACGGTATACTGACTTTTGACTCTTCGCTCTGCAGATCTTCGGCATCATGAACGAACCCCACGACACCGAAGGCAAAACCGACTTCGACCAGGCCAAGTGGGCTGCGACCTCGCAGACCGTCGTCACCGCTATCCGCAAAGCCGGCGCAACCTCCCAGATGATCTTCCTCACGCCGACGAACTGGGCCAATGCGATGAGCTTCCCCGATCGCGCGGCTGATTTGCTCAAAGTCACGAACCCTGACGGAAGCACGACCAACCTCATTTTCGAGTTGCACCAGTACTTCGACAAGGAGGGCGGCAAGAACACCTTCTGCAACGACCCCCTGGCTTCTGGATTCGAGACTGTGGCTTCTTTCTTGAAGAGCCACAAGCGCCAGGCGTTCATTGGAGAGCTTGGTGCTGGTAACGGACAGGATTGCGTTGAGATCGTCTGCGACGTCCTTGACACGCTGAACAACAACGCTGATGTGTTTGTTGGCTGGACGAGCTGGGCTGCGGGTAACTTCTGGCCGGATTACGAGTTGACACAGGTTCCCACTGGTGGTCAGGATGTTGGCATTGTGAAGTCTTGCTTTGCGCCTAAGTTCAAGGCGTCGAAGAGTGGTTGAGAGAATTGTAGCTGGGCCATGAGCTGCGTCGGCCACAGCAGGCTGATATACTTACGAGGCTGATTTCTCAGAGAAGGATGAAGAAGAAGATGAAGAGCCTCAAAACAAAACAGATGCTGTCTACGTACGCCGCTCCTCTATTCCCAGATTCTGTTAGATTGAAACCAAGGGTTTTCGCTGTCACATAGTATGCTCTTCCTCCGCCTCCATATGACACTTCCAACTCAACGGACAAAACAATTGTCCTGACCTGTCCTCTACTGGATCTTGACTTTCCGGCACCCTCAAACTCTGCCTCGAGCCTGTGCAATGGCGATGCCTTCGAGTACGACTGAAGGTAGATATATAACAAATGCCAGCGAAAGACAGGAAATTGGAGAAATAAAGTCGAGGCAAGTGAAACCCAAGATACTGCAGGCATCTAGGAGAACCCGTACCCGTACCCCCAAATCAACGAAAAGTAAGTATCGGATCAGATGTCGGGAGACCAGAAGAAAACTCACAAGCCACAGAACGAGAATGGCCAACTGTATGCCTTCGTGGAACGGCTTGGTCGCAGGTGTGAGCATAATAATGTTCAGGGCGAAAGACACCGCTGTAAGAACGAAGTAGCTCTTGAGCTTCCAGTCCATCTCCACCGCATTAACGGACCTCCAGCGGTAACGTAGGTCCCCGAGGATTACTTCGATCAGATTTGGTGTGCGATCGCGATCGAAACTGTGGATTTCCTCTTCGAGCGCCAGAAGGCGGCCGGCGAAGTCTTCCAGTCTCTGGTCGTTGAAGGCTGGCGTGCATCGTAACATGAGGTAATGCGCTCCAATATTCCGGTAGTGCACAGTGAGATCTTTGATCATGGCTCCAAGGAACGCGGAGTTGCCGACATTCTTGCCACGTCCTTTGAAGGATCTTCGCCAGAAGTACATGCGCCCAAGATAGTCTTCAACAGAGAGGCAATCTCCCAGATGCGTGAACTTTAGCCCGTGCTCAAGGAACTCAACGTTCAGAGGCTGTGAGCTCGCTTTCGCTCGGACTTCTCCCAGAGCCTTCCTTTCATTTTCAGTCGTTGGCGTCTTCTCTTGAAGCAGATTTCCGAAAAAGCGCAGGCCACGGTCAACCTCTCCCAAGGTCACCTTGCCGCAGAAAGCATACGAGTGCAGCATAGACGCGTAGAACGCACGTGGCTCATTGTATTCGGAGGGCAGTCGTGCCAAGATGAGTTCGATGAGGGAGGAATCTTGGATATCCTTGCCGCTCTCCTTCATGAGAGCTCTCCAGAAGTACAGCTGCTTAAGGAAGTCATTGATATCAGCGCAGTCTTCGACATAGGCCGACTGGAATCTTTCCTCGTAGAAGGATGCCGATGGAGTGCAAGTCAAGCTAGGCATTTGCAAGGGTGTCGCGGAGGTGTCATCATTGCCTCCTTCAGCATGAGTGCTGTCGATGGGTGTGGTATCCGACCTTTCTCCAGGGGGAATAGAGTTGCTTTCGAGCTGAGCAGTCATGGCTGCGTCGTCTGCCTCGTCTCCTTGCTGGGGTGGGTTCATGGTTTGTTGTGGATGCTGAAGGCAGGAGTGTTGCGGGCGGCAGTTCACTGTTGGAAGGCAAGATCTTGAAAGATCTGTGGCCTCTGTCACTCAAAGTGCGCAGAAAGGACGCTGGTTTTGTATCTACGCTTCCTACGTTTGTGGCCTCAAAGAGATAAACCCAGCCTTAGGGTAAATGAGACAATGGTCCTGCCTTCACATAAGTGTAAGACATCATGGCTCACGAAAGCAAAGATTTTATGAGTCAAGAGCCACATAGCCGCCACGCGCGCTCATGCATGCTGCGCGTATCCGTATAGTGTCCCGACATCTGTCTGACATTGCAAACGGAAGGAACAAAACTCATCGTTTCTGATCTGAGGTCATGGTATCGGTTTGGGTGCATCAGATATGAACACGAACTGCATGGTCGTTCATCGAAGCGAGTGGTCGATAGTCTCAAACGCCAGTCTGCGAACGATCACGTCTCAATGGTACTCAAGGCTTATCCGACCTCCATGGCTGATGGTACCAGCGTGCTGGCTACTTTGATTTTTGAAACACGACTGGCAGCATCTCACCCGACTCGTGAGCACAATTTGATTGGTAAGATTGAGTGTGTGCATTTCTTCTGTACTACCTGCCGTAAACCTTCCAAAGTGCTCAGAAACTCTCAATGTCTCTCCAAAGTCAAAACATCTCGCTCAACCATGTTGCTGCCGAACTTCAAGATGTTCTTCCCTTGGGTCCGGTCTGAAAGAAAGCACGAAGTAGTCGTCGTTAAACTCGTGTCATAATCATGCATAGAACCATCGGTCTCGAAAACTCACTCCACCATGCCATATGATGAAGTGCAAAAATTTGCCATTCCTTCATCATTCTCGTCATGGACTGTGTGTCTCATGCTGCATTGCCTCTCCCGTTCGTATGCTGCCACTCCCATGTGTGTGTGGCAGCTTTGTACCGTTGTGTGATGTTGAATCTCGCCGGATCCTGTTGCCGGACAGGCCCGATAGGGTGCTTCAAGAGTCGCTATGAACACTACCGGGACCCGACAATGGGTTTCTCGCCGCTCGAGAGGAGGCTTTCTTCGCTGCAGCCTCTCTCAGCTTCTCCTCCTTGATGGCTTTTTTGTCCGCAGACTCCTTCTCCTTCTTGGATTGGCGCTGGTACTCGACAGGGAGGAAGCACAGGACGGGCACGATGCTGGCCAAGATGATGAGATACAGAGGGGTGTATGTCTCCGAGATTTGGGATGTGTATTGGACTGCGAGGATCAATACACCTGAAGCTCCAACCCAGGCCAAGACCTCGGTGCATTCTACGAGGAACAGGTAGATGAGTTCGATGATCCAGCCATGAACTACCACACCGCGAGCGAGCTTTGAAGGTACGGAGGTCACTGCAGTTGGAGCATCGGCGAGTGAGGCGTTTGCGGGTGGGGAATCGACGGGCGGAGTATTCTCGAAAATGGCGAGATCGGTGGAGGTTTCGTGATTGGTGACATCCTTGAGTTCGGTAGGAAGTTTGGTCGGCGCCTGGGTTTGCTCCTTCACACGCGGCTTGGGTGACCACCACCAGCCCTCGCAGACGTACTCAGGGCAATGCTGCTCATTCAAGTCGACTCTGACTGGCCCTTCATCGAGCAGCAGCAGCAGTCCGAGAAAACCATTGATGAGAAGTGCGATAACGAGGATCTTGATGCTGTTGATTTTGGGTGCCATACTATATAGCGATGAAACGATTAGCTTCTATTGGAAATCTAGGCGCGATGCGTTGAGCCGTGTTTTGTTGCGATTAAGGCCATACCTGATGTCTTTTGAGTTCGCGATAAGTGTTGTGCAGAGAGCTTGGAGCTCAGACAAGAATCGCCAGTCGGAGCGCGATTCTCGATGTATCCGACCAAAAAGGGGTTTCAAGCGCAATGTTATGACTAGCACGCAGGAGGTTGTTGATTCACGTTGAGAAGCGGTAGGAGGTTCGGTGTGGCGATGGGTTTCATATAGCTTCTGTGGCTAGCAGTCTTGCGCGATTGTAGTGCTCGGAGGTGACACGTGTTGGAAGCTCCAAAGGAGGCACATGCAAGGATCTGCATGATGATACTCTAAACGAGTACGTACTCAATCTTCACATGCATGCTTCTGGCGAATAATAGATCGGGAAGGCTAATGCCTAGCCGCTTTTCACGAGCAGGGCCGTTGCTAACTGTAGACCCGTGAAACAGATGCTGACAAGAGCGAGTGTGGTTGACCGTATGAGGACGCAGCACGTGGAATAGGACTGTCGTGTGTCATGTGATGTCGTAGCATGGACATCGAAGAAGAGAAAGAGATGGTTGACGACACGTCAGCACTGCCCTTTCGCTAGCCATAAAGTCAGTCAGCGATAGAGCAAGGGCTCGAGCCGTGCGCCGACACTGCGCGCGCGACCTTCTATCATGCGCTCAGAGGATGAATAACCGGCGAAGGAGGACAAACTGAACAGTTCGTGGTGGCGAGGGCCTAGGAAGTAATACCGCGAGATACTGGCCGACTGATACCGGGCAGGTACGTGCAGGAAATTGGCTTCGTGGGTGGATCAGAATAGGTCTGAAGGCATGAGACTCCTTGAATCGTAGCTGGAACCAAGTAAATGCTTATTACAACTTTTCGTCCAATCATGATGTATCGTAGCTTCGTAATAGGCGGTCTTGACCACGCTGCTCAACTTTCATTCTCCGCTGCTTTCCATAGCCTTTTCGCATGCCAGACGAACGTCTTTCACCCCTGACACCGAAGCCCACTTGTCGAGCAGACTCGAGACGCGGCTCCACTCAGATCTAGCCTCCTCTTCCCGCCCATCATCCACAAGCTTGCTCAAGCGACCAGGCGCATCAAGCACCCAGCGCACAAGCTCCTGTTGCTCCTGCTTTTTCCTCGCCTCACTCGATCCTCCATCACCGTGCTGCTTCCTCAGCGACTCCGACAACGCCGTCGCCGTCTCAGCAATATGTCCAATAGCAGGCGTAAGCGTATTCGTAGTCGGCGTCAGAGGATCCATATTTGTGCGCATCTTCCGTATTGTGTCCGTAGCCGCGATCAACTTCGAGTAATTGTCATACACCAGCGCCTTCTTCTCTCCATCCAGCGTCCGTATTTCGCTCACGAGCCCCGCCTCAACGCGCATGACGCCCTCCAAGCCTTCTCGCGCGAGGATGTCTTTGACATACTGCTCTGGGTCGAAGCCTTCTTTGTCCAGTTCGCTCTCGATCTCAGGGTCTAGGGTGGGTGTTGGCGGGACATCTTTGCTTTGGTCTGCACTGCCGGCTTTGAGGTTGTAGTAGTCGCGGAGAGCTGCTCGGTTGCGGCGGAGGTTGCCTGTCGCTGGGCCAGGACCGGGGTTTCGGGTAGCGGAGACGGAGCGGTCTGTTGAGGTTGATGTTCGTCGCGATGAAAGTGCGATAGATGGTCTGGGAGAAGCTATGGTTGACATGGTGGAACGTTGGAGTTTAAAACATTGGACGAAAGAGGTCGGCGCATTGCCTTGAGGTCAACATCCAGCACGTGAAAGCGGCAAGTTCCGAAAGCGGGCTTCAGATGCCGAAGTTGAAACATCACTTGAGTTGATCGAGTTGATCAAGTTGGATTTTTCGCAAAAAGGCTTATGATTTCATGTACCTCAGCTTTGTCTTATGAACATGTCATGTATTTGACTACAGACTCCATAGCGTAGAGACTTCGCCATCCAAGCAATTGCTATGCTGGACCTGCCTTCGCGGCCTCACTAACTTCCGTGGGTGAGAGCATTCAATTTCACAGTATCATGACAGAAAAAACCACAAGTATGAGCGAACATTCTGATACCAGGGTGAGAGCCCTTCGCTAAGCTGCCGTGTATGCCCGCTATCTACCCGTTGATCTAGTCCACCACAACGCCCTACCAGCAGCATCTGACAAGAGAATAGTCCTTCGATCGTCTGGTGCGACTCACACTCCGGGAGAGGGCAACACTTCCTGAGTCCCTTTCAATCCGCTCATACTCCTTCGAGAGAATCAGAAATCACACCTCGGAAGAGGCCCGAACCTCCCAAGAACCCTTCGAGTACGCTCGAACTCCTTCAAGCAGCTCGCGGCAGCGATGTACTTGAAACTCTGGAGCGCCCCAAGACGATAGTCCCGCAATCCTTCTTCCTGGCAAGCCACAACCAGACAGGCAATAGTGCGTGGCCACGCCTCGATCTCACGCTCTGGCAGATCATACAGATCATCGAGATATTCGCTTTCGTGAAGGACCTCGTCACCATGGATCATGCGGATTGCGTAATACTCAGCCACGGCATCGAAGCGCTCGCGCATCGTCTTGCTGAGTTCGCGGAGGGGTTTGCCTTGTGCTCCGCCCTGCCTTCCCAGGATGGTACCAGCAAAGCCTTCTGCTTCTGATAGCGGCATGTTGACGATAGGGCTGTACGAATAGAGAATGTCCTGGAGATTGTTCTCGTATTGTGCACGGACGTCCCTGGCGAATTCCAAGTGGTGGTCGTACAGCACACCCAACGCATCAGCCTGCTGCATCACGTACTTGCAAAGCTTCGACATCAGACCATGCGATGGTTCGACGGCTTTCCTCCTGGCGTGGTGCGAATTTTGCATGTCAGCGATGAATTGTTTTTCATCGATGTTTCGGTAGAGCATTCCTAACACCTTGTTGCTCTTGTAATACCTGAGTGGCCTCCTCTCTTCGTCGATGCCCTCGAATGCATCGTCATCGTGGGGATCAAGCTCTTCAATCTCGATCTGGCCAGAATCATTGACCTGCACGCGCGGACTCGGTGCCATGAAATCAGGACGGACACGATCATACTTTGGCAATTTTCTCATGTCGACAGCAATGCCCGTCTTGGAGAAGTCCACGGCGGTCGAGGCCATTCCAGCAATCGTCACACAGTCCGGATCGAGAGTGCCGAGGGTACGTTGGTCTGCTAGCTGCATGTGGACATTGCAGAGCATGCCCAGCTGGTCCGTCTCCATGAATTTGACGAAGAAGTCCGACATATCTTCAGCTGTGACTGGGCGGTTCAGCTCAACGGGTGACAAGCGAGGGTACTGAGCAGCCACATATGTCTGAACTCGCCGAAGTCGCTTGTCGTAGATGATATTGTAAAGATCGCCGTCAAGGTCGCCGCCGGAGAGCTGACTTCCCAGATCCCGATCTCCATGTTGACTGAAAACTACAACATTACGAAGGTGTTGCAATGGTGAGTCTTCTGGCACGTTGATGGCGTGTACAATTTGGACGTCGCCTGGGTGCATCGCCGGCGAACGAGTGATGATGATGTTGTTCTGCACCAGGATTTGTTTTCCTTCTGGGATGGCGTCCTCGCTGCCAAGATAGGTGTCTGAGGTAGCGGCCACCGACGATACAGCTTGCTGCTCAGTGATGACAAATACTTGACCTTCCTGCAAATAGCCGGTCTCGTCCATGATGCCGTACAGGGTCATGCCGTTTTTACGGGAATTCGTCCTCGGTATTTGAGATCACGTAATTCGGTCACCACTGCAAGCTGACCAATTTGATAAAGGAAGCTGTCGTCGCGATAGTCGAATCCGGCTTCGCTTAAATGACAGATGAGCGAAGAGATCTGGCTTGCCTGGGAAATCGATCGTTTCAAAAACAAAGCAGCATTGATTGGATGCGAGTCGCACATGTAGCGAAGCCTGCGTGTTGCGTTTTCCTGTAGATCGAGAAATACTTGCGAAGGGACACCCAAATCTTCAAGGATCTTGATGAGCTGGCGATTGAGGAACATGGGCAATGGCTTGAAAGCGGCTCCACAGATTTCGAGCTTCCATGAGCTCTCTGTCTCAAACTTCTTCATGTTCGAGCGAAGAAGCATCTTCTCGCCTTTGAGGCGGGTATCAAGCGACACCATCCCTTTCGCGCCTTGGAAGCGAATCTGCAGGGCCGTGGGTTTTAGAAGACGCTTGGTACCGTATACCTGCCAGACTTTCCTCAGAAGATCACTGGAAATGGTTCCGACACCATCACTGAAGTCGTAGCCGTGGCGTGTGACAACCGGAAGTTCACCAACACTTGCGGGCGACAGCTCGATTGTGTCGTTTGTATCCGTAAAATTTTGACCGATTCGTGCTGCGCACTTGGCGGGAGTCCGGATCATCTCAAAGTTTCCCAACTCCTTCAGAACCAACGCCGCGTAAAAAGGTCCGCTTTTTGTAGGAATTGGGGCCATGAACCAACACGAGTGACTTCGGAGTGCAGAGTTTGAGAATCCAAAGAAGTCATATGCCTTTCCAGCAATAAGCAATGGACGTTTAAGCAAGTCTCGGAATCGATCGTCGTAGACCACTCTTTGGGATGCTCTGGGATCATACCGGACTGGGCCGCCATGTTCGTCGCAGAGTATTACTCTGATGAAGTGATCAGTGTAACGTGAAAAATGCCTCAGGACCCTGTTAGCTGGCTCGGGTTCTGGTCCTTCCAGATAGAGACCCGTGGGTGTGATGACAGCCCTATGCACAAGCATCACGTGGCTGTGCCTCTTGACAAGTTCGTATGGGTTGTCGGAGACGCCGCTGTCATATTCATCTGCAAATCTGAGAAGTTCAGATTCCAAGGATGATGATGTGTAATCCTGACACGTGTCTGGGCCAGGCAAAGGTAGACTGCGGGCTAAGTTTCGAAGGGCATGTGCCACTACGTCTGATCCCTTCTGCAGGACCATGGTTTGAACCGCTGGCAGGAGAGAGATGACCTTCAGAGGTGAGAGGTACCCGTTGCAAGCCATGCGATGCATCTGAAACCTGACTGAGAATGGCATTTTGCCGTAGAGTTTTGTATCGGTGAGCATCGTCTCCAGCCGGCTGCGAGAGCGTTCAAAAGTCTCAGTTGGGAATCGCAAAGGCGTCGCAAAAGACATCTGCGTGGGCATCTTTGCAGTGCTTTGCAGCAAGCTCCGCACGTTTGGAAGCACGTTGGCACCCGACAGGCGAATTTGGTAGACTCTGCATGCGCCGGCAACCTTTGAATGAGCATCGTTGAAGCCCAACACGCGTGTCTTCTCGATGGCAGTCATGCGGCCTGCATCGCGACCGAGGGTGAGAGCACGCAAACCTGAGAGTATAAGTCAGCACAGTGTCTCGGATATTACACTGGTTTGTATCTCTCGTTCACGTACCGGCTTCAATCACATCTTCGCCTCTGACCTTGTAGAACTTGGGGCTATGTCGCAACGTGAACGTGATTGTAGGTTCATACCGGTTGTGGTCGTCAAGCGCAACGTTGTCGCAGGAGAAGTACTCGATGTCCATGCGGACTTGATCACTTCCGACATCTCCCAAGAGCAGCACAGTCTCTCTTAAGCCAAAGATGATTGTTCCAGGCCTGACAAGTGTGAAATGCGAGTCGAAAACCAATTGTGAGTTGTCATCGTAGCCCCACTGCCCGCAGTGCACTTTTACGACGATGAACTTCTTATTTTGCGTCTTGTCCTGGGGTGCGACGAAAAGCGTCGCTTCGGCAGCCCTCTTTGAAGCCTCAAGCTGCAAAGCCTTGATGTCGAACTCGGTGGGTTTGTTTCGGGACGCTTGGCAGCGAAGACGAGCGCCATTGCATGCGATTGTTTTCAAAGATTGCTGATGGCGAGGAGCATTTTGTGGCACGCCTTGGATTGTGTAAAGTCAGTATAATGTCTCAGACATAATGTTGGGTTGCGTCCTTCGTCCACGCACCAAAGTAGCTCAAGAAACGCTGGCCGTCAGATGAGTTCAGCACAGTAACGAAGGCGAAATTCTTCCCTCGCGGCAACTGGCAGTGGAAGTCCTCAATACCGCACTCCTTCAGCGGTTCCACAAAAGACTGGCGTAATTGCTTTTGCGTGACAGTGCTTGGTACGTTGAAGACGATGATGTCCATGGTGAACTGGTCCAGCTGGTAGCCGTGTGAAGAAATGCGCTGACTTGGAGCGGATCAGCATGCGACGAGTAGAGGAATCGAGACTGTTGGTCGTGTGAAGAGCAGTATCGATGTAGGCAGTGAGGCCGAGGCACGGCGAAAAGAAGTCGAGATTGGTGAATGTGCGAAGCTCAGCGAAAGAGCAGCGACCGAGGGCGTAGGCTGTAGGCTGCCGTTTGCACGCACTCGAAGAGCACGCGCAAACGTGCGCATCAACAAACAGCGGTCAAGCTCAGACTTGACTTTCAGACCTCACTCTTCGAAGCAGATCTTGGTCTCACTGGTACGACGAACAAGAGCGACCCACGCGGATGATAAAAGTGTCAAGGCAGAACGACACTCCACCTGAATAGCACGGTCGGCGCGTTTTTGTTTATCTGTGGAAAATCGTTAGCATGTTGTCTCCCGAAGTGCCTATCTTTCATAACGTACCTTGTTACTCGACGTAAGACAATGTGCGGGCCGACATGCAGTGCGACCTGGAACCCGAGACGTCAGAATAGCAACAGCAGCTTTGACAGTCGTGAAGTGATGCGTAAGGAAACTTATCGATATGCAACTCAGCCTCGCCTCCGAGGCGTCGGGTCAGCAAAAATGAAGGGGAAAAACATACTATGCTTCCTGAAGAAAACATATGAAGAAAAATCAAGAAGACCACCACCATTCATACAAGAAATTTTGTGTGCCGAAGCTGCTCTAACGCCATAAGATGAAAGTCCCAACTCGCCATGATTACACTCAGGACGTACCGAAAAGGGACCTGACAAGGAAACGTCAAACTCATGAACTCTTCTGGGCACCGACGGGAGTCGAGTTAGAGCCCGTCGCACCTCCACTGCCCGATGACCGACCGCTGCCTTTCGATTTCGACTTCACGTCCTTGCCGCTCTCTTTCGCGGCCTTGTTCTTCGCATGCCTTTCTCTCGCCAGTTCAAGCGGCGACTTCTTCTTTTTGTACTCTGTGGCTGTGCCGTTGCTCTTGACGTCTTCGAGCTCGGAGAAGCTCTGGAAGCCGTCGTTGGAAGCCTTGTTTTTGCTCTGTCGCACCCAATCGCCACGCCTCCTCTTGTACATGTCCATTTTCCAGTTCTTCCACACCGCGCGTCCACATGGCGATTCGCGCAGCTGCGCTTCGTTCTCGGCCAGTTCCTCCGCGATGCGCTCGCGGATGAAGGCCAGGCCGTGTGTGCCTTCCCAGATGCAGTCGACGACGTGCGATGCTGCCTTGTCGAGGGCCATCTCGCCAATGTGTCCGTAGAAATGCTGTACCTGCTTGCGGATGGTGATGATTGATGCTGTGCGTGCTGTGATGGCAGCTTGCAGGGTGCGCGAGACGATAGGATCTTTGCTCATAGCGAACCACGTCTCAGCATCAAGTGCGATAAGTGAGTCCAATACAAGGCCACTGAGAGCGCCTGGGACGAGAAGCATTGCCTGTGCAAGGACGTTGAAGTGTGCTTTCACTGGTTCTGGAGCGCTGGCGCCGAAAGCCTTGCCAGTCGTGT
Source organism: Cladosporium oxysporum (assembly GCA_035771495.1). Lineage (NCBI taxonomy): Eukaryota > Fungi > Ascomycota > Dothideomycetes > Cladosporiales > Cladosporiaceae > Cladosporium > Cladosporium oxysporum. Next base: position 183,181 of record JAWNKS010000020.1, on the reverse strand, counting down.
TTGCACTTGGAGGAATTCCATCTGGCTTCTTGCTCGTGGTATCTGGTGTGTCGTCAATTTTCAACAACTTCTTGACCTCGAAGCCGTTAGGGCCGTCCCATGTCGAGTTGATAGATGACGCAATCGCTTTTGTGTCGATGCCACGCACGGCGCAACGTTCGATCAAGGTACGGACAATGTTTGTGCGGCTGCGTTCGAGCAGACTGGGGATTGTCGGTACGATGGCCTCGTGGGCAGCAAGTAGCTCATCCTTGCCAAGACGTTCCATGATGCGACAAGCCACGAAGCTTGCAACCTCGTTGCGAGCGTAAGAAGGCAGTCTTTCCTTGAAGAGGGTTCCGTAGATGTTCTTAAATAGCTTTGCAGGTGCAGCTTCGACCAGAGTCTCGACCAGTCGCGAGCCGATGTTGTCGTAAATCATCGCATTGATGAATGCAGCACTTGAGCTCTCAGCGGTGATAGGATCGTCAGGCAGAAGAGTACGAATGACAGACGACTCGTCCTTGGCACGTTGTTTGCCAAAGTGCGACAACTCGATCCTGAGCAGAAGCTGCAATGTAGGGTTGCCGTTGGGAGATGTAGCAAGCGCACGAAGCTTCTCGGTGTCGAGCCCAGCAATACTGTCACTGAGCAGTTTCTCCAGCGCCTTGGAGAATGATTCCGGTACCTTTCTGTTCTCATCTTTTGTCTCCACCTTCTCTTTGCCCTCGACCTTGATTCCCTCCTTGTTCTTGCTTTGCATAAGCTGCTTGTTTGCCGACGAGTCCAAAGATTCGCCGGAGAAGACCACGAGGAGGACACGAAGGACGTGCGAGGCAAAGCGGTCGGTCATGAGGAATCCTATGCTGCCCTCGATTTCGGCCATGGTATCCAAGAAGCACTTCTCCATTGCAGGTTCGGCCTCGCTGTCGACATCTGCATCTTCAGCTTTGGCGGACTTTTTGGGACGAGTGGAGAGTTCGTTTGTAACGACGGGTGCTGCGTGAGAGAAAAGGGCCTCGCAACAGTGGGAAGCAAAGCGGTGGGTCATGAGGTGCACAAAGCTGGTAAAAGGTTAGCGAACATCCCAAGTATTGTATGCAACAAGGTATACGTACTTTCCATAGAAGCGCTGGAACAACCCTTTGAGCTGCGAAGGAGTGGAAAGTTGGATCAAACGCTCCATCAAGCGAGAGCAAGATTGGCTGTTGGCAATCTTGAGCTCTTTTCCCTCAGCTTCGCGCCAGACGTTGGCCAGGAATAGTTGTCGTTGTTCAGCGTCCTCGAATGAGTTCATTTCCAGCATTTCGTCGGCATGTTTGAAGTATTCTTGTTCCTCCTCGTCGAGCATACCGAAGAATGGCATGTCTAGAGTTGGATATACACCTTCCATGGGCTCTCCATCGCCCTCACCCAACGGAACGTAATCATGTCCATTCTCGAGCTCGTTAGGCTCCTCCTCAGTAGACTTTTGTCGCTTGATGTCCTGAGTAAGAGTCTGGTCTTCTTCAGCTTCCTCGTGCTTCCTCTTGGTCCCTTCCATGCGGCGACCGCGCTTCTTGTTTTCCTTAGGCATGACGTGCGCTGGTCGGCCTAGCCGATATGGTGTGTAAAAATTTCCGAAAGTCGCAAGTGAGGATTTGTTGCAGAGTTCGACGGCACGCAAGAAAATGCGAGGGAAAGCCGTACAGTGAAAGATATGCAATGTCGCTAAAGCAGACAGGACGACGGCGCAAGAGAGGTGTGGCAGGGCGGGCGAGAGGCGAAGATTGAAAGGCGAACAGAGGTGTGCCAGCGAACGGCGCAAGACTGCAGGGCACAGATCTCGGACAAGCTGCAACAAGCGATCTCAGACAGGCCGATCGTAGCGTAGCGTATCGAGATTAGTGAGATTGGTGCCGTCTATACTGCTTAATCGCTCCTCGATCAGCCCCAGCGGCCGCCCGTCCGATCCACAAATTCTGCTGATGACCACCTGTAGATCGAGCCGTCACCTCTAGCCACAATCTATGGCCAATCAACGTCAGCTTGGAGAGTGTCTGATATAATTCCTCCAACCGAAGGAGCTGCAGACAGATGTGGTGCTGCATTGTGCTGCATACACCCCCGTCTCCTCATCGGCATGCCTGTCCCCAGCGATACGCGAGATGTTGCACCTTCTGCGCGCCCACTGCAGCCTGCACATGTGTATGTATGTGTGTGTTGGCTGAGCGATTCGCATGCGTTGCCCGTATCAAGGCACTACACTGCGCATCCGCTACCTGTGAACGCCCTCGCCTTTGCCCACCCGCAGTCGAGCAGAGGAGTGTACTCCAATACATGTGCTCTGCGTCACCATCTGCATCTGCAAACTACGCGGAGCCGGGAGATGATGCGCAGTTCGCCTGACGCTTCCGGAGGCCAACCATTGACAGGAGCAGTTTCCGCACCGTTGATATCTCACATGCAGTTCGTAGATCATGTTGTTCTACTACATGTGGGGATTTCTGGATACCTACATTTGTGGCAGACTGTTGCCAGTGCCTGGCATGCCGGCGACCATAAGCAGATATCTTTGGGCAGCAAAACCGTTACATGTGGCGCCTACAAACTCCGAAGCCATGACAGCCTCAAAGATGACGTGGTAAGAGTCTAGATGAATACGACCGGGCATACATAGAGCATGCAGGTCGTGAACCCACCGCATTTGTCCGATATCCTCAAAGAAGCGTGACAGCATACACAGTAGCACAGCTGGTCACGATGCACAATGATAACACAGAGATCGCATGCACGCTCACGGTGATGCAGCAAGATCTACCCTTGTACGCGCCTGTCACTACTGTGGGAGCGATGCGATGCGTGGAGATTGAGGCGCCTGCAGGGTCTGAAATCGTCAGGCCACCTGATCCCGGCTTCACAGACGCGTTACCACGGTCAGAGTAATCCTCGCAAGTGCACTCGAAATGATCCTGGCGTGACCTCTGCCGGATGCATCGGAAGGGCAAAACAACCAGCGACTTCCTTGTCGAGCTTGTGCTCGCGTTCTTGGGCTCGATTGACCGACTGGTGTGCTGGTCAAGCGGGCTCCAGTCTTCTGGGCTGCGCACTGTGACGTCGGGACTCAAGACTTGAGACGGTTCGGAGATTTTTCTTTAGCACGAGCAATAATGCCATCAATGATCTCACCTTTCGAGGCATCATGCGGAGAGAGCTTTACACATGATCGTGACCGGCTCGCAAACCGAAAGCGAAGACATAAATCTCCAAGCACCACTCGTCCAAGACGCAAACTCGTGGCGCAGCCAAAATGCCGTCTCGTCCTCCGCGGAGAGCCTCCTCTGCGCCTTGTCAGTGAATCCTTCCAACGGCTCTCGGATGGCATGCCATGCGCAAGTTGGCAAACTACCAGTTCACCCCTTGGCGGGTCCTGGTGCACGTCACAACTGTCGTCCTCGGAGACCCTCACCGGGATGGTGCTAAAGAATGATGGCGAGTCGTGAATGCTTGCATTCTGCTTTCACTTCCTTGCAAGATAATTTACCATTGCTGCGCTGTTGGTGAAAAAATAGTGGTGACTGCCACTTGAATATTTCATTTCTTCCATCTCTTATTACCTTCCACTGTCTCTTTCGAAAGCTTGACATGCACATTATTGACACAGCACCATGGACCGGCTGGCTGAGGATTGCTGTGTCTTTGCTACAGTGCCTGATTTTCCTTACAACTATCACTGTAGTTGCATTAGGCGCTACGTCCTCTGCAGTGATCGAACGACAATGGGATCTGCCGTATCTTGCACGAACCGGGCAAACGCCACTACCGCAGACTTCGTACACGTCCACGCATGAGATGAAAGTACGGATGTAAGTAATATCCCTGCCATCTGCTCCTTTCCATACGCCAGAAACTAAGACTCATCCCAGCCAATTGGTCTGCTTTTACATGCTGGCGCCTCTGATTATGATCGCTTTCATCGTAGGCGAGGCCTGGTGCTTGTTCACAAATGAACTGGCACCGCTCTACGTTGTGGTCGCTTCGATTCTCTCTGTTCTCGTATGGGCTCTGGAGCTTGGGTTCTGGACTGTCTGCCATACAAAGAGTGGCGATGCCGTACCCGATCTGTGCCCTGTAATCTTCCAGCATGGCAAAGATGAGCTGTTCAAAGTTTCTGGTCTCGACTTCGCCAAAGCTTCAGTGTACTTGGCCGCCGTGTTGATCGTGCTGTAAGTAAAGTAGCTTCCATGCCACTGACGATATGTCGGATCCTTAGCTAACGCTCACACCAGCTACATCGCCTACATGGCCCTTGGCGCCTCCGTATACCACCGCGAACGCGTGCGCGACAAGCAGCGCAAATGGATAGGCGCGCAGAAGCGAGCATCTCTCTTGCGGTTCGCATCGGACGAGGAATCAGAGAAAGCAAACGCACAAGAGAGCTCGCCGATGATCCAATCGCGAGCATCTCTTGCGCAAGCGCGAGGCGATCGGACAAAGACGGTTACTTGGGAATAGATGGACTGCTACGAGGATACGAATGATGATTTATGCGGAGATTGGAATTTCTAGACATCGGTTTTGTTTTCAGCGAGGCGTTTTGGGGCTTTGGGGTGCATTGTGATCAGCCATGGTGGTCATTGCCAGGCTTGGAAAGACTTTGCATGCGGTTCGGGAAGGGATCACACTAGCATGAAAACATTTGGGCATATGGTGAATCCTTGGTAGTTACACTTTATGTCTATATGTACGAAGTTGCACTATACACCCGCTCAGTGGCTGTCTCACACCATGTTCTCCGGGTCTTTGCTCTCCTTCCTGTGCAGCGAGCGAGGTGTTCTCGCGCCAGAACCGGCACCTTCTTCGAAGCGAGTGCCATCTGGCCGCTCTCCTTCGATGGGAAGCAGTGGGCGCTTATCAGCCGCGAACAATTCATCGTCGATCATGTTTGGCTCAGTGTCCTCAGCAAGATACTGTGATCCAAAAGTCAGTAAACCTTGGAATCAGTTTTATCAGCAGGTGATCTGATCTTACCAAGTACCAATAAACGACTCCAACGAAAAGCCCCCCGCCGACAATATTCCCGAGCAGAGCCGGAATCATCGAATACGCGATGTAATGGCCGACGCTCAATCCGGGCGTGCCCACGAAAATCCCCAGTGGAATGTAGAACATGTTCGCAACCACGTGATCGAACCCAAGCATCACGAACGCGAACGTCGGCCACCAGATACCGACGACCTTGCTGAAGAACTCCCGGCCCATGAACGACAAGTAAGCGGCTAGACAGACCAGCCAGTTGGCGCCGATGCCTCGCAGGAATACTTGGTGCCATGCTGGTGTGATTGCTTTTGAGGTTGCGAAGGTGACCACTCGGGCGTGTTGGGCGGTCGAGCTAAAAGTACCGCCGTAACCGATGATGATGGCCATTACGAAGAGAGAGCCGGCGAGGTTGCCCCAGAAGGTGACGAACCAGTGGAGGAGCATTTTCCAGGGGGAGATGCGGCGGTGCAGGCAGGCGATTGTTGTTAGCTGTGCGGCGTGAGATCAGCTTGATGTTCGTCTGTCGACGCTGTCTGCAATGTTCATACCATGAAACTCCCGGTGCATAGATCGGCTCCCGTTGAAAGGATTGCAGTAAGACCCCATGGGAATATCAAGGCGCCGAGTAAAGTGATCACGCCGGGAGCGTTCTCCTGGTACCATGGCGCGACTGTTACCGAAAGAGTACATGCACAAGCAAAGGCCAGCAGACATCCTGCCATGAAAGAACTTGCAAACGCTTTATCGATGCGCATGTTGGCTTTGATGGTGCCGGCGCGGGAGCACAGCTCCGTCGTCTCTTTTGGCGTGTATGCATTGTGCACGACCTGCATGTGCATGTTGGCGGTATGCTTGTGGTTCTATACCGAGGAGGGTTGAAGGTGAAGAGCCAGATGAGAACGGAATAGTTGTATCTGGGGCCAGGTATATCAAAGCTGCATGGATCAAAGCAGAGGAAACATCACTCGAGGCGACCAGACATCTTGTACCCAACAGATCGACCGCATCGAGAATCACTACGCACATCCCGTCCCAAGACCGTGGGTGTCAACCCCAGACTTACTTGCCTTCTCCGGACAGCAATGATGTGAGCACACCAGGGCCCCTGTCGCCAATCAATGCACATGTAGTCGGAAAGGGCAGCGTCCAAGAAAGATAACGAGGTCTGACTGACCAACCACAATGGCCGATTCCGAGCTGTACTATAGACACGGGTGCTATCACTGCAAGCAATCCGCGGGCGAGCTTTTGACCGTACCGTGTCAACGGTGCTTGCCAGTATGTTGTAGATCCACTATCGGTTTTCGTATAGATAGTGGAGTATGATCGCCATGGAATCAGTCAATTTCCTCGAACATGAGCTCAGGTTCCAATGAGGCCATATGAGTAAAGACATGTGTCAACCCATGCTTGTTGCCCTCCTATACGGCAAAAATGATCCGAGCTGGGAGGCCGAGAGATGTGGCATTGCTTGGTCAATTTGAGACTCTTCAAGGTTGAGCCGCCTACTTTCCGAGTACTGCTGTTCTTCATAGGTCGCCGTTGCGCGCAAAGATAAGAGACGCCGTGCAAGCTTTTAGGCATCTTGGCGTAGAGATAAGCATCGGATGAACAGCATAACTGTAACGGCTTTGCATTTATCTGATAGGGTTTGTACCAATAGTTTTGCTAATGGAACTTGGAGCATTTGTTGATGTGGGATGTCATGTATGGGACACGCGGGTGGAGGAGGAATACATGTAGATTAATAAGGGACGAAAGAGTGAAAGAGTGCCACCAAGAAATTTGGCGGAGGTGCAGTTCCGACAACTGGGGCTACATGTGAAGCGAATACACGAAAATACGCCTTGAGTACGCGAGAAGGCTATGTCATTTTCTGCTTAGCATTCCTGGAGTTTGAAATATCTCTGCACAGCAAACAATACACCAAGCCTTTCAGCACGATATGCGAGGGCCGATGTCACGTACAGCGTGTACATAAAATTCTATACGTTTTTCGCTATGCCATCGAATTAAGGCCCACTAAGTCATCGCTCATGGAACACATTCCTTTACCTGCGCGGCATGCCGCGGCCCCTTCCTCTGACCGCGCGCTGCGCAGCACCTGGTGGCAGGCCGCGCTGAGGCGCCTGGGGCTGCTGTGACTCTTGGTTCTTGATCGTCTCGTCCACGGAGAGGATGAGGCAGCTTGCCTCGATCGCAGCCTGCATGGCGTTGACCTTGACAAGAGCGGGCTCCCAGACGAACGCCTCCATGTTATCTCTGATGCCCTCGTGGTCGAAGTCGACACCTGCCCAGACGTTGCCCTTGCGGTGCTCCACACGCAGGCGGTTGAGAATGTCGGTAGCGTCGAAACCAGCGTTGTCACAGAGCTGGCGAGGGATGACTTCGAGAGCCTTGGCGAAGGCCTTGATGATGCTTTGCTGCTTGGTTGAGATGTTCTTGTCGGCGTAGTTGTGGAGGTATGCGGAGACTTCCATCTCGCAAGCACCACCACCGGCGACGATGGTCTTGTTCTTGATAGCACGCTTCACAATCATGATCGCGTCGTGGAGCGAGCGCTCGACTTCGGCGATGAACTGCTCGGCGCCACCACGAAGCACCAGTGTGCAGGTCTTGGCCTCGGGGCAGCCCTCGAAGAAGTTGAAGCGCTCACCACCGATCTGTCTCTCCTCAAATGACTCGCAAGTTCCGAGATGCCTCTCCTGGATGTCTGAGCATGTGGATTGGACGCTGGCGCCAGTTGCCTGGCACACGCGCTCGAGGTCCTCTGCGGCCACACGTCCCGCGCAGAAGACATCTCTGTCGGCAAAGTACTGAGTCGCAAGATCGCCAATAGGGAGCTTTGAAAGCACGACCTTTGCGCCAGACTTGTAAAGTGCCTCCATCTTCTCGAAAATGATCCTCCACTCGGCGTCCACGATCGCCTGGTATTCTGACACTTGCTCAACACGCACCTCAGCGTTGTCCTTTTCGGCCTTCAGCTCCAGCTCAACGTTCAAGCACACAATCTTCGGGTTCTTGAATGACTTGGGCTGCTGCTCGAAACCGGCGTAAGAGAAAGTCTTCTTGAAAGCCACACCGTTGACGAAGAGGGAGTCCTGTAGCGCGCCACCAGTGACCTTCTTCATGCCAATGAGCTTGTTGTTGAGATCGTCCTGGTCCAGAGTGAGCACAGCATCCACGACCATCTTGGTGAAGAAGTCGGCGTTGCGGTGAATCAATTTCGAAGACATGGCGGTTCCAGCAAGTTTCCGTAGGGTGTCCCTCTGGTTATTCTCAGTCGTGCTCACTGCGATCTCCTTGACCTTGTTCACCGCCATTGTGCCTGCTCTTCTCAAACCCTTGATGATAGTCTGACTGCTCACACCCGCCTCCACGAACTCCTTGACCTCCTTCAGGACCTCGCCAGCCAGAACCACCACGGAGGTTGTGCCGTCGCCAACCTCGGCGTCTTGTGATCTCGCAATGTCCACGAGAATGCGTGCAGCGGGGTGCACAATGTCGAGGAGCTTCATGACGGTCGCGCCGTCGTTTGTGATCGTTTGTCTGCCATTCTCGTCGACGAGCAGCAAGTCACCACCGTAGGGACCGAGTGTGCTCTTGACTGTCGCCTGGACTGCAGTGCATGCGTTGATGTTGGAAATGACCTGGTTCTTGCCCTGCGACTGGTCGGTGCCTATAAATCCATTGTTTTAGTAAATATGTTCACTGGCGCGGGGGAGTTTGAGGACTCGAACCTTCTCTGAGGACGATGACCGTGGGTGTTTGGCCGTTGAAAGCCATATTTGAAGAGAGTTCCTGGATTTGGGAAACTAGAAGTAGAGGTGGCGCTTTGTGTCGGTGTGATATTGAGCTGTGGTGGTGCGGGCCAAACAGTCAATTCCGTTTGGATATTTGTCTGGCTTCCAGAATCCTCGCTGTTGCGGGCGCTGAAGCGGGTGTGAGTGGCTCATCGGGGGCCTCAGGCATCAAAGTGGCTCAGGGTCTGTATAGAACATATATTTCAATCACACCCTGTCTCGCTAGCTGCCATTGATAAATATACATATCCAGTGCAAGATGGTCTTCGCGGAGAGAACCTATTCCATGACATGTGACGTGGGATGGGATCAAAGGCCATTGTCCATTTAATTCAAGCTGGTGGAGGCAGCATCATTACATATTCCCTTTCACTATCTCCAAAAGAGATCACATCTCCGTCCACCAATTGTACATAGCGGCTGGTATCGATCAGCTTGCCATTGAGCTTCGTGCCATTCGCGCTCTCCAAGTCAATTAGGTAAGGTTTCACTTTGTTGGTCTTGTCTCCATACTCATTTGTGGTAGTTTGGAAGCGGAATTGAATCACTGCATCGAGTTAGCTTAGATCACTTAGATCATTGTGTCTAGCATCATTTTTGACTGACCGGCATGTTGCTTAGAGATGCTCGGATGCTCTAATGTCAAATCGGTAACGTGTTTATCTCGGCCGGCAAGCCAACAGCTACGTTGGTACAGCTGCACAGTGTCGAGGAGATCCTTCTTCTTGAAGACATACATCCTCCACTGCTCTTTAGTGGGAGGCTTGCGTGCTTCTGCCGGTTCGTGGTATTTGAGAACAGTGTTCGTGCCCGCAACGGTATTGGCTTCTTTGGCAAGCAGACCAGTAGGCTTCCAGTTAGGTTTCTGCTTCTCGGGCAGAGGTTCGCCTCCCTCGGCCGCCACTTCGCCACGGAATTGATCGTTTTGTGATGGCAGAGGGCCGCGCGACTTTGCAGGAGGTGGCGATTTCGACTTTGAGTATCTCCTTCGCTTGGGGTCTGGAGATCGTGATCGGTGCCTTTGCCTTGAGTGGTCGCGCGATCGTCTTCTGCGATGGCTGCGGTCGTCGTCTCTGTCGCGTCGATGAGAGTCCTCAGGTGAGCGATGTCTGCGATGTCTGTCGCTGCGGTCTCTGCCTTCATCTCGACGTCGATAGCGACCATCATCACTGCTGACACTGCGACTTCGATGCTGCTTTCGATCTCTGGTCTCGTCTCTGGAGCCATCATCCCTTCTGCGAGGTCTTTCGTCTCTATAATCCGCAGGCATATTTTCTTGATGGGACTTGTGGAAGTCTGCGTTTGGTGGTATGTGAAGCCCGTAACAACAGAGACTAGACCCACAAGATGGTTGTAGGGCTGAGTTGCAAAAACAGAACAGACTTTAGATGACTAAGAAAAACCGCTCTCCAATGCAGTGGCGGTGTTTGATGTCGCTTGATTCGAATTGGTGTGGTGTGATCGTTGCTGAGCGCGCTGGAGAGGCGCAGCATTCGTCGAAAGTCTGATGATGAAGTGGCCAAAGCGCAGAGTGAGCGCGTTTCGATCGCGCTTCTTGCCATGCAGACTTCCATCCTTCCACTCCAACACGGCGCGAGCGCTTAATTTGATTTAATCTCATTGGCACAAACATCCGCTCGAAACGACAGCAGTCTGCATAAAATCTCCGTGTTTCACCAATTGACAGGAAACAATGCAATGCACCTCCAACCATTGGGCTACGAGTGGCGGCGGCTGTTGCAAAACCTACAGTCGCTAAGCTCATCGTGTCTCCTGATGCATCTGAATAGCTGCACAGTGGGCAGACTGAAAGACACAGCCCTGGTGTCTGCCGATGCGGCTCAGCGCCTAATTCGAGCGCGCTTATGGTTTTGTCAAGAATAGGCTTATTGATGCACATCGACAATGTCAAGAGTAGGTCCCTCCTCGCACTGTGACACCTACACGTACGACACATTTCCTTTGTTTTATACTTGTCGCATCTATACGTTGTGGTTCTGGTAGGAATGTCTTCTAAGTTCTTCACCTGGACTAAAGGCGACCGCAGCCGGAATGCACCAGATTCGTTATTCTCCGGGGCGGTGGTTCCCATACCAGTGGAGTGCATCCACATCAAAGGATTCGACTATTCACGAACACCAAAGGTAAGCGTACTAAACGTTCACATTGTGGTTTTACGCGTCCTGACCAGGGGCAGAACGGCCATCGTCGACCACTACCCTTGAGACTAGAACCTAGTTCCGAAGCGATATCGCCACACGACGAGCAGACAGAGGATCAAACAACACTGCAAGATGCTGCTGTCAAATCAGCCACGTCTTTGATTGCTGTTGTCAACGACATGTTACGATCTCCGCTTGCTTCTGCGCGCTTACCGGCGCCATCCTCAACGCTTGCACCTAGCTTTGGGCGGCCGCGATCTCGTACAGCACCATCCACGCCGCTTGTAGAGGCGCCATCGCATACACTCGTCGAGCTTCCCGGTTCGATACCCGAGAGACCTCGAGGAACTCAGCATCATTCATACGATAGTAAACTTAGACGCTCGGCACGACCATATAGTCATTTGAGAAGACCTTCGCATCCATGGCTGGACCCTCCAATCGATCGTAAAGATGATCAGCCTCATGGAGACCATAAAGACGGGATCATTTCCAAGAGCGAACCACCTTCAACTCCACAGCAGCAGCAAAGTGAAGTCCTCACGGCTAGCACTTGCAGATACTCGAAGCCAGTGGCTCAACAGCGACGAATTTGGTCTGATCCGATACAGTCTCACCGAGTACGACCAGTATCAACGTCTTCAAAACGAAATACTGAGGCATACCGGTACAACTCGCAGTTTCCTTCTACCCCCAGACGGCGAAGTGACGATTTTCGGCCTCCTTACGACGACTCTAATCGATCGACAGAGGAGGGCTCGCAAGCAGCATGTGCCACTTCCTTGCAAGCATCACACGAGGCTCATATAGCAGCATTGACAGAAGCGCACCAGCGAGAAATTGCGTCGTTGCATCTGTACATCGAACAGCTGGAACCTCGTCGTGGACTTGGTCGCAGAAGTGAGGTTCATGCGCATCCATCAGAAAGGCATCATTCGGTGGCTCCAAGCGAGGCCACAAATCAGCACACCCATTCTTGGCAGTCTGAAACTCCGGGGCATCGCGAATACATGGAAATGAGCGCTTCAACAAACCATATGCAAAACGCTGGCGACTCGCACTGCACATCTGTAGCTGGATGTGGAGAAATCTGGCTCGAGTGCAACCACCTACGAAATACTCTGGAAAAGACAAACACAAGACTGATTCAATCTCACGAAACTATATACAGACTACAAAGCGCCGAGAAGCTACTGAAAACTACGATTGATGACTTACGATCCCGCCTAGAGGCTGCGAACGACCAGCGACTGGACGCACAAGAAGGACTCCACGATGCTTGCTGCCGTGTGCGCGGTCTTGCAGAACGAGAGGCGAACCTCGTGCTCGAGCTCGAAGAACTTCAGAGGTGTTCTTCGGCATCTACGACGATTACACAAAGCGACAAAGGCCGGACCCGCATCGACATGCACCACGCACGACGAGGTTCTGAGCAAGATGGTTCTCAAGACGGTTCGACCACCAGCTCCAACGCCCAAAGTTCCGTACCATCACTTTCACCAAGCCACACACCCAGCTCATCCGCCCTGGGCATCTCAATACCGCAAACACCTCGCACGATCGCCTCCACGACTCTGGAAGCGCTCTTAGTGGCCACGGACAGTCCCAATGCGTACACGCAGCCCAGGACGCCGCCGACAAGCGTGCATAAAGAACTGCCCTTGCTGCCAGTAAATTCAAGCCCGGTGCCAGTGCGACGTGGCGGGACGATGAAGTCTGTTGGTGAATCCATTATCGAGCTTTATGCGGGGCGGGATTGCGAGGGGTGGGAACGAGGTAGGGAGTCGGGGTGGGTAGAGTGGGTGTAGAGGAGTTGATTGAAGGAGAAATTGGGCAAAGGAATAGATTGCGCCGTGATGATTGAAAAGCTTCGCTTGTGTATTGTAAGAAAGAATGATAAAGACATGGGTCTCGAATCTAAAAGAGATATTGGAACAGAAAGATGAACTGATCATGCACTACTAGAAAAGATCGGTGCGCGCTTCGTATCGAATGTTATTGTCAGCATGGTGCATTGTAGTTGCCTATTCGTGACTAAGAACGGGCAAGACAAACCGCGAAATCTATAAATGCGTTCGCTTCGATGCAAGATCTCTGCGTAAGAATGCCTATCAAGACAAAGCTCGAAAGCTCACAGAATCTTCCGCGCGTTGAACAAGCAGTAATTGAGAGGTACATGTACATAGAGCTTCAAGAGGACTGCTGCCGGTCTTGGCGTCTGGGTCAGGTGGCTTGGGTGGCGTCGACACCGAAGCGCCCACTTCTCAGCCTGATCGAACTCGCCCCTTGGTACATCATGGCTCACACCAGAGCAATATGGCCGTGGACCATCATTATCAGCACATCAACATCTCTGGAAACGCAAGGGTCCTTCTCGGCGACTATATCAATGGTGACAAACGCGGCGGTGGCTCGGCCTCGAGGGCGGAGGCGCTGCTGGAATGGCTGCACTATCCTCGGATGACTTCGAGGAAGGAAAGTGTGAAGGACACTCATGCCGATACTTTCCAGTGGATCCTGAAGTCCGAAGACTTGGGAGACAGTAAACCGACTCCTGGTTTCAGAGCATGGCTGGAACGTGGAAGCGGGATCTACTGGCTTGCTGGGAAGGCTGGTTCTGGCAAGTCGACTCTCATGAAGCTGATCACCGAGCATCGCGAGACTCAACAAGCACTCGGAGTATGGGCTGGAGACACAGAATTGGTTTGCCCGTCATTCTACTTCTGGTATGGTGGCACCCAAATGCAGAGATCTCAGCTTGGCATGTTACGCTCGCTGTTACACGAGCTGCTTCTTACAGACAAAACTTTGGTGCCAGTAGCTTTCCCCCTCTGGACCGAGAAGAATGGCGTTGAAGAGCCTGATTTTCCCGAAGTTGCTGCTGCATTCCGCAGGACTCTGGCTGCCGACAAGCGCAAGATTTGTTTCTTCATCGATGGCCTCGACGAGTACGAAGGCGATTCAATCCGCACTGCAGCGCTGGCAGAGTATCTTGGGGAGCTCGCAAAGTCATCTCCGAACGTCAAGCTTGTAATTTCTAGTCGTCCTCTGCATGAGTTACAAGTTCACATCAAAGCTTGGCCTCATCTTATGTTACAGGATCTTACTGCTCGAGACATCTCAATCTTCGTTGAAGACAAACTACGCAGGAACGAGCAGATGTTGCGACTTGAGAAACAAGAACCGATTGCTGCAGTTGAGCTCGTTGACGAGCTCGTTTCGCGGGCATCTGGAGTCTTTCTCTGGGTTTACGTCGTGGTACAGTCGCTCCTCGATGGTCTAGAGAGCAGAGACAAGATAGCCGATCTGATAGTCCGGGTGTGCGAATTACCCACGGAACTCAACGAGCTCTTCAGCGCGATGCTGGGACGAATCAGCCCAAGACACCGCGCGCAATCGTTTCGACTTCTTTACATCACGAAGCAGTTCTTGCCACATGTCCACAATGCTGGAGTGCACGCCTTTGTACTCTCGTACGCTGAAGAGTATGGCTGCACCACAAAATCTTTACCAAAATGCGGTAAGATTCCTTCCACTGAGTTGGAAGAACGCCAACAAGAAATTGAGGTCGTGGTTCGAAGCCGTTGCCTCGGCTTGCTTGAAGTCATTTCATCCGAAGCAATTGTGAAGCCCTACTCGACATTCAGGACTTCCAGATTCAAGGAATTGGCTACAAATTACGTGGTCGATTATGTACACAAGACTGTTGCCGAGTATCTCGACGACATAGACATTCAGGCCCGAGTGGCGGAGACATCTGGACCGACTTTTGACGTCAATGTGGCGATTCTCAATGCTTTGGTGATCACGTGCCGAAATGAAGTATACTTCGGATTTTTCGAGTTATTCTCCCATTTCAACCGGCAAGCAGAAGAGTCCACGAAAAAAGCACAATCCACGGCCGTTGGTGAGGCAGATGTTTACATGTCGAACTTGCGTAGTATCGCCATGATAGCGCAGCGTCGCCTGACGAAAGATCGAGTAAACCTCGAAGGCAGACATTGGGCAAACCATCTCTTGGTAGACGACAACCGATCTTGTCCATGGCATGACACGACTCTTGCTTTCGCTATACGTTGCGGTTGGGAGTTGTATGTCGTGGAGAAGCTCAAAGAACATGGAAGCGGCCTGCCAGCCAAGCGAGGAAGACCCTTGCTTGATTATGCTGTTTGTCCAGAGCCCGTGACTTCCCGTTTGGTGTATGGCATGAATCCCAACATAGTGAAGTGTCTTCTGGAGCACGGAGCAGATCCCAACATGGAATTCAACGGGCACTCTGCGTGGTCGAACGCCCTGTACTACGTCGCCTCCTATGGATTTATCACCGTACTTCGTCGTGACGATAGAGCCGCGCATGCCTTGCAAGTCGTGGAAGTCATGAAGCTATTGTTGGCGTACGGCGCCGCCAAGAAGGCATACTGCACGTTGGACTGCACAAAGATTTCTGCAGCACAGGTACTTCGCTTGGCCATTTCTCGTCTGGAAGTCGCATTTCCACAAGAAGTCCGCGACGGGTTGCAAGAGGTGCTGGTGATCATCGAGGACGACAAGAATGATTGCGGTATAGTCGAACAAGCATGGACGTCTCTGTCGCAGTGGATCAAGGCGCAAGTTTTGAAGCGAACGCGATGACGCGAAGCCCTCGCGCGGGTGCTATCGCCGGCTAATGCCCTATATGTACATGTAGGGTTTTTGCGTCGCGCTCTACATCCATGAGGCTTCATGTTCCATATATACCAGTCGCAACGACGTCGGACCAAATTGTAGGGACCTGTGCCGTTGCGCATTGACGATCGTGCTTGTTTGTCCTGAGCCATAGACCAGAGTTGCAAAGCATTCTACTGCGCGCTCGCTCTGCCGTCGACATTTTATAATGAGAGTGTGGAATCGACCTAACAAGATACAGACTCTTGCCTTGTCGGACAATAGAGGTATGGCAAATGGCAATGTTACCACTGGCCACACCAACAGCTTTGCCTGCCAGACAAGCGCAGTGCGTGCACGAATCTTTGATTCGTAGGACCTGTGCCAGACTTGTGAGACAGATCAATAGAATGCGTTCACTCCGATGGAAGATCTCTACGTAACTACGCATATTCTGTCGACAGCCAGGTCGAAACATGAGCTCACAGACACGTCCATGCATCGAAGACATCGAACAGGTGAACAGGTGGAGAGGTCCATCATACATGTATATACGCACACAGTCCACCCGATCCATACGCCTATGCCCAGAGCACCCATCGATCAGATATACCCTCCACACAACCATCCCATGCCCGCGCAAGACACATCTCTCCGCGCGCATCGCATGGCATATCCCACAGCGCGCGCGGCGCCCCTGATCAGTGCAGCCGACGCGCTATACATATCCCAAGCTATATGATCGACGAACGCCGGCACAGCCGGAGCCGAATTACTATACCGCCACGGCCGCTGATTGGCCGAGAGCCGCGAAACTGGTACCTGCATCGGACAAAAGACGCAAGAGCCAGGGGTGCATGAAAAGCTGCATGCTGCATGCATAGGCCGTTTCAGTCAGACAGAAGCGCCAGCGCATGTGCGACGTGCAGGGCTAGTGCTGCGACAGGTGCCTGCGGGTTGGAGAATTTTCCGACTGATCGCAATCTACTGAGCAAAGAGGCCGATGGCCGATTTTTTTTTTTCTGACAGGCTACAGGCTACGGCTGTCCGGACAGGTGGGAAGCAGCGCGGTGGAGAGTTTGCAAGGATGGGGTGGTGAACCGTGAAGGAGATTCGGCATATGCGTGGGTGAACCACGAACCATCCGGGGGAACAAATCTCACGGCGGCGGAGGGAGGGAGGGCTAAGTGGGCCTTTCCGTGCTTGGGATGGCGATGGTGGTACAGACGTGAATTGCCTGTCAGGTACAGGCTGTCGTGCTGCGTGAGATGTATATGTACTTGCATGCGCGGATGGATGGAATACATTCAGGCACAAGGCAAAGTGGAACAAGAAGAGAGCTTGTCGTGCTGATCTGGTTTGTCCCTTGGACGATCACTCTGCACATTCTATATAGATACAATGAATATGCTTTTCCTGCCCTCATGCTGCAGACAGACAGCCCAGACACACGGAGCAGGGGAAGTCAACCGTTGGTAGAGGTGAGAAGAACTAGTCCAGATCTGCGCGGGCCTACTGCCTACTGACTCGAGGCGACTGGCACCCCTTGAGCCTTTGCACGGGGGATTGCACGGCAACCAGCCAGAGTGTGGCCCAGGAGTGGTATGGATGGCGGTGGCAGTAGTCAGATGCCGTGAGGAACAGGAGTAGGGTAGCAGTTTCAGGCATTGGCCTGTCGTGCGCGCTCTGATGCACATTTCAATCTCGTCCTAGTGCTTGTGCCTGTGTGCAAGCCGCAACCCGTAACCTGTCTCTTTGCGGCCTTGCTCGCCTTGCCAATGATCGCATCCTCCTCCTCCACCCTGCCAACTCTGCTTTCTCCTACGTCCATTCATTGACTTTCACGCCGCCGGCCCGCCTTGCGACCCCTAGTCCGGCGCTTAATACCGTCCGTGTCTTATGGGCCCGACAAGAGGAAGGCGTCGTGTCTGCATACGGAGCCACAGTCCTGCACCGCGCTTGCACAGCCAGCGAGTGGAAGCGTCCGGCGTAGACGGCACGGCGTAAGGCGTAAGGCGAACGCAGCAGCAGCAGCACCTCACCACTGCCAGCGAGCATGTCGTCGTCTCGTCGTCCCTCTGCAGCGCTGCAGCACTCGCCCTCGCGCTCCAAGCGTCTGCCGCCGCCACGGACGAGCTCGCGCACCCTACGCGACACCTACACTGCTGCCACTACCACCACCGCCTACTCAGGCACGCTCGACTACGACCTGCCCGACCTGCCGCAGACCCCTACCAACCCTCGCACCCACCGCTCTCGCAAAGGCAAGGAGCCTGCCCGACCCACTGCCCTCGTCGACGAATCCTCCACCCGCACCCCGAAGCACTCCCATGGAGAGTCGTGGTCCAGCACCACCCGTGACAGCGTCGTGGACAATCTGCTCATGTCGCTTGACGAGCTCTCCATGCAGATGAGGAACACCTTCGACAGCGTTGGCCGCATGGACAGCCTGGACTCCGCCGCCGAGAGGGAGGCCGACAAGATCAGACAGGCGCCATTGTACGCCGCCATGACACGCCCTCCTCCCCGTGCTCGCGGCCACACATACTCGTCGTCCATGTCGTCGGACTTTGATCGTCACGGCGTGCAGGAGTCGCCGGCGAGCAAGCACGGAAGCCCGGCATACAAGAGCAGGCGGAGCAACAGCAGCTCCACATTCAACACATTCCAGACGGCTAGGCAAGGCCGCCCGCCGCCTACCTCCAAATACAGCGGCAGCGCGCGAGGACGACCGAGCCACGAGCTGGAACCCAAAAGGAATAATTCTACGCCCGTCAAGAGGAGCGGCAGCCATTACAGAGGCGAGAGCGACAACTCGATTGCGGACCTGGGATATGATGCGGTCCTCGAATCTAGCAGGCTGGCGTTCAATGGTCGATCGATCAGCATGGACCAAATCTACGCCGAAGCGAACAGCAGGACTGCGTCAATGATGGGTCGCGGGAGACCAGTCCCTTCAATACACAGCAGATACGAGCCGGTCACAGATGCTGCGCCTGAACCGAACATCGCGGCCGGACCGCGCAAGCAGCAAAACCCCTCGGCCACCGGGCCTGTGTATGTCAACGCCGCGCAAAAGCAGAGCACCCTGCGAAAAACCACGACGCAGTCCGACCTCCGCTCAGCCAATGGCACGACGGTTCCACAGAACGTCAGAGACCAGGCGACCGAATTTGTGCGCACGAACGGTAGAGGCGACACTCCTACCGGCGACAGGTCGGCACCGGGCAACATGAGACGAAACAACGCCCCGTCTCCACACCGGGAGCGACCAGGATTCTTCAAGCGCGTGTTTGGCGGCTCTTCGACACGCTCGTCGGCGTCGGAACCGTCGCACGGCCAAGAGACCACCCCTGGCGATCGCAAGCAATCGAACACCCAAAAAGAGCTTTTGCAGCAAGCCAATGAATCCTCCGGCAACGCCTCCCGCCCACCTCTGGCACTTAACAAAAAGCCGTCATCTTTCTTCAGAAGAAGGAAGCGGTCGATATCGGAAAATGCGCCGCCGCCTGCGTTACCGTTGAACTTGGCCGTTGAGGGGAGATTCGCCCAATCCAGTCCGTCAGTTAGTAGCTTGCGTGAAGTTATGGACTCGTACTTGATGAAAACGGAATCCCCGTCGAAATTGCGCACACAAGGCGAGCAGCCACAGCGCTCCAGTTCGCGAGACTCGCGAAACGATTCCCGCAATGAAGACTCCGACGATCTGGAATTGTTCCATTGTGGATACACGCCACCAGCCGATGCGTCTTTAGGCATGACGAGCCCGCTTTCTCGCCATGGCACATTGCGACTTGAGCCAGAGGCGGAGAGCTCACAGGCCAGGATGAGGGCGAAGCGAAGACCAGAAGCCATGCCCACAGCAAGTGCGCCCGAGTTGACGGGACCGTCTATAGTGCACGAAGCCGATGGGAGCTCTTCCGCACAAGTATCGCCAATGACTGTAACCCACCCAATGGACGGTACGCCCAGCAAAGTTTCGCCACTTATCAGGCCTTCGGCACACGCACACCCCGGCGAAAGTCGACCTGTTAGTCCTGTAAGCCTTGTAAGTCGAGCAAGTACCGGCGACCAAATTATTGCGTCAGGCACGGATGTGGAGCAATATCAGGAGGCGCGGATGTTCCCCGCTGATCATAACGGGCTTTCTGATATACATGATCAGAGCTTATCAGCGACGCACGATGCCTCGCATGCGTATGATCGCCCAGGGACTAAGACAATTGAACGCCCGCACCTACTGCAGTCCGAAGCGGAGCCCCATGTGGGAGACAATATTGGTAATGTCCCCTCCGACTCACTTTCACAACGGACACCCTCACCTTCTCCCTCAATGAAGCTCCCCTTCATTACTATGGTGCGTGCACCTAGCACACGTTACCACTCTGCCACCAGTCTGCCAATTGTACAAGTGGACGGCAATGACGCGCCCAGACCGTCTGTTGATACCATGGGTGCAAGAGAAAAACAGCCTGCCGGCGGAGACATCGACGACGTCAAAGAAAGAGCGCGCCGCATATTTGAGGGCGACGAAAGAGATATTACAAGGATGGAGGCGGCAGCATGGCTGGGTGAACTCAAAACTTACAACAAACAAGTCCTGGACGCGTACATGCAAATGTTCGACTTTGCTGGCATGAACGTTTTGTCCACACTCCGCACACTCTGCGGGAAGCTGGTGCTCAAGGGTGAGACGCAACAATTCGACCGCATCATTACGGCACTCTCCTCGCGCTGGTGCGAATGCAATCCGAACCACGGCTTCAAGGCACAGGATGTCGTTCACACAATCTTCTACTCCATCATCCTTCTCAACACCGACTTGCACATGGCCGACATTGGCGAGAAGATGTCAAAGAATGCATATGTCAAGAATACATTGCCGACAGTCAGACGAGTTGTGGCGGATGCTGCTCCCAACGCTTTCGACGATCAGACCATCAAGGCAAGCTCGGCAAGTGCACACAGGCCATCTGTTCCATGGATAGACACCAAGGAAAATACTGCGCCGGCAGAAGATACCACTGCGACGGAAACACCCTCCGAGCGGACCTCGTCGGACATGCCACGGCCGGTCATGACCAAGCGTATGTCCATCCGACCGGGCATGTTCCGCGCCGAATCAGACGGCTTGACACCGGATTCTGCCAACAGCAGTTCTTCAAACGCCCTGGTTTCTACACCATGGACTGGATCGATGCGCGCGTGGGAGTTTGAGATCGAGTCGGCACTTAAGTCTTTTTACACCTCGATCAAGAACGAGCCTCTGCCGTTGCTCAACCTCGCAGTTGCTGACGTCCAGCCTGACCGCAGCCTATCAGTCGCTGGTCTGAGGCGCACTGGATCTGTCTCCAGCAGGGCACCGTCCGAGGCAGTTTCGCAGAGGTCGAAAGCAGGCCTTCGTGGCTTAGCTCTTGGCTGGCAGACTCGCAACATCCGGTCACGGCAGAAGATCTACCCCGCCAGCACTATTGGCTCCTCACGTACAAGCTTTGACGACAATAGCAGCCTGTACTCGCCTACTCAGAGCAGCACATGGAGTAAGAACTCCTATGCCAGGACTCTGACCTCAACATCCGTGGGCAGTCTTGGATATCATCTTTCCCCTGGTGATGCTGCGTACAAGCACTCGATTGGATTTGCAAACGCTCTTTCACAGGCAATCATTCGGGAGGAAGGAGCGGCGCATGTTGATACCGATTCCATCACACTCAAGCAAGATATCCTAGAGGACGAATCACTGACCTTGGAGGGTGCGCCGTGGGCTAAGGAAGGCCTGGTCAAGCACAAGCATCACCTCGAGGGCCCAGAGCGCAAGTCTAGAGATCGCAACTGGTCCGATTGCTTCGCTGTCATTGGCAAGGGCAAGTTGACGCTGTTCAACTTCAACACTGGCGCAAGCAAGTCATACTCCCTAGGTCGCGCCCGCCTGCAAAAGAACGTCGGTAGTCGCGCACCTAGCATTTCCAGCGCACGAGTTGGTGGTGGCGACTGGGCGGAGAATGCCGAGCAGCTGGATTCTTTCGCACTTCGTCAGACAATTGCCTCTACTCTGCCTCCGCCCGGGTATAGCAAGACTCGTCCTCACGTTTGGGCATTGAGCCTGCCATCTGGCGCAGTGCATTTGTTCCAAGTTGGCACGCCTGAAATTGCAGAAGAATGGATGAGCACCGCGAATTACTGGTCCGCGCGCCTCAGCAAAGAGCCTTTATCTGGTGGTGTCTCGAACATCGAGTACGGTTGGTCAGATGCTGTGATCAACCCGGCCGTATTGGAGCGCACTTCAAGCATCACCAGCGA
The DNA here is from genome assembly GCA_035771495.1 of Cladosporium oxysporum. Taxonomy (NCBI): domain Eukaryota; kingdom Fungi; phylum Ascomycota; class Dothideomycetes; order Cladosporiales; family Cladosporiaceae; genus Cladosporium; species Cladosporium oxysporum. Next base: position 161,274 of record JAWNKS010000020.1, on the reverse strand, counting down.
TGCCACGACCACTGTTGGCCCACCACCTTCCATCCGCAACCGTTCTCGAGGTCACACTCACAGCTCATCTGCAGGTGGTAGGCCTAGCATCCAGTCATCAGTCCGCAGCAGTTTCGACAACATGGGTGCGAGTTCACGCAACAGAATGCCTGGCGATAAAGCTCAGATCATGGATTGGCAGCCACCAAGCCAAAGCATGATGGCCAGCCAATTGATGGAAGTCGACCAGCTCCGGAGCTTGCAGACATACGTGGATAATGTTGAAGCGGAGTTGGAGTCACACAACGAGTTGAAGCATGGGATCGAGCTCGCCGTAAGTTATTGCCTTATATATCTTTGGTCTATCGCACATGATACTAACATCACCTGCAGTACTCTGTCCGCGGCTCCAACTACTACAAGGCAATGTCCAATTGGCAACGCAAGTCCGAGTACCTGCTACGCGAGATTGTCAAGTTCAGGACTTACATCGAATCTCTGAACGCAGCTGCGATTGCAAAAGACGTCGTCCTCGCACGCAGAGCCGAGAGAGACGCCGAGTTGGCCATCATTAGGAGCAACGCTGCAGCGGCTGTCACTGCCGCCACTGTTGCCGCCGCCGACGAAGCAACTACCAACGGTACCGGAAAAGTCGAAGCATTCGACAACGATCTTCCAAACGATCCCGAGGACACTGCTAGTGGCGGAGACCTGACTCCGAGAAACAGCGCCATGCCAGTGGAACTTCCAGCTTGAGATTCAGATCTCTGCGAGAGCTGCGCGTCAGAGGCAATGCGCGTATCGTTACGCGCATTTAATACCCTTTCCTTTATGTTTCCTTCTTCTTCCTTTTCGATGACATATGAGACACATATGATACGTGGTGTACGAATACCAGGCACCGATTTCTTGCCAAGGTGGAAAGGCGAATCCTCCAATTGGGGCAGGAGGAGGGAGATGAGCATTCTTCTCTTTTTGGATACCTGTCTGCCACGATATGAGGGCATACTGGCGGTGGAAAAGTGCAAGTGCACAACGAACGCCGGGATGGGTGGCCTTTCTGTTTCTTGCTTTGCCATGTTTGACAGGCGGCTTTGGTTTTTCCTTTTTTTTTTGTTTTATTACTTCTTCTTCTGCTCGAGATGTTTGATTTAGATACCCGATATTCCATTGTTATTTGTTCTTGATTCGAAGAGAATACTCCCAACTTTTCCAGTGTACTGCTCGAATATATTCTTGCCCTATTGCATATAATTCTTCGGTTCTGCTGACCAGATTTGGAAGTGGTGATGATGCTTGCACAACAGCCGCCAGGGACCAAGAGGGCGGAGGCACTTTAGCGCCGATCTCCTTCATCCTGACGTGAGTTTCACATGGAAATGATGTTTCGCCTCTCACTTCTCGTTGGTTTAGTCCAGATCATCCGCCATTGCATTCATTCCTTCCTTTCCCAACTATAGACGCTCTCTCTTACACAAACTACATCGCTAATATATGAGATGACAACACGCTACTCGAGCAGCTGCCTCCAAGCTGTCTCGTGCTTGAAACGCTCCCAACATGTAACACCATCCGCCATCCACATAGCCTACAGCGCAGCGCTCTTCTCACAATCTCACTCACGCCATTACTCCTTCTCAAAGACCTCTTCTCGCACCACCTCTACCCGCCGGCCCGCGCCAAAAAGCACCAACCTCAAGCCTCGCTCTCCCGCCCAATCAACACCGAACTCTCTCGCCTCCGCTCTCAATCCGCCGCCCTCAACCCTCCCTCCACCCCTCGACCTGCCCACCCGCGGCTCAGAAGCCTACCCAATTTACCTCTACCGCATCGGCCGCGCCTACGGCACCTTTTACAAAGATGGCCTCAAGGCCGTCTGGCACAATCACAAAGCCGCCTCTTCTCTCAAGAAGCGCATCGTCGCAGACCTCAACGCCCGTAAACCCAGTCTCGCTTCTCCACTGAGCGCCTCCAAGCGCTGGAGCGCTTTCCGTGACGAGACGGTGCGGCGCGGCGGTATTGTGCAGCGTGCGGAGTTCCAGCTGCTCGAGCGCAATGCGCGGGATATCGGGAAACTGCCGTTCTTCGGTGTGCTGGTGTTGCTCTTTGGGGAGTGGCTGCCGTTGCTGGTCCCTTTCATCCCGAATCGCGTGCCGGGGACGTGTAGGATTCCGAAGCAGGTGCGCGGGATGAGGGAGAAGAGCGAGGGGAGGAGGAGGTTGGCTTTCAGGGCTGGTGTGCAGGAGCCCAAGGAGGTTGGGAAGGTCATGGCCGAAGGTGGCGGCAAGTGGGGGATTACGGAGCGCGCGAGCGTGCAGGAGATGCTGAAGAGTCTGGGACCGCAGCAGTTGATGCATTTGTCGAGCGTGCTCAATCAGCACAGCGGAATCTGGGACAAGCTGCAGGTTTCGCCGCCTGCGGGATTGCTTCGTCACTCTGTGGGCGCGAGGATGCAGTACATCGCGTTGGACGACTTTTTGCTCGTCGAGGCTGGAGGTCCGACGGCATTGTCGAGTGAAGAGGTCACGATTGCTTGCGAGGAGCGTGGCATCGATGTCCTCGGAAAGCCTGAGGAGAAACTGAGAGCTGAGCTGCAAATCTGGGTGCAGAAACAGAAGGAGGACGACGGACGAGGAAGGGCGATGTTGAAGATGTTGTTTAGGAGGTGAGTTGTCTTTCTGCAAGAAAAATGTTGTCGGAAACTCGTGGCTAACGGTACTACAGACCCAACGCGTGGACTGGATAGAACTAGGACAGCCACATATACATAAACGACAAGTGTATTTTATAATTGTACAGCGCGGAGTGGAGACGTGGGGTTTGGTGTTTGCAATGTATCATGATTGAATTCGACTCCTTCAATCGTACATAGATCTGAGGATTTGAGATGAGAATTGGCTTTTGTACAACACAGCTCAACATGTTTGGCAAGCTGAAATTGTTTCATAATTCATCTACACACTGTTGTGGTGGCTGCAGTAGAATGGGGTGGTGTGATTGAAGCACGCACAGCAGCGGAAACGTCGGTCCTGAGGTGAAGAGGCTGTTGCGTGGTCCTTGAGATGTGTTTCGCATGGTGTTTGAGGGGCACGTCATGGGGAAGATATCCAGTGGTATTGATGACGGGGGAGTATTTATATGCGTTCTTCTTGTCTTAATATGGCTTTGTTTTATTTTGATGATTTTCGATCAACGGTCGTTGAGTTCGTTGACTTCTATCTTTAGGCTTATGCTTGCGCCCTTCTTATTCATCTAAATCAGACCGATCACTTATATATATATCGTTGTAACATCTAGACAATGGTCTCGTCGCCAACCTCCTCAATGGCCTTGACTAGACCCTCAACAGTCCCCGTCTTAGTCTGGCCGTTCACCACAACGCGGAAGAACTTGCCGTCCTCGCCAGGCGCATAGTCCACCATGAACCCCCTCGGAATCAGCTTCTTGGACACATCAGCAGTCATCTTGCTGTTCCTCTCCTGGCTGCCTTGGCCGCTCTGCTTGTTGTAGTAGAAGCAGACCTGCAGGCACGGCGGCGGGTTCGTCGAGACCAGACTGAACTTGGGGTTCTGCGACACCAGCGCGGCAAGGTTCGCCGCTTGCTCGAAGGCAGAGTCGACGTAGGCTGCGAAGCCCGCGCTGCCGTGGTAGATCCAGCTGAGGGCCACTTTGAGCGAGTCGCCGCGGCGGCCGCACTGGGGCGTGATGTCGGCCAGGTCCCAGAACTCTTGCACGGGCTCTTCCTCGAGGCCGGCGTGCGAGCCCAGAGCGTCGACTGCGCTGTTGTCTTTGCCGCAACCGTTGGACTGGTCGGGCTGGTGGAAGAGGTAGCCGGCGGGGAGCGTCATGCCCTTGTGGAACTGCCGCAGGTCCTGGCCGAGCAGGAAGGTGCACGTGAGCGGCACGCCCATCATCTTGTGCGGGCACAGGGCGATGGTGTTGGCGCGCTCGACGCCCGCGAGCTTGTGCTTGTGCTTTGCGCTGAAGATGACGGGGCCGCCCCAGGAGCCGTCGACGTGCATCCACAGCTTGTGCTTCTGGCAGATGTCGGCGATGGCGTGCAGGGGGTCGAAGGAGCCTAGGACGGTGGTGCCGGCGGTGGCATTGACGTAGAAGGGCGTCTTGCCGTCTGCTTTGGCCTTCTCGATTGCGGCTTCGAGGGACTCGGGTTGCATGCGTCCGGTCTCGTCGACGGCGATGGAGATCACGGCGTTGGAGCCGAAGCCGCAGATCTGGGCTGCCTTTTCGAGACTGTAGTGGCCGTGGGCGGAAGTGAAGAGGACGAACTTCTTGTCGCCGTAGCCCTCAGTCTTGGTCTCAGGGAAGAGGTTGTTCCTGGCGATGATGATCGAACTGAGGTTAGCAGCACTTCCACCAGGCTGGCTCACGCCACCGGCGTACGTGCCCTTGAAGCCGTACAGCTCTGCCATCTTGCGCGTGGTCTGCTTCTCAATCAGCGTCAACGCCGGCGAGACCTGGTAGACGTGCAAGTTCGAGTTCAGCGCCGAGAGCAGCAGGTCTGCGGCCAGGCCGACAGGCGTGGTGGCGGCGTAGAGCTTGTCGAGGAAGCCTTGGTCCCAGGTGTTGACGCTGTACTGCAAGACCTTCTGCACTGCTTGCAGTAGACCATCTTTGCCGGTGCCCTCGTCTGGCAGAGAGACGTCGAGCAAGGGAATCAGTTTCTGAGGAGGGTGGTGCTCGACGAGTACGCTTCGAGGGCCTTTGCCTTTTTGTTGGAGGCCGTGGCCTTCTGGCTGTACGGCGGCGTTGTCGTCTGCAGCGCGGACGAAGGGAATGATGAGATCCTTGACTGCAGTGAGGAGCTGGGTTTGTTGTTAGTGTATGTATTCTGGTTATGAGGAGTGGGTTCATACGTCGTTTAGTTCGTCCGCACGATGGAGCCCATCGTCCTGGGTCGCCGTTGGTCGTGATGGTATCGAAGACCCGTTAGTCGACATGGTGTATTGATATATATTGTATAAATGTGATATAATTCTCCGCTAACAATATGAGATGACAAACAAAGTAAAATGATATGTCGCCCGCCTACCAAGGAATGGAGTGAATCATCACATCATTTGTCGAAACGTTGACGATGATGCGAAGTCGCAGCCGGAAAAACCCTGACGGGTCCGGGGCGAACCTACAGAGCTCTATTCTGACCGTGCGATTCAGAGAACAACATCGTGCAACTTGGCGGACGCAAGTCCTCGTGAATCCTACGGTGGATCCATAAGGCTACGGCATTGTCAACGAATGTATGTGTCGGTTCGACTCGACGTTCAGCCGCTACGCGCCAGCATTTGATCCTTTGGTTGGCTAGACGCCCTTGGAGGTATGTACACTGTGGTCTGGTGAACACAGGCTGGTCTAGCCTTCGCGTCTGTTTGACAAGGATGGGAATCCGCGAGGATTGTGAGCCGATGTGCCGCTGTGAGGGACTTTGAAGGCTCGCGCGGATAGAGTGATGGCGCCACCGCTGTCAGCGCCAATGCTGCAAATACGAAACACGGATCGAGTCACACATTGACACAGGCAGTCCTTTTTACATGGTCCAGAGATCATTGCCAAGTCAATTCCTTTAATCCTCCTGATCATGGGCATCGTTTCCTTGGAGGTGACATCTGGGTTCGTTGTGGGCATCGGGCATGTGCCGTGGTAAGCTTCGGTGCAGACCTGTCACAAAGTACTGCATTCATCCGAGTGTTCTTTTAGAGCGATTTAACATGCACGAAGCCCGCGTGGACGATAACCGCATGGCTAGTCGCAGGTGCGATGAGATCACTATATCGATCTCAATTTACCCGGACTGATAGCGGCTTGCGGGACGTCGTTTACAGTACCGACACAATATTGGAGAGTAACCCGGCTGTCCACCGACATACTGCAGACAAACGTCACATTCGCATCCTCCTAGCTATACTTGAAAGCCAAAAAGGTCTGGATCTACGCCAGAGAGCTGCGTTCCGAACGCAGTCCCTCGCTAGCCTCTCGCGTGGCATGTTTTAGACGTCTTGGCCCAATATATATCCCACCTTCCCGATCTATTTATTTTCAGCACTCGATCTTGGCCCGTCACGTATTCGGCAACTGCTTCTGAAATGCGGAGATACCATTGTCGATCGAATTGGCGAGGTACATGCGTGACTTGGGATATGGGTGAAGCTGATCGTCCGGAGGAGGCTGTATCGCTAGTATAAGTAGTGAGAGTCGATCTGTCGAATCACCTCCTCTTACTCCCTATAGTCTGAGCTCGATTACTTTTCCAGCATGGTTGCTTTCAACAAACTCTTTTTGGCAGTTACCACATTTGTGGCGAGCGTGGCTGCGGCTCCTACCTTTGGCCCAGTCGAACGTGAGACTGAGCTCATTGAGCGTGAGGCCACCGAACTCGTTAAAAGGCAACAGCGATTTGCAACCCAGTACTGGGCAAACGACAATGCCAAACTCACTTGGAAGAGCGGAAATGCTGGCCTTTACTCTGTGAACTGGAGCAACCCGTCTGGAGGTAACTTTGTCGTTGGCAAAGGGTATTTCGGCCAGGGCATGTAAGTCAAAGTTTTCCTGAGCAGGGTTTGACCATGGAGGAAGTCATGAAGTTTCTCAAGCTTCTGTGCCCAAGTCTCGCAAGAGCAAAGAACACATACACCTTCGAGGCAGCGGCAAGCCATTCAACATTCGAAATGCTACAGAACTGACCACAACTCAGGCTCTTCAACTACTCCGGCACCTTCAGCACCAACGGAAACGCATATTTGGGGTTGTACGGTTGGACCACAGACCCTCTCGTTGAGTACTACGTGATCGAAAACTTCGGCGACAGGCACAACCCCACCGACAACTCCAACCACACATGCTATGGCACCTTCGAAAGCGACGGCGGCACCTACGAGGTCTGGCGCAAATGGAGAGTGAACGCGCCCTCCATCATCGGCACGGCGACTTTCCCTCAGTACTGGAGCGTGCGAACGAAGCGTCATGTCGGCGGCACGGTCAACACGACCAAGCACTTCGAGAAGTGGCAGAAGGCTGGGCTACCGCTGGGAAAGCACAGAGACGGCATGGGTAAGATATCCCTCGTACATAGGTGTGCTCGATACTTGAGCATGGTCATGCTAACGAATCGCAGTCATGGGTATTGAGGGTCAGGCTGGGACTGGCACTGCTACCATCACGGCGGGGGTGAGGCCTACTGGTAGTGTGGCAGAGACCACGACTCTACTGAACCACTCGGAGCGTCCGAGGGCGACCAACACGTGCACGAGAAAGTTGTGAAATGGAGACGCCAGGCTCGCACTCGTGCGTGATGACAAGCACTTCTCGTCATCTCAATGGTATCTTTCCGAGGAACACTCCAGCTATGCGACGAGAGCACTACCAGTCCAGACGAGATGACAATGATGATGTCCAAGAATGGCAACAACTAGCACATTTGCATCAGCGCATATATTTTACAAAGACCCACTGTGCACACACTGTACAATTGATTTCACTTGTTGAATTGTACCAGCCTGATCCATCAATCACCTACGCATTGCTATCCATGAATGGCGTGCGCAGATGTTTTGACAAGAACAATCTGGTCGCCTCCTCCCTCAGCCTCTTTTCTGTGCACTTTTTACATCCCGAAGGAAAACTCCGTAGAGCTGGCGCAACGCAGAAGAAGAAGCCAAGTGCCACCTTACGCCCAAGACAAGCCCAGGCTTCTCGGAGACTGGAGAAGACGTTGATCTACCGCGCGTAATACTGAGCAGGTCTCATTGGCCTTGAATAAATGCTCCACCTTGCCGCGCGGATAGTTGAGTAATGTCTACAGGGCGAGATGACGATGATACGAGGTTGGAGGTATGAGTGTTTTGCGTGTAAGTGCCATGCTTTTGAGTTTGGATGACACTTGAATTCTTGGCGCTTTCATGTGTATTTCGCCATGCGAATGCACCGCTTGCTCAAACTATGAGAACATGAAGGGTATCTTGAACAGTGCAAGCAAAATGCGGAAGAGCAGGAGGGTACGCTTACGAAGCGGCAAACCCGACACGCCTGGTACGTGCTGCGCCAGCGTTCGCCATGGAGTCTAGCATGCGATCCATGCCGCCCAAATCTAGCTCGCCGGCATTAAGCATTCTCTGGTCACGATCGGTTGGTGGTGCAGCGGCAGCAGTGGCAGCCGCTTTCTCGAACAGACCCTTTGAAGGGACGGGAGGTCTGGTAGCCTGATGAATGATGAAGCGGTGCTCGGCAGAGACCAGGAAGTCTCGTGGCGTGTTCATCTGACCAAGGCCAGAACTGCTGAGCTTGGCGTTGAACTGAGAAACGGATGTGATATTTTCGTTCATCAGATTGACGTCCGGGATATGGGAGAGTCCAGGAGCGTAGAGACTGCCTACGCCGCTATTTGAAGCATTCAGGCTGCGCTGCCAAAATTGCTGAACATTGGGAATAGTGTAAACTTCGCCGTCGTACCAGAGCATGACGCTTTCGTCGTTCTGGCCTGTGACCGAATCGTTGCCAGCGACGCAGATGCCACCTTTCGCAACGGCGCCGGGCGCTTTGGGCGCACCGCTGAAAAAGTTTTGTGCCTTGGTCTTGCGTGTGTTGGGAGTCATAGGTGCAAGTTTGGAGCTGCCCTTGCGTTGTTTTGCGGACTCTGCAGGTGCAACTGCCGCCGCTGACCCAAGGAAACCGTGGAGGGTGAATTCACCAATGGCCTTGTTGCTCTGCGCAGTGGCGTTGACATCCCACACACCCCACTCGCCATCTTGAAGGAGTGCGAGAATGGCGCGACCTCCAAGAATCCATTTGGCGTCGAGAACAACCTTCCGAGATGGGACGGTAGGATGATCCTGCGAAACTGCATGATAAGGTGCCTGGAAAGTCATGATCCATTTGCCGACCTCTTCGCCATCGATCGACATGGAACCACTCGAAGAGGGTCTGATGTTGGAGTCCTTAGCTCCTGACGGATCGTAAATGCGAACCGAGCTCTGGTTATCCACTAGCAGGATCTTCGTTGAGCCAGCAGACGGATGATATGATACTTTCGAGGCTTTAGATGGCAGAGGAAGCCTCTGATTCGTACTTTCTTCGGAGATAATTTCTGCCGCACTCGTAGGTAGACGCCACAGTCTGACGACATCAGACACTATCGCAACGCAGACTGTACTCTCAGGTTCTTCCTGGAAATTGGAGAATCGAGTTGTAACCTTGATGGAGATGTCGTTCACCATGGTAGTGCCGGCAGGCAGCTCGATCATGTCGTCCAGGATCGCTTCCACCACGCCCCTCACGTCTCTTGGGGAGCAGGGAGCGAGTGGAATTCTGAGCACGCCCACCTTTTTGTCTGCCGTGTGTACTGCTACGATCGCATGGTCCTTGACGATAACAGGCCTTTGAGATGCTTGAGATGAAAGCGAGGGTGTCGCGATTCGAAGAACGGTGCTACCAAGGTTGAGATCCATGACCTGGATGATGTTCGAGTATGGAGTGTCCGGAGCTGTCTCGTCTTCCTCGTCCTCGTATTCCGTCCGGCTCGAGTCTGAGTGCTTGGGTCGGCGTCCACCTCTGTAAAGAACTCTGATGCCTTGTTCGTGGCCGTAGAGAACCAGGGTCGAGCCGTTTGCGCATTGTGCAGGGTAAATGCGCGCACAGTGTATGCGATGAGGCAGATCGTAGGCGAGCTGCAGCTTGCGCTCTCTCTTCGAGACCCGCGGCTCCATGGTGGTGCTGTGAAGTGTGTGCGCAATTGTTTGAGTGACGTGGGCCAGTGATGATGTTATAAGTGTTTCGGTCCGGGCGTATATTGCTGTGTGCGCAAGTATAATAGTCAAGAAAGTGTAGGTGTTGTAGTAGAGGAGCTGCAGAGGAAAGTCAACAAAGTTGGTTGTCGGCTTCGCGTGGCAGGCGCAAATGGAAAGTCGAGCACGCGAAGCACATGCAACGCGACAAACACCCCACGTCAACACTCGCTGCAACCATGCAATTCACTCCCGCGACTGCTCAAATGCACACCGCAAGATGCTGAACAGTGCCAGAGTCCACGTCAAGGAGAAATGGCGGACGTCACCTCACTCGGCGTTCATACGCCCGCCGGCCTGCCCTACTTGATCAATGAGGGCATCTTGCCTGCGGAACCTAAGAAAGAGCTGTACCAATGGGACATCTACGCATTTCCAGGCGACAATGGCTTGGTGGAAGAAGAGATTCTGGCAACAAAAGATTGCGTAGTCTGGTCGCAGAATGGTCTCGTGCGCACGGCATACCGCTTCGAGCTTGAGGGAGAGGACGTCAGACAGGCAGTCTTGACGCGGTTTCCCAAGGAGAATGGGAGCCTACAAACCAAAGCAGCGAGCTCGGGTAAGCCTATGGGCAGATCTACAGAGACGTTCGGCAAGTCTGCAAGGAGAAGCATTGCTCCTATGCAGGCTACAAATGTGCCAAAAGGGCATCGTAGCAGAACACACAACACATGCGACGAAACCTCTCGTGCACTTGTTGTGCTTTTGAAAACCAAAGCTCATGTCTACTTCCTCTCCGGTTCTCATCATATCGTGGATCTCCCCTTTGAAATTGAGTCCGCATATGCAGCACCTCGAGGTCTGATACTTCAGAAGAAGATCAAATCCAAGGATGTCTCCAACCAGTCTTCACCAAAAAACCCTCGAGCACCCAACAATTCGTTCTTCTCGTTCCAAGCTCAGCCGCAAGCATCCTTTCATCGCTCTCCAACATTCAAAAGGAGCTTTTTGGGTTCGCAACCAGTTCGGCCGTCCCCCCTGGGCGTAAATGCAAATACGAACGACTGGCTCAACGGCCTTTTTGGCACAGTCTGCGGCTCATCCGACCAAAACGAAGGGTCTGACACTGTCAGACTTTACTCACTGACCAGTCCTTTCTCCGAAGTAGGAGTTGTCACGGAATCCTTGCAGCAGCCAAAACCGCGCATCACGAGCAAGGCACCACAAGGTGTCATTGTTGAGTTCGACTCGCTCGACACAGCCGAAAAAATCGCATATGTCTCACGGGTTGATGAGCTCTCTCACCTCGACAAGCCTCATGGAGAACTCATGCTAGTGGTCACCATTAACCAGGAGCTGCGGTTGGTCACCGTTTGGCATGCCTGGTATATTGACGAGCAGTCTCTCGCTTCATTGATCAAACGACGGGCAGACCACAAAGCCGACAAGGCAAGACGACGGAGCTCTTTCCTCGGCACAAGCATCGGCCCTGGCGCGGTGACGCCGGCCGCTCGTCACAGGGATGGTGCTCGGGAGAGTTTCGCGCCAGGTGCATCATTGCATGTACCAGCTGAAGCACCCAACAGACGACTCACGAGGTCTGTGACACGCAAGCCGAAGAAACAGGATGACGAAATCTCCATGGCCTCACAAATGGATCCGGATTACCAGCCTTTGGGCTCCCAAACAGCCCGAGAGAGCCGAAGAATTAGCTCGCTTGTCTCCCGAGGAGAGTTGTCAAATGCAGATACGCGCAGCCAGAGCGGCCTCAATGCCAGCTTCAACGCAGGCGCCAATCGAAGACACACATCCTTCGGACTTCAAAATGAGCGGCGTAGTCTCGGACCTCGTCGTCGCAGTAGAGGTTCTACCCCAGGCAGTGTCTTCAGCAAGAGTATTGGTTTTGATAACGACGACGACACCATGGATCTTGACCAAGACCGCGCTAATGGTGGAGAGAGCGTTGATTCGATCTTGCGTCACATCCGGAATACGTACGATGCAGCTGGCCTCGATAACGTCTTCGGGAGCTTGGACGAAGGCACCAAGAATGAGTTGATTTTGCGCAAGGTCCACTCGTTCTCTATTGGTCCACAACCATTCGAGGAGCTTCCTGTGAAGGGTGACCTTGAAGTGAAGGTTGCCACACTTTGTGAGAGTGCTCCGTCTCTGGAGCGAGATCACAATCGACTTGCCATCTACGTGCACGACAATTCATCACAAGAGGTTCTGAGCCTCCTTGTTGAAATCAAAGACCGAAGCTTTTGGCCTGATGTCAAAGACTCGCCTCGAGCGAGTATACCCGTGATACTCGGTACAAACCGGTTCACTTCATGCAAGGATATGAGCAAGATCTACGATAACGACACGGGCGCAATACTCTTGAGTGGTCGCGGAATTCTGCTGTCACCAACTGACACCTCGTGTTGTCCACTGCCGATAGGCTCACCGTACAGACACTCTGACACTCTCAGCGTACTTGTCGACGCTCCCTATATCGACAGAGAAATTGGGCGAAATCGAACTTTGCGACCTCCAGACGGCGCACCCAAGCTCAACCACGCAGGTATCAGCAACTCGATCGATGAGATTGGGGCTGACAACGTCTTTCACCGTCGACGAGTCAAATTGAACCCACGAGAGCCATTAGTAGCTGATGCGCTCTCCATCTGTCGACTTGTCCTACCCGACACCGCCTCCCATCTGGTGAGATCCGCGTGGTGCCAAGCCTATGCTGCAATTGCACAAAACCCTGATCGTTTGTCGGGAACGAACAGCAGTATGGAGTGGGTAGCGTTGACAGCAACAATATTCGTGTTTGTGAACAAGCTACTCGATTCCAAAGCAAAGGCATCCTTGCAGGTGAGCAAGGTAGCAGCGGTGAAGGGGTCGTCAAAAACGGTGAAAGGGCACGGTGCAAGTCTGAAACAGAAGACTACTCCACTGAAGCAGCCTGCTTGGTCTTGGATGACTTCACATCAGAAGAACCTGTCTTATACACCTTCTTCTAAAGAATCAGGTCAACGAGATCGACTATTGTATGTCGCTGCCGCCCTTGCTGACGAGATGGTGAACGATGCAAACTTGGAACTCAAAGAGTCTTTCAAGGTTGTTGATAGTCTGGATTCAGCATGGCGGCTGATGCTTGCCCTGCACATCTTACGCGAAGAGCGCAAACTTAATTCCCTTTGCGTTGACCAGGCCGAACGACTTGCTCCCATTATTGCCCAAATCGGCTGCTGGCTGGGCCACGCTGCTTGGGCCTTCGAATCAGGCAGCTACTATTCATTGGAGGGCGCCAGCCAGGAGGATTGGGCTTACCTGAAATCGAGAGCCTCTGCTAGAATGGGTACAGGTTTGATGGATGAGCCTATCGGTATATTCGAGTGGCTCGAAACCGCATTCAAGCACTCCTTCACTCAGCCATATCCAACGCTGGCTGCTGTGGCACAGCTTAACTCCAACGTCACAGCGTCGCAATCCTTTGCAGAAGCCGCTGCAATGGCAACATCGAGAATCACCACAATATCACGTATTCTTGAGCAAACTCAAGGATTGAATGCTTCACCAGTGGTCATTGTCGAGACGGCAGCTACATATGGCTTCACAGCAGAAATGCTTGAAACCCTGCCAGAAGCAGTGGCAGCACCTTTCAGAGAGGCCATCGCCAGATGCGAGAAGGAGCCCCCCACAACATGGTCGAGTGCTTTGCTGAGACTGATAGGCCGGGAGGACCTGGACGTTGGCAAGCAGAGTGGAATGTCACGCAAACCACTTAATACACAGCAACATGTCACTGTTGCGCCGCCCAAAGACGTTCAAAGCATCACAAATTCGCTCGACGCTCCATTGCACGCCGTCAAGACACGAGAAGCAGATCGCCATGCTATTTCACAATTGCTGTTCAGCGAAGATCGACGCTTGGTGGAAGCAACCAGCCTCATGCACTTTAACAACGTGCAGATCGCTGAGTGCTACAAGCAGCCCGATTGGAGCGATGCATTCCACTTCGAGCAGCAACGTAAGGTAATGCAGTGGGTCACTACACGAATGATCGCACTGCCTGCTGGAGATGGCATGATTCACTTTGATAGCCAAATACCTCTGATGACAGAAAAGTACCATCTGCCTGGGTTCAACGCATCGGCCATCATGCAGCCCATGGGTCACACCGTCACAACGGACAGAACGGGTTTGACCGAGGAGAAGGTGAATTGGGCGTACTTCCACGCAGGTGTCTCCGTCGGCTTGCGCATCTCACGAAACGCCAAAGGTATTGACACGTCGTGGCTTGTTTTCAACAAGCCCGCGGAGCTCACAAATAGGCACGCGGGACTACTACTGGCACTTGGATTGAACGGCCACTTACGGTCGCTCGCCAAATGGCTCTCTTTCAAATATCTCACACCTAAGCACACCATGACTTCGGTTGGCTTGCTTCTTGGCATCTCAGCATCGTACATGGGTACGATGGACAGTCTCATCACTCGAATGCTGTCAGTACACATTACCGCGATGTTGCCGCCTGGCGCTGCTGAGCTCAACGTGTCCTCCACAACTCAGACAGCTGGTCTCATGGGCATTGGCTTACTATACTGCAATACCGAGCACCGCCGCATGAGTGAACTCATGCTACACGAAGTGGAGCTGATGGATGTTGAAGATGTCGATAATGGCCCTGATGTGTTGAGAGACGAGTCCTACCGCCTGGCTGCAGGCTTCGCCCTGGGCCTCATCAACTTAGCCAAGGGCAGAGACTTGAAGGGCTTGCATGGCATGCATCTGCCTGAGAGACTTCTCGGTGTGGCAGTAGGCCCGAGACCAGTCAATGCGGTACATGTCTTTGACAAAGCCACGGCGGGCGCGGTTGTGGCCATTGCACTGGTCTACATGAAGTCGGGCGACAAAGCGATTGCCCGCAAGATTGACATTCCAGACACAGAGGCCCAGTTCGACCACGTCAGACCAGACATGCTGATGCTTCGATCTATGGCTAAGCACGTCATTTTGTGGGACTCGATACAAGCACAGAGCTGTGAACACGGCGTTCCGGGATGGATTCATGCCAATATGCCCACTTGCTACAAGGCCAAACTTCACAACATGGCTCAGAGTGGTAAGCAGAGAGCCCTGTTGACCAGCACTGATGTACCGTTCTACAACATTGCGACTGGTCTGGCCTGGGCGTTGAGTTTGAAGTATGCTGGCAGCGGCAACGAGACTGCTCGGGATGAGATACTCTTGCTACTTGATTTCTTCCATGCGACCAAGAGCAAAGGTGATGCATACTACTATGACGCAAAGTTGGCTCGCGCATCCATCCGACGATGCATCGACGTCCTTGCACTTGCGGCTTCGACTGTCATGGCTGGAACCGGCGACTTGAAGACTTTCCGATACCTTCGCCGTCTGCATGGACGGACTGACGCTGAGACACCATACGGCTCACACTTTGCGGCCCACTTGGCCATCGGTGTACTGTTCCTTGGTGGTGGCACGTACACTCTCGGTACCTCCGACATGGCTGTGGCCTCTCTCATCTGCGCCTTCTACCCATTATTCCCAACAGACGTTCAGGACAATCGCGTCCACTTGCAAGCCTTCCGCCACTTCTGGATCTTCGCAGCCGAGGCCCGCTGCGTCATCATCGAGGACATCGACACACATCGTCCCATCTCCATGCCAATTGTGCTCACTCTACGTGATGGTTCAATCAAGCACATGCAAGCACCATGTCTTCTCCCCGAGCTCGACTCGATCGCCACCCTACAGACGGCAGACCCAGCCTACTGGCGTGTGACGCTGGACTTTGAGTCCAACGCCTCCCATCTCGCAGCCTTCCGCAAGAACCAGCGCATCCACGTCCGTCGCTGCCCTGCGGGAGAAGCGCACAGCAGTGTCTTTGGCGCTGCTCTCGCGGCACGCTCAACACAGGCATCCCCAGTCATCAGCAGACATCAGCTCTGGGACTGGATCTTCTCCCTGCCCACGCTGCGGGAAGAGCTGACGAAAGCGGACATCGAGCTCATCATCCCGCCCGACGTGCACAGCTCGGTACACACGGATGAGCGCGCGACGGTCATTGACGATCGACTCGTGTTGTCTGACAGCGTGGAGAGCGGAGAGCGTAACGAACTTTGGAATCTGCGGCTGTTGTTCGAGTGGGCGGAGAAGGCAAGAGAGGATGGGAACGAGAGATTGAGGTGGGTTGGGAATGAGGTTGTGGAGGCTTTAAAGGCTGGTATTGAGGCGCGAACGAGGGAGGTGGAGAGAGATGCGCTGGGAATTGGAGCTTGGGCTTGATCGGCGAGATAGATTCTACACGATATGATGAGTGTGATTGTTTTTGATTGCCCTGTTCCTTGGTGTCTTCATAAATGGTGTGCAAAAGCAATATAGGTATGATAACACGATACCGACAATGCAAAGTGGATGTGTATCATCACATGTCATCAGCGACATGCTTCATGCTTCCCCACAGACAGGGATGCGGGCACGACGATCGCGCGCGCGAACTACCAGCCGTTTTAAGGTACGACATACTCTAATCACATGAATGCGCCTTTGACTATCCCGCCCGCGACGTGCTGAGGAAGATGTGTACTATTGCTTCGAAGCAGTAATCTGCGCCAATACCTTACTGCTACAACACACCACACATCACAGACGCCATGTCTGCCACCACCCTCACTCCCACCCGCAAGGGCTCAGTGGTCGGCGACACCAAGAGCCCGAGTGCACCAGCGCAGACCTTTGGGTGCAGTATGTCTGATAAGAATTGCGATATTGCGATGCGCAACTAACAGGTCTTCCAGAACACATCAAGAACCTCCTCGAGTCCGCCCGCCAACCAGCCACAGATGGATACACTCGCTTGATTCAATCACTACACAACGACAGCAACGTCAGCGGACACATACACAAGAGCAGCAATGGAACGAGTTCAACGAGCAGGACCACATACCTCTGTCTGCAATGCCCTACGGTCAGCGCAACGGGAGAGCGACACAGGAAGGAGCACGCATTTTGTGAGTATATGGGCTACAGCATGGAGAGCACGTGACGGTCTTGTACTGACTGTGTTGCGCAGCGGTGGAATCAGACAATGGTTATATCCTTTGCCATGAATGCAGAGATTTTGTATACGACCCGACCTTCGAGGCCATTCGCTCCGCCAGCGTGTCTCGCAAGCGCAAATACTCCATCTTCACAGAGCCCGGCGACAAGCGTCTGGTAGCTACTAACGCCAGCACAATACCATGCGCGGCGACCGGGCTGCGCGGTCTCTACAATATGGGCCAGACCTGCTTCATGTCTGTGATCCTCCAGGCACTCATCCACAACCCGTTCGTCCGCACCTACTACCTGAGTGAAGGTCACCGCCGCAATGAATGCGAGCGCGAAGCCTGCACCTCCTGCGCCCTCGATGACATCTTCACCGAGTTCTACGGGCAAGAAAAGCACGAAGGCTACGGCGCCGTACACATGCTGCAAGGCTGCTGGAAGAATGGCGGCAACCTGGCTGGCTACAGCCAGCAAGACGCCCACGAGTACCTAGGCTTCATCCTCAACAGCCTACACACCGCCAACACGGGCGAAGACGACGAGGAAGTCAGCACGCCCGCGCGCGCCAAAGACGCCAAAACATGCGACTGCATCGTGCATCAGACCTTCGCCGGCATTCTCAAGTCCACGGTGACCTGCAGCGCGTGCAAGAACACGACCGCCACCTACGACCCTTTCGTAGACCTCAGCCTCGACATCAAGAGCGCCGCCGTCAGCGTCAAGAAGAAGAAACTCAGCATGATCAACGGCACCACGACCGTCAAAGAAGTCCTGCCCATGGACCTGACCGAGTGTCTAGACCGCTTCACCGCGCCCGAAACCCTGTCCAGCGACAGCTACCACTGCCGCAAATGCAACAGCGCGCAGAAAGCCGAGAAGCGCCTCAAACTCAGCACCCTCCCGCCTGTGCTGCCGGTCCACCTCAAGCGCTTCTCGCACTCGCAGAAACTCTCCACAAGCAGCAAAATCGACACCAGGATCCGCTTCCCCTTCACCCTCAACCTCGACCCGTACACCTCGCCGCCCAAGCAACCCAAGATCATCATCAACAACAGCAATAAAAACGACGACGAAGACGCAAGCAAAAAGAGCAAAAGCAAAGACAAAGACAAGGAAAAGGAGAGAGAAAAAGACAAGGAGAAGGAAAAGGACGCCAAAGCAGCAACCGAAGCGGCCAAAATCGAGCCTCTCTACACCCTCTCCTCCGTCATCGTGCACAAGGGCAAAATCGACAGCGGACACTACGTCTCGTACGCGCGGCAGGGCGAGGAGTGGTTCCGGTTTGACGACAGCATGGTTGTACGTGTAGAGGAGAAGGAGGTGCTCGGTGCGGAGGCGTATATGCTGTTTTATTGCGTGGATGGGGTGTGAGTGAGTGAGGGGCGAGTGGCACTTCTTGTTTGGTGACAGCAGAAGTCAGGGTCATATCCATTGGCGTTTGGTTTCGGGATGGGGGGCCAGGCTTTGATTCCCAGGGACTGTTTGGCGGGCTCGCAATTATCACATTGTCTTTCTTCTATTGGAGTTTTTTGCTTGTGGGAGCCTTCTGAAAATGTCCCAAGTGTTTCGGGCACATGTCAGGAAGTGGGCGCTGTTTTTACTGTTTTTTATACTTCTTTCCTGTAGAGGGATATATGTACAAACACACACACACGACAACTGGCGAACAGCTTTCCCGCGAGCGCTCAAGCTCGGTTTGTGAGTCTCTTTACGCTCTACTACAACAAAACTTCACACACAAAAGAAATCCTGTACACTCCTGTCGTCTACATTTCCACTTTTGAGTCTTTTCGTTCTCTATTGGTCGTCCAGGACGTGCAGGTACTTCTTCTCCTCGCGCTTCTCCTTCTCGGACATGGGAGGGAGGTCGTAGTATGAGGCGCTGCGGTAGTGGTGCTGGGAATGGTTTGTTAGTTCGGATTGCATGTGGTCGAGTTAGATACAAAGGTGAATACTCACAAGGTATGCGTAAGTGAAGTTGGCAATGTCACCGGGCACAAGACCCAAGTCCTTGAAGGTCTTTGCGTTCTTGTCGATGAACTGGTCGTGGAACTCGCGCTCGACCTGGTCAGCGGAGCCGACGGGCCACCAGAGGGCCTTGTTGAGCACGCCGAGCATGGTCTTGATGACGGGCTTGGGCACGTTGATGTGGCGGCGGGTCTTCATGATTTCCTTGTCGACCAGCTCGGAGATCTCCTTCATGCTGTACTGCTTGGGGCCGTAGAGCTCGAAGGTCTCGCCGGCGGTGGTGTCGTCGTAACCGATGACCTCGAGCGCCTCGCCGACGTCGATGGCGTGGACGGGCCAGAAGCGCTCGGCCATGTGGTTGGCGGTGAGGATGTTGGTGGCGCCGGCCAGGCGGTGCAGGAGACGGTCCTCGAAGCCGAACATGGGTGCCGGCCTGACGATGGTGGTCTCGGGGAAGACGTCGCGGGCGATCTGCTCGCCGTAGTACTTGGTCTTGTAGAACTCGGAGGGCGAGTCGGGGTGGACAGAGTGGGAGGAGACGTGAATGAAGCGGTCGACGTCGTACTTGGCCACGGCGGAGGCAATGCGGTGGGTGCCCTCGACGTGGACGTCCTCGAGGTCGAAGTTCTTGGTAGGGTAGTCGCGGCCGACCAGGTTGAAGACCATGTCTGAGTGGCGCACGCTCTCCTCAATGCTCTGAGTGTTGCGCAGGTCATACTCGGTGAAGATCACGCGGCCCAGGTCGCCGGAGACCTTGAGATGGCGCTTGGCCATCTCCTCGCGGAAGGGCACGACGACGGTGCATCCTGCGCGCGCGAGTCTGTTGACGATGTATCTTCCCAAGAAGCCGGTGGCGCCGAAGACGGTGGCAGTGTGGCCGCCGAGCGAGCTGCGGCCGCCAGCAATGCGGATTATGGGCTTGCCGGTGCGAGTGATGGCAATGTCCTGCTGGATGCCGCGGCGGGCGGTGGTGTTGAGGGAGACGGCGGGTTTGGTGAGGCCGTTGAGCAGCCCGGGCGAGGGCCTTCGGTAGGCCATTGTGGGAGTGTGCGGGTGAGCGGAGTGGAGAGGAGTGTGCTGGTCAATGGCACGCCTGGGCTGCGTGCAATCCCGCTGCTATACAGATGTTGCGCGAAGGTGGAGGTTGCTTGGGGCCAGCGCCGGACAGAAGTCGTGGGGCGGATGGGAGAGAAGACGATATGTCCGCATTATTCATTGGATGCCTGTTTCTTTTAAGAACTAATAACACGGTCTTCTCACTCTCGTTGAATCAATTCTCTCATTCCAAGTTTCTGCAATCCATTGGTGTGATAGCTAACTGAGGTAGCATGTCCTTTCTCCATCTGCTTACCGCGCCTGCCATTGAGAACAAGCCGAGCAACTGCTACCGGTTCGCTCTTAACGATTTAATACTAGATGCAGGCATTCGTACCTCTGCTTGATTGCCACTCTGGAACTGGCTCCTTCAGATCGACCGAATACCATGGTGACATAGTATGATTATTCAGTATTCAGAGATATATGTGACGGAGCAATCGCATCAAAGGCTTACTCATCCGATCTCTTGCCACAAGTCGAAGTCAAGGCCGGCTCAGCTTCCCCAAAGTGGCGGAAGCCAGACAGCTCCGTCATGCCCATCACCGAACACGACGAGCCATCACTCGCCGACCACGTCGCTACCAACACCACACCACCACCACCCGTCATCGACGCAATCACCAGACACCTCCAGGAAGAACGTGTTGAGATTTCCAACCGCTTTTATCCAAAAGACAAGACTGTCGACGCCAGTCCGTACTTCCCAGCAATCATCAGGTGTATCTACGACCTGCTTGAAGACCGCCGCGGCACCGTCAGCGCAAAGGCCTGGATCACGTCCTAGAATCGCATCATCCAAGCCATCGTCGAGATCAAGCTCGCCTACCTGCAGCACCGAATTCACGGCGACTACATCAACCAAGTGATCGACGAATTCAAACTTCTCCTCAAAGACCTGCTCGAAGCACCAACAATCCTCAACATAACCTTGGACCTCAAAGTACCTTTCGACTTGACAGCTGCAGAAACTCAGCTGTTACTGGACAACCCAAGAAAGATCGACAGATACGGACGCTGTGATAGCGAAAATGGACAACGAAAAGGTTGGAAACTTCCTCGCTGATCAGCGCGAGCAGGCGAGCGATGATGTGCAGCACTACTTTCTCACATTCGAAGACTACTGGGAGCGCAAGCTGTGGCACGAGCTTACCGACACCCTTGTGGAGTTCTACAACAACGAGCAGAGCGCGGCGCAGAGGATACCCATCTTCGAAAACTTTGTCAAGGCATTCGCGGACAAGATCAACCAGTTGAAGCTGGTGAAGTTGGGATTGAGCACAGCAGCACAGTACGAGGGTGAGTTGTGGAGCCTCGGCAGTACTTGATGAACGATCCGCTAACAGTCATCGTGCAGACGACGACGATCGCCTTGCCTTCCTCGAGAACCTCGCTACCCGTGTCGACAAGGCTGCTTCGCAGGACGCATACGTCTTCGCCCTCACACGTGTCGCCAGCACACGCCTACGCCTGGATCAGAGCACCGAGGCCCGCAAAGACTTGGACAGGTGCGAGGCTATTCTTGACAGCTTCGACTCAGTGGAGGCTATCGTCCACGCCAGCTTCTACCGCGTCGGCGCCGACTACTACCAATCACAAAACAACTTTGCTTCATTCTACCGCACCACTCTCCTCTACCTCGCCTGTGTTGACCTTAACGAGCTCAGCCAGTCAGAGAAGCACCGCCTTGCTTACGACTTGGCTCTTGCCGCGCTCGTGTCGGAGACCATCTACAACTTTGGTGAACTTCTCCTTCACCCCATTCTCGATAGCCTGGTGAAGACTGAGCACTCCTGGCTGCGCGACTTGCTTTTCGCCTTCAACCGCGGCGACCTCGGAGCCTATAACATCCTTCAATCTCACCTGCAAGGCAACGGCCTTCTGCAGCGCCACCAGCAATTCTTATACCAGAAGATCAGCCTGTCTGCCCTTACACAGCTCGTCTTCTCTCGCGCGCCCAATGATCGTAGCATGACTTTCGCCACCATCAGCGAGGAGACCAAGGTCAACCTGGACGAGATCGAGCACTTGATCATGAAGGCGCTGAGCTTGGGCCTGCTCAAGGGCAGCATTGACCAGGTCGACGAGGTGGCACGCATTACCTGGGTCCAGCCCAAGGTCCTCGACAAGTCTGGCATCGAGGCCATGCGCCAGCGTCTGCGCGACTGGGACAGTGGCGTGGAGAAGCTGGGCGTATGGATCGAGAACTCCGGACAGGATGTCTGGGCTGCGTAGAGAGATTTGCAGAAGACCTGAGACTTCTCTAATTTGAGCTTGCATGGGAAATGGATCGGAAGGACAAAATTGCATCATCATATATGTAGAGGCGTCGAGTCCTAGTTTGAATGCGGTCGTCTTGTCTTCAAGGTCTCGGCTAGCATTCGGCTTCCCTGTGGTGAAAGGCTCAAGCATCACGATAGACGTAGTTTAAGCATGACAAGAAGTTCGAAAAATGTATTGTAAAATGTTTCGTCAGAAGCTGTCGTTGTTGTGGATTATCACCCTGCTATAGTCTAAGCATCAAATGCTGTGGTGTGTGCTAGGAAGTGAACGATAGACTTGCAGGCAACAGCCCAGAGCGGCCGCCTTGGTGAAGTTCAGCTGCCTGGCGTTGCCTGCAACTCGCCGACTTTTAACATTCACTCAAGCCGCCCGTTGACTTTCCGCCTCATCAGCAAAACTACATAGGTAATTTCAAGACAGACACTTTTTGACTCGTTAGTGGAAATTTAACATCGAGAGATTTATTCGATATCAGCACATTTACCGTTCGCGAACCGAGGGACAGAAACAATTTTTCGTGAGGGCCGCCGCACACCCACCAACCAGCCAACAGCACTACCAATCAAGAGAAACATCAAAGAATTATGTCTGGGTTCAAGCCAGTCGAGCTCTTCGGTGGAGCGATCACCGCAGATTTTCCTGCTACTTTTGGCGACGTGAGGTAAGTCGTTTTTTATTTCCAATGGTATCGGGTCGCAGAGGCGAATTTGAGTCGAGACCGCAAAAACTCGGAAATGCAAATGGGCAACTTCTTCGGTGGAGAACAAAAAAAGCACAGCTATTCTAGAGATTCCCAAGTTTCGACTTAAATTACACCATTCGGGAGAGCCTGGCTGACCCTTGCTTTCTTTCTATAGCAACATCCGCCAAGTCCCCGACAACCAGGAAGTGTACCTCGACGGCGAAGGCTTTGCGTCTGTCGTCGTGGAGATCCTGGAGCGGGAGGAAAAGCCCGATAATGAGGCGCTGGAGTACCATTTGAGGGATCTTGTGGAGGACGATGAAGATGATGCTGCGGAGAAGACGAAGGTGTGGTGGAGGGGCGAGGCGGTGGGTGGGAAGTTGCCGTAAGTTCTACGACCGATTTGTCCTTTTGTTTTGGTTTTCGTCTGTGTTGCTTGGATCTCTCTGGCGGTACGGAAATGGCTGTGGTGCTGTGAAGAGCGCTTCGTTGACCATACTTTCTGCCGAGTGTGTTCAATACCCTATCAACGCAACCACGAACTAACACCTCTCACAGCCCAAACACACCAACCTACAACCTCCTGGCCACGTCGCCGCCAGGCGCCAAACAGCAAGGTCGCGCCAACGAACCCGAATTCGTGGCCATCATGCTCACGCTGATCCGCCTCGTGGAGCAGAAGACCGACATTCTCGTTACAGTCAACGTTCCTCACGTTATTGGGCAGTACGACACAGGCAGCGTGGATCTGGAGCATGGCAAAACGGGGCCATTGTTGGAGCAGGCGGCGAAGTGGAGGGAGAGGATACTCGAGACCTTTGAGGTCAAGGATTGGGGACTCTTTGGTGAAGAGTGAAGGGTTCATATAGTGACACCTGAGCCTGCTGTCCATGCTGAGACGGCGTTCGGGACGGGCATGATGAATTATGGTTCAAATCGAATGATTTTCATCCACACACATATTCTGAAATAGTCAAAGAGGATGACAATGCATACAAATCAACACATAAAATACTGATGATACACCACGACAAAACTGTGGCATCCATGATGTGCTTGTAGGTGTAGTCAGGGTTAGGGTCATTTGTACCCAACGTCACTCAGAATTTATCGACGCCAACAAAGATTTTGACGCCCAATCGTCAACATACGAGATTGTTTGATACCAGGACAATCCGTGTTAAGTCTTAGACTTTTTCCAAAATGGCAGACTATGATAGTGATTCGTCGATCGGCGAGGACATCGAGACCGGTGTTACCTTGGGCTACGCCACGAAAGATGCTACAGGCGATGATTTCAGCCAACTTGGTGGCCACCCAGTAAGTTGACCAGCAACCGACATACAACTAAGTATAGCTGACCGAATCCCAGTCATGGCTCGACGACACAGCTATCCCTTCTGGAGCTCTGGCCAAATGCAAGGTCTGTAATGGCTTCCTCAGCCTCTTGCTCCAACTGAATAGCGATCTTCCGGACAAATTCCCTGGCCACGAAAGAAGAGTCTACCTTTTCGGATGCAGGAAAAAGGCTTGCCGCAGAAAGGACGGCTCAGTCCGCGGTATCAGAACCACACGTATCTCAGCCGTCACCCAGGACAAAGCCGCCTCAGAGCAAGCGCCACCACCAGCAGAAGAGCCCAAGCCCAAGCAAACCAACATCGGAGAATCGCTCTTCGGCGTCAAACCCTCTCAAACCAACCAAAACGCCAACCCTTTCTCATCGCCCGGTTCAGCAGCCGCAAACCCCTTCTCTACATCCAGCAAGCCCGCCGCGAACCCTTTCGCACCCGCCGCCTCCCAATCCGTCCCAGCAAAGGCCGTCGAGAAGGTCGAAGAGCTCTCGCAGACTTTCGCAGAGAAAGCCCGCATCGCCACCTCAAACGACGCTCCCAAAGCCTCAGCCGGCCCGGTCGAGCCCTGGCCCGCGCAGTCAGCCGTCCCAGCTGCCTTCCCAACCTACTACATCGACGCCGACAAAGAGTACCTCGACTCCGAGCCCCAGGCCATCCCGCAGAACGTCCGCATGGCCGAGGCGGGCGAGTTCGAAACCACCGCGAGCGCCAGCGGCAGCGGCAACAGCGCCGACGAGAAAGCCGCCGCCGACCACCTCATGGACACGACGTTCCAGCGCTTCGCGGACCGCCTGGCGCAGAACCCGGAGCAAGTGCTGCGCTACGACTTCGGCGGCCAGCCGCTGCTGTACTCGAAGAAGGACGCCGTGGGCTCGCTGTGGCCGCGCGTGCCAAGATGTGCGAAGTGTGGCGCCGAGAGGGTGTTTGAGCTGCAGCTTACGCCGCATGCGATTACGGAGCTGGAGGCGGATGATCTGTCGTTGGAGGGCATGGATTGGGGCACTATTATCTTGGCTAGCTGTGGTGCGGATTGTGGCGGTGAGGTTGAGGAGTGGGTGGGCGTGCAGTGGGAGGAGCTTACTTCGAGATAAGCAGTGATGAGATGATGTCTGACATGAGGAGCATACGTAGCGATGTGGAACGAAGACGAGTTATGCATGCAACAGTCACTACTAAGCACTGAGGTGTAGAAGGTGAGGGTAGGTTTGAAAGGGACAATGTTCATTCAATCATCCCACCTAACAAGTCTCATGATATTTCACATTCTTCCTGTCATAGTCATTGCGAAAGCCACACAAATGCTTCTACCTCACCACCCCTTCCTTTCCCTGACCCGCGACTCGCGCCCTTTACGGGAGAGCTACACTGGGCCTTTTGTGTGTGTGGAATACCACAAGTTTTCATCACATCCCGAAACGCCGCGCTGCATTATGCAAAAGCCCGTGAATCCCATCACGTAGCCTGTTCTTACTTTACTGTGTTCGTCGCTTTCTCGCTTTCTCGCTTTCACACAATTGGACTTGGGTCTAAAGAAAGACCAACAAGCCTCTACGCGGGCTGCTCGTAAGCACGCTTGATCAAGCGGCCGAACTGGTCGAACTTGACGTTCTCGCGCACAGTGGTGCTGCGGGCCTCGTTCTCCTTGTTGAGCGGCACGCGCACGGTGGCGCCGTCAATCTTCCAGCCGCACACCTCGGAGACGAAGTGCTCGAACTTCTCGCCCTTGACGTTCAGCCAGCCCTCGAGCACGTCGCGCTGGACCTCCTGCATGCACTGGCTGACGACAACCGCGATGCGCACCTTCATGACCTCCTCGAAGCCCTGCACGTCGGCGACCAGGTCGGCGTACAGGTCATCGCCCTCGAAGGTGTTCCAGAACTCGGTGTAGTTGGCGCTGGTGAGCTGGTCGTGCAGGACGCTCAGGAGCTGCACGGCTTCAGCGAGAGAGCCGGAGGCGGGTGCGATGCCATTCTGCGCGGGCACGATGGTGTAGGTGGGCAGAAGGGAGAGGCAGAGGCTGAAGTCTGCTGAGGGGAAGACTGTGAGGGCTTTGACGAGGATGTTGGTGATGGTCTCGTCGCGGGCAAGGTGAGGGTTGAACTGGTATCTGTAAGACGACAAAAGTCTTGGTCAGCGGAGCTGTTCTCGTGTTGTCTTTTGCTTGGTGTGTTTGTGCAATAGAAGGTGCGGCGAGTATTTCAGCTAGAGCTAATATCAAATGTAACTTCAGCAGGGTAGTTGGCCCTGGATCAGTTCATGCTAATTATGTTTTATCATCACAAAAGCGCGCAATCCTCCTCTTCTTGTTCCAATATGTCTGTAGGGAATATAAAAAAAAATCGTCGACGTACAGCTTCAGGAGGGCAAGGTTGGCGTAGCAGTCATAGGTCTGGTTCTCGCACTGCTGGACGACATATTCCTGGAAGGTCGAGGTGACCTCGGGGTTGTATCGGTCGAGGCCGTTGAGGATGGCCTCGATGTTTTCAGGCCGGTCGGGCGAGTAGTCGAAGGAAACCATGGTTGTGATGTGCGTGAAGAGCGCCCTTTAAACAAGCCAGCATTCGACTTTGTCGTCAAATCTCAATTCAGCGACGTTGGCCTTGGCACTTGCTTGCGGGCAAATATCGCATCACTACAGAACACTAACCCTTGTCAGGTGTGCGGCGATCTCAGAAGTGTGCATGCGTGCAGATGTCTACATACTCTATATCAGTAACTTCGACCTTGGACTCGATGCCGAGAGATGGACGTCGCGTTGGATCGGACTGGCCATGAGATGAAAGTGATCGGTATTTATCTGTGTCTTTAATGTTCATCACACTCGGTCTCGACCCTTGCTAAATGGAGTGCAGAAAAAGTAGACTGCTCTCTGCTTTTCCCACTCAATTTGGAAATGCAGATGGACATGCCTACCAATTGATGTTTATTGCAAGATTGTACAGACCAAGATGTTGTAACAACATTCAGTCTTTTAAGATGTTGGTACCTAGAGCAAAGAAAATGTTCAAAGCCCATAGCCTCAAGTTTGCCAGAATGTGCAGCATTGCTCTGCGAGTACTTCTGCGTACAGGCATCAGATAAGATCTATACGAGATCTATACGAGGTTATTGACTGAGGGACTCCGCCACTGTATACGAGCCTTACGAGGGTTAACGGCTGCGTACGACAGTCTCACCAGGTTTTGTACTACTGCTCCTATAAGGCATAGCCAAGGGATCTTGAGATCGTGCATTTACGTAAATGGGTAACGGCCTGTCGGGTCGCTTCCATCATCTTCCTTCCTACTCAGGACCATGCAAAGTATATCCTTTGTAGCGCACTTGACGTCTGAGGCACCTCGACTCCTGAAGACCCTTAAGGTTTTTTACGAGCTTCCAGAGCCGCCGAGAGTTTTGCGCTTCTGCAGTGACATCGGTTGCGACGAGACGATCAAAAACGCCTTTCGATCTTTTCGAGCCACTCGGAAACTGGGGAGAAAGCCCTGCTCGCCTCGTGAGGCAAGATCCACATCGCAGGTTGGGGTGCTCGGAGATGTCTCCCCAAGTGTATCGAGGGTAGGATGACGAGGGAAGTCTTCGGCCCAGCTTACCGATATCTACTGAATATCAAGAATTTGTTGACGAGTGTTTACGAGCCCAGGCAGTGGGAATGAAACCCCTGCGAAACTTGCAAGGTCACCTTTCGTGCTACTGACAATTACTTCTCTTGGAAAAAGCTTTTTTCACCGCAAAAACATTCGCCCGTGACATCTGCGGCGGCATTTTCCTTAGGTTTTCAAGTGCGTCCCACCACCAACGACACGACGCAATGGCGGGGTTTGAGCTCGAAATTCCAGTCCCTGCGAGCCTTGGCTCTTCATGCTTGCAAATACAACTGTAATCAAGATCAGGAGGCGTTCGATCATCTCGTCAAAGTTCCACGCAGCTTCTATGCGTCCGCCTCCTGAGAGCCGCCGTCTGGCCGCGACGTTTCGTGAAACGAGTAAGTCTCAGCCTTTTTTCTTCCCCGAATTACTCGGCCTCATCTCGAACAGCACTCGCTAATATAGTGCTTGCGTACAGTACCACCGGGTCTTCAGCCGAGTAATGTGGACGCCGGCAATCTCTCGCCATATATTTAATTGCTGCAAGACGCGATTTGCTCTCATTGGCAAACAATTGCGCACTACGCAACCGAGCCGCATGCACCGCCGAGTCGGCGTCGTGCCGACGGCGTGGTGCTGGAAAATGAATCCACATGCTATTTGTCAAAATAGTCGGCTGGTCATTATTGCGTGCAACGCCAATACCTGCGTTAACACTGGCTTGAGGCGGAAACTGCGCCGTCTTCAAGCACATATTGGGTCAATGCGTGACTTCTGCGGCAGCGCCTTTGGGCTACCGTTCGGTACGCTGCCTTGCCTTTCACAGTTAGCTCGACTACTGCCCGCGGCCTTGTCCGGAGACAGAGGCCGTGACACGCCGGAGACGCCTGACTAGCGATGCCCTTGCGCCCTGTCAGCCTTTAAGGTTATATCTCACCGTTTGCGCCCAAGCAGGACAAGCGGGAGCTCCGTGCTCGCTTGCACGTAGGTTCTGCACCGTCTGGGCGAGCCTGATCGAAGGATCATTACGCCTCGATGCGCAGGGACCGACATCACGTCCTCGGATCACGGTTTACTAGCCATCCGGGGCCATCATACCAAACCCTCACTTCTTCATCACACCTTAGTTTACCAGCCTTGAGCCAGCCGTTGACTGCTCAAACAACTACAGTGCTGGGTGGAGCGTTCGTTACGATGCTCTGATTCGCCGCACGTGATGATTGTTTTGCATGGGAATCCGATGGCCAGGTCACGTCCGCGGGTGCCCACCATGACCGCACCTGCCTTTGACACGTAGCCTGCCAACGGCAACTGTCGCTAAATGCGCTGTAGTTGTCAGCTGAAAATGCCAAAGAGAGCGAGCACAGCTGAACAAAAGTGATGCTCACTGGATTCAATCTCTCTATCTGCGAACGTCAGACAGCATATGCGACAGGCGCTGGCCGATGCAGGACGCATTGCTGCCCTGTCCATATAGCCTTTCAGTCTATGGGAGCTGCAACAGATTCATAGTTCGCAGGGGCTTGAACATAGGCCGCACTAATTGGTTGGCCCAGCCACAAACAGCTAGTCTTCACTATCTCCACTAACAGCTTGTGCGGGAAGTGCTGTTGAGAGATTTCAAGCATGCCATCGTGCGTCTACCAGGTGAGCAAAGCGTCTCATGTGTCATGTCGTAAAGTGTACGGCTCCACGCAAGCCACATCGACCGCAGCTCCATCCTTTAGAAGCAGTGAGCCTGCGGTGACCAGCTGCTCCGGCTGAATGGTAAAGCCCTCCCCTGTTTCCTCACCTACTACTAAGCCACAGAAACTCCCTGCGGATATACCGTGCGTGGCTTATCGGCCCCAAAAATCTGGCTCATTGTGAGTTGAAACCTGGTACGGAGTTATCACTACTCGGCCACGCGCATGCGGCATCAGCTAAGACATGGAGCAGAACCCTGGAAATCTATCGAAGTTTGCCGACAGTCTGCATCCCGATAGCCTTACGTGATCGGGGGTATTTTGCAAAAGAGTGCACTGACTAAAGTGCAAAGTCGACGTCGACGAATTCTTGAGCACACATCCCGGGATAAAGAAGCCAGCCGGGTTACCACCCTTGCCATCTTTGGGGGGGACAGATCCTCACACTCTCGACCGATCCTTCGCCTTTCCACCAATATCTGACCCACATCCCTAAGCCGATACGTACCGTCACCGTTCAACCTTCGCAACCACTCACGAAACGTATTGCGCACTCTTTTGACTGCCGCCTGCACTCGGCGCTAACAAAACGATTAAGCACGCCTATGACAAGTCTCTGAGAGCGATCTGAGTGTTGGTTTCAAGAATTGAAACTCAGCTGCAGCCCTGGTTTGCTTATGATCCTTTGCAGTGAGCTGTGCGTCGAGTCTTCAGCTGCATCATCGATACGATCTGGAACAAATCCTAGGTACGTGATGTGACATGTGCCCTTCTAAAGAGCGGTATGCGTGTGCACTCGACATGGAGTGTTCACCATGCACAAGTACAGTTCAAGTAGCCTGAAGGCTCGCGACTGCGGTGCTGGAGAGACCCGTGACCCACTTATATACACAAGGCGGTCGCACCGCATGCTCCGCCTACAGTACCCTTGAGGCCCCATGAACCCTTCTGACTGATCCCAGACTCACTTATCACCATCAGCACAGCTTCAGAGAATACATGGATGTCCTCAGGCCCAACATGTCTGGATCGGAATACTTTGGAGACCCTAATCAGGCCTGGAACACGGCATACTGGTCGTATAACGAACCTGTTCAACCGATCCCACGCAGCACACAAGAATTGTATCCTCCCGTCCCTGCACCCCAGCTAAACACCTATATCCCTCAACAACCTATACCATTCACACCGTCATACACATATAACACACAGGACTACAATCAGATACCTAGCACGAACTTCCAGCCTCCGCGATGGTACCAGGCGTCTTGGACTCACACTGGCCAGCAACCAATGCCACAGGTCCAACAGATTCCGCAAGTCCAACAAGTCCAACAAAGCGCACCATCGTACAACTTCACAACAGGTGCCTACCCGACACCGCGACCATCGATAACGGCTCCGACGGCAAGCTACCTGACACCTGGTCACCACCCACAGCCTGCGCTGTCCCGTAACAACTCTGCGACATCAAATCCAGGCTCGATATACGACCGTACCATCTCTGAAGTCTCGCGAAGCGTCTCGCCCAATCCAAACGCGATCGCAGACTACGGGTACAAGAACACCGATGGTACCTGGTCGTGCGCATGGCCAGGCTGTACGTCTCGCTCTCGGTTCACGCGCGCTTGCGATTTGCGAAAACACTACAAGCGACACTCGAAAACGCTATTCTGCCGGCACGAAGGATGCCCGCAATCTACGGAGGGCGGGTTCTCGAGCAAGAAAGATCGTGCACGGCACGAAGCAAAGCACAATCCCATGATTACGTGCGAGTGGGAGAATTGTGGGAGATTATTCAGTAGAGTTGACAACATGGTAAGACTCTGCCCTTTGGAACGATGCAACATGATCACCAACAACACGAGGATTCGATGCTGACTTTCTTGGATGATTAGAAGGATCACGTACGAAGAGTCCACGAGCGCCGCGCGGCTCCAGGTTGACACACACGACTTCAAGCGTAATGCATATGCGTTGGGAACAGCAATTTTCCACCGACTCGACGAAAAGAATATTCCGAGTGGTCGCTCGCATGTCACAGCTGACGATCTCGACACGGTCTTTTTTACGAAGCTGAATATTGACTGCGCAGCTTTTTCGCTGAGCCCCGTCTGACGACATACATACGTGACGGACATAATGCGCAAGACGAAGAGCGGTCAGCGGTCTATGACGCTCGCTGAATATGCCCGAAGAAGGTGGTCGTGGGCTGAGAGAGCGAGCTGAACCGGCCCTGTCAGACTGAAGGCGGATGTTAGGGCCGGCCAAGGCGGATACGCCGAGGACATCGTTCGGAGACGTCGGGATCAGCGTGGAGGAGGCGAAGGCGAAGGCGAAGGAGCACCTGATGGCAAGGAGAGGTGGAGAATCATGCGATGGAATGGTAATGCGTGAGGGGGTACCCACAAGATAAAGCATACGATTTTTTGGCTATTGAGAGTATAATGTATATGTACACATCTCCGCGACTTTGAGGAGCTGGCTGTAA
This sequence comes from Cladosporium oxysporum, assembly GCA_035771495.1. Classification (NCBI taxonomy): domain Eukaryota; kingdom Fungi; phylum Ascomycota; class Dothideomycetes; order Cladosporiales; family Cladosporiaceae; genus Cladosporium; species Cladosporium oxysporum. Next base: position 129,356 of record JAWNKS010000020.1, on the reverse strand, counting down.
CGGCTGTGCTGAATAAGGGAAGCATTGCGCTGAAGCGGGGATGCCCGCGTCTTCAAACGTTGTCCCTCGCAACCACACGCTCTAGACGCTAAGCCTTTTTCCGAGACGACCAATCAGTCGTGATGATACATCGTGAAAGGATTTTGCCTATCAATTGGAACCACTCATTACTAGTATTTCGTATTGCTCGTAATCATAATGGCACGACTGCGACGAGAGAGCCCAGTGGGCAAAGACTCCGGCGATGATATCGAGGCTACATCAACACGGACCAGGACAACAAACACAACATCCAGGCTGCGTACATCGCCACGCAAAAAAGCCGCCAAATCATACGTCGACAGCGACATCTTCCAGGATGATTCAGAGAGCGACATCGACTTGTCCAAACTGGTCGTGAAAGTCCCAACGGATAGCGCACGCGCGAAACGACAAATCAAACTCGCGCCGCTGAAAGCATCAGAGAGCTGCAGCGAGCTGCGCCAGAAAATCACCTCGCCGGAAAGCTCGCGCAGGAGGCCTCTGAAAGATGTTTCTGGAAATGTCAAGGAGCCTGCCAAGCTTGGAATGCCTAGACTGAATGCTTTTGCGAGCCGGCCTTCTCTCAAGCCCTCTGTTGTGGTCGATGATGAGCGCGAGGAAGAGGCTGAGATTGAAGAGAGCGTGTGGTGCGGTTCGGATGCAAATTCGTCTAGTTCGGAAGACGAGCTGCCCAGTCCTCGTAAATTGTGGCCAGGCAAACGTATGAAAGCTTCGTCCGCTCCTAAAACAGCTTCAAGCAGTCTGGATGAGGCATTGCAAGGGCTGCAAGGCTTGACTATCAAGGAGGCAAAGAAGGACGCTCCACGACAGCCTTCAATTCCAAGCAAGAAGGCTGCTGCACTAGATGAACGTCCTAGCAGCTCTCATTCCCACGATGCGGACAGCCTCGATGCGATCCTGCGGTTTTCTCCCCCCAGACTTGCCACCAGACCCAGGCAACGAACACCCGAGCGGCCTGTTACACCGCCACCTATTTCACCGTCCAAGTCTAAATTGGTTTCCCCATCAAAGACGAGGACACGGATCCCCACGCCGCCAATGAGACAAAGCCTGGACGCTTTCTGGAGTCCGAACGAAGTCAACGAGTGGAACGACAAGCATTCGCCACGCAAGGCCATCGGATCTCCTAAGAAGAATTCCTTCCTTCCGAGCTCCGAAAGCACATCTCCCACATCCTCGCCAAAGAAATCAAGTCCCACAAAGCGGACCCAAGCCGAAGTCCAAGCAAAGAAGGATTTCGCCGCCCGCAAACACGCTCTCGCAGAATCCTTCCTCGCCGAACTCGACGAGACCATCACATCCGGTCAGATCGCCTCACTCAGCGCTTCCACAGGCGGTGTCCGCATAGTCTGGAGCAAAACACTCAACTCCACCGCCGGCCGCGCCAACTGGCGGCGCGAAACGACCAAAACCCGCGCCTCGCTAACGTCCCCCGCGACCATGACGCAAAAACACCACGCCTCCATCGAACTCGCGGAGAAAGTCATCGATGACGAAGAACGCCTCTTCAACGTCCTCGCGCACGAATTCTGCCACCTCGCCAACTTCATGGTCTCCGGCATCAAAGACCAGCCGCACGGCGCCTCGTTCAAGGCCTGGGGCAGTAAGTGCACGGCGGCGTTCGCCGCGCGTGGCGTTCACGTCACTACCAAGCACAGTTATCAAATCGACTACAAGTACGTCTGGCGCTGTAGTACCGAAGGTTGCTGGGCGGAGTTCAAGCGGCATTCGAAGAGCATTGATCCGCTGCGGCACACGTGCGGGAGCTGCAAGGGCAAACTGCTGCAGATCAAGCCTGTTCCTAGAGGCAGTGCTGTTCCCGGCGGCAAAGTTGGCGGGTATGCCGGTTTTGTGAAGCAGCATTATGCGGATGTGAAGAAGAGCTTGCCGGCTGGCAGCACGCAGAAGGAAGTCATGGAGGCGGTGGGGAGGAAGTACCGTGAAGAGAAGGAGAGGAAAGCGGCTGAGGCGACGACGCCCAAGAGTGGTGTTGATGATCTTACGCAAGCGCTGGATGTGGTCGCTCTCGATGATTGATTCGTATTGTGTATCCGAAGACTACATACGCTCAACTGGGTTGAGTTTGGTATTTGTAATTATACCACTGTACGATACATGCTGGCAAGGTCAAGGTGCAACTCGCTCAATGTCTTTTTGGAGTCTTGTACGAATTTCAGTAAAGAACGCATCCTGAGCCGCCTTGTTTGTGGGCGATCTGTATACGGCGCACATGTGATGTTGGCACTAAAGAAATTATCGTGGTATTCGTGCTATCTGCGTATTGTTCTGTGTTGCCTCCACTCATTAAACATGAAATCCGTACGTCACCATTGTTTCTGTCAATTCTTTACTCTGCGTCGTCAGGACATTCTGATTTTGCACGCACCCACCCAGTCAGTCTGTTCGCCATATCACTCACATAGCATGCCGTTGCACCCGCTTTCTCGGACAAATCGCCGCTTGTCGGAATGTAGCCGGAGTTGTAGGCTCTCATCGCTTTGTACGGGTTTCCGTAAAGATTCAGGTTATCGACCAAGCCCCAACCAGCGTCCGTGCCTTGCGTGCCATCTTGAATCATCAGCATAATGGAGAGCCGGCTGTGTTTTGGATCGTACTCGTGTCCATTGTGCGATTGCATGAGACCCGGGTTTCGTGTTCCTCCGGAAGACGTTGTGTGGCTGACCAATGGACAGCCATTGGTTTCTTGGATGACCGTTGCGAGAATGATGCGGTGGTCGACCAGCGATGCATTCGCCCTGTCTTGGATGGCGTTGTAGATGTCTTGGATGATCTCTGGTGAGTTGTTCTCGCCTCTGTCGAGCCAGCCGCATGAGTACTTGAAAGTGTCGAGGTTGGCATCCCACATGTCGTGGAAAGAGACCCATCTGTCTTTCGAAGGGAAGTTGGAGGCGTTGCCCTGGTAGTAAGTATATGCGTCTGTGCCAGCTCCGACGCCAATGCTGGTGTCGTTGACGCTCTTGCGTGTGGCACCGCCTTCATCAAAAGCGACAGTGTTGTTGACCTGCGCTGTGGATGGGGTGTACTTGAACCCTCCTTTGCGCGAAAGAGAAACGGCAAGAGCAATGATAATTATTAAGATGATGACGGACAGTGCGATGGAGAATACGACACATTTGCGCCGTCCCCACGAGCAGCAGCAGCAACTGCGCCTCTCGTAGTACGAATCATCCTCTTCCATGCGGCCGTACTTGTAAAATTCGGCTTCATCGTAAGTGGAGAGATCGCGGGCGTGACTTCTTCGTTCTTGCCTTCGATCACCCCGACCACGCTGGGAGCGGTGGTTCCGGGGTGGGTTTGGGCCTCGTTGGACCTGGCTCTCGACGTCGACGCTAGAAACGCTGTTCACACTCGATTGCTTCTCCGAAGGCAATGGAGGTGAGATGAGTGGCGAGGGCCGCCTTTGATTTCCAACTGTGGTGGGCGCAAAGATAGGCGGTTGCAACGAAGACGGCTCGACGTGCGACTCTTCGCCGTCACGTGTAGGAGCAGGAGGAACCTCTGGATCCGACGGTAGCTGTGGTGAAGCGGCTGGTGACGAAGCAGCAGCAGCGGCAGAGGGCTGTACTGACGAACGACGAGGTCTGGGGCGCTTCCAGTCATTCGTTATGGCGCGTCGATCCTCCATGGCATGTCTTCGCTCAACTTTGAAGCGCTTATAACACCGGGCGCAGATGTCGAGACCATTGGGCCCAGGACATAATCTTTCGTTCGGCGCGATGGCAGGTGAATCGCATAGATTGTTGCCGCACGTCGTACCATTGTGAGGAATAGAGCGTTTGGTAGATGTGGCTCTTGGTTCCTCAACTCGAGGAATACTTCTCCTCTCGCTTTGCCTCCTCATCGGGGGGCGACGTGAAGGAGTGGAGGCAGTAGGCTGTGGTCGCTCTGGCAATGAGCTATACATGGAAGACAAGGGAGTGGTGGGCGCAGCAGAGTAATAGGTCCATGGTCTGCGGGAGTCATATTGAGGGTAGTCTGGGTATTGTCTGTCCATTGCGAGACATGTGTTGAATGGATGGCAAAAGCTAGCGATGGGGGAGGCCCGTGGGATACATGAACATGGGTGGAAAGTTTAGAGAAAGTCAGAAAATCAAACCGTCATTACATATCTTTGTCTCGGATCGACTCTTGGATAATGGCGATCGCATGGCAGGAACATGACCAGGATGTTTATGAGAGGTTGGGAGTGGCAGGTAGGGCTGAAGTGGAGGCGTCTCACGGCAACGCCCCCGGCGCTAGACTCTTCTTGGCTTTCACTATACAGTATGCGTGCGCTTGCGTAACCATTCATTTATTGATCGACCCTGTGTGTGAACTCCAACACTGACGATTGACGTATTTGAGTTTAAGCTGTATTCGTACGTCGTGTAAATATTCGTGTGGCTAGGCGATCGGCGTTTCGTACCAATGAAAGGCTTCCATCTACGCTCCGCAGACGGGAACATCTCCAATCGTGATGTTACAACCACGCCGATCGTCATGTTTCTTTGCAGGCCTGTATATCCATATTTCGATAAGTACTTGACCAGCTCTATGTAGCTTGTGATTATCTTGTGACGCAGGTCGGAATGTACTGCTCATGTATCAGTTATAAGTAAGCCGGGGACGAGCCTCAAAGAAGCTCGAACGCGGATGGGCTCGCTGTGACCTTTTGGGAGACGATCTCCTTATAACGATCGCTCTTATGTTCGCACAGCAGGAGGGCAACACAAACGTGCTATCCTGCTCCTTGAAAACAAGCAAATTCACAGCGCCACCAGTGCTATCAAATCATCGCTTGCTTGCCTCGATCTGGATCCAAGTCATTGCTCTCCAGCCTCGGACTAAGCCTTCTGATTGCAGCGTTGCCACTAGCCAGTGCTGCAGACAAATGCATGCTTGACTGAAAGCGGAATTCTGCTGAGCTCCAGGAGCTGTAATAACATCGCGGAAATGGTAAATCTGTAGCGTTCTGCAACTGGATTTGTTTCGGACTGTCGCGATCGCTTCCTGATTTGGCTCGTCCGACAGCGTGTCAGACGACAATACAGTGCCCACTGGCTGTACGGCTCGCATGAACATAAGCACCCGAGTTCTGGCGTGTCAAAGGATGGTCCCAAGATCAAGTTTCTTATCCTTGTACCAGCTTCATCGCCATCCTGTTGCAGTTCCTCTTCCTCTACCAACACCTCTCGTGGCCCCACCTCTGGCTCCTCTAGTTGTACCAGTCATTCCTCCTCGCGCAATACCACTTCCTCTTGCTCCTCTGCCTGCTGTCGAGGCAGACGCGCCGCGGCTAGTACTGCCTCTTACCGGTGTCCTCGCTGACGGCACACTACTATACCTGCTCGGCGGCTTGGATGTGGTGGGCGGGTGTTCAACGAACGATGTGTCCGTCGTGAGGAAAGTGGCGTCAACATCGGGTGGTGCGGTTTGCGTGGGTATGTTGCGATCAGGGTGGTGCTTAGAGTTCGGCGAGGAGAAGTTTTTGGCGCGAGCAAAGGACTGTGGTGTAGGTGCCTGAGAGCCGGCGTTAGTGTGAGGCCTTATGAAATTGCTAGGAAGAAGTGCATACCTCTGGGAAGTCCACACAGAAAGCGCTCATGTTTAAGCCGTACAGGAAGCCTCCGAAGCACTCGTTGAAGCGATTCAAGCTCTCGTTCAGCAGCTGTAGGTGCATGAAGTTTGCCTCCAGATCGGCCATGCTGTCGCTCAACTCTGCAAAGGCGGGTTCCAGAGACGCGAGAGGATCGGTTGAGCTAGACAATGGTCCAGAGGGTGTTGTTTGCGACGCGCGCAAAGAAGTGCGCGAAGGTGGGCGGAGGGGTGTTGTTGGGCGCGAGTTCACTGAAGGCTTGCGGGCGTGAGATGGAGTGGCCATGTTGTGAGTGGTATTGTGTGTTTCCTGTATGTTCGGACAGCGTGTAGCGTTGTCCCAAGCCAGCGATTGTTGTGTTCTGTTGTTGACGATCATCTTCACAACTCCCCGCTGTGACGCGCTGACCATTCATCCATCACAGGGCTTCGTGTTAGCAACTTCACGTTAACCTTTCACCAATACCTTATGAATGGAACGCTGCATGCGTGTATTACCCATCGAACATGTCTGCCCTATTGGAACGCATAATCCGTCTCCGATCCATGCTCAAGGATCGTCGACATGTCAGAAGGCAGCAGCTCCCTTAGTGCATCCATCGCGTCTGCTGCCTGAGCTGAGCAACATCGGCTTTAGCTATGCATTAGTGGGTATATCTGCATTCGCGTCTATCCAACTCCGTAAAATCGCTTCCATTTCGATATGGCCATTTTCGCCACTATCTTCCTTGTCCTCAGCACCATGGCTACGCCTCAGCCCTCCCCTCCAGCTGCGGAGGAAGTCTATTCCATGATGATGGATCAATTCAGAAGCTCCGAGATCATTCACACTACATGTAATGGCCAGACTATGATGAACCCATATCACTTTTACAAGGGAGAAGACGCCCTTGATAATCAACAGCTCGCTCTGTCTCTCCTTGACAAAGTGTACGCGGCCCCAATTGAAGACCAGCCAACTCTCACGAGACAGCTGGCACTCGAGAACGACAAGGCCAGTACGTTTATGGTATGGGATGCCTTTGTCACAGGACACGTTGAGGTTTTCAAAGCGCTCCGCACGTTCACAACTGGAAGCATCGGCTCACCTCTTTGGGAAGCATCCATGGCAAGATTCACGGACTCTAGAATCGGAGAAGTATTGCAAGCTCCAGCAGAAAGCAAGACTCAGGCTATCGAAAAGTTTTTGGTCGAGAATGACCATGAAAGATCTCAGCTCTTCTTCCAAGCTGCAGTGCGCGGCGACGAGGCTGTATTAGCCCATATGATTGATGCTGGCCACGAGATCCACCCCAAGGACGATCTGTCAGTCATGCCTCTGCATGCTGCTTGCTATAACGGCCGTCTGGGCGCAGTGCAGCAGCTCGTCAGTGTTGGGATTGACATCAACCACCTAGACGAACACGGAAGCACTCCACTGATGCGTGCTGCCGTCGGTGGTCATGTTGAGCTTGTGGGGTGGCTACTACAAAACGGCGCAGATGTGGTAGTGCGTGAGACGAGGACTGGTGGCAGCACTGCACTAGAATTGGGTGTAGGTAGTGCCGGCGTCGCCAGTCTGCTGCTGAATCATGGAGCCGAGTGGAGCCCTACTGCCTTCGCTTCTGCTATACACCGAGGCGATGAGGGCGCTATCAGGCTCTTGTCGGACACGGGCGACTTCGTACAATTTGACTCGATGGCCGCGGAGTTCAAGCAGATGACTTTGACTGATGGCCAGCGTGAGGCGGTACTACTAGCCATACGACACTGCGCATCCAGACAGGCGGCCTCGAGCGAAATCCTGCGTTGGCTACTCCATCACGTTGCCATATCGTACGATGGCGATGTTTTTGAGCTCGATCCTTCCGACGGAGAACTCATGGACGCTGTGCACGCTGGCATCAGCGGTGCTGTTCGGACTGATGATGCAGAGACAACACGCATGCTCATGAAGAGCCTGCCACGCTCCACTCGGAAGGCTGGAGTCGAACAAGTGGATAACTACGATCCGAACATCGTCGATAAATGGCTTCTCAACGCCATCCACCACAACTCACAATCTGTAACGCGTCTGCTTTTCGAGGAATTTAATATGGATCCCGACACGGTTACTGGTCCTCGATCAGAAACCCCTCTCGTGGTTGCAGCACTCGCCGGACACGCGGACATGATCACCTTACTGGTCTCCACATTCAAGGCCTCAATCCACAAAGCGTCTGGCACTCACGCAAATGGACCCACGCCGCTATGGCACGCCATTCGCTCCCAGAACGAAGCCGCCGCTCGCGCTCTGCTTGAGCTTGGTGGGCCAGTCGAGAATATACATGCCGCCATCAAGGGAGGCGAAAAGAGGCTTTGGCTGACGGCGCAGAAGCAAGAGTCGTATCGCAGCCCTGTTGTGGTGCTGGCGTGGATGCATCCGAAGTGGTATGACGAGGACAGCGACGAAATGTTCTTGTGCTTGGAGTTTCCGGATGGGTTCCAAGGCGAGCTGTTGATTAGAAAGGAGGATCGGGAACTGTTGGACGCCGGCGATGGGCGACCTTTGACAATCGATACAGAGGACAAAGGTGAAGTGAAAGGAAGTGGTGACGCCACTGAAGGTCATGCGGGAGAGTGATCTGCGCACTGCATATTCCTCACTCAGTCTCCAATCGGCTGCAAGCAATACCGATCTCAATCTACAAATTCGTCCTTCCAACATGGCTTTACTCTACATTCTTTGACCGCAAGAGCATCGTACTAAAGGCTTCTCATTTTGCCAGGCCCGGTGGTGACTTTGACGCTATAAGACATCACAGGCGCATCGTCTTGACATGGTTAAACGGGAACGCAAAATTATGCTGATTACAGTCTATGAATGAATTACCCACCATCTTTGATCTAGGATCCATTGATAATCACATCTGCCGCCTTCTCGCTGATCATGTAAATGGGCACTGCGATGTAGTAACCCGGAATCTTGGGGAACACACTGGCATCGACGACTCTAAGCCCATCGACGCCGCGCACCTTGAAGTTCGAATCGAGCACTGCCATCGGATCACTGTCGCTTCCAATCGGACAGGTGCAAGATGCGTGGTGGCCCCAAGCTTCATCCTTGATGAACTGCTTGACGTCTGCCTCAGAGCTGACATTAGCGCCGGGCCAGGTCTCGGTGAAGGAACCATCGAGCGGGATCATTTTGTCGAAAGCACGCCGTCCGAACTGGACCGCTTCGTAGATCGCTTGCAAGTCTTTCTCGTCTGCGCCGTCAGTAGTCAAGCCCGTGTCGAATGAGTTCATTGTGATCTTAGGCAATTGCTGCGGGTCTGTGCTGACCAGAGAGACGGTGCCGGCGTTGTTGCGCGCCCGAGCTTTGAGAATGATCCAGACCCAGTGGCGAGCATCTTTCAGAGCGTCGTATGCATAGCCTGGGAAGTAGCCCTTGAAGTTCGCTGGCGCACCCGAAATGAAGAGATCTGGGTCGCTGGAGGTATCGGCTTGGCCTGCAGTGGAGGACTTCTTCGTAACAGCGATGGCGATACCGTTGGTGGCATAGACGCCTTTACCGATGACTGTGCGGCCCTGCTTCCATTTCTCCAGGCACGGGTCTGGAGTTGTGTAGCCGAACGTGCAATCCTTGGTGATGGTGAAATCAGTGGGCGCTTCGCCAATGACGCCGACTTCGTAACGGTCTTGGAGATTGGTGCCAACACCAGGGAGGTCTTTCACAACTTTGATGTCGAATCGTTCAAGTTCTTCCTTGGGTCCGACACCGCTGAGCTTCAGGAGCTTAGGCGTCTCGAAGGTGCCTGCGGAGATGATGACTTCTTTCTTCACGTCGACCGACCCCTGAGTTCCTTTCGCACCAGTGTAGCGAGGATCAGCGGCGTAGAGACTTTGGCCCTTGATGAACTGGACGCCAGTGGCACGAGGCTTGCCGCTTGAGGTGTTGTTGAAGTTGATCTTGGATACGAACGTGTTGAGCGCGACGTCCAAATGGTACTTCCTGTCGCCGTTCGAGGTTTTGGCGTTGGCGACTGACAGGATGAAATCGCGTGGACCGTTGCGTTTCAGGGTGCTTGCATCAACCGCGATGGGGACCTGGTACACATTCTCGGAGCTGTCGCGGAAGGGGCTGCCAGAGTTTAGATCCTTAGTCAGGACTTTGGCAAGATCGGTGACGGTGTGAATAATGCCGGAGAGGAGTCCCTGTTGTGTGCGACATCGTCAGTAGGCAACTTCAATTTGGAGCATCATTCAATCGAACCTTTCCCATAGCAGTTGCCGCTGACAGGACAAGTGACAACAGTTTCTGGTCTTCAAGGACCAAAACAAGACTTGTAAGGGAAACCTTGAGCCATCCGTTGTGACCATGACCGTCAATGGAGCGTGGTAAGTACTGGGCATCCTCGAGCTTTTGGAAATAGCTGCGCATCTTGTTGGGCGCCCATGTGCGATCACCAGTGATCTTCTGGATGTATTTCCAGTCGTCATCGAAGGGGTAGACAGTGATCATAGCGTTGTGCGTTGAACAGCCGCCCAACGTCCCAGCACGAGGGTACAGGATACCCAAGGGGTCAGCGTCGGAAGGTGGTGAAAGACCGACGTACTTCTCGCCATCCGTCTTGCGGTAGACCATCTTGGAGTCCTTCTTCTGCCTCTCAAGGTCGTCGTAGTGGTGCACAAAGTAGTCCCATTGCTGCGGTACGTGCTCTGTGCTCTGAAGCATCATCGCAGGTACCTGCGGTGCGATATCGTTACCGGCATCACCCCCAGCCTCAATGAGGAGAACTTTGTGGCCAGCAAGGGCAAGACGAGACGCAAGCGGACCTCCACTGATTTGATACTAACGTTAGTGTTGTGATTGAGTTGATTCGATTCGAACTGATCATACCCTGCTCCTGATCCTACAACAACGTAGTCGTACTGAACGTTGCTATCGTATCCGTACTCAATTGTCGTTCCAACGGCGCTGTTACCATCGCTCACAAGGGTCGCCTGGCTAGCATTTCGGGCGGGTTCGTCAAGACTGTTCCATTCCATCAGTTGGAGATCTCCACCGAAATCGCGTCGCACCTACGCAGCAGATGTTGTGGCGAGAGCAATTATGCCGCTGATAACGCCACACGTTCTTGTCAGCAACATATTGATTAAGTAGAAATGGAGACAAAGGAGTGGACTGCCAAGGTAGTGGCTTGGTTGAGGAGAAACACTTCGCAGTGTTCGCCGTCCTTTAGATATTGGAGGTCCCTCGACACAATCATGCCTGTTGCCAAAGACCCACCACGCAGCCTAATCCCACAAGAGCCGGCCAGGCGTCGATCCCATGCTGGGCAGGGATCACGAATCTTCACAAAAGAGTTGAGCTACATCAGACTTTGACACAACTCAACCAGCAAACGGTAGCGTAGTGCTAATGACATGAGGCAGATGACTGTGCGAGGAATGTAGGCGTGAAGCGAACGGCGGTGAATCTACCCCTTGTTGTTAGTGACAAGCTCGGCCACCAATTCCCTGTATCGTGTCGTTGCTTACGCATCTGATCAGGAGGTTAGCGAGGTTAGCTACAGAAGATACCAGGATGCAAATTGCAAAGTTGCCATGATGTACGCAAAGCATGGTCACGGGCCCTCACGGGTCAATTACAATCCCTGCCCTACCTGGGGAACAAGAGTGCCGCCGTGCCGGTACCCCCGCTCCTCAACTGCCGTCAAGAATTATTGCATATCCTTGTCGGGTCCACTAGTTCTCAAGGCAGTCGAGTCAAGCATGCGGCGTGCGCCTTATAGGAGACCAGAGATGGTCAGTAACACGAGGTTAATGAGGATCTGCAGTCAGGCTCAACGGAAATCTCATCACGGTTTTGTGCTGGTGGCCGTAACGATTGTTTTGGGAACATATTGGGCGTATTACCACGGGGAGAATGCCACTTATCCCTTAGCGAGCGACACTTGTCGTGGTAGGTGCAGCTTCCCCGGTTTGATGCCTACCTACTGACCCGTCGAACTCTTTCGGAGACACGAGACAGACTATTCTATCATGGGAGGGATTTAGAGGAGGATTGACGCTTGAATGTGGATTCTCGAGTTTGGGTACTGAACTTTTTCTTGCTTGGGTTTGCCAAGGACTATGAAATTCAGCAGGAGGATGCGTTCAGCGTTCGCGGCGTTTTGGTAGATCGAAGGGGGTTTCACGAAAAACCGTTGACAGCCTGCGCCACGCTTTGAAAACGCACACTTGGACGGAAACTACTCCGTTCAAGCATGTGAGGAAGCGAGTCGATTCAGCTTCGCAGTCTGTTTCCAGTCATCGCTTTTTCGAAGATCGTTACTGATCATGAGTTCTTCCTTGTGTCTATACATACTTAATTGGTGTGGGCTATCTATGTGCGGACATATCAACCGTTGGCGGTTTTCGTGAGACCGGAGATCAGACCGGACAAGAAAGCTTCACGTTTCAGAGTTGCCAGCCACCAGCTCTTGCTGAGTCATGGGCTACAGGGTCTGGTCTAGACTATCCTTGCAAGTGTGGAGGTATCGCTACGACTTGCACTCCATGGGCCAGGAAGAAAGTTTGAAATTAGTTACTACCTGATGATACCCCCACGACTACGAAAATCTGTATGAATATGTATACACGCTTCATTGGTCAACACGTGTGGCCTGGCTTGGGAAAGTGGCCGCACACAAGGCTCATGCATCCATGCTGACCTTGAAGGCTTTTCCTCCGCCACTCAACGAATGTCGCCTCAGAGATACTCGTCGCGGAGCTCTTGGCTCTTCCCACGCCGTGGGGGATTCCATCCGCAAAGGCCACGCATTACCAGGGTATGATGGTCCGACCTCGTCTTTGCTGCTGGCTTCGACGAGTGGGATCCAATTCTTCTCCCCCTTGCCGAAGACGTCACGCGATGGCTGAGATCGCTTGTCAACACTTTGACCTGTCGCGTACGCGCCATAGCTAGCGGATGGTCCAGGGGATTGTCCACGTGTCGACTCGCCCATCAAACGTGGCATGGCCCACTTGAACAGTAAACGCATTCCAGGCATACAAGCGCAAATGACCGCAAGATCAGTCTCTATGGTGCTCCAGTAGCCCACAGAGCGATAGTGCCCTGTGAAATGTCAGATCAAAAGTCTAGTATGCAACAAGGCACAAAGAACAAACATGTAAAATTGGAGGTGCCGCCGAAATGGACCAGGACTTGTAGGCGAAATATGCTGATGATGGTAACCAAGAACCCGGTCGAGAACATGAGTACCACCAAAACCTTCTTACGTTTGTTGAGCTCCAGCTTCGCGATGACTGGCATTGGAAGGACCAACACAACAATATCGAGGACGACGTTCAAGGCGGCTGAAGTCCAACCTTGAGCATTGATGTCGTTGCATTTGCCAGGATGCTCGCCGTCCCAATGGTTCCATGCGAGGTCAATTGGTTGGCATTGGAATACTGATACCAGGAAGAATGCGATGCCGTATCCCACACAGGCGGCCATCGTAGCAAAGCAAGCGTAACGGAACCATGTCTGCGGGAATATGCGCAGGTAGAAGAGGAGAATAGAGATCTTGACCAGAGGTAGTGCCGTAAGGTAAAGATCTTCATCAAAATAGTAGATCTTGAGAATTGCTGTGATATTGTCGAACGGGACAGTCCAGATATCTTTGCCTAGTCCGAAGTTGGCCACTTTGAGAATCGAGTTAGGGTTTAGTTCGCTCGCGACTCTCAGCTTACAGGAAAGGACTTACAAACAACGGAAAGTACCGATAGCGGTATGACCTCGAGAATAGCAACAGTAATCACAGCATCGTCCCAGCCAAGGCTACCGCCAAATCGTGGCAGTCGTGAAGTCATGCGCAAGAGATATGCAACGACTGCAAGCACGCCGCCAATGACTCCGGAGTATGATACGACATTCGACTCGTCCCGAATGGGTGCAGAGCATAGGACCTTCGTGGCATTTTGCGAAGCTAAATCGAGTCAGCCCATGTTGTGTTGCAGTAATATTCGTATGACAAGGGAGTCAACTTACAGAGGCCTTCCTTGACTGTACATCCTCCGGCGATACAAATCCCGACTTCGGCGGTGATGGTTTCGTTGCTGCAACTGCAGGCGATGTCAGTCAGCTCGCATGGCGACGCAGCAATCGCATCCAAGAGGCATGAACGCTAGATGTTGCATTGTTAGCATATAGGATACACATTGCGGTGCCCACTGTAACATACACCGCAGGCTGGCATACTGGCCAGCGGTTGAGCTGCCTTCGCTGCTTCATTCGCAGCCGCTTCGTCAGCCGACGTCGTCTGGACGTTATTTTGGCTGGAGGCTGCGGTCGTGGACAATGCAATGATCGCAAACGTCACGAGACATGCTTGCAATCGAGACAAAAAGTACATCGTTTTCCTCTGTTGCCCTCAAAGGCGTGCTGAAATTTCTGGCGAGATGGAAGGGAGCATCAACAACGCGGTCGATGTACAGTCGCAAGTACGAACGAGTACGCAACCCAAATACGTCAACTCAAACATCGACACAGCCTAACAGGTATCCTTGATACCATCCACGGAGGTCATCGAGCTTGCTTGACCACCAGGATGCAGAGGTGGGCCAGATCGCGAAACCGCACGGTGCGCAACGGTACCAGCAACCTACTTGAGTCGGCATCATGCTTACAAAAGTGTAGGGTAGCTAATCTTCGGCAATGGCTAGGAAGAACAGGAGGCGGCAAAAGGATGCAGGGATAGATTTGATATACCAGGATGTTAGTGCACGGTCCCTCTGTTCCTAAGCTAGTGTACACATGACTACGTCGACGGCGTCCTCAGTGACAGACCGGGGGTGCCTTGCAAGCTTCATCTACAATATCGGAGGAGCATCGGCTGAACGATGATCGGCATTTGCGGTTGCTTCTGTATTGAGCTGCATCAGTAAGCTTTCGAACAAAGGAGTTGATTCTAAAAGATGTTGAGGACGCTGCGTGGAGCTACATCCAGTCGTAACATCTGACCAAAGTCGCTCCTTAGGCACCATGCATCTTTCCAAAACCCTCGTTACCGTGAGCTGGGTCACTAGCACCCTGGCTTTCCCTGCAAACCATCTACAAGATCTTGAGAAGCGCGGCCTTCTCAACGGGCTCCTAGATCTAACGTCTGGCATCCTTCAAACGGTGGAACAAGACCTCGAGGAAGTCCTCAGTGGACTCGATCCATTCACCAACAAAGCTATCGATGTGACTGGCGATCATGCGTTTCAGGCACCGTCATCGACTGACCAACGTGGACCATGTCCCGGACTCAACGCAATGGCCAATCATGGCTACATTCCCCGCAGCGGTGTTGTGTCCTTGATAGATGCTGTTGCTGGTATGCATCAAATCTACAATATGGGCATCGATCTCGCGCTTGTGCTGGCCATCATGGGAGTGGTCTGGACAGGCGACCCGGTGTCGTTAGAGCCCTCCTTCTCCATTGGCGGCAACTCAACCGCTGTCTGGAACGCTCTAGATAATGTGCAAGGTCTCCTGGGCACACCGCAGGGCATCGACTATTCGCACAATTTCATCGAAGCGGATGCTTCGCCCACTCGCAATGATCTTTACCTTACCAATGACGCGTGGACGATGAACACGACACGCTTCCAGCAGCTGTATGAAACCGTCCCTTCTGGAGAATCATTCTCGTTCGATGTATTGTCGAAATGGTCCGCAGCGCGCTGGCATGAGTCGGTCGAGACAAATCCATACTTCTATTACGGACCCTTTACCGGCATGATCGCTCGCAATGCAGGGTATTTTTTTGTGGGTCGTCTGTTTGCGAACCACTCCCACGAGACCACAGAGGGTCTGCTGAGTAAGTCGGCCTAAATTTCGTGTTAGCCCGACAGCATGCTAATAACACATCAACAGCTCATGAGGTCCTGCGATCCTTTTATGGTGTTCATCTTTCCGACAATGGCTCTTTGGAGTACCGAAAAGGCCACGAGCAGATCCCCGAGAACTGGTACCACACGCCTGTCGACTACGGCCTCGTACAATTAAACCTTGACACGCTCTCTATGATCGCGCAACATCCTGAGCTCGGTAGCATTGGTGGAAACGTGGGTACTGTGAACTCCTTTACCGGCGTCGACCTGGACAATGTCGCAGGAGGAGTTCTCAGTGCTGGTAAGCTCCTTGAGTCGAACAACCTCATCTGTTCTGCCCTGCAAGTGGTAAGAATGGCGTCGCCCAGCTACCTGAACAATCTTTACGCGACTCTGGACAAGCCTTTGAAGTTGATCACCAAGATTGTGTCGGCACCATTGCTTAGTCTTGACTGCCCGGTTTGGGATGACTTGACCATGGAAGGAAAGCCGTTGTGGACAGTGCTCGAGGAGAAGTTCCCTGGCGCGAAGCGTAGCCAGAGTGCTCTCTAGTGTGGGTCGGAAAGACTGGCTGCGCGTCTTGATATAATATGGTTTTTGGCAAGAGACGTCTGAGGGAATATCAGAAAGATGATGTAGCGAAACCCGCAAAATTCCCGGAGGTCCCACGCGTTCACTTCAAGTGGTCCTTGACGCGGCACTAGCCAAATCAGGTCAGACGTGTTGCGAGACTGGATCCAAAGCTAAACAGATTCATTTCAAGTTGGAGGAAAGGTCGATGGGATTCCCTTTGTCAGGCAACAGTTCAAGTTTCAAGTTAATTCGAACCAAAGGAATGATTATGGAGATTGTATCTTATGCGATTTTCGGCCTCCCTCCTTGTTGATTGGTATCGGAATTGTTGCTGTGACTCAGTCTTGAATGCGAGCCTCACTGAGAAACTCGAACTCCATCAAAACTGTCCAAAAAATGTGGTAGCCCTTATAATCAAACGATTTGAGCCTCGTCGATGTGCAAATGTCACAACCTTCGGTTCCACAACTGCAATGGAATCAACTCTAACCCTATGATAACAAGTTTCCATACCGGGAATTGCTTGTCGCACTTGCTATTTCTTTAGTGTTGCGGAGTTGAAGCATCGGATCATGGACTCTAACGTTCACATTCAGTCTACGAAATAACGCCATGTTAGTGACTGCCATATCCTTCGATCAATACTGCTTGAGCGCTCAGATTAAACATATATATTTGTTTGATCTTGGTGTGCATCAACCAATAGCTGTCCTCAGCTTCTCAACTCTCCTTAGCTCAGCTGGAAGAGCGCAAGACTGTAACTGTTCAACGAGCAATCGTTATCTTGAGGCCCGCGGTTCGATCCCGCGAGGGGAGACATTCTTTTGCCATTCTTACATGAATGTAACGAGCCAGTATCGTTGTTGTGGATGAAAGGGGCGAAATCACATTTTTGGCTTGAAAGTCGATTTTCTTCTTTCTCTTCGCCAGAATGATTTACTCACTCTATGGAGTAAGCTTTGCCGAGCTCAAATAATAGCGGGGAAACGTTGTAAAGCTTGCGGGACACTTACAGTACTCTGGTGTGCTGCAGAAAGTCGAATATTGGATCATTTTGTCCAAATGCTGCCGAAAAGTGACTCAACGTTTGTACAACGAGATTAATGATTGTAAAAGCTCTTCCAACATCGGATGTTTGCAGGTCCAAATGCGAAGGTTGAACCGATCGATCAAGCTTATCGTACCACGATTTTCGTTATCAGCAATTTCTGGCAACGCTATGTCTCGCGTGCTTACATCTGCGCTTCTACCCACTTGTTGACCTTCAATACCTTCTGGAATCAAGTTCCGCGAGCGTCTACTGGAGCTTTTCAAGATGTGTTACCCTCAGGTCATCCCGCCGTCAAGGTCACTCACAGCGCCCGGACACGAGCCCGCGAAAGTTTGGAACTCACATGTCTCAGTTCCAGAGCTGTAGAGACAATTGTACGGAGGCAAATCCGATGTAACAATGACGAGCACGAGCAGTCTGATACCATCCTGTTCAAACCACCGAGAGGAGCTGGCGGATAGGTTCAAATCACTGTTGAGACCGCGAGCACAATTATCCGCCATCAGCATTCGCGTGTCAACCCGTATTTGGAGAATCCTTCGCTCATGTTAGCGCTCAGAAGCACTTACCACGTTTGCTTGGCACCTATACGGTGGAATTTGACCGTACATCTCCGCGCGGCATACTTGGACAATCGAGCCATCCCAAGATCGGCCGTGTAAGCAGTCACGTCTCGGATGCACATCTCGCACGCGGCAGACCCGTTAAGTATTACTCATTGTCAATTGAGCCTACCTGCCATAAGATTCCATGCTCATGCCGAAGGGCCAAGGGGGCGCGCAGCGCAGCCGGCGGCCCAGACATCCCCAGCTGCCAAGGTTGGGGTGGAGGTTGACCCTAGCCATCGTTCAAATCCACTGTTAGGGCAACATCAGAGGTGTCGCTTATATCCGTTGACTGATCAGTGTAATCAGTGTAGGCGTGGCCGGACAGACTACAGGAAATTCTGCTTGTCGAGTACTTATTCCATTTGATCAATGCATTGAAGGATCCCGACACTTCCAGATTGTCCTTGGCTTGGCTCATATCCTATAATATCAACTAATTCCAAGTCGCTTCAAGTGCCTCGCTTGTCTATCGACTTGCCAATCGAGGTTCGGTGGCGTCCCACAGTGGAGATCTACAAGCTTAGAAGGCCAAACACGTGTGGTAATAGACTTGGCAGATCGACCACTAGTGTTCATCACCTTTGCATGGGGATCAGGTCTCTGGTGCTCGCAGCTGCCTGGAGGCTGGCGCCACTTTTGTTGCACTTTGCAACCTCCTACGTGCCGTCAGTCTCAAGATGTGCCATAATGCTTCGCCTACGGAGCGTACAGCGCAAGCAAATCAATGTCCTTCTCGCTTCTCTTTGCTTGTTGACCACAGTCTGGTGGATCACGTACACTTCTTGGGACACAGCTAGTGTCCCCACTAACGAGTATCTTACGCGACACGGTGTGCAAACACCCCATCCTCTAGACGACGTGATCGATGAGGCGCGGAAAGTCCATGAAGACAGAATTTCACAGACCTCGACCAGCTTATATGGAGCCGTCAACGCATACAGACAGCGACGAGGTCGCCATCCGCCGCCCGGATTTGAGAAGTGGTACGCTCGCGCTTCGTCAAGCAAAGCAGTCCTTGTCGAGAGTTTCTTCGACCAGATTTACGAAGACCTCGAGCCGTTCTGGGGCTTGGAGCCTGCGAGCATCCGCGGTGCGTTGAACGACTGGACATGGACGCTGCGAATCAGAAACGGCAAGGTCAAAGACATTCCTCAAGGGCGGTTCAGGTCTCGCACTTGGGGAGACATGATCAATCAAGTCGCTTCAGATCTGCCAGACATGGACGTTGCCATCAACCCACTCGACGAACCACGTATCTTTGCGCCATTTGCCCGCATCAGCAACGCGACAAAAGTAGCCTCGGAGCAACGCAAACGCATGATGTCGCTTCCACTTAGTGAGATACAGAATCATCCGACCAAGTGGACGGCCAGTAAATCAAGTGCTATTAAGCGCGAGTGGATAAAGAAGGGAAAGCTGTGGACATACATCCACAAGACATGCCCGCCTGCCAACGAGCATACACGAGAAGAATCCGGTCTCACTGCACCCATGCACTCTGTCAATTGGACAACATCGAAAGAGATTTGCGCCAACCACCACTGGGCAGAAATGCATGGGAGCCTGATTAAACCTGCAACCATAGACATCAGCACGGAGCTTCTCCCGATCTTTAGCGCAGCGAAACTCCAAGGAAGCAACGACATCCTCCTACCTCCGCCGGCTTACTATACGAAAGATGTACTGTTCACCGGCAAAGGCTGGTTTGGAGATGGTAAAACCTCGACGCCGTGGCACAAGAAATTACACGCGCTTGTCTGGCGCGGCAAAGCCACGGGTGGCCTTATCGACGTGTCGACAGTGAACAGCTCGCACCGCCAAAGGTTGGTGTCGATGCTCAACGCGAGCGATGCATCATCAATGCAAGAGAAAGATTTGACCTCGTGGTCTAATTCGACCGGAATAAAGGGCACTGATCGCATCGCTTTGTCAGACTGGCTCCAAGATACCGCCGACGTCGCCTTCACAGACACCATGTGCTCCCCTACAGCAACCACGAATGCCTGCCATGAAATGTCTCACCAGTTCCGCACCTCTGCACCTCTTTCAATGAAGGCGCAATACCGCTGGAAATATCTACCCGACATCGATGGCAACAGTCTCTCGGGGCGTTTCCGTGCCTTCCTCACCTCTAACAGCTGTGTGATGAAAGCAACGATTTTTAAGGAATGGCACGATCACCGGCTAATGCCTTGGGTGCACTTTATACCTTTGGATATAACGCTGCGGGACTTGTGGTCAACAATGGCGTACTTCTTGGGTTTTGCCGAGAGTCCAGCCCACGACGCCGAGGGGGAGAGAATCGCGACAGAGGGACGGCTCTGGGCAGAGAAGGTCATGAGGAGGGAGGATATGCTGTTGTATGTACACCGAGTGCTGCTTGAGTATGGGCGCATTTGCGATGATGACCGAGACAGGCTCGGATATACGCAAGATCTGATACGACCATAATCGAGCCAAAATGGTATTTATTTCAAGGTTATCTGAGTCCGTTGCCAAGTGTAGGACTCCTGAAGAACTCCTTTGTTGCGCTTTTGAAATAGGACTTTCCTAGCTATTTCACGACTCCCGTCTTCGCCACCATCGCGCCTCAAGGATGAGTCTCAAATGAACACCCAGTACAAAGCTGTACGAAAGTCGCGATGTTGCTGCAGCATGGAGTCAGCCAGAACGATAAGAGCAAGAGCACGGCCATACTGACATCTGTCTTTGAAGTTCTTGCTCTGCAAGGCTTTGGAAGTCCTTATTCAGACCTTAACTTGAGACGACACTTTCGGTGCTTGTCATTGTGTTGATGGTAGAAGCATGTATTCGCCTTTGTATCGGCCCTCAAATCCCTGTTGAAAGCCTTTTTCACCGTCGCATGCTTCCCATCGCGCTTGACACGCAAGAATTCGCGCAAAACGTCATGCATAAAGTCTTTGGGAAGTGCATCCAGTGCTTGGTCGTATTCTTCATCCATCTCGTATATCCAGAAATCGCGCATCAAAGCTCGCAAAGGACTGTGTGGCGTGGTATGGTCGTAGACATGATTAAAATTGTCGCTGCATGGGATGCGTCCAGAGATGTCGCTGAATCGCATAATCTCGTCAATGACCACGTTGGTAGTGACAAGATCCTGCAGCCTGTCTGCAAGCAAGTACACTCGGATGAGCTGTTGGAATCCGAAATTTGCTTTGTTGACACGATTGGCTTCACCGGTCGACTTTATGTCATCCGCGTAATGTTTGAGTCCTTCTTGTCCGAAGTAGACACAGCTCATGTATTCGTTGAACACCTCTGGATCTTCATCTTTAAGATCAACCGGTTTCTTCAGATCCCCTGCGAGCCATTCGGGCTTTCGCGCAGCACGGAAGAACTCAGATCGCTCGGTGAATATGCTGGTGTGTAATGAGAAGGTTTCAGAACCGACTTCAACGTTGAAAGAGGAATTTAAATCGTACCTGTGATGTGTGAGCGCAATGATTCGGACAGAGATGCGACACTTACTTCGTGCGCTTAGCCGGCGAGAACTGATCCGTCATGTTGCTATTGTTGTTGAAGGATTGTGATGGCGGCGTGCATCTCGATTCGCCGACAGGTGGAAAGTGGAAAGGTGGTGTGTTAGCTGAACTGGGCGTAGGAACTCTGATCGGGGTGGCACTGACGCAATGTACCAAGTGAAAGAGACAGCAATCAAAGACCTTTCACTGGCGTCTTCATCCAGAAAAAGTGAAGAGCCCAATCGAAGAATGATAATCGACGGCGTGACAATATCTACATGGCAGGGCATGGCAGACAAGAGACAAAATACTTGCGTGTATTTTTGACTCTGCACCTAATGATGCCGTACGCGAGATCCGACCAGTCACGTCTTCCTCTACGCCATGGAGAGTACGGTCAAATGTCAATTCCTGCCATACACTCGAGTTCTACTGCCTACGATGCATCGGCATTAGAAAGGGCTATCAGGCAGCAATCGCAATAGGCAGCAGAATTCAATCTCCGGACAATACGAACTAGACGGCGTGTATCTCCGGAACGCTAATGTACAAATACGCACGGAACTCCACTAATAGCAGCATTGGTCAACGCGCCAAGGTATATTATAACAGTATCGTAGGCGACAGGATTATACTCCTGGTATAAGCAGCCTCCTCCGAACTCTGATTAAAGCAACAAACTGCACGCACTTTATCGATCAGATACAACACTATCGACACTTCCAACTCCTTGCACAACGAAGCCATCATATATTGACCATGAGACTTACAACCATTGCCCTCGCCCCTCTCTTCTGGGCCTTCAGCCTCGCAACAATTACCCTAGAAGAACTGCCCTCCGAACTCAAAGCAGGCTCGGAGTATATCATCAAATGGACTCAAGATCGCGACTATGTGAGTGCTGCAAGCAACACGAGCCAACCGACTCAACCTCCACGAAGCCCAAACCTCTAACCTCCTCGCCATGCGATACAGCGCCTCTGGAACTTCGACCTCACGCACCAAGAAGAAGGCGGCGAATGGTACTCGCACGTGCAAGTCGTCGACCACATGCTCGACTTCAAAATCGGGTCGCACGAGATCTCCTGGAAAGTCCCCGCCATCAAAGACAATGGGTTGGTCAAGTCATCTTATCTTTCGTTCGTCGTACCGCCTCCTCACTGCACTGGCTGACAAAGACCGCATTCGCAGACAATACCAACTCTGGGTCCGCGGCATGCCCATGGGCCCGCCTGAAAAGGACGAATGGCTGCCGGGGACTCCTGCGTATGCATATTCGAATACATTTATGATTGTTGGTGGGCCAACTCTTTACAAGAAAGAGATCGCCATCCTTACGGCTGGGACGCTGGGGGCGATGGTGCTAGTCATTGGCACTGTCGTGGTGGCTGTGAGAGTCTTGCGGAGGAGAAGGGAGGGGACGGTGGCTCTCTGACGAGGCATGCCATACCGTAAAAACTTGGATCATGGACTACATGACGGGTGGGGTTAATGAGGCCGGGCACATAGCTGCAGATGATACCATACGTTTCAAGGTCAGCGCACATCAGGGATGTCCATTTCAGCGGCGACAACTAGATTGTCGAACATGTAAATGAAAGTAGTGCTGCAACTGCGACGGAAATGCGCGTCTATCTATACTAGCGTCTCAGTGGTGTAGCATCTCACTTCGAATTCATGAGCGACAGTAGAAGCGCAAAGAGAGATGGAGATAAGTGTAGATATATAATTCTTCTGCACAAGCCCATTTCCCAAGCAGCATTTTCAGCACCCTTGTGCCAGTGCCATCGGTCATAGGAGCTCTGTCAAGTGCGTGATCCACCGAGATGATGTTGGATATATCTCATTACATTTTCTCTATAGCGGAATGCTAGCATCTGGAACGAACGAGGCAGGAGTCAGTGTACTCGTCAGCGAGACACATATGATACGACTGGGACACGTCTGATGCTTTCTTTCATCTCGGCCGTCGAAACGACTGTCAGTAGCCCAATCCATGTCCACTGTGGTGATTCGCACCGGGATGGAGTGTTGGGTGATGAGAAAGGAATCTCGGGAGGCACAGCCTGGCAGACTAAGGTATGGGGCACGGCGTCATCTTCAAATTTCCTGCCTGCCTTCGCCGCCGTTTCAACAACAAACTGTAAGTCTAACGCCCAGTCCAGACAACATGATCAACGACATCCAACAACAGACTATCGGGTAGTGCATCTTGTACAGTCCACGTGGCTTCTCATCATCGTGACGGTTGCACACGATATACTTCTTAACGGGTCTCGACTGATGTAAACCTGAACGCCTCCCTTCAAAGCTAGGAGAGCGCCCAACGACAACATCGAGCGGAATCCAAGCGATCACTCGCCTGCATCTCGCTATGCCGCCTCATACAGTCTAGATTGGACTCGGATCACACAGTGGTAATACTGCTTGCGGCAGAGCGCGATGCTGCATCTCTCACTGCGAATTCCCAAGCCCACGAGTCATGGTTTTGTTTCAGCCTCGCAGATCTCCGACAGGAACAAGATGGCGAAACACTGGCTCTCGTAGGGCTGTGCAAATGCTACTTCACCATTCAGTTGCGGTATCAACTCTCTGGGACACCTGTATCAGACGAGCCACGGCCCCGCGACTAGGGGGAGAGCCAGGAAGCTATATAGTAAGTAGTAGGGCGCCGAATCAGCCCATGATTTGACATTAGATCTTCGTCGCTGGAAGATCTTTACATATTTTCCGTTTGTCACACCCAAAGACCTGGAAGCACACTGCAAGAGAGGCTGGGACCTAGACTCTCGAACATGAAGTTCACATCAGCTGTTTTCGCACTCGCTGTCGGCATCGCATCAGCGAACACTTTGGAGGGATCCTGTTCGTCTTCACAACGCACTGCCTTCACCAACGCCAACCAAGGATGTGCAAGCATGGCCAGCGCAGCTGCAGACGCAGCTGAGTCCGGCTCAGAAGAAACTTTCCAGACATTCTTCAAAGATACTTCGCAGTCCACCCGCCAAGCCGTTGCAGCTAGCTTCCGCAAGGTTGCGAAGGAGTGCTCATCAACGCCTGGCGGGACCAGCAAGTCATACTGCACCGATCAGCACGGCAAGTGTGGAGGAGGTCTCTTGGGCTACACATATTGGCAGAATACTTATTCTGGAAGTGTCGGCTCCACTTATTACTGCCCGATCTATTACTCTACGATACCTGCAACAGGCGTCGTCTGCGATGATCAGTCGCAAGCTTCCAACACACTGCACGAGACTACACACGCCGTGCTTGCAACGAGGGACATTGCTTACGGTCTCCAAAACGTCAAGGCACTGTCTAGTAGCGACGCTCTGCACAATGCTGATTCTTACACATACTACGCAATTGGTACGTATAATGAAAGAGACCTTGATACATGCAGAAAACTGACAACAGTCTACAGCAATCGAACTGAAATGCGGCGAAAGTAACTCGGGGCAGTCTTATTCTCCCGTTGGTGGCGGCTCGCTCACCCGTCGACCCTATCGCCTTCCATGGTGGTTGGGTGGATAGACACGAGGAGGGGTCGTTGTCCATGTACCTTACCGCATCCGGCTGCCTTTAACGTAAACTGCAATTTGAACACGCTACAAACGATTGCCAGCGGCGTCGGTACTAGCACCCACTTCTTGCACGAGATCTTTTCGCGTGTTCTCTGGATCATTATCAACACATTTATGACTACACGCCCATGCAGCTACCCGAATCCGGCCGAGTCGGATCACTCCACGAAGTTGCGACACATGCTGGCTTATCTTCACCGCACATGTTGCAGACGAGGATTGGTAGATCGACCAAAATGGTGTAAGAGAGCCAGTATCAGGCCTTGCGGACATTTTTTGCACAAATGGACCCGGACGGCAGATGAGACCGTGCATCGCATGTACCTGGATTGATATACATTGAGAGCGTATCGAAAACTAGGACCCATTAGCATACCTTGAGACAGTGCTACGAACGCTGCTGGGATCCTTTCCCGCTGTTCTCGGCGGTGCATGATTACTTCCAGATGCTCTTGTCAGACTGTAAGAGTAAGGGGAGCTTGTGACAGACGGATAGTTTGACAGAAGTTAGCCGCGTAGCATCACGGTCCTTCTAGGTTATGCATCTCATTGTCCCTTAGTCGCAAAGACATCGCCGGCAGAATGCTCAAGTTTGGTCTCCGTTTAGTCTAGCACCTGAGCAGTAGCAGCAGCAACCTTGTCATAAATAGCCACAGCACTGCGAACCGGTCCATCATCGCCGCAGAAATACTCATCGTTGTTCCTTGCGAGAAAAGTTAGCGTGTGTACAGCAAGAGAAACCGGACTCGAAACGTACGTGCTGCATACGGCGGAGCCACCGCCAGCGGATAAGAAGTTGTAGAGCACAAAGCGGCAATCACCCAGAGCAGCGCATTTGTCAATGCATTGCTGTATCGTTGACGCCACGTCTCCACTGAGGAGGTTGTCCAAGGGACCGGCGGCATTTGAGCAAACGCCAGCTCTAGGTGTGTAGACTGCTTGGACACGAAGAGTGGACGTATATGCGGTCTCTGTAGAAGTGGCTAAGCTTGATGTTAGCGCATGCGGTGAACAAATGGGAGAGAAGTCTCGTTTTTACTTGTGGTTACGATGGTCGTTGTTGCGCTGAATCTGCGCGCTTCTGTCAATGCGATGATGGAAGTGACCTAGTGACGTTAGAATCTTCCACATTTATGGGCGTGGCATACTCGCAGTCTGGTATTCAAGGACGGTGCCGTTCACTGATGAGGCTAAAGTCGTTCTTTCTGTGATCGGAGCTTCCAGCCAGTCAGCAAATGCATCAGTCCATCAGTGCCTTATCTTACCCGGCGTCGTGGTAGCGTTAGCGACAGTGATCGTTGTCGTTGTCGAAGAAGCTGCGAATATGGTCGATGTGGATGTCGCTACCGTGCTGAGCGTCCCTGTCGCTACACACGAACAGACTGAGGACACTACACTACTTGGCTGGCCCAGAAGAGCTACAAAAGATCAGCGATGCACGATGACATCGGTTCTTGAGTACTTGCCAGGGAGATTGACTGGGAGCACATCACCGAGTATCTGGGCGTTACGCCGATATGGAATACTTGATAGCGTGTTTGTGTGTTCCTCTCTTTTTCCAGCAGCAGTGCCGATGGTCCCGGTATAGAGAGTCTCGGTTGGTACCTCAGTGGCTGTTATGACGCTGGTTGAAGTCAAGGTAGTGACAGTGTCGACAACGCTAAAACCCATCAGTATGTTATAAGACAAAAAGCGGCCTAAACGGAACAGACGTCGTATACGTGGTAGCGGCTATCGTTTTGCGGGTGCTGGTCTCAAGCTCGAAATCGATCGTAGTTTCCGTCGCAGTGACGGTTGGGGTTGGAGCCTGTTAAATATCAGCGGCACAATCGAGCGTACACACAAATGGCGACCGAAACGAACCACCGGGACAGTGTATGCCGTCTCCGTAATGTTTGAAGTGGCGGTGTATCGTGTAGATGTCGCTGTTCTTCTCTCAGCGTAAACAACCTAGCATATTACAGCGCTCGACACCTACCTGTAGCTGTCACATACTTCCTGTTGAACGATGAGCAAGCCAGTAGACCAGAAACGAGAGGGAGGCCGTTGACGAGATTAACGAGGCCGCGGATCGGATCTTGTGTGCATGTTGCTAAAGCTGTTGCAATGCAACTAGCTGGTAAAGCTGTTGCAATGGGACTAGCTGGTAAAGCTGCTCCGACAGTTATTCCGACAGCAATCTGCGCAACCGCCAGATCGCAGACCAGTAGGCTCGTGATCAGGAACAAGGACTTCATATCGCAGCTGTGAGTAGATGCTCGTAGCTTGACTGCTAGAAGTTGGTCAGCAGGCGCAATTTATACACATAAATTCCAAAGACCCATTGGAATGCGTCTTCTCGCAGCCCGGAAATTTCCCAGACTTGACCAATATCATGAATCTCGCATCATCAGTTGTAGCGTCAATCGAACAGGCACGAGGCACTGTTACGATGGTATTGGCGAGGAGCAAGCGGCTCGACCGGAGGTACAGATAGTCGCGAGCACAATTTGTTGCTAATGTTGATAGCCACAGCGGCGCGTGGGAATTGGCTGTGAACCGTAACAGATAATCAGTAATGTATGTTACGGCATCACTGCAGTCAGGCCGAGAGATCCGAGTTGTAGCTAGGCTCCGGCTCTCCGGTTTTCATTCTTCGGCCCTTGGCTCACATTGGTTGGCCGAAAGATCGCGTTCTCTTCCTTGCATCCGATAATAGCATATCGGGCCGGTCGTGCTGCCGGTGTTGACACTGTATACAAAATGCAACTTTTGCAATTGTATCTATATACAGCTTGATGAGACGTATTTCAATGGCGAGCACATTCATTCTAGGATCTGCCGCTAGATATGTGAGCGCATCTATCGGGATTACTGTACGTAGATTCACGCGCAGCAACCATATGTTTGTCAGATGTGCGCGGCACTGAAAATTTCCCGCATTCACTCGCGGAAGATCAAAAGGCGAAGACGTGCATCTCATCGGACCGAGACTTACGTGAAAGTAGCTGGTAGTTCTGCGAAGATCACATATCGACTCCCCTAGCATAAGCTCATAGACTTAGCTACTAAGCTCCACCCTCCGCTCAAGCACACTTCTCGCATCGCCCTCGCTCAGACTCTCCAGCCCGATCAACTCAAGCGCATGTCTCGCACTCTCGTTGTCCATGAACACAAGCCTCTCGACTTCGAACAGACCCATGGTCTTGCCCTGCTCGTCTGCACCATCTGCATCACCACCATCTTCGTCCCATGCTGCACCTTCGTCATCGTCCTCAGCGGTCGAGACTTGTATACGAGGGATCTCCGACTTGACTGGTAGCGCAAGCAGGGCAATGCCGTCGTGGAGTCGGCGCATGCCGCGTTCAGCTTGACCAGCGCCGACGTAGCGGTCAATTGCTGCGTATACAGCGTTGACGTCGGTTTGAAGCTGGGTTGCGCCTGAAGTTGAGAAAGAGCTGCGGACGAGCAGTTGATCCCAGAGGAAGTTCTGAATCGCATGGCAGAGTTTTCTGGTGATACGACGTAGCGGAACTTTGCCAAGGGCTGAGTGCAGGAAGGTGAGATAGTCTGTTAAGAGTCGCAGGACAGGATCGAGTTCAGCAGAAATTGAGCCGCCGACAGAACCGGCGGAGAGCGAAGCCCAGGTGCTGACTCGCGCGTACGGGCGCAACGCTTCGCGAATGTTGTATGTCAGAGTTTCGACAATGATGCCTTCACTCCTCACACGGAGGCGTCGGTAAGCCTCTGCAGTCTCGTCGAAGAGAGCGCCGCTCTGATCTGATGCAAGGCCATCGTCTTGACCAACAGCGGCGGAAGTCTTGCTTTGGATCTCTTGCAGGCTGCCGAGGTTCCGTGAGATGGTATCTCGGTTGTTTGCTCGGTCTTGCAGCTCTGACCATAATTCGAGGAAGAAGATGTCATCGCTCCAGTCTCGCATAGCTCGCTCAAGATATTCAGCAGAACCGAAGACACGGCAGAGTCTGTCGAGACCTTTCACGCCTTGTAGCTCTGACTGATCTTCTCTGCTGATACCATGCACAGTGCGGGCAAGAGCAGAAGTCATGGTGATGTAAGCTTCCAAGCTAGAATGCAGGCGCGCATGGAATTGATCGAAGATAGCGATCTGAATGTCGATCAAGAATCGCAGCTTCTGGCTGAAGCTTGAGAGTGGCCTGTACCTGTCTGTGACTGTTTCAAGAAGGTCGTTGACACGAATTGCAGCCTTCGTCGGCTTTGTGGCATCGCTTGCAACTGAATCCCAGTCTAGCTCACCACCCTCGGCATTCTCAATGATCGAGGCGTAGCGAGCGTGTGCGAAATCACGCTCAACATCTAGCCAGCGTTGGAAGTAACCACTCGTGTCCAGGAGGAAGTACGCCAACCCGCGCCATGGGGTCGAAGGTGAGTTCGGTGTATATGCGTAGTTCTCTTCTATCATTTTGTCAAAATCAAGTACTTGGTGGACCAGATGGCTGAGCAGATGCGGCTGAGATGTGACTTGGGACGCGAAAGACAGGATCTTGCGCTGCACCATGGGAAGCAAGGCGGTAATGAACGCAGAAATGGCATCGATGTAGGCCGGCGTGAGGGAAAGGTTCGAACCACGGTAGTGCTGGATCAGCAACGGCTGAAGGGAGTTTTGCACGAACTCACTGTAGCCCTCGATGACCTTCTCTGTGTGCGACAGGAAGTACTCCGGCTTATCCAGGCGATTTGTGGGCTTGTTTCCAGAAAAGTGGTATGCAAAGCGCTGTTCCAGTGGGTGTACAAGTACCTCCAGAGGCAGCAGTGCAGGAGGATCTTCAACTTTCTGTTGCATGACACTTGTTCTGTCGCGCGCTTCAAGGTCTGGCCTCTGCAGATCAAGTAGTCGTCCGACATTTCTGTCCCATTCCTCTTGTAATGCCATTGGAACCATACTCGTAGCCTTGGGCCAGTTCATCTTCTTCAGAGTCGATTCCAGGTCATCCGAGAACGACTTCTGGATTTGTGCCTTCACTTTTGCGACCTGCTGGACGATATGGTCCAGCAAGTGTGGAGCAGCGCCATCCGCAGCTTCTTGGAGAGGTTTCAGGCTCCTGGTAAGCTGCTGGAGCTTGCGATATGGCTGCAGCGCGGCTTCATCTGATGTGCCCAGTGCAGAAGTACATTCGACACTGTTTTCCTGTCAATCTTTGTCCATGCGTCCCTTTGTTGATCAAGTTCACCCACCTAAGTGCATCCACCTCTTTCAACAGCTCAACATATCCCGCAGCGACTTCCAACTTCTTCAATCGCCCCATGCTGGCCTCGAATGTTTGCGCGGCTTCATCGCTAGTCTCGGACTGCGTCGCGACGAGCAGCCTTCGGTCGATGCTGGCCTGCTCATGCTGAAAGTCGTGGGCCTTGTTGCGGATAGCAGCATCGTGGTTGTCGGACTCGGTCCGCGATCCTACGTGTTCTCGTCGGGCATCGTCAAGCTGCGTTGTTCTTAGCCCGTGTCTCGTTGCTGGTACCCTGAATACTCAGCGCCGAATTACCTGTTTCTTGAGTAGGTCTTGTTGTTCCTTGACATTTTCAATCAGTGAGTCGAGCGCATCAAAGTCCGAGGATGTGGCCAGTCGATCGTCAATGTAGTCTAGCACTCGGACGTCCATGTTTGGTTCGAGCGCGCAAATGAAGCTCTGGAAAGCAAGATATCCTCTAATTCACATGCTGTCATCTCTAGACGGGACCCTCACCCACGTTTCGCTTGGGTGACGTCTGGCCGTGCTGGAATATATGTACAGGCTGAGAAGTACGCCGAACTTCAACACACGCCTACCTCTCACTCACTGCGAAAGGCTCAGAAGTCATTCGACTAGCCGACTTCCACTCAGCTTTCCCTCGACCCGAGTGCGGCATGAAGAAGTAACAAACTCGAATTCGACATGATGATCACACCACATGAACAGGAATGAGGCTTTGATGACAGCATAATACTACGATCATGGCCGCTCAACGTCAAATGTCCGCAACAGCCTCGAACCCTGATGTCGCCCATGCATTGACAAACTATCTTGCCTCGAAAGATCTTCCACCGAAGCAAGAATGGATGCGAGCTTTCATTCCCAGCATTCGGTCTACTACACCCATACTTGCTCTGCAGAAAACGGCTCTTTTTCGCCTCCTTGCCGCAGACATCACGACGGCAGTTCAGTCTTCGCCTTCCACGACTCTCTCGCCTGGTATAGCAGATCCGGCGATCAAAGATCAGCGCCTTCCTGGTCCGATTGTTGTGCAAGTGCTTGATGTTGAGGACATTGGCCGCAGCCGTTGGAGCCAAGTCGAGGCACTAGAGGCCCAAGAACGCGGCGAGACGACCAAGGGACGCGAAGTCGTGAGGGTCCTGCCCGAAGAAGGCACTTCCGGACCCGACGCACCGCAAGCTCCTGGTGGCCAAGTCAAGTCTGCTGGACCTCACAAGTTACTCTTGCAAGACGCCAAGGGAACGAAGGCTTATGCTCTGGAACTCAAGAACGTACAGGGTGTAGACGTGGGTATGTCAATCGGAACTAAGATTGTTCTCAGAGACATCTCAGTGGCAAGAGGAGTCATCATGCTGGAGCCTAGGTGTGTCGAAGTGCTCGGTGGGAAGGTCGATGCATGGGATCGTAAGTGGCGAGAGGAACGCAAGAAGGTACTCAAGGAGAAGGCAGGAATGCAGGGTTGAAGGCGATGCAATATCCATCACGCCACAACTAGCAATCCGTGTTTGCAATAGCATGACTAACTCAGAAGTTCGCAATACCTGCAGAGCACCGGACCCGTTCGATTTCGCTCTGGATTGGGTGCTCATATCTGGCTTGCGTCACTCTAAGCTATCATACACAAGGAAACACTCAAAACAGAATCGCACCATCTTCTCCGAGTAACGCTTGTTGCAGTATGTATCCCACGCATACTAGAGGCGAGACCTGTTGTGACAGCCATACGTCACGGAGTCTTTGTCTGCGACCACGGCTTCATTGTCTATTGTCTAGTACACAAAGACGGTGCCTGTATATTTGGACTTTAACAAAGGCTACATCCTCGAAAATCGAGACAATGCCTTGGTATGCTTAATATGCTCCCGATGACCAGTGCTTCTGGCATGGCACAGCACAACCAATTCAACGCCGGCCTCGAAGTCACCATGCCCGCGCTTAAGCTAAACACGTGCCACAGCGGTGACTGGGAGTGCACCACATGCTGCTCTGACTACAACACCATCGAAGGCCAGCCCTGGCAGGCCAAAGACGAATCACTAGTCTGTGCAGCGTGCATCATAAGATGTTTCGAGCTGGGACTCGAGAACGACTACACTTGGCCCGCTCGATTTGGCCCTGACGTTCTCCACTCACAGGACTATGAATCCATCCTCCCGACCGAGCTTCTCGACCGCATCACCAAAAGATTGGTCACGGGGCAACCACGAATCGATCCAAAAGAAGTAGCTGCAGCTGTGGCGGGACAAGTGCGTGGCAGAGACTTCCAGGTCTGTCCAGGCTGCTCTAACATCCTCGCGCTCAAAGAAGGCTGCAACCATATATCTTGCGTATGCTCTGCGCAATTCTGCTTCATCTGCGGGCAGGTGGCGCAGCATTCCGGAGATCACTTCAAGAAGGGCAACTGTCCTCGCTGGGGCCAGCCTACGTCCGAGCAAGTGATGTTTGATCGTCCAGACCCTGTAGCTGAGATGCGAGAAGCGCACAACAAGCGCATGATCCAAGACTCTGCAGAAAAACGTCTTCTATTCCATGCCGGTTCGTGGACGTGGAATGTTGCAATGCAGACCACAGCTGACGATGATTTGAGGTTCCTGATGGGCGGCTTGCTGCGCGGCAACCCCGAAGGACTGTATCGAACTCCTGCTCCCAAGGAACATGCCCAAGTCCTTAACGCCATGAGAGCTCCAAACTCGCTCCATCGTGTCTCCGATGAGCATTGGGGCCGTGTTGTCGCTGACTCCGCTAGTACGACCAAGCGTTACGCTGCTAGAGGCCCTGGGAAGAACGCTCTGGGACAGGACACGCAACATCCGACTATCTCAAGAGGACTGTTACGGCAGCCGGTGGGAGGATTGTTCAACATGGCCACGCAGAGCGGCCGCATCGCTGCATTCATGTGGATGCACGACAGTGTCCGCGGCTACCAGAAAAGCAAGTATATCTCCATGAAGAACGTCGCCGTTTTCGACATGGGCCCCACCGACGAGCCTCGCCTGGTCGGTGCAACACTGATGGCCTATCTCTTCCTGTTCGGTGAATCTGACACGGGCGACCGCTTCTCTTTCAAGCGCATCGCAGGCAATGGGCTACTTGTTGAACTTCACCCTCCTGCTGAGATCTACGGAAGACCTGACGCTCTTTACTCAGAGGCGTTCTGGCGCCAGGAGCTGCTGATGAAATTGTGGCACCGTATGGCGTACCCAGACCAAAAGCCCGTGACGGGGGACGCGGAATGGACTAGGATGTGGAGTGACGCGAGTCGTGCTTGGCATGAGCAGACGAATACTCCCATGCACGCCGCCTTGTAGGTTGTGATCATCTTTTGAAGATGATCGATGCGTGCTTTGAAAAGTCTTTACAGCTTGCTGGGGCTAATTTAATTTCTATTTTTTTCCCCAGAAATGCAACAATGAAATCTGCCTCAACTTTGTGCCAGTGAGTGAGGACCAAGAGCCAGGAGACCAGAGGTTTCAATGCTCCTTCTACAATCAATTCCTCAATTCAATCTACGCTCTTCGGCTCCTCCGCCCGTGCCGCTTCCTCTTTGCCTTCGAGCGATCCCTCTTCAACCTTGACCTTATAATACAAGCAGGCAGCCGCCGTCTCCTCTTCATACACATACGCATGAATCCATCCCGCGAAAAGGATCTGCTGCAGCAGGCCCGTACCCGTCGTACAAGTCTCGTAATCCTCGCCACTCATCGGGATCTCGAGGACCCTCTCCGGATAGGTGTCGCCGAATCGTTTCTCCTTCGCCACCTTTGCCGATCGCGATACGTGGACAGTCGATGCCGTCTCGTCATAGACGTGTGAGTCGATCTTGTTTGCACGGCAAAGCTGCTGCAGTAGAGGCGCGCAGATGTCGTGGTCTCTGGCACTCATGGGGACGGAGACTTTCTTTTCCTTGCAGCCAAGGGAGGTCAGTGTTGTCGGGTGGCTGGCCTTGGTGGCCATTGCGGGACGTAGCTGGTGATGTTCAGGATTCAAGAAGGACTTGCGAGGGTATTGAGTATGAGGGAAAGAAAATAGGGCTGTGGTTCATCTTATTGAGACTGACTACTTGAGATTTATCTGTTTCTACCCATGACACCTCTTCCACTAGCTGTGGCACAGCATGCAGATGGAGAGTTTAGAATAGTGAGTAGCCAGTCAAGAGCCTCCGAACTTAGCAGTTTCCTATCAGAGTCTAGCTGCGCTAGTCGGCTCCCACTTGCTTAAGCTGTTGCCTGATGTTAGCGGTATTGCAGTCTCTGAATCCCATACACCAGAAGAGAAAAATGCCAGGCGCTCATCTCGGGATATATCGATACCATTGGTCAGAATGGAACCGTCACAGGAACATTGATGGTGCACTATCGACTTGATCAGCTTGGTTTGAAAGTATGAGGACGCGAGCGAGAAAATAACTGAAGATTTCTCGGTAAATATAGATGGCATGTCGATTGCTTTGTACGACTTTCTCAAGCCGTGTAGCAAAGTGGAGTCTTTACCAACACTACTTTCGAACATGCGGATGCACAAAAGGCCAAGGATGCCTGTTCACCACTCCGCGAGCCCATTCGTCCATGTCGACGTTCTCACACTGCTCTTTGGAACACCAGCCAGTGTCCAGTCTAACTCCAAATCCCCTTAACGACCTTCTTCGCCCAACCGCCCTCGACCTGCGCATCCTCCACCTCCTGGCTCTTATAGAACCTCCTCCCAGCATCAAGATCAATCGTCTTGGTATCCACCCACTTCCCATTCCTGTAATAAATCTTCGCGCCAATGTACAGTATCAACACCGCAACCACCGAGCAGTACACCGAGAAGAAGTGCTCCGCCGAAGGCTTCTCGCCTAGCGGCCAGACTGCGAGGTAAAACTCCGCGATGATCAGGATGATGCACCAGGACAGGCCCCAGTAGGCGCCCCACGGCCAGGTCCAGGATTGCCAGGGCAGTTCGTCGACGGAGCGGCCCTGGACTTTCCAGGCGTGGCGCATTCGGATGTTGGACAGGCAGATCATGCTCCATCCAAATAGAGTCAAGAGTGATGTCAGATTTGAGAACCAACCGAATACTTCGGCGCCGCCTGAGGGTTAGGGTTGTTAGTTCGTTCCATACATAGCGAAGAGCTATAAGAGCAGTTTCGACTCACCGTATGAGACGTTCAGGTAGGCCAGGCCGCCACCGATGACGAGGGTAGGGACAAGACCATACCACGGGCGACCCATCTTGTCGGCCTTCTGCATTTGCTGAAGACTGTGTCAGCGATTGCAGGTGGGTCATGAGAATATGTTACATAGACTTACGCGTGGCGCCATCCCAATCTGCGAAAGGCCCAGCAGTGTCCTCGCGCCTGCGAACCCAGAAATAGTGCCTGTCGAGAGCACAGAAATGAAGATGACGGCGTTCATCATGTGAGCCAAAGGCTGCACGCCCGCCTGGCGATACATGATGACGAAAGGACTGGCGTTGGTACCACTGCCGCCGAAGATATCCTCGTTCAGCGGGCTGACGTTGATAGTGATGATCAGACTACCCAGGATATAGAACAGACTCAGACGGATCCAAATCGAGGCCACCGCCTTCGGGACTGAGCGGCGGGGATTCTTGGTCTCGGCTGCAACGAGGCCGGCGTTCTCGCTGCCTGCCATGGCGAAGATGCAGGTCGGCATGACGCTGAGGAAACCTTTGAAGCCGTTGATGAAGGGCGTTTCGGTCCAGTAGCGGAATCCGATGGATTCGGTGGCTGCTCCACCGGCGGAGATGACCTGTTGAGGACAAGAGTGGTCAGTGTCAGATAGCCAAAAGGGTTTGGTGAATGGTTATACGCACAATTCCGGATATAATGACCACGAAGATCCACCCGAACTTGATCAGAGAACAAACGACTTCGATCTCACCGAACCAGTTGACAGCACCTTGGATTCATGTCAGCTGCAGATACTAGAGCCACGGCCACATAGAGATGCTTACCGACGTTTACCAGGATGATGACAACCCAGAAGATAGTCATACAAGCAGCGATAGGGACAGCATCCGTCCAGAATTTCAGCACAGTATTCACAGCCTGAAGCTCATTCGCAATCGTGATGAAGTAATTGAACCAGTAAGCCCAACCGACCGCGAATCCAGCAGCCGGATCGACGAACTTGTTCGACCACTGCACGAAAGCGGATGGTAAAGGGTACCTGTACCGCGTTGTCAGCCTCGATGGAATCAACCACTGTGGTCCACGAGCCTGCTCACATCACAGCCATCTCACCGATGCTCTGCGACACAGTCCAAATCATGGAGCCCGACAGCAAGTATCCCAAGAAAATAGCAGCCGGGCCACCAGAAGCCAGACTAGTTCCGGAACCAAGCCAAAGACCCATACCGATGGACGAACCAAGAGCAATCATAGTGATGTGCCGGGTGCTAAGACGCCTCTGCAACTCAGACTCGGCGCCATGGTCGTCGAGGAAGAGGATCTCGCCATGGCCATGCTGATCGCCGCTGTTGCCATCAAAAGCTTTCTCCGTAGAGTGCTGAGGAATCTTGTCGACGTCTGAGCCAGACATTGCGACGGGTGGGAATGGAGGAGAGGGGGCCCAGATATTGCAACTATGAGCTAGCTGCAAGCATCTTCAGCCGGGAAGCTCTCCCACGATGCCATTATATGCCCAACAACCACCCATGCCGTCCTCCACCACACGCGAATGAATCCAGTTCCCGAACAGGCAGGTTAGAAACTCACGGCGCAGTGTAGCGAGAGCAGTAGCTATGCTACCCTGTCTACTCATGCTTAAGGCGCCAAGAGATAGACATGTTGGTCTTATCGCGCGCGAAAGCAGCTAGCGATATCTTGATGGCCAGTGACAGTGGTCTTGACACCATTTGCCCCTCTTGCTTGTTGGTGCATGGCGCTCGCGTGCTTGTACGTCTCTGCCTATCAAAGATAGGCCTCGAGAGCGCTGATCTCGGTACGACGCTATCTTGTCTTTGCCAATGTTGTGGCGGTTCACGATGTGTGAGGAAGGGCTTCGGCGAGTCCAGCCCGTGATGAGTGTATGTTGGTGATGGCTTGCTATTGGTGCAACATCATTTGTCTTGTGAGGAGTGTGTGCGATGGCTCATGGAATATTGTAGTCTTGCTCCCGGACGCGGCTTCCAGTCCTTATCCGTGAGGCGAGAGAACGGCTGGTGATTGACCAGGGTGATGCTGCGGGGGGTGAAGATGCTCAAGCTTGCTGTGCCGCAGGGCACTGTCTCTGAAACCTCTATGTGGTGTGTGAGTGTGTATGCGCCATGAGGATCGCGTATCCATTGTAAGGTCGATCAGGCAGCAAAAAGCAGCAAGAGGGAAAAGGAGAGTCGGATTTTGAATTTAGAGACGATGCGCTTATTACCTTACATGTAGCGTGCATCTCGGAGTTAACCATGCTGACAGTGCTTCCTTTGCCATGTCTTATTTTCGTAGGGCGTGAGCTCGACGAATCCAGCGCCAGACATTTGAAGACTGGAGGTTGGCGAATCCATACCTTGTAGTTATTAGACGTGCAAAATCACCGAAAACACCCTCTTCTAAGAGGACAACCACTATGCGCTGTGCTCAAGTCTGCGTACGAACTCTGGATTGTAGCGAGCAAGGCTACTCCATCTCGAAGCTAGATGGAGATATGAGCACATTTTCTCCAGGTGAATAGTGGGCAGTGTCGGTAGCATCTCAGCGGGAACTCATGTCATGCAGAGCCCGAAGTCGCTGACACGGGCACAACTAAGTCGTTCGCACACGAGACGAAACATCAGCCGAATCTTCAACATCTCATTTTCTCTCGTTACACATCTCCCATGTCCCATCATCCATCATCTAAATCTGCCAACCATCTCTCCACCCTAGTCAACAACATCATCCCTCAAATTGAATGCCTGCCTCACAACCTCATCCATTCGACTCCGGATGGCATCATGGAACATGACATTCGTCGAGAACACCTTGCACCCCTTGATCGCCTTTGCAGTCTCCAGGCTCAAATCGTAATCGACGTACATATCCTCCGTGTACGCCGCCGCAAAAACGGGGACTTCATTCTTCGCCAGCTGCGCTTCATCGAACAGCGCCGGCCAATCCGCGTCGGCGGCCACGCGGTTCGCCACGTCGGCCACCTTGCGCAGCTCCGAGTAGTCTTCGAACATCCACGGGTAGATCATCTCGCCGGTGAAGAACACGGGGCCATCCTCGGCGGCGCGGTCGGCGTTGAATTGGGGGTGTTCGGCGAGCATGCGCTGCGCGGACCAGTTGGGCGCGGTGCCTTCGCAGTAGATGGGCTCGTGCAGGATGGAATACAGCAGGTTCTCATCGAAGCCGAGCGCGCGGTCGATGGCGCTGAGCGAGCCGCGGGTCAGGTGGCCGAAGTTGTCGACGTCGTAGGCGGCGCGGAGGACAATGTCGTGCACTACGTCCAGGCCGCCGTGGAAGCCTAGGTTGATGCCGAGCTGCTGGAAGCGGCGGCGGGTGAGGGTGCCTTCGGAGGGGAGCTTGATCTTGCCGTCGCCGAAGCGGGAGAGGTAGTAGAGGATGGTTTTCACGCGGGCGGCGTCTTCGGGGAATTTAGCGTAGTAGGCTTCGTTGCGCTGGATGAGTTTCTTGTACAGACGGCGGTAGACTTCGTCAGGCGATTTGACTAGCGCTTGCAAGCCGCCGAAGAGGAAGGCCTCGCGGAGACCCTGCGGGTAGAAAGACAAATAGCTCACGATGCAGAAGCCGCCGAAGCTCTGGCCCATGACGGACCATTTCTTCTTGTCTTCTGGGTAGTCGGCTGTGAGAGTCTGGCGGATGGCTTCACAGTCACGGACAATGCTATCGGCGCGGTAGAGTTTGAGATACTTGGCCTGGACGTCGTTGCCGCCACGCATCTGCAGGGTGCTGGCGGTGATGGGTGTGCTGAAGCCGGTGCCGCGTTGGTCGAGACATAGCACTTGGTAGCCCTTGTCTAGCAAGGTTGTGGTGAAGGGATAGTGCTGTGGAGGTCGGCACTCGTTACCGGGTCCGCCGTTGAGGAAGACAATCCAGGGTAATTGTTCGTCATTTTTGGCCTCGTTTGGGAAAGTCTCATGTTTTCGCGCACTGCGGGCGAAAACTTTGATAGTGCCAGCTTCTGGCTTGTTGTAGTCCTTGGGGACATCGAAGAAGTGCTCGGTGATTCTCAGCTTTCCTATGGTGAACGTGAGCTGAGGCTGGCGCGGAGAGGTGTGGGCGTGATCGGTGGCACTGTACCGGTGACGAGGTAGGAGGACTGGCTCAAGGCCTTTGCCGGGGCGACTTTTACGGAGGACATTTTTCGGGCCAGACTGAGCATTGCCAGAATCTTGTCTCTTGTCGTCTGCTGCTGGAGACGACGAGCTGCTGCTGCTGCTGCTCTGCTCTGCTCCCGTGTTGTTGGGTGAGACCCACTCTATCTACCGACGAGCCGGGCGCCGCGATCTTCAATATACAAGCGCGTGTTATACCTCCTCAAGCCCACCGCTGCTATCTTCACTCCTGATCTGCCCCTCTCGAATGGATAGGCCTTGAGGCGTTATCGACAGGGTGCTGTATCAAAGTGTGATGGCCGTCCTCTGTACTGTACGTATCTTCGCGATTACGTGTCCACAGGGTGAGAACAGCGGAGCTTACCTTATTCCACCTCGCTTGCAACGGCTGAGTGTGGTGAAGCGTCTAGACGTGACAATGTCTTGGTCACTACTTACCGCTTGCTCGTTCATATGCGCAATGGACACGAGCTGAGAGATGCAGACATTGTCTGAGTCGACCTTGGACGAGACGAAAAAGTGGTGACTTTTGATCTTGACTCGCAAGCTTCGGTTGTGCATGCATCGTCGAGTCTTGTTTCGGTGGAAAGTTAGGCAATAGGAGACACTTTTCACTAGCATGAATGTTCACCTTCTTAAATAGTCGACACGGTCTACGAGGAGCTGGAGTCATAATTTCATCATCATCCGAACGTGCCCTGCGAGATGAAGCCTTCTTCTCCTCCGCGACGCATGTTTGGGCTTAAAGTCGCGCAAGAAAGATAACGCTAATGCCTTTGGCGTTGGAAGCAGTTGCCTGGCAATAATGCCGCCTCTGATTGAGATATTTCTCCATGTCGCTCAGAGAGACACAGTCTTCATGTTTCAGTGGTCAGTGACGATAGAACAAAGCTCAAATCAGATGGCATCACAAACCAAGCCTTGATCCCCTCACCTAGTCCCCAACAACAATTGCAGGTAAGCCTCCGGACGGACTGAGGGCCGAAGTCGCATTTGCACGGCAGGGTTTAGTTAGCTTCTTCTGCGCGATTTCGACGTGTCGGGCGAATCAAACCCGCGCAGCCTGCAAGTGCCTGCACCTGGACGCTCTTTGATGGCGCCATGGCGTTGCGAGCAGTGTCGCGTGAGCTCCTACTCTTCCTCGACTAGACTAAATAACTAGTTCATGCCATCCGCCTCTGCCACTATGCGCAAACTCTGTTGTCGCATACCGGAAAAAAAAGACACTTTCACCTCTCGCTTGCAGTGCCGTAGACATGCGCACTGCCTCTGCATATCACTACCCTAACCTCTTCCGCCAACCGCCATCCTGCCGTCTTTTGCGAACAAGCCTATAACACGACGCACCGCCCACCACGCCGCATGAAGCCTGCCCGCCGACAAGATGAAGTTCGGGCAGGAGTACGCCGCCGCTCTGGCTAGGGAGGATTTCCCGCAGCACTGGCTGGACTCGGCCATCGAATACAAGCAGCTGAAGAAGTGCATCAAGAAGGTGCAGCGCGAGCTGGACAGCATCGGCCTCGATGCGCCTACCATCGACAAGCTGGCGCAGTGGCTAAAAGTCCCCGAGGAGCACCAAACAGATGGAGAGAAGAGCAAGGATGGCGCCACCGAGCTGCACACTATACCCGACGAGTTCACGCCACAGTTACGAGTGCTGGTCGACAGCAGAACCGGCACACCACTGGATGCGACGCTCGCTCCGGAGACTCGAGCGAATCTGGAAAAACTTGCGCGCAGTGAGTTGCTCATTGCTGGTCGTCGCGCGGAGCTGGGTCACACGCTAGATAGAGTCACAGCGCTCCAGAACGAGGGCGAGGGAGACTCGGCTTCAGAAGAGTCGGACAGAGAAACACCCACAGAAACAAAATGGATCCAAATACCTCTGGTCTCTGCGAAAAATTTCTTCGACACCCTCGAGCCCAAACTGAACGAGCTGGAAGCCCTGAACGAAGCAGAGGAAAAGAAGCTGGAAATGGACATCCTCGACCTGGGCGACATGGTGGAAGACGTGACCGAGCCCGTCCGCGAAGGCTTCGAGGCGAAGCGCAAGATCAGCTACCGCGATCTCTACTTCTGGCGCGAGATGTTCAGACTCTACCTGGAAAAGCCCATCTTCTACTCCGAGACCGAGCGCAACCGCGGCGCCCTCAGCTTCGACGAGGCAAAGCGTAACCTGCAGGCCTACGACGAACAGCTACGATCCACCGGCCTGCTGGCCAAAATGAAGACTCCACTGGCCAAACGTGCGGCTCAGCGCTTCCTAGACCT
Organism: Cladosporium oxysporum; assembly: GCA_035771495.1. Lineage (NCBI taxonomy): Eukaryota > Fungi > Ascomycota > Dothideomycetes > Cladosporiales > Cladosporiaceae > Cladosporium > Cladosporium oxysporum. The sequence continues at coordinate 87,839 of JAWNKS010000020.1, read as the reverse complement.
CAACGTCGACATCCTGAAGATCATGCACTTCCAGGAAATGAACGGCCGCGCTATGCGCAAGATCCTCAAAAAGTTCGACAAGCGCACGCACCTGGAAGGGCAATTGTTCATGGATGCATTGCGCAAGAAACACCCGGCTCTACTTACTTCTGGCACCAACATCAGCAGCGGCTTCGCAAATGCCATCGCGCGAGACTTGCAAGCAGAGCTGGCCACGAAAGTCCTCGCCATCGTGCCGCAGCTGGAGGACTGGACATGTCCCGTGTGTCTCGGCATGGCCTGGCGGCCTGTGAGCCTGGGATGCTGCCGTTCAGTCTTCTGCATCCGCTGCATCATCCAGCTGCAAGACCAGAAGATGATGCGCTGCCCGTGCTGCAACACAGAGACAGTCATGGCGGCTGATGGTCGCAATCTAGACTTTGAGACCATGGATTTCTTAGAAAAATACTTCCCGCTCGAAGTCAAGAAGCGGCAGAAGGAGAACGAAAGAGCGTTGTTGGAGAGGAACTACGGAGAGGAGTTCGTCAGGCCGCCACAATGCACAGTCATGTGATGTTCATTCGCATCGAGTCAGAGACGTGACGACTCCAAAGTTTCCACGTTTCCAGCAGCATGAGATATTTGATTATACAGGGCTACTTTAGAAAGCCAGGCGTTTTCTTGGATGGATATTTGATGGATGAGCATGGGAACGCACGCAAGAAAGATGACGATCGACGATATACCCCGCGCGCCTTTTGCCCACCAGGTACATGTAACGATCACGTCAAAGCAATTGATAGACATGATGATTAATAATAGCAAAGCATTTGAATATATATATATATACAGCAAGCACCAACCCTCTCCTCTCAGTAGCAGGGTGATTTCACCGTTTTCAAACACCATCGACCGCAATCCCACGAGGCCATCACTATTCACCACCATGGGCGCCCATCCAGATGCAGACCTCCACCCAGTCGCCACCGGCCCAGCAAAAGCCATAGTCGACGCCCATCAGGACGAACAGCCCCTAAAGCTCTACTCAGGCTGGTTGTAAGTCCTCTCATCCACTCCTAGAAGAGATCCGAAAAATCAAAACCCTTCACCACCACCGCCACCACCAAACATCCAACCATCTAACTTTCGAACCTCACCCAGCTGCCCCTTCGTCCAACGCGCCTGGTCCGTCCTCGAGGAGAAAAACATCCCCTACCAATACATCGAAGTCAACCCCTACAACAAGCCCCGCTCCCTCCTCTCCCTCAACCCCCGCGGCCTCGTCCCAACCCTGCAATACGACGGCAAACCCCTCTACGAGAGCGCCGTCATCTGCGAATTCCTCGAAGACGCTTTCCCGGACCACGGCCCGCGCCTGCTGCCTCGCGATCCGTACGAGCGCGCGCGCACGCGCCTCTGGACGGCCTTCTGCACGTCGCGCATCGTCCCGGCGTGGCATCGGTTCCTGCAGTTCCAGCCGGCGGGCGACGAGGGCGAGGCCGGGCTCGCGGCCGTGAGGGAGGAGTTCCTGGCGACGCTGCGGGAGTTCGCGGGCGAGATGCACCCGGAGGGCCCGTTTTTCCTCGGGGCCGAGCCGAGTCTGGTTGATTTCGTGGTGGCGCCTTGGGTGGTGCGGTTGTGGGTTTTCGACCATTTCAAGGGCGGGGCGGGGGTTCCTGGCGAGGGCGAGGGCGAGGGGGAAGGGGTGTGGGCGCGGCTGAGGAAGTGGAAGGCTGCGGTGGAGGAGAGGCCGAGTGTGAGGGATACGACGAGTGAGAGGGAGAGGTATTTGCCGATTTATCAGCGGTATGCGGATGATACGGCGCAGAGCGAGATGGCAAAGGCGAGTAGGGCGGGGAGAGGGGTGCCTTGAGGTTGGGTGAGCTGGTTGCTAAGAGATTTGCGGAAGATCTCATTATCTGATCTGCATGGTTTGGGATGGGAAGAGAGTTGTGACGAAGGTTTCTCTCTAACGAGATGGTCTTTGATGCAGGTTTCTAAAACGTTTTCATTGCAAACGCTCATTCTTTCCAGACAAGCAGACCAGCATCGTAAAGTCCACTCACAATCCCCACTCCCTTCCCGACATCTCTCACCGCAGTTGAGCCAGTGGCGAACTCCTCGCTCATCCACAACACCTTCAACCCCTCACTCTCAGTCCACTCCGCCACACCCGTAGCAGCCCTCAGAGCGCAAGCCTTTTCCTTCTCTGCTCCAACACCACTGCGGCACGCATCGCGACTCTTCGCGTATGCCACCATGCTGAATGGGTGCGGGTGGCCGGAAATGAGCAGTTTCCCATTGCCGTCCACGCTCAGATTGTCGGACAAAAAGGGCACCTCGATCGTATGCTTGAGGTACAGTTTCGGCGGGTCGTCGTTGGGAGCATGGTAGATGTAGACTTTGAGGTTTGAGCTCGAGGCGACCGCTAGGGTCTTGTTGTTGATCAGGGCAACGCCGTTGGCGAATGCGATGCGGTCCAGGAGAGTCGCGGAGTGAGTCTCTGTGTTGAAGTGCATCACGTTGCCTGTTGAAGGCCCGAGCCAGGTTTCGAGCTGGGCGAGCCAGGGGTGGTAGCGGGAGAGGAAGAAGTGGTCGTTGGTGATGTATAGGCTGTGTTCGTTAATGACAGCGAGAGAGTTGGGGCTGTGGATTTGAGGGTGGATGATTGTCTTGAGATGCGTGGCGGCATGGTCGTTGGGCCAAAGACGGAACAGTTCGAGGCGGGTGCCGGCTTGGGCGTGGTTGATGACATAGAGGGTTTTGCTTTCGGCGTGGTATTCGATGCCTAGCGGGTGAAAGTCTGTTTGGCCGGCTGGGAAGTCGAGTAGTTGAAGGGGCTCTGGTGTGGTGCTTGTGGATGTGTAGTCGTAGAGGTATAGTTGTCCTTGGTGTTCCGGATTCCTGTAGATGCCCTGGACTGATGTTAGATGTTTGTATAAGGTGTGAGTATCGTGACAAGTAGGTCGGCCTTAGATGGCACTCGAGGTAGCACAATACGCAAGTCTTCGAGGAATTGCAGGAAACTTTGGAAGGATTGGGCCTATAAAAATAGTGTCTATTCTTACCATCACGGTGTTCCAGCGATCTCTCGCCTCGTCACAACTGAGCAGTGCGACGCCATCGACTCCATCAAGCAGGATAACGTCCTCGCAGTTGTGGACGCGGTCGGCGAACTTCACCTCATAGCTCGAGAAAGCACTATGGCTCTGGAGTTTTCCAGGCGCATTATCCCGAACAGACTGGATCAAGCTGACACGCTGGTAGAGATAGGGACCCGTGACGAGTGCGAGTGTGATCAACTGTATAGAATTAGTACACTGTGCGACGAACTTGATACATCGGAACGGACGAGATTTATACCCAGCCCCATGTTGGCAAGTCGCGGACGTTGTGGAGACTTGTTGGGTTTATTGTGCTGTGATGTTGAAGGTGATGGATGGCGATCTCAGCTACGCTGTAGCTGTTTAGAAATCCCCCACCATGGAAGGAGCGAAAGCGAGGTGATGTTTCGGCAATTGCGCCATGTCAGCTTCTACAAAAGTGACTGCATGGACTGCTGGTGAGACAGAGCGTCATATGCGTGAATGAAACTCGGTTTGCCTCTGTTCTTGATGCGATTCGTCATCACGACAGTTTGGGGTAAGTCCAGAATGTTTCTACAGGTGGACATGGTATGCTCGGTGTGAAGACGTCGATCAACGAACATTCCTGGCAGAAGCATCGCTGAGTGGGTACGATCTAAGCTTACACGACGTTTCAATGGCTATTTGAGCCAGATTGAGGAGCAGAACAGAGCATACCACATTCACACGTAATACACGAAGGTACATGTACGTGTAAGTGTAGCAGACATCGGGTCGGTTGACAAGGAGGGTTAGGGTCAGATCTCAGCATTGATTGAGGATCTAGAAACATCCGATCACAAGAGACACGACCGCGCTTCCCTTCGCATATGGGAACCCCGTCTCATTCTCGCCAGTAATGCCAAAAGACGGCAATGAGGATGCTTCCCGCAACGCCACGGAGCGTCTTGATGCCCGCCGAGATAGCAGGATTGCAAGGTGCCCCTGGTTTGTCTGCTACGCATGAAGGAATTGGCCCGAAACACATCGTCGCGTTTGCCTAGCCCGCGTCCGCCTGACATTTAGGTATCAGCAACCCGCCGAGTACGAGTGAGGTGTCTTTGGTTCCGCCTCTGGCTTGGTAGGTGCTGAGTGACTGTTCGTGCACAAAAGCCGCGTGAGCGGTCGCGTTGCTTGACACTTCCCACATCATTCCCGCCAGCCTCACCTGCAGCAATCTCACCACAACAAGACATCGCGACAAATAGCGCAATATGGGCTACCATGAAGTATGTAACAGACTCACCAGATGTTTCGCTATAGTCACTAACATTCGGCAGAGTCCGTGGTATGATCGTTCGCCACCGCGAGCGCATTGAAGCCGTCACTAACTCGCATACAGTGCACTCTGTGGTGCCCGCTTCGACATCGGTCGCATGAGAAGTGAGCATGATCCGCCGGGCACGGCTTGGAACATTATCGATTGTTATGCTGCCCCGGAACACGATATCAGCAGTTGCCTCCAGCTCGGCTGCAAGACATTTCGACGCCGAAAACGTGACCCGCGTTACAGGGGTGCTGTTTCGGACATTGCGGCCACGACCGTCATGCCGACTACTCAGCAGATGTGGGACGTCGTTCCTTCAGGCTACGACTTGCAGGGGAACGAAGTCAGCCTCACATTGTTCCTCAAATCGAACCAGGCGGAGGGTCGCCTAGACAGCGCTGAGGAAATCGAAAAGGATATTCGAAACGGTTACGAGTATCGATCTCAATGGTTCAACGGATATCTCGCGTGGTACAAGTCAATGGTTCCCGAAACCGAACAGAAGCCGGCGGATCAGAAAGATGATCCTGGCTTTGTTAGCTACGATGAGCACATCGCCGGACCAAATTGCGTCGCCCGCAATCATGCGTACAGCGGGTATCAGTTGTCGTACGAAGAGATGAAGGCCTGCACCACGATACAGTGCCTCGGACCAAAGGAAAGCGAATTTATGATCGGTGGTGACAATGGCTGGGAGCCTTCGTCAGACGATGAGGAATTCGAGCGCACCACCAATTACTGCCTTTCAGGACTTGGAGACCGACCAGGAGCCACCGAGTGCGATACACCATGCTATCCTGAGCGTCACGGCGCTGATAACCTCATGCCTGGAGAGTACGGAGGCTTCGACGACGGCGACCTTCCATTCCACCCCTATTGCTTTGAGGTCTACAAACGGGCCTCGTTGTTCTTCAAGGGCAGACTCGACATTGATGGCCTGGCGGAATGGTTCGATCGGGACGGACCCCAAGAGATTCCGCACCACCCTGCCGTGTCGAGCGGATGCTGTCAGTGGTGGATTCATAATCACGGTGACGAGTTCCTGGTAGCGAATCCAGTACACATACCCGCCCTACGCGACATCATCGAGCGCGCCAAGCGAACAGATCCAGATTTCAACACTAAGAATTGCGCTTTCGAGGTCGACGCCGCCGCGACTCCTAAGCATGAACGCGATCTGTTCGGCCGCCTGCCCAAAGAGCTCCGCGACATGATTCTGCAACCACTCGGCTCCAAAGACATCGCCAACCTGCGCCAGGCAAGCTCAAGCTTCCGCAGACTCCCGATCTCTCTATGGCACCGCCTCACCCGGGAAGAAATGCCCTGGCTCTGGGAAGCCTGGTGCGACCGCCCGTACTCATTCTGGGCCTGCACGACCATGCAAGAGCTCGAAACCCACGACAAAGCTCTGGAAATTCGCCTCCAATCTCTGCTAGATCTTCCAGACGAGCAGAAGGCAGCGCAGAAGCAAGCCATCGAGCACGAGCGTCTGGTGTCCCGGAAGCCAAAGCCCGCGCAACAGCTCGACCGTCAGCGCACGAACTGGCACTGGCTCTATCGCGAGATCAAGCGGCAGTGGAAGAGCATCAAAGGCCTGCAGAACCGCGAGCGGATATGGTATGCTCAGGCGTACATTGTTGAGGGCTCCGAAGAGAGCAGGGCTGTGCTTGAGAAGCTTCATACGGATTACATGGCTTGAGGTTTCGCGGTTCGAGGGGTGAGACTACTGAGAGAGAGAGAGAGAGAGAGAGAGAGAGAGAGAGAGAGAGAGAGAGAGAGAGAGAGAGACGTCGTTTACCAGCTTCGCCTGTCGTCACCTTCGAGTCGTGCGACAAGGCCCGGCGAGTGAGCTGTGCTGACATGGATCACGTGTAAGGAGTCACCGGATCGGCGGCGCACGCATGTAGATTGCACGTACCAGATGGTTCGTCCACACGAGTGCTTCTTGCCGCGAGACAGCGTTGTCTTAACAACCAAAGATGTAATCCCAATCAACTGTTTAAAAAGTAAACACGGCACCCGGCCAATCCTACCAACACTAATGCGTAACACATCCATCATCGTTTCCCTCTCATATCCTGCCACACCTTAACCGTGAATCTCTTCAGGAAGCCGCTAGTCTCTATGACTGGAAGAACGCAACTGATGAACGTCGAAGCAAAGACCCAAATAAACGATATCACGATCCAGCCCGTGAAGAAGCCTCGGGAGAAGACGTAGTGGGAGAAGAACATCGGTATGGGGATCTATTTTTTCGCGAGACAGGTCAGCGGAATTCGGGAAGACTCCATCGCTTTGATGGGGATCGAGGCGGCTTACGAGGAAGTCCATTATGAGCGTCAGGCTCACGGCTGATATGTAGGCGACGATCAAAGCCCGGCGCAGTTTCGCGGGGTGTTCTTCGATGTCGGCGTCGGCGGTGGCTTCGTCTTCGTCTTTCTTGGACGACGCGGGCACGGGTGCTGGTGGAGGTTGCTGTGCGTTGGTTTTGCTGATGTCCTTCGACTCCTTTTCATCCCCACTGGTATTCGCTGAGACCTGCTCTCTTGTGGCTTCGAGTGAAGTTCGCTGCGATTCTTGCACAGGGGCAGAAGCCAGCTCGGTCACAGGAGGCGAGTTGATGCCTCTAGTGATCGCCCAGTCGAAGTTCTGAGGCTTGATCAGCGAGACGACGACGGTGACGATTAGCCCCGTGAAGATCGCCGCCATGTTTCCCGCGAGCGTTGAGTACTCTTCTCCAGTGCTGGCAATCGTCAGCTCGCCAAAGTACTGTTGAGCCGTCACCAGCCACGCGATGATGCCTGCGCAAAGTCCAGAGATGGGACCTGCTATCGCTCCGGCTGTAGACTGTCCCGTCCAGGTGATGGCGAAAGCTGCTGGGAAGACTGCACCGCCGATCAACAATCCCATGACAAGGAAGAGCCAGCCGAGATCGACGCCGATTGCATTCCAGATGACGGCGAACAGACTCATGGTCAGGCCAAAGATGCAAATGCAGACTTTGCTGACGAAGATCAAGCGATTCGGCGATGCTTGGGGGTGGAAGTAAGACTTGTAGATGTCGAAGGTGAGGATCGATGAAACGGCGATCAGCTCGGCGCTGGCACACGATGTGACTGCGAGGAAGAGCGATAGCAGCAGAGCCACCGCACCCGAGGTACCTAGCAGCGCACTGGCTGAGAGTGCAGATGCCAGACCCGCTGAGATGTCGCTTTCGGAGGGTAGGTTGGGGTAGGTTGGGAATTGAGGGTGGTCGGCTAGAGCAACGGCTGCGAGACCAAGGGTGGTGGCGAAGCCGAAGGGGATAGCGAACCATGCGAGGCCGCCCATGACATATGCTTTGACTGCGGTTGTTGGGCGCGATGCGATAGCTCTTTGCCAATATGCCTAGTCTTGACGTTAGAGGGGCTCTATATCTTGACGGAGAGCCAGTGTCTCACCTGGTCTAAGAAGACGGTGCCCGAGCCTGAGCAGAGTTGAATGACACCAAAGATCAAGGCGAAATTGCTCTTCAGAGTCAGATACGAGCCTTCATGATTGCCGGGGACCGGCCTCTTGACTGCCGCCTCGTGTAGCAGATCGTACATTCTCGAGGGACTTCCGATGGTGTCGTTCGACGTGTACACGTTGAACATGAAGTACATAATTATGACCATCAGGACAAGTCCATGACTGTAATCGCACAAGAAGGTAGCACGAAGACCACCCAGAATCACATATGCGCAGACTCCAGTGGGGATGAGGAAGACAGCAGCGTAGACATTCATGCCTGTCAGGGCAGTGACGACAGCACTTCCGCCGAGGAGTAGCTGGGAGCCGACGAGGATATTGGTGACCAGAGCGAAGAACAGGAAGACCAGATGAGCAGCTTTGCCGTAACGGACATAAATGATCTCGAGGTATGTGTGGCAGCGTGGCGCGTTCATCTTCGTCTTGCAGGCCAAAATTGAAAACATGAGGATCTGTACTGTCGCACCAGCGGCGTACCAGAAGGGACCTGGCCATTGAAAGTAAGCAAAAGAGAAAGATATGTAGGAATTGTACTGTCATTACCTGCAACGCCATATCGATATCCGACCGTGGCACTCTGTAGCAATGTGGCTGCCCAAGTCCAAGCCGAGACAATGCCTGCAGCGATAAGTCCTGGCTTGACACTTCTAGAAGCAGTGTTGAACTCTTCCGATGTCTTTGTGTCAAAGCGTGAATAGCGGTTTTGAATCCACGTCAAGCCCATCATCACAAGTGTGAAGAAAAAGCCAACCCCTGGAGCAAGTCGGTCAGCAAGGTGTGGAAGAGGAATGACAAAAAGATCTCTTCGTCGCGCCTACCTATGACTACGCCATAGCCAACGCCCTGCCTAATCGGGGTCAGCAAGATCTATAACCAGAAGTGATTTGCTGTTGTGCGACCTACGAGAGCATTACGCCACTCATCTTGCTTGCAGCTTTAGTAGAGTATCAAGAATGCAAAGTGACAGACAGCAATGGGAGGCACTACGATACCAAGTTACCTCAACAACATTGAGCGCCAATTCACTGCATATATATCTGCGAGATCGACATGGTTACCAGAACCCTACGATATCTGCCGTAAAGATAGCAGATAGGATGACCATGTGAAACGCAGGCACCTCGTGGCATACTTCTCCGTTGCAGCAGCCGCGTGCATAGCCGATTGGGAAGGTCGATCAATGAGCTTGCATGACACCTGGAGAGATTTGTCGCGCGCGAATGAGGTGCCCTGTTTGGCGGGCAGTAGCTAGGTGCATACACTGATAGGGCACCTGATAACAGCCGCCGCCGGCGTCGGCCACGGCTCCATGGCAGTGAGACTTGGGGTATGACGGCGATTCTAGCAGCAGCATGTCTCATCATTGAAGGTGTGCTACAAGATAGGCACTGGGCTGTGATACTTCCAGTCGATTGTCGCGACATGGAAGACGGGGTATAGTCAAGCCGAGATAAAGTCATCTGTGGATAACGCGTTGGACGAGGACTGGTGTTACAAGTCTGGGAGCAAGACCATGGTGGCGGCTTTCATTGATGCGGTAGAGTCACCTTGTAGCCAGACACGGGTCACTTGGGCATAGAGTGATGAGTTGTTGATTATTATTGTCGATGACAACTGTATATCAATGCCGAGTATGCATGCATGTGCATGCGTGAAGAGAAGTGCAGACTTGTGAAGAGAAGTGCAGACTTGTGAAGAGAAGTGCAGACTTGTGAAGAGAAGTGTAGACTTGTGAAGAAAAGTGTAGACTTGTGAAGAGAGGTGTATACTTATGACCACTCTTTCCAAGGCATCCATAATTGATGCCTCATAACAATAACTTGGCTTCAAGGATTGATGCGGGGATAGAATTGTGGGACTTGTGGCGGGTAGGGCTAACGACAATCCTCGCGTGGGTTCGGGCTCGCTCGCTAGACCAAGTCGTACCCGTGCAGGCATGCCCGTACTGCCCGTCTGCCCTGCCGCCCTCGACATGGCCTGTGTTTGGTAGTGACGGCGAACTTGTTTCTGTAGAGCAGATACCATACTACCTCATACACAACCACGCCGCTTTGTTCCTGCAGTATATTGAATGTGAGCGCATCGTGCATTGCCTCCCTCCCATCGCCGCCGACTGTATCTACAGCGACTCGCGGCCTCCAGAAGCGCCATCGCAATCAACGTCGTGCGCTTCCTCGAAACATTCCATACCGACTTCCCTACTGGAACATCTCGGATCTCTTCACCAGTGACCCTACACTGCAGTAGCCGTGCTGAAAAAAGACAACAAAAAGAAGGGAAATTGGCGAACTCGTCCTGCAAAGCAGCGAACACCCGGCGCAGGCGCGTATAGTGAGATGACGTGAGGACTGGCCGTATAGTCCCACGTCGCAGAGTCTGGCGCTGAGCAGAAGTTCTGCTCAGATATGAGCGCGGGCTCGCGACAGCGATCTGCAAGCAATCGGAGCGCTGGAGACCACCGGCGCGAATACCTGAACACTCCACCGACTTCTTTCGCCGGCCAAAGCAACTTGACTGTACCGGCTGGATACGCAGATACCAGCAATTTGCTGTACGCCCAAAACGACTCTGCCTATCCAAGTCTGAGACCTCGCGCTCAAACATATGCGGATCCGGCTGTAATGCAACACCAACAGGCAGCTCAATACCAGGATAGCTACAGACGAGGAACACCGGGAACACCAGGGACTATGGCGGCACCCAACCATTATTATGCGTCCAATATGCAGCGTGCGGCTCAAGGATATGTTCCACCCCCTCCGCCGCCTACCATGCAAACAGCACCAGGTCCCGGTGGTTACGTGCCTCCGCCTCCTCCACCAGGCAGACCACCAACTAGCGGAGTGCAACAACATGGAGCTTGGGGGCCGCCTTCTACGAGCCAACAACAAGCCCAGAACTGGCAGAGACAGCAACCATATCAACACCAGCAGCAGCAGCAGCAGCAGCAGTCAAACAATCAGAGCTCAAACCGCGAGCCCAGAGCATACGATCCAATGGCATATTCCGAGTATATGTCTTTCGCGCCATTACAAGACAATCAGCCGCTGACCTCTGCAACCTACGTTCCTGGAGGTGAGAGCTTCGGTCCGGGAGTTGGTATACCGCCACTCTACAGCAACAATGATTCCCTACACCCACCAGGCGCGAGACCTTCCATCCCACATACTCCAAGCTTCTATCGCGGTGCTTCGGGTGATTTCTCGGCGGCAGTCAGCGATCCTTCGATTTACCAGCATCAAAGGCAAGGCCATGCACCGCAGTCAAATTACCCTGTGCAGAATGGCCAGGCAGATTACAATACAGCTTGGTCGCATCTACAGCCTACGCCGCCGCCGCAATCGCAATCTCAACCTCCTCCGCAGCAGAGCACATACCATGCGCCCCCAACGCCAACTTCCCGCCAAAGGAATCACAACCTCAGCATCCAGCCAGCGAATGAGAAGCTGGAGCATTATTCACCTGCACACGAGACATCGCGTGGCCCATTTAGTAGCCTCGTGAAACAGTCTTCGCACAGCGATATCTCAAGCAACCGCGATCACTCATCCTCTGGCGAACATCCAGGCAGTCCACAAGACCTACATTGGCCGAAGGAACGTGTGCAAATCTGGCTTGCTGCACATGCTTTCTCGAATGAATGGCAACTCGCTTTCGAGCACCTAGACGTTCATGGCTCACAATTTTTGGACCTTGGCAGGACTGGAGGCCATCGCGATATCGGGTTCTTAGCGCACAAGATCTTGCCACAAGTGACGCGAGAATGTGAGTATCTTGGATTGACGCCAAACCCAGCAAGAGAGCGCGACGAGAGTAGACGCCTTCGCAAACTTGTCAAGGAGGTGATCCAAACAGGCGGCGCCTCTACCACTCCGGCCACCGCGGGACCTAACGGCAGTAACACAAGCTTGCCACTCAACAATACTGTGAACACTCGACGCGGAAGTCGACCTCGAAATAGCGCCGGTGCCGAAGGCAACGTTGAAAACAGCCCAAACACGTCGAGGCAAGATATCAACTTGCTGGGATCCACGCCGTCCACCGCAGGAGACGATTCCCCAGGACGCGCTATGCCTCCGCCACTTAACGGTCCGCGACATAATGGGCAGCGATCAGTAACTTTGGACTCGTACACGAATCATCCCGGCCGGAGCGAACATTCTAGACAAGCGCTGAGTTCCTTGGAGGGGGGTGATATTGTACGGAGACATTCTCCTGGCATCTCAGGCGATCTCACCAAAGGACATCCCGGCTCTCCAGCACAAAGTCCTGGGCCATCAAGTGCAAAGCCTGCCGCAAGTGCGACTAGTCGGTACTATAATCATTCCAGAGGCATCAGCTCAGAAACGAATATATCGGGCCAGGGCAACAGCATCTCGCCCGGTCCCAACAGGGTTGTATCGACGCCGAGCAATCGTGACAGTGACGGCTTGTTTGCCAAACCAATCCCACAAGACAGTCGAAGACACGCCCAGGAAACATCTCGGCCTCCTAATATGGATACTCCAGTCTCGGCAAAGGAGAAGGAGCATAGGGGGTTTTTGTCAAAGTTCAGGCGCGACAAGAAAGCGCATGAAACGCATCCAAGTCCGGATGATGAACACTCTCCTGCCTCACCTTATGCCTCGAAGCAGATGCCCTACGCCAAAGGTGGGCCTGCGTCCTCTGACACAAGTTTAACAGATCGACCTGTTACCAGCCGAAGGAACATTAGCGTGGAGAGCGCTGAATTGATTCCACCAGTGCAGCCCAGAGGGCGGCCTTCTGCAAGAGATTCTGACAGGAAGTATGTGTTCGTCACACCAGATGGATGGAACTACAGACTCATCGACCTCACGGATGTTGAATCTGCGGACCACATGCGCACGGTGATCTGCCACAATCTCGGAATACCTGACGATCAGGAAGTTACGATACATATGACTCGCCCTGGTCAGATTGACCATGACGACGCATTGAACGACAACCTACTTATGAATGCTAAGAAGCGCATTGCTGACCAGATGGGGTCTCTCAAATTGCATGTTCGCGTGCCCGGGCTTGGCTCACAGGACAACACTGGCTCAAACGCACCAGTAGCTGCTAGTCCATTTGGACTCTCGTCGTTCCAAAACCAACCTATGGATGGAGGCATATATCCCGGTGTCAACGACGGCAGCACGAACTCACCGAGCACGTCAACAATTCGTTCGGGTGAAAGCACTCTCGTTCCAGACAATGTACAAGCTCTACGCAATCGCTTGAAGGAAGGCGATACCGAAGGTGCAACATATGGCGATCAGTCGGCTAAGCGGCAGTCTGACATATCCGAGCATGAGCGCTTAGCCATCCTCGACAAGAAGGCCGAGGAATACAAGCTCGAAACTGAGCGCAAACAGCAAGCTTACCTCGCTCAACGGAGAGCACAAATCACACAGCCCGGACATTTCCACGACTTTGATAAAGCAGCACGTTCACCATACGAAGCTGCAACCCCTGCGCCATCGAACGATCAGATTGACCAAGAAAGCAAGCCTCAGCAATTGAGGCCAATGAGACCCGCGCCGCCTGTCCCAGAACCCACGAGCACTCTTGCGAAAGCAAACTCCTTGACTGGTAGGAAGCAGGGTCAGATTGGACGCTCCAGCTGGCCGAGGGAGCCATGGAAGCGTGATTCCAATGGTAGCATTCCGGAAGAGGATTCAAAGCGACCCGCGGGACGAGGTATTGCAGCTCTTGTTGCCAATGTCGGCTCATACGCTGGTCTCGTCGGTGCACCCAACTCTGCACCCCATTCTGCACCTACGGTACCTTCCGGTTTGCAAAAGGCGTCGACTCTGCCAGATCTTCGCGAGCAAGCAGCTCAGCAGAACCAGAGATCTATGGCTACTGTTGATTTCAATCGCAATGGCCGGGTAAGTCCGAGTTCGCCGCGCAGTCCATTTACCATGTCTAAAGGTGGCCAGAACTTCAAGATCCCCGAGTACACCGAAGGTCGGGAAGATGAAAAGAGCGAAGATACTCTGCGTGCAAGGCCTAACCTCACACTGCGCACCCCATCAAATCCAGCAATCAATCAGCTGAGGGGCGAGGGTCCTTCGCATAATAGCCCTAATGTCAGCCCGAGTACGGCTCACCCAACAGGCAACAGCCTCAGTCGCAACTCGAGTAGGAGGAGCTACGGTCCTAGCTTCCATCTTCCAGACAAGCCTGTCGACTTCCACCCCTCTCCCGCGATCGGCGCCACACAGGAAGATTCAGACGAGGATTCTGATGATGGATTGTTCGCCATCCCTTTGGCTAACAAATCGAAGCCGGCAGCAGTTTCTCCGACGACCAGCAGAAAAGCTGCACAAGTTCTGGGGATTGACATTGATTCTGGAATGTCATCCAGTGCTAACACAGGATCTCCTCGACCTGACCTCAAACTCAAGACAAGCAGATCAAACGTGCACTCCGATGCACAAACACAAGGCGTTCGTCCCGCAGCTCATGAAGGGATGTCTCGCGATGATTTCAAACCTGATAGACACGTCCCTGCGTCAGCTGCAAGCGATCAATGGTCAGCCGGATCTCATGAGGAGTTCGCGAGACTTGGCAGAAGAGAAAGCTTTGCATCAGATATCTGGGCTAATCGTCCCCCTGCTGAGGCGCTTGTGGAGCACCTTGATGAGTTCTTCCCGAACGTCGATCTCGATCAGCCTATGGAAGATGAAGGAAACGAAGCCTCCAGCGATAGTCCTCAGCAGGTCGACAAGGGAGCACTACCCCAAAAGACTTCCACGAACGATCTGCGTGCTGCGTCGAGAAATGTTGGATTTGCATCAGACAACGAGGATTCCGATATTCTCGGAAGCAACCAAAGCACCCTCAAGAGAAACGACCAGTATCCGTCCGTTGCTCAACGAAGCATTCGCAAGAGCGGTGGCCTTGGCCGCACAAAGAGTATTCGTGATGTGGTCAAAGGAGCATACCAGCTCGAAGGAGGCTATCAACACCATCCTACTTCTTCTTTCAGTTCTAGCAGAGCAAGCGGAGCAGGTCAGATGCAGAACCCACTAGTCAGCCGAGTCAATACTTTGCGCGCGGGAGGTGACATGCAGCGACGCAAGAGCACCAAGATGTTCGGCGCCCGCATCGAGCAGGTCAAGCCAAACCGTGGAAGCAGGCTGATCAACCTCGAGACCATTCCACAGGACTCGTTGCCGATGTCTAACTCGAAGCATCAACCAGAGCGTCAGCCAACCTTCAAGTGGATGCGCGGTCAACTGATTGGCAAGGGTACTTTCGGCCGTGTCTACCTTGGTATGAACACGACGACTGGTGAACTTCTTGCTGTGAAGCAGGTGGAAGTCAATCACAAGGGACCCAACACCGATCCATCCAAGATCCGCGAGATGGTCAAAGCTCTTGACCTCGAAATTGACACCATGCAGCATCTAGACCATGTCAACATCGTGCAGTATCTTGGTTGTGAGAAGAAGGAGTTCAGCATCTCCATCTTCCTCGAGTACATTTCTGGTGGTAGTGTCGGCTCCTGTCTACGCAAGCACGGCAAGTTTGAAGAAGCAGTTGTGTCTTCACTCACCCGCCAGACTCTGTGCGGTCTTGCATATCTCCATCGCGAAGGTATCTTGCACCGCGACTTGAAAGCCGACAACATCCTCCTCGATCTCGACGGAACATGCAAGATCTCCGACTTCGGTATCTCAAAGCGCTCTGCCGACCCTTACATCAACGACATCACAAACAGCATGCAAGGTTCCGTCTTCTGGATGGCCCCCGAAGTCATCCGCGCGCAGAGTCAAGCTCAAAACGTCCCCTCCACCGGCTCAAACATGGATGCCACCCAGGTCTACAACCAAGGCTACAGCGCCAAAGTCGACATCTGGTCGCTCGGCTGCGTCGTTCTGGAGATGTTCGCCGGCCGCAGACCCTGGAGCAAAGAAGAAGCCATCGGCGCAATCTACAAGCTCGGTTCGCTGAACCAGGCGCCTCCGATCCCCGAAGACGTTAGCACCGTCGTCGGGCCTGCGGCGCTCAGTTTCATGTACGATTGCTTCACTATGTAAGAATTACCCACCTGTTCCTTCCTTGTGATAATCAAAACGGAACAAAATCACTAACATGGTTACTTTCACAGCGACCCCGCCGACCGCCCCACCGCCGAAACGCTCCTCCGCGCTCCCTTCTGCTTCTCAGACACGCACTACAATTTCCTCGACACCGAGCTGTACGCCAAGATCAGAGGTGCCTTCTAGGTGATCGCATCTTCGGGAGGCTTGACGATAGACTCTGTCGCTCGCCACTCGCGACGCCCGCTGCCGCCGCTGCCACCACCACCATCGTCGCCGCACCCAAAGATTCGAGCTGCGAGCGAGGTTGTGGCGAGTTTGAGCGCGCGGTTTCCCGTCCCGCCGGGTGCGGGCGTGAGACATGTTCCTTCGACGCCGGCTTTGTAGAGTGATGGTCTGGGGCGCCGGCATGGGGATGATGATGGTGGTAGGCAAGGCAGGAGGAGGAGGAGGTTCAGTTGGGAGAGGGAGAGTTGATGGGACGGGTATCTTCAACGCTCCAGGTGGCACTTGACAGGCATCCAAGGAACGGGCCCGTTGTGCGGCTTGTTGTTGTTTTCTCGCCTCTTGGCATATCTTTCTTTCTTTTCGGCTCCTGTTTTTTTTTTTTTTTTTTTTTCCTTTCCTTTTTTGCTGCAGAAATGGTTTCTGAGCGTGTTCGTGTTCGATACCCGGGCTAGCTTGTGCTCCGTTGCTTGCTTTTGCCTGCTCTTGGCTTTTGTTCCCCCTCCTAGTTGCGTTTCTTTTCTTTCGTTTGTTACCTTGCTTCATTCAGAGTAGATTCCTTTGTAAGGCGACGGCGGTCTCCGGCTCCCGTTCCTGTTCTTGGTATCCTCTGGATTTTCCATTCGATCGGCAGGTCTTTTTTTTTTCTCCGGGACACTCACGACGTCGACAACGGAGAAAGTCACTGTGCCCACAATCAGATCAAACTCCTTGATGCATTTTTCCTGACTTCACCGCGCAATTATCCGCAACGTTCTGGCTGTGCAAATGCAGGAAGCCGATGTTTTATTTTATTTTATTTTCCCAAAGTCCTTCGAGGGACGGACAGTCTAGTCAAGTCTTCCGAATGCTTGGCCTGCGCGGCACCCCCGTTCTAGTAGACCTACGCATGCGCTGTGGTGATGATCTCGAGGGCAAGAAATCCTGGAAATCTTCCATCGGCGCCTCGGGGTAGCCCTGCGTACGTACGTACGTTGCTGGGATGCTTGTGTTGGAACTCTTCCATGGGATGGCATTGCTCTTGGGGTGGGGGTCTACGTGGGATGGTATTGCGCGTGAGAGTGCGTGCGTGTGCTTTCTTCGGCACTGCTCTGAGGTTGCTTCAATTTTATCCAGTCTTGGTTTTGTGTTTGACGGTCAAGTTTACTTGAGGTGGAAAATTTTTTTTCTTTCGTTGTGCCATGCATAATATATCGAGCGTTTGCACGCAAGATGACACTCTAAATACATCGGAGACCGGACCGTCGTGCTCATTTGAATCGAAGCGGTTTTGGGTACGTGCTACATGTAATGATCTTGCTTTCAATACGCTATCGAGTCGGAACAGGGTTCCATTTGCAATTGTTGGCATGAGACAAAGACCGCGAGTTTCGATCGCGAAACGCGACCGTAATCTCTAGAATAGCGAGTTGTCCGCACAAGTGAAGACATTCAACGGGTCGTTCGGATCCTGCACCCTGTCGTTCAAAGCGGAAATCGAGGTGTAAAGCCCGAATACCGTCAAGAACGCCGATGCGACGAACATGAACCAGTTGAAGACCGCAAGCAGCGATTTCCGCCAAGTGGAGAATTGCTGGCCCCAGTTCAGGAAGATCCACTGCGCGTTGGCGAGGCCGAATGTGAACCTGTGAGTTTTATCAGTTTTTTGCTCGTTGTAGGTTGGTACTTGATCCGTTGACTTACCAGGTGACAAACAGTGCGGAGGATATTCCCAGGATGGAGTTGAAAGCCGGGATGGCATTGGCGAAGACGAAAGCAGTCACCCAGAAAAGGGTACCGCAGCCAAGCCACACACCCCATGTCGTGATTGTGTTGTCGGTCAATCTAGCCTTCGACTTGACGACTGTATCCATGACGAAGTTGTACATGAACTTGATGGCGGTGTGACCGAAGACTAGACCAGAGCCGAGCATCGTAGGGATGAGGATACCGTACGCCACTTTCGAGGCCACTCCGGGAGCCGAACCAAGCGCTGGAGAAACCACGTACTGTCCAGCCAAGTAGTAGACCACGCATGCGATGATAACGTACAGAGGTATAGCGACGACGTTGAGCCAAATAATTGCTGGTGTAAAGTCTTTGCTGGGGTTACGCATCTCGCACATAACCGTGACGAAGGCTTGGTTGCCGGCGTAAGCGAAGGCGACGTTGAGAACGGATTCGAACTGGACGTTCATTGAGGCTAGGGGATTGGGGCCAAGTCTCATCACAAGAGGCTCGTTCGCGGGTTCTCCAAAATAGCCTGTAGTGTTGGTGTTGGGACCGCCAACGGCTAGAGCGATGACTACGATCAGGACGGCGGCGACTAGATAAGTTAGCTTTGGCATGAACTTGAGGCAGGGGCGTTGTTCTTACGGATGCTGATTGTCGCTGGGATTCCAAACCATCCAGCAAAATTCATGGTTCTAGGCATGCACAGCAGCCAGCAAGCGACCATAGGCAAGCCGATGAACCCAATTGTACAGAGAGCATGGTTGGAGATTGTGTTGAAGCCAATGGACAAGGTGACGTTTGCCGATGCGCAGATCAGACACAGGTTCAATACGTTGGCGATGCCAACGACGACCTGCAAAGGAAGGCCTCCCATGATCCTCGCCACATCCACGATATCTCTGATCGAGGGGTATGCGCGGTAGAATTGGATCAGGATGTAGGCGGTGTAGGTGGCGATTATTCCCAAGATGATGATGGTGAAGATTCCGGGGACGAGTCCTTTAAAGGCATCTTGTTAGCACTTGGAACTATATGGGCTGCCGGAGTTCAGCTCAGCTCACCTATTGTATGAAGCATCCCTGGTAACGACAAAATCCCGATGCCTACCTGATTAGTGAAGAAGATCAATGCCGTTCGAGTCATTCCTAGTTTCTTGCCGCCATAGTGGTCCTCCACAACGCCATAGGCGGTATCGTGGTTTGCAGGAGGCGGAGAATAGTCAGACGTAGTCTTCCGCTCGTCGTATCCAGCATATCTGCCTTGTGTTACGTTCGATCCATCGCCGAGATTGTTGGAGATGTAGCCCTCGGTCCGCATTGAGTTCTTCATCTTTGTCGGCAGGCAAGTCACCGTGACCAGCGAGAAGAACAATGGGGGTTATCAGACAGGCTCCTACTTGTTATAGAGGGTCTTGCTCGGGCAAAGCGATGGTCACTTGACACCTGTTACCTCACCTTATCTTGTGCCAATGCGGCGCTCCGGTTCATGCCTAGGGAGGCGACGTGAAGAGCGTCGACGTAATGCGACATAATGCCAATTCTATACGTTACATGCCTTGGCGCCATGTGCCTCGTGCTACCGGGTGTATAAGGCTCAGCCCTTGGAGATCCTGCGACAAGGAGACAAGGACCCAAGCGAGGTGTACTAGGCAGCGTAGGAGGCGTGCTGACCTTCCGCTTGGGTGCACGACCGAGAGATATGCTTTGCCCCATCGTTGTTTGTACCTTCGTCTCCTCGGTATCCAGCGTGTGATCGCTGGCAGAGACTCCTTGTATGGAGCCTGTAACGCGCGGGAGCACTTAGATCGGCTTGGAGTCTTGGGAGGT
Source organism: Cladosporium oxysporum (assembly GCA_035771495.1). Taxonomy (NCBI): domain Eukaryota; kingdom Fungi; phylum Ascomycota; class Dothideomycetes; order Cladosporiales; family Cladosporiaceae; genus Cladosporium; species Cladosporium oxysporum. The sequence goes on along the minus strand of JAWNKS010000020.1, from coordinate 68,140 downwards.
GAAGTCATTACGGCACTGCTTCTCCGCTGGCGTCCCACACCGTACACACCATGGCCGGCGCGTGCAATCTGTGGTAATTGCGCACGCGAGCAGCGTCCATCGCCCCTGATATCCGATTAAATTCGCCCGTTCTCGTCAAGACAGACTGCATGTCCGGACGGCGATGAAATGCTGAATACATGTAGAGTGGACAGGATACACAAGCTGGAAGTTGGGGGGTCCCGTCGCTTGGCCCAAAGAGTTGGCGATGACCACGCCGCCGCCGGAGCATCCGATTGGCTCACGAGACTCGACCGCGGACATGAAGAAGCACATTCGATTGAGACAGGCAGTACCCTGCGATTGTCTTGTCTTGCAATCGCGGCCTTTATCATTTGCGGCATGCTGACCATGAATACGCAGCCCTCAGCTGTCGCACAACGTTTCCAAACCATTACATGGAAATTAGCGTCAATCTTGTACTAGTATTAGGCACAATTTCATACATAAACAGCCTAAAATTAGCGAAAATTCTTCTATCTTAAGGTGGCAGTACGATATTTCATGACCCATTCATATGCTATCAAAGAGACCACATGAGTATCCATACTTGCCCTCGCGAATGCATACATGCGAAATCCGTAATACGCCATGTCACAAAATGGGGGGCCTGATACGGCGGTGCGTATGGAACTTAATTAGCAATGAATACATAACACTCTGCTACCAGCCCTTGCGCAGTGCACAGCTTTCTACCATGCTGTTCAAGCAAAATACCTCGGCTCGTCAAACACGTGGTATCTGTGGCCGCGAACACCCTGGCCCTTGAAAATAGCAGGGAAGCGCAAGTTCTCAGCAACCTGGTCCTCAGAGATGATATCGTCCGTGCCTTCGGGCTCACCAACGACGAATTTGCCGACCTGTGGGTGAAGTGTTAGCGTCGCTCTTGAAACTGCACATCAGCGTTGTGAATTGCGATCTTACCTGAAGTTCAGTGTCCGTGATGGTCGAGCGGGAGATGCGAGCGTATCCAGCGCGGCGCATGCCCTTGTACAGAATGTACTCGCACCACCTGTCCCAGTCGCTGGGGTCAATGTCGCGCATGCCGCTGCGCTCACTGACCCATCCGTTGTAGTTGCCCTGCTTGGGCTTGGTTACGAGGTAAGAGAGAAGAATGCTTGGACGGGTGGAAGCGCCCATGAGGGCGGTCAGATACTCCATCTGAAGTTTCCTGTCGAGGGGATCTTCTTCTTGTCCGGAGTGGAAGACGAAAACGTCGATGAGCTCATCGTATGCCAGGATGGTAGCGTGGATGGCTGGTGCGAGTTCACCGTGGGGTGAAGGCAAAAGGTGGTGGGTTGAGTTGACAATAGGGAATTTGGAGAGAAGGGCACATCCCCAGGTGTGCTTGTTCGGGCCTGGGCCTGCATCAACATACATGCCGAGCTGCTCTGCGAGGTACTGTGTGGAATCACGGTTGCCCATGATGATGCGCTGTTGATCGGATTCGAGAAGACCAATGATGTCAAGCTCCGATTCGCGCAAAAGAGACTCCATACGCTTCTCCGACGACCACATGTCGTTATCGAGACTGAAGTGAATAGTCCAAATACCAGCGTTGAGGGACTTCGATTCGGGGTGGTGAGGAGCATAATCGTATGAAGGGAAGCGAAGGTATGCGACAGCTATGCTGATAAGCTGGAGTGCAAGCAAAATGTAGATGTAGTAGCTGCGTTGCTTGCGAGCGGCGGGGTTAGGTGGAGGCCTCATGCTGTGCTGACGCTTGGGCGCGTTGTCCTGGAGCGAGTTGAAAACGCCACACCCAATGAGGATCATGGTGGTCGCCATGACCCAATCAGTGTGCTCGCGAACAAGGAATCCACCGGGGACAAACGCATAAGCAACAACCCAGACGTGGAACAAGACCATGATGTTGTAGACGAAGAAGGCAATGAAAAATGTCCTTCCAGGTGGGTAGCGGACTGCATTGCTGATCGAAGCGGGCGTTAAGGCCATGAGGTAGAACGCAAGGGTGAGGGCACCATAGTAGCCGGTCCAGTTCGAGAACAGCGTCAGGAATGCAGCACCAACAGATCCAATGCCGTACGCAGTCCAGCTACGGGTCAAATTGGGGTAGAAGACGCCAAAGATCAGACCAGCACCCATGGCAAGAATCGTCCAAGCTCCATGGGGCACAGAAAGAGGACCTTGTACGGGGTAGCCCTCCCAGACCCACATAATCATGGTGCTGGAATCGGAGAGAAGCGAGTGGAGGCCGAACAGAAGGCCAGCAAGACCGAGACCAGCAAGCGCAGACGAGCCCTTCGGCTTTTCGATGCCCTGCGAGGCATCGCCGTTGCCGACCTGTCTGCGGGAGATACGCGCAATGGCGAGCACGAAAAGCAAGATTCCAGTCTTGTTCCAACCTCCGTTGGCCTCGTGCATGATTGGCCAGAAGGGATTGTTGGTCTGGCATGCAAACTTGGCGACGCTGCTGGCGATCAGGCCAATGCTCCATGCCATGATTCTTGCCTCCAGCTTTGCGGCATTGCCACGCTCGGAGTACCAAATAGCAGACCAGGCCAAAGACGCCATCCATACACTGAAGCTGATGGCGCCTAGTCGGCCCACTGGCGTTGTGAAAAGATAAGCACCCATGCCAATGACAGTGGTGCCAAGAACCAAGGCTGAGAAGCGTGTGACGTATCTCCTCAGAGGTCCGATTCCAAGAAGAAAAGGTGAGATGGTGGACATGACCGCAACTTCGAAGCCGGAGATACCCATGTACCACAGTGGGAAGTACCAGACTACCACACCAAGACCAGTAAGGATTGTCCAGAAAGAGAGCTGCCGAAGTTGTTAGTGGGAATCCGAGGTTCGTTAGGAGATATACATACACCAAGATAGACATCAGCGACAGCATCAAGAAGTGCTGCCCACGAGAAGCGGCTGTCGAAGACCTGGCCGATAGGCTTGTCCTTTTCCTTCTCGAGGACTGCATCAGAAACGCTCTGCTTATTTCTGCGAATGGTCAGCAATTGTACATGCCGGATGAACGCAACATTATGGAGCGGGCACCTCGTACCAGCTACTTCGGAAGCCGCAGGACGTACCCTCTGCTCAGACCCTTGACGTCCTTGACGACAATTTCGAAGCCGCTGAAATCGAGAGCGGAGACTGCATCGAATGCGACGTCCAGAAGAACCAACGACCATTCGAAGAAAGCGTAGATGGTGTAGGCTCCAGGCACGCGGTGGACCTTGTGCTGGATGAAGAAGTAGATGAGTGGGACCAGTGTTCCAAAGAATGCTCCAGCCAGGTATTTCCTCAGCTTGATCGCTCTTGGGTTAGGCGGACTCAAGGCGAGACAACCCAGTGTCCACGGCAGCGTCGCAACCAAATAGCTGATCATGAAGATATCGTGCCAATCGTGGTCATCCGTGCTTGTAACATAGGTCCATCCTCCGCAAGTCAACGTCCTGAAAACACCCACTCCTGCGACGAACTTGGGCAAGCTGCTGCCCGGGCGGTTGGACATGCAGTAGAAGAGGAAGACCAGCAAGAAGCGAGGGCCAGAGCAAATGGCGATGAAGACCTGAAATACGGAGCGCTCAGGGTAGCGGTCGCCGATGGTCGCGCTGACGGAGGGAAACCATTCGATGGGATAGCCGAAGTGCTCGTTCTGGACGATTTTGGTGTAGTGAAGGGACATGCCCACAATCAAGGCGCCGAGGAAGGCGGCATACGCGGAGACAGTGTGGAAGTGGGTGATCCATTGGCCGGATATCTTGCTAGCTGTCAGCTTGGATGTCGCATAGCTGTCGGTGCTGGGAGACTGTAGGGCTTACAGTTGCGACAACGTCGCCGTCGCGGTGTTTCGGGGCCATATTTCCGACGACTATGGCGTCTCCAAAGAAAGACAATGAAAGGAGGGACAAGAAGGCGAATGTGGTGGAGTGTAAGAGGTGGACATCCACGCGAGCTGTCAGGGCGCTTTGGAGACGTGAATGATCGGCGGCGCAGCTCTCTCCTGGCGCACGCGTTTGTCTTCCAAGCGTTCCGAGGAAGCCGGGCAGGCCTCACACCAAGACATGCCAGAGCACCCTTCCTCTATCTCATTCATTACGCACGTAAGAATACCTTAGATTGCCGGAGCGAACATCGCATTCTGGAAATTTGCTCCCTTCTGAATATTGCAGCTTGGAATCCTGTGTGCATGGCGACAGCCTTACACGCGGGAGCATATCGATCACCTCCATCGTCTTGCAAATGGGGCTGCGTAATATATTCATACATAAGTAATTGCTACTGACACCGGAGATACCATCGACACCTATGCAAATTTTAGCGGCGCATTGCCATAACGTGCCCATCTTGAGAAGCTCGGTGATCACTCGACCTTCGCGCCTGTCTTGCCTTCTTCGCTCGACAGCATCGGACCCTCAACGCCATATTTGTACTCCAGGACCTGGCCGCCATATCCATGGAACGGAGCCGTCGCGATTCCTCTGCAGTAAGCACACTGCCTTGCCGTCACTTCTGCAGTGATAGCCTTCCCACACCTGCATGCGAGCTCGCAAGAGCCATCTTCGCCCGACTTCGTCCTCTTGTAGACCTCATGCTTGAGTGCTGCATGGATCTCACAAAGCACGCAGTTGGGGCAAGCAGCCCTCGCAAGCATCGTCGCGCATCGGCACATGTCCAAACCCGTTGGTAGCGCCGTCGCTTCGACGCCCGTCTCAGCATGCACGCAAATCGAACAGATCGGCAGCAAGGACCTTGATACAAGACAAGAATCGTCGAAAGCGTCCAATACAATGGCCACGCCTGCGTGTCGGCCTGCTGGAGCCTTACTGAGAAGCTGAAGTTGCATTTTGTGATGCTCATTGCAGCGGCGACCCTCGTTTCCAAGACCTTCCGAGAGGATAGAGCGAAGACGAAGCTCCAAAGCCAAGCCAGGAGGTGATGTGAGCGGATCCTGCGTCCTCAAGTCGCCCTCTCCAGCATGAGCGCCATGTTCAATCAATGCGTTCGACACAGGCTGATAGGTGGTCAGTGTCTTTGGGCACGTGTCTGGAGTGTGGAAGAAGGAGTTGCAAGCAAGGCAGTATCTGGACTCCGAGGACACCATCTTACAGGCGGACATGCGGTGAGGTAGGACCGGTGTCAAATGTCGAACTACTGGGCTTTTGTATCCCATGTATCGTACGTGGCGAGAAGGAGTGTTGTCAGAGAAAGTGAATGTATTCGCGACTCGACTTCACTAATTGGTAAGCACTTCACTGGATCTACATTCAACTTATGTTTGGGATGGTCAGAAGCCCAATGCAAATGCATCTAGCCCTCGCAGGACTCCAAGGACGGGCATACATCACTTCGAATTACCAAATAACGCGTATTAGGGTCAGGGTTGGGGCTGCCTTGCCAACCAGAATAATTCGATCAACTTCCTTACGTGGATATCCTCTCGCATAATTCATGTCTAGGACTTTCTGGAACATCATCTTTGCCGATTTAGGTTCATAGATGTTCTGCTTAGTCTACACGTTGGGATTCTACGCTTTTCTACTTCCACAAGCCATGGAGCCTAAGAAAATCCTGAGAACGATTTGTTTGGCCTATACATATTCGTTCCCAGTAATCTACTTAGGCCATTCCTACAGCATCTCTACCCATCGTCAACATACCATGCAATGGCCAAACACACGGAAACTCCGATGACCAATGTATCAAAGCCGGAAATACAGCCTGCAGTGTTGCCCTCCGATGAACAACTTCTGACAGCTCAGAGTCGAGCAAAAGCACAAGACGCACATGACGTCCATGAGACGATAGATACGCGGCAGAATGTCTTCCAACGGTACTCGCCTCGTGGCGAAAACTACCACATGGTAGTGGACCGCGTTGGGAATGAATCGAGCACCGGATAAGTCAGACACTGCGATGTTGACCTCCAGCTGTCGCCGTCTAGAGGGCCCGCCACTTACAAGCACAACACATGCCCTCCCTTCAGCGAGAGGGCTCTTATATATGGCAGTCTCGAAAAGTGGTGGGAGTCTTGGGAACAGCCATGTCAACGCTGTTGACAGCTAGCCGTGATTTATCATTGAGTTCGACGGGACGCTGCCAGCCACATGCGGGCTTCGCAGCCACTTCCATGCTTGTACTTGTACCAGGACAAGAGAAATGAGATCCTTGGAATCCTTGCCGTCGAGAGCCTTGAACGGCGGAGACCCTGGCGGACTTTGTGCGCAATGTATCAGGTACATGTGTGACAAGGCTGCATCTCTGGAAGAAATGACATCAGCCTGATTGCAACTTCGACACCTCATCTCTGAGTAATCCAACAGACTCACTACACGGGAAGTTTGCTAAGAGTGCAATGTCTCGCTATGAACAAGGAGAGGACAACACTACTCGTTGACCGATGACAATGCGCCTCCGTGGCCGTACTCAGGAAAAGCTATCACGTCAAGCGTCTCGTTGAGCGAGAGTCGACATATCGCGCCACGACGTCCACTACAGGGGCAAACAGCAACCACATCCTTCGTATCTTGGATTGAGGTATAGCACTTACGTGATCATGCGACGCCTTACATACAACACGCTTGACATCTGTTCGCAACGACTCAGTGGCATGCGTGGCGTTCTCCATTATGGCGACCACGCGGACCCCTAAACTAGCTGTGGAGATGACACAACTCTATTGAGACCGTATTAGTCTGTCGCATAGCCGTTGCATTGTTGATAGCGGTCCTTTGCGCCACACTGGGTACGGAGACCCCGATCACTCCAACAATGACTCTGCTTGGTGATGAGGCGTTGACCGTACCCTATTGATGGGATTGTCAGAGCTCCATCGAGACCCTCCGTGGCAAGCATGGTGGTTTCAATGTTGGAGACTGTCGACGCCACTACGTCGAGTACGGAGGCTCTGCTCACGTGGATCGAGACCCTGCCAAAAAGCAATCGGATGTCCCCCGGTCAATGCCCAAGGCGGTGGGATTCATCCCAATCCTTCTCACCGAAGAAGATATCAACGCATCATATTACCAGGGTGAGGTTCTTTTTTGAGTTCCAGACGTGACCCAGAACGGACGACTCGGACTGCAGCAAGCACCTTTGCGGAATTCCTGCCGTACCGGATCAGGCAGTGACAGGGTAGAGAAACCTGTATTCAGAAGTTGATATGGGCTTCTGACCAGGGGGGAATATGCCGGTACTTCGCCTTGCGCATGTGGCTCAGCCAGCCACGCGACGCCATTGGGCTGATTAGGTGGTTATTTGGTGTTGGCGAAAAAAGGTTTCCACCGTGACGCCTCTGACTCGTGCTGCATGCCATCCATGCGGTGGCAATGGTGATCCAGAAGCTTGAGAAAAAAACGTGGACGATCGCTAGGCGATAGCAACAGTGCAGGCTGTACAGAAGATCAGCAAAGATAAGCACGCTAAAAATATAGGATGCAGCTCGAACATGCTGGCTCTGTACGCTTGCCTGGATCTGCACTGGGTGCGTCTCCAAGCACGTTTTGGCCTACATCCCCGGGGGCATCCCCGACGCCATGGAGTGGCGGACGATAGGTGTCAACGCATAATTGTGACGAGCTACTGTAGGACCGAGTATGCCACCGTTTGGCGAACGCCATCCCAAACGGTTGACGGTCCAGTCTCCCTCCCCCTCGCTTAACTCCTTCGTCGTCCGACGTGACTAGCTAGTATAGCACGCAGCACAGCCATATCGCTTTGTTCCGGGTCTTGGGTGCGACTTCCGGTGAGCTGCCGCCTAGTACGTGATCTGGACATCCGTTGATGCGATGACTTGCGTGGCTGAGAAAGGGAGAAAGTGTGGCTGCACCGTAATTCGCGCGTATCTTGGAAGATCTGCATTTGTAAAGTGCGAAAGGCACATCCCCCAGCTTGAAATCTGCACCGAGGCAAAAGAACGACTGGCCGTCATTTAGCGTCTCATCAAAAGCATGGGCCGTGCCAGCAGCGTGTACTAAGCAATTAGGTATGCAAGGCTAGAAGGTCGTCACGCAAGCGCTGTGACTCCAGATCTGGACTCGTTTACCAGTATACCAGTGCACGCGATCGAGATCTGTACCATTATTGCAAATCAATTGTTTCGACTTTGGGACTCTATACTGTGCCGCTGCTTGAAAATGGTTGTGAAGTTTGCCAGCGCCGGAAATGACAACGGAGCCGCAAAAGTCTAAAAGCGTACCTGACTACTGCAAGCCGAGCGGCACATGCTATCAACATGCTGTCAACATAGTTCTGGCGTATGCATGAGAAGCAAGGCTCACGACAGCGCATGCGCCGAATGCGGTAATCAAGCGTGGGAAATGCATCATGCAAATTCGTTCGCTACCTCTTACCATGGCTCAGGAACGGCGGGCGCTCCGTGAAGCCGCGAGAAACGGGCGCTCCAGGTCTCAGATGCACGTGGAGCTCCACGCTTGCTCGCGACGCGGCTGGCACGTGTGTGATGGCCTCGATGTCGAACTGGACGACTGGTGCGATGATATTCAGCGTGCGGTGTGTTCCGGACGGTTGACCCAACGTGCTTCGAATGCAGCACATTAGCCTGGCAAACGAGTCCTGAACTGGATATCTCGCCAGGGCAGATGGCGTTGTGGCGCTTGTCCATCGACGGAATAGACGGGCAGCGGCAGGCGGCGTGTTTCTACGCACGTGTGTGGCTTGTGCCGGGCAGCTGAACTGCTTCTAGGTTAAGGTTCGTCGATCAAGAAGATCAAGTTCATCTTGGCGGTGCACATACCGATTGGCTGAAAAGCCTGGAACGGCTCCTTTGAGCTGCAGGTACGCGGCATAACCGTGGCATTGGGCCTGAGTGCCGTACCGACTGATAAGGGCCCGTCGTCTGTAATCTCCTTCGAGCTCTATCATAGCGCTCGGCACTACTATAGCGTCCCGTTCACAGGCGAGACCTGCAGACTTTCGATACTGCACCGCGGCCGCGCTACTCACGACGATGAACTGCCCAGATGTAGTCGAGATTTTTTTTTGGGACATGTCGCTAGGCTTAGTCGAGTTCCCCGAAGATGGCTGTAACCTTGTTCTCTGTTGGGCGTGTTCGCCTTCTCAGCCGCCTTCCGTTACAGGGCCAGAACCCCATAAGGTATTCGACGTGATAACGTCGTGGTGTTCTTGTCTGACTTAGACCGGTCGTGTTCCTGTTGCGAGACTTTTCTGTTCCTCAGAGACATTGTTGCAAGTCCGGTACCTTCACCTGTGCCTGATCATCAACAACCTCACAATGTCTACCCCTACAACCATCGGTCGCAACCAAAATGGCCGCCATGCCAACCATCTCTATGGCGCCACGCCGAATGAGTCCGTCGAGGGCTTCTACGAGACATACTCGGACATGAGCTCGAAGCGAGTTTTCAAGAGCAACAGACTCCAGGGCGAATACGAGAAGCCATGGCTCCAGAACAAGGCCATGAAGGCAACCCGCTGGAACGATTTGATTATCGGCCTCTTCATCCTTGGTGGGCTTGCTGGCGCTGGTGTAATTGGATTCTTCACAGTCTACCCTTACGTTCAGGGAGATGTATGTATCGACAATCTTCTGAAGATCTCTTCACACTTGTGCTGATGACATCTTAGCTTTGCCTTATCTACGAGGACAACTTTGAAACACTCAACACTGATGTTTGGACACATGAAGTCCAAATCGATGGCTTCGGCAACCACGCTTTCGACTGGACCACCACCGACGAGAGGAACAGCTACGTCGATGCTGATGGCCTTCACATCGTGCCTACCCTCACCACCGAGACCACCGATATCACTGCCGACCAGATGTACGCCAACTACACTCTCAACCTCAACAAGGGCGCAGGTGGCGATGGCTCTTGCACAAGTGACAAGAACTCCTCCTGCTTCATCCGCTCCGACCCTACGGAAGGCTACATGATCCCTCCCGTCCGCTCTGCCCGTCTCAGCACCAAGGGCAAGAAGAGCATTCGTTACGGTCAAGTCGAGGTTGTTGCAAAGCTTCCTGAGGGAGATTGGCTCTGGCCTGCGATTTGGATGATGCCCGAGAACAACGTCTACGGCGAGTGGCCAAGGAGTGGCGAGATTGATATCATGGAGTCTCGTGGCAACAGCCGCGATTACAGCGAAGGTGGCCGCAATGTTTACTACGGCACTACTCACTGGGGCCCAACCTACAAGACCGATGCCTACTGGATGTCCACCGGAGCCAAGAAGATCCGCCGCGGCGAGTACTCCGACAGCTTCCACACCTATGGCATGCAGTGGACGGAAGACTACATCTACTTCTACGTCGACAGCAGAGTCAAGCAGATTCTCTTCATCGGATACAAAGAGAAGAAGCCGCTCTACGAGCTTGGCAACTTCGCGGCACAGTCCGAGAACGATACTCTTCTCGACAACCCTTGGATCAACAGCACATCCACCACCGGTAATGCTCCCTTTGACCAGGAATTCTACCTCATTCTGAACGTCGCTGTCGGTGGAACCAACGGATGGTTCTTGTAAGTCTTGCTGCAATCTTCTCACATTCAAAAATTGATGCTAATGAAAAAACAGGGACAAGGTCGGCGACAAGCCTTGGTTGAACGATGCTACCAACGCCAGATGGACTTTCTACGACGCCGCCAAGGAGTGGCTCCCTACTTGGGGCGAGGGTGACAAGCGTGGAATGACGATCAAGTCCGTGAAGATGTGGCAGCAGGGCAAGTGCGGTGCCGCAAAGGAGCTGTAGAGTGCTAAGTGTTGGCACATTTTATGATTTCCAGGAGTTTTTAGCATGCAGCACACGATCTGTACAGGTATAGAATATACACGTTAGTAATGTTTACACCCCAGTTGCGTCATTGTTTGAATTTCTGAGACATAAATCTTCAAGCTGCGAAAGATCGTCGAATTCGTCAAAATCGGATCAAATCCCCGAAAATTCGCAACAAGAGATTACGACAATTCGGTTCATTGGCAATAATGATCCAGAATCACGGGCGCGTGAATCGAAGATTCGTACATCCGGTTGAGACGAGATCCAAACTCGGCTCTTGCCAGCAAGCCACAATCTGCCGCAGTCGATGGTTGAGCGAGACGCGATCTCGACTGTAGCTAAAGATGGCGCTACACAGGGGCTCATGCAGTGTAGTCAATACTGTCAACGATAATGTCCATGCACGGCACTAAAGTATGTCTGGGCCCACTTGATTGACCGGCAGGCTTATCGCTTAGCTCGAGAGCTACTCACGGTCCCGTAGCGCTATCGAAACCCGATTCAGTAGTCTAATTCTAGAGCTTGTATCGGCTTTGCCGTTCGCCAAAAGAAACCGTTGATGGTTATGGCCAAACACTCCAGGAATGAACCGTGTGGTGGCTGCACGGGTGGTGAGGCTGTTGAGTAGTGTAGTCACAAATCTTGCACTGCATGTCGACCAGCCTAGTCGAACCTTAGACTACGGCCAGATTCCCCGATTGACGTTCGCCGCTTTATATAGTAGGTAAGGCCGTACTTCGACGCTCTTGACTGTCAGTTGTGCCTCATTCTACATACAAACGCTCCTCTTGGAGTAAGTGGTAGTCTATTGGTCCAATCACCCAGGTCTACCCATCGAATATCCAACACCGACCAACCATGTTCTTCAAGAAGGGATCCAAGGGAGACGTTACTCCTTCGCCCTCCGATATGGAGATGGCAGTGAGCGTTCCTAACTCCGCTCCTCGCTCGGAGACAGATGCGTCGGAGACCAACACACATCACAACAGGGCCACTGTTTATGGCATGCAATTCGAGGATGGATTCCGATACCAGACGGTATGTCATCGTTCCTACTCGATCGAAGTAATCTGTTTCTAACATCATACTTTCGACAGATGATCACATACCTCTACAAGCGCATCGTGGCAAGTGGCTGGGCGCCTGCCAACCCTGACCCAGAGGACTGCATGGGCGTTCTGGTTAGGAAGGAACGAGGCGTCTATGTCACTATGCCCACACCGATCAACAACACACTACTGTCAGCAGCCGTCAAGCTCAACCTCATCACAGCGCTCACTATGAGGCCTCAAATGCTCGATGGTATCCTCGAGTCCCTAATGCCCGGACAAGCGGAGATCAAGTTCGCAGACAACTCGCAGTTGCAGATCCTGGAGACCTTGGCCGATGCCGAACCTGGCACTGTCAAGCAGTTCCAGTACGCGTGTATCTGCCGACAGGAAGGTCTCATCCTGGTCTGGCACGATGACATCAAGAATCTCGTTGAACAAGCTCAGAAGATTGAGGAGAGATTGCTTTCACTGGTCTGGGGAGACAGGAGTCTTTTCAGCATCCTCCAGGCGCCCACAAGACCGGCATCTCCTGGATCATACATGGCTCCCAGCTCTGGAACTGCCACGCCTTATGCCTTCGAGAAGAAGGGACCCATGGTGTCTACGGAAGAGAAACTGCCTGAGGAGGAACTCATCGCGATCAACCGCCCCGAATCGCTTGAGCGACCCGTCGTCAGAGTCTCGCCTGTCTTCACTGGTCTGGCCGTCTGCCTTGGTATCTGTCTTCTTGGTGGTATCTTCATTGGCAAGTTGGTCCGTGAAGTCATGCTCGATGGCAACTACACGCGTCTCGCTCTTGCTGCTGTCGTGCCGTTGCTCTTCTTGATCAGTTTGTTCTTCTTCAACACTATCTTCGCCGGTTTGTTCCAGATGATCGGCCCCATCGGCGGCGCTTTCACCAACTCACGCTACTACTCTCCTCACAAGCCCAACCTGAATAAGGCTTACGCTGAGGGTTTCGTTCCCCCGAAGGTCTCCATCCAGATGCCCGTCTACAAGGAAGGTCTTGAGTCTGTCATTCTCCCGACTATCAGGAGTTTGCAGCTCGCCATCTCCTACTATGAGTCCCGCGGCGGCAGCGCCAACATTTTCGTCAACGACGACGGTATGCGCGCTGGAATCCCCGAAGAGGACATTCAAGCAAGACGTGACTTCTACGAGGACAACCGCATTGGCTGGGTTGCCCGCCCAAAGCACAATGGCGAGGAGGGCTACGTCCGTGAGGGCAAGTTCAAGAAGGCTTCCAACATGAACTTCGCTCTCAACCTGTCCCAGGACGTCGAGAGGATCATGGAGGAGAAGATCGCTTTGATCGATCCTTCGACCCCTAACCCTGTGATTGGCGAGAAGGAGGAGAACCAAATCTATCACCAGGCTTTGACCCAGGCTCTCGAGGAGAATCCTCTCGCTGTTGCTGAAGGAGATATCCGAGTCGGTGAGATCATCTTGATTATTGACTCAGATACTCGTGTTCCTGTCGACTGTCTTCTGCAAGGTGCAGCTGAGTTGTTCTTAGTAAGTGGTCACCCCCGACACATCAACGCACATCGATACACGGTCTTGCTAACTGTTCTTCTATTAGAACCCCGAAGTCGCCATCATCCAACACTCGACCGGTGTCATGCAAGTCGCCTGGGACTACTTCGAGAACGGCATCACATTCTTCACCAACCTTGTCTACTCCTCCATTCGTTTCTCTATTGGCTGCGGTGAAGTCGCACCATTCGTCGGCCACAACGCTTTCCTTCGTTGGCGGGCCATCCAGGACGTTGGTGTGCCCAAGAACGAGAAGTTCACCTGCTACTGGTCAGAACACCACGTGTCTGAGGACTTCGACATTGCGCTCCGTCTCCAGATGAAGGGCAACGTCGTCCGTCTCGCATCATACCATGGTGATGAATTCAAGGAGGGTGTGTCGCTCACCATCCACGATGAGATTGCCCGCTGGCAGAAGTACGGATACGGTGTCTCCGAGATGATCTTCCACCCTCTGCACCGCTGGATCTACAAGGGCCCCTTCACCAAGCTCTTCTACACTTTCCTCGGCTCCGACATGCCCTGGTCATCCAAGCTCTCCATTCTGGCTTACATGTGCTCCTATTTCGCACTCGCATCAGCCCTTCTGCTGTCCTTGATCAACTACTGCATTATCGGTTGGTTCCGTGACGAGTTGTCAAGCGCCTACCTCACCAGTTGGAACGTTCTGATGTCTTTGATCGTTGTCTTCAACATTCTCGGACAAGTCGCCCTCGCTCTTCTCCGTTACCGCACCGGCGAGAGGTCTCTTCTTGGATCTCTGGTCGAGAACTTCAAGTGGTCGCCTCTCATGACCTGTTTCTTCGGAGGTGTTGCGTTCCACATCTCCCTGGCTCTTCTTGCTCACCTGTTCCACATTGACATGCAGTGGGGAGCAACGAGCAAGGAGAAGAAGGACTCCAACTTCTTCCAGGAGATTCCCTTCCTCGTGAAGACATACAAGTGGATGTACATCTGCATCATCATCGTCGTCGGTGGCATGATCTACCTTGGTGCCTTCGCTCCCCCAGACTGGAGGATCAACGACTTCACTGCGATCGTTCCTCTTTCACTGAACCTGGTCTTCCACGCTTTGGTACCCCTCGTTCTTAACCCTTCCCTTATGGTATGTTCTCTTCCGATGATCCCCAACGGAGATATAATCAGTCCACTAACATATTCTTCAGGTCTTCAACTACTAAATCTATACCAGCCCTCGTCTCCGGGCACGACTCATACATTTAATTTGTAATCAGCATAGACTTATATACAATCGTAGCGAGCGATATTTTCCTTGCCACCATGAATTATGCTTCTCGTGTCTGTCTCAATCTTCGCTGTGTCCAAATCGTGATTCCTACAAGGTGCTTGGTCGAAGGTGACAGCCTCTCAGTGGCAAGGTGATTTTGATTCACCTGAAACTCGAAGGTACTTTTTCTGTCACGAGTGTAATGCATGTAAAATGACCGCATGGTGGTTGTCTGAGACGAACTACTGGTGTACAACATCGATCGTAACAGAATACGTACACTTATGTTCTTGACTCAGGCCCAAAAGTATTCGCACGCCTGTCGGCTTCTCGGGGAAGCGTCTTCTCATCGACCAAGGCCTACACCTCGCGCGTCCAATGCTACCGAACCAGACCTCTAAATACAAGCCGATATGCGATGATATACATCAACTCGGAACGTCTCCCGCTGGCTCCGGGATGACTGCCCATTTTTACGCCCCTCAATACTGGCAAGAGATGCAAGTGACCAGATCGAAGGCACCAGAAGAAAGACGTGTGCACACTGGCGAACAAGAGGAGATACAAGAACATCTTTGATAATGGGGAAATATGTTTCGCTCGATGAGCGGCTACAGTTTACATGAACCTTGCGGCAGCAAGTGCTCCAACCGACGTGTGTTCAGCATGCTGCTGTCTAAATCGCCAATCCTTCGCGCTCCGACCATGGCCATATTGATCTGTAGCTCACGTCGGAGGATCTGGATCATGCGGCGCACTCCGTAGGAGCCGAACCCGCCTGCCATACTGAATAGAGTCGGTCTACCAACCCCAACCGCAGTAGCACCAAGAGCCAAAGCCTTGATGATATCTGTGCCGCGTCGAATGCCTCCATCGACAAACACCTGCATGTTCTTGCCCACTATATGTGGCGCGAATTTGTTGATTTCCAACAGCGTGAGGAGCGGTGGTTGTGCCGTGTCCTGTGACCGACCACCATGGTTGGAGAGCACAATGCCGTCCACACCGTGGTCGAATGCCAGGGAGGCATCCTCGTAGCACTGGATGCCTTTGATCACAATAGGTAGATCTGTGATACCTCGTAACCATTCGACGATGTTCCAATCTATTCCAGCATTGATGAAGCCAGTGTTGGCTGAGGCCAGGCCACCAGCTCCGGCACTGTCAACAATCTCCTGCATCGTCTCACCAGTGTCACCGGATCCCACCAACCTCTCGTCGCGCTCTCGCTTACCAACTACTGGGGAGTCGACTGTCAACCATATCGCCTTCACGCCAGCATCTTGCACCCGTCGAACGAACGCGGCACTTTTGTCGAGATCTCGGTCCGCGTAAAGCTGCCAGAATACCGGCTGCTCTGGATTTACTCTAGATTCCATTATCCGCTCGATGGGCATACTGCTGACCGTGTTGACGACCTGGATAACACCTTCCATGCCGGCTCCAAGAGCAATTGCGCATTCGCCGTCGGGGTGTACCAATTTGCCCAGGCCGACCGGCGATGTGTAGAAGGGTAAACTGGATTTTTGACCGAGTATTGTTGTGGAGCAATCAATTTCCTGGACATCTCGCAACACTCTCGGCCGCAAGAAAACTCTGTTGTACGCTTTTGCATTCTCGCGACAAGTGATTTCGTCGTCGGCACCAGAGACAACGTATGCCCAAGCTGCTGGAGTCATGCACTGGGAAGCCATACTTTCAAAATCAGCAAGACTTACCATCGCCCGAAGCGACGGCGTTGCAATGGCCTTCTTTTGCACCAGATCTCCTTTCAAGTCGCTGATTGGAGCCACATTCGCAGAACGATCAAGATCGAGTGTGCCCATCTTGGCATCTGCGCCGAGTGTCTCCTCGAGAAGTTCTGGGGAGTGGAAATCCTCGTACGCCGAAGTTGCGTCCTTTCCTCCTTGTCCCAAGATCAGGGCCGGGCCTCCAGGATGGCTGTCGACGAAAGAGGTCACGTTCCAGACTATTCCGTGTATTGCGAGCCAGCAAGAGTGCCTCGAAGCATGACGCGCTAATTCCTGAGAACCGATTGACCTCGCCATGTGGCATCCAGATTGGTGCAACAACTAACAACAAACATATAAGTACAATATCGTGCCTTGATGGTGATGGGGCAATTGTCAGACACCTGAAGCCCCGCACCAAATCTTGGGCTGTAACCCAGAGACTTGGGGTTTGGGGTACAATTTGGGGGTCACAGGTACTCTACCTCCGGAGGTAAGCGCTCATTGTGCACCACCACCCGCCACAGTAGTACTGGAGATGCAATTCCAGCGAGCGTCTGAGATTCGTACCCTGCTCTCCCCGCAAATGCACCCCACACGCTACCATCAAGATCATCAGTTAAGAAGAGTGCTGCATCCTTTGAGAACCCTTCTTATAAAGAAATACTGACGTGGGAACATTGCTCTGACCATCATTACACACATCTCGGATCTGAAGCGCCTACCAATCAAAATGGTGCGACATAACGACAGGAAACCTTCTGTCGACTGTGTCGAGGAAGCCACGACGCAAAAGCAATACATCGCCGAGGATGCAATCGTTCTGCCAACACTGTTGGAAGGCTCAAGCGATGCTGAGCTCAAAAACATTGGTCGACGAGCGACGTGGAAGCTTGACTTCATCATCATGCCAGCCATGACTATGTGAATATACTCCCATGACCAAGGTTGCAAGAGAATCCCAGCTAACGTATTAACAGAAGCTACATCCTTAACTATCTCGACCGGCAGAACATTGCAGCAGCAAAGCTGGCGGGAATCATGGAAGATCTTAATCTGACTATCACCGAATACAACACAGTTGTCAGTGTCTTATTTGCTGGGTACAGTAAGTCTGCCAGGTGAAAGTAGTGGTCTTTTGACTTACTGCTAACACATACAGTCATCATGCAAGTTCCATCGAACCTTCTGGTATCCAAAATCCGGTTCCCAGCTCTCTACATCTGTTCTGCTGTAGCTGTTTGGGGTGCCATCTCAGCTTGCACTGCAGCTGTGAACAGCTTCGGCAGTCTAGTGGCCTGTCGATTCATGCTCGGTTTCGTCGAAGCAGTTTTTTTTCCCGGGGCATTTTTCTACCTGTCAATGTTCTACACTCGAAAGCAAATTGCATTCCGCACCGCCATTCTATACTCTGGGTCCCAGCTTGGCAACGCCTTCGGGACTCTGTTGGCGATCGGCATCACGCAGCTAGACGGTTCCCATGGCCTTGCTGGTTGGCGGTGGCTGTTCCTCATTGAAGGCATTCTCACGGTGGGCCTTGCGATCTTGTTCGCCTTGTACCTCCCAAACTCCCCACGAAAAGTCATGTGGCTCAACGAGAAAGAGCACGAGTGGCTGGCATGGAACTACAAGAACGACCAGAAACAGACGGATAATTCGAACGAGATCACAGCCTGGCAAGGATTCGTGATGGCCGCATCTGATCCAAAGACATGGCTGATGATGGGCACACTTTATGCAACATACACGTCAGCCGCGGTGAATAACTTCTTCCCGACCGTCGTGGCTGGGCTTGGATTCTCGACGAATGCATCGTATGGTCTGACTGCTGTAAGTGTGTTTGGTGCTTTACTTTGAGATTACTCGATGCTGACAACTATGTGTGTTGTCAGCCACCATTCGTCCTCTGCGTGATTTGCATGCTACTCAATGGCATGCATTCGGATAAAACTGGAGAGCGCTTCCTCCACTTGGCCCTCCCTTTGATAATTACAGTTGTCGCAAACATCATCGCGGTTTCGACGCTGAACATAGCAGCACGCTATGTTGCCATGATGTTGATGCCGGCAAGCTTCTACAGCTCCGCTATTGTGCAACTGTCTTGGATTAGTGGCTCAATATCGCAGCCTGCGGTTAAAAGAGCGGCAGCAATCGGCTTCATCAATGCCGCTTGCAACACGCCGAATATCTGGACTGCTTATCTTTACTACGACTCGCCGAGGTATGTGGTCGCATTTGCAGTGAATCTTGGAGCTGCTATCGTAGCTATCTGCTTTGCGACCGCCACTTTTCTCTACTTGCGTACGCAAAACCGCAAGATGGAGCAAGGCAAGCAAGTCTCCAAGAGTGGGCCAACAGATGCGCAGGTGGCGGGCGGCTTCCGGTACATGCTGTGAAAGGATCATTGGGGCGGCGTTCACTGCGCTGCGCTCTCTCAAGGGTAGTCGATGGTATCATGTTAGCGAGTGTCTTAGACAGACGATAAATTTTTGCCGTCTGTGTGGCTATTGACGAGATTGCATCTCGATGATTGCAAGACCCTAAGAGGTTGTGGACAATCCCGAATTTTTATCTCTTTGGGGGTCTCTTGGGGGTCATAGGATCCACGTTTCACTAAGTATTTTCATATATCTGTTGCTTGATTGCTGCTGGTCCTGCGTTTGACCAGTTTCATCGCAATTCTACACCACAGGCTCCTCAGTTCAGCCGATCACACAATCATGGCACCCATTTCGACAACAAATCTATCACACGATGTCTCACAATCCAACAGCCGTCGACAGGCTAGACTCCAACCCGGCATCTACGTTCCAACCGTGGCATTCTTTAAATCGGACGAACACCAACAAGTCGATGTGGATGCGACTGCACGACATGTTCAGATGCTAGCGCGTGCCGGAGTCACTGGAATAGTCACTCACGGGAGCAACGGCGAAGCTGTTCATCTGAATGATGATGAGCGTATGCTGGTCACTGAAACTACTCGACAGGCTCTTACCCAGAGTGGCAAGAATGATATGACGATCATCGTCGGCTGCGGTGCTGCCTCGACAAGACAAACCATCAAGCTGTGCCTCGATGCAGCGAAGAGTGGCGGCGATTTTGCACTGGTGCTGCCGCCCAGCTACTATGGCTCTCTATTGACTAAAAAGACCATCTCGGACTATTTTCGAGCGGTAGCCGACGCCTCACCGATCCCCGTTGTCATCTATAACTTCCCTGCGGTGCAAGGTGGGTTCGACATGACTTCGGACCAGATCATCGAGCTCTCTAAGCACGACAACATTGTTGGTGTCAAATTGACATGCGGCAACACCGGAAAGCTGGCGAGAGTGGCGGCTGCAACCGCGTCCAAGGGCTTCGCAACTATGGGAGGCAGTGCAGATTTCCTACTCCCAACCTTGGTAGCAGGGGGCCACGGTGTCATTGCTGGCCTGGGAAATCTTAGCCCAAAAGCTCATGTCCAGGCCATGCGGCTATACGAGAAAGGAAACGTCAATGAAGCACAGCGTATCGCAGCTGTACTGGCGAGAGGAGACTGGGTGGCCATCCAAGGAGGATTCATTGCTGTCAAGGTCGGCCTGGAGCGCTTTTACGAGCATACCAATCCACCACGTCTACCTTGTGTCATGCCAGAAAAGTCGGCAAGAGAAGATATTGAAGCGGGATTTGCTGAGATGATGGAATTGGAGTCAAGTTTGATAGTCTAGACAATGTACCGCGAGGCCGTTCTCCATGATGCTTTCACGAAATGTTTTGATCGGCTCAGGTGATACCTGGTTGCCTCGTCTGCGTGTAGCCCAGGCGATCCGCTAAGGAGCCTAGACTTTGCAACAATCTACCTTGTCATCTCTCGGCGTGGTGGATGTATAAACGCACTGTCAACATCTCCCAGCACTCCACGATGCCGCAAAGGATCATGCGTCACTGGGGTTGTTGAAGCGACTGAGAGAATATTACCGAGGCATTGTATATGCATTGATTGTTGATGCAACACATCCACGCAACTGAGTCGGGTTCTCCGCAAACGTCGTCTGTACAAGACCGGGATCTTCACGACCCCTCACGTACCCCCAAATGCACCCCCAAAATGCCCACAATTGCCCCGTTGACCTCGCGCGGCGGAGGTGTTGCGACCTAAAGACCCCCAACAACATCTCAATAGGAACCCACATCACAACGTAGGCCCATGGCGACAAGCATATGCTACGGCCAGTCATGGAAAATGCTGAGAGTGGACAGCGTGCGCCCACGAGGAAGCGATCGAGCCGCAAAGGTCTTCCGCGACGCTTTTCATGCGAATATCGAGGCTGCAACAAGCAATACTCCCGGGCGGAACATCTGCAGAGGCACTCTCTGAACCACGAGCCGAAGCGGATATTTCGCTGTCAATCAGATGGCTGCTATCAGACCTTTGTCAGACAGGATCTGTTTGACCGACATGTCGAAAAGCACAATCATACACAAAGCTGGCCACCGGCCTCACGGGAGACTGTGCCTACACAAGACGAGTGTGATATCATAATGGAACAGATGCGCGAAGTGATTGGGCAGCATGAAAATATCGCGAACCCGTCTCCTCTGCGCCCGAGCGCGGATGAAGGCTTAGTAGGCCATTCGAATATCTTAGCTCCAACCGACTGGGGCCTGGCAGCTCAACCCTTCGACGATGCAAGTCTTGAGACCGCACAAGTCAATGACGGTTTCGCTGCCTGGCTGCTGAGTCCCCTCGGATCTCATGGCTGGGATTTGGATGTCGCACAGCTGCCATCAATGAATCATGGTTCCTACACTGACATCCATAACTCCTCAGACAGGGAAGACCCAAATCCGTTGCCAAGATTAGGTGAATACAACGGCCCAAGATTGGGTGTTGGGGCGGGAGAAGTGCGTAATCATGTCCCATCAGGATATTCGGGCTGCAAGGAGAGCTGGCTACACATATCCAGCCGACGTCTAAGCAAGACACACGATCTGTTACAATCCTTCCACAACAAAAATGCTGCAAATCTCAAGATCGCCCATGCGACGGCTGAAAGTCTTGTCTACCGAAGCCCAGATGGCACATGGCCAAATGTGAGCACGTCTGTACTGGAACGGTGCGTGATGACTTTCTGGCAGGATGTGGCGCCTCAGATACCAGTTGTACATCGAGCAACTTTCTCCGCAGAACACTGTCCTCTCCCTTTGCTGTTAGCGATCGTTTCGTTGGGCGCAGCGCAACTCGTCCGCATCAATGCCCCAACAGCTCTAAGTGATTATCGGAACCTGGCTGATCTCATCATCACGGGGTTAAGATGGGAGATCCACACCAGTGAGGATGCTCAGCCTCCGGTGACTCTCTGGGTTGCACAATC
Source organism: Cladosporium oxysporum (assembly GCA_035771495.1). Lineage (NCBI taxonomy): Eukaryota > Fungi > Ascomycota > Dothideomycetes > Cladosporiales > Cladosporiaceae > Cladosporium > Cladosporium oxysporum. The sequence goes on along the minus strand of JAWNKS010000020.1, from coordinate 46,475 downwards.
GCTGCTCCTGCTGGAATTCTACGAGAAACTATTCTCCAGCCGCCAACTGCACGAGCGGGCGCATATTCATCACGTTTCCACTTTGACGCTCCTGCGGAGAGGGAGCCCTCTCGGTGGACGAGCAGGTACAGACACACCACTGGAGGACCCAAACACTCCTGATCGTCCACAAGATGAGGCACAAATTAGTGTCCGGCCTTTGCCTGATCTTGATACTTGGTGGCGCTGCTGGGCAAATAACGAATCAATGCTCCGTGTCGTGTTCATGGCTTACGAAATGGATACACTCCATGCCGCAATGTTCGGCCACGAGAGTAGTTTGTTGCCCTCCGACGTCGGACTCATCCTGCCTTGCGATGATGTACTCTGGATGGCTGAAAGTGCTGATGGACTGCGCCTGCTTGAGACCACTTTCAGCCTCTATGGTATCAGGTCGAAAAAGTTCCTGGATGGGCTAAAAGAGCATCTCCATGGAAACCCATCTCCTTCGCATTTTCGTGCCCGCCTGACTTTGGTGATTGGCTTGTTGAGCGTTGGCTGTCACATACGGCCTCGAGAGAAGCATAACAAGCTCTTCGAAACCATACCATCACAAGCAGAGCGTAAGAAGTGGACATCTATGATGCTACAAGCGCTTGATCAGTGGAAGCATGGGCTTGACGACGCGCTCAGTACTGCTTCTCTTTGTGAGGTCGGGCCCACGCATCAGAACTTGAATCCGGAGCCTACAGTACTCTACCATCTGGCATACATTACCATGCACATCGACATTCTCAATTGCCAGATCTTGGCTGGTACAGAGCTCCTGCTTGGTCGACGTGTGTCTCAGAAGGAGCTTGCCAGCGCTACTTCATATGCTGCCTCATGGGCATCGACTGCAGAAGCTCGTCTTGCCGTAACACACTCCTTTAAGCTGCTGTCTCATACTCTGGTCAAGTCAGGGACCGATGCGTCGGAGAAACAGCCGCAATCAGCAATGTCAAACGGGTATTCCTGCCGCTCTGATCCTTGCTTCCACAGACCCTGGTGTCTGTATCTTGCTGCGCTCACCATCTGGACGTACCAATACAGCATGGGACAACGCCAAACAAATGACGCCGCAATGGCCTCCCTGGCAGGGAAATCTGCGGAAGATGTAGCTCACAGCTACATCTTGGAGTTGTCCAATGACGAGAATCCTGACGATCTTCTAGATCGGTTGTCTGATCACGGTTGCAATGCCTTGCTACAGACTCTCTCGGATAACCTGGCTCTGGCTGAACCCACGATACTGGTAGAAGCCTCTAGCAGGCTTTTGAAGTGTCGCTCCTTACTTGCATCACGTCCATAGCCTCACCATTCACGGATTGATCCATCCTCTCCGTAGAATACCTTAGGTTGCCATGGTTCTGTCTCCGCTGCTATCCGTCGGACCATGTCCTCATCAATCTCAATGCCAAGCCCAGGACCCTGTGGTGCTTTGACATATCCCTCATGTATCGCAAACACGGATTGATCCTTGAGATATGTGTTCAAGTCGATGTCTCCCGCCTGTACTGGTGGTCAGTAGGAGGAACCCTCTCGCCGGCAGGATAAATTACCACGTACCTCCACATTGTAATGCATGCCCAAAGACATCTCCAGGATGACGAAGTTAGGCGTGGACAGACCGACGTGCAAGGATGCCGCGAAAGCGATTGGTCCTAATGGACAGTGCGGAGCGATGGCGACGTCGTAAGCTTCGGCCATATTCGCAAGACGCTTGGTCTCGGAAATCCCGCCAGCGTGCGCAATATCAGGTTGAAGAATGTCGATCATACCCTCTTCCAAGAATCTCTTTGCATCCCAGCGGTGGTACAAGCGCTCTCCAAGTGCTATAGGAATGGTGGTCAAGTTACTCAGCTGCTTGAGCCCCTCGGGATGCTCGACAAGCAATGGTTCTTCAATGAACAATGGCTTGTGCGGCTCGAGGGCTTTCGCCAGCTGTTTGGCCATCGGCTTGTGGAGTCTACCGTGGAAGTCAAGACCTGCATCAAGGCCGAGAGCCCTGACAGTCTTCAGTCGCTCAACGCAGGATTCTAAGGCAGCGGGAGAATCGACCCAATTGAGGTCTTCGGTGGCGTTCATTTTGATGCATTTCAAGCCTTGTTCCTTCCGCGCTTTCCTGTAGAGAGATTAGGCGCCGTCTTAGATGCGCGAAGAAGTCTCTTGGATAGAGTCACTCACGCTGCCACTTCGATATCACTAGGTCGATCACCACCGATCCAGCAATACACTTGGCATTTGTGACGGACTTGTCCGCCAAGTAGCTCATAGAGTGGGACGTTCAGATTGCGTGCTTGAAGGTTGTTAGCTTACACATAACTCGGTGAAGAACGAATTTATCCTCAGACGACATGCCCTTGAGATCCCACAACGCGATATCAATACCGCTCAGAGCAGACATGAATACTGCGCCACCTCTGTAGAACCCTAGACGCCAGCAGAGTTGCCAAATGTGCTCGATATTCCTGAGTGAGGCACGCATCAGTCAGCGTTACCCATTTTGTCGCACGCGCAGTCACCATTGTTCAGTACGAGCTTCACTCACTTTGCCTCCAGGCCGATGAGGCGAACTTTGAGCTCGTCCAATGCTCCTTCCACAGCCAATGTATGGCCTTCCAGTGTGCCCTCTCCCCAGCCAACTTGATCGTTCTCGTCGACGATCTTGACGAAAAGCCAGCGGGGCTTGACGCGGAAGTATTCAATAGACTTGATGGGAGCCATGGTATGTAGTTGAGCAGTGTATCAGTACAGTAAATTTATGAGATCACGCTTGTTCTTGTACAATGCCAACAGCCGGCAATGTCTTGTGTTCGCTCTTGCCCTATGTGAGGGGACCCCCAACGAGTGGAGAGTGGAGAAGTTCAGGCTTTAGGGGTTGCGAGAGCGGGGGCATGCTCGTCGAAGCACTCAGCATTCGTGGATGGTTCGACCATCTCAAGCTTATACACGGCACTGTCTCTGTTACAAGGGTGCTGGTGTCAGCCCCTATTGGTATTGGAAATGACAAAAAGCGCCGATCAGATACCACTCGTGATCTAAGACTTCCCATGACGTATAGCGACATTATCTCCGCGCCACCTGTGCCACTACCATCAGGTCTAAATATGTCAGATTCAAAGGACTACCAAAGAGTATAACAAGCTGTAGTGGTCTCTCAATGGCAATAGCGGTGCGTTTAGTAATTTCTGCGAAAACTCTAAGCGCCTGTCTCAATAATGCGGCGATGCACAGCAGTGGTCAAAGCGAAAATAGCATCCAAGACCGGCGTGTTCATCCCAAACTCTCTGGCCTTCTGCACTGGATGGCCCAAAATCACATCGACTTCTAACGGCCTGCCAGCCTTCGCATCCTGCTGCATGCTGCTTCCAATCCTTCCCATGGTCTTCACTTTTGCCATAAGCTCATCTGCCAGGTCATAGGTAAGCGGGACGTTACAACGTTGCGCAATATCGATCATCTCGCGCATCAGACGTATAGTCACGGCGTGCGCCTGGTCTGAAGACTCTAGCCAGGTCTCTGTATCGACAAGGGTCAGCGTGGTGAGTGGGTTCCACGCCGCGTTCCAAACGACCTTCTCCCACCGCTTCCTCTGGATGTCGTTCACGATCTGGAAGATTGTCTTGCCTTCTTCTAGCAGACTGGCAAAGCTCTTCAACCTTTCTGTGTCGAGGGCAGAGTCTGCTGCATTATTATGGTACAGGCCAATCTGCATGTCTTCTGCTGAGGTATGCTTCACGAGCCCAGGGCGAGGCTGGCTGGCTCCGACCCAAGTCACACAGCTGATGATGGTGTTTCGCGGGTATAGAGCGCGGAACGGCACTTCATTACCAACACCGTTCTGAATGATGACGAAAGCCGTAGATTCGCTCACGACGCCTCGGAAAAGAGCAGGGATTGCTGCGATGTTGGTGGCCTTGTGAGTGCAAACGACGTAGTCGAACGGCTCTGACGCCTCTGATGGTGATTGAAGGACTTGATGGCGTTCGCGTTAGCCTCTGATGTGTATTAATCCCGCATAATACATACCATGGTCAATCTTTATGGAATGCTGCCCATGATTGGCGCTGTCGATGCTTAAGCCCTTAGTAATTTTGTGGTCAGTACAAATACTCCATTTGAGTGTCGGAGCACATACTTCAGTTTTAACCGCATCATAATTAGATCTCGCAACAACGCTGAGTTCGACATTTGCCGATCGACCCAGTATGAACGCATAGAAGCCTCCAATGCTATCCGCAATGTCAGTCTTCCGTTAGAGATGCCCCTTTCGGCTGTGAAAGAACGACTTACGATCCCAGCCCGAAAAGCAAGACTCTCGTGGTACGTTCGCTGGACATCGTCATAGAATAATTCGTCTTTGTACATGAAACACGCTGTCTTCCGGTCCAAAGCAGGACTTAGTAGTCGCGATATCCGAGACCTGTGACCCATTGATTTCTCGGTACAAAGATGGTCCGAAGCGAGACCTGTGACCCCATGTGACCCCCACGCCAACATCATCGCTGCAGCAGTGAGCTTCGTAGCGTGATGTGTCGATTGGCTATGCGATGCAATAACAATCAGACCATGGTCTGTCCATCTTGTCGAAGGCATCACTAGAGATGCCGTTCCCCGACCAATTCGACCTACATGGCCGAACCGCGCTCGTCACCGGTGCCACGAGAGGCATCGGCAAGTCCATGGCGCTTGCACTGGCCGAAGCCGGATCCGATGTGATCTTGGTACAGCGAGACGAAAGCAATACGAACACGAGAGATGAGATTCGTGCTCTTGGACGAACCGCGACGATTTATACCGCGGATCTGGCTCACAGGGACCAGATCAAGGGACTCGTGAAGAAGGTCCTGGAGGATGGTCATGATATTAGTATTCTGATCAACTGCGGTGGGATCCAACGGCGGCATCCCGCTGACCAGTTCCCGGACGAAGACTGGGACGAGGTTTGCATCCTGAACTACCAGAGGCATACGATTTGCCTGGCTGACATTTGCGTTGTAGGTAATGAGAGTGAACCTGGACGCAGTATTTGTTCTAGCACGAGATATCGGCGCTTACATGCTCACGAGGCCACCAGCCGGGAATCCGCCCCATCGGGGATCGATCATAAATGTTGCCTCACTGGTGTCCTTCCAGGGTGGACTCAATGTTCCTGCGTACGCCGCAGCGAAAGGTGGTGTCGCACAGCTTACAAAGTCTTTGAGCAACCAATGGGCGTCCAGAGGCGTCAACGTCAACGCTGTAATGTCTATCGGTCACTGCTTTGGCACAATCATCGCTAACTCAAATCTTAGATTGCACCAGGTTATATTCAGACGGACATGAATGAGGCTTTGATAAACGACGAAGTGCGAGCTTCTAGCATCCTGGACCGCATCCCAGCAGGCAGATGGGGCAGTCCTGATGATTTTAAAGGCCCGACTGTGTTTCTCGCAAGCCGGGCAAGCTCCTATGTGTCTGGGGAGATATTGACAGTTGATGGCGGGTAAGTGGCGATCATCATAGGAATCATGAGTACGATACTGACCTTTCGAAAAGGTGGATGGGGCGCTGAATGATATGTTGTAGGCGTGGGAAATTTATATACATCGTGCGCAACATTGAGATTCGCGTATCTGCATATTCACAAAGTTCGGGCAAGTATCGCTCACTCCCTTCCCTCTCACTTGGTCATGCCTGCAATCCTGCCATTGCGGAATGCATCTATGAAAAGCTGATGATCCTTCCTTGTCTGGTCGCTGTAAGAATGCGCAAAATCCATAAGGAAGCTCTCGAACTTGACTCCATTTCCTCCGATCGCCTCATCAATAGCTTTCTCTGTCGAGAATGGCACCAAAGATTCCTCACTTTCGTCATCAGCCGCTGAGTGCATAATGGCAACGGCTTGGCCTAGATTCTTGACAACAGCTTCGATCTGGTCGGGATCATTGATCTCGCCCCATTCCATGTCGACAGCAAAGGGTGAGACTTCCGTGACCATATAGCCCTTGCCGTCGATCTCGGTCCAGCCCAGCCACGGGTCTGCATGGGCCTGTAGAGCTCTTTGAGATGTGACGGTTCGGTGACCGTCGTTCTTGAAGTACTCCTTGGCTTTAGCGTCTTGAAGTTGGATCGAGACTGCTGATGGCTGGGATTGTTTCATGTACACGACGACGTCACCATCAAGCGCTTCATTCTCTCCCGCAACAAGGAGATTGTAGGTGGGAAGACCGGCGGATCCGATGCCGGCACCACGTCGGCTAACTATGTCTTTGACGCAGCTTCCGTCTCGGCGCTTCGGGTTGGGCAGGGTATCGAGATAGCGCTTGAAGGCCTGCATTACTTTCTCACGAGCTTTGCCCTCGACCTCGTCGACATCGTCGTCACGGGTGAAGTGTCGCTCATGTCCGTGTATGTGAGTCGTTGAATCCAGCATTCCGACACGACTCTGCAGACGAGCTGACCGCAAAGCGTCGAGTAGCGGACCCTTGGCTGTGTCCAGCGTAAAACCGGCTACGTCCTCGGAGCTCGAAGCCAGCTCATGGATCTGCTGACGGTAGGACGTAGCGAACGTCTTTACCAGCTGCGCGATCTGCTCGTCGCTCAAAGCTTTGGCGTATCCAATAAGAGCGATGGAAGCCGAGAAACGCTTCAAATCCCACGTGAAAGGACCGACATACGCCTCGTCGAAATCATTGACATTGAAGATCAGCCGCCCATGAGCGTTCATGTACGTGCCGAAGTTCTCTGCGTGCAAGTCGCCGTGGATCCAGATGCGACTGGTCTTGTCATCTAAGAATGCACCTGTGTGAGCTTCGTCCCGCAGATCATGGTAGAAGAGCGCAGCCGAGCCACGGTAGAATGCAAAGGGCGTTGCTGCCATCTTGCGGAACTTTGTTTGGAACGCCGACGGGTCGACGGTCATGAGGTCGCCAAAGGCTCTCTCGAAAACACCGAGGATCTCGGAGGTGCGCCTGACCTGCTCTTCAGAGGGCTGTGGGACTGTCATGATGTGGGATCTCTCTGGGTCAATGTAGCTAAGATTGTTGAATGAGAGGTGACTTCCAGGGATTTAAGTGTATCGCGGCTGGGCACAAGGAAAGACTTTCTTGAGAAAGGCATGCCGCCAAGATACATCTCGATACCAATGGAAGAAGGGCGCTATTGTTCACAGGAGACGAACAAGGCGAGCTGGCGCTGTTGCATCATGGCTCGCGTGTACCAAAAGGTTCACCTAGCTGTAAAGTGGACATTCTGACAGCGTGGCGCAGCATGCAAGGTGATGTTTTGCTGGCGGTCAAGCAGAAGCGTGGCGAAGCTTAAGATAGCAAGCAAGCCATTGAGCGCTCAAGAGTGCTCTCACGGGTCCCAGAGCAAGTGTATGACTGTGGATGCGGCTGTTCTGCTTCGGATGCCTGCTTGCACAAGCATGGCCGACGTCTATCTAGATGCCCGCGAGCAACTGTGCTTCATCTGCCTTTGCAATGAATCACGCCGATACGGAAGCGATCTAGGGTGGTTTCCATCGCCGAGAATGGAGCTGTAATTCAGCGCATGCAGAAATAATGAAGATGTTCAGCAATGTTGTTGACAAATCGACATGATGCGCTCGCGTGGTTGTGGATGTCGGAAGTCGGATCTGCACAGCATGTCACTGTGGCTTGCGGACAAAGCTTCAGGGAGTCCACCTACGCAAACGCCATACATCGACGTGGACGATAACCTGTTTCTCCTAGAGTCTCGAATGGGCCATGCGACTGCGCCTCACTTGGCAGGTTGCCAGCTCATGGGCCTCTCCACACGAACAGGGTTGACTTTGATGAATATCATGTCCGCCGAAGAGAACCAGTCTAGCATGCGTTTGTCCGCGGGAGCAAGCAGACCATCTCCTCGGCGCTCGACTCCTTCGCATCAGGCCAGTCGGAGCAACATATTGCCCGGCATGTCATCGACGCTCTTGACCTAAGGCTCTCGTGTCTGACTTTTACCAGCGGTCAGCATTTGCTGTGATGGTACGAATTGTCGTCCGTCTGGCCATGGCAACCTCTTCGTGAGCGAGCAACCAAGTGAAGTTCTTAAGACACCACGAGCGAATCAATGTTGCCAAAGGCAGCGCCGATGCATTGACAGTGTCTTGATGATCAGCGTGCTACTACGATGCGGACGCGGTGTTGCTCTAGATTTCACAATGTGGCCCTGGTCATCTTGAAGGACTGCATGACGGATATACTATCAGCTATTTTCGCTCATGCATGTGGAAGCGATAAGGCTGGCATCGTTATCTCGACACGAAAGAAGATATCAAATTCTACTCCGCATTGTGTCTGCTCTGACCTGAGGCTGTCTACTACTGATGAGAAAGATTCAACATGCTCTTCTCCATCGCACGGCACCTCCAGCATCACTCCACCTTGACGTATGCATAACTCGAGCTGGGAATTTCCAAGCAGCCGCTTCACCGATGCGAAGGCCCCTAGCACGTGTCGTCGCACAGCTATAAACTCGTTAGCGATCCACCAGCATCGTGACTTGCAGTACGTATTACTTGCCTTGAGGATATGTCTTACGAGATATACTCGCTTGCGTTTAGAGTCACCGAACGCATCTGGGAAATGGTGTCTTTGGCCGAGTACTGATCGAACTTGGCGTAGAAGCTCTGTGCCACGTCGAGCACGAAGCCAGCCTCGCAAGTCGAGTCAAACCACTTGGTAGTCCCGTAGGCCAGATGAATGTTGACCTTCAGACGGCGAGCAGGAGACCCAGCGGTCGTGCCTCGGTAGATGATGCTGACGGTCTTCGTCAGGCATTTTGACGATCCGAGTCTGGCCCTCTACCCACTCTTTCTTCAGAGCTGCTTTGAAGAACTCGGACCTGCGTGAGATGAAGTTGCTGTGAGCGAGGATCGCATACTCGGTCAGACCAACGTGGAGAGAGACGCCGTCATCTTGATCGAAAGTGCAGTTGACATTGGTAGCCGGAGCCTTAGAAGAGAGCTTCTCGGTAGATATGGCGCTCTGTCATGAGGGCGTGCCGGACTGAGGTTAGGATTAGTTGTGGGAAGAACAGATCTATCAACTCGAGGCGTGGTCTTAGACACGATCTGGAAACACTCGGACGCCTTGACTACGACCGACCTACATTCATCTTGCGATTTTATTGCTAACGCGGTATAGCTCTTATCGAACGAAGATATGCCAGCAGATATAGTGTCGATAGACTCCGAGCGACTCCGTCAGCTCGAGCATATACTCGGCGGTACTAACTCTACTATTAATGTATTTTACAGCTAAAATTTGTAGCGTAACTCTAACCTCAGTAGTATTAAAGACACATTTCAGAGCGTTACATTTGAGAACTCTATCATTCTGCCGAGAACGCGAACAACGGAGTAGGCGGCTTGAACAATAGACTGCACGTGATATGTCGCATGTACCGTCCGCACAGACCTCTTCAGCTGAACTCTTAGTCCAGCAAGGCATCGGAAAGAACTAACATTTCCAGCCATGGGCGTGCATTTAATAGCCGCGTTGACGGGCCTCGTCCAGGTGTCCACCTGGGAGCCTCGTGTATTGCGCCATAACAACATGAGCTTCTGCAGTCTGCCGGATAGATCACTGGTGACTGCCACGTTTTCCGCACACCACTACTGATACGAGGTACCTCTCTGCCTAGTTTGTCTGTCTGTTCCGTAATCCCCACTCTCGGCCTGGGATCTCCCCGCCCGCTCACGGGACGTGAGAGCGCGGAGGATGGGTGACATCGCCAACGCCGTTGGAACCTTCCTCACCCTCGCCACTGACTGGTATAAAAACGTGGCTGCGCGTAACACGGCTTCGGCATCCCTCGTCTATCACTTGAAGAGTCTGAACCAATTCCAGGCTCACATTCAAGGGCCTCTCGAGTCGATTTTCCTGCTGCACGATCCTTACGACAGGTACCAGCAGTTGGATCCCTTGATCTTAGCACAGGCCGTCCGTGTCGTGCACCTCAATGCGAGCTTACAGGAGTGGCTATTTGACGCCGGTTTCCGTCCTGTCAAGCGTAGGGTGGAGATAATTGTCGCTCGCCGACCTCGCGGTTCGGCCTTGCCGCAGAACTACTTTGTCAAGCGCCGGCACAGTGAGCAAGGTCAGCTAACCCTGCCTTGGTTTGGCGTGACTGGGAAAGAGAGTGCATTTATTACCTTGTTTGACAAGCTCGAGAAGGCATACGAGAAATTAGAAGCCGCCTTCCCCAGCGACGCCTATGGCATCGGAACGGTAAGTCCCCAGACGCCTGGCTACCAAGCTCACAGCTTCTGATACGGTAGCTCGCAGCCCGCGTCACCTTACGTGATCATGCCTGGAGACTTCAATTTTGACAGACCCGGCCTTCGAGGCGGTTACAACCACGAAGTTGAGGGGCAAGGCGAGGAGGCAGGCCAGGCGTCTTCCGGACCTTCTTCCGATCATGATTCGGATCAATGGCCCAGTGCTCTGAGGCGCGGGAGCACTCGGCCTGTTCGTGGAGCACGCTTCCTTCTCACAGAGCGGCAGAAACTCCACCAGGAAGAAAGTACGTCGACATAGCAAATATCTCCCATATATCAGCTTCTTCCTTCCTAACACACTATACAGTGCTGCAGGGCCTGTCAAATAGACTGGAGGAGAACATTGCAGACATGATGATCTCCAACGGCGATGGCAAGAAGCTCCGCGAACGCCGCCGCTTGCGCCGCCCACTCCAGGACGCGCAGCGCGAAATTCTAGCTGAAAAATCATTAGAAGCAGATCAGGCAGAAGCTCAAAAATTGAGGATGGAGACCCAGCGCGCTCGGAGGGAAGCAGAAGCTCTGCGCAGCAAGCGCATGTCGAGCCGACCTTTAGGCAGCGTCCATATTGACGATTACAGGGATGAAAGGCACCATATGGAGTTTGTTCGTCGAACCCCCAGAACGAAATTTCCGGCTCACGAATTCGTTGTACATGAAGGTGAGCCGCTTGGTGATGGGACAGAAGTCGACGCAGACCGTTGGGGTAGAAGGCCTCGTGACAAACGACCAGCACCTGCCGGGATCCCAATACTCGTAGATGAAGGATCACGTGCTGGGAGACGAGAATCGGCCTTGCGGAGTGAAAATCTGCGGAGGCAGCGCGGCCTACATAAGAATGAGAAGCGCGATGAGCAGTATCGTCGCCGGTCTGATGGAGAATCGCTATCTTCAAGCGAATCAGAATCATCCACTCAGATCGTGCAGTCGACGGAACCTCCAAGCCGCTTTACCAAAGAGGAAGAACGCCTGAGAGAAGCTCTGAGAGAAGAGCAGAAGCAACGCGAAGAAGACCGACGAAAGCATGTGAAAGAGGTTGTACGTCTCCGGGAAGAATTAAGGAAAGAGCAGGAGCAGTCCAGGGAAGATCGGCGGCGCTATGCTACGGAAATACGGCTGCTAAGAGAGGCACAGCAGTCCTCTGCACGTGAGCCCAGAGGCCACAGAATTCGGCATCGAGGACCAAGTCCCTCTAAGACCTACAGGTTGCGCGCTGAAGATATGGATACTAGGTCGAAATATTATGAAATTAAACGACAGAGTTAAGGATAAGGGTTTTTTTTAGATCCTAGCTATAATTTAATAATTCAGCAAGTCTAGAGTCTTCTTTATAGCGAAGTATAAGCTTGTATTAGATATCTCATTATACTAATAAGCTTTTACTAAGATAGTACTTAAGCTTTATAGTTAGTATTTATTATAGTAGTATTTAAAACTTATAGCAATAGCAGATCGCAGCCTGGAGTGCTCGGGCTTTCTCTTCAGCGCTTACTCGCAAAAGATTGTCCCGCATGCCATCGACGGACTTGACCTAAGCGACCAGTTTCTGGACCGCCTGTAGATTCAGCAACATACCTATAGCATGTGGCATTAACAAATAGGATCACGATAAGATGATAACTGATGCTCAGGCTGTATACAAACTTAAGTGTACGTACTGTAGCGATGCCATACAAACAAAAACTTTTTGCCGTTTTAGAGCATTCTTTTGGTACACTGTCTTGATAACCAATCGCTTTGAAACAACGGGTCCTCTCCGCAGAATCGTCGCCGAAGGACCCAAGCGCCAACAGTTCCTCTCCTTCCAAGCCTCCAGTTACTGGCGTGACTTCTTCAGGGCAAGGCAAACGTAAGGACAGCCCGAACAGGCTCACTTGCTGTCACTGCCACCGTTCCTCCTCGAACCAGGAATCTTTGGAAGTCGTATCACTAATAAATCTGGACTCACTACCGTTTCGAATTGCCTGTATGGAGAGAATGCAACTTGCTTTGCTTGACTCAAAGACTGTAGTATTCTACTTCTAAGGTCTGGTGGCGAAATGAACTCGGATTTTTGCCGATCTGGGCATTGAGACAGAAAGCCCGCGCGACATCGAGCACGAATGCGGCGTCGCACGTAATGTCCAACGAACTTGTCGTGCCAAACGAAAGCTGAATGTCAGTCATGAGGCGACGAGCAGGAGACTCAGCCGTCGTGCCGCGATATATGATGTTGGCGGCGTCTTTGCTTGGACACATGCGCTTCGGCAGCCACGGCAAGCGGATGGTCTCTTCGATGGCGGCGTTCCGGATGGATGTGTCTAGGAGGCGCTCGCCAAGGACGTACAGCTCGGCTAGCAGCACCTGGTATTCATTCGACCGCTCGGTGAAGGTGTCAGCAGGCTCCCAACTGACCGTGTGGGATGGGAGAGCTTTGGTGTAGGTGTAGTTAAGGTAGTGAGAGACGACTTCAGGGCGTTCTTCCGGCAATTTGATCACGCGTGTCTGTCCCTCAGCCCACTTTTTCTTAAGGGCAGTTGTGAAGAAGTCCGAATCGCGGGTGACGAAGCTGCCGTGGGCGAGCAAGACGTGCTCGGTAGGGCCTACGTGAAGAGTAACGGCGTCATCGTGGTCGAAGCTGCAGGTGACGTTCGTGGTCGGAGCCTTAGAAGAGAGCTTTTCAGTGGCCATAGCGTTCTGTTGTGAGGGCGTGCCGGACTGAGGTTAGGCTTAGTCGTGTGTGAGAAAAGAAGAGTCTGCAGAACAGGCTAGAAGAAGACTGGAAAGTCATGGGAGGGATGAGCCTCTTATGGAGAAGGCAACCACCTTTACCCCGCGCGGGAGCGTTTGTGAAGTCGTGCAGGCGTGCCTTACAAACATGCTCACATGCATAAGGCATGCAGGGACTTCGAGTGACTGCAATTGGAGCTCCAAAGCAATCGCCGCTCAACAAACGCTGGACTACCGTGCGAATTCGTTGGAAGATTTAGGCCGTTATACTGTATTGTGTACTCAGCTGTAAACAAGAAGTCGTGTCCGAAGCCATATCAGCGAATGGCGAGACTTAGGCTTACGATAAGCCCAGCGATGGAGTGAGGTGAATTACCAAGCGCAAACGATCAGCCCACTTTGGTTCACGATTACCTTCACGTCCAAGCACGTACTTGCAGACTCACATCAGAGTCTTCAGATGAATGAAAGTGTCTTGTCAGTAGGACCAGCCGTGTACATTACACGTCCAGCTGCAGGGAGAGCAGGGCTGGTAGATTTCAATCGTGGCTGACTTGCATGACATGCCCATGCGGCCGAACAAACAGCGAGCAGATTATCCGGACCAGGACACCTTTATACCTTCGATCCCGGGACACGTACGAATGCGTATGAAGCACAACGGCACCAAGTCGGGTCGTGCGTTCAAATGATCCGCGACGATGGCCCAAGGAAGCGTAACGCCAGTAACTGACTGGCGCTTGCTGCACCAAAGGCAACAGCATGATATCGAAAGCACAGCGCCAGCAACAAAGATGCATGTACATACAAGCAACGTTGCCAAGGGCATATGCGCTTCCTTCTTCAAAAGCTTGACAACACAGGACGAAGGCTGTACCGCTAACAAATTTTTGCCTGACACCGAATTTAATTCTCAATGAAGGTGGTAAGCTTGCGGAAGGAATGTCTCACTCTATCTTCCGCTTTCCCCTCCGGCATCCCATTGAACGTTGGGAGATAGAGTGAATACGAAAGAAAACGTTTTATGTGAGGAGAGGAAAGGAGAAAGGAAGAGAAAGGCTGGCGTTGGTGGAGGGTACAAATAGCGTGTGACAGAAGAGCGGGCCGTTGCGTTCGCTGTCCGCCGCAGCACTTCCGAAGAGAAAGAGAAAGATGGCGGGTGATGATGACCAGGATGGATACGGCGGGGTGTTTGGGCTGTGGCCAATGAGCGGCGTTGGCTTTGTGACTCTTTCTGTCTTCTCTGTGTGTGAAGTAGACTACTGCCTCGCTTTTGCCTTTGGTTTGTCGAGACGTTTTTACTCTTTGTAGCAGCACATAGCACCCAAGCTTGCATAGCACTTTCTGTTCACAAGACGACACTTTCACCTCCGACTACACAAACACATCGCAAACACTGCGAACTCGAGCAACGGACCCCGCACTTCCAACTACCAAAAACCACATCACATCACGTCAACATGTCGAGCAGAGGTCGCGGCGCGGGCAAATTCAAGGCGAAACGTGGTGGTAAGTCCTGAGGTATTCATGCTCTTTGGCAGAAACAACACTAACCTTCCACCAACAGGCGGACGCCAGTTCAGCAAGAACCTCAGACCCGTCGAAGCCGATGGCGGCGAGGCCTCCATGTGGGCCGATCCCGTGCCCGAAGAGAAGGACAGCTCCGACGACTCATCAGAGGAGGAGAGCTCGGAGGAGGAGTCCTCAGAAGACGAAGCGCCGAAGCAGAACGAGCAGGAAATGACGCGCGAGCAGCGCCGCGCCGCCGCCAAAGCGAAGAAAGACGCCGCGATCAAGAAGAAGCAGGGCACCGCGCAGCCCGGCGACCTGCCGCCCTCGAGCGACGAAGAAGACGACGACGACCTCGGCATGCCCTCCAACCCCAACCACACTGCCTCCGCGCGCAAGATGGCCGACAGCGCCAAGGACCCGTCCAAAGCAAAGGAGCCCGCCAAGGTCAAGAAGACGACCGACCCGTCGCAGCTGTCGCGCCGCGAGCGTGAAGCGCTGCAGGCACAGCAGGCGAAGGAGCGGTACCAGAAGCTGCACGCCGAGGGCAAGACGGACGAGGCACGCGCCGATCTCGAGCGTCTGAAGCTGGTCCGTCAGCAGCGTGCGGAGGCGGCGGAGCGCAAAGAGGCGGAGAACGCCGAGCGCGCGGAGATCGAGAAGGAGAAGAAGGCACAGATGGAGAGGCTGGAGAGGCAGCAGGCGATGAAGGCGGCGAGGGGCGGCAAGAAAAAGGGTGGAAAGTAAAGAGGGCGTGCCTTGTGACGAGTATGAGCGGCGGTTGCCCTTGGATACATGGACGGGGTGTGTCAGTGCAAGGGGATGCGCCGCACGGTATGGTGTTACGCCTCTTATGCATGATGATGATAGATGCATTGCGGTGCGCTGGGGTGGAATATCTACCTGGAATGAAGAATTCTTGTGCATCTCCAAGATGGTCTTGACAGATTGATGGTCATTTCTACGGACGATGGTGAATGTTCAGAGTGTTGTGTGGCCAGGAGAGTATGCTGGCGAGGCAGCAATGATATGTCGGCGTCAACCGTGCAATAGCAGCTTTGCACCTCAATTGAGGCGATACTCGCTGTAACCCCGGTACCTGCCTAGATGTATTTCACCGATCAACATCTGAACATAAGCAGCATCACCAGCATCATATGAAACGCGCAGAAATCGCCGAGAGCCTGGACCATTTTGCAGGAGACCATCAACGCGTCAAAGGATGCGAGATGCCCGAGGCAGCCTGCTGTCATCTAGATGTTTCAGCCCCTCGAGACCTCCTCCGAACTGTTGTCTCGTGTCCCGAAGTCACTTGTCAAACAATAGACCATACCCCGTGTGTCACTAGAACAAACGTTCGCCTTGCCTTGCACGTGAGTCGAGTCACGAATGCCTGGGCATGCAGGAGATGGTCAGCTGCAGGTAACAAGTCTAATAGCACTGCATGCAGGCGTCGGTAGCGGTATGCTGTGCCTTGTGCCTTGTGCGTGTGATTATGGAGAAAGAATAGTATCGGTGAGCGATGATAGGGAGATACTGGCATGCTTTTTGCCTTTGGCGGGGTATTCTGGTGGTAGCGTGGGGTGATCGGTTGGATGAGAAGAGACGGATGATCACCGCCGCAGTTGGCTGAAGAATCTCTTGAAGATAGGACGAGCATATTACTGTGACGAGGAGATTGTGCCGCTCTTTGTCTAGGTATTTACATACATTCTTGTTTTTTTTTTGTTTATCAAGACTCCTTCTTTCAAGCCTACACGCACCTGCACAAGCACAGCAACAGCCTCTCTCAACTGCTCCGCCCTGAAATCTCGGGGCGAATCCGGCTTGTCTGACGTAGGCGTCAAGGTTCAAGCGGCTCCGTCTCAGAGTGCTGGTGAAGAGAGCAAGCAACTACAGAGAAAGAGACCACGCTGATTACGTCTTTGATTGACTCCAACAACACCCCCTACCCTGCCACCTGCCTGTCATCTCCAGACTCATCCTACCACCATCATACAACTGGATCAGGATATAGGATTCCTCCTCCTCCTCCTCCTCCTCCACCGCCATGAGTGCGCCCTCCACCCCCGCCCAGTCTACACCGGCTTCCACCACCAGCTCGCGCACCGGTACCCCAGCGCCCTACAAAGACGATCCCAAAGACGTCGCCAAAGATGGCAAGACCCCAGACGACTCCTCCAAGCTGAGGACTTTCCTCTCAATCCTCAGACGCTTTATCGGTGTGACGGATATCGCGGCGGTGCGCTTTTCGCTGCCCGCCCAGTTGCTCGAGCCGATTCCCAACCTCGAGTACTGGCACTACCTAGACAGACCCGAGACCTTCATCGCCATCGGCGACAGTCAGGATGAGCTGGGACGCATGTTGGGATGTCTGCGGTTTTGGTTCACCAAAGACTTGAAGTATGTCAAGGGAAAGCCTTGCAAGCCGTATAACAGCACGCTTGGAGAGTTCTTCCGCTGCAATTGGGAGGTCGAGGATAACATGCCGAGCTTGAGAGGCGCAGAGGACAAGCCGAACCTCCAGCAGACTCCTTCTGCCCCTCAAGGCCCAACGACCAAGAACCAGAAGGTCAAGGTTTCATACCTCACCGAGCAGACCTCCCACCACCCGCCGGTGAGCGCATACTATGTGGATTGTCCCGACAAGGGTATCTCTGCGATGGGCTTTGATCAACTCTCGGCCAAGTTCACAGGTACCTCTGTCCGTGTTACGCCCGGCGAGCACAACGAGGGCATCTACGTCCGCCTGCACCGCCACAACGACGAGACCTACCGTCTCACCCACCCCGCCGCCTACCTCGGCGGTTTCCTTCGCGGTAACCTCAACGTCACCGTCGCCGACACCTGTTTTGTGACCTGCAAGCAGACCGGCATCAAGGTCATCCTGCACTATTTAGAAGAAGGCTACTTCGGCAAGACGCAGAACAAAGTCGAGGGCGTCGTCTACAAGACAGCCGACGTGGAGAAGGACACCATCTCGCGCATCAAAGACGTTCCCGAGAAGGACGTCCTGGGCCGCATCGACGGCTGCTGGCAGGACAAGGTCTACTTCTCCTACGGGCCCAAGGAATTCAAGAAGACCGACGAGAAAGACCGCGTGCTCCTCATCGACGTCTCCCCGCTCTTCCCCGCGCCCAAGATCTGCCCGCCGCCAGAGGACCAGCTCCCTAACGAGAGCCGACGCTTCTGGAACGACGTCACCGAAGCCATCACCAACAAGCAGTTCAGCCGCGCCACAGAGCTCAAGACCCAGCTCGAAGAGCGACAGCGCGAGCGCGCCGCCGAGCGCAAGACACAGAACCTCGAGTGGAAGCCGCGCTTCTTCACCGGCGCCGTAACGCCCAAGGGTGTTCCTGAGCTGAGCGCAGAGGGTGTCGCGGTGATGAACGGTATGCATACTGACAATTTCAAACTGCAGCCGCCTGCCGAGTATGGCGCGTTGTAGGCTCGGTTGGTTTGGATTTGGAATATGGCAAAGAGTCGATATGGGAGCGAAGGCTAGATGGCGAATGGGCGTGGTGGCTGATGGGGATTAGCTTTTTTCCGGTTTGGACTCGACTTTCGTACACACACACATGGGAGAGCAATCTCTGCTCCGGAGAGAAGCATGATGGGCGTTTTGTGGCGCGTTTGCAAATTCGTACTTTTTTTGCTTTCCGATCTTGGAAGAAAGACGGAGAAGAGGAAGAAGAAGAAGAAGGAGGAGGAGAACAAGATGGATGTTTAGATGAAAGGAGCCCCCCCAGCCTTGGTTGCAAGAGAGGGGAGCGGTCCCACTTCGTGGACAGCAAGAGAGGTTGGTCATATTTTGGGCTAGTCGATGTCGATGATGAGGTGGTTACAAACGGCTTGTAGGGATCTCCGTTCCGCGATAGACGTGCATATGGAAAAACTGTTTTTTTTTTTCATCCTTCAAATCTTTCGCTCTCTCGCTCTCTCTGGATTTTGGGAAATTGTGGATTTATTGCTTTGGGGCGGTGAGTGTGTGTGTGTGTTTTTGTGGGATCTTCGATGCTTTGATGCCATTACGTGTTTTGCCAGATGGGATTTGACTTTCTTTTGACCATGGACATGCAGTCGTCGCAGCGCACATGACATCGTGTACCAGCTCCGGTGGCTTTGACTGTCTGTTTTGAGATCTTGGGTGGTTTTTGTAATTCATCTTGACCCTCAATCCGACAGTCTCTGATGCGCAAGACTGTGAAAGAGAGAGAGGAAGACACCACTCCGACTGTTTCGACTGGCACTTCTAGCCTGACGAAAAGAAAGGAAAAACAAAAGGCGAGCATCTGTCGATGCTGCCATAGTACCTTACAAGAATCGAGTGAAAAGGTTGTACATTGATATCTCCATGTGCAGCGACTTGCACGCCATGATGATCGTCTTGCATCCAGAGACTTCCAACGCAAGCAAAGAAAAAAAAAGCCTTGAGAGGTAGGTCCCCCTTGCCCGGACACGCAGGCTTCGCGGTGCCTAATAAATATCTGTCCTGAATAGGTGGATTTCGCCTTTGTTTGCATGATTCCCATGTTACTTCCTCCCGACCCTGGTATTGTGCTTTGGTTTGGGTTGGGTTGTGTGCAGCAGGCAGGCAGGCGTGGCGGGTTCTGAGGGATTGATGTAGGTTGTGGATAGGGTGTGTCTTCTACGCGTGGTGGTTGTGTGGTGTTGTTTCGAATCGGAGGTGGTGGGAGGTGCCAGCCAGGTGGGAGATGGAAACAAGAATGGGGCTTGGGAGGGTTGTGCTCGAAGTAGGTGAGTGAGTATGTGAGGTTTCTGGTGTTATCTCGAGAGCTTAGACGAGGGTTTGGGGGGTGTCGGATGTCGTTCTTCATTCCTGGGATGCAAGTCTGTTTCTTTTTTCTCTTCCTTTTTATATTTTTTGGTTTGCGATGCGTTTCGTGTTTGTCTAGTTGCAATGTACGTATGTGCCTTGCAGCCCTTTTGAGGAACATGAAAATTGTGCAGACCGGTGGACTGACTGGCGAGGTGATGGGCGATATGTCATTGACATTCACTGTTGCGGATATGAGTTCCGAACAGATAGCATTGAATTGTTCGAGCGGACAAGTCGAGCTTTCTAGGTGAGACGTCCTGTAGGAGCGTTTGTGTAATGAGAGATGTAGAACACGGTCTCGATCGAGTCCAATTGCGTGTAGGCCTTGCAAAAAGAACACTTTCCTATCGAGATGGTAATAAGATCTCACCTGCACCTCGGCAGTATTCGCACTGCGTCCTCAAGGCACCGATAAACTATACTAGACCTTTGCCCTTGCGATGGCTATCATACCTCGACACGCAGGCTCCTAGAAGTGGTGTGCGATACGTTAACCGCGGAAAGGAGCTATTCAGTGTCGCTACGAGATGTAGGGCGGTCAACAACAACGCCACAGTGGAGTTCATGATCCTACCTCATCAGTTTTCCGATCATGTTTCCCGCGCGGCTGAGGTGCATGCATGCATGCATGCATGCATATTGCATACGTGTGTGGGTAAGGGTTTGTATCACTGATTTGAGCGTTGCTGAGACTATTGCATCCAGACGTTATAGTACCGTGTTATAAAGTGAGACATGCATACAAAAGTATCGGATATCGGAGTCTCCGATGAGAATCTCGGATGATATCTGTGATTTGCCGAGAGGTGGAGGATGTTCAACCAAACAGATTCCCGTTGAGGGCTAACGGTGAGGCTGGTCTAGAGTATGTCAGTCTCATAGAGGGAGTCTGTATGTTTGATATCAAGGGTGTGAACTGATCTGGACACGAGATCTCGTTTGTCACTGCATAGTAGGGTACAGCCCTTCGGAAATATCATAAGAGATATTTATCTGGACGGTAGGGAGATCGTCAAATGACGTCGGTGTGTCTCCTTCAGTTATCGTCGGTGGAGAATCCAGACGAGGGACCAGAACCTGTCAACATGAAGTCTGTGCGACGAACGGCGTTGGAAAAACTCCAAGAATAGAAGAGGACAATAAACTTGCGGTACCCACCGCGGAAATAACAGGCGGAGCCTTTTCGCGATCTTCCCCCCCGTTAGGAGCCGAGATGAAATTCGGGCGGCACATGGCAATCTATTGCAGTTGTAAATTGATCCTGGACCCATGGCGAGTTGCAGGGGATTCCTGCAAGTGTGATGAGGTCCGATCGCAGCATCTGCGATTTTCGCATACATGCAAATTGCATGTGTTGTGGCTGGTCGTGGACGGTTGCACAAAAGGCGGCGGAGTTGAATTTTGACAGGTCCCTTTTCCTGGTGTCGGGAGCAGCGCCGGTTGAATGCAGGCACCAGGGTTCGCGTTTGATGTAGAGCGACCGCGGAAGTTAGGTGTGTGTGAACACTACTATCGAAGACTGTGTATGCTCTCCATAAATCAAAGGAATCAAAATATCTTCGAGTATCAAGGATGGCGCAATGCAATAATAGACAGATCTTCAGGCAATTTACAGGTTCCAGGGTGAAGATCAAGCAATTCTTCGGCGATCACCAGGTAATATCGACATGTTCGCACGTGCAGTATGCACAATCTGCATCAAATTTCCATGAGCATGGGAGGGGGTTTTCGAGTCAGAGTACGGAGGTCATGCCTCCTCAGAGGAGTCCTGTGTATTCCTTTGACTATGTCAGATGCTGCGTCAGGTACTAGTGCTGTCGCGTTGTTAAGTAGTACTGGGTATTTGTAGAGTGTTCGAACCCCTGAGGATATCGACATCGTATTGTAAGACAATTATTCGCTAGATTGAGAGTAAACCTTGACAGGGATGGCCTTGAAGATGTAGTGAAATCTGCTGTTGTGGAAAATGGGGTTTCTTCAACCACAACGACGACACACATCGACTTCCACTTCAGCCTTATAGCATTGGCAGATCAAGACATGTTGCAAGTGGCGCCTCAACGGCGAACCGCCAAGTGCCCGCTGGGAGCCCTTCAAACATGGTCTCTTGGCTTTGATGCTTCAGAGGGCACAGTTGCACGCTAGGGAAAGCCACACATGCGTGTGGCGATACCGCGGGATTTCCTTTTCCCACTCGTGTTTCTTGCACTCACGGCAGCCTGCTCATGTATACGCCCGGCACAGGCTCAGTAATAGCTACACCACGTCCCGCTCGCCCTGCAAAATTTGCAGGGCACGATGAGGTCGAATCACGCTTTAGCCAAGTGGTGGCTTAACGGTCGCTTACCAAAGGAGTAAGACAAGTTAGGCAGGAAAGCGTGGTCGATCGATCAAATAGCCATCACATAGCGTGACTCGCGGCCTGTAAACACCCGCAAGGAGACAAGCTCGACTCCTTTCAACGGTGGTAAGCATGGCTCTGGAGGCGACCGCGTCAGCAAATCACAAAGATACGAGATATAGTGCCTGGTTAGCGGTGGCACAAGCGCCTTCCGTGATCATTCCCCAAGTTTTCCATGTCCACAAAAAGACTGGGAACGGGGATTTTTGCGCTTGTCGGATGACTCGGCTGGCCAGGCACAGCCTTCGAGGGGAGAGGTGATTGCTCGATGCACAAGTCATGCATGCTGTCAAGCGGCGCACAATCCCCCCTTACAAAATTCCGCTGAGACAGATATTGAAGGGGGAGTGGATGCCGCCCTTCCGCTTGCGTGCGTGTCTGCCAATTATGGGCCCGTGGCGTTGAGCCCTGCCATCAAGGCCCGTCGCCCACCAAAGGCCATGCTTAGTCCATGCCCACCGGGCGACTGGCTTCCACGCCGGCTCACTGCCGGCGGTATCTAAGTATTGCAAGGTATGCACGTTACTTCGATACATCTCATTTAGTCTTCTCTCGCTCTTTTAGCTGCCGTTTTGCTCTTCTTTCCTATTGTTGGCAACACACCACCACCACCACCTCTCTCTTTCTTATTGCAGTCTTTACCGCTCATCAGCGCCGTTCTTTTGCAGCGGCCACAGCGATGGCGTTTTTTCCTTGGATTTTGCGCTCTTTGGCGCTGCAGGCACTTCTGCCGTGTATCGCCGAAGCAATGCACGCCGATGGCTGGCGGAACCGCACCATTTACCAGGTCTTGACCGACCGCTTCGCCATCCAAGAGGGTCTGGAAGTGCCGGCCTGCGATCAAACCCGTCTCGACCAAGGTCTTCACTGTGGCGGCACGTGGCGGGGAATTTACGAACACCTGGATTACATTCAAAACATGAACTTTGACGCCATCTGGATTTCACCTATTGTGGCTAACATGCCCGACTGGACATCTGACGGCGAGGGCTACCCTGGATACTGGCAACAGAGTCTCTACGAAATTAATCCCTCCTTTGGCTCCGAGGAGGACCTCTATCAGCTGATCGACGAGATTCATAAGAGGGGCATGCTGCTTATGCTCGACATTGTGGTCAACCACATGGCCGTCCCTGGCCCCTGGTCAAAAGACCTCGACTACTCTATTATGCACCCCTTCAACGACGAAAAGTACTACCACCCATACTGTGTCAACGGATATGATGACCAAGACATGGAGAACCTTCAAAACTGCTGGCTGGGTGGCGAAGGCACCCTCTTGGCGGATCTGGACTCGGAGAATGAGGAAGTCCAAGAAATGCTTGCTCTTTGGATCAAGAACCAGATCTGGAAGTATGGTGTAGACGGCCTTCGTATCGATGCTGCCATGAACGTTCCCGCCCCGTTCTTCACCGATTTCATGGCTGCCGCAGACGTTTTCGCCACGGGTGAGACGTACACCGAGCACGAAGAGCTTGCCTGCCCGTTTTCCAAAACCGTCGGCAGTATGCTCAATTACCCGGTCTACTTCAAGTTGGCGTACTCTCTTCAAGGCCCAGCGGGCAATTTCCATGATCTTGCAGATAAGATCAAGGCTGTCAGCGAAAGCTGCGCGGATGCGACTGTACTTGGCAGCTTTGGAGAGGTGAGAAATGGTCCAGAATCAGTATGATTCTTCATTAGTAACTGACGGCTTGACAGAACCACGACGTTGTTCGCTTCGCCAACTACACCGAGGACATGTCTGCCGCGCAGAACATGATCACATACCTGTTCACCCACGACGGCATCCCGATTATCTACTACGGCCAGGAGCAGCACCTTGACGGCGGCACTGAGCCCTACACCAACCGTGCCGCGCTCTGGGAATACAAATACGACCAGACCGCAGTCCTCTACCTGCTCATCGCAAAACTTAACCTTTTCCGTCGCCACATCAACCGCAATTTCGCCGGCTACCTCACCACCGAGAGCACCACTATGGATATCCAAGCAAACACCATCACCTTTTCGAAGGGCGCCGAGGGCCAACCCAAGGTCATCACAATCATTAACAACAAAGGCATCGACTCCGACGACTTCAAGCTCGACATCTGCAAAGACCACGGCTACGCTTCCGGAGACGAGCTCTTCGACGTCATCTCGTGCAAAGCGGTGACAGTCGGAGACAACGGCTGCATCGAAGCCTGGATCGCCGACGGAGAGCCCGTAGTCCTCTTCAAGAAATCCGCTCTCGAGGGCTCTACTCTCTGCGACCTTCCCGGAGAGAGCGACGTCGTTCTAACGTCGGTCTACATCTCATCGACCACCATCACCGCCACCGGCACAGACGGCCAGCTGACCGTCACTCACTCCGCCACCACCATGCCGTGGGCGGACGCGCCTTCGAGCGTGAAAGAGTCGGCAGCGTCGGCCACAGCGACGAGCACTGGCGGCAAGGGCAACTCGACTTCTGATGCTTCCCCTCCCGCAAGAGGCACAAGCTCAGTAGCCGCCCAGTTCTGCTATGTCCTGTTTGTTCTAGTTTCTACTTTCCTAATCTTCCTCTCATGATATGAATGAATATTCTGTTTCTTCTTTTGTACACAAAAAATCACGGGTTCCTCTGGCTCGATTCTTTTCTTGCCCGGCTTTCATTCTCTTGGGATCTGCAGGCTCAACATAGATTTTCTCTTAATATACATCCAGGTAATGCGACAAGGTTCGTATCTCGTCGATCTACCTCGATTTATCTCTACGTGGTCTCCGAGGGATAGGCGCTGGATGCGTCCTCCGATGGCTGGAGTCTAAAAGATGTCATCGTGGGGAAGCGGCACGACAGGGTCACTCCTCAGCGGAGAAAGGCGGACTTGGTCTGGAACAACCACTACTTGTTAAACGGCCGTCCACTCGTTCTGACATGGAAAACGGAGCAGAACGAACCCACCTCAATACCAACGGCTCATCACTGTAGCATATCACTGGACCGGAACTTTGGCCTTTACGACTACGCAAGCATCGAATATCGGGTTCGCTCAAACGAACATGGCCCACACCCTCACGAAACTCTACCCATGGCTCTCCACCCCAGCAATCATCTCAGCACCAATGCTAGGCGCCGCGACTCCAGCTCTCGCCGCCAATGTAACTAAAGCCGGCGGCCTGGGTTTCATTGCCGGCGGGACACGCGCCGACGCACTTGTAAACGCGCTGCAACAGACCGCCAACTTAACCCGGACGACCAACTCTCGCCCTCATCGGGAACCCAAGACTGATGTCCTCCCCATCGGCGTCGGCTTCCAGCTCTTCAACACCCCTACTCACACGGCGACAACAGCCTTCGCCACTCTCACGCGTCCCCCAGCGGTGGTATGGCTCTTCGCTCCAGCCCACTCTTCAGACCTCGCAACATGGGCTCGCGAAATCCGCGAAGCGACGGCCGGGAAGACGCACATCTGGGTGCAAGTCGGCACCGTCGCCGAAGCCAAAGCAGCCGTCGAACTCGCCTCGCCGGAAGTCCTCGTGGTGCAAGGCTCTGACGCCGGCGGGCACGGATTGGCGCGGTCGGCGTCGGTGATGTCTCTCGTGCCGGAGGTCACGGACATGCTTGCTGCGATCGGACGGGGAGGGATACCCGTTCTCGCCGCCGGAGGCATCACGGACGGGCGCGGCGTCGCTGCTGCTTTGACGCTGGGCGCCGCGGGGGTCGTGATGGGCACGAGGTTCCTCGCCGCAAGTGAAGCCGGGATAGCGGCGGGTTGGCAGCGCGAGATCACGCGGTTGGCTGATGGGGGGGTATCCACGACACGGTCTACGCTTTGCGACAGGCTGAAGGAAACGAAAGGGTGGCCTGCGCGGTATGATGGGCGGGCGGCGCTGAATCGAGGGCACGAGGATGAAGAGAGTGGAATGGCGGATGGAGAGAATGCGAGGCTTTATCGGGAGGAATTGGAGAAGGGCGATTCCGCTTGGGGGGCGAGTGGGAGGATGGTGACTTATGCTGGCACCGGGGTGGGCATGATACACGACGTGAGGTCTGCGGCGGCGATTGTGGGGGAAGTACGATCGCAGGCGAGGGAGGTGTTGGAGCGTGTTGCTGGTGCGTACACTCGTGGTAGGCCTGGAGTGGGAGCGCGGTTGTGAGATTCCCGGCACGTCTTTGCCGATGTGGAAATGAGCTTGTGGGACAACCTTTGGTCTGAGAAGTATAAGACATCAATTATCGATCCATCTCGTATACGCGTGGGAGAAGACGCGCGGCAATATACCCAGCGTTTACTTTGCTAGTGCCGTTTGTATAGACCAGGTGATCATTAAACCACTAATAGAACAATACAAATATCTTAGTGAAACAGCATTCGTAGTACTGTTACAAGCTTCAGGTTCAGACTCGAGAATTCTGTCACCAAGATGCTTATGCTGTAAGCCCTCAGCATAGAACTGCAGTAAAAATATGCTGTAATTCTTGGGATGACATCGACAACCTCAAGTTCGACTGATTTGTTCAAAAGTCTTTCATATTGCTTTCTATCAACATGCTCAGCCCGCCCACATGCACGTCACGTTAAATACCGTCCGGACCATGCAAATTCGATCATAGTCTATCGTTCTGTTCATCATCATCAGCGCCACCAGCGCCTACGCTCAACAACAATCACCCTTTTCTCATAACACCGTGAAAAAATGCAAGTTCGGCATTTAAGCCTTGACAAGCAGAGAAGTGCCGGTCATCTCCTTGGGCTGGTCGAGACCCATGACTGCGAGGACAGTGGGAGCGACATCGCCGAGGACACCGTCGGTCTTCTTCAAAGAGTAGCCTTCGGGGGCGTTGGCCATGACGAAGGGAACCTTGTTGAGGGTGTGGGAGGTCTTGGGGCCCTTCTGCTCGTTGAGCATCTCCTCGGCGTTGCTGGGAATGTGTTAGTGGAATGTTCGTCAGACTGTAGAATACGAAGGTGAACGCTTACCCGTGGTCAGAGGTGATGAAGAGAGTGTAGCCGTTGGCCTTGCAAGCCTCGTACACCTTGCCGATAGCCTTGTCGGTCTCAGAGACACCCTCGACGGCGGCCTCGTAGACACCAGTGTGGCCAACCATGTCAGGGGGAGCGAAGTTGTTCATGACGAACTCGAACTTGCCCTCGCCAATGCGCTCGGCCATCTTCTCGGCAACAGCCATGGCGGACATCTTGGGCTGCTTGTCGTAGGTGGCGACCTTGGGCGAAGGGATCATGTCACGCTCCTCGCCGTCGTATTGCACCTCCTGGCCACCGTTGAAGAAGAAAGTGACGTGGGCGTACTTCTCAGTCTCGGCAATGTGAGACTGCTTGACGCCCTTCTGGGAGAGCCAGTCGGCGAGGACGTTGTCCATGACCTGAGGAGCGAAGGCAACGGGGAAGGTGTAGTCGGTCTTGTAGCGGGTCATGGTGGTGAGGTCGATGTTCTGGGGGTAAGGGAAGTCGGGCCTGGGGCTGCGGTCGTAGTCGCCGAGGAGCTGGGTGATCTCACGGACACGGTCGGAGCGGTAGTTGAAGAAGAAGACGGTGTCGTTGTCCTGGATACGGGCCTCCTTGCCGTTGACGATGATGGGCTTGAGGAACTCGTCGGTCTCGCCAGCCTCGTAGCGCTGAGCGATGGTCGCGACAGGGTCAGATGACTCCTCGCCCTCGCCGGTGACAAGACCCTTCATGCCAACCTCGACACGCTCCCAGCGCTTGTCACGGTCCATGATGTAGTAACGACCGACAACGGTCGCGACCTTTCCGAGGCCGAGATCCTTGGTGAAGGCGAGGAGGTCCTCCATGTGTCCCTTGCCGCTCTTGGGGTCGCAGTCACGGCCATCACCGAAGAAGTGGATGTAGACCTCGGGCACGCCAATCTCCTTGGCGACCTTGAGCAGCGACTTGAGGTGGTTGATGTGCGAGTGCACACCGCCATCGGAGACGAGACCGCAGAGGTGCAGTCTGCCGTTGCCGTCCACGGCGCGCTTGAAGCTCCTGACGACGTTCTCGACCTTGTTCATCTCGCCATCCTTGATAGTCTTGTCGATGCGCACGACATCCTGCCACACGATCCTGCCGGCGCCAATGTTCAAGTGGCCGACCTCAGAGTTGCCCATGAGGCCCTCGGGCAGACCGACGGCGAGGGAGGAGGCATCGATCTCGGTGTAGCCCTGGGCGACCTTGCTGCCCTCCTTGGCAAACTCGTCCATCCAGGGGGTGTCAGCATTGAGAATGGCGTTGCCCTCGGGCGGGCTCGTGGCGGAGGGAATACCCCATCCGTCGATGCAGATGAGGGCGACTTTCTGGTTGACCATGGTGTATGAAGCTGGCTGTTTGTTGGTCAGTGGTGTTCGATATGGCTAGTCGAGGGAGGAGAAGTAGCAAGACTCACTCTATGAATGTATGCTGTTGATTGATTGATTGACTGTTCGTCGCGGGGTTCACTCACTTAAAAATGTTGAACCCCGCCAAATATCACTGACGCTCGGCCGCCACACCGCGACCGCCAATCTTGAAAGCCCCCGGAGTTGAGCGTGTCAACACTCCATCAGGTAATCAGGTAATCCACGCCTATCTGTGACCCGTCGGACATCCATTGGCTCACGACGTATCACATACGCCTTGTCACTGAGGTGCAACAAGAGTCACGTGTTAGGTTAGCGCAAGTACAGCATCTCTGGAACAACTCACCGACTACTCTACGGAGCGCCTTGTCGCGCGACACCACAAAGACCATTGTACCGCGACACCCACCACAGCAATCATGGCTCTCACACAATCTTTCAGCACATCCGCCATCGATGCCTCGCGACCCGCCTCTCGATCACAGCCAGAACCAGCCCAGCTTCCTCCACCACAAACCTTCGACATCCTCCCTCCGTTGCACGAGCTGCTGGCGCGTATAGACCATGCGCCGAACGACCCGATGCACGCCGCCACGAGCGCAGACGACGTCGTCACCTACTCCGAGCCGCAGCCACTGGAAGCGAAAGACCTGCCCAACGAGGTGATCGCCATCAAGTCGAAGATTCGCAAAGCCCTGCGCGAACTGGAGAAGTTGCCGGACATGGATCGCGATGTCGAGGAGCAAGAGGCGGAGATCAGAAAGCTTGAGCAGAAGGCTGCGAAACAGAAGGAGGTGCTGCAGAGGCTGGGCGATGTGGCTAGGAACAAGATGCGCTGAAGCGTGCGTCTCGAGGAGGTGATTCTTGAAAACCCCAGCTCGAGCACCCATGAATTGAGGCGTGCAAACCTAGCCAACACTTCGTTCTTGGACAAAGGCATCTCTTCATTGCCTACCATGTAACACCGAACACATGTTGCAGGCGTCAAATGACGTTCGATGTCAAAGAGACAGACATGCAACGATATCCTGAACCTGTGGATGCAACGCATAACTTCCATCACTGCTTTGCGGGCATCAGCATCGCTCGTCTGCGAAGATGCGTCTTGTACGGTTGAGCAAAGAACGCTGCTACGAGTGAAGACCAGTCGGGTGCCGCGACGAAGTCACGACAACAAGAAGTCCGTTGCAACCAAAGCAAGGCGATCTGCCAAGATCAAGCGAGATCTCACGGTACTCGCAAATACCCTCGCCAAAATCGGCTCATGCTCAATCAATGAGTTTGCAAATGTCAGCACGGTGGTCCATCAACCAGCAGAGAGCACCGAGTAGCATGACCTCGGCCCTAACTCCTCTCGCCTATCTGCCGAAACAGCTTCCCGCCGCATGGGAATAGCCCTAGAGTCTTACCGATGTTTTGACAGCTACCTGTGGCTACAGCTGCAGCACATGGCTTGCTCGCTCGGCTAGGCGAATGCGGGGATACCATATGTCGATCCTGGTGAGCAGAAAGGTTAAACACAGGATCTACGGAAAATAGAGAGTCCTTACAGCTGATCGCACCTGTATGCGGGGGGAACGACCGTCTGGGCATTCGTTATCAGAAGGGGCTTTATATACTGCAGGCATCGTCCTGCTTAAATGAAGCGCGTTTAGCAAGCTCACCCCTCTCTGCTATCACATCTTTTACTCACAGTGCTCTGTTTGACTTTCTCCTCTTCGCGGACTTCTCGCCGGCAAGATGGACACGCACGTGGCAGACGAGAAGCTAAAAGAGCTTCACGTCGAAGACACGACTGTGAAAGCCAACCGAGACGCTCTACAGTATGAGATCGACCCTGCGACTGAGAAGAAGCTCTTGCGCAAGATCGACCTGCACGTCGTGCCGATCCTGTGGTTTCTGTTCATGTGTGTCTAGCATCACGCGCCCTGTACGCTCAGTGCTAAATTGTCATCTCGCAGGCTCGCGTTCCTGGATAGGACCAACATTGGTATGTGGCATTAATGCTTCTGGTGATCATTGAGATTAGATCTTTCGCTGATATGGTCTCTTAGGAAATGCAAGGATCCAGGGCATGACTGAGGATCTGGAGATGACTGGCGACGACTACAATGTCGCTTTGTTCACGTTTTTTATCACGTATATTCTGTTCGAGGTACGGTTTCCTATCTGCGTTTTCGGGGTTCTTCCGTGGCTAGCACACTTGCTTCTGCCATTTAGCTTCGACGGCACCACCCTACTGGCTATGGAGACGACACGCCATTCCCACATCACTAACTAACCCCTCCAGGTCCCCAGTAATATCATCCTCAAGAAAGTAGCACCATCAACATGGCTTGCAGCCATCATGTTCCTCTGGGGCGTCGCCACCGTAGGCCAAGGTCTTGTACAGAACCAAGCTGGTCTCATTGCCATGCGTCTTCTGCTCGGCCTGTTCGAAGCCGGCTTCTTCCCTGGATGCGTATACCTCATCTCGATGTACTACAAGCGCTACGAGCTGCAATGGCGCTTGAACTTGTTCTTCTGTGGAGCGATTCTGGCCGGAGCGTTCAGCGGCTTGCTTGCTTATGCTATTGCTAATCTGGATGGACTGGGAGGGTATGGAGGCTGGCGGTGGATCTTCATCATGTTCGTCAACACCCGTCCTTTGCGTCACGAGAACCCTACTGACGTATTCACAGCGAGGGCATCATCACCTGCGGCGTCGCCGTAATCTCCAAATGGCTGATCCCAGACTGGCCCGAAACCGCCAAGTTCCTCGACGACGACGAACGAAGACTGCTCATCGCCCGCCTGAGCGTCGACGTCGCCGACGCCAAAATGAACCGCCTCGACGGCCCCGCGCGCAAACGCGTCTTTGGCGACTGGAAAATCTACTGCGGCGTCGTCATGTACATCGGCATTGTCAACACCGGCTACGCCACGAGCTTCTTCACGCCGACTATCATCCGCGATCTCGGATACACTGCGCAAGCGGCTCAAGTGCGCAGCATTCCCGTGTTTGTCGTCGCGACTGTTGTTTCGCTGATGGTGGCTTGGTGCGCAGACCGCGCACGCCATCGCTTCGGGTTCTGCATTCTGGGGATTTGCATTGCGTCCGTCGGGTATGTTATCTTGCTCTGCCAGGACTCCGTGGCAGTGGGCGTGCGCTACTTCGCTATCTTCATCATCGTCAGCGGCGGCTACATCTGCCAGCCTGTCACCCTCGCTTGGATCCAGAATAACATGACCGGCCACTACAAGCGCTCGATTGCGAGCGCCATGATGGTCGGGTTCGGCAATTGTGGCGGGATCATCGCGAGTAACATCTTCATCACGACGCAGGCTCCGCATTACACTGTCGGCTATGGCACGAGTCTGGGTTTGCTGTGGATGTGTGCGGCGGCGTGCGTGGTGCTGCTGTTGGGTGTCATGGTGGAGAATAAGAAGCGTGACCGAGGCGAGAGGGATTGGAGGTTGGACGGCCCGGATGCGGATAATTTGGGGGATGATCATCCGCATTTCAGGTTTACTTATTGAGGCTTTTGGTTGGGCTTGTTTCTTTGATTTCGCATGGCTTGAGGGAGCGCGAGTATTTTGCTTGGGATTGTCAGCGTGGTCATCTTGCTTTGAAGCCTGGAAAAGTGGAAGTGATGGGCGAGAGGCTGGCACCGAGGAATGATGCGTCGCTACGAGATGCATGGAGTGATACAAATGTTTGGGAAGAAGGTGGCTAAGCTTCACACAGACAGAAGATCTTCTGGATGGAACAGAAGTGTTCGGTCACGTGCAACATGATATACACGTGCCTTACATTGCCTCATACCAAGTGTATTATCCCAAGCTCGTCTCGGTCATCTGCTGCCGCGAAAATTTCCTCGCCGTTGTGAATGCCTTCAACAAAAGCATGACCGACCACAGTGTAGTGATCAGGTCCAGAACTCTCTGCGCGACGCAATATCATGGGCCATCGACTGAGCTTCGAGACAACGATAACGTCTCCGTCCTGTAAGTCCATTGTACCGATACCTAAACGACCAGATTGGGTTGAGAAAGCCCTGCGGCCCACGCAACAATTTGCCGCCCCCTCCCGAAGGCTTTTTTCTGCCAATTCTTGCGCTGTTATTGACCTGCCATCAGGATCAACGAGTAGTATGTCATTCAGTCTAGACTGCTCTGCCGACTGTGTCGTCAAACCTTGCAAGGTATCCGTGCCAAAGTCCATGTCAGGAAACTCGAGACGTAGGCACTCCCGCAAGGATAATGTAAGTCTCGCATCCAGTCGACCCGCGCCTAATACACGGGTAAGCCGACAGAGTCGTTCACGGCCTTTGGATCGTATGCACGCTGGCATAGCTTCGTTGGAAAGAAGTTGAAATGCGTTGATAACGAACGCAATGCATTCAGCCACATCGATTGTAAGCAGAGCCCGCGAGTAATTCGAAATCGTTTCTAGGACCACGCCTCTAATAGATAGAACTTTTCCGAAATTGAATCCGGGAACAAGAGGCGTGATTGCTGAATGATGCTCTTCTGACCATAATTCGGCGTGTTCTGGTAGCATCATGCTATGTAGCCGTAGGCCCGTTAAAAAGGATTTTTTGTCGTGATGTAGCCAGTTGGGCACCCACGTGGGCAGACCTTGGATCAAGTTATCACTGCTTCGGTGGTAACCAAACTCGTCGAGCAACCATGGTTGATTGCCTTCGCTTATGCAAAATCTCGTTGTGTCACAGTACACATCAACAACTGACTTGGTGTAGTCGGGCGCCAGATACGCGGGAATCGGGCATGTCTTTGTCGAAAACCTGAGAATGCCAAAAAATCCAAAGATACGGTCTAGTGGTTCCGAACATTGTAGCTGTACGCCCTGGAGCAAAATGGCGCCGAGGGACAAGTCGTCGTGGTTGTCCGCGATCGCCACTACGGCAAAGAAAGACATTACTTCCGCGTACCTTTTTGCTTCATAGATGTCGTTTTCCGCGAAGCCCAAAGGATTTTCAATGAGCCACCATGCGGCAAGAATTAACGAGTGCATGTCGATGGTCCACCTGTCACAGCAAAGAGTAGTTCTAGCGGACAGAACAACCTCCTGCACAACCCAAAGACGTCTATCGCAGCCATGATATTAACAACAGTGGCTTGATCAGAATGGATCTTTTCCAAGACTCACTTGAAGTATGGCCTCGATATGATCGTCTTAATGGCCGCCAAGTCGATTCTCTTACGCAAAGAAGACCAATGCCGGATTTCACGACTCGTATCGTGCCCATATTGACCTTTCGGAACCCGTTCGCCATAATTCGAGGTTTTTGACTCTATCCAAGCGTTGCAGACCACTTGAAGCCCCCAGAAGCCACGTTCCGCTGTATTGTCGACATCATCTCCAAGATGGGCTAGAGTCTCACACGAGCTTTGGAAGATATCCGCCATCAAGCCAACCTGATGGCCTTTCTCGTGGTCGTTATTTTGGTCAATGCAGATGCAGTCGATCCAGAGAGTGCGAGTCCTGGTTGGTAATCTCATGCAGCGCAGAGCCGATGCTGCACTAGCTGGGATGGGAATTCTCTTGCTGTCCACCGAAATGCTATCGACAAGAGCGTAATCACCCCACGCGTAGCTGATTGTCTCGTACTCAGGCTTGTCTGACTCGTCTAAGAAGACATGTCGTAGCTGGCCGCCGAGAGATTCAGTTCCAGTTCCAGGGCCGAGATCGAGGACGCGGATTTCCTTCCGCGCCCTGTCAACTGGTCGCCATTGGTATTCTGACATGGCGACGTGAAAGGAGATGGCAGTTCAGAGCAGTATGGCATTGGAAGTGAGACGCAAGCCTGTCCGTCAAGTATTTAAAGACGCAAGACCAGCCTGGCTGCACTGCCTCAAGAGTGTCTGCGAAGTCGTCGGGCTGAAATGGGTACATGCAGTACAGCAAGAATGATTGGTCCCGATGTATCAGGTGATGATCCGGTACAGCATAAGCGCTGCGCCTTGCAGAAGTCGCCCGATCCCAGTCACTTTCAAGCTCATCAGCCCCTTTGACGTGCCTCAGCGATGAATCTAGATTGCACAGATAAGCGTACGGATTGAAATTGGATTGGAGTAAGACCGTGTTCCCTCATGCTCATGACATGAGCTCGTCCTGCAATCTGCGTGCCCTTGCAACACAGCTGCTACCAGGCTGAGCTGTATACATGCGGGGCTACATGCTTGACAGAATGCTCTAACAATGACGAGGGCGCTATGGCAAGGTATGGCAAGGAATGTGAATATCTCAGTGTGATGAGCTTGCTATCCAAGATCCATATTCGATAACATGCGGAGACATCTGGGAGACTTGAAAGTCGATGTCTTCAAGACCGAGATCTCTCGGAGTTACGACAGACTGGTGTTCTGAACCGTCATACTTATAGAACGGGTCCAGTAATGGGCAGACGAAAATGGCACGTTGAAACTCACCTCGGCGATGCGCCCTCTGATGGACCGTCAGGACCCACGGTGTCTGAGAAGAATCAAAACGCCAAGAAAATGAAGCAAGCATATCAAGGTGCATCTCCAATCTTTGCACGGGATGTCTGCAGGCGTGGTGTCGTTTGTTGACCTTGTCTCCTTTTTGGGCATAGTTTATTCAACCCAAATCGACATATCGCACCTTAGAAAAGCCCTTACTAAAAGGAGCGTCGGGATGCTGCTGTGCTGTTGAGATCCATACAGTACATTTTTTGACGACTTTTGAATAACTGGAATACCAGACTTAGCCAGAAAATCGCATACCAAACAGATTCAGCTGCAGGGACACAGGTAGTGTCAGCTTTAGACCTCCATCATGGACTCAGGTCGCTGTTACGGCTGCCATCAAGAGCTTACGATCCCATGTCGTGAGCTTCACAGAGTTTCCGATGCCCAAAACAGCTGGTGCCGGAATTGCGTCGCAAAGATCGGTGAAAGGGCCTGGCACACCGCTAACAGCTAAGCAGCTGAAGGATGGCAAACGTTCAGAGAATGATACCAACGCGCGAGGCAGTCTACGATCGCAGCGTCAAAAACCACAGAGCAAGGCACAGCGGCCGCAAACTCAGCAGTCATCGAGCAAACAGCGGCAGCCACAAAATCAGCAGTTATCAAGTAAAAAGCAGCAGTCGAAGATCCAGCAGTCGTCTGGCAAGAAGGAGCAGCCGAAGACTCAGCAATCGGCGGTCAATAAAAAGCAGCCACAGATCCAGCTGTCACAAAGCAAGAACCAGCAACTGCAGAAAAAGCAGCCACATAGCGAGGAGCAGCGTCCGCAGAGTCCACAAACATCAAGTCGTGCGTCACGTGGGGCAGCGTTAGAAGGTGAGGCTTCAAGTAGCACGCCCTGCTTTCACACATTCCGCTAGGATATGTTGCAGCGCCCGCAACACGGGCCTGGCTCTGGGATTGCGGTACGCTGCCAGAGTATGTTATCACTAAAATAAAAGAAGCGTGAATGCAAGTGCGCAATTGATGCATCACTAAGACATCAATCCCCCGATGAAAACGCTTGCCTCGTCGTATCAACACAGAAGCCCAGACATGATTGAGTTTCTGATCGCTCGACTGGCACGGTAATGAAAGTTGTTGAATTGTCATGAAACATTGACTGCTTTAGAAGCAACAAATTGAAGGGTCCTCGTCATTCTCGGGACTCGCCTCGCGTGAGACGGTAGAAAAAGGAGCACTCGACATGCGATCAACGTCTACCTCTCTACACCAAAGGTTTAGCGAACGGAGATCGAATATCGTTCAGTCAATACCAAGTTGGGCTCGTAAGATATCTGAGTCCTGGATGAGTTTTGCGAGGTCAAGCTTGTCGGCAGCAAATTGATCGTGTTTCACTTCGGCGTCCTCCACGGCTTTCTTTGCGGTTTCGGCAGTGAGTCGTGCATCGTCGGCTATGCGTTGCGCTTCATCGGCAGCATGTTGCGCCTCATCGGCAGCACATTGTGCATCGCTGGCGGATGTTGTAAGTGAACTAACATCGGGTAAACTGTTCTGTTCGGCCTCGATCTTTTGCTCCTGCACTTTTCGTCTATGCTTCAGTCGTCGTAGGTCCCGTACAATCTGTCCATAGTCGGGCTCGTCTGTGCTATCTTTGCCAAAGTCATCGCATAGAATGGTTGGGGCCCGGCTATCTTGAGTATCAAAAGGTTCGTTGTTGACAGCCGTTGGGATATTTTCTGTTGCAGGGTCCGCTTGCATAAGTGGCTCGTTATGATGTGTGCGATGACCGACTGTGTTCGGCGCACTGTGTGAGGTTCCATCTGATGCCAGGTTCCCATCCGCACTTCGCACACATGGTTCTAGAGGTAGGTGGCCTGACTCGCTTTCGAATAATGCTGGCCTGCTCTCACTTTGTACCCGTGTGACTTTATGCGTGAGAGGTTTTGACTGGTCGTCTGATGTTCGGGGGTCTGTCGTCTTTCAGACAGTGGCGTGTCCTCGCATGACACCGATGCGCTATCACGGGTTGTTTCTCCCCTTAAAGAATGACCCGGCATGGATGGCGTGCGCGTATGTCTTTCTGCATTCGTATCCACACCTTCCTCATCGTCCGTTAACGTGACTACGGGTTTGTGAAGCTGCCATTTTCCAATCGAGCTCCCATCAGAATACGCCCAAATTGTGCGCTTGCTTTCCACTTTCTTGGCTTGGAAGTTCAGGCTCATTTGTATAGCTGTCCGAAGCTTTTGTCGGCCGTACTCTTGGTATTTGACCAGGCGATTCACGCAAATCCAGTTGAGAATGTCTTCCAGCGACGATGGCTCGTGAGGTTTGGCTCCTGAAACCGAGATATATTCGTTTGTGGCCCGGAGTGGTTGGCTGCTTAGCCACGGCGCGTGTCTGACTCCGATGATATGGTTCTATACATTTGTCGGGTGTGGACGAATGAACGGCGCTGACAGAAGCGCCTTTACTCAGCGACGTCCATGGCCGCCATGACCCTTCGTCATTCTTCTGTCGTTTCGCGGGCGACCGTGGCCCGTCATATACGTCGTAGTCGTCGTCTTGCTTTGTCAGCTTTGATGCCTCCTTCTATCTTGATAGGATGTACTTACGCTCACGAGCGCCATACATCATTGTCCGGGTAGGATTGTGAGATATAGCAGGAGTGTTCCTTGCGACAGCACGAGAAGCACGAGTCTACAAGCACGCGCTTGCCGAGGTGCCCTAGTGGGGTCTATGCACATGGCGTCAATTTCGCTACGCTTCGCGAGCCGCAGAACTAATTCTAACGCTACGTCAGTTCCAAGCGTTTTGACCTCGCTGCACATGAGCACGATGGCCCGAGCTCCGCTGAGAATGCCAGCCTTATAGTTCTACCCTGCATTCGAAGACTTGAGCAGCTCGATAAATTTAGCAGACACTCACGGGCACTCACTGCCTTCTATGTCGTCACCAAAATTGACGTGGGCCCCGATCTGATATTTCGTTGCCCTAGAGATTGAGACCGGCGTGAGCGTTCAACTTCTGTGTCGCATGCTCTGTTCATGTTCGACTGCTCGTCATCAGCCGATTACTCTCTCATAATTGACTTTCCATACATTTACGCTTCCACAACGAATGACTTTATGAACATTGCTCGTATGATTTGAATCGTAATACAAATAATTTCTCAGTGCATCATGGCTACACCACGTATCTATTATCAGCCGTATCCGGTGATATTCTTTGAAACCACCCAAGCCTGAATCCACTGTACCTAGATCTGGTCCCCGCGAAACCTTATTTGTATGGGCTTCTGAATCCACCCTGCCCAGGGTGGATTCGCGAATTAAGGGGAGCGTTTCCGGCAGAATAATAGAGTAGCAAGGAGGCGTTTCCACGAATCTTTGTATCGCTTGTATGTCGTTGCCTAGAGTTTGACAAGTAGTAGCCAATTGTACATTCTCTTCGCTGGGAGAGAAGAGCTGATACATCACTATCTGAAGTAGTTGATCTTATCACTACAGACTGTGGCGTATACAAATTCCACAAGACAGTCGGCTGAGCGTACTATTACTTAGAGCAGTAAGTCACTCTAGGTACTGATCGGCTCTGCTAGCTCAGAGACTTCTAGTAGATTCGAGCCTTTAAGATAGCTAGTCTATCGCGTTCTCTTAAGCTAAGGTGACACCTCTGATCTTAATGTCACCTCTTTAATATGTACAGATTATCTTTCGATGTCCTTCAGCTGTTGTATAACCTTATTAGTAATTAATTAAGTCTCGCTAGATACTAAACCTCTAGCTAGTCTAGTTACTTCGACACCTCTAAGGCTTTCCGCCGAAGCTAATAAGACTTAGAAGCAATAAGAGCCTTTTCCAGCACTAAGGAATCGTTAGTAGTAAGCTACGTACTAGGGCATAAGCTCTTTAGAGAGTTTGTCAGCTACTCCGTATACTACAGCGCTACGATTTCGTACTTTCTTTCCTCTACGATATCTCCTAATATACATATGTTCGACATTGTAATATTAACGGATCTAGTTAATGCTTTTATAAACAAATCCGTAGCTGTTATATATAAAGCCTTAGTATAGTCTGAGTCTGGGTAGAGCCTTACTGTCTAGTTCTAATGAACAGAGCTCCTCCGTACGTAGATCGAGTAAAGGTTTCTCTAGTATAGAAGGAAGTGTCTCGTTGAAAATTCGAATCAGATCGCAGCTACCGAGCGTAGTCGACTGCTTAATGTAAAGTCTGTTAAGATGTGCTTGTAAGTTATGTAGAGCAACTATAACACTATAAGGCCGATAGATGATGATACTATGATTAGGTAGATATAGTAGTATATCTATGTTTGTAAACCTTGCTGCTATTACGAGATCGCTATATTACCGTAAGATTTGATTCTTTAATATCTGCTGTAGATACGTCCATATCTTTCTGACACGTTGTAGTGCACGGATTTCTCGGATCACAGCATAAACAATTTACTCCTTGCAATGGCGTTTAGGAAAGGCAAGGGTAAGAGTTGACCGGGGTGTATAAGCGAGATTAGAGGCTGAGTGGCATCGGCCTCTAATTGGTTGTTCAAAGAAATCGGATGCGATTTGTATGAGCATAGGTGGTCAGTATCCATGAAGCACGCTTCACTTGACTGATCTACAATTCATATTCACTGGGGACGCCAAAATTCAGCTCCAATAAGAATTCAGTTCATGAAGCCTAAAGCTTCAATCGATCTATGCCGCCCGTGACACCCATCCCCTAGCGTAGATTGTCAAGGGAGATCGTCCCATGGAAAAGACTGTGCTAAGAACCGCCCAGCATCGTATTCTAGATCAGCTAGTCGAACGATCAGTGCTGCATCAACTTCGTTAGTTATAAAAGCAGCATTACCAGCTTGGGTCACCTCAATACTTGAGCAGTTGGACATGATCTCAGGCAGAAGAACGACCGGATTCGTCTGATCACCAACACATATCCACTCGTCGCGAACGATGACCGTCTTTCCTGAAGTTTCACTGGTGGACCCTACAAACATCCTTGCCTCCACATCCAACTTAGCGGAGCCACCATGCCGACTGTAAGCTGTAACGTATTTGCCATCGTTGGAAAAAAGCAGGCTGCTGGTAGATGTCCATGGGAGTACCTTACGGAAAGAGGTCACATCCTCTCCCCTTAATATCCACACCGCTAGGGTGTCGCCCAGAAGGAGCGCGAGCATGGTAGCTGGCCATGTGGAATAAGCCATCAAGGAAGCCCTCTGACACTCCCTTCGTAATTCTTCGTGTTTGAGCAGCTTCTTCGCGGAGGAGTCTTGATGTGGACTATCACCCGGAGCCAAGAAACGCATTT
The DNA here is from genome assembly GCA_035771495.1 of Cladosporium oxysporum. NCBI lineage: Eukaryota > Fungi > Ascomycota > Dothideomycetes > Cladosporiales > Cladosporiaceae > Cladosporium > Cladosporium oxysporum. Next base: position 6,611 of record JAWNKS010000020.1, on the reverse strand, counting down.
GATCTAGGTGACTTAAGATCGCTGCCAAAGAGATTCCTGATACGATTTCGAAAGATGAGAAAGACGTAAATACTGCGATGAAGCTCCCGTCGTCCGCGATAGCAATGGATTTACCCCCGAATTGATGCTTCTGGTCAATTTGACCGGACTGTGGGTTCCAGATTTTCAAAGTGCCACATTTGCCGCCTGTGACTATGCGAGAACCATCAGCCAACACAAACCCTGCGCTTTGTTCTCGCGCTTTTGCTGCATTGCCTTCGGCATTGGAAGTGACTTCAACTCGCCAGGTGGCAAGCGCTCCATCTGCAGACGCAGTAAAAGGTATTGGCAGGAATTCCGTCTCCATATGCCACACACGTAGGGTACCCCTCGAAGAACCTGTCACCGCTACAGATCCGGTTGATGAGAAAGAGACGGACTGCAACCCTCGGTGGTCCGAAAATTCTTCCGCGGCGTCACTCAAACCCTGACTGAGGAAGTTCCACAGTGCCTGGGTTTGTGAAGTCCAACCGAGGAAGCTTCTGCTGTGTCGGGTATAATTCCCCAGAACAGAAGAGAGGATGAAGTCCTTATCAATAGAACAAGCTCCACTTGCACAGTTCCATATCCTGATTTTGTTACGAGAGATCGAGGCGATGGAGCTGGCATCTGGTGAGAACATGATGAACTCAATCTCGTCTGCGTGCCCGCTTAAGACTTGTACGCAGTCTCCTGTCTGGTAATCCCAAAGACGTAAGATATTGTCGTCGGACACTGACGCTGCACGGTGCGTCGCGATTGACAGTGCTAGCAATCGCGTTGTAACAGGGTGCTGTTCGATTACAAAAAGCAAACAACCAGTCTCGAGACACCACATCTGCGGTGGAGTCCCATTGTACGCCGTCATTACGCATTGCCCATCTAACGCCAATATGGGTGCTTCGAATGCGTTGGGCGTAGTGATCCACCGACGACATGAACCATCAGGAATACTCCATGATCGTAATGATCCATCTACTGCTGCTGACACAAGACTTGAACTCGTCAACGAGAACATCAAGTCGGAGATCGATGCTTCATGGCCGACGAGTGAGCAAATGAGGTCCCACGAGGTTGCATCCCATATCCTGATGATTCCGTTGGTGGACCCAGTAGCTAGAAATGATCCACACGGTGTAAATTCTAAACAAGTGATCAGGTCGACATCCTCCTGCAAGCGCTGTTCGCGGTTACCGGAAAGCGGATCCCATATAGCGATAGAACCATCGCTTGACAGGGTAGCTAGAGTCGTTCCGTCTGCTGACAGTCGAACGAGGATAATTTCCGATGCAGTGTCGATAGTCAGAGGGATACAGTCCCATTCCAGCTCCGAGTATTTCAAGGTCAGGTGCAGATTGGACTGATATTCGGGGATACTCCTGACTAGACTGGACCGGCGAGAGTAGTAAGAAGCACAGTAATACGTTTGTAGGGGAGCCTTTTGGATTGCACGTCCAAATTTTCGCACGAAGCGTTTGAGATCGTAAACAAGCGAACTGATCGATGGTGCGTGATCTATGTTGATCAAGCTTTCGAGATCAGCCAGCGCTGTGATTACATCTGAGGCCTTGCCAAGCAGACTCATGGCCTCGATCCACATCAACGAATTGTGTTTGAGCAGGTGGTGTACTGATCCATCATCCTCCAGCTTAATTGCGGCAGAACAAACGTGTCGTGTCCAGAAAATACAAGCGTATCTCAATGCCGGCGATATGTGTTCCTCGACTTCGACCAGAGTCATTTCATCGACTGTAAAACCTGGGCTGAGTAGCCAGCAAATGTTCTCACGAAGTTGTGTGTGTAAGACCCGGATGCAAACTTCGCCCATGTAGCAGTTTCCACTTTGGTGGTCCACAGCTAATCCCACGTCAACGCAGCGGGATTGGTCGAGCAAATAGTCGCGAAATGATTCGTGTATGATCCGGACCACTTTCTGACGATCTCTGGTTGTGTACATGACAGCATGTAGAGCCTCAAGTGCTTGAGTTAGGATTCCAGGATCAGCTTCCGCAAATTCCGCGAGAGCCCCTACTGGTAGTTCGTCAAACGCGATAACAATGGTCGTCAACATGCGCTGGAGCAGTCTTTTGTAACTGAGTAGTTCATCAATGTCCAAGTCGCCTGCGAAGCAGGTACCTACAACAGTCGAGTAGATCGAATCTATCTCTCGTATGTATTGAATTCCGGATACCGGACTGGCGGCCTGACAGACCTGCTTGAGCCGTCGGACTGGCGAGCTGCCCCGAGGAGCGTCCACGTAGCGACATACGGTGGCGGCGAAGATGAATAGACCAGCCGCCCGTCTGACCAGAGCCTTGATGTTGCTCTCTGGTGGCCAGTCGCATGGTAGATCGTGGCTGCGCCTGATGTATTTCAGCCTGTCCCGTATGAAGACTTCGATATCAGTATCAACGAACGCGCGAGGTACTTCGTGCAGTGCAAGCTCCCGGTGATAGATCGTAGGCAAGTTTCGAAAAGCGTGTCGAATTGGCCATTCCGGGCGGCTAGTGAGTAATATTCGGGCATCAATAGATGGTAGGTCCAAACTTCCAAAGATCTCGATCAGAGCTTTTACATCAGCGAGATCTTCGCACTCGTCTAACGCGTCAATGACGAGAACAACGCGTCTCCGTTCGTTTAGATCTTCCATGAGATCTTGTAAAGGTCGCACAAAGAGCTGCTGTAGCTGGTAGTTGATAGCAAGTTTTGCGACATGCGGTTCCAGCTTAATGCTCTTTAATATACTGGTCATCAGAGCCGTTGACTTAATCGCCATTTGATAGGCGACTGTCGGGATCAGTCGACGAGATGATGCGAGTTCGCCAGCTCCACGCTCGAAGAAGAAACTAGTGACAATTTTGGTGTGGGAAAAAGTCTCAGACAGTGTCATGGCAATTGTGGACTTGCCAGTGCCAGCCATGCCAGCGAGCCAGAAAATTGGTTGGCTCGTTGCGCCATCACCATTAGCCCACGACAAGATATCATGCAAGATTTCTTTTCTCGTGTCTTGCAGACACTTCTGATGTCGCTGGTCATTCTTATAAGAGTTCCACGATGCTTCTTCGACCGGATTGAGTTTGTCCAGCAGTCGGTGCTCACTCTCTGTAGACTCTGTGTCTAGGCATAAAACTTAGTACATGTGTATCGCGCATGCTTGAGGTTCTAGCATAGGGCGTACAATTATACACATCCCCGAGATGTGCTCGCGCATTCCCACTGAGTGTCGTGTTCTCGTAACGATGGCCAGCGATGCGAGCAGTCATACCTGAGCTGGTTGCAGGACGACGGGAGGATACTGTACGAAACAACTTGCTGACCCGGGTCTACTCAGGTATTCTACGCTGGGGATACAGTATGATGAACGGAAATATTGACGCAAGCGAATGTACTGTGAACCAAAAGAAGGGACGTGAGGTTAGAAAGCGGGGCGTGGGGTTGAGAGAGTCTAATGGTCTTGCTGGCGCCTAACGTACTTGGATAGCGAGCAGGTCACAGCTAATTGAAGCACTGGAAACATAGCTGCACAGATGCTGATTGGCTATAACCCGCTCGCTATCTAAGCACGTTACGTAGGCGCGCTAAGCATAGAGAGAGGGGAAGGCTAGAGAAGGTACTAATTATCTAGCTCTTATAGAAGTATTAGTATAAATACTTTAGATTATTAATTATAGGATTTTCCTAGCTACTATACTAAATTTAGATAGTACTTTTAAATAATCTATATATAAATAATTTTTCTTATATTCTTATATTATAAATTATATTATTAGTATAAGCTACTAATTTTATTATTAAGATAGATTATAATAATAAACTACTTACTAGCTATAACTTATATAAAAGCTATAAAAATAATAAGAAGCTTATATATTATATTAATAAAATAGTAAAGTATTTAGTTATACTTATATATAATATATATAAAAAAGATAATAAAGTTTCTAAAACTATTAGAAAGCTTATAAAAAGTATTAGTAAAATAATTATAAATATATATATATATATTTTTATATTTTTATATTATTTATTACTTTATAGATATTACTATTTAGTATAAAAAGATTTTTAATCTAATTAAGCTAGTTTATATAATACTTAAATAGTATAAGTAAATCTAATTATATTATAATAACTACTAGATTTTTAAGCTAATTATATTAATAAAAATATTTTTTTTTATTATTATTATCTTTTTAGTATTTATATAAAACTTTTTAAAAGTAATAGTATTTATACTAAATATTTAAAAGTAATTTATAAATATTATATAAAGCTAAAGATAATACTTTATTATATTAGTAGTAACTTTATTAGTTATATATTTATATTATTTCATATTTATAATAAAGATTATAATTTTAAATTATATAATCTAACTTAAAAAAAGCTAAAGTTAAGTTTTAGAAACTTAATAAAATACTAGATTTACTTTAGAATAAACTTACTAATAGTTTTTATATATATAAAAGTAAATTATAATAAAATAGCTACTTAGTATTTCTTTAATACTAATAGTAAAAAGCTTAATAGTAATAGCTTAATAATAATTAATAATATTATTAAAAAATTTAAACTAATTTATTTAGATTATTATATAGATAGTAAAGTATTAAATATATTAGAAAAACTAAGTAACTTTAAAAAGTAATTATAAAAAAGTATATTTATAAAAAGTTAATAAAAATATAAAACTAAAAAGTTATATAAATTTATATTATAAAAATTCTAAATTATAGAAATTTTATACTACTATTTATACTACTATATTAAAAAAGCTAATTAGTAAAAAGTAATTAAATAATTAATATAGATAATAATACTTTAGTATAATTATTAATAATTATCTAAAAAAAATATATAGTTTAATAAATATTTAAAAAGTAAATATATTAAATATTTATTTTATATATAATTAGTAAGCTTTTTATATATAATCTAAAGTACTTATTTTTAATAATATACTAATCTAATAGCTTTTTTTATTTTTATAAATACTTAAGTTTTTATTACTAAAATAATAATTTTTAATTAATAATTAAAAGTTTTATTTTTAAAATTTATTTAGCTTTTTTAACTAAGTATTTAGAAAGTATTAGTATTATATTATTACTATCTAATAGTTTTTTATATAGCTAAATTACTAAAGTATTAGTTAGTTAGTTAAAAATTTATTATCTAAATAATATAAATCTAAAATAAGTTTTTATTTAGTAAAAATAGAAAGTATAATTACTAAAATTCTATTAGAATTAAAAGTTATATTTATATTTTTACTTAATTTTTATTTATTTACTATTAGATTTTAGAAATATAAAGTATTATATTTTATAAATATTTATTACTATTTTATTAGAATAATAACTTTTATTTTATATTATATTAAATAGTTTTTACTAAATACTATATATTTATCTAAGTAATTTATATATTTAGTAAAAGTTTTTAGATATTATACTTTAGTATAATTACTAATATAATTAAAATATTATTAAGATTTATAGTATTTAGCTTTTATATAATTATATTTTTAATAATTATAATACTATTATAATTATATAGTTTTATTAAATTATTTTATTATTAGAAAAGTATTTTTTTATAAAAAGTTTATATTAATTACTATATTAGTATTTTTAAAATAAGTAAATTTAATAATTAGTAATAATTATTTTTTAAATTTATTTATCTTTTAGCTAGCTAGTTAATATATAAAATTATAATTTTAGAAAATTATCTTATATTTTTATTTTTAATTTTTAAATAATTATATATTTTTTAATATTATAAAAATTAATAAATTTAATATAAACTTTATTATAAAAAAGAAAAAGCTATCTAGCTTAAATATATTAGCCTACTTAGTCTTAAACTAAACGTAACTAAGTATCTTAGCTAGTTATAATAATATAGTATATATAGTTATTATAGCTTTTATATAATAACTAGAAATAGTAGCTACTATAATTTTCTTAATAATTCTATAATTTTTATAACTTATATCTATATTATATTATATAGATTATATATATAACTTATATAGAGTATTAATAACTTTTAATATAATATATATAGATTCTATAAAATATACTATAGATATATAGTATATAGATAAGTTAGAATAATTATAATAGCTAGTATTCTTATATTAACTATATAGTCTACTTATAATAGCTAGATTATATAACTAGTAAGCTTTAGGAATCTTACGATTTATATAAGCTATATTATTACTTTTTCTTATATAGTATTATATACTATATAACTCTTATAATAGCTAGCTATATACTTATTTAGCTCTTATTTCTTTTTTTTGCTTCTATAGCTATAATATCTATAACTATCTTCTTAAATATATTTTTATTAAAAACTTTTTCTTTCAGCTCTATACTACTTTCTACTTAGACTTATATCTACTATAAGTACGCGCTTTCTAGATAACTAATTACTAAAGTAATCTTTTCTTTAATTATTATCTAAGTAATATTAGCTTTTAGATTACTTTTATAAAGAATAGCTTACTTTAATTCTAAAGCTTTTAAAGTATTATTATTAATCTAAAATAATTCTAAGTCTATAAGTATATTATTAGTAGA